>CM065950.1:2562229-3843344 GCA_033459515.1 Theretra japonica
TACCGCTGCCCATAGACATATATAAATTAAAACTAACTAACTTCGCTGGCTCAGCGACCCAAAGTGGGTCTTGGCCTCCGAAACGAGAGTTCTCCAGCTGTTTCCATTCTGCGCCACCTCTTGCCAATTACTGACATGAAGGCAAATAAAAAATAAAAAATCACCGGTTACTTTCCTTCAAACCGGAAAACAACAGTGCTTACAAACAATTGTTTGGCGGCAGGAATAGACAAAAAACCATAAAAAAATCAATGATCACCACAAAGACACTCCTTGGTGATTTATTTGCGCCACACCCCTGTTTAGGGGCGGTTGTGGCTACCCCTGGGCGTAAGGGCGTCGCCCCGCCCCTGAGGTACATTCATTGTACTATAAGGTACTTTTATAGGGCAATAAATGTTATTGTGAAAAAAGGTGAAATAATTTGGGCATAAAAATAACGTGATTTTGAGTCAGAAAGGTTTTTTGGTGGTCGAATGGTGGTAATTTTAGTCATTTGGGGTTGGAATACTTTTAAGTAAGAAAAAACTATTTATTCATGTTTGATACTTATAATGGTTTAAGTAACAGTTCATTTCGGGGTTAAGAATACTTCGTAAAATTTAATAATTACTAACATTTAATATTTTTTTTATCAGCCCATATACGTCCCACTGCTGGGCACGGGCCTACTCTACAATCGAGAGAATCGATTGAGAGTGGTTAGGCCATATAGTCCACCACGCTGGCCTAGTGCGGGTTGGTGTACTTACATACCGTAGAAATTCTTTAAAATCGCTACGGTAAGCAGGTTTCCTCACGATGTTTTCCTTCACCGTTAAAGTTTATTATAAGTATTTAATATTAGTATAATACTCAACCTGTCGCCGTCCACTGCTGGACCTAAGCCTTCCCTAGTAAACGCCAACCATCCCATCTTGAGCAGCCCTCATCCATCCGCTACCCGCCGCTCTTTTCAAGTCTTCGGTCCACCATGCAGAAGGACGTCCTACACATTAATATTGTTAATAAATCACAACCAATTGCCTTAGCGGTTAAGCAGTTGTCTTTCTGAACAAAGTATATGAGATTGAACGCCATAAAAATAAATAAATACACCCAACAGTCGCATACATAGTCCTGACTCCACACTAAGATCGAGTCTTGTGTCGTGTATCAGAAACATATTTTAATGGCCTAGATGTATTTTGTTGTATTAGAAATACAATTTAGAATTGTATTTCTAAACGGACGCTCCACGCAGAAACTTTCTTATCTACGTCAAAGTTTTGGAGACAGAAAAAAAAATTGTTGCATCGAACAAGCAAGTCTACGCTTAGTTAGAAAAAATATAAAAAAAACCTATAAAAATAAGAACGAACTAGTAAAATACTAGAAAGCGAAATAAATAACTTATCCTAATGGGATACGCTTAAAAACAGTAAGGCTTAAGCATACTTAGCGTCAACAATCCGCTAACTATATTTATTATGTATCCATTATCCAATAATATACAGTGCAATAAAACCAAAGGATTAAGGTTATAAAATACGAGTTACAAACTTTAAACTTGGCAACTAAGGAAAATTTTGGTATCTACTTAATTTTACTATGGTCTAACCCCTCTCAATAGAACTCTTGATTTTTGAGGAGTCTTGTTTTCAGTGGACGATTGTAGGATACAATCAAGTAGGCGATTAAAGGATACAGTGATAAATACTACCCAATATATGTTTTAATACTGTGAATGGCTTTTCTCTACGATTAAGAAGGGTTTAGGCTTTACACTGTGTAGCCTAGTGCCTAGGAGGTGCATTTCAAATACCTTTAATTAATGTAATGTTTCAACCCGACGTGACCGCCTAAGTCCTCCAAAGAAGAAGTAAGACATACATTTTGATGCTCTTCAGCCACAGGAAGTTCACTGCTGAACATAGGCCTCCACATCGACCTGTTGGAAGCGGCCTGCATTCAGCGACGTCCTGCAACCTAAGCTAGATCGTCTTCGATTGTAGAACACAATCAAAACTATAATTATTATTTTAAAAAATACCAATTACGCCATTAAGTACAGCTATCAAACTCTATAAAGGCTTTACTCGCACTGGGCCTGCGTGGTGGACTTTATGGCCTAACCACTCTCAATCGTACTCTCGATTTTAGAGGAGGCCCTTGCCCTGCAGTGGGACGTATATGGGTTGATACACAAGGCTTTATTAGCCTCCGTCGCCAAAAACACCAAAATCATAAAATTCCGTCATAATTCAAAATTATTCCGTTCAACCGAATAAAATTAAATAAACAAAAATAAAAAGTCCGTGAAAATTGGTCAATTTATTATTAAAAGTCAGTGGGCACCGGCGGGCATTAGTCACGCATCCGACACTGACACACTCAAAGGATGCGAAAGGCCAATTAGATCCGGATGTTTGTCCGCTAATGATGGGGTGGCAGCCCTATCCGATAGGGCCGCCTCATTAGTGATTTCGGAGATCATTGCATTAGATTTGCTGTGATCTGATGTGTTTTAATAGGGATAATAACATGTTTAATAGATGTTTGCGATTTTAATAGCCATCTGTTTAGTTTAAATACAAGCTGTATTTTTATTAACCGACTTAAAAAAAGGAGGTTCTCAATCCGTCGGACACTTTCTTTATGTATGTTCACCGAATCGAAGACGCCTGAACCGACTTGGAAAATTATTTTTTGTTTCAATGCTTATATTTTAGTTTTCAAAACGTTAATCGTGTTTAGTTCATGGTTCTAAAGACAAAATATTATTAAAATAACAAAACATATGATCCATTTAATAACTGCTGAGTCGCAGGAAAACAGTGGATTCGCTTGGCACAGGACAGAAAAATGTGGCGTGCAAACGAGGAGGCCTATACCCAGCAGTGGGTTGACGTGGGCTGATATAGATAGATGGATCGGTTCTGACTTGCGGACCGATTTCTGACCTTCGATTAGATTTAGTTCTACGAAAGCCCATCGCGATGGATAAAATTTAAATGAAAAAATGAAACAAGGTTTCGATCCTAATCCTAAATTTCAAATAAAATAAAATGTCAAGAGAAGGCCGAATGGTTTTTGAGAAGCAAAAGAATATTCGTGGAATTATTGCGTTAAATGATAGACACCTTTTCGTGTGGAAAATATTTTTAGAAAAACGTAATAATCATTTAATAATGATTGCAGCCAGAGTAACTACTGGACATAATGAGACTTAACATCTTATGTCTCAGGATGACGAGCGCAGTGGAATACCAAGCATCACTTTGTAATTCATGGTGTTGTTTGATTTTGCTGCTGTCCATGAGCGGTCGTGTCGCTTACCATCAGACGAATGAATGGCATGCTCGTCTCGCCATATTTGAAATAAAAAAAAAATTTGCGTTTCCTGATAGATATTATCTTACAGCCTTATTCATAGATAATGTTAAAACCTATTTTAGTTATCGTAAGTTTTGTCCCTTTCGAACGACTTCGCAATTAATTTGGGCGATGAAGACACTGACTGATGACTGACTATGAATAATTAATAAATAAATAATAAATAGCATAATTTTTAGAAACATTTATATTCTATACCTAGCCTATTGAAAATGTTCAATTATTCATTAGCGGAAAGCGCAGCGTAGGACGTCCACCCACAAGGTGGTCAGACGACCTGATAAAGGTCGCGGGACATCGCTGGATGCAGGCTGCCTCCAACAGGTCATTGTGGAAATCATTGGGAGAGTCCTATGTTCAGCAGTGGACTTCCTTTGGATGATGGATGGATAAACACACAGCGTAGGTAAATAAAACCATAATTCCTGCACCAATCGCAACCATCCGATCCAAGATAAATACAATCCCATCCCTAAAACAACAATAAATACACCAATACAATAATCTAAATACATTAAAACAACATAATCTGACAATAAATCCCGCATTACGCTTGTAATTTTGTATTTATATATATAAATAAGCAATCACTACATTAGTGCTGGAATCGTCTTTATTAATACAATGCGATATGTTATCGATAATTATATCGAATTTCGCGATAGTGAAGCGTTATCGAGGTGTTAACGGATACGAATCGACACGGCTGTTATCTCGATTGATGGATTTTTTAATGGTAATCTAATTAATTATCGTATTTCGTGTTAATAGTCACGTGATGCGACTCCTGTGCGCTTCTGATTGCAGTTTTGTGAAGCGTAAAAAAGTACAATTACCTTGTACTGTAAAAACTATGAAAAGCATCGACTGGAGTAGACCAATGTATTTTTTATAGCAATCAATGGCGAGACGAGCATGCCTTTCGTCTGATGGTAAGCGATACGACCGCTCATGGACAGTAGCAAAACCAAACACCATGAATTACAAAGCAATGCTTGGTATTCCACCGCGCTCGTCATCCTGAGACATAAGATGTTAACTCTCAGTATGTCTAGTACTCTGGCTACAATGTCCTTCAAACCGAAACACAACAGACTATTTACACTGATGTTTGGCGGGAGAATTAGACAATGCAGTTGTACCTGGTACCTACCCAGGCGACCTCTCATATAAGAGACCTACCACCAGTCACAGAAAACCAATGTGACACAAGACTCGTGTTTCGTTGGGCGAGTGAGATTTTTAGAATACGTCCATATACATTATTAACCTATGTACTACGCTATATACTACGATAAGTAAAATAATTATAATACTAATAATACACTTTATGTGACGATAATTGAATATAACGACAATATATATAAATATATATTTTACGTTTAACAATTCCAACTATGAAACACTTAACAAACTGTACCTACACCTTAAAAGAATCCCAACGAAATTATATTGAACTGTACAGCTACTCAATATTTTTCACTTAAACAGCCAGGGTACTATGTTTTCTACTTCATTATACAGGGTATATCAAGACTGCTACCGAAAACGAAGCCTGGTGGTAGTTTTAGTGACTTTAGGCACAACGCAACTAAATTTTTAGCAAAAAAAACGCGACTTTTTATGTAATGTTTTAAATATTTGGGTGGTAAATATATACATTCTCATAACAAAATTTACACCCTGTTTTTTTTAAAGACGCTATAGTACGCAAGGCTTTAAAATATATTTTTAGCAAAAAGTATGTTTAAAACATTACAAAAAAAAACGTCGCGTTTTTTTGCAAATTTTTTTGTTGCATCTTGTCTGTAGTCATTAAAACTTCCACCTGGCTTCGTTTTCGGTAGCAGTCTTGATATACCCTGTATATAAAAATATTTTTTTATGTTTTTTCTAATAAATTATTGATTATAAAGTAATATAATTGTCAATTGACTCGCAACAAGCGTGTTGTATCTTCATAACTTATTTAATTTTTTCTGAAAAATTCTGATTTTAATATTGATAACAATTCTTAGGAAAAATCAATTTATATACTCGTATTAAAACACTTAGGTCAAATTTACAACATGTTCAAAATTGAATTATCTGGGAATCGAACTCAAAAGCTTATTTACACGCGCTGTCAACAAACCAAGGAGACACAAAGTGACGTCATTATGATTGATTCGCATAATCAGATTAGTATATCTACAATTAGATCTAAAACAATCATTGATATAAAATCATACTAAAATATTTATAAAGATAAAAAAATAATTTATAAATAAAATATATTATATATAATATATTTTACTGGTAGGTCTCATATGTGAGAGGCCGCCTGGGTAGGTACAACCGCAATGTCTATTTACCCCGCCAAACAGCAGAGTAAATGCACTGTTGTGTTCCTTTTTGAAAGACATTGTATACTAGGCATTAAGAGACCCCTAATGTTTTGGGGCGACCTGTACAGTGCAGTGCCATGCAGTGCCAAAGAAATACAGCTCATATACGTCCCACTGCAGGGCACGGGCCTCCTCTACAATCGAGAGTACAATTGAGAGCGGTTAGGTATAGTCCACCACGCTGGCCTAGTGCGGGTTGCCGAACTTCACATACCATAGAAATTCTTACAAATCGCTATGCAGATTTTTTCAGATTTCCTTCACAGTTCTAGTGCGTGGTTATTGACTAGCTATTGTGCCTACATATAAGATACCCATTAGATTGCCCACGAAGCAATCACACCACTTTGGGTGATGCAATAATCAATATTAGATTCATTATTAATAATATTGGACATAATAATGGATAATTCCGCCTATTCGTTTAGAAGAAAACTATGGGAAATATTACACGGAAAGGTGCCTACACACACCAGTTTGTTGACATAATAGACGGTAACTTATTGTCTGCCAAACATTGTATACTAGTATTTGTAATGTTATTCAACTGTTAACCTATAAGTAATAAAATTGAAATATCTTAGTTTTTGTTCAAATAATAATTATTCTACTAATCTTAGTTTTAAAATCATACTAACTGATTGTGACATTAATACATTATTTCTTGTTATAACTTAGTATCTACCTATTTCTCACTATTTTGTAATTATTTCAATTTGTGGTAAATGGTGTTGAGGGCATAATTAGCATAAGCACTTTAATTTACTATTGTTTTATTTACTTTGTATTGTGTCATTGTTTGTTTACCCTAATAAATAGAAAAAAAAATCGTAATGAGCGGCAGTCGCTCTCTGAACGTTGTACTGTGTATACCTAATCTGCTTTCAAAAATATAATACGTTTATACTAGTGTTCTTCATCATTTGTGTTCTACCTTACACACACCATTTTAACAGACCAACACCATCAGGCAAACTATCAATGCTAAATACTAAATACTGTTACTATTTTTTGGCAGATGTGATAATTTTTTTTTACAGATATTTTTTGGCGTGTTCTACCATCTGTATCATGGTGAATGCTCTGAGGAATTGTTTAGTTTGATCCCCTCCTCTCCTTTCCTTAACAGAACCACGCGTGCTGGCTTGCGAAGCCACAGCTTGACGGTTCAAACCATCTCGGCGCGAACAAAAAAGTTCGCAAATTCTTTTTTGTTCCGCACTGTGAAGCTGTGGAATTGTTTGCCGTCACACGTGTTCCCTCCTTCCTATAATCCTGGGTCCTTCCGCCGTAGTGTGAAGAAGCATCTGAGCAGGCCGGCATAATTGTGTCGAATGGCATGGGACCACCGTCTGATGCCATTCGATACTCTGTCTGGACGGCATTTGCGCTTAACATCAGGTGCAGTGCAGTCATCATGCCGAGCAAGAATTAAAAAAAAAAAAAAAGATGTGATGTCAAGTAGATTATGTAATTTCGATGGCCGCATGCCCAATACCCCTCTCCTCATCTCATCCTTTTCCCTTCCCGTTCCTTTCCCGATTTGTTGGGCCGGCGACACATCCATGATCCAGCGTTGTGGATGTTATGGGCGGCAGTGATCACTTACCATCAGGTGACGTGTTTGCTCGTTTGCCGGACCTATGCAATAAAAACATCTATATAAAGCTTCGCTTAAAATATCAATGATACAGCGTGTTTAAAAAATAACATGATAATGCTGATATGAGTTATCATGATGGAGAATATTCTGATAGTGCTGTAGGTATGATTAGGCTGTCATGTTTCGTGTGGGTGATGAGGATAGATGACGATTAAAGGTGTGGTGGGAGGGTAATTAGTAAAAGAATTTCGTGTTGCTGAGGCAGATTTAGACAGGGGCGTAGCTACCGCCGTATCAATTATACGGGGCCCCTGGTCTACAGAGGCCCCTAATATGTAAGAGAAAATTAGTAAAATGTTATCCATTGTGTCACTATCTCGTACTTCTAGGGATAAAAAGTGTCATACGTGCCTATAGTTTTTACTTCAGAAATGACAAAAGTCAAAAAAGCAATCTCCCTTTTATTCCGGGTTAAGCGTGCTCTTAAAAGTTGGCAACATGCAATATCACATACACATTTGGCCCCCCAAATAATTTTGATACAGGGCCCCTCCAAGGCACGCTACGCCACTGGATTCAAGCGCAGTTTTGTCTTCGAAACTAAAATCCCGAAGTGGTGGTAATTTTATTAAATCATTCTTCTCTCTTCAGCCACAGAAAATCTACTGCTAACCATAAGCCTCCCCAAGGATCTTGGAGATCATTAAAAAGAGTAAACTGTAAATTACAATTTGAACGAAAAATATATATTTTGATATAAATAACTATACGATATTGTTACTTATTTCAATGCAAGTATTGGAACGCGTATGGTTTTTTTTAAACAGAATTTTCGTCAACATTATTGGGATTTTATTTATTTATTTATTCTTAACTGCACACAGAAATGAAAAACATACAAAAAAAATAAGAAAAAAGTACAGATGGCGGTCTTATCGCTCTAGGCGATTTCTTACAGACAACCTTTGGATGGATATAACACAATGAAAAGAAGACAGGGCAGTCTAGAATATAAAAGAGACAAGCTCCAACACAAACAAAAAAAAAAATTGTTAATATATTTTGTTAATATGAATATAAATGAATTATTAATTTATACTCGTATTACTCATGTTAGAATCAAAATGACTATCTGTAAGTCTTCGGTTTCACTCTAACCAATACGATATTAATTTGTATCGAAAACAAACATGACGCGTCCCGTTTAATTTCAACTTAGAAGAATCAATCTGCCGTTAAAATTGAATTAGTAGCGTTCGAGTCAGTAATGGAAGTAAAATTAGCTTTTGGCGCCATGTAGCATTTTGATATCGTACATGTTTTACTTATATGTATGTATGTTTGTATCAGCCCATATTCATCTCACTGCTGGGCACGGGCTTACTCTACAATCGAGAGTACGCTTGAGAGTGATTAGGCCATATAGTCCACGCTGGCCTAGTGCGGGTTGGCGGACTTATTTTACTTACAGTATTTTTAATATAGAGGGAGAGCTGTCATACGATTGCGTCTTCAAAAACGTAGATATTTTCTTGTTCGTAATTTTGATAGCACTGCTGTATTAGTGAAAATTGAACTAATTATCTAACAAAAAATTTCCAAAAATTCCGTTGGTAACCGAAATTAAATTCAATTATTATCCGTCTAAAACGAGTTTGATTGGAATTTAATAGTCCTATTTTTTGTATTATTTTTCTTTGTCAAATATTTCGTGCGTGTTGGACAACCTGTCAAACATCAGCCAGTAGGAGGGTAGAAAAGGTGGCCCGGCACCGCCATTTTTATCTACGTTTTTGAAGTACCAACACTCCCAAATACTCTAAGGTATTTTAAAAACGGGAGGTCAGACAGGACGAGCGAGTACTTTGTCTCTTCATGCTCTGTAATCACTGATAAGAGCGTGGTGGCCTGTTGGTAACGGACCAGACGCGGCCAACATGTCCACCGTAGTCGCTATTTCAAATCCCAGGGCACACCTCTGACTTTTCGGAGTCATGTGTGAATTTATGAATCACCACGCACTATAACGGTGAAGGAAAACATCGTGAGGAAACCTGCATACCATAGCGATTTGTAAGATTTTTTTTGGTATGTAAAGTCGGCTAACCCGCCCTCGGCTAGCGTGGTGGACTATATACCTACCCCTCTTCATAGTACTCTCGATTACAGAGCAGAGCCTATCCTGCAATCTATAATCCTTTAGCAAAATATATCTGCGATTGATGGATATCGGATATTTTAAAGGAATAATGGCACCCAACATGTAGGTGTTGTTTTAACATATCAAGTATTGGAGATAAAATGCATTACGTGCATATCATTACGTTGGAAAGTACTGGTTCCCAAAGTTATGCCTTAATGTAAACGTTTCAGAATATATTTTTAATCCTAGCGATCGTGTTGTTAGTTTGTTTTGTCGTGTCTCTGTAAAATTGTATTACAATGATCTTTTATTCATACTGTAATAAAATGGAGGGAGGCAACAATTGAAGGCGTGGAATTTGTATGGAACTTGATTTATCAACTAACAAAACAAAAATCTAGAGGCTTTTAACACCAAGAATCTATTTAAACCACGTATTATAAAATATTATAGATATTTCTGATTATAATTATGTCAAAATTAGTGTTAAAACAGATTGGAGTCAAAAAAGTGACTGTAATTGTCTTAATATTTTGTAATATTGACCAAAAATTTTTGAATTTGTATTGTGTTTGCTAAAGGATTTTTTAACCGCTTCACCAATTAAACGTGTAAACTAATATTTTACTAGATTGATATATCAATAGACTCGGTGCTTATCAAAGTTTCGGATAGAAATATACTCAATAAAATATAATACAATTTTGGCACCTCTGCCTACCCCGTCGATGAGATACGCGTCATACATAATCACATATGAATAGTTGAAAGTTCAGTGGAATTCTGAATACCTGCACTTCTCGGAAACCCAATACAAACGGATTTTGCCGAAGTTCGCTCCAAAATTACAGTTGTGGATGGTTTCTACGCGAGTTGGTTCTAGGAATACAGCTGCGATGGGAAAATCATTGGGTTAGTATTTCATAGAATACAGCCCTTCATGTAAATAATATTTTGTGTCGATAACATTACAGTGCAGTACGCAAGCTGTGAAACGAGAGGCCGCGGGTTCGATCCCCGCACGAAACAAATATTTGTGTGAACCACATGTATTTGTTTCGGGTCTGGGTCTGAGATCGAAAAGTCTCTGGTAGTTTCTGATACACGACACAATACTCGATCTTAGGAATCAGGACTATGTATGCTACTGTTGTGTTCTATTTATTTTATTTATTTATTTATTTACAACAAATATAACATCTTAACAGCCGAGGCCAATGTGACACTATATTAAAATAAACAAAGGGAAAGCTAAAAATATACATAATACAACATTAAAAATTAAGCAATAAACATACAAAATAGAACTAACAAAACAAATAATTAAAAGAAAAAATCATCGTGGGACGGAATATACAAGGCGAAACGTGGGTGTTTTGGTAGCACCTCTGCCTACCCCTTCTGGGAAAAAGGCGTGTTTAATGTATGTATGTAAAAGAAAAAGATATTATCCTACCGACGACAGATGACCCTCTCCTCAGATACGTGCACAATGATCTAGTTCATTATAACTTGGTCGTATAATGTTAAAATTACTGATAAGTGAATCATACAGTAGTACTCGTATTCGCGGTACATTATCAGTTAATCGGGCTACCTCCAGCATGTACTGATTAGATACCTTATATAACATGTCCGGTATTTCGACATTGATAAATAGACTTTATTGAAACTACATATATTCACGCCTTTTCTAGAATGGGTAGGCAGAGGTGCTACCAGGACTGAGGACACCCACGGTTGGACTTGTTCCGTCCCAGGATCAGATAAGGGGCGAGCCTATCGCCATATCGGACACATATTCCTGACTCCAGGCTATGACTGCCCGACCGACCTTTTGCCGACCCGGGATTCGAACCCGAAACGTCAGCGTTGTTATCGTACCGTAGTACAACTGCGCCATCGCATTCATTTTATTGAAACAATTTTTTCTAAGACAAAAGCGACAGCATTCAGCCTGTTGGTTTCAAATACCTAGAGTACCTAGGTATATTATGTATGCGTAAGATGTTGTATTAAAAAATTAAAAAGTAAGGGGATGATAGTCCATCGCCAGTCGACACAATTATGCCGGCCACACCAAAACTAGATATATACATGGTGTGCCCAAATCGCGACACATACAAGACACCATTTTTGTATTTTTTATACAATTTTAATTCGTAAAATAATTGAAAAATATATTTAGCAGTTGTTGTAGATATAATACTACAACAAGCATTATTTAAGTAAATATATGAATTATTATATTCATGGTTTAGCCATTGGATATATTTTTACTGGAAAGTTTTGTTTCTGATTTTGTTCCATATAATTTCAGTTTTTACTGTACTGTATCAGCCCATACACGACCCACTGTAGGGCACGAGCCTCCTCTACAATCAAGAGTACGATTAAGAGTGGTTAGGCCATATAGTCCACCACGCTGGCCCAGTGCGGGTTGGCGGACTTTTACATACCATAGAAATTTATACAAATCGCTATGGTATGCAGGTTTCCTCACGATGTTTTCCTTCACCGTTATAATATATAATTACGTTATAATTTCAGTTTTTAATCTCTAAAAATTTAACTTTGCCCGACCTGAGAATCAAACCCAGTGCATAACGGTTCACAAACAACAACCAGTAGACTAATATAACCAATAACAATACTAAAACTGATAATAAATATCGTTACAAGTTTTTGTGGCGATCGTTTCCAAGATTCGATAGTGTGATAACAAATTGATTAGATTTAATACATTTCGGTGGACTTAGTACTAACTACTAAACCAGTCTAGATAATACATGGGTTGTTATATAACAAATAAATAAATACACCCAACAGTCACATACATAGTCCTGACCCCACATTAAGATCAATTCAGTTTTGTTTCGTAGGTCTCAGGAACTACGAGAGACTTTTCGGTCTTACAAACACCCAGACCCGAAACAAATACCTATGGAACATACAAATATTTGTTTCGGTGTAGGGATCGAACCCGCGGCATTTCGTTTCACAGCCGGCGTTTAACCAACTGCGCCACGGAGGTGGTTAGACACTAACAAACTAGTTAGTATATGATACGTGGTTCCCTGGTAACGGACCAGACGCGTCCGCCAACATGTTTACGGTGGTCGCGGGTTCAAATCCCAGGGCACACCTCTGACTCATCTACGAGATTTTTTCGTGTCTCAACTTAGTGTTCTCTTTATCAATATCAAAGTATTTTCAATCTGCAAAGCACTTACCATGTAAATTGTAGTCATTGGGCATTTTAAAAAATACATTTACAATCTACAGATTTTCCTGTCTTAATGTCGTGTCTATTGATAATGTCTCGCTGTATTTATTTATTACAATGATAAGTGAAATGTAAGATATTGACTAATTGGATGCGGCCAAGTGACTCAGCAGAATCTTTGTGCTACCGTGTTACTCGTAACGAACTAAAAAAACACGTCTTGTTGTGAACGAACCTTGACGCTTGGTGTTAAATGAAACCAATTATGTGACTGCGTTTTAATTTTTTTTTATATGTATTTGTGAGTAACTGTTATGGCGAGAGGCGCCTGTTTTTTGTATTAAATTGTGTTAAGATGAGCATAGGCAACAACATTCAGAACTTATGATCAAACATGGCACTAGCCTTTTCAGACCTGGTGTACACAATTGTACACATATAATATAAAAATAAATTTAAGTATTAATTTCACATTATTTGCAACTAAAAACGGTTGTGTTCATTTGTTAATTAGTTCCAACGCCATCTCTTGGCGTTTAATGACAGTTTTTGGCAAGTTATGACCAGTAGCCGACCGAAGTTTGCATTGTGCAGGTAAAAAAAATCAGGTCTGAAAGGGCTAGACTCGTCGTCTAGTCATTAGGGGCCATTAATAAACTCGGGTGAACGAGGGATTAACTTTAGTCCAAGGCTTTAGTATTGACTCGATTTTTGAATAGCGAGGTATTCACGACCTTTATCGACACGGAATTGCATAGAGGGCTTTTTTTTTATCAGCCCATATACGTCCCACTGCTGGGCACGGGCCTACTCTACAATCGAGAGTACGATTGAGAGTGGTTAGGCCATATAGTCCACCACGCTGGCCTAGTTCAGGTTGGCGGTTACCATCGTATTGTAGGTGCATTATTCAATATTATAGTCAAGTTAATAGTAAAATTAATCGAGTCAGTTGTAAGCCTTGGACTAAAGTTACTTCGCTCAACCGAGTTTATTAATAAGGCCCTATGAGTTAAATTTCATGTCTAGTAATAACTGACTACTATGTCGTTAATAATTTTAATTTAACCAAACATAGATTCTACTTAATAATAAATTAGTATTCTACTATCGCTTTCAACACAAAAGGCATTTATATACAGAAATAAACAACAACAAAGTCCATTATTTTTTTTAAATGACGCGCGCCATTGGCCCCTTCGCCACAGGCAGATGTTCAAAGTACATAATGTATTGAAAATAATTAGCGGGGCGCTTCAACCCCGGGGGATGTCATTCAAACGCCCCTCGGCAAAAAAATCATCAGCACCCGTTAACTTGGATAATAAAAGTAATTATTGTCTATGCTTCTGTTCGAGCTGGACATCTGTCAAAATTTGAATTTCGAAGGATTTTGAATTTGGAACGGTGTTTGTGACAACGCTTTTAATGTAAACAGTTCAACGAATGTTGCTCCAAATAGTTTTGTTATGATCTTGTTGTTTCTGACCAATACGGGTCGGTGTTACTGTAAGGCATATTGTTATTGTTTAGAACTGGAACTTCTAATTGAATTACACGAAATTGATAACTAAGATTTTAGTCTAATTGATGGTTTCTTTTTAACTGCGAGGTAATGTCTTTTTGTCTCGAATGGAGGCCACGAAGCGGAAAGCGCAGCGTGGGACGTCAACCCACTAGGTGGTCAGACGACCTGGTAAAGGTCGCGGGACGTCGCTGGATGCAGGCTGCCTCCAGCAGGTCACTGTGGAAATCGTTGGGGAGGCCTATGTTCAGCAGTGGACTTCCTTTGGCTGATGGATGGATGGATGGAATGTCTTTTTGTTTTCAAGGTAGGATGTATTAAGCCCTGCATTTCTTTATAAAAATGTTAGTTATACTTACCTATATTAAATAAATAAGGCTAGGTACTCTAATAGTATGTCATAGAATTCAAGACATATTTGCGGATTCCTTACTTGGTTTATGAGTACTTAAACTACTTTCTATTCCTCATTGAACCGCTAAGAAAAAAAGCTATATCAAGCAAAAAGTAATTTCCGACACATAAAAAGACCAATTTGTCACGCAATCCGACAATAAAAACGCATGTAATAAATTAAAATGGGCTACCGTACTAAAACCAGGCCACACATATTGTACTAAAATGGGAACTTTTTTTTACGTGGCAACACAATCACTCCAAACGTTTGTTTCTATCACGTACAGTTTCATTCACTAATGGCGAAACACGAAACACTTTTGTTAGTTCCACTCTCGGAATCACGTACGTCAATTAATGGTCTTTTTTTATTTTACATCCTGGATGTGGGCGTTTCTAGCTATTTTCTGTGACATCTATAAACGCGTATATTTAAGCCCAAAACTATGATTCTTCTATTGTTTTAGTTGGACTTAGGACATTCCACACTAGAAAAGTATTTTTCATTTTGCTTGTATTTTCCTTAATACCGTTTTTATCCGTCTCCATTTCTCTTTCGCAGCGTTTGTTGTAAAATTATTGATTCTATTATCATCCATGTCAGAAAGATGGTAACTCTCTTTAAATTCTCGGCCTTGCTATAAAAATTATGATCAAAAACTTTATTATCCTTTTATTTACTATGACCAAACGTATTATTAATGCACGTATGTATCAATAAAGCATTTAACACCAAACAAAGTATTAGTTAAACCATATATAAAAACATCGATATGCTTGTAAAACGTGACGTCACTCCACCCAAGAATTCCTCAAAACAAAATCTATTTTTGCCAAGCGTCATAAGCTATAAAGCTGAGGTCAATAGCTACTGAAAATAAAGTCCTCGTCTCACTTTATAGTTTAACAGTATTGAATACAAAATCAGCTTGGGCCAATGGTAATGTCTTCTCTACCCACATTTAGACAATTTGCGCCGTGGAAGCGGCTTTATGGGTGATCAAACTAACTGCGTGACATTCTGTTTGGATTAAGACTATGTTCTCTCTATATTGTGTATTTTAGATTCTTTTGTATAAATAAATAAATAAATACACACAACAGTCACATACATAGTCCTGGCCCCACATTAAGATCAAGTCTTGTGTCGTGGGTATCAGGAACTAGAAAGTTTTCGTTCTCACAACACCCAGACCCGAGACAAATACTTGTGGGCCTCACAAACATTTGTTTCCGTGCGGGGATCAAATCCGCGGCCTCTCGTTTCACAGTCGGCGTCCAACCAGCTGCGCCACGGAGGCTGTCAAAGAGCATAAAAATATTTATTAATTAATAGAATAATATAAATAGCGATAAATTTAATCCTTGGTACAGAACTTAGCTGTAGAGAATTTTAAGAAAATAAGACAGTAAGTAATTTTTGAGCCTTCTGTAATCAATTGCGTTGTGAAAATTTACAAAAAATTGTGCTATGCTGATCGATTTCGCCCATTCCTACTGTAAATTACATTGTTCTTCAGCATGCATAAATATGTTTTTTGGTTCGTAATAATCTCGCCATTTTATGATATCCCAAGATCGTGACAAATTTTTACTTATCCCGTAGACGATCGCGATCTTTTTCAGATATTTAAAAGACACCTATAGATATACTTCATACTACATTCCAGAAGTGTCCTCACAGTCCAAAGTCCCACAATCCAACAAAGAAACCCCAGTGTCCATAAAGTAAACCAATCAAATATCCGCACCTTATTTCACTCCCACATAAGCAAACTCCATAGTATTTCTGCTAAGAAACATTCGTATACGGCGTAATGCCGGCTAAAAAGTCAAAGGCATCTTTAAAAGAGCGTAAATCATGTGTTTTATTTACAGAGCCCGGTCTAGGTTTCAAATAAAGCCTTATAGCAAGTGTTGCCAGCTTTTTCTAATATCGCGCTCTCCCTTGCACTCGTACAGACGATATCTCTTTGTTTACTAGGCGGGAAAGGCAAAACCACGCCTTGCGACACCCAGCGCTTCTTCCCTCCCTTTCGCACTTATGCGGAGCTATCCCCCTCTCGCTCTGGCCGTATCGATTTTCCCGCCAGTTTGTTTACCCGGTCAAATTCCGTCGGTGCACGCTTATGCGATACGGGGTTATTAATCTGTGTTGACTTTTTATGGTCGCGTAATATTTTAAAGGAATATGTTGCCAATAATTTGGAGTTTATATTCAATTAGCTCTATTTGTTTTTTTAGTGTAACGGGCGTTGGCATCGCGTGTGAGTTTTTAATAAAAACTTTTTGTAGGAAATCTCGGGAATGTTCTAGATGTTTTATTTGTAGCGCTTTTTTCATGTTTAAGTTTGATACTATTTATTATGAGCCTGTTAAACGATTCTATTTTTATTAATACAAAATTATTTTTTGCTATTAGTACTTGTTTCTGAACCACCACACTCTCAATCGTACTCTCGATTGTAGAGGAGGCCCGTGCCCAGCAGTGGGACGTATATGGGTTGATACAGTACTTGTTTCTGTAATTGAAATATTCTTGAATTATAACTTCTAACTTCTTCACGATTTATAACTTGATTGAAGTAAGTCGTAGAGCCTTAATACATGTCGGTTAAGCTACAGTACGAAAAAATTCGGCTGGACCGCGATGGTACCACTATCTTATAGAAAACCGACGTAGAAAGAATCAATTACACCCAAATACACCCAATAGTCACATACATAGTCCTGACACCAAATTAAGATCAATTAAGTCTTGTGTCGTGGGTATCAGACACTACGAAAGACTTTTTGGTCTCACAAACACCCAGACCCGAGACAAATACTTGTATTCACAAACATTTGTCTCGGTGCGGAGATCGAACCCGCGGCCTCTCGTTTCACAGCCGGCGTGAGTGGTGAGTAAGATTGTCGATGATGTTAAAGCTGTTAATAGGATATTCCTTACCGGCGGCTAGTGACCATCGTATGAAATGCTAGAAAATTTGGTAGGTCTTTCATATGTGATAGGCCGCCTGGGTAGGTACCACCGCAATATCTATTGTTCTCGCTAAACAGCAGTGTAAATGCACTGATAAGTTCCGATTTGAATGACATTGTAGCCAGAGTAAATACTGGACATAATGAGACTTAACATTTTATGTCTCGGGATGGCGAGCGCAGTAGAATGCCAAGCATTGCTTTGTAATTAATCATGTTTGATTTTACCACTGTCCATGAGCGGTCGTATCGCTTACTTTAGGCGAATGGCATGCTCGTCTCGCCATTCATTGCAATAAAAAAAATGCCACTATATCATCCATCCATCCATCAGCCAAAGGAAGTCCACTGCTGAACATAGGCCTCTCCCAACGATTTCCACAGTCACCTGTTGGAGGCAGCCTGCATCCAGCGACGTCCCGCGACCTTTACCAGGTCGCCTGACCACCTAGTGGGTGGACGTCCCACGCTGCGCTTTCCGCTTCGTGGCCTCCATTCGAGAACTTTTTGGCCCCATCGGCCATCAGTTCTCCGTGCCACTATATACATTAACTAAATTAATTACAATTATCGTGTACGTCTACATCAACCCCCAACCCGTTGTGATTACAATCGTTTAATCCGCCACGCGACAGGGGTGAAATAATAAATTGAAAATATTATCTTAAAATAGGATACCGTAGAATTTGGTTGGTCATTTGAAGTCCTTTTGTGGCGTGGGAAGTTAATTATGAGATGTGCTAATGCGTTGACTAAGTGCGTGGCGGCCTGTTGGTAACAGACTAGACGCGGCTACATGTTCACGGTGGTCGCGGGTTCAAATCACAGGGCACACCTCAGACTTGTCAGTCATGTGTATTGATAGTCATTCACCACGCACTATAACGGTGAAGGAAAACATCGTGAGGAAACCTGCATACCATAGCGAATTGTATACATTTCTATGGTATGTAAAAGTCCGCCAACCCGCACTAGGCCAGCGTGGTGGACTATATGGCCTAACCACTCTCAATCGTACTCTTGATTAGAGGAGCCCCGTGCCCTGCAGTGGGACGTATATGGGCTGATACAATACAATACAATTGACTAATTTGGATTCCAAAACAAAATTTCTTAAAGGTATCAAGAAGTTGGAGTAAATGAGCTGTGATCGTGTTATCTATTGCATGATGTATTTGTAATAGAATAATTTTATCATATTATGTGAATTTATTTAGCAGTATTAAGACAGCCTCGGTAGCGTGGTTGTTCTAGGGTATGATTACAAAACTGAGGTCCTGGGTTCGAATCCCGGGTAGGGCAAAGTGATATTGGATTTTTCAATTCATAATTATCAGCCCGGTGTCAGGTATTTGTGCCCGATATGGCGATAGGCTCGCCCCCTATAACATCATGGGACGAAACATACACGGCGAAACGTGAGTGTCTTGGTAGCACCTTTACCTACCCCTTCGGAAAAAAGGCATGTGTTTATGTACTTGTTTATATTATAGATTTTATGAGATTGTTTTCATTTTCATTTTCAAAAAATCATGAAATGCTTTAGGAACGAAGCAAATAAATGATTATAGATTGAAATATTTTAAGTAATTTTCGCGTGACGCCCTCAACGACAAACAAATCAATTTACCACAATTTAAAATAGTTCTGTACCCTAACTGCACTGAAACCATCCCCAAAATAAATCAAGGGTACAACACAATAATTAAATCCAAAACAGGTTCTGTAACCCAGTATTTGGACTCCCCATTAACCAGATCCCCAGGGACCTCGACAATGGAACGCGAAACATGAGCGGAACGGTACCTTATAATGCACAGAATGTGCCGAGATTACTAGAAAATTATGTTTTTTAATGTTGTTTTTTTATGGTGCAAAGGAATAAAATTCGTAGAGCCAATGTGTTAAAAAAGTTGTGAGGTTTGTGATCAGTTTAATTAATGATTTCGTAAGGAGTAAATTCAAATGCTGCAAGCTGATAATTAATAAATATTTATTGAATAAACGCAAGAGGACGATGATGAATTTTCTTTATTCATATATTAATTGATTTAAAGTGTTAAAATTATAATTACTATTTACTTCGAAATAGCAATTGTAGTCTAGTCAACGAATTGCATTTAAAAAAATTAAAACTTATTGTTAATAATTTATACGTAACTATGATTTTTGTATCACTAAATTTTAATTTTTGTTAATTTAGAACAAATATTCATAGTGACACTTAAAAGTAAGTATGAATTCTCACAAACCGTAATCTAAAAATACCCTCACCCACACCAAGTCAAAATATATTCCATTAAATTATAACTAATTTTCCCCATATTTCGGGTAACATTGGACGCTGGCAACCCGCATGCACTCCCCCATCTATCGTTTATACAACGATTGCACAAGTAATGAGGCTATCCGGTATCGTCCCCAGTGGCTAAACTGATTTGCTTTTAACATTACGACCGCCCACGAACAGGGTCGCTAATTGTTTTCTCTACGCCGGCCGGCCCGAGGGAATTCACTCCTGATTCCTTTTTAAAGACCCTTCTGTGAAGTAGATTTTATCTCGTCTTTTAGATAAGTATTTGTATGGTTTTTGAGACCTATATAGTAAAATTTTGAACCAACGTCGAACGACGTATTTGCTGTTGTTTTTCGCTCTGTGAGTGAGAGTGCCAGAAGCTTTTCATTGCTTTTCTCCTCTTTTCTTTGCTCCTCCCATTTTGAGAAATTGACAACGGGTCTACGATCCTTAAGCCAGCCGTTTATTCGTTTGCCATACCTATATAATTCGACCATTATCTATCTATTTAAATATAATATCTATTTTATATAATATAATATTTATTTTTTAAATATATTACAGACATGTTCATAATTTTAACTTCACGCCTATTCTAAAATGTTTTTGTGTATTATCGCAAAAACTAGGCGATCACTCCTTTAACTCTTGGAAGAGCAACGAATACATTGTTTACGCCTTTATCATTGCAAAATATCTCATTCGTGTTGCAAACGTGTCATATTTCAACTGATAATTATTTACACATTGGAATGTATTATCAGCTGGCAACCTTGTACAATACTGCCAACACAAAAATAATATTTGAAATTTTAAATGAAGACGTTCCAAATTCAAACAAACAGAAATAGAACGTCATGGGCAGTGTTTGGCGAGCTGTCATCTCGGACAAAGGCGTACAGGCCCTCGGGCCTAAACGTATTGATATTTTTTTCAAAGGACCATGTAGCTACCGACACATTGTTATCTTTTCCGATGTATTAATTGATGTTCGGCTTAAACCAAGATTTTTTCGGCAAAGGTACGACAAACGGCTCACCTGATGGTAAGTGATCACAGTCGTCCTTTAACACCCACAATTGAAGATCTTTGAAGCATTCCCGGGTTTTGGGTATGGAACCAAGGAAAAACGAGGGACAAGATAAAGATTGCTTTGCTGGGTTTTCGAAACAGTGATACCGCATTCAATCGATGTAAATTGAAAATTGTGATACAAATGTGTGGATTAATTTATATTAATTATAAGCAATGAAAATTATGAACTTCCGCCGCGGTACTACGTTTGCAGCCGTGTTGCCGTAATTTATCAGTATTACTGACATAACACGATTATTATAGTTTATAACTAGCTACTGAGCAAGAATTCTGGTATAATTGATGTCTTCGCTATTTTTAGTTATTATAAATAAATTATTCTTAATATGGATATTGCTTTCATAGGATAATATGATTAGAAATGTTCCAATTTACTTACCACTGGAATTCTTGTAAGCAAAGAATTGCCACCGAGCCCTGAACTTGGCATGTTACTTGTAGACATAGGTATTATATTTAACTGTTAGCTGTCAATTGTTATCCCTAAATAATTATATCCATTTAAATCCATATAGCTGCTGCCTCTAGTATCTAATAGGGGAAATCCATGGATATACCTGATAGTCAACCACCACGCACTATAACGGTGAAGGAAAACATCGTGAGGAAACCTGCATACCATAGCGATTTGTATAAATTTCTATGGTATGTAAAAGTCCGCCAACCCGCATTAGGCCAGCGTCGTGGACTATATGGCCTAACCACTCTCAATCGTACTCTCGATTGTAGAGGAGGCCCGTGCCCTGCAGTGGGTCGTATATGGGCTGATACAATACAAAAAAAAAATGGATATACCTTTGTCTGTACCTCGTATGTAACTGAGTAATGTAACACATTTCGAAGTATATACTATCGTGGTGTTAGGTATATAAAACAAATTCATATACTTCATAGCTCACATACTATCGTGGTATATAATAAAGTAATTCTGTCACACATGCTAAGAAAAAACCCATTATACCCCACACCCCACAATTACCAAATACAGCGCCCGCATCACCAAACCGATGTCCACGCCTGTTGTGACAAAAACGTAATTTTGAGCGTGATAATTACCCATCCAGACGCCCATTGTGACAAATTCACGCTTCGAAACACAATATTAACCATTACAATAGACGTTATGCGGTTTTTGGACAAAAAATCTCAGTATAGGACACTTTTCGGCACTTTTTGCATGGTACTATCCGGTTTGAAAGTATGCAGATTGGAACGGCGAAAAGCTTTTATTGTAATAATGACAATTGAGATTGATTGATAGAAATGGATTTATCTCTTTAGTTTCAAGAATTGATTATGAGAAGTATATTGGTCATTATTTCTTGTGATTTAGTTTAAGTGTGACGATAGCATTGCTAACCGCAAAATTAAAAGCTATCGAGTCAAATATCAAATTAAATAAATTTATAAAGTGATTTTAAGTATGATTGAAGATTTATTTTTGTGACCTTTATTTAATTGACTTGATTAAAGCAAGTAGGTACTGTGGCAATGTTTTAAGTAGCTTAATTTGTTGGTTTTGAAGATAGAACCAAATAACACTGTCATAATAAGTAGAGACTAAGCCAAAACTGGTTGCTCCTTCCAAAACACGAGATTTTTAAAACTTAAAAAAAATGCTTGAATATAATTTTAATATTTTAAAATTTAACAAAAACTATCAGTATTTTAATTAGTTTATTTACAACTTCCTCAGTTCTTCCTATACATGCACTTAATTAAAATTAACATTAATTCACAAGTCCAACGGCCATTTCTCCATTCTCAACCGAAGCACGCCGCGCGCCAATTTGTCACACTGACAGCCAGTGCTGCCAACTGCGCAAACACGACCATAATGACGTAGTGTAAGTGCGCGAAATGTTTGTTTTTCACAATATGGAGGCTATTTGCTTTCGCGTATTATTTATGGACGCTTATTGAACAAATATATTCGGAGACATTCACACTGAGGGTGATAATGTGTTATGATGCTGGGGTTTGACGTTTACGCTTTTTTTTAAATAGCTTTTTTTTAAGATATTGTACAATACTAGGATTAGTGTGTCGTGGGTGCGTTTGACATAGTATTTTAAACTAAGCCAGTAAATTATACAAGATTCACTAACTTGAGCTTGTTATAGCAAACACTAAACATGGCTGTTTACGAATTTGCAAACCTTTCTTGGCGATTATTAGCACTTTACTTTCTGAAATTGTTACATTTTCCTTCGTTAGCAAAAAGAATAATAATAAGCATAAATGTTTCATTAACATAATATAAAAAAATATTTGTATTGGTCTCAAACCTGCGAACCAGTCCGTTGCCAAATAAGTTATCGGTCATCGCTCTCAAAGCAATCAAAGTGAAATTGAGATGAATGATCCCAAAAGTGATAGCAATTACAATTAAGATGAAAGGAAGTGGTCAGAAATGCGGCACGCGACCACTGTTGATAAGAGTGCTATTGTTCTGTCATTCGTTTGATAATTGTGATCGAGTTACTATTATAGATATTCCATTGAGAGGTCTAGTGGATTGGACAAATAAACTGTGAGGAGCAAGGTTTATTTGCCAGGTATTTTGTTTCTTTTTTTATTAAAATTCTTGAATGGTAGCATAGGATCCAGTTTTATGATATTCGTAAATTACGTGCATACATATATCCAATCCAATCCATCAGCCAAAGGAAGCCCACTGCTGAACAAAGGCCTCTCCTCTTTCTCTCCCGTGCATATAGTCGTAGGCCAAACTTCAGGATACTTACGATTCACGCGTCACTACTAATACATGATTTGAAAGACACTATTCTGTTTTATAACATGTGAACATTGACGTATCACTGTGTTGCACTTGCGATTTTCAAATTTAATGCTGATTGGTTTAAGCACCATAAAAGACTGCATCTAACTTGCAGGACTGATTGTCAATATCTTATCTACCGTATACAACATGCCTTTAATTCTTATATTTTTTAATATCCTAGCTTCCCATGAATTTGTTTTTATCCCAACTAAACTCCAAAAAGACAATGCATTTAGGATTAGTAGCGGTGACGCACGCCAAAAAAACTTATTGTCACTTTCGGCTACCACCAAACGACTGTTCGAGGAAACCACATAATACACTTTCCATTAGCCACCTCGGATCTGTCAACAAAAGATTAGTCCAAGCCTTATCTATATGCCAATCTGCTCTCCAGACAGGTAACAAATAACCCTACCACCTAGAAAATAAAGTTTAAATTTGTGTATATTCGTGATGGTAGATTTTGCAAGGATTTCCGCTTAAGTAGAGCTAGCTAAAACTGTCGAAAGGTGTTCGATTGTGTAACTGAATGTGTTTTTTTCGCGTTTCCACGTCATTGGTTTTCTGTTGTGGTGGTTCGGGGAGTTCGGGTATGCCTGGCAACATCTTAAAGGCCGCAATGAGTAAAAAAAGTACTTGGTTCCTTTCAAAATATTTTTTTAGGTTTGAGACTACGTACCTAACGAAGAAATGATCTCTACTCTTAGGTAAGTTTAAAATTAATTTGTACCAGGAACTTTATTCAAACAAAAATAAAAAACAGCTAAACAAGCAATCTCTAATATAAAAGGCAACAAAATTAACGAAATAATAAAAATTAACACCCAGTTCACACCCCTGGCATTACCCAACAATAAATCAAGCAATAATATTACTCATAACTACCCCGTATTAAAATAGACCATGACAAAAGTACGTCTAACTACCAACAAATATCACGCCCGAAATACGACCCCTAGCGTTCGTAACATATCTCTTACCCGCCGTTCCTTTATACCAATTGTCATCACTCCGATATAGCCCCTCAATTTTTTTCCACACAAAGCAAAGGTCGATCATACCTCAGCCTCCAGGTAAAAAAACAAACGTGACAAAATGTCTGTAAACATGTACCTACCTTTGGCAAATAGAAAAAAAAAACTCTTTCAATTTTGCAATTCGAATTCGTCACGAACGAAACATGGAATTCATTCAAAATTTCAAATTTCGAAGGCGTTCCACGTTTGACTTTTGTTCGCTTTTTTTGCTGGGTTGCAACAGTGCAGAAAATTCTACCATTCACCGGTTAATTGTGATATAGTTTGATTGGTAGAAAAAAACATGTTCAATGTAAAATGTTATTGAAGTGTATGAGGTTATTAAACGTTGTATGAGCCGTGAATAATTGCGTTCGACGCTCGCTTGAACATGAAAATTGATTGAATTATAATTGGAGGAGTATTTCAATTGTAACATTTTGTATGGAAACGCATAATGAATGGAACTTGTTTGCTTTTTATGAATGATGACGATACAAAGTGCTTTTTGATTCAAAGCCGGAGCCGTGTTCTAAGTGATGTTAGATACACGGATGCTAGAAAAGTGGTCTGAGATCAAACGAAAGCAAGATTCATCTTACTTTATTTCAATAAATCACGTTGCATTTAATGACACCCTAGAAATTTGTGTTTAGGGTTTAGTGCACTTAAGAGACGCCTAATTTTGGATCCAGTCATTAATTCGGTACAGCGAACAATTGTTCGAAATATGTTTATGCTTTTACGAAACAGAAAGTAGTTACCAACTTTCATGCTCTTGGCAAAATCAGACCCTCAACCGAGTCGTCTATATAGGTCAGAGCCTATTGTGAAATATTGTCTTTCAGCTTACTTTCCAATGATCTTCCTGTTGTTACAATATTTAATGATATTATTAATTACAGATCAACACACCAAAATGTTCAGCATCGCGTCATCACCGTCAAGGCATTGAGGGGGGTCCAGCCATGTCGTCCACACGCAAGCGTCTGCACCGGTGACTATTGAGCGTTGCAACATGGCGCTGCTGACCAACTCGTCGGCGGCGGGCGGCGCGGCCTCGGGGCCCGGAGGACCCCAGGCGCACCACTCGGCGACGCCCCTGCACCACTACTTCCACTACCTGAAACAGCCGTCGCCGCTCGCGCAGAACCCGTACGCTCATTCTGGAGCGCATCACATGGGCATGGGGCCAGGGCCGCTGGGGGGTCTGGGCCCCTTCGGACTGACGCCGCATGGGTTGGAGGCTGTTGGGTTTCCTCAGGGTAAGTCGACATTTCTTTATATGTATATTTAAAAAACTACACGGCAAAGTGACTTCATCGTTCCTTAACAGTAAGCACAATGCACTCCGTATGTCTTGCCAATTGCAAATAAAGAGCACAATTATGCCGGCCGGTTCCCAACCGGATGGACTGATCTCGGAACACCATACACTTGCAATAGACATACATATAATCTACATAAACACATCGTAAATAAACTTTATCGTTCCTACAGTATCACAATACCGCAGCTAGATAGAAAAACTTGACTTTGATCGAGTACTGCGATTATAGAAATATCTCATCGTATGAGCAATTATTCCATTAGTCTTAGATAAAGAGACGATAAAATAAAATCAATACATCCCATACGTTGCACTGCTTGGTTAAAGTAAAAGCATTCAAGTTATACTTAAAGATAGCGGCCTTTATAAACCTTACTTTGACAGCCTCCGTGGCGCAGTTGGTTAGACGCCGGAAGAGAAACGAGAGGCCGCGGGTTCGATCCAAAACAAATATTTGTGTGAACCACAGGTATTTGTTTCGGGTCTGCATGTTTGTGAGACCGAAAAGTCTCTCGTAGTTCCTGATACCCACGACGCAAGACTCGATCCTAGTGTCAGGACTATGTATGTGACTGTTGGGTGTATTTATTTATTATTTGTTTACTTACTTAATGGGAACGGCAGTCTACCACGCTGGTTTAGTTAATTTTGGTAGATTTGCCTTTTAAAATTCTTGTGGTAATTTCTTATGTTGCAGATTTTCTCACGTTATTTTCACCGTTCTAGTGATCAGTATTCCATTACGAATGCATATAAGTATCTTAAGAAAAAAATAGAGATGTGAGCTTTCAAAGAACCTAATTAAAATTCATCAACTCGAAACCCGGTAGAAACAGATAAAATAACTTGGCAACACAATTATAACCATAAACAAAACTAGCAACGTAACAGGCGAAATCACCAAAACAACGTCGGGAAAGCGTTGCATAATTTACGTACCAAGAAGACATCCTTCGAAATAATCAAAACAGCCCAACCTCCCCGACGTAAGCCGCTTATCTCCCCCCTCTCCCCGCCTGCGAGGGTTGCCAGTTACCACGCTACCCGAAATGCGGGGAAGGCACCTTGTTAGTTGCCTCTAATTAGTTGCAATGTTATTTTGGCTACACTGTGATGTGGTTTTTATAAAAAAAATGCGTTTTGTTGTGCTGGTAGCAATGGTATATTGTTTAAATTGCTCATAACTCATCAGTCATTTGTAATACATTGATAATGGTTTAATTTTTTACAGAAGCCATAATACATAGGGTATCACGTTAACAGCTCATACACCAAAAAATATGACATTAAGTTCAACGTTGCAGCCAACAGATACTTTTAATAAATAGATTACAATGGGCTAGATTAACTTCTCCTGCAGTTTGTTTAAGAGTATTTATTGACGTTACGCGTATTTTGATAATTTTAATGAAATATGACTGGCCCGTATCATTAAACTGTCTCGTCTTTTATAGAAATGCTATTCTTTTACTACGCTCAATTTCCTATTACTGATATCCTTCTTACAAATATCTAAAGGTCAAATTCTGCATCTCTAGAATGATATTCACCGTTATAATCAACACAGCATTCTATTCTAAAATTAAAATTTGAATATCAAAAAATGTAACCGTTCTATTTTCAATAATCAATTCCCTTATCCGGCGAGTAAGGCTCTTCGATATTTGAATTTTTCAAAAATGGAACCCGCCGTTAATTCGAAAGGGAGCGTTCCGAAGAAGCCGGATTACGTCCCCCGAACGTTCCGGCGCGGCGTGGAGTGCGTTCGGAAACTCGGAGACGTTTCTGCGTAAATGAGCCGGGTGAATAGGAACACACGATTGTTTGCTCTGGATGTATAAAAAAGATATTACGGAGGGACGATTCGCTGTATATTATGTTGCTGTGTCCACGTCTTGATATTTGAAGCGACAGTTATACGTAGGACATAGTAGCATATAAAAGTCATTTGAAAATATTTTCAATATCATAAACATGATTAAAAACTCCATAAATCCCATTAGTTTTAATCGCAACAAGTAATGCGTGAAAAACATCGTTGCGCATGAGGAATGGCGAAAATAAAAAGTAATTTAATTTAATGAAAATTAATTGAAAGTGCTTATCTCTGAGTATAGGGAACAAAGCAATGTTTACTTTGCTATTTTTGCCACAGGATTATAAGAAATACTTCAGCTAAGTTACATACATACAAATACTTCACGCCTTTTTCCCAGAAGGAGTAGGTAGAGGTGCAACCGCGACACCCACGCTTCACCTTATGTGTTCCGTCCCATGATATGATAGGTGGCGAGCCCATCGCCATAATTAATTAAGTTACATTATAAATAAACCCACCTCTGATAGTGACTAACTAGAGTATTATTTCAAGAACGTTTTATCTAACTTGCTAGCCGGCAAAATTATTGCGACGACAAACCCGCATCAGTTTTTTTTATTCTGAACTAACAAGAAAAAAATTAGATATCCAACCTCTTTTATTCGAATATAGCTTGTCTAATTCCGGAAGGCACAACGTGTGGTACATCGGTATTGTGCTTTCCGCATTTTGACATTAAAAAGACACAGCCCCGAGCTGGCAGTTTATAAAAAAATCACAAATTTAATCCCAAAAAGGGTTATTCGACGAAACATTTTTTAAGCTTTACAATTCAGCTAACGATATTTTTAGCCGGGATCGTTTTTACAAAAGGATTTTTTGACGTTGCACGTACCATAGACAATTTATACGCCATTGTTGTAATTCGCTTTTTAACTAGGCGCTTATGAGAAGATCCTTCGACACTTATCGCTAAGTGAATTTTTTGCTCCAACCTTACTGTTAAAAACTGGTGAATTGTGTGAGTTAAAAAAGTAGTTTCCATTTTATATAACAACTATGATTTAGACATCTTTGACCACTCCACCCCTCAACAGACGCTTCCCAAGGATTTTCGAAGCATCAATATTTTTTCTCTTTTTTCCTTCTTTCTCTACCCATTTCCAAAAACCTACGTATTTCTGGTTTGAAACACCTTTATGGTAGTAATCTCTTTAGACTACCCGTTTGCTTGTTAATTAGTTTAAAACTGTACATGCAATGTAATGAAGTCCAAAAATGGTATTTACAGAGATCTGCGGTTTTTGGGACGAAAATATTACATCCAATTCCATGCGATATGTTTAATTTATTTTTACCCTAACAGCTAGGTTTTACGAAACTTAACCAACGAATTAAAAAAGGTTTAACCTTTTGACTAGTGCGTAGGTAAGTCAGGATGGTTCGGTACAACAGAAAAGATTTGGTATTTTAAATTTCCATGTGTTAAAAAAAATACTTATGAATTCCATAGCATTCTAATTTCGAATTTATTGTCTTTGGTTTTATAACACTAATTTGTCTTAGTTTTATTGTGTTACCGATTCTTGTTTATGGTCCATTGTGTATAAACCAACATTACTTAACACCAACGCAACAATAAAAAAATATATAAATCTGTAAACAAAATGTACGACTCGCGGGCCTATTAGATTTAATTTCCAATACACGTTTAATGCTCGAATAAAATTAATCCGCCAAGTTCCATTTTTAATCGTATCCCCGTCTCTTTCATTCGTTAATAACGCCTGTATAGTCATCTCGCTTGCACAATAGAACGCAGCGTAACGCAGGCAGCTGGGCGTTCTTTTTTTGAAATATATTTTTTTCATTGTTATATTCTTTTTTATTGGCATCCCTTAGATTATACGGCCAGTTGCTTTTTTAATCTTTGGCGGGCATAATTAATTGGTTTTTCCTTTTTTGAAATGTTTGTGCTTTTTACATTAGGAAACGGAAGCCGGATCACAACTTCGAGGTGTATTATTTCTTTTTTTTAATGATAAACGGCCAAGATACACACAATTCATCCAAGTTACTATTAAAGTCCATTCACGAGATTTGCTTATTTATTTGGTCAGTTTAATTTATTTTTCTTTACCTGATCTCAAAGAGCCATATTCTCAACTCGTCCCTATTCTTGTTGGCGAATATCTCGAAAACTATTAAACTTAAGTAGATGCGGTTGTCACCATATAGTGCTATCTCTCTGAAACGTTCTTAGATATAAAACAAAGACATATCATGCTTACACAAAAAGTTATATCCTAAAATTCGCACATAACAATTACCGCGATTTTTTTACATATTTACAAGACAATCTCCTCTCTAGCGTGTCTCAACATAAACATCCATAAACAATCCGAAACATAGAGCGAGGCCATAGACGCGTTGTCTATTCCCCCGGCACGACGCGACGCTCATACGGCTTCTTGATCGATACGTGGACATGCTATAGAGTATAGGATTTAGTTAGGTGCGGATGTACTGCCGTGGGAACATTTGTGGGGTGTTTGAAGTTCGGTTTTTGGAGAGACATGAGTATTCTTTGAAAATTTATAGTCACTCGATGTATGGAGCATAGCATAGGTCAGGCAAGCTGGTCACCTGATGAACATCCACAACGCTTGGATCATTGATGTGTTGTCTGCCCATCAGATCGGGAGGGGAGCGGGAAGGAAAAAGGACGGGAAGAGGAAAGGTTTGGGCATCCGGAAATCTCATTCACCGAACGAAACGCGATAGCAAAGTTGGATGCTCGCGGCTCAGTACTAGAGTCTGCTAGTAAAGAGGTGTTAGGCCTTATTTTACTTAGTTAGTCCAACGCAGGTAAAGAATTTATGATCCAAGTGTTACATTCACAAGTGCCGACAGCCACTTTCTGTCAAGTTCCGTAGTAATTCGCCGGTCTTGTGCACTAAATAAATAATGAATAAATCCACCCAACAGTCACATACATAGTTCTGACCCCTCAATACAATCGAGTCTTGTTTCATCAGGAACTACGAGAGACTTTTCGGTCTCACAAACACCCAGACCCGAAACAAATGCCTGTGGGGCACATATTTGTCTCGGTGCGGGGATCGAAACCGCGGCGTCTCGTTTCACAGCCGCCATGTCTACTGCGCCATGGATGTTGTCTCTATCAATGAAACACATATAGCTTGGAATGATAAGCGATATATTTTTAAATCTCATCCGAAACTTTCCAATTTTCTACCATCGTGTGTGTTGGTCTTGAGCGGATATCTGATAACCAGTTTTTGTATCCCCAATCTCCATCCATCCATCCATCCATCAGCCAAAGGATGTCCACTGCTGAACATAGGCCTCTCCCAATGATTTCCACAGTGACCTGTTGGAGGCAGCCTGCATCCAGCGACGTCCCGCGACCTTTACCAGGTCGTCTGACCACTCAAACGAAATACGCTGACAATCTGTTAGGCACAGAACAGACGCAAGTATTGTTGTGTTTCTGGCCACTCTACGGCCACTGAAAAATAATGCATGTATGGACTGACTTTTGAATTGTCATTGTAAAAAAAATGTTATACGAGAAATGTGCAATTTACTTTACAATTATTCATATACAATAGACCTATCATTCTTTTAAATCGATCGATGCAGTAGGTTAAACTACTACAGCCTGAGTGGCGCAGTTGCTTAGACGCCGGCTGTGAGGTTACTCGATGATCCGAAACTAAACACGAAACTTCGGACGTCGCACGTAAAACTGTACGAATGTGCCTAGGTACTCCACAGAATGATCGAATCCTCTATCGTACGTCCTAATTAAACTTAGTTCGGAGTGAATGATAATTAGCACAGAGAATAGTGTTGATTTTTAGAAGTGGAAAATTATAAACATATTGCATACGTCGAACGTCCGAACATTCGAGTTTCGTTTTGATTGATGCCCGCACCGAAACGATTATTTGTACATGATGGTATCCACAGATATTTGTTTCGAGTGTGTTTGTGAGGCCGATAAGTCTCTCGTAGTTCGTGATACCCACGACACAAGACTCGATATAGTAGGTCAGGTCTATGTATGGACTGTTGGGGTAATTTATTTATACGTATAGCAAGACTACCACATCAACTCATACATCAGCCTCCGTGGCGCAGTTGGTTAGACGCCGGCTATGAAACGAGAGGGTGCAGGTTCGATCCCCGCACCGAAACAAATGTCTGTGTTAACCGCAGGTATTTGTTTCGCGTCTGGGTCCGAAAAATCTTATAATTACTGATGTCCACGACACAAGACTCGATCTTAGTGTGGGGACAGGACTATGTATGTGACTGTTGGGTGTAAAAAAAACAGTTTCAAGGTTCGAACCCGCCACCAATCGATTGTCCAAACTAGCACTTAAGGAACAGAGGTGTTTCCAATCAGGTCATTGTGTCGGTATCGATTATAGAAGCCGTGCGGTAAGCTGATTATATCGGCTGGGGTGCCCAATGCAAGAAATTCGAGTGTTTGAGGACGTCTTGGTTTTAAAACACCGGTATGGTAGTATAATATAATATGAACAATCACGCCTGTGGATCAGAAGGGGTAGGTAGACCGACAAGCTATTGCATCCTATAGATCCACATGTTATTGGTTTAATTTTTTTATTGCGTAGGTCCGGCAAACGAGCAAACACGTCACCTGATGAACATCCACAGCGCTGGATCTTGAGTATTGCCTGCCCAATTGGGAGGGGAGCGGGGATAAAAAAATGGGAAGAGAAAGGGATACTGTATCAGTAATCGCCCACAGCAGAGCCCTGGACTCCTCTACAATCGAGATTGATTGAGAGAGTATAGACAATAGACCGACATAAGCCTGCTCGTTTGCCGGATCTGTGGTATAAAAAATCAGTACAGCACTCCTTCTAGACAGTATCACTTACCATCATTTGCAAGTAAAAAATGTTTCCAACAAGCAGAGCCTTGCAAGTCGTCCGATTTGTCTCGGTACAGAAATAAGGATCGCAAAGTTGTTCACACGCGTTAAAACGAGGTCGCGAGCGCTGCCCGGCGCGGTAACCAATCGTTTATTATACTTTATGTGGAATCACTCAGAGGTGTTCAGTACAACTCCTTAATTAATTTATCTTTTTTAGTGATTTTGTTGCTTGTTTAAGATGAGTTAGACATACTTGGACTCGCTGAGCTTCAATGCTAGGTGTCATTAAAATGCTTGCTGTTGATCTTGACTTGCAGGACTGTCAGTGGCGGGTGTGAGGGCGGGGCAGTCTCTAAAAAGGGCCTTTATTAAATTAATTGATACTTATAAATAGCAAACGCGTCACAAGTCACGCACATGTGGTGCAGTGGTGTGTTAAGTGAAATAACAAGATAATTTATATTGTGCACATCCAATAAAATGTTTTTTTCATTGCGATGAGTAAATCCGTGCCTGTTTCTATTAAAATCTGCTTTTGAACTGAATATAATCTGCCTAAATATGAATTTATATTTTTAGCATAAAATAGGACATGTAATTATGGCTGAAATAAACAAAGGAAATCAAATTAATAATTCAAAATGAAGTTCGTGGACGTAAACAGAATAACCAGCGTTCACGTAAGACTGTAATCACTTTCAAAGCGTTTATTCTTTCACAGCTCCTGTAACATATAATTACATAATAAAATAGTCTTCAATATCCGATGCTTTATCTGATTATATCCCTTGCGAAATCTGGCAAAAGGTCACATTGACAACTCGACGTGAAACACTTGCTTTCACAATGAAGATGAGAAATGCCAACTTGCACAAGTATTAAGGATATTACTGGTTTAATTTCAACTGGTATTTATTTCATTGCCTTATTGATGTAGATGCATGTAATTATGAGCTGTGTAACGTGAGCGCGTTTCATTTGAGACATATTTTTTTTCTATTAGTGAACCACGCTAATAGAAAAAAAAGTTCAAAGTTTCAAGTTCTTCGGGCACATAGAGCGAAGAACTGATGGCCGTTGGGGCCGAAAAAATCTGAAGTGGAGGCCACGTATAGGTAAGTGCAGTGTCGGAGCCCGCCTACAATGTGGACGGATGACATGGTTAAAGGTGCAGGAAGCCGCTGGATGCAGGCCGCTTCCAACAAGTCAATGTGGAAATCCTTGGGGGAGGCTTAGGCCTGAACATAGGTTCAGCAGTGGACTTCCTGTGGCTGAAGAGAGAGAGATAAAGAGAGTGAACCACGCTTACCAGCTTGATACTATCCTAAAATTATTCGTGCTATCTTCTCCGTCGGGCAGTCTTGGATGTCTTTGGTCTTGGTCCTGGTTGCCGCGATGGCGGTACATGGAGAGATGCCTACGTCGTCCGTCCTCTCTTCGATGATTGTAGCGCTAAAAACTACGTTTTCAACTTTGCGGAAAAAAGTTTTGCTGATCTCACGGAGATAATGCACGGAGAGTTATTAAATCAGTTTTAAAATTAAATATGGAAATCACATGTTTTACAATCATCTCGTGCATTCCATCCGGCATGTTGTATGACAGTTGTCGTTGTAGCATTCTCGTCGAAATAACAAATAATAGTACAATAATTAAAAATTTCCTTTACCATTAGTAGAGACATAGAAATCTCACGAACACGTAATTACAATTTTAAATTAACAGGAGTTTAACATTCCCAACAAAAATTTTAGCATATATTTGAGTATTCATAAAGACTAGTCTTGAAATATTTGATTTTTTTTATCACCAACGTAAAAAACATAAAGCCTAATTTAATTATTCAATAAGCTTCACACGTTACATTCCGTCTCATAAAACGTTAACTATAAAATTATACCGAGTATAAATCCACATTTAAAAAAATTGTCACACCGCGCGCATAATCTGGTATCATCAACTCCGGTAATGTCCCAATAATAAATAATATTAAATTTATCATTTATGAATTCCGCCTCGAAAGCGGCTACCGTCGGCGTTCTTTGTCGGGCCGCCATCTTGCCGCGGCCATATTTGTTTTGTTATTTTTTTTAGGGTCCCTCGGGATGTCGTTGCTGTGAATAATTTTCCGTAATTTATTTACATTGATAAAATGATTTTGTGCCTTCTTGATTTTAAATCTTTTAAGCGTTACCGTGTACAATGTTGTCGGTGTAAGAACATTATACTAAAGTATACGATATCCAAGTATACTGTTAATTCTCCCTGGTGTTATCTTGGGTATTGCTAGGATCCGCCTTCCCGATTCCCGCCAGCAGATCTTGAACATCCTCAGTTGTAAGGCTTTTGATTTACATATCTTCATAGATATACTTGGTATGTCCAAGTATATCATACAGGATTTATACTTCAACATTCACATTTTTTTTTGTGAATCACCTCCTTATCTGCCTTTTGATAGCTCAATACTGAACCTTGTTGATGGTTGACCATTAGTGTCTGCACGGTATAGAAACCAAGCATGGTTCTTCCAAACTTAGACCTAAGTTAGACGCAACTTCAGTTCCCCAATGAGAGAGACCAGTCTGCGTCCTGGTTATACGCCGGTCGATCACAGAGAAGGAATCGGGACGCTTCTCGCCCTGAGATATTCAGTGCCGCCCGAAATGCGTGCGACGGCCAGCGAGAGGTTTTTAGTTAGCATGCTAGTGTGGGTTTTTGTTAGCGACACGACTCGGCCGCAATGTCTGCAGCGTGCCGCGTTGTAAAGCCAGTGACACTGACATACCCCTTCTCCTCCGAAGTACCGAAACTGGAACTTTACAGCTTTTCCTATTAACACAATAAAGAAAACAACCAAGCAAGGTGTAAGTAAATACTCTATGTCTTCTGCACAAGGTGCAGTGTAATCACCAATGCTAGTATTCAAATTAATAACTGTGTAATTAAACGTTTAATTTTTGAAATTAACATGAGCTTCTACTTCTACACATTTAAAAGCAATTGAACAGACCTGCTCGAACATTCAAATGGTAGAAAATAATCATCTTTCTTGCAGTGTAATTTGAAAATGGAATAAAATAATATGGAATAAAAAAAGTGCGTGGTGGCCTGTTGGTAACGGACCAGACTCGGCTGCCTACATGTTCACGGTGGTCGCGGGTTCAAATCCCAGGGCACACCTCTGACTTTTCGGAGTTATGTGTGTATTGATAGTCAATCACCACGCACTTTAACGGTGAAGGAAAACATCGTGAGGAAACCTGCATACCGTAGCGTTTTTAAAGAATTTCTACGGTATGTAAGTCCGCCAACCCGCACTAGGCCAGCGTGGTGGACTACATGGCCTAACCATTCTCAATCGTACTTTCGATTGTAGAATAGGCCCGTGCCCAGCAGTGGGACGTATATGGGCTGATAAAAAAAAATATCCCCAATTTGAAATCGATCTTTGACAAACGTAAAAATCACTACGGAACCAAATAACCAGAAATATTCATAGTTTTTTTTTTACTTTATAATTTAATGCACTGTCCATGTCACCGTCGGGTGCTATCGTGGCCGTCCGGTCCTATGGAGGAAAAAAAAACTATTCGCCACTAACACGATAGTCGGTGGCTTAATGGATTAGCCGCGGCTGTCACGGGTTCGAGTCTAGCTCGTTGAAATTTTACATTAGATTTTTTAATGTGGCATTTATAGTTTTGAAATTGTTTAAGTGTATTTTTTTTAATGATTTCACGTCGTATTTTGCCCTTGATATTATCGGGTTGATACAAGCTACTAAGATTTAAGAAAAAAATCTTTTCTTTGTGAAATCCACCAATCCGCATTATACCAGTGTGGATTACATCGTATGTCCTCCCACCTTTTGATGGAACTCTGGGGGGTTACTCTATGATCCGAAACGATACTCGAATCAGACGTCGCACGTAAAACTACGAATGCGCCCAGGTACTACACAAAATATTCGAATCCTCTATCGTACGTCCTAACTATACTACGAGTATTAACTCTGACATTTCTAAGTGTCACGACTCACGCGGCCGTATTCATAGACAGATTTAAAACCTATTTTTGTTATAGAATATTTGTCTTCTTCGCTCAAACTCAAGTCTAAAAGCGTTCGAAAGTGACAAAACATTCGATACTTAAAATAGGTTTTAAATCTGTGTACGCATAAGATCGATGTCGTTTTACGCACCTTTGTAAAGCAGGAAAAAGAATTTAAGCATTTTTCATTGATGGATCACTCAACAAACTCTTACAAATCCGAATTGTTTTTCCGTCCAAATAACCTCTCACAATGAAACGCACTGCTTAACCCTCAAACGACTCCGCCGGGCGCGTAACACTATCCGGTACAAACGACACCCTATTTATACTGCATTCAATACTATTGTACGAAATAATCAATTTTTAAAACTAAATAGACTGGTTTTATTATTATCAATGAAAAAGGCTGCAATTGATTAATTAAGAATGAGGATATTTTATTATAATATATAATATTATGTGAAAAGAATCTTTTAAATAGAACACTTTAATTACGCCTGATAACACCTTTATCGATTGCACAGAGTTTTTTTTTGTCACCTGTATATACGTAAACATGTACACGCCTGTGCTTAAAATGTTGATAAAACTGTCTAGAAGTGTAGTATTTGACGTATACAAACAAAACAACACTGTACGATAACAAGGAAACCTCTGCGACACCACAAATGCACTCCAGCGGTACTTCATACCCCTCGCTAGTCGCTACATTAAGTACGAAAATACTCCTGTGTAAAAAATAACACTCCAATAGGCCCGTGTGAAAATCTTCACCGGTGCGTCGGGGCGGGTATGATGGACCCCGTTGTCAACCCGAGACGGATTTTGTGCGCTTGATTGCATTCACCATTGTTCTGGAAAAGGGTATTTGCATAACATTAAGATTTAAGATACACTTTCTGATATTTTGGTTGTACTTGGAGAAATTGTCGTTGGAGTATTAGTTGATTCCATCAACATCATCCATCCATCAGCCAAAGGAAGTCCACTGCTGAACATAGGCCTCTCCCAATGATTTCCACAGTGACTTGTTGGAGGCAGCCTGCATCCAGTTGATTAGTTGATTGTTTGGTGATAAATATCGTTATTTGAAATTAGAAAGAAGAAGTTTTTTGCTGGAAGTTAGTTTTCTTTCTTGGAATAAATATTGGATTACTCCAGGCATGGGTGATTGTGCACGCAGACGCAGGAATCATATACGTTTTATACGTGAATCAACCAAATTATATTTTTTAAATACTCTTTTATCTAGCAAATCCAATGATCTTTATTTTAAGTGAAAACTAAATCACCTTCCACAAATGAAACTCTAAACTGATTCCTCAACCATCAACAGTACTCAACTCCTCACAGCATTAAAGATACGCTGCCACTTCCCTCCGATTATTATTCAATTAGCATTGTCGAGCACGGGGAGTGTGTGAAAGTTGCCACTCCCGGTGTTTGTTTATGCAATGGGCCCGTCAGACCCGCCGTCGCCAGCGTGGGGTTGAACACGCGTTCTAAATTGGTTTTGTCCTTTTCAAAATAAATAAATTTGCATGTGGATGTGTTTTTTAAATTAATTTTGTTTGTTCCACTGGTGGGCGTAGGTATTTTAAGACAGGACTCTACCATATTGACAACACACAACAACACAACGCAGCAAACTTCTAAATACCTCCTCATCACCTTGAATGTTGGAAATCCAACACTACGTTACTCCCGACTCTTTCTTCCACGTACTACAAATCTCTTGAACCCATCACCAGCGGTGGCATATCCAAGTACGACCTAGCGACCTTCAAAAAACAAGCGTACTCCCACTTTAAAGGCCGGCAACGCACCTACATGCCCTATGGTGGTGTAGATGTTCATGGGCGGTGATCACTTACCATCAGGTGAACCGTATGCTCGTTTGCCTCCTATTAAAAAAGTGCAGTACTATCGAGATAAAATATAGTCTAACATTAAACTATCAATTTTCAGTATTTGATAAATTACGGTAGAATAGTCAATTGCTCATTTTTCATATTATTTGAGGGTTCTATTTTAGAAAGAAAGTCATAATTGACGTCCACGTTTCAAATGCATGGGTGTTTTCATAATTCTAATGCTGTCTTTTGCTATAAAAAGAACCGTCTACTAATAAACAATGGATCAGCGTGGTGAATTGAAGTGAAAATCCTTAACAATGCACAACGCGTTCTACAGAACCTCTACAAATTAATTGTAGGAAGTAATATAAAAAATGAGTTACAAAAATTCAAACTAAACATGAAGTGCTATGCGTGTCCAACATTACTTTGAAATTTATTACGTCAATCTACTTCAAAAACTTAATGGGAATTACCTGAGTATAACAGCCGTTGTTTCAGATGTTATCGTACGAGTTTTATTGTACAGCGCAAATTAAAAATCACCTTTCACATATCTACATTCTGAGAGTTCAAGTTTCAATGCAAAGTTAATTTAATATCTGAGTATAACAAAAAAGGTTGTAATATCCACCCCATTACGCAAAGTAGACACAGTATAAAAGTTTAAATATTTTCACCCGGTTATCTTTTTTGGTTATTAAATGAGTAGATAGCTGGGTATATAATAATCAGTTATAAGATTGCCGAAGACAATCTTAAGCCCCAATTACACGGGGAGAGTTTCTCGCTTCGAATACGATTATCGTAAGGATATGAAAAGTTGCATCGTGTAAACATTGTCAGAACACGATAATCACATACGATTCTCGCCACGAGAAACTCTCCCCGTGTAAATGGCGCTTTAGTCAATGAAGAAAATGCAAAATTATTTACTCCATGCCGATTTTCTATAAGATAGTATTACCACTTTAAGTCACCTTTTGGTCTTGTCATTTCTACAAGCCTCATCATTGCTCAACCACTTCAGAACAACCGTAAATTAATGATGGAAAAATACCCTGAAGATAATCCACCTAGATTTCTCTTTTACCTTAAATAAGCCATAAAAGAAAACAACTTAACCCGTCTAACAGTAGTAATGCCGTTTTTTGAATGTTAACCCGTCAATCTAGATTAAAATCTTACTGTTTGCGATAAGGAAATGGAAACAAAAACACGTACAAAGTTAAAATTAAGGATTAGTGTTATTCTTTGATAATTTTGTATGAAAACGGATTTTAATTTTTATTAATTAGTTCTTGGTTTAAGCACTATTTTAAGTTAATCGTGTTCGTAAACAGCCGTCGATGTCAATTAAAAATGAAATTTAGAAAGATAAATTAAAAAAAATACTACGTACATACGTAAACTCACGCCTTTTTCTCAGAGGGGGTAGGCAGAGGTGCTAACCAGACGTTTTTTTGCCGTTTTGCCTTGTGTTTTAAGTCCCATGATGTGATAGAGGGTGAACCTATTGCCATTTCGGGCACAAATTCCTGACTCTGGGCTGACAATGAATAGAAAAATCCAATATATCACTTTGCCCGACCAGAAAAATCTCTTTAATAATAATGGAAAAAGTAGCCCCATATTTCCTCTATTAGGTACTTATAACATTCATTATTTCTAAAATGACCAACATGAACATCAGCACACCTTACTTGGGGTAACGACACGTGAAGTCCAAAAATACGGTGAATCGATTTAAATGCGTTTCCAAATGAGTAATATGTCCGAAGCATTCCTATATTTTTTAAAAGACGCAATCAAAACCATCTCAAGCTACGTTCTTGGATTTATTCCAATAATGTTTTTCAAACGGCACTTGACTGCAAAATTTTTAACACAATACACCTACCTATTTCCTGTATTTACACATTTCAACCGTACAATCAAGTGTCAGAGTGGCTAACGTTAAAAAAACATTGGGTACTTTATACCCCGCGGCCGGCGGCGGGTTGCGCGCTAATTGCAAAGTCAACACGACACCGCAACTGTTTTAGCGATTGTTTGCGTTTTTTGGCAACCCAACACAGCTGGGTTGGGGTCGAAAAGGTCCCTAGGGGAAAATAGTTGATGCATTTTATTGGTGTGAGAAAATTTGGAAAATAAAATGTTAAATTTTTAATTTTTAGATTTATATATATCGTTAAAACGACAGATAAAAATACAGAAGTAATCTTCAGATAAATATAATAATAACCAATCATCTACTCTATTCCACGAACTGACAATAAATTTCTTATAGCCTTAATGTGATATGTATTTCATGTTATTTTTGCCTAAAAGCTTCGTTTCAACTATCCAAAAAATACCCGTTACTATTAAAATATGGCGCATTAGAATAATAATATTCATAGCGCCTATTATTTCAAAACGTGTTACAGATTTTACGTCTGTTTTATTTGAGAAATCGCCGTAAAATAAGTCCTTGAGGTGATAATAAAAAGACTAATCATATGCATAGTTAACTCAAAGTATGAAACAAGGAAAACATAAATTCTTATATATTTTATTAGATAATATGTCTGTGTGAGCATTTATAACACGCAAACCGCCATAATTTATCTCTATTGCTTATCGTTGCCTCATAGTTGAGAATACCCATGCACCTTCCTTCTCGCTCGAACAATTTGACGGGCAACACATCCATGATCCAGCGTTGTGGATGTTCATGTGCAGTGATCACTTACCACCAGGTAACCTGTTTGCTCGTTTGCCAGATCTATACAATAAAAAAATCCGCCAACTCGCAATCGACCTAAGCCTTCTTTCTCGCTTATAAAGGAGATTCCATGCCCACCACTGGGCGATAGCTTAACACACCACCCACTCATAAAATAACCAAGTAGCTAAAGTATAAAGTCATCATTTATCGCCGCAACACGTGTGCGCCACGTGCCGCCATTTTTATCTGTTTGCGCAGACTTTCACACTTGCTAAGCGGAAAATATCTTGCCCTCGCACTCCTTGTTTGCACGTAATTAGCAGGGTAGGGGGTGTGAACTATCGCTCCCAAAAAAAAAATTAAGTTTAGACTACCACTGCCTCAAAGAGAACTTGAGCTTCGTGTTGGCGTTGTTATAATGCATACTTCTTATAACATCGGATCACTATAGAAAAAATAAGGCTTTATTCAGGTGAAAATTTAAAAACCTAATTTTTTATGTAGACAAATTGTAGAATTTAGTTAACCCCGTTTTATTTTTCACGTAATTACGTTAAGTGTTTTTCTAGTTAAATTTTTCCTGCTATTGTATTTGTTGCTTTTCAAACTGTGTTATGTTTTTTTTAATTTCTATGTTTCTGGAGTTGTTTTAGAAGCTCTTTAAGTCCCACTGCTGGGCAAATGCTTTCCTCCCTCCTTCCATTTGCCACGGTCGAATGGTACTTGCCGCCAGTTCGGAAGGTATGAATCAAGTTCGTCCCGCCATCTCCTTCTGGTTTCTGGAGTACCAGACTATAATATTGTTCGTAAAAATATTTGTCTTATTGGTGTGTCAATTGCTCAAGTACCAAAATGACCGATGTTCTGGACGAGGAGCACAAGAGTCGCGTAAATTGTAGTCCAATATAGATATATTTAGTAATAAATATGAAATTGCATAGATTATCGTGCAAATCTAGTTTTTCTTTCTAAACATTTCAGAGTCTTCAAACAATAGTTTCCTATACAAATCCACCCACTTAACCAATATTTAGAAATCAAAGATGTTCCCTACTCCCGCCCCCAGATCTCAATGTTTCAAATAGTCCGTAATTTATTAGATAAATTTCAATTTACCGACAATTCGGTTAGCGCGCCCTTAACGCCATACTGGCAACATTATCGGGGTAATAAAATAACCCCGAATGTAGATAATGCAGACCTCTAACTCGTTATAAATAAGGTTGATTTTCGCGTGTTTTTTGCAACGATTATTAAGGTTGCCACTTCGCCCTTGGCGTGGGGTCGTGAAATTTATGTGTTAACATGATTTATGAGCTGGCAACCCTTGTTACAGTGGGTGTTGCCACCGATAATATATGTATTATGTTGGTGGAAAAATTGTGTTACAAAAATGTAGGGGAGATGCTTTAGGGTTCGGGAGCGGTAGGCCTATAGAAGCATTTTATTATCTATGTGCTTGGTAATAAATATATTTGAAAATATTTTTTCCATCAGGCGGGCTGCTAGCTCGTCTGCCTATAACAGCAATGAAAAAAAATATATTGAAGTAGATTATTACACCGTTAATGTCAAACAGATATTTTTCTATACTGACATAACAGAGTAGGTACTCTGCATCTGATGGTAAAGGCAGTTTTATCCAAATAGAGCTTCGAGTAAGAGAAACTCACGCATTTTTCTCAAAAGGGGTAGGCGGAGGCTCCATCATGACACCCACATTTCGTCTTGTGTGTTCCGTCCCACGATGTGATAGCGGGCGAGCCTATCGCCATATCGGGCACAAACTGACTCCGGGCCAATAATGAATTGAAAAAAATCCAATATCGCTTTGCCCGACCCGGGATCCGAACCCTAAACCTCAACTTTGCAATCGTACCGTAGTACAACTACGCCACCGACGCAGTCTAGGCAGTTTCTAACTATTTAACAGAATTATTCCTGTCCTATTGATTTTATGTACTTTACGTGTGCATTATGTGTCAAATTCTGATATATAAAATACTAATAAGGTACTTATAAATATGCTAGTACCATCATTTCTATACCATCACCTTTAACAGAGCCTCGAAATGACAAGTCAAAACGAGAACTCCTGATACTGTTTACGATGTCTCTTCAACCAGAATTTTTGTTTTGTATACAAATAAATTCCTTCCCGAATTTAATTGAAGGTTCACCCTCCAAAACTCAAACCACTATGTTAAAACAACAATCCGGTTTAAAATCTTCCGGCGCCCATTACTCGCCCCTCTGTCAAGTTGACAGTTGCCGCCATCTTGAAAAAATGTCTCGTCGAACGAAAATGGCATTAGAAGCGCAGACATACAGCCTACGTTGAGTGCAAGGGTAAAAATGTTTAAAAAATAAATGTTACGCATTTGCGACGTAGCGGGGTCAAATAGCGCGAAAAATGGGTAATTGATAAGTTTTCACTGTATGTTTGGTTTTTGTGATTGGTGGAATCGTGTGATGTAATTGAACGAAAATTACAAGCTGCCTTTTTCTCTACTTTACAGAAATAAAAAAGAAAATTAAAAAGTATAAAATATATGAGAAAGTAATATTCTTTGGATAAACAACACCGCTGGAGTTTTTCATCTGAACAATTGAATAGAGAGTTTTATCATCGCAATTTGTAGCGTCTCGCTTTATTAAATTTCATACTTGTATTAAAGCTAATAATGGTAGAAAGACTGCGAATATTAATACTTTTTCATATTGAAGTAATATGTATTGTCTATGGCTGCTCAAGTATTATAAATAATGGCTGTAGTTTGTTACATTTCTTTTATATTACACGACTTCTATATTAAAATCTTACATTATATTTTCTATAGGCTAGGCTATTCTATAGCCTAGGCTATGTGATAGGCTCGCCCCCTATCACATCTTGGGACGGAATATACAAGGCGAAACGTGGGTGTTCTGGTAGCACCTCTGCCTACCCCTTCTGGGAAAAAGGCGTGTGTTTATGTATGTATGTATGTATTATATTTTCTTTTGAACGTATTGTAGTATTGAAAAAAACACTGTAAAGCATTCCCCCAGGAACACCAACTGTATCTATCTCCTTTACTTTTTTTCTTTAATTTCAACAAACCTTATTTTTCATATAAATAATCTCTACATACTACTTCTTAATTTGGTACAGGGTATATCAAGACTGCTACCGAAAACGAAGCCAGGTGGTAGTTTAAGTGACCTTAGACACAACCAAGTAACTTTTTTGAAAAAAATAGCGACGATTTTTTTGTATTTTTTTTCCTATCGTATTTGGGTGGTAAATAAATACATTTTCCTAAAAAAATAATGTACATCCTTTTATTTGAAAGACGCTATAGTACGCAAGGCTTTAAATCCCAATTTTAGCTAAAACTATAGATTTACCAATATAATATTTAAAACATTACAAAAAAAAACGTCATGTTTTAGTAGCAACGTGTCTGTAGTCACTAAAACTACCACCTGGCATCGTTTTCGGTAACAGTCCTGATATACCCTGTATAACCAAAGAGGTTACAGCTTATAATCCATATGAATAAGTAGCTAGTACACCAAAACAATTTAATTTGCTGAATAAAATATCATTTCTTAAGTCATACAAAAAACTTCAAACCAAACTCAGCAATTACCTCGCCACACCATTGTAACATATCAATTAAATAATATAACAATTACATTATAATTAAGATAAAGAAACATAGCGGAATTTGAATAATTATAATTACATTGTATATCAAATAGTTACTTGATTTTGAGTACATAAATCAAGTTTTAAGGCGAAGCGTCGGACGTCCGCCTACAAGATGAACGGACGATGTCGTCAGGGTTGCAGGAAGTCGCTGGATGCAGTCCGCTTCCAACAGGTCGATGTGGAGATCTTTTGGGGAAGCCTATGTTCAGCAGTGGACTTAGTGTGGCTGAAGAGAGGGAGAGATTGAGAATTAAAAGTGTTGAATATATTTGTTTGTAGTATTTGGTGGCAGGTCCCTCGTATGTAAGGGAACGTCTGGGTAGGTTCTAGGGATTTGTTTTTTGCGGGTCTCCTCTACGATTGAGTTGGGTTAGGCCTTGGTCCACCACGCTAGCCTAGTACAAGTTGGCAGACTTCATATGCCTTTGAAATTTTATCAGAGATATTAAAAAGTTGTTATATAAAATCTATAGTTTTGCGCAAAAAAACGCCTCAATTATGTATAAAATTAATGCTAATTATTTACATAACATTATATAAATGTATGAATATTTTAATTTTTATAATACAAATTTGAATATTTCGCGTATGTAGCAGCGTGTTATGTCCAGATTTAAAAAAGTAAACATAAAAGTTAATGGTTATGTAGATTATGATAGATAATTATGTCCAACATTATTTTCAAGGTAGTTTATAAAACACAATGTGCGTTGGTATTTGGTAATTAGATGATGGTCGCCGATTCGAATCCCAGGGCACACCGCTGAAACTTCGGACTTCATGTATAGGTATTGATAGCTTGTCAATAACCACACAATTTCGATGAAGGAAAAGTCCTAATCCCAAAAAAAATATTTATTTATTTAAATCTTTATTCTACACTTTAAACTAAAATACTATCCATCCATCAGCCAAAGGAAGTCCACTGCTGAACATAGGGCTCTCCCAATGATTTCCACAGTGACCTGTTGGAGGCAGCCTGCATCCAGCGACGTCCCGGACCTTTACCAGGTCGTCTGACCAATTAGTGGGTGGACGTCCCACGCTGCGCTTTCTGCTTCGTGGCCTCCATTCGAGAACTTTTTGGCCCCATCGGACATCAGTTCTCCGTGCTATGTGCCCCGCCCATTGCTACTTCAACTTGCTAATCCGCTGGGCTATGTCGGTTACTTTAGTTCTCCTACGGATCTCCTCATTTCTGATTCGATCTCGTAGGGAAACCCTGAGCATAGCCCTCTCCATAGCTCGTTGAGTGACTTTGAGCCTCCTGATAAGGCCCATAGTAAGAGGCCACGTCTCGGTGCCGTATGTCATCACTGGTAACACACAACTATCGAAGACTTTCGATTTAAGGCACTGAGGTATTTTGGACGAGAAGACGTCGCGTAGTTTCCCGAACGCTGCCCAAAACACTATAAGGAAACAATACTAAAAAAAGTACAAATTGCGGTCTTGTCGCTCTACAGCAATGTCTTACAGACAACCATGGGATGGTTTGAAAGGAAGGAGATAGAGAGGGCATAATGTTATGTCTGAAAATTTATATTTGGGGAATGTAAATGTAAAATTTTTATTTTATGATATTTGGTACATCAACAGCACATTATACATAATATTATTATAATAATTGTAACAATTGGTCTAATACAAGTATACGTGCCAATAACAGGCGAATACATTATAAGTGCGTGGTGGCCTGTTGGTAACGGACCAGACTCGGCTACCTACATGATCACGGTGGTTGCGGGTTCAAATCCCAGGGCACACCTCTGACTTTTCGGAGTTATGTGTGTATTGATAGTCAATCACCACGCACTTTAACGGTGAAGGATAACATCGTGAGGAAACCTGCATACCGTAGTGATTTCAAAGAATTTCTACGGTATGTAAGTCCGCCAACCCGCACTAGGCCAGTATGGTGGACTATTTGGCCTAACCACTCTCAATCGTACTCTCGATTGTAGAGGAGGCCCGTGCCCTGCAGTGGGTCGTATATGGGCTGATACAATACAAAAAACATTATAAGATAAAGACAAACAAAAGGAGCTAAAACTAAGCTAAACCTGGTACCGAAAGGGTTGATATTATGTCGGAAGATTTATATTCACTGTAGTTTCAATTAGATTGGCAGAAAAGGCATTACAGAAAACCATAGTCTTTATGGAATTATGTCCCCCAAAAGGCGTGTTACAAACATTAGGCATAAAAGAAAAAACACCAGATTATATCAACCACCGTGCCACAGATAAGGTAAAGTAGCTGCATTATCTGGCCGATCTAAACCACACCTTTTCAAATTATCGACAAGCCGTAACGAGATCCCTACACGGATCCGCCATTAGCGGTCATAGACAAGCTCGACCATAAACAACGCTACCCATCGACAATCGGAGCCGGGAGATAAAAATCGAAATTCGAAAAAAGCGCGCCATGTCACGAGGATTAGCGCTCCCCTATTGTGAGGCAATGACAATTGCTATACGCGTCCTTGTTCCTCTCGCGGAATTTGCGCGAGTGCGAGCGGGACGGATATATTTCTATTTATTTTCACTTTTCAATGGATAATGTGACAGTTCGTATGAAATGTTTGTTTGGAATAGAGTTTGAATGGGGAGCGCTCTCGGGCTAGTTTCAAATGGATGTCGTATTATTTTTATTTTGTTCCCAATCCGTCAACGAGGATTGTGATAACGGCCCGGTTTGCTTGTTTTCAAAATATTTTCGACAAACACATAATGTTCAGTGTTAGTTTTTACTTCGCGGTAGCTGTTGGTTTTGTGTGAAAATCATTGTTTGTCACCCACGCCCTTACATTCAGAATTACATTTAAATACACCGTTTTAGAAATACCTACGCAAATTGTCCAAGTATTATGACTTAATTCATACAAAATAACAATTATACAAACTTCAGGATATGTATTTTAATAATGTCATTGACATAGAGTGAAAAATACATGCTGACTTTGATATTTAAAGTCTTATTATGATAAGACATTTTTATTAGTAGTTTCGATTAATTAAATGGCCACCGAGGGCATATAAAAACACATGTGTCAAAATCATATAACATCCTTTTTGCTAAAGCGAAGTCGGTTAAAAATATATAAAAAAGAGGGGTGTCAAACAGCTGCATTCAAATTAATTCCACACATGCAAATCCTAATGAAAATGCAATTGTTACAACAAATTCTTTGTTGTCGCGTCACAGCAGAGTAACACCCTCTGATTTCGTAACATAAGCCATATACTATACTGTATATTTTTATAAGGGAGATTTTAATTCAGGTCAGCTTAATAGATGGTCAAGAATATTTCGCAAAATATCTTACAAAAAATTTTTTTTAAGAAAATACATTAAAAATGAATTACTGTTATACTATTAGCTAGAAGCAGGCCGCTTCCAACAGGTCAGGTTCCAGGAGTCCTAGGGTAGCAGTGGACTTCCTGTGCCTGAAGAGAGAGAGAGAGTTTTTCTAATCTGCCTATAAATAAAATGATTTATTAAAAAAACAAATAACGGAGATATCATATATATATATATATATATATATATATATATATATATATATATATATTAATTGTTAGGTAAACTTAAAACTAGCGTAAAAATAACAATAAATATTATAACTAAACAAAAGTCAATTCAAGTTTCCACCAACAGACTATGATAATAGCACAAACATCGGCAATATAGAGCAAAGAGAGGAAAAAAAAGTGTATATATTATTCATTTGAATTTACTATTATTTCATATACACCTTCGACTGCCCTCTCATCTTCCCTATTAAATATCCATCCAAAGGTTGCCAGTAAGAAATTGCCTTATACTATTATTATGCCATTTCTTTATTGTAATTGTTTCTTTAAAGCGCAATAAAGGATTAAATTAAAAAAATAAAATATTACAACAATAATTACACATTTGACTCCCAACCTGAAAATATCAATCAAATATAGCGTTACACAAAATGGTCCTTCAAGCCGGATCCAACTCGAATCCAACACAAAGTGAACACTCAAAAATGTCATTCATAAGACGTAACAAAGGCTAGTAATTTATCTACGTAGCCGACACGTAGAAACAAGCATGTACTAATACTGGTAATCCTTTCACAATATAAAAATAATTAACTGTACAGCTATTAGTCAAGTCTGAATTAACAGATGTGGGACCGTTTCTGTTTGAGTTCCGTATGTCTATAATACAGGGTATATCAAGACTGCTACCGCAAACGAAGCCAGGTGGTAGTTTTATTGACTTTAGAGGCAATGCAACTAAAATTTTTGCAAAAAAAAAAAGCAAAGATATTTTGTACTTTTTCCCCTATTATCGTATTTGGGTGGTAAATACATACATTGTCCTGAAAAAATAATGTAAACCCTTTTATTTTTAAAACGGCTATAGTACGCAAGGCTTTAAATATAATTTTAGCAAAAACTATCGATTTACCCAAACACAATAATATTAAAAACATTACAAAAAAAATCGTCTCGTTTTATTGCAAATTTTTTAATTGCATCGTGTCTGTAGTCACTAAAACTACCACCTGGCTTCGTTTTCGGTAGCAGTCTTGATATACTCTGTATAAGAATTATGGCAGTAAGGGCGATATCAATTTTAGATAGTGTTTTGGTCGATATTTTCAAAGACTAAACTGCGAAATATTTCGTGTAATTACGTGTGTTAAAACCTATTGAAGTACTAAACATCTCTAAAATTAGCAAGTTAAGATAAGGTGAAAAGGAATTGGTAATGAAATAGTACCAAGTAAAGCTTTTCTGGTAAAGGTCCCAGGACGTCGCTGGATGCAGGCATCCAACAGGGCACTGTGGAAATCATTGGAGGAGGCCTGTGTTCAGCAGTGGACTTCCTTTGGCTGATGGATGGATGGAAAGCTTTTCTGTATAGGAATTCTTAAACAATTTTATTGAAGCTTTTAGTACTAATTAGCATAATTCAAAATTAGCTACTAAATTTACCACGGTTTGATATCCACTATCTCCAAAGAAAGGATACTTATGGTACAATGAGAATAAAAAAGTAGGTAGCGAATATCAATGATCAAACCATAATATCTTCAAAATAAATCGTCATGCTTCTCCAGTACAACTGAACCCCAAATACAACCATCAGCATAAACAAACAAAATTAAATGTCCAAAACTTGATGTATGTTTAGATGTTACCTCATGCATGGTTCCAGACAGACTGCATGTCTCGGCGCAGTACGCGCGCTTTTGTTACCATAGACAAATGAGAGACATGGCGTGAGCATTTGTTTTTTCAAATTTGGAATGCCCTTTGTCTATGGATTTGTACGATTGAATGCGATCTCTCTTGACAGTGAGTGGTAGTTTAATAAACTTTTATTTAAAACTGTAACTTACAACTTTCATTCTTTATTTTCTTTCATGATTTTAGGTTATATTTCATTATATCATTTGACCAGTTTTGTTCCTATTTACCTCTGTGGTTTAAATCGTATTAGTTGACTATATTAAGCGTACTATACACCAACACACTTTTGGCGGGCTAGTCAGCTTCACTCATTGCATGTCTGAAAACTTTGTCGGCGACATGTCAGCTGCTCGACTCTTGAGGATTTTTTTTATGTCGTTGACTGTCGCCAACATGTCGAAAGGCAACACGTGCGGGCGCTTGTTGCCGACGTAATTCTTATAGACCGCCGGGTTGTGTCGGTGGGCTGTGTTATCGCGCCGGCGGCTTTAGACCAAACTATGGGACAACGTTCAAAAAACAACAATTTTGAATACCCTAAATTCAAAGTGAAGAATGTAACGGTAACGAAGGTGGTATCTACGCTCTTAACACAGAAGCGCATTAACATAACGTGATGGGACGGTATTACTTATGCGAGTATACTTATACTAGTGATGCACCTAACATCTTAATATTAGTAATTTTTACTTCATTTTTGGCTCAATTTGGTAAAATAAACATAGTGAGGAAATCTGCATACCGTAGCGATTTTAAAGAATTTCTACGGTATTTAAGTCCGCCAACCCGCACTAGGCCAGCGTGGTGGACTATATGGCCTAACCACTCTCAATCGATTCTCTCGATTGAAGAGTAGGCTAGTGCCCAGCAGTGGGACGAATATGGGCTGATACATACAATTCTTTTTTAAATATTCATGTTAATTGTACGCATTTTCGTTCATAAAACGTATGCTTAATATCTCGCTGTGAGAATCGCAGTGTTTATAATTTCTGAACAGATACTAACCCAGTATGAAATACATATATTCATAGTTACTATGTTAGACTAATTACAAACACTAATGAGAAGTGTATAGTCTAATAAGAGAAGCGTAGGAGCATCTCTGGCGTCAATGTAACTCGTCATATTTCATATCTTTTATGATCATATAAAATTATAATAATATGTTATAAGGCTTTGTTAGACCACCAAAAATACGCGCTTGGAATAAAAAAGTAATATGAAATATGTAGTCGGTTAATAAATAAATACGCTTGTTCAAACTTTAGTATGAAAAGCTGATTATGATGACGAAGTAATACCACTGCTTTAGGTTCAAATCCAATATGATGCTAGACTAAAATATGATGGTAAAAAATGTCTAACAAAATGGTTCTTTAATAGTACTTACCTACAATAATGTATTATAGACATTAATAGCCAAGACTGCGTCGCTGGCGTAGTTGTACTACGGTACGATTACAAAGTTTAGGTCTCGGGTTCGACTCCCGGGTCGGGCAAAGTGATATTGGATTTTTTTATTTATCAGCCCGGAGTCACGAATTTGTGCGATTATGGCGATAGGCTCGCCCCTATCACATCGTGGGCGGAACACACAAGGCGAAACGTGGACGCCCTAGTTGCACCTCTGCCTACCCCTCCCGGGATAAAGGCGTGATGTTTATGTATGTATTTATGTAATAGCCAAAAATAACCAGGTGTAAATTGCTATGAAACGCTGTTCACAAACCAATGTTAAATTAAAGAAGCTTATACGGAGATTTTAATTTATACCTTATATGTAGGCAGAGGTTGCAGTTATTAAAACACGTAAGAAAATGTTTTTGGTGTAACTACATACTTGTCTAACAAAATTATTATGTTTTCCACAATGTATTTAACTATTGCTATATTCAGCAGTAGGACATGATATAGACAGACATAGATACAATTCTAAAAATTACAATGACATAGAATTATAGCTATATACAAAATAGTTAATAATTGATCTATAAGAATTATTTCACAAAACAAAATCGTATTAAAATTTAATTTAAATTCGATGGGTCTAAAACTCTAAAATTGAAAAAGCGACAAGTCCATACATTTCGTGTTGCCGGAACTCGTTTGGTGACCATCGCGACACCGAGCGTCGTTTCTTTAATTACATTACTAAACTTGGGCCGCTTATGTCATCTGCCTTTGGTTAAATTCCCTTATGCATAAGTGTTCATAAGGTGTCGCCTTGATGGGTTAGTATGGCTTGTGAATCATGAGGTGTTGGGTTCGATTTTGCGGTTGGTCTTAAAGCAATTTAATAGACATATAGTTATTCCGGTTAGACGTAAAACAATTGAACAGGAATAATTGACGTAGTGCGCGGTGGCCTGTTGGTAAACGTATAAGACGCAACTGCCGACATGTTCACGATGGTCGCGGGTTTAAATTTCAGGACACGCCTCTGACTTTTCGGAGTCATGTGTGTATTGATAGTCAATCACCAAGCACCATAACAGTGAAAGAAAACATCGTAAGGAAACCTGCATACCATAGCGATTTGTATGAATTTCTTCAGTATGTAAAGTCGGTCAACCCGCACTAAGCCAGCGTGATGACCTAACCGCTCTCAATTGTAGAGGAGGCTCGTGCCCTGCAGTGGGACGTGTATGCGCTGATACAATACAAAAAAAATACTCAGTTAAAGTCGCGGGAAAACATTAGTATGTACTCGTAATGTTTAGCTAGAGATAAGTAATTCGTATACGGCGTATAAAAGCGACTACCGTTCACGACAGAATGAAAAACGTATCATGCAAGTACGTCAAGTTTCTAACATAGCCGACATAATATTTTTTTATTGCAATGAATGGCGAGACGAGCACGCCATTCGTCTGATGGTAAGATACGACCGCTCATGGACCGTAGCAAAACCACACAATACTATTAATTACAAAGCAATGCTTGGCATTCCACTGCGCTCGCCATCCTGAGTGATAGTATGTTAAGTCTTATTATCATTTCGATCATTATTAGATAAACTTTACTCGCAATTGGGCCCTCCATTTGGGTTATAGTTCAATTAAAAAACATCGGAGTCACTTTGTCGTACCAGTATAAAAATACTCAACGTAACTACAACAACTGCATTTTTGTTAATAAATATTTTCCATAAATAAACTTAACTAAAATTTCCCCACCCAGGAGTGAACCCGCGCAAGCAGCGTCGGGAGCGCACCACGTTCACGCGCGCTCAACTGGACGTCCTGGAAGCGCTGTTCGGGAAGACCAGGTACCCTGACATCTTCATGCGCGAGGAGGTGGCGCTGAAGATCAACCTGCCCGAGTCCAGGGTGCAGGTGAGGAGTTTTTAATTTTTTTTTTAGGCAAAGGAAATTTAAATTAGGCTGTACGATTTGACAGTTTGTGTTCCTTCCTTTTTCAAGTGAGTCGTGAAGAGGTTATCGAATAGGCAGGAAAAATGGTGTCGAATCTTAAAAGACTTATGTCAGTCGCCGTCGTCGTCAGGTTCAGTCAAATTTCTGAACCAGGATAAAAAAGGACTGGAAATCCTTTTGGTGGCCTATGTTGAAAAATACATTTTCTCTGGATGAAGACCACAATGGAATGAAAGAAGTTCGTACAGTGTAGTTTTGGCTTGTCTTATCATAATATTTTAATAGAAAATAGCGACAGCCTAGGAATGTACTTCAAAAAATCAAGAAACTACCTTAAAAGTTGTTTGAGGTTTAAAATTTAGAATTGGTTTATTTGCCTCATAACTTTCTCACATCCTAGTAAAGTAAATGAGCGATAGCCTAGTTTGAAACGGAATGGACTGTCTTGTAAGAAGTTGTAGTTAATCAGCGCACACTTTAACGGATACAGAAAATACCCTTATAAGTATTTCACGAAATGATTCTACGAAGAAATACTCGCTAGCAACTCAAATACATATGACTTTCTCACTTGCTCATGAACTCCGTGCATTATTAGAAATACTAGAAAGTAGAAACATTATCTAACACTATTGCATATAACTATTATATTTATAAAAGTTCAATAAAATCGATCTTCATTTCAAAATTGTCAATCAAATTGTGGAAAAACAACATCGCAAACCGCGCGAAACATTCAAACACAGATAAACAAGATGGCGATTCGAACAATTGAATAATTCAATTTTCAAATATCAAAATTGGAACGCGTAATTCGATTTGGCACGCTAATGCCTTAACCGTGTCGGTATAAATTGAACGTTTGAACGAATTAGTGAGCAGTCAACCGTCAACAGTCGGCGAGGACGGATCGCGGGGAATTTTATTGAGTTTATTTCTTAATGGCGCCATGGGTGGGAAGGATTAGACGCCGTATCACCACTTAATTGAAACTTAATAATAGTCGGTATTTACGCGTGCCTTCCGAGTGTTATGGTAATTTTAAAGATTAAATGGATTACGATAATGTCTAGTGAAGTTGGTATGCGTAGTTAATGTCCCAAATCCGATTCTCTTTGCCACATTGAACACGGAATTTTAAAACAAAATAACATATTTTGATAATCGTATTAATCGAGGGTTAAAGCTACTGTGCACTCGCTACTGGATAGTTCATGTTTTAGATTTTTTGTAGCATAATTATTTAATACGAAATATGTATACCGTTCACTTCGGAATAATTACGAGTAATACCACCCACAGCGCTCAAGGAATGATAGCACAGTACTGTCAGTATACATTATCAGGCCTTTGCTCTATGATATCATGCCACAAAACTTGATCATAAAAGTGTTAGGGCCACACTTTATGCTACGTAGAAATAGACCTACCGGGAAACTTCTATTGTTTAATAGAAAACTAACGTTTAGCAAAGGGTCTGTTTTAGATTTGCGGTGAAAAAATTGTCGAATGCTCAATACCCCTTTACTACTCTTGTCGTTCTTCCTTTCATTTTTCTTATAATTTTAACAGATAGGCAATGCAGCTCAGATTCAAGTGCTATGGGTGATTATAGGCTATAGGCACTTGCAATTTGATTGGGCCATCGGCTCGATTGCCGGACCTAGGCAAAAGAAAAGACGGCTAAAATTACCTGTCACGCCGCCGTTCATGAGTCAATGTGTAAGACATATAAAACTGGTTTATTATGGTACTTTTTACTAAAGCTTAGAAAGCAATATCGATACATCCGACCATAGATTTTGTATCAGCCCATATACGACCCACTGCAGGGCACGGGCCTCCTCTACAATCGAGAGTACGATTGAGAGTGGTTAAGCCATATAGTCCACCACGCTGGCCTAATGCGGGTTGGCGACCATAGATATACGGTCCCCAAATGGGCCCAAGATAGTATACTAAGTCTGCTCGACTTAGTAAATAGGTACATTGAAAAGTCTGCCAACCCGCACTACGCCGGCGTGGTGGACTATATGGCCTAACTCCTCCCAATCGTACTCTCGATTGCAGAGCAGACTCATATCGTGCAGTAGGACATATATGGGCTGATACAGTTGAAGTTTGAAAAAAAAAATACAAAAAAAAACTATTTGTTTAATCAGGGAATTATGCGCAATTTGTATGAAAAATGCATGTTATTAAATTATACGAAAATAAGTAATAATATATAGAATATTATGTATGCGTATCTTCCTCCCTAAGTCTTATCCTATCCAGTCTTATCCTACTGGTGCATAGACCTTTTTCCAGCTAATCCCTCACCATTTCACCCGATCTTTAGCATCTTCAACTGTAATACCATTTTTATAACTTCCTTGACGACATCAAAACATCGCCGTTTTACCACCACAATAAATGAAATGAATACCATCAAAATTACAAATATGTGTATTAATTTTTTTTTGTAATTTTTTTTTTATCAGCCCATATACGTCCCACTGCTGGGCACGGGCCTACTCTACAATCGAGAGAATCGACTGAGAGTGGTTAGGCCATATAGTCCACCACGCTGGCCTAGTGCGGGTTGGCGGACAATTAACTTAGTTTTATCCTTTTATCAAGATCGGCTATTAAATACCCAAAACACGACTAATAAGCACACATTTTTGTCAATTAACATTAAGTTTCATCCTATTATCAAGATCGACCAGCAAGCGCTGAAAGACAAAGTATGACGCGCCATGGGGACTATAGGGACATACAAAGGGTCGCTAATTGGCATGTTTTGCAGGCGGCTGATTTGGCAGCACACGTCTCATTATCGCACTCTTCAAAGAGACCTGATGCTATCTAGTTCCACTAATGATTCGGAAGGGTGTAGCTTTGTACGATTTAAAATCAAAACAAAAGATAAGTTAAAAAAATAGGGCTAGTAAATAAATACTAATAAAAAGAAAAATGGAAAAGACAAGACTTTTTATTATAAAAAAAAATTATCAATCGAATGTTATAGGCACTAAAAACAAAACAAATCAATCGTTTTAGAATCATTATAATATCTTAACAGCTCATATTCATTCAGTGGCAGGGCACGGGTGTCCTCTACAATCAAGAGTTAGATTGAGAGGCTATATAGTCCACCACGCTGGCTAAGTGCGAGCTGGCAACATTTATATATTTTTTTATATGCTCTGGAGGAATCCAATGCTGAGCAGTTCCTTTCCTGTGCCTGAAATATATGGTTTCTCATAACCTTGTTTTTATTTTCACTCAGTTCATGAAGGTCGTAGCGCGTTGTTATATGGCTCTTCGTTCAGAATTAGGCTATTGAATGCAAAAAGATATTTAAAGACCCGACTATAGTTTTAGAGTGTAGTTTTAAGTTAAGATATTAATTAGAGCGTTCAAACAAATTATTCAGATTCATTATGTTAGAAACATGACTTCATTAAACTATAACAAATCAAAAAAATTTAGTAATCAATTTGGGGCCCGAATATCAACCCGATACTCTATGTGGTCCGTGGTTCCAATTAATTGTATCAGACACAGCTCTATATTTGTATTTTTAAATATAAATATACCAATCTATAGGTGATTATGTATGTTAGGAAGCATTACCAAGAATCTAGTTAACTTCTAGGATAGAACATACCCGTAACCCTTCAGCGAGAACATAATCCAAAAATCAATGGTACAATAGACCCATCTGGCGTTGCTCTTTTATCCAACCGACTCGGAACGAAGGTGAGGGTTGCTAATCCGGGGTGCGCGGCGCGACGCACGTTGGGGCCAATCGGTGGCGTTATTGGCCGTGTTGGCGTATTTGAGCAAATGTTTGTGATACTTTTTTTTGTGATTTTGAGAATTTCTCTTATTAACGCTTAGTATTACGTAGTACCTACTGTTGTTTGTTTCCAAAATGTAATTTGCTTTAGTGCGTTTCCGCTAAAAAATATATGATGAAATAGATTAAAATCAATTTTAAAACAACTTGACACAAGAAAATATGAAAGTTTCTTTAGAAAAAAACATATTTATTCTTAAAACTGTTGTAAAATATAATTATGTGAAATCAACAAAACTTTATTTATCTTCAAAATACATAACACATCCCTCAAACCCTAACAAACACTTAACACCCACACAATTACATGTAACTACCCTACAATTTGGCTAAAACCTCACCCGTTGCGAGCCAGCTGTCCCCTACCACAAAAACTCTTGCAATAAATCACACATGATCTCACTGCAAACATGCAACTGTAATTGATACGTCGAGAAACAAACGTGTACAGTCACTCGTGGTAGGGGATTAGCGATGTAAATCGGAATGGATTGGAGTAGAGAAATTTGGATTTTGATCTGACGATGTATGATGGATTAGAAGATCTTTTGATCTAGATTATATCCTTGATAGTTGCATGTGTACGAAATTAAGAAACAGCGATATAGAAAAATATCGTGCATATATCTCAGAATTGTAATTTTAATCCGTAAAATAGGGACCACAGAGCTTTTCTTTATTTAACGAAGCCCATAGATGAAATTCACTATAAAGATTACATCTAAAAGTGTATTTTTTGATCCTTTAATATTCACTTCATGAATAAATCTGTATTTGATAAAAATTAACAAACTGTTATCCTCCACAGGTCTGGTTCAAGAACCGAAGAGCGAAATGCAGGCAGCAGCTTCAGCAGCAAACCAACACTCAGATCACCAGCAAGTCGTCTTCCAACACCAAGACCACGGTCTCCAACAGCCTCAAGGGTTCCTCCACATCTTCCGCGAAGATCACCACCTCCAAAACCCTTACCAGCTCTTCAAACAGCTTGACAACGAGCAATAGCATCACCACATCATCTCCCAACCTCCCCATAACCCCTACTACATCAGTCAGTCCCCCCATTAACGTCATCTGCAAGAAGGAAGCAGCTAACTACGAGTCCTCGCCACTAAACAAGAGCCTCACCTCGCTCTCTCACTACGGGAACGACGCAAGAGCGAGCGGGAAGGAAACAGACACAGTCTCAAACATCCATAACTATGGAGTCACGCCCAAGCAGGAGCTATACAGCAGCCCAAAAAGGCTGGACTACAAACTGGACTACTCCGAGAAGTCTTTCGGGAGCAATCTGGTTAAGGATCAATACAGCTCTCGCTTGACAGGGAACTTGACTCCCCTAGGCTCCAACTCTTCGATTATGACGACGCCGTCCCCGCCAATCACTCCGCAGAGCATCAACGGGCCAGGGAACGTGTACCATCCAGATAGCTACAACAGCTTCCACTGGCCCGGCAGTTCGGACTACATCAGGAGCTACTCGACGTCCCACCATCACCAGGGGTACGGGCAGAGCGCCTACAACTCGCCGTACTATCCCAGTCAGGTGATTTGATTTTTTTTTCGTTTTTTATAGGTTCGTGGGAAAGTTTTCGAGTGAAGAATAAGCCTTTGGTAAAAAATTCAGCCTGGTTACGAACACCGAACTTTCTAATAGTGAACATTATAGTATTTCGCGCTTAGCTTGTGTATTTTCGGTTTTTAGTATATTATACTGCCTCGGTGGTAAAATAGTTCTCAAGTAATAATTTATTTTATTTATTTATAAATTATTTATTGTTCACCACAGATATAATATTACTAATGAACAACACTTAAAATTAAGGTAACAATCGGCTGCCTTATCGCTATCGGCGATATCTTCCAGATAATCTTTAATTTATGCAACAAAATAAAATAAAAAATACATTATTAATTTTATATTTGTAGCGCCTTTTTCACTAGCGATTTTATTTTTATTAATTAAATACGTGGCTTCAAATCGAAATTATTCACGCAAATTGATAAATACACCGAAAAGGGATTTATTTTTCACAAACACCTTTTCACAGAATAATTAATATGTTACAAATACAAATGATTTTACGATGTACAAAGCTGAATAAATAGCGAAATGATTACAATATTCCTGGTAAATATTTTGACTGATTTCAGTTGAAATTGCATCATAATGCGCGCTTTTAATAAAATTCTGAATATGAGGTGGAAAGTACAATATTGTATCTCTAGCAATGGGTAAAATATTTTCATTAGTTAAATTAATGAAAAATACAAATAGATTGCGGGAAATGTTGTAATGTGTATGTAATATGTATACAGGGTATATCAAGACTGCTACCGAAAACGCAGCCAGGCAGTAGTTTTAGTGACTACAGACACGATGCAACTAAAATTTTGCAAAAAATCACGTCGTTTTTTTTTGTAATGTTTTCAATGTCTTTGTGTATCGATGGTAAATTTATAGTTTTTGCTAAAATTATAATTTAAGCCCTTGCGTACTATAGCGTCTTTAAAAATAAAAGTGTGTACATTATTTTCTAGAAAATTTAGGTATTTACAACCCAAATACGATGATAGGAAAAAAGTTACAAAGAAAAATCGTCGTTTATTGGCAAAAATTTTTGCATTGTGTCCAAAGTCACTAAAAATACCATCTGGCTGTCTTGATATACCCTGTATGTATATTGATTAATTAGTATATTATGTTTTGTTAAAGTACTTGAAACATGAAACTTTTTCGTTTGAATATGTACTGTATCAGCCCATATACGTCCCACTGCAAGGCACAAGCCTCCTCTACAATCGAGATTACGATTGAGTGGGGTAAGGCCATATAGTCCGGCACACTGGCCTAATGTGGCTTAGCGGACTTGAAATCCCGTAGAAATTATTACAAATAGCTACTGTATGCAGGTTTCCTCACGATGTTTTCCTTCACCGTTATAGTGCGTGGTGATTGACTATCAATACACATGACTCCGAAAAGTCAGAGGTGTGCTCTGAGATTTGAACCCGCGACCACCACGAACAAGGCTATCACGTCTAGTCCGTTTACCAGCATTCCGATCACAATGCATAAATTCACAAACATCATTATAATTCCGTCACGGACTGACTCAAAAATAGAAATTAATTTCGAATATATTTAATCAAAATATTGACAGCGAGTTCTCTACATGTTTGAAGCCAATAAAATTATTAACAAATTATTTTATTGGCGGACGCGCGTCGCCGCCGCATCCGGGAGATTAGCTATTTTAATGTTAATTTAATTAAATTAGAAATGTTGCGTGCATTTTGTTGTGGAATTCATTTAATTAAGACATTATTTTTGTAATTAAATTAAATTATAAATCTTAATTGCATTGAGTTTAATTAAACTTTCTAGTGATCTTCTTCAGGGGCGTATTCAGATATCACGACTGTAATGTTATCGTATTTAAGTAATTCAATGGTTTTACGTTATCCCCTGCCGTTATCAATGACAAATACATTGAATATCATAATTAAAATAAATAAAATTCGCTTAATATGTATTGCAGACAACAAATATATTTAATAGGTAATTTAGTATACCAATATGCATTCGCACGCATATAAAGTCAGCTGATTGTGTTACTCCTGTGTAGATGTTAGTGTTGAGATACTCTCTTTATTAATAAATTCCGACTCCAATAATGTGCGACAACAATCAAACTAATTTGGCAGATATTGTCCTCGATTTTTGGATTCCAAAACTAACAACCAAAAAATTCCAGATGGAGTACTTCAACGGTTCCACGGTCAACCAGTCGCACGCGAGCCACCACGGCCACAACCTGTCCACGAACGGCAACCAGCTTTACAACCAGGTGTCCTTCGGGAACCCATCGCCGCCGGCCGCGTGGCCCTCCCACAACATACTATCTTCAGGCCCGGAGTCGCCCGAGAACCAGCAGAATTCACCCCACTTGAGCATGCTCCAGGCCACGCAGATAAGTAACTTCTCAAATTCAGGAAATAGTTACTTCGCACCAGAGAAATACGGCATCAATATGGTTTAGTACGTCTAGTCGTTGTAAATATATGTGTAAATGATTTCTTAGTGTAATACCGCGTGGTAGGACGAGAGTTTTTTCGTCAAAACGTCTGGTTAGCTCTTGGCAATCGACTTCGTTTTGTTCCAATGAAATGTATTGTACCAAGTTTTATGTATACAAATGAAATCGAGTTTCAAGAGCGGATCGGATTGTTGTAATATCTAGGACTGTGCGAAAATCCATTTTAAGTAGTCATGAAATTTTACTTTTAGAAATGAATTTTTTGTACAGATCGTAGCACGATATTTTTTTTAGTTTTCAAAATTCGCACCAGACGCTCCGTGTTCATTCATTATAGTGTGAATTTGAAAAATATCAAAAATACGTTCTCTTATCGATTTTTGAAAACGGAAAAATTCTCGCCCGACCACGTGTCGATACGTAATGCATTTGGTGGGGTCTACGCCCTCAGATAGGTGGGACTGTCCCATGAGCTCCCATAGGGCCGCTCTGGTCCAAACGTTCTGGCCTAATTTATTTGTGGTCTAAATAAACTTAGAGCAAGACTTAAAGCCATGGTTTCATACTTAAACACTTCAATTAAAAAAACTAAGAAAAAATCAGAATGAAGCATAACTTTGACTCTTGCTCTGGTTTACTAAAATAACGAAATTCAACGAAAATCAAATGATGGCCTACTTATATCGAACTAAAAACTCAGCCCGAGTTAATTTAGATTTATATATGTATAGAAAAAATTTAACGCTTCGAGAAAACCGTGTAAAAATTGAAGTCATATCATATTTGGAAATTAAATTCTTTCTAGTTTACGTTTAGTGACGGAATTCGCTAAATAAAAGCGGTTATAGTGTATGCGGCGCGGAGATTCTAAAGAACCCCCGGTTACTAACTTTTGAAACTATTTGAGAACGACAAAAACAAACGAAAAACATTTTTTTTTACTTTACAGCCATTGATTTTTAAAATTAAAACTGCGACTATCTACCTCTGCAAACGATATACCAAGTCAGGGATGCTCAACAATGAAACATATTTCAAATATAGAACTGTCGTTCCCAATTAGTTTCCAAGTTTCGCCGCCAGGGGTGCTCGCGAAGCCTCCGCGCTGCCGTTTGTAAATATTAAGAGTTATTTTGTATATGTGTGTGCCCAGATTGTAAATGTGACTTAATTATAAGGATTTTCGTATTTTTTTATCAACGTGGGCGTAGCGAGGTAATAAAAAGGCAAGCTAGACCGGGGTCTAGTATTCTATTATTTTAAATGCTAGATTAATCTAGTCGATATTATATGTGTACAAAATATTTTCTGTCTGTCAGTTTTATTTATTTTTAAAGAAGATGAGTATATTTGCTCAAGATATAACAGTATTGCCCCCTGGCTGCGCCCACGAACAGTGACGTGACCCTGCCATATACTAAATTATCTATGGCGTCATAGACAAACCCGTGTTTGGATGAGGGTTAATCGTTTTATTTCGATAATCTGAATTGTATCGAGCAATAATTTCATTTTTAAATAAATTAAATAATGAATTGAGATATGAAATGCTTGGAAGCGCCATTTTGCGATATTTTAAATGTCAAATGTAAATTCTAAATTTAAAAATCGCGGGGTCAACGAACGACCAATGGGAGCTGGCGAATGTTTCTCGACATGCCATTGGTCGCGTCGGCCGTTTTGAAAATGGAATTAATTAAATTAAATGCTAAAGAGATTATTAGTTTAATTTAATTGTTTATTTTACAATTAGTAATTTAATTAATTAAAACCCAACTGGAGAAGTGTAAGTTTGTAATTTATAGTAAAGTTTAAGGTTGGACATAGCTAAGTTAGTGTTAAGCACATAAGTACAGCGTTCGATAAAGAGTCAGTGTATTTTTTTGTAACTTAAGTTGTATTTTAACTGATAGCTATTGAAATATTGAATCCGAATATATGCATATAAAATACAATTTTGTGTGTTTTATTTCTTTTTGAAACGCCAACTACCATATTTAAATATCATCTAGCAACAGTAAATTATAATTTTGAGGGTACAAAGACCCAAAAACATAGCTACATAGCTATAAACTCCCGAATTAAAAAAAAAAAAACTATAAATAAATACACCCAACAGTCACATACATAATCCTGATCCCACACTAAGATCGAGTCTTGTGACGTGGCTATCAGAAACTACGAGAAACTTTTTGGTCTCACAAACACCCAGATCAGAAACAAATACCCGTGGATCACAATAATATTTGTCTCGGTGCGGGAATCGAACCAGCGGCTTCACGTTTCGCAGGCGACGCGACGTCTAACCAACTGCGCCACGGAGGCTATCAATGGGTAGATAAACAAATACGTTCACTCTTAAAGTATAAGCCCAACTGCAATACGAGAAAGGACGGGCGATTAAAAATTAGGTCGACAACACACCTGAAGTCGATATTTGGTGAGTACACAAGTATTTATCTCTTCCTGGGAATCGAACTCGCGACATATCACCTAACTCATTTTCTAGTGCTATCTAATTCTATCAAAATTAACAATAAATACTAAATACACAGTTCGCGTCCCCTATCACATCGTGGGACGGAAAAATACGAGAATGTGGGTGTGCTGGTAAATAAAAAGTAAATAGCTAAATAGTTTTGCAAGAATTTCTACGGTATATAAAGTCCCACTGCCTCGGTGGCGCAGTTGAACTACGGTTTGATTGCAAAGCTGAGTTCTCGGATTCGAATCCCGGGTGGGGCAAAGTGATATTGGATTTTTCTATTCATTATCAGCCCGGAGTCAGGAATTTGTGCCCGATATGGCGATAGGCTCGCCCCCTATCACATCGTGGGACGGAATATGCAAGGCGAAACGTGGGTGTCCTGGTTGCACCTCGGCCTACCCCTTCTGGGAAAAAGGCGTGTGTTTATGTATGTATGTATGTTAATTCAACTGTCATATTGTAACCGCCTTATTAATAGACAGTTTTAAAACATTTTTAGTTATCGAGTGTTTTTCCCTTTCTAACGACTTTGAATTCAGTTTGGTCGAATTAGCCACGGGTTCTGTGGCGTACCTTGGGAGAGGCCTGTGTCCAGCAGTGGACTGCAACGGGCTGATAATGATAATGGTGATGATGAAGACCAAACATTCGATAATTAAAATAGGTTTTAAAACTCTCTGAATATGGCCGTTAGAAACTAAAGAAAGCTTTTGTAATACGAAGGGTTTATTAAATGTGACAAAGTTACTGCTATAATGGCAAAAAATATATTGTTTTAATCTTTTTTGGTACATAAATAAAAAATATTTTCTTCTTTTTTTTTCATTCTTGAATTAGTATTATTTTATGAATACTTGTGACAATCCCTGCTTTAAAACTTAAAATCACACATACTTAAAGATCATTTATTTAATTTCGAAAAACAAACAGATTTAATTCCTAAGAAGCGAATTCGTGAATTAGTCATTGGAAACAATACGTTGTACGTAGCGCAGCGCGTCCGTAACCCGATAGGTGCGGGTTCGATGACTGAAGCCTCACTCCACAGACGTCCTACAAACGAATCGACACTCGCATTCCCTCGCTCAAACAACGGTTAAACTGTCTCAAAATAACAGCTTAAAATATTTTCAATATTATTTCATTTATTATTTATTGAAATCTTTATTGTACACAGAAAAACAAAAGCAAATACAGCTAGCTATGGGATGGATTTAAAAGGAGAAAGAGAGGGCGGGGTACAAAATAAAGAATATCATAGACAAGTCGCCAGTTTAGAATGTCTGTTGTATCATGTATGTTGTACAGCAACACATTTACACAACACATAACGAACCTGATGGTAAGAGTCATCCGAATCTCACTGAAAGAAATAACAAGAAAGCTGCTACTTTAGGTCTGGGTGCTGAGAGTACATTGTGAAACGTCCTAGAACAAGGCTCTGCGACTAAACTTCAACAAAATATGATGGGTCAAAGGCCAAAGTAATGTACAAAAGAACTAATCATTTAAAAATTAATAAAAGGAGTTGAAAGTTATAACCTTTTTCCTTCCGTAGCAATGATTATGAGTTAGATATGTATCATTGAAATATAGACGTAACATCGCATACATACTACGCCTTTTACCCAAAATGGGTAGACAGAGGTGCTACCAGGACACCCATATTTTGCCTTATACGTTCCGTCCCATGATGTGAAAGGGGGCGAGCCCGTCGCCATATCGGGCACAAATCCCTGACTCCAGGCTGATAATTAATATCAAAATCCAAGATCACTTCCCTCGACCCGGGATTCGAACCCGAGCCCTCAGCTTTGTGATCATACCGTAGTACAACTACGCCACCACGGCAGTTATTTTTTTATAATTATAAAATGAGGGTAGTCATTGTATCAATCATTATTTGGATGACAAATACGGAATACCTCAGTCCGCCGCGTGACCACGAAGACTGTAGACTTCGAAACGGTGAGAAATTAAAATAAATAAATGAACCGTAAAAAAAATATTCTTTAATAAGTATGTCGTATTTCGCGCTCAGCCAGTGCATAGTGTACATATACCAAATTTTAATTACATACAAACATAAACTCACGCCTTTTTTATTAATTTAGGAATTAGGGCGGGATAATTATGCCGGCCGGTGTAAAATAACCGTAGTGGTGGATACTCGTTTGCATTGCACTGCATTTTTCGAAAGGTTAGTTGTAGCGTCTTAATTGTGGCTTGTTGTGAAATGGTATGGCGAGGGTCGACACATGACAGCCTCCGTAGCGCAGTTGGTTAGACGCCGGGTGTGAAACGAGAGGCCGCGGGTTCGATCCCCTCATATAGACAAATGTTTGTGAGGCCCACAAGTATTTGTCTCGGGTCTGGGTGTTTGTGAGACCGAAAAATCTCTCGTAGTTTCTGATACCCACGACACAAGACTTAATTGATCTTAATGTGGGGTCAGGACTATGTATGCGACTGTTGAGTGTATTTATTTATTTATGATTGTATCATTCCTTTACAGACCTACATCAAGGCTCTATTTAACATAAGGTAAGTGAACGATTTTTAAAAGTATGGTTAGTATACAAAACGTCTTGGACCAGTGGTTTAGAGTTCTGTATCAGCCCATATACACTGCAGGGCACGGGCCTCTTCTACAATCGAGAGTACGATTAAGAGTAATTAGGCGATATAGTCCAACACGCTGGCCTAGTGCGGGTTGACGGACTTTACATGCTGTTTTAGAGTTATTTTCCCCTTAATTCAAAAGGGAGTTCATGCATGATAATGGTGGATATTTCGGCTGAATTTACAATCCATATCTACTATACCTATTTAACACCAAATACAACACTAAATATGCTAAATATACAACAGTAAATAATATAATAGATGCCCTTGCCCTGCAGTAGGACGTACATGTGCTGATAGAACACTAAATATATTGTATTGTATAGTATCAGCCCATATACGACCCACTGCAGGGCACGGGCCTACTCTACAATCGAGAGAACGATTGAGAGTGGTTAGGCCATATAGTCCACCACGCTGGCCTAATGCGGGTTGGCGGACTTTTACATACCATAGAAATTTATACAAATCGCTATGGTATGCAGGTTTCCTCACGATATTTTCCTTCACCGTTATAGTGCGTGGTGATTGACTATCAATACACACATGACTCCGAAAAGTCAGAGGTGTGCCTTGGGATTTGAACCCGCGACCACCCGCGAACACTAAATATACAGGGTTATTTCTGAATATTCAAATTTTGACAGGTGGTTCAGAATCACGAGTATAATCCATCAGTAATTAGATAGTCAAGAAAAGTCGAATATGCCCCGGGGCAAAACTTTGATTCGTCAGTTCGGTCCGCTGTTAAGTAGACTATGAAAAAGTATCTATTATTTTACTATATACATTGCGTTTGATTTTAATTTTAAAATGGGAAAATTATACATTTAAAAAAAATATATCATACTCCCAACAGTCACATACATAGTCCTGAGTCCTGACCCACATTAAGATCGAGTTTTGTGTCGTGGGTATCAAAAACTACGAGAGACTTTTCGGACTCACAAACACTTAGACCTGTGGATCACACAAACACTAGTTTGGACCAGTAATCAGTACATAATACTATAACAATAAACTTGAAAACTGTGCCAAGCTACTATTAGTGTTTATGTAATTTACGTGTCAATAAATAATTTTTATTTTATTTATTTATAATTGTCTCGGTGCGGGGATCGAACCCGCGGCTTCTCGCTTCCCAGCCGGCGTCTAACTGCGCCACGGAGGCGTCAAATTTAATTTTAAATCTAAATCATACGCCTAAAGCAATTCAGCATAAAAATTGCTACGCTCTGTCTAACAGCGTCTTGAGCTACTTTTTACCGTATTGAAGACCTAATCAATGTTAATGTGTGATTGACAGACGATCTAAATGCCGCAGAAAGCCATTAACCACAGCATCTAACAGATCACAACGTATTTGCAGTATCTTTTCATCTCTTATTTACTATTGACAGCGTAAATTATTTTGAAAACTTAGAGTAGGATGATTTTTGTAATATTTTATCTCACAGGAAATCGACGTTAAGCGATAGCTCAACTGTCCCGTTTCAGTGAGTGAGATTGTCGGATGCCCAATACCCCTTTCCTCTTACCATCCTTTTCCCCTCCCGCTCCTCTCCCAATTGGGCCGGCAACACATCCGTGATCCAGCGTTGTGGATGTTCATGTGCAATGATCACTTACCATCAGGTGACCTGTTTGCTAGTTTGCCGGACCTATGCAATAAAAATATATAGATTTATATATTATTAGCTGCATTAGTGATGACTCCCATAAACTCAGGAATCTGATTTATAGAATTTTTTTATGAAATATATTGCCCGATCTAGAATTGAACGTATTAGTTTACAACGCAGGGGGGTTACTCTATGATCCGAAACGAAATTTAATTTAATGTACATGTAAAAATTTAATGTACGAACGTTCGACCTCTGAAGTAAGTTATAAGTTTCTCATTTCTAAAATTCAAAACTATTCTCTATGATACTTATCATTCACTCCGAACTAAGTCTATAGTTAAGATGTACGGTAGAGAATTTGAGCATTTGTGGAGTACCTACATAGGCACATTAGTACAGTTTTACGTGCGACGTCCGAACATTTTTTTCTCGGTTCAATATTTGGACACATTCGAGTTTCGTTTCGGATCATAGAGTACCTCCTAGATCAGGTATGCTGCTCTAAAACCAGACGTGTGTTTTTTAACCTACATATATTATCCTACTGCTAGGCAAAGGTCTCCCTTAACTCCCGTTTGCACTTTTTGCTACTTACAAACTTATGCAAGATTCAAACAATGATTCTACAAAAAGATTCAAAAATCACTTGTTGTCAGAATACATTTGTATCGAATTTCACAAAAATGGTACCTTAATATTCAAAGAACTAGATGGAAATATTATAAAATATGTATCATAGAAAACAATTCTATGTGATGTGAAGGCCGTAAGCCCTCTCAGTCTTATAGAAGGACCGTGCTACTTACAATACATAGGCTGAAAAAAAACGTCGAATATACAGCATCAGGAAAACAAGAAATACTTCTACTCCAATCAATTCCCTAGTAGTTAAACACAACAGTACAAAAACACGCAGCAAACAGAATAAACGCCAACAGAGTAAAAATGAGAGCCAAGTCTTCAACAAACTCGGTTAGAGTTCTTCAAAATTAGCTGTTTAGGGGTGGTTACTACCCTTACACACTTATAACTACGCAACGAAGGCAAACTTTACTTGTACCTTAGATATTCCCTGGAAAATGTATTTTTATTTTACAACGGCAACACTGAATGGGTAACCCACCAATAGGGGTTAGAGAAATTTAAACCTAATGTTGCGGACATAAAATTGAAAATGGTGCAGCTCGCGCTTCACATATTACGTTTGAATTTAGAACGTGGTGAGGCAAGCGTACGCGGTGATATTCGCAGCTGTATATAGAGATGTGTTGCTGTCTCCGTCTAACGTGCGAGATGTCAGTATGGTTGCGGCTCGCTCTAGTGCGGAGTTAAGCCGCTTATCTTCTGCCCGCACGCCGCGCCCCACTTCCCTGACGGCTGCTGCGCGTAGCGAGGCCATTCTACAACTCCCAATACATTTTCATTTTATTTCGATAATAATAGTGTATTTTAAATCAAGTTTTAAATTTTAAAGTTATCAGCCAGTAAATAAAATCACTGATAGGAATAGTATTTATGGGATAAATGATCGAGCAACTCAAAGTTATTGTGATCTGTTGGGTAATTCACGTAATTTTTTGACGCGCCGATCAAGTTGCGGTGCAGTTGCAATTAAGTTTACGTCTTAGTGCAAAATGGTATTCTTGTAATTGTTTAGCTGCGCGTGAACTGCACCTAAGCTATGCGTAAACTGCGCGGGTGCTGCGCGTCCACTATACGTCAGTCGTATGCAAGAAGCTTACACGTGAATACCGATTAAGTTGCGATCTGAATCACGCACATAAAACACGCAGCAGTAGAATACGCTAAACCGCTCGCGTGACGCGGACTTGACGCTAGTGTATCTGACAGCGGTTGTCAAAATTACGAAAATACGAAAAGGTCTGTTTTGATCGAAACTTAACTGCAACTGCACTGCAACTGAACTTATTTAATTAAGTGAATTACCCTACTGGAACTATGCAAAATCTATTGTGATAAAGAAAATATACTCAATGACATGTTATTGATCAAGCTAATTTTACAAATTTGGTATAAGTCATTTGCTATGTTTTCAAGCAAATTTGCAGCCCTTTTTCCAAGAAGTGGTAGGCAGCGGTGCAACCAGAACACCCACGTTTCGCCTTGTATGTTCCGTCCCACGATGTGATAGGGGCTAGCCTATCGTCATATCGGGCACAACTTCCTGACATCAGTCTGGTAATGAATAGAAAAATCCAATATCACTACCTGACCCGGGATTCGAACCCAAGACCTCACCTTTGTAATCATACTGTAGTACAACTGCACCACCGAGGCAGTAAAAATATTTGAGGAATTTTAATAAATTTATGCGACAATTCTCACTGTCGCAGAATGACCCACTGAGTGTATATATTACAAGGAGCGGTACTCTCGCAGCCACATATATACACATAGCTGTCTACATATGTATACGCAATCGATGGAGCCGTGTAATTAAGAATCCCGACCTGAATTACTATGTCGTTGCGTAACATACTAAACGGGGATGACTGGATCACTAAATATCTGTAATATATGTATGTAAGTCTCCATAGGTAATATGCTATTCTGTAGAGGAGCTTATACTATATTTTTTGTATTGTATCAGCCCATATATGTCCCACTGCAGGGCACGGGCCTCCTCTATAATAGAGAGTACGATTGAGAGTGGTTAGGTCTTATTTCAATTTTCATCACGCTGGCCTAGTGCGGGTTGACGTACTTTTACATACCATAGAAATTCTTCCGAATGGCTACGGTATGCAGGTTTCCTCACGATATTTTCCTTCACCGTTATAGTGCGTGGTGATTGACTATCAATACACACATGACTCCGAAAAATCAAAGGTATACTGTGAAGAATTGTTATCGCAAATAAGCGTTAAATTGCTCTTTGGGCTACTTTGATTACATGCATCATGAATGCTCGTTTTAGTTAAAAACCACGTCTAGACTCTCTACCTTCAAAATGAGTAAATTTTTCTTATTTTCAAGCCGAAGGCACCGGTGATGTGAAAGGCAAAAACTTGTCGTCTTTTCGGATATAAAACGTTATCTTACTTTTTTTTATTTCATAGGTCCGTTAAACGAGCAAACAGGTCAACTGATGGTAAGTGATCACTGCCGCCCATGAACATCCACAACGCTAGATCATGGATGTGCCGGCACTATTGGGAGGGGCAAAGGAAAAATGATTGGGAGAGGAAAGGGGTTTTGGGCATCCGGCAATCTCACTCACCGAAACGCGACAGTTGAGCTGTCGCTTCACATCGATTTCCTGTGCGATAAAATATTACAAAAATCATCCCACTCTAAGTTTTCAAATTAATTTACGCTGTCAATAGTAAATAAGAGATGAAAATAATACAGAGTGGCCAAATATTATGAAAACTAAAATCACGATTTCTGAAAAAATATCATCTCCGTTTTTTGTTCAAATTTTATATAATGTCACCTGGGGTATAATGAGAAAAATGCGGGTTAACTTAAGTATAGAGCCACCAAGTTATCTGTTCAGTCGGAAGTTCGGAATCGTCGCTAGTGAGGAATTGAGTATTGCCACTTTAAAAAATCTTGAATTAGATTAGAGTAAATTAGAGAATTATATACACAGTTATGTCTTATAATGTCTTATAAAATACGGTAGAAACGACACGGTAATATAACATTACCGTTGGCAATGTTTTGGTAAAAAAAATAATGTGCATCTGCAGTAATTACCGTATATCTGATAACACTGGTTTAGTTCCAATTATGGCCACCTGAACAGATAATTTGGTGGCTCTGTAACATATAATGTCAATATCTGTATAATTGAGCTCTCATCAGGTACTGCGGCCTCATAGATATGAAGTAACGGATTTGCTATTGCGTTTCGTTCAATGATTGCGATTGTTGGATACCAGTTACCACAAAAGTTGGTGGTAGGTTACTTGTGTCAATACTGAAAGCGATTGTTGATGAATTAGTTCTGATCAGCCGATATACGTCCCGCTTCAGGGCACGAGACTCCTCTACAATCTAAAGTACGATTGAGAGGGGATCATTGTCCACCACGCAGGCCTAGTGCGAATTGGCAGATTTTACGTACCGTAGAAATTAGAAATTTCCATGAAAGTAGGTTTTTTCCACTGCAGTTAAATGTTGCATCTTATTAACGCTATTTAAAGAACTGCATCACGTAATGATGATTAATTCAAATTGCGCCATTTTAATTTTGACATTTCAAAATGGCCGACATAAGAAGACAATAAAATGTGATTTTTATTGTTGTATTTACACTCATTAAGCGCATTAGATGTGTTTTAAGAAAGGACAAGAATAAATGTTGTTTTTAAAAGGTTATGCATATGATTTCAGTCAATAAACATACCATTATATCGTGTTAAACATTATTTATGTAGGAAATTAATATTTTAGGTTGTTTTCGAATTAAGTTTACTGATTAATTAAAACTAATTATTACGTAGAATATAATTTTCCTGTTCTTATTTCATTTTCGACAGATTTAAATCAATCTTAAATGTTAATAAGTATCTAACCTTTTTAGAGGAAAACCTTCCTGAAAAGGACTAGTAGCGACATCCGCATTACTCTGGCAAAAATCTCAGTCGAACTGTCAGGTCGGTTGTAGAGGAGTCCCGTGCGTATGAGCCATTAATACATGGCATGGTACAGTTTAATTATAAGTTAATCATCATCATCTAGAGAAATAAAATTACAGGCTATAACTGAAGTAGCTCCAGCTACAAGAATATCACTACTATAAGGCTCCCCTAGACATTTTTAGGACCAGAACATTCTATACAACACATCCTTTTAAAATAACAATATAGTAAGTATATTATTTTGAATCCCTAAATATACAACATTTTCAAAAATCAACCCACATTTCCCAATACACTTGAAACGCAATAAATAGACGAATCGATTTTTCCTAAAACCACAAAATCATTGCAGGGTTATAAAAAAAGTAAATAAAAAAGCTAACAACAGCACGAGTGCGGTATTAGTATCCGATACGTCCAACATTTGCGCCGAGCGCCCTCAACCCTGTAGTGGCCACATGCCGTTCATTTTATTAAAACACGCGGTCTCAAGTACCCGCTGTACTTTACACGCTGCCGACCACGTTATTAACTTGTTGAGGGTTACACTAATATGTCTCGAGGGAATGCGAGATTTTAATAGAGCACCGTATTTGCGTAGGTTGAACATATCGAGGGACTAAAAAAGAAAAGACAATACAGTGATTCATATTAAATATAAAAAAAAAAGATAAATATTAACATACATACAGTTACGTATTTAGTTTTACCACAGGACACTCACGTTTCGCCTTGTATATTCCTTCCCAGGATGTGATAGGGGACGAGCCTTTCGCCATATCGGGCACAAATTACTGACTCCAGGCTAATAATTAACAGAAAAATCCAATATCACTTTGCCCAACCCAGGATTCGAACCCAAAATCTCAACTTTGTAATCGTATCTTGATACAGATACGCCACCGAGGCAGTCGGTGAATTTACTTACCGTAAAACTCACATGAAATCAATTGCCCGATTTAAGAATCATCAGAAGTAACAGAGACACATGTCTTGACAAACTTTCGCATATTAGGAACCAAACACATTGTAATTAAGTTGTTTTTTTATTTTGGTGTCCAATATTTTATCTTTCTTAAACAAATTACTTCTACTACTAAGTGGGGGCCACGCACAGGCCAGCACAGGATAGGACGACATACAAGGTGGACGGACGACCTGGCTAAGTTTCCAGGAAGTCGCTCGATACAGGCCGCTTCCAATGTCTTCCAGGTCATTGTGGAGATCTTCAGGGGAGGCCTATATTCAGCAGTAGGCTTCCTGTGCTTGAAGAGAGAAACAAATTACAATTTGATAAACTATATAAAAACTAATAAGACGCAAAATCTTCAACGTACAAGTTTCTCTGCAAAATATTAAGTTGTAAACGATATTCAATTACTCAAAGGGGGATGCCTAAGAAATACAAAACTAATAACATACAGATGTATTAGCGAAATGAATAATAAATCCTGCGCCACAGACAATGGGGCATTAGGTGCACCATAGACTAGAGATTTGCAAGGGGCCCGCGGGGTTGCTAGCTGGCAGATTTAAAACTCCCTATTAAATGCAAAATTGTTATTAGCTTTAGAAGCATAAGTCATATTACTAAAAAAATAAAGCGCAAATTAAAGAAGAAAATGCGTTGAAATTTAGAAAATATTTGCTAAAATTACTGCATGAACTTTATAAAACAGAAAAGTATTATTTTTTTATGGAGTTAATCACAATTAAAACACTTTAAACATAATAATCACATTACTAATGGCGACAAATTTCTTAAAATATCAGACTGTTTTCTACATGTATTATTTCTGGATATGAAAAACCTTTGACACCGAATATTTGTAAATTAGATTAATATTTATTTGAATAATTTGGACAAACCATATACATTTAGCCACTCACGAAACCACGGAGGCTTAAACATATCATGTAGATACCTATTTAAATCTAGTCAAACAATAAATTCAAACCGACAAATAAAAATAAACTAGGTATTAATTATGTTAATTTAACATTTAAACTGATACCTACACGAAGCCCAGCTCAGAATAATCTAAATATATTACTCATATACCTACTATTTGACGTATTGAATGCAATATTATGTAATAACTAGACATACCTATTTAACTATGGAGGTAAGATGTTCTTTTATAAGTTTTACGACCTTCTTCATAGACAGATTTAAAACCTATTTTAGTTATCGAATGTTTTGTCCCTTTCGAACGCCTTTAGAATTCAGTTTGAGCGAGGAAGACAAAACATTTGATTACTAAAATAGGTTTCAAATCTGGCTATGAATAATGCCGTTATAGTGTAGAATAATTATAATATTAATCTCGATCGTTCTCTTGATTGTAGTGGAGGCCCGTGCCCTACAGTTTGACGTATATGGGCTGGTACAGATAGTGAAGGTAAACATGAGCAACTCAATAGAAAATGGCTAGGTATATCTGTGCATAGCACAGATGACTAAATCATAATATGCCACTTCTTCGAATATTTCTAAACCATGTTAACCAAACTCTTTCGAATACAAGTCCTTAGCACTGCTGTGGACAATCATGGCCTGCTGATATAGTACAGTACAACATAATTGTGTGGGCCTAGTAAAATATCCAACAGGTCAATGTGAAGATCCTTGGGGAGGCCTATGTTCAGCAGTGGACTTCCCGTGACTGAAAAGAGAGAGTAAAATATCTAAATCAACCCACTACTCAGCATTGGTATCCTCACTTACTTTGTATAATATCTCCTTACCTCTACGTCACACTTTTCTCCCCAAAAATGCTAAATCAATTTCCCGCTGGCAACCCCGCGTAACCCAATCGCTGCACACGTCAACTCTATTATTTATGGATTCTTTAACATGTAAGTAGCGGAGGGTCCCAAACTATTGGACATTTGTGGAGCGACGCCTGACTGCTTCTAAAGAGGGATTTGCCTCTATACAGCTTTCTGACGGGCCCTTTGCGAGAGGGATTGATGATAACAGTGTTGCGTCATGGTTTATTTTGATGAGGTTTTTCAAAATAAATATATATAAGTACACAACATTTATAAATTTGTACACTAAAATGCAAGCCTTGTGTCGTAAGTCTTAGGAACTACGACAGACTTTTAAACAATTGTTTTAGAAAGTAGGTACATTAGAACATTTTTCGCGGTGTGGAATTCGAATCCGTAGCCTTTATTTGTATCGAGTTAACTGAAATAAAAGGGCGGATTGTTCGCTCCGAAAACTTTAAAGTAATCGAAACGTCGGGAAGTTAAAAAATGAAGAACATAAAACAAATCCGCGATGAAATCCGTAAAAATAAATTTATTTTATATTTTGAATAACAGAAATCGATATGATCTACGGTTCGATTACACCGCTGAGTTCTCAGGTTCGAATCCCCGGTGATATTGGGTTTTTGTTTTTCATTATTAGCTTGGAGTCAGTAATTTGTGCCCTATATGACGATAGCTTTGCCCTATCGCTTAGTGGGACGTGACACAAGGCAAAGCGTGTGCTACCAGGGTAGCACCTCTGCCAACTCCTTCTGGGGAAAAGGCGTGAGGTTACGTATATATGTAAATTGATACGCAATCATCATAATGAAATATTAAAATAGGTCTAGTAAACAAAAAATCCAAGAAATTGTCAACTACCAAAAAATCGCGACACACCCGTCCAAATTGTCCAGCCGACCGCGGGAAGTCAATAAAAAATCGTCTCTAATGAAAATTATGATGACATAAAAAGCAATCAAACCATTTCAAAGATAAGGGACAGATCAAAGGAGGGAAATGCAATGAACTCACATTTCGGCGTCTGTCTAACGCGGCGCTAAATTGAATCGGAACGGTTTGCCGAACACCGCCCGCGCCTTTTAGAATTACAAAATTCAATTTCTTAATACTTTCGGCATAAATCAAAACCTCTTTTTGTCGTCCGTTGCGGAAAAAAGGTCGCGTAATTCCTTTCTTGTCTATGCCATATTGACAGATGTAATTTGCCCGCCAAATTAAATTGAGGTTATGATCGGGGAATGAGCAATAGTAACGAAATATCTTCTATCAAAAGTCATAACCACTATTATGGAATAAGAACTTAAAATTGTCGTTTTAAGTAGCAGCACGCCTATCTTTATGTGGTAAATACATAGATGAAATGAGGCTTTCCTACTCTACAATTTTGACTTATTTCAGTTCCAATACAGTATGCAATTCCAATAGAAATCGCTTATCTTACATTTTATTGATAAATCAAATTACTCGTAATATAATTGCTGTACACTAGAAATTGCAAGATCCTGAAGATCCCTTTTGGTTCCACTTATCGACTGCACTCTATTTATGAATTGTGATTTTGCGTATTGCTATGCGAATAGTTGTTACAAATATTGCTTACTTTAAATGGAAAATAAAAGTCATCGGGAAATCTACAAACTTGAGATTTCTCTCACTAAATTTCGATGGTATGTCCAATAACACGGGGGCGTAGTGAACTAATGCCAAATTATTTCCCAAAATGGGAATTAATTTTAGGCATGGCGCAGTAGATTATCCATAAAATACTATTCTGTAATATCCAGAAAATTATTAGAATCCATAGACCAAGTTCATAGATCACTGCCCCTACATAAATTCACCATTACAGGCTGCTAGGTGTATTACATATCACAAAAAGAATGTTTATTCATAATTGGAACACACATTTTCCCGCCGATTTGAAACAAATGTCAACTCAGTAAACTTTTTTTCGGTAATCGCAAAGTTGCCAGTTCGCAGTATTCAACTCGATTTAACGAATTACATTTAAAAAAATTCTTTGATGTTGGCATTAATCGAATGAATCGTGAATATTCAATTACACAAAACTCGACTTTTCAATTTGCGATCTCTTTTATCTGCGATAGGTTATGAGCGTGAAACAATTTGTGTAAGATTTAATGTTCAGCGTGTATTAATAATATGTAATCGTTAAATGTTTTTAAATGTATGTGTGTTCTTATATTTCTTAAAAAGTTTCATTATTTCTTATTGGAATAGAAGGGAAATGTCTTTCAAATGTTCCTGAATTGTTTATTAGTTTTAAGAACCTTATATTTTTATTCTTACCTGTGTTTTGTCATAAATAATCTCGTTTTATACGTAAATGAGAAAGTGAAAATTAACTATAGTTTACGCAATTGTGGATAGTTTTGTGACTTTCCCATCGGTCGCGCAATTGTAAAAGTCTTTCTCTCCTTTAAACCCACAACAACTCATCTAATTCAGGAAAGACATACATTGAAGCTCAGCGAATCTTTAGAGGATACCATCTCATTTCGCGCAACTGAATTAATAAAGAATTAGTTTTAAAATAATAATTGTAATTTATACACTCACCTTAATTTATTTCTGTTCCGGTTTGAAGGACGTTGTACCCAGAGTAACTACTGAACATCATGAGACTTAACATCGTATGTCTCAAGATGGCGAGCGCAGTGGAATGCCGAGCATTGCTTTGTAATTTATAGTGTTTGGTTTTGCTACTGTCTATGAGCGGTCGTATCGCTTACCATCAAGAGAATGGCATCCTCGTCTCCTCATTTATAGCATTTAACAAAATACAACTGGGAAAACCAGAGGTCAAAAACAACAACACGGATAAAATGTGCATAGGTCCCATAGTTCGAACTTTAAGTTTGATCATACTATAGATATGACAAAAACGCCGGACTCCGAAGAGCAAGCTCAAAAACTGTATAAAAACATAACAATCATTAGGATATTAAGATATACCAAAAAAGTTTTAAAAAACTGTACCTATTTTGGTCATAAGAGCTGTTAAATAAAATATTAGCGAGTGGTCGTTGACCGGACGTCTAATGTAATGGTTTCCCCTATTCAATTATTTACCATTTAATTTGTTCCATATCAATATCTCACACTGCAGGTCCGTTCACATCACACGTAGCAGCAACGACGACGGGGCGAGAAGACACGATATTTTTTCGATATTGCTATTAAAATCCAACAAAAATGAATCCATAAAGTACAGCAAGTGCTCAGCACAGTATTCACGAAGATTTTTCAAGATTACTATAACTGTATATTTTTTCCTTCCGCTTGTGTGCGCTTTGCTAAGGAATGAGATGGGTAAATAATTGATTAACAACTTCTGTTGACTATTTGATTAATTTCATTGTGGGTTAAAGACAAGCTAGACACTCCCAGACATCCGCTAAGTTTCAGTGCTCGGTATTAAAATGCGTGCTCTCGATCCTGGCTAACTATTCTCTGCTCTAACCTGTACGTATGAACGGACCCACGACAGTAGTGGAGTACATTCGGGATGTTTTTGCGGGGCTCGACGATTAGCCACCAATCCTCTTGATTTATTCCATTTCGGCACGACGCCATTTTAAGTCACGTGCGCGCCGCAAATAAGGCGGGAAAATTTGCCCGTCATAGATACAGGGTGATAACACAGCAACAATGTAGTGAACTTGGAACCTTGTTGTATCGATAAGAAAATTAAAATTATTTATTTATTCAAATCTTTATAGTACACAAATTTACACAAAAACACTATACAGAAACAATAATAAAAAAGTACAAATGGCGCTCTTATTGCTCTACAGCAGTGTCTAACCGACAACCATGGGATGGATTGAAAAGAAGGAGATACAGAAACCTGTAATTAGTATTTTACTAAGTTAAATTTTAATTGAATTTTAAATACTCATTATTTTATATATTTTTTATAGTTTTCATTAGTAAGTAATTAGTAAAAGGTCTCTTTTATTAAAATTTAAATGAATCTTCTCGTATGAATCTTTTCGTAGCAAAAACCAAATTTTAATTTTCTTTTCTTAAAGATTGTTCAATTCAGATATCATACATAAAAGCTACATTTTAGACAATTACTCTAGTATGCTTATAATAACTGCTGTACTAAATAAGAACTTAACTAAATTTCAATTTCCACAGCAAACTACACCCTTGCAACAAAAATTAATTTCACTAACAATATTTCAACAATGGCCGCCGCCTCCTCTACCATAAACAGTAATAGAATACCAAGTAATTGGAGCACTCAATTTCCCGCCACTGGGTAGCGCCACACGCCACACGCGTGCCCGCCACGCACCGCATTCAATTGTCTATGCTATCTGCTCTATAATCGTATGTTTTGTCTATGGACAAAGACAACAATGGCGATATGAAATCGTGATGAATTGATAGGTAAATTTGGTTTTTGCATGAATGACTGAATAATGTATGATGTAATTATGATCTTTATAGTAGATAAGTATTAAACTTAATTAGAAATTTTGGTGGGATTCCTAATTGACTGTTTATTTAGTGGACTAGTTAGTTCAGTGCGGCGCGACTTGCATATCGTGATGTGAAAGGTCAATTTTAATGTCGGACATTTCCTCTCGTGTGAGATAATAAATAAAAAAAAATATCTTAATTCCTCAGTACTGGCTTTTGTAAGTTATATAAATATCATAATATATTCGCCCCTGGTTAAAACTCGGACGATAATAGGCACTAAAACCAAACGTCAAATTCAAAAATGGAACACTTTTTCGCGCCGAACCTGCACATATTTTTAACTAGGCCTAATGACAAAGGAGTCACGAACAAAAATCCTTACGTACATAAAACTCTATTTACAATATAAACTGTATATTTTAAGAAACGTATCTAAAACGGGCAAATCCCCGCGGACATAAATCCTTAGCTAAAAACCCGCGGTATAGTAGGTGGGTATATAAAAAATCTGCGGGTTGGATTACGGCGCACGCTTCATTGCCGGCTGTAATTTTCGCTCACAAGTATTGAAATACAATTGGGGTTCCGCTTCTTCAAAGATTTTGGAACGAACTGAAGAAGAAATGTACGCCTTGGGAAAGTCGTGGGCCAAATAGGCTGTTGAAAATTTGAAAAAGCACAGAGCATAGTTACATACATACATAACCACACGCCTTTTTCGCAGAAGGGGTAGGCAGAGGTGCTACTAGAACACCCACGTTTCGCCTTGTATATTCCGTCCCACGATGTGATAGGGGGCGAGCCTATCGCCATATCGGGCACAAATTCCTGACTCCGGGCTAATAATGAATAGAAAAATCCAATATCACTTTCCCCGACCCGGGATTCGAACCCGAGACCTCAGCTTTGCAATCATACCGTAGTACCACTACGCCACCGAGGCAGTCGCAGAGCATAGTTAACAGGTGAAAACCAGTTTAATTTTCTTTGTCGTGTTGCAGCCTAGTCCAAGATTGTTTTTATGCGTACGATATTGAAATTCATGTATTAATATTCATCAAATGCTCTATCAATCTCTGGCAGCACTGATTAATTTTTTTCCACGACATTAATATGACATTTTCTCTAAAAAATTACAATACAATCTAGCTCATGTACGTCCCATACGACATGGAACAGCTCTTCAATTGAGAAAGCATAGGCTATACCTATAGAGTATAGACCACCACGCTATCTAGTGCTGCTTGCCGGAAAACACATACCATAGATGTTTTAATTAATCTCTATGGTATGCAGGTTTGCAAACCATGGTGTTCTTCACCGTTAAAACACTTAGTTAATGGCTATCAATACACACATGACTCCGAAAAGTCACAGTCCGGCTATGATTGTTAGAATGTTCATAATATCTACAGAACCCCGTACATTTATACCGATTCTCGCCCTCTTTGGTACTTTTTGAGCAATTTTTTTCCAATATCTTCACAGCCAGGTGCGAGACGGATTTTAATTGGGAACTTTTCAGCAAACGATCCGCGGATTTGTGGAAAAAAACTCGATATTGTAACTGAATGTACGGAGATAGCAGTGGGTGGTATGCCTTATTTACCTTGTTTAACAATATATAAAAAAATCCTTATGAAAATCTATACACTGAATTGTCTTTGCTTAATATTTATATTTGTGAATATACAATAACAAAAGAAATAGATAGGTGACAGAAAGTCTGCAAATTTATCATCTCTTTTCTTTACTAACACCACGTTTTCTTTAATTAATTTCGGACAATGCATTAGCAATTTTATGTAAAGCTTTATATTATTTTTATATATTTTTTTATTTACTTAGCAAAATAATAAGCAAAATCAGCGTGCATCACAAAATACAACTTAATAATTAGGTCTTGATCCAAAAGTAGCGATAACTTCAGCGGAAATAATTAAACCAGATGATTAAGATTATACTGTAAAATATTTGTTAAATCACAAAAAAGTAACACGTCCCGTCCATCGAAATTCGAAAATCAAAAACCGGAAATTCATCCATTCTCGACATTAAAATGGTATTACACCCGATTAATATCCAAAAAACTACTAATTCAATTATGAAAAAATCTAACCTTCCGACCGGCCAGGAAACGTCTATACCATAAAGAAAGAGAGAAAAAAACACGAACCATAACGCCCATAATTCACAATTAAAAGCCCAGCTACTGGTCATGCCCGGGAGTGTACATAAATTTCTACCTTAAAAAGGTCTGGCTGAAAAGAGCAGGATACTGACACAAAAGGTGGGACGGGAGAGAAAAAAAAGCGTTGTTTATGGTCACTTTGCCGCCAACGCGTTTAAATTTGGAATTTTAGCTTTTTTAATGTTTGTATTATTGTATTTTAGGTTGATAATCTTTAGGATGTTCTACGTGAGACTTATATATACGTAATGTTAATTTGTAAGCTCTTAGATGTAGAATTACTTCTGAAATACCGAATACCAAATAAGATATTTAACGGATATATTGCTGACTAGCTGTGATGCCCGGTTTTGTATAATTTCATTCATTATATTTGTACTAGTTATTCTTTTCCATGTAATTTTTCTACTCTTTTGCTGAAAGAACACTAAAAACTTCATCACCAAGACGAACAATTTTTTGTAACCCCTTTTCTTAGTGATAGAATCTTATAAATCGCCGTAATGCATATTTTACTATGTCAAATAACTTTGACATTAAGTTACTCATCGCAATTTCTAGTTCACTTCTCTCCGTCTTTCATTAGAATCAGTACTGTGATTTGCAATTAAAAAAACTACATTTATTCGTGATCCCATTTTACGAAAAAAAGTAATAATAATATAATAATTTTTGCAATTGTAATTTTTCTGTAAAGAACTAAATATACTACAAAATGATTAAAACGTATACTACTATACACAATCACGCAAATTATGGCGGAATAGTATAACATATTTTTTTCACGCCGTGAGTAATACCATTGTAATAATAAACATTGGCTTCTCGAAGGCGTAAACGTATTCCCCAAGGCGTGGCGAACCTCTGAAGATAAACAAAAAATATCAAGGAAAGAATATTCTAAGTCGCACCCACATTATGACTAGTTTTGGCTTCAACTAACTATTTAAATAAAACGAATTGTTACGGATTTTATCGCGAATTTGATTTAATTTTTACATGTTTTAATTTCCCGTTTCAATCACTTTACAGTTTTCGTGGTCACGAGGCGGACTGACTACTTCAACTAACTACTTCGTGTTCCCCCCTTCCTATAATGACAGCCTCCGTGGCGCAGTTGGTTAGACGCCGGCTGTAAAACGAGAGGCTGCGGGTTCGATCCCCGCACCGAGACAAATATTTGTGTGAACGACAGGTAGGTCTGGGTGTTTGTGAGACCGAAAAGCCTCTCGTAGTTCCTGATATCCACGATACAAGACTCGATCTTAGTGTAGGTTCAGGACTATATAAGTATGTGACGCCCCAAAAGAAGTATACCTTCAAAAACTAGTAAAAGTCCACAAACAAGTATAAAATCATCAAATATTTGTTATTAAAGACAAATTTACATCACAAACACAACAGGCATTACACCTGTGCACACAATCCAAAAAAATACCACAAAACTCTATTCACGCAAAACGGAACTGAATTTCACGCACAAAGGGACCATAGACAAGTTTCTCACGATCAAACCATTCATAGACGAGGTAAAATTTATTGCCGTAGGTGCGAATAGTACGCAGGTTGAATGTGAAATTAAAAAGTTATTGTCCGAGAATGAATGACGTTCGAAAAAATTGACAATCAATGGATTGACGTGACGTCATAGTTTGTGAAAGAACGATATTTAGGAATGGTCTCACAAGACGGACGTGATATGGTCAATGACGGATATGGTAGAACTCTAGCACAGACGATTCTAACATTTTTTATTTTACATTAATAATCAATTATCGCTCACAATACCTGTTAAATAAGGTTCAATCTGTATCAGCAACTGCAATATTTTCGACCACCAAATCTTAAGAAGAAATATCTTACCACCACTTACAGCGTACCTGCATACCATAGCGATTCGCAAGAATTTCTACGGTATGTAAAGTCCGCCAACCCGCACTAGGCCAGCGTGATGGACTATCTGGCCTAACGCCTCTCAATCATACTCTCGACTGTAGAGAGTTTGTGCCCTGCAGTGGGACGTATCTGGGCTGATACAGTACTTACATCGTCTCTGACTATTTTACACACCGAAAACAACTTTGTAGGAAAGCTGTTACTTTACTTTTTTATTATGAATAGAAACATCGAATACCACTATGTCTGACCCGGATTCGAAAGCCCTCGGCTTTGTAACCATCGCGTGGTACACACTAGCAAAGCTATGATATACCAATCAGCCTTTTATGGGCTGTGATAAGTACCATTACAGTTTTTACATTATATACATAATACATAAACTCTCGCCTTTTTCCCAGAAGGTGTAGGCAGGGCGCCACCATGACACCCACATTTCGCCTTGTATTTTCCGTCCCACAATGTGACAGGCGGCGAGCCTTTCGCCATATCGGACACAAATTTCTGACTCCGGGCTAATAATGAATAGAAAAATCCAACATCAATTTGCCCGATCCGGGATTCGAACCCGAAACCTCAGCTTTGTAATCTTACCGTAGTACAACTACGCTACCGAGACAATCATATTTTACATCATATTTTAATAATTACCTAGCCCGCATTAGGCCTTAGTGATGACTATGCACTCTAGTCTAGATTATTGATTCCTAATTCAAATGTGAAAGCGCTGAAACAGAACATTATATTCCTGTTTGTGAGCAACTACTCGTATTATCTATGCAGGATAATCTCCTAATTTCAAATGAACAATTTAGTATCAATTTATGAATTAACTACTCATAGTTGCTAGAACTAATTTAAAAGATATGTATACGGGTAGGTTAACGTAATAATTCATCGTTGAATCTATAAGCGACTAAAAGAGAGATGGGATACTTATTGCTAGATCTTAATGGTGGTAGGATTTTCGACAGCATCCACGGCGCAGTTGGTTAGACCCTGACCGTGAGCGAGACGCCGCGGGTTCGATTCTCGCACTGAAATACATTCTGATACCCATGACACAAGACGATAACAAAGACACTTAATTAAAATAAATGAATGGTTTTTACGTCATAATTTTATATGAGTGCGCACTGTGCAATGCTTTTCTTATCTCTATAATTTACCTCAAAAAGAAAAAGAAGTCGAATCTTGAAGCCATACACCACGTTGACCCTAAAACTACTTAACATTCCTTCATTCAAAGTCTTATAAGTTCAGTGTCACCAACATAACAAAACTAACAAGCGTGACAACCTAGCCACCAGAAAGCAACAATGACTGATAGAAAATTAATAAACCGTACTTTATTTCGTATGTACAATATCCCATCGCCCGCTGTGTTTAAAAAAATAATTGATTAAAAAAATATCAACGACGAGGCTGTATAAGTTGCCCTTGCCCTTCAAGGAATAAACAGAAAAAGTATGATAAAAAAGTTTAATAATCCACATCCCATGAGGATTACGCGACAAACGCATTTCGATACTGGCCACACAGAAGATGGTTCCAAATTCAAAATTGAAAAAAGCGAAATATTTAATAATCGAGCATCTATTGTTAGGGTTCCGTTGATATGGGTTTAGGTTTACAATCAATGCTGATGTTTTTTATGTCCTTATCTGTTAATTACGATAACAATTATCAATTTGTTTGTCCTCCAAAACAAGATCGATCATCAATTGATATCTCGATTTACTTGTTTATGATACCACTGGAAAAAAGAATATGATATGCCCCTGACGTAAACGAAATGTGGTAAAATAATAAATAATATTATATTTATTACTAGCGATCCGACCGGATTTTGTTTGCTAAAGTGCAATTGATATCTGATTGCACGTGAATAGTATGCTGTTTAGGAATTGATCGAGGTCATAGCGACATTTATATAACTATCTGTAGAAAACCTATACAAAAATAATGCTATGTGACAGATCCAGCAACTTTGACTCGTCTCACGCTTTGCACAATTTTCAAATTTCGAATTGATTTTAAAATAGTTCACGCGCGATTCGTCCGATTGTGTCAGTATGGCGCGGGCGCGGCGTGACATGCAGGTGCCACCTGTCGTGTTGCACTGTGAATTACTTCATACTACATGATTTGGCGAAAAATTATCTTCCATTCTTTACTGACATCACGATTGCTACGGATGATATTTTTTGGCCGTTGTATTTGTGCTAGCATGTCAAGTGTAACAATAGGGTATAATTTGCGAGGAATTTTAGAGTTGCGCGTTTTAGGATTTGGAAATTACTACTCATAACATCAGAATAATAATAATCAATTTATATCGTTGGTAAGATGATTGGTAAGAATATAGGAGATAAGACAAAACAAATGTTCGTTCACACCGTCTGCTCTAAATCAATTATTTATAATCTTCCTCATCTGCCAATAGTGGTTGAGTCTAGACTCTAGTAATTTCGCCAATTCTGTTTCTGCGACTTTTGATAACTATCTCTGACACTGAATACATAAAGAAACCAAACACTTTCCTAGGGATCATTTTGGAATGTGTTTGCAATGCTACCGATCCTTGGCAACAAATTTCGCGCAGCACGTAGTTTCTCTAGCTGATGACGATGTCCGTCATCGGCCTGGCATTTGCTCACGCCATTTCTACGATGGTTGTACCATTTGACGATCGCCAGAGCTTCGTCTGTTGGCCAGCAGAGCGCACCGCGAGCTAGTTAGGTTAATTTGAACTCTGGAAGGTACTGGTTGAAACAATTAGTTCAAATTAGAGCTAAACTAGAAAGTCCTGTACCATTTTCATCAATTCTTTGAAATACTTGATGACAATTGGTATAATAAAAAGTTCGAGTACAGCAATAAATAGTCTTTTTAAAATAAACCTATGAATGCGACCGAAAATATAAATTATAAATCAGAGTCAGACAAAATAAGAAATATCGACACACGAAACTTTAATATTAGCTTTTATAATAATCTCCCGAGTTTCCGATTACAATTTAAAGTAAAACGAGAGCACAGGTTGTACAATAAAGGCGCGCGTTTAAAAGGATTACCGGCGACCATGACACCGGAGCGCATCGGCCCAGAGACAATAAAAAAATGATTGTTTATGGATTAGCTGCCAGCGTCAAAGTGTTAAATATCGAACGCGCTCTAATTTGACAAGCGGGCCCGGATGGGATAGTTGTTTTGCTGGTGCAGTGTTGCCAGTATTGAAGTTTTCCACGGATTTAGGATATTTTTATAGCTGTATTATACTCCAAATATGTATTAAGAACAATAATGTACCTCTGTTGTCTTAAAACTTTACTTTTATTTCAATCTTCCTTGACCGACTTACTCACATACGTCTGTATTTCTATCTATCTACATATATTTGTTAAACATGAATCACATCCTTGGTTGAGCCTTAATTTACCTGAACTAGTAGTTTGTTACTAGACTTCGCTCAACTTAGAACTAACCATTTAGTCCAGCATGTAGACCTGATTTTAGATGACAGACATAATATACGTTTGTATTTTTTTTCAATAACTCAGCTATGCGCGTTCATGATGTTCTCCTTCACTACCAATTACTGTAAAATTCCAAGGCAAAAGTTTAAAAACTGGCAACACCCAACATGGGACATTAAAAAAAAACACCCACCGACCGTGTCACATTGCTGTCTGTCTTGACGTGTGGATATGAAATTATGTCGTCTGCCCGACGCCTGGCTTAGCGTTTGATTGTGTTTTTCAACAAAAATTACCCGAATCAATCGCACCGTCCGAAACCGGTTGGAGGATTAGTTTCTGTTACCAAAACTGCAATACATAGTATATGAGTCTACTAATTATATACATCGGCTACATAACTCTGAGATCCAACGGTTTTTGTTATAATTTGAGTTAAAGTTAGCAGCTTTCGACCCATAATTATCAGTGGTGATTTACATGAGGCTTTTCAGTTGAATATCTTTATATTACGGGATAATGTATTTTCTGAGCTAATTATCCCGTCTCCCACTTTATTAAGGAAAGACCTACATACGAAAATATCACGCCTATATCCCAGAAGGGGTAGGCAAAGGTGCAACCAGGACACCCACGTTTCGCCTTGTGCGTTCCGTCCCACGATGTGATAGAGGGCGGGCCTATCGCCATATCGGGCATAAATTCCTGGCTCCGAGCTGACAATGAATAGAAATATCCAATATCACTTTGCCCGACCCGGGATTCGAACCCGAGACCTCAGTTTTGTAATCATACCTTAGTACAACTACGCCACCGAGGCAGTCTTCTGAACCGAGAGCTTCTGTATTTGGTAACAATTGTCCCATGTCGAATCTAGTTGGCGGGAATTATAAATGTATTACTGTGAGGTCGGGGTTAGACTAGACAAAGAGTGGCGATCTGTCTTATAAATGCCTTGCTAACGCCAAATTATGTCACTCTTCCCCTTCCCTTTTCAAAAGCCATCGCTAAAATCAGGCAATGTAATTAAGATTTTCTAGGAATCTAATAGAGCAGTGCCATGTGTGCCAGTAATAGACCACTTGCCCTTGGTACGTACTATCATATGATTTGCTCCTTCTTCTACCGCTCCTATGCTATAAAATAGTAATCAAGTCAGTCAAATAGTACTTAATACAGCGTCCGTGGCGCAGTTGGTTTGACGCCGTCTGTGAAACGAGAGGCCGCGGGTTCGATCCTCGCATCGAAACAATTTTTTGTTTGAACCACATGTGTTTGTTGCGAGTCTGGGTGTTTGTAAAAAGTCTCTCGTAGCTCCTGATACCCATGACACAAGACTCTATCTTAGTGTGGGGCAGGACTGTGTATGTGACTGTTGGGTGTATTTATATGTTTAAATAATACAGTTAATAAAGTTTAAATCACAGTTCAAGCCAACTGAAAACTTCTGTGTACAATAGCTCCAAACAGTTCCCATAGCATCAGTGACATGTTCCCAAAAATATTCAATTTATCAGCACATCGTGGTCCCAGTGGGCCGATGAATGCCAAAGCGCCCAGTCACGCACAAAAACTACACAATGTTACGCTACAACCGCCACTAAATTCCACCATTTTGATCTGATACTGCCTACCATGTCCGTACACAATGACATTATTTTAGAAAAAAAAGTATGCTGTTCGATATTTGAAATTTAAAAAAAAAGCTTCGACCATAGACTCGGCGGCGGCGTTCGAATTTTGAAATGAAATTGGAGCATTGTTTAGGGTTGCCGATTGTTACTTTATAATTATGAATAAAGAGTTATTAAACGGCTTTGGTCGCTACGAAAGAAACGATTGGCAATGATTTTGAAGGTGTATATTGATTTGACCATTGGAAACACGTTTCCGAAAGCAGCGTTTAAAAATCATATATACTTACAATGCTTATACAATTAGGTCGACAGTAAAATTTTCAATTTTTCAATCCCTTTGGCTATTGGCGTCTTTATTTGTAGTCTCATATATTAAACGCTCATAAGTTACATGGGACAGGGGTACTGAATAATTTCATATTAATTTTCGCAAAATTGGCATCAAAAGGTGGCCGGTCTTAATATTGTTATGCAAAACTGTCTGCAGTACAAAACTCTTCATGAAATCTAATCAGTTTATACACTTTTAATAAAAACCCTTTAACACAACCTTTACATAAAACAATAGTTTAACCATGCTCATTTTAATTACTGTTCCTGCCACCCCTGACCATAGAGAATCGAGTGACGTATCACAAAAAGCGCGCGTAAAATATTTTGATGTGTGACAAGTGTCACAGAGGATTTGATCGATATCTATTTATTTAAATCGTTATACACTGCGCGATGGAGTAGCCGAGTCTTCGTAGCTTAGCGAATGACGAGTCGGCTGTAAAACGGGAGACCGCGGGTTCGAACTCAGCAGAGAATTTTTTTTCTAATAAATTCACAAACAGTATGAATTGAATCAACGTCATTTAGAAGCGGTTTACTAAAAACGCATTTTAATATCTAAGCTGGTGGAGCCACACTGTACTTTGTCCATACATACATAACCTGACGCCTTTTCCTAGAAGGGGTAGACAGAGGTGCTACCATGACTGATGACACCAACGTTTCGCCATGTGTATTCCCTCCCACGATGTGATTAGGGGGCGAGCCTATCGCCCTGTCGGGCACAAACACCTGATTCCATTTAATCTACGTTTTTGGAGTACCAGCGCTCCCTCTATATTATACTTAGAGTAGGAAGGAGCAGGCTCTACTGACTGACTGTTGACTGACAATCACGAGTTTGCTACTTTTTATAGTTAAATAAACTCTCTCCTTTTTTCGAGAGGGGGTAGACAGAGTTGCTACCGCAACACCAACGTTTCGCCTTGTGTTCCGTCCTAGGACGTACTAGAGGTTGAGCCTATCGCCATATCGACCACAAATTCCTGACTGCGGGCTGATAATTAATAGAACATTAATTTTTTACTTTGCCCGACCCGTGGCTGGAACCCGAGACCTTAGCATTCAAATTGTGCCGTAGTACACCACCATTCACAAAGTCAATGATTTTCTAACATACATAGTTTGTATGAAACTATTTTATATTTTTATGTAACTCTTTACAACTCGTAGCGGTCATGTTTTAGTTAATTTTATAAAATCGGTATTTCGTGACCAGATATTTTTGATCCACACTTTGGTCGACTTAGTAGAAAGTCCATCTTATATCTTACTTACAAGAGACTGCATTAATCGCCACTGCTTCGTGGACTTTTACTGATAAGTAAAAGTGTGTCAAAAGGGGCGTTTAACGTATTCAACCTTTATGTTTCATCATCATCATCAGCCTTTTATTGTCCACTGGTGGACATAGGCCTCCTCCAAAGTTAATTAAGTTAAGTTCCTAATGTTTAAGTCTGCGTTGTATCAAATTATGTACTGTAGGTACTGTATCAGCCGTTAATGGTCCACTGCTAAGCCGTCAGCACTTTACAACCTAGACTTCCATTGAACTGACTTGCCCCGCCTCGCTGGCTTATTTAAAAAAATAAACAATCGCTGAGAGCCACGCTGTTGCTATGAATCAGTAGGAATGGGCAGGCTCGTCCGGGACGGTACCACTGTCTAATAGGAAGTCGACGTGAAGCGATATTGCTGTCGCGTTTCGTTCGGTGAGTGAGATTGCCGAATGCCCAATACTCCTTTGCTCTTCCCATCCTCATTCCTTCCTGCTTCACTCCCGATTTAATGCTAGCAATACAACTATAATCCCAGCGTTGTTGATGTTCATGGGTAGTACCACTTGCCATCAGATGACCTGCTAGCTCGTTTGCCGGATCTGTTGTAAAAAAAAAAAACTAAACCAAATTGGATCTCGTATTGTTTATACTTCCAAACAGCAGTGTCCCCTCTATAAGTGCGTGCAACGTGTCCGATCGATATGAGACGAAGCCGTGGGCCGCGTGACGAAGGACCGAAGCCCCACACGGCCGCTGCAAGTCTACACCGTCATCGACACCACGCACGTAACACCTACACATGTACTATAATAATATTTTACTGTTAAAAGCGTGGCAATACCATTTTTTTATAGCAATTAATGGCGAAATGAGCATGCCATTCGCCAGATGGTAAGCGATACGACCGCTCATGGACAGTAGCAAAACCAAACAACACCATGAATTACAAAGCAATGCTTTGTATTCCACTGATATTACATTAAATGTAAGGTCTCATTATGTCCAGTAGTTACTCTGGCTACAATGTCCTTCAAACCAGAACACAACAGGGAATTTACACTGCTGTTTGGCCGGAGAATAAGACATTGCGGTAGTGCCTACCCAGGAGGCCTCTCACATATTATGATGGACCTACCAGTATTGAATATGGATGATGTATTCTCGTCGTTGTAGAATACTTTAGACCTAATTTTTGTCTAGGATGCCACCGATCTTGAAAACGTTGAATTGGGTCGACTTCTACCTACTCCAAAGATGTAGATTCTGAAATTGTGGATACGTAGAATAAACATGAAATTAATAACAATAAATACACCCAACAGTCACATACATAGTCCTGACCCCACACTAAGATCGAGTGTCGTGTCTTGAACTACAACTTCGGTCTCACAAACACCGAGACTCGAAACAAATACCTGTTCACACAAATATTCGTATCGGTGCGGGGATCGCACCCGCGGCCTTCGTTTCACCGACGGTCTAATCAACTGCACCACGGAAGCTGTCATTTCATGGTAAGCGCCTGTCCATAAACATGAGCAATCGTCAACTTATTGACTAAACACTGCAAGGCACTGTGGTCGTGACCCCGAGAGATTAACTCTTTCAAACAGGAACACAACAATTCTGAGACTCGGTTTCATGCAGAGATAAGGGAAAATATCCATTACATAGCCATACATCATCCAAATAGTAAAGGAGATATCTACTTTTATTTGAAAACTCTTGAAGTACTACAAAGACAATTGCTCACACCCGGTGACCCGCCAGTCGCCACTGCAGCTCCTTTAAACGAGAATTAACAGTACGTATTTTAATAACACCTAGCTCTGTAGTTCAGCCGAGTCTCCGATAATGTTTAATTTGTTTTTCACCCAAAATAAATCAAAGTAAAATGAATAACAACCAAGACATTCCTATAAATCAGACAAATCGTACAGTTTGCCGCACGTATCCCCGCTTTAATTTAATAAAAAAACATGTTTCCATCTCCTGTAATTATCAAGTTAATTCGCTTAGATAACACTAAGTAGGTGGCCAATGGCCATTTGCAGTCCCCTACATAATATATGGAATACTAAGTACATAGCTCCATATCCTTTTCAAGCCGCGGTTACAAAATGCCGATTATCATCATTATTATCAGCTCGTTGGAGTCCACTGCTGGACATAGGCCTCTCCCAAGGTACCTACGCTACAGAACCCGGTCTGCTGCTTTAAGCATCCAGTCGCTGCCGGCCCTCACCTTGCAGCCAGCTATTGCTGTGTTTCACAATTGTTTACGAGTTGAAATTGGTAAGTGTGGAGCAAAAATGCTTGCGACATTGCCAAATAGTCCTGGGACTTATGAATAAAAATGATCTCGAGTAAGGGCCACGTACGAATATAAGCCGCAGGAGTTAGCTGAAAAGGGTCGCTTTTTGTTTTTACTAAGCCTTTGCTAGGAATATTTATGTCAATGATCTCCACCAGGTGTCCATTGAGTGATTATGATGAATAAAGTCAGCTGTTATTTTTAACATACGAATTAATTATTGTTAGTATTATTTTTGTAATGAGTCTAATTCATTGTTTCCAAAACGTGGTAAGTAGCGTCACCTAGCTACAAAATTAGTGAATCTCAATAGAACAAAAAATTTTGCAAGTTTCACATCGAATTCCCTAGGTGGCGACTGGCGGTCGTAGGTTCATTGTCCTGTAATCTGTATAACCTTTCCGCATTTTTGTTGATATTGCAATTATTTTGTTGTAATCCTGAATGTAGAGTATAATATATTTAGAATAAAATAACTTCTCTATTATTTCTATTTTCTACCATTATTTAGATTTACCTACCACGTATTTAGTAATAAAAACACTTCGATCTTGGCAACCCTCCACTATCAAACATGGCGCGCGTACACACAGCTTCTAAAATTTTACATTTTTCCTTTTATTTTGCGATTATATTATGTTGTTTTTCAAATTACGCGAGTGCAAACCGGCAATTAGATGAAGACAATTGGCGAGACATCCTTGAAGGAGAATGGATGGTTGAATTGTGAGTATAAATATCGGCCGGCTCGCCGAAAGCAAAACGTGTTGGATAGTTTTATGCTTAAATACGGAAAATTATGTGTCTTTTTCTCGAAATATTGCTATTATTATTCAATTGAACCCTTTTCCCTGTTGTAGGATAAGTTTCTGAGCCTTTTTGAGTGTATGTTGGTAACAAAAAGTACTTGGTAAAGTTCAATAACCATTTCAAGGCTACGTTAGGGTCCGCTAAAATACCGTTTTGAAAACCGTGACGCATTGTCTATCTATTGTGTAAACTGCCGACATGATGGAAACTTGCATTTCGGTTTTATTTGTTTATCACAATAGGCCTTTATACTAGTGTAAAAATGTAAATAAGTCGATACCTACTCAATTTATTTCGTATTTTAGAAGTTCAAAATATTTTCTTTAAGCCAAAATAGTGTAGATATCACATAAATGTAATAACAAAATTAACTATCCAATTAGAACTTTTACTTGTATTGGCAATATGCATTTTGGCTGATGTGGTGTGGGTTCGAATCCTTACAAGTTATTATGAAGTTAAATAGGGCATTTATTAACATAGTTTTCAAGTATTAAATATCCAATTATTACAGTTCTACATAAATACAATCTTACATATTTAGCAGTAAAATGAATACATGCATAGTATTTTCCCTTTAAATTGTAATGAACAAACAACACATTGCCTTATCTCTCTACATAAATTTTCATTTTAAAACCCAAAGAACATAATTCAAGTTGAATGACTTGGGTTTTCAGAGACATGTTAAATTATAATAACATTGTAATTTACTGATAAACACATACTTTATTGTTACAAATAAGTCTATTCTTGATTTCATTACTATTTTTGCTACAAATAATTGATTTTTCCAACCTAGACCTATAACTTCTTATGTATTTTAATGTCCAAAGAAAAAATACATTCCGTCACATTGATCAGTGTACAATTTTAATGTAATTTAAACAGTATTGTTATGTATATTTGAGTTATATCAAATATGTCTGTTTCTGTAAAACATGCGACAGTTTTTATCGGTGTATTTCAAAGTCTCAATATCACAGTGAAAATATGTTTTGTGGCATGAGTATTTTAATCTAAAGTTTAACATTCAGACATATAATACAAATATTTGTGTAGCTGCAATGATGAAAGTAATTTCAAAGTCAGCTTTTGCACCACAACAGCCCATTAAAATTACTCACAAATTTATAATTCCTTACACTATTTTCTTTCACTGTTGAGTTGTGTGAGGACACATAAGTTCAAAATTAGAAGTGTTTGCCCTGGACTTAATTGTGCAATCTTATCCATCTGGTCTTCAAACTAGGCCTATGCTAATATTATGTCTTAGCTGTGTCTATCTTCCAACAGTTTCCTGCTGTTCTTGTGAACTTTAGGAGTGTTTGTGCATATCTGGTTTCCAACAAGTTTATTTAACCATTTGGAGCATTGCAGTTTCCATCAATAGCATTGTACCCAATTTGTTATACCAGTAATCAGTATACAAAAAGCCCTAAACAACATTGAGCCAGCTATTTCCTTTTACAACCATGTTCACAGACAGATTTAAAACCTATTTTAGTTATAGAATGTTTTGTCCCTTTCAAACAACTTTTGAATTCAGTTTGAGCGAAGAAGAAAAAACTATTGGTAACCAAAATAGGTTTGATACTGTCTATGAGGCAGTTAAAGTATAACTCTAGTCATTGCACTAGTAAATTATATTATCACATTATCTGCGGCTTATAGATACGTGTTTTCGAACCCCTGTGCAGCCATGTCATTTGATATTCCTATTGGTAATACTCCTGAAACACACGGATCGACACTCGACAGTTTATTATATCGAAAGTGCCGCTATATCTAAGACATAGACATTCACGCGTTAATTCCATAAGAATAGCCAGAGACAACTGCTTCAACCTTTCGAAAGCCTCCGTGGCGCAGTTGGTTAGATGCCGGCTGTGAAACGGGAGGCTGCGAGTTCGAACCCCGCACCGGGACAAATATTTGTGTGAACGACAAGTATTTGTCTCGGGCCTGGGTGTTTGTGAGACTGAAAAGTCTCGTAGTCTGATACCTACGACCCAAGACTTAATTGATTTTGATGTATTGGTCAGGACTATGTATGTGACTGTTTGGTTGTATTTTTTTATTAATTTTTACCACCCTAATTCCCTCCACATCTGCATTTATAAATTTTATCATGGGTTAAATAATATGCACAAAACATTTCGTCAATGATTCATTGGCGTGCGCTTATAAGCGTTACATCATAACCTGTCTTACTAACCGTACGTGGTAATGACTTAATGAGTTGGTTCCTAGTATGTCGCGTCGCATGATGCATTACTCAGTGACAAATTTAATGTTTTATACTTGAAAACTGATACATAAGTTGCCAAATAAAATTTTAAGATAAATACGTCGAAGACTTTGATAAGGTTACATTAAGTCGCTGGATACGGGCCGTTTGTGGAGATTGGGTGAGGCCTATGTTCAGCAGTGGACTTCCTGTGGCTAAAGACAATCCCAATGTTGGGCGAAGGTCTCCCTTCCTTTAATTATTTCCTTTTAAATTTTTAATTCGTAAGTCAAAATTAGTTTTTCGCAAACTGAGAAATGCATCACAAACACAGTAGATGCCACAGTATATAGAAAAAATCGGCCCCGCTTATTTTTCATACATTTGGAGGGACTTGCAAGTATTTAGGTTCGTGTCGGTGATCGCTCCCCTCTGCTCACTTAGTGATGTTGGACTCTGACATACAAATTGGAACTAGCTGCAATGCTGATTGGCTAGATTACGTTGCATTCCGAGTTGATATTTATTCTTTTTTTTTATCTTATTGCACATAAAATAATTTATATTTACCTCGCGTTGATATTTGTGTATTATTTATGATACGCATTTTTTTTTTAAGACAAATTGAATGTAAGTTTTTGCGGGCAATATAAGATTCTTACGTATACGTCCCTATGGCAACCATCGTACACAGCGGTTAAGGTTATAGTGACAACGTATTGAGATATACTAGAGAGGACACTGCAAACAAAATTTTTGTAACAAAAATGACAGGTACCGTGCCACTCCTGTTTCTGTCTCTGTCACGCCTACGCTATCAACAACATTATCTTCGCTCTCGCTTCACTGGGTTTCCGTATGCACTCGCACGGGAATCCTGTACCAACACAATGCGCAGAGATTTTGTTCCCGATGTCCGCTCTAGTATAATACCTCAATGTGACCGTGTAATGTGTCGCGTTTTGGGTTTACGAGTACAGCCCAGCGAGAGATAACCATTTCGTGTCGGTGAATACTTGTGTACACTGCAGTCTGCGTGTACCATCAGGTGGATTTTTTGTCATTTGGTCAAGCCAGTCCAAAAATTCCGTGTAGCAACTGTATGGAAATAAATTAAGCGACGAAGTGGTTATGAATTTGTTGACACAGGTTCATATATTCATTTATCATAAATCAATATTTGCTGTTAATTCCGTAGCGCACTTATGCGCGTTGTGGACACCGCAAGGTTTTAATAACAGTTCTTGCCAGGGATGTAACGGAGGTAGTTTTATCGGAACCGAAATCGGAATCGGAGTTTTCAAATTTGGTTTATCGGAATCGGAATCGAAATCGGAGGCAGGGTCAGTTTGTTTAAGGACAAATAAAACATGATTTATAGTCAATTCTTTTCATTTTTATTTTTTATTATAAAATAAAAAACAACTGTGAAAAAAAATTGGCATAATTCCAAATAAACAAAAGATAAAATTAATGAATTTAAAGTTTCATTAAAATTAAAACCCAAAGTAGCGTGCTACATTTGGTTACATTACAATAAATGAACAAAAGCTAAAACAAATTAAATCAAAATGGACTCCAAAAGTAATGTATTGTTTCGTTCGACCTCCGATTAACATCCGATACAAAAGTATCGGAACCGAAGTCGGAACCGAAAGTGTAATAATAATCGGAAGTTCCGACTTAACGGAACCGGAATCGAAGCTCCGTTACATCTCTGGTTCTTGCTTTCTAGATTAAAAGTAACATATATCTTTTATGTATCCCTGATAACTTGTATTCAAAATTTAATTATGTTATACAGTAGATTCAGTAGATGAGGCTTGAAAGCTTATCAAACATTAGGAATTATAAGTGTATATGGTTTAAACTATATACTTATCAATGTACATATTTCTGCTCATGACAAGGCCTGGTTTGAGCAGTTAGCCCGCAGGTGTGGAATTCGACATTATGGAGCCATTCTCCTCCCTCCACAATAACACAGACGCAGAGTTTAACTGCCTAAAATGTGACCGTATTTGCCACGCACGAATCGATCTATTTTTTGTGCACTTTTCAAATCCAACTTCAACAAACGCTAATTAATTATCTCACGTAGATGTCAATTGTCTATTGGACTTTACACACCAAGACGGAATGTCAAGGGATTTTGTTTTTTTACAAAGGATATTCAAACTTATCGGGTAGGAATACGACATAAATTCAAATGTTTTACATTTACGCTTTGGCATTGAAAGGGATTTCTTGACAAGGCATCGGAAAGCGCGCCAAATGATCCCCCAGCGGGATGCGGCGTACTGCGGTATGCCTCAGCACGCCGAAGGACGCCGTGACACGCCGCGGGACGAGACAGTCCTTGCGGTGGTACATGCTGGTGCTACCGATGCATACTTTAGCGTGACGCGGCATGCTGTAGGACGCCAGAAAGCCACAGAATGTAAGCGGCTGGCCGGTGGCAAAGTCCCTTCCCATTCCGTCCCAGTGTGCGTAGGCCTTTAGATGCTCTTTGTCAATCTTCCAAACATTAATTGCATATATAAAACTCGTTTTACAGTTCGCCCACAGCATAACAGATGCTGTCCAATTTCGAATGTAATGTGTTGTGCATAATGAGATCACTCACAGTCACACCGTGTGATGTCATTGTAAACAGCGTATCGCATGTTTTGTTTTTTTATTTTTTTTATCGAAGTATAATTGGTCCGGCGATAGCACAAGGTCGTAGGAACAATAAAAATACTGCAGGCGTAGCGAGACTAGTTTAAGTAGATGTACACTAGGTTTGACGCGCAAGTATTTTAATATGATGAAATATGAAAACACTAGCGGCCCGACCCGGCTTCGTCCGAGTGCAGGCACTTATTGCATCCAGTCCGAGTCAGACGCATATTATTTCGCGTACTATATATACAAAAGAAGCATATATGTTAATTCAGTATATCAGCTATCTCCATACCAAATTTCATGGGAAATTTGTCCAGCCGTTTGAGCGTGAAGAAGTAACAGATACACAAACTTTCGCCTTTATTATATTAGTAGAATAAATTCGCAATTAACAAGTTTAGGAATTCAATAGTTTTGATGTGTCTAATGGGTCGCTTCAAAAATGAAAACAATTAGGTATTTTCTATAGGATAGGATATGAAAACTTGATAAATTGGGTGCTAAAGGTGACAGGAATTGTATAGATTTTATAACATTTCATGGACTCCTGATAAATCCACGAATATTACATATTATTATGAATATCACATTTGTATTGAAACGATAAAATTACTACAATGTAAGCTCAATGCTTCGTGACCTCCATTCGAGAACTTTTTGGCCCCATCGGCCATCAGTTCTCCGTGCTACGTGCCCCGCCCATTGCCTCTTCAACTTGCTAATCCGCTGGGCTATGTCGGTTACTTTAGTTCTCCAACGGATCTCATTTCTGATTCGATCTCATATGGAAATCTCGTCGCTGGATGCAGGCTGCCTCCAACAGGTCACTTGAAATCATTAGGACAGGCCTATGTTCAGCAGTGGACTTCCTTTAGCCGATTGATTGAAGCTCAATGCAATTCCGATAGGGTATCGACCGGGAGAGTTGGTTGTCTCTTGCCGGTCGATACTTTGCCGGCTTGTTCTATACAATACTTGCGTATGTGAATACGGGCTTACCATCATGCATGGCAGTCGCTATCTGATATCAAATGTCCGATCAAAATGTATGGATACTAAAGATAAAAGTCTTTAAAAACATTTGTCAAGATAGGCAATGATTTGTCTATGTGTGGCGTAATGAAAACATGTATGTATGTATGTACAAGAATATATGTATATTAACAAATTACAAATTAATAACTTTACAATAAGAATGACAAAATATTACAGGACTCTTTGGTCCAAATTTGCATTTTAGAAAAGAAAGAAAGCAATTTGATACAGCTGAGGCAAGCTTTACGAAACAACTGGGTCGGAAAAATCGTTTAGAATTGGTTTCGAGGCGAACCATTGACCTGTGAATCTTTCTTTACACATATTCTATCGCATTTATAGCTGTATTGACATTTTTTTATTTTATTTTATTGTTTAAGGACAATAAGTGGTAATTAAATTACATTAAATTAACGTTACAAATACACCAACAATAAATTAAATGTATTACCTTTAGTTGCCACTGCATGCATTGACATTTAAGAAAAAATATAAATTAGAAATTAAAACAATGTTAACATATTAAAAACTGATATAAATTTCTTAACAATAAATAATTTGGAATAACTTTTATATTTCTTAATATTAATGCTTATGAAACTAAAAGGAACTTATGTGACATTGATATGTTAGCTCTCTAATTTACATCCACGAGGTGAAATGTTGGAATTGATGAGTAATTAAGTGTTAGTGTTGCTAGGCAATCAGTGTAATGATCCTTTTGTCATATCACCTGTCTCATTAGGTTCTCGTCGATGGATACTAAATTTATTTCACTATTTGGCCGGCATAGCTTTTAAAATCATGTGCATTTTAGTTAGTAACAATATTTAAAAGATTCTGAAAAAACAAATCGCAATGCTTTTGTTTTAATGAAGCTTCAAAGGTTTCCCCTAATGTCATTATTGATTAAATAAGTAATTCAGGGCCAGTTTCACCATGTCTTGATAAAGTCCCTGATAACTATCTGGCACTCATCTGTCGGATAAAATACAAAAATCGGTTTCAAAAGTTCTGATTTATGTGAAAAATTAGTGCCTAACAGCTATCAGGGACTTTATCAGGACATGGTGAAATTGGCCGTTAATATTTACATTTGTACGTACATTATTAGACTAAGTTATATAACAGTTCATTGTTATGACGAGAGGATTTTGTATGTATGTAAATATCATTTGTCTGGTTGCAGCTACGCGCCCTGGTGTCCTGCGTGCAATGCCCTGGCCCCAGCATGGAGGGAGCTGTCCTCCCGGGCGGCTCGGAAGTCGCTCGCAATGAAGACTGCCGCGGTTGACGTCACCAAGTCGCCTGGACTCAGCGGAAGATTCGTCGTCACCGCGCTGCCTACTATATTCCAGTGAGTATATTACAAATAAGTTGTGCCTGGTCATGGGTTCGAATACTAACGTAACCCTATATCGAATTGAGTCACGCTGTTGTCATTCATAACTCAGGATGAATGGGCAGGCTTGTCCGGTACCACTGTCTCACAAGAAATTGACTTGAAGCGATAGCTCTGCTGATCTGCTGATCTGCTCTGCTAGATGAGTGACTTTGCCGGATGAACAATAGACCTTCTCTCGTCCCGTCCTTTTTCCTTCTCGCTCTGTTGGGCCGGTAACACATCCATGATCCAAGCGTTGTGGATATTCATGGGCGGCAGTGATTACTTACTATCAGGTGACCTGTTTGCTAGTTTGCCGGAACTGTGCAATAAAAAAAATGTGTGGTATTCCAGTGTGAAATCCGGCGAGTTCCGCCAATACAAGGGTCCTCGCGACGTGGACTCCATGCTGTCGTACGTGGAGCAGGAGCGCTGGCGGGCGACGGAGCCCGTGCCCAGCTGGAAGGCGCCGCCCTCGCTGCAGATGAGCCTCGTGGCGGAGTTCTTCAAACTGAGCCAGGCGCTCAGGGTATGTCGACAAAAATATTTAGTTAGTATTATGTACTGTTGTGGTAGGTGCATGTTGGACAGTATTCAATGTATCTGAACTACTGAGTAATCAAGTTTTGTTATAATTTTATTAACAGGGTATAAAATGACGGCTTTAAATTGTAGTAAGATTCGCAAAATAAAAGTGTCACATAAAATGAAATAAAAATTAAAAATTGTATATCCAAAAAAATAAAATGTGAAAACGATATGATATAATATGTCTAGTAAAATATTCATTAAACATACTTAAAGAACAAAGAAAAAAGAAAAATAAGTTTAATAGTCACAAATGTTAGAAAAAAAAAGATGTACATCTCATCAGATAACACAACGAAATAAATAACTAATAACAACACTTGAATATATTTTAAGTGATATTTCATAAATAAATATTATTTATTGTATGAAATTCTGATAGAATATTCTGTAACTTTAATTAGTGTCTTGTCTCTATCACATAGCAACTGAAACTTAATTTTGGCATCATTAACATTACAATTGGATATACAACACTTTATTTATTACTAACGTTGCCAGCTTATTCGAAAATTGTAACTAACAATTATATTATCGTTGCACCCATAAAATACGGTCAAGTTACATGAACTAAGCTAAAAATATATCAGGATACAATGATTAATATTTTCATATAAAAATAAATTACATAAATCTATAATGTTAAGACATACCATAGAATTTCGATTTATTTAGAGGTAGAAATTTCAGTAAATTTAATAATATGTTAGTCCAAATCATCTCATAATATATATATATTTTTTTTTTGTATGAGCCCATATACTTCGCACTGCAGAGCACGGGCCTCCTCTCCAATCGAGAGTACGATTTCTCAATCGTACTCTGTGGTTAGACCATATAGTCCACCTCGCTGGCCTAGTGCGGGTTGGCAGATTCATATAGAATTAATCAATTTACTTCATCAATTCCATCATAGTCTAATCATCCCATAACATTTCTATGCCTCAATATATTAACATATTTAATGTATAATTCCCAGAGCGTGCACAACATGTTGATGGAGACATATGGTCTGCCGACATGGGGCTCTTATCTGATATTTGCAGTGGCCACCATATTCATCGGAGCGCTGCTTGGATTGGTAAGATATATCTGTGATACCTAATCTATATTCTATTTAGAGAAAATAATTATTGAGAAGTGGTAGAGCCATGCTAGTTTCATAATACTATTGTAGGAATGGGTTGACTTGATTGGGATGGTACAACTGTCTTAATGAAAACTGTTGTAAAGTTAGAGGTTTAATTGTGTTTCGTTTGGTAGGTAGGATGGCTGGAGCTCAGTATCATTTTCTACCTCTCTTGTTTTTTTCTATTTCGTGAAGGGCAACACACATTTGATCCAATTGTGGTAGATATTCGTAGCAAGACATAATCACTTACCATCAGGTTAATCATTTGCCTGTTGTTTGCTGAATCAGTACAATAGAGAAATATAGACTTTTCACTGCGGCTGATACATTTTTGATAACATAATTTTTACTTCAAAAATAGCATTCAACAACTCTAAAATATAAAATATTAAAGATAGGGCCCAATTATGTACCCTATTAGGAATAAAATATGGTGTTTAATTGTATACTTCCAGATCCTAGTGTGCATAATCGACCTGCTGTATCCTCCGCGGCGGAGCGACAAGATCATCATCTCCCAGGCCGAGCTGGACCGCCGCGCCAAGGGAGACCAGGACGCCAAGGAGAAGTCCGATGACGACCAGGTCACATGCCCTTTATATACTTCATTTTGTCTAAATACGTATTGGTTGACTCTCGCTTTTAGGAGAAAAGTGATGAATGTCTTATTACTAACTTTATATCATTTTACAATTTCATTTCGTTGCAAAAGACAGTTTACGAGATTCCCGGAGATTCGCTGAGTTTCAGTACTAAAATACGCGTCGCTGTTCTGCCGACGATTTTAGTAACATTTGCGGTATTAATTATGAAAGTGGACTATTCGCTGAAAAGCTTTTGATTTATAAAAGATTTTTATTTGGTACGTGAGGTCCGCCAACCATCAGACTAGCATGAACTATGACGTAAGCACTCCAAATTCAACTATTGATTGTATAGGAATAGAGATAATTATTTATTGTTGGCATTAGGCTGTCCCGCCCTTACACCCGCCACTGCAACTCCTGTGTCGCAGGATCAACAGCGGCACGCACTGTAATGACACTGAGCATTGAAGCTCAGCGAGTCTCTGGGCATGTCTAAGTTGTTTCATATTCCAATTGTATTTCTCCCGCCAAACACCAGTGTAAGTGCACTGTTGTGTTCCGGTTGAAAGACAGTGTAGCCAGAATAACTACTGGACATAATGAGACTTAACATCATATGTCTCTGGATGGCGAGCGCAGAGAAATGCCGAGCATTTGTAATTCATATTTTTTAGTTTAACTACTGTCCATGATTGGTAGTATCGCTTACCATCAGGCGAATGGCATGTTCGTCTCGCCATTCATCGCTAGAAAAGCAATTTAATTATTTTCATTTGTACAGGAGTTGATAAACGACGACATCGTGGACGACGAGGACAACGGCACCAGCGACGCTGAGAAGAACTCGCCCAGCGACGTGAGTATTGTATTATCTGTTAATTAAATACCATAGACAGGCAAAGAGTCCTGTGGGAGCGTCACAGAACGTTTATTAAGAAAAATATGCTCCCGGAACGCTAGATTTGATTAGATATTATGTTATGCATGAAGCGAGTCTCGAGGGAGCTATGGGAATGACGTATTTTGCACAGGTTGTTTCTTGAGGCGCTGTATAGGTTCCACTGCCGACTTTAAGTGCGAGAAGGTCTTTATTGCAATTTTTTTTGGAAGTGGTAGAGCCACGCTGTTGTCAGTCATGACTCAGCATGAATGGGCAGCCTCGTCCTCAGTGGTATCACTGTCTCACAAGAGATCGACGTGAATCGACAGCTCGGCTGTCGCGTTTCGTTTAGTGAGTGAGACTGCCGGATGCCCAATACCCCTTTCCTCTTCCCATCCTTTTTCCTTCCCGCTCCCCTCCCGATCTGATGGGATGGTAACACATCCATGATCGATAGCGTTATGGATGCGTTGTGCAGCAGTGATCACTTACCATCAGGTGACCTGCTTGCTCGCTTACCGGACCTATGCTATAAAAAAAGACAGTGGTTAATAACTCGTCCTTGTGGTACATGTTAGTGTGTCGCGTTTTAAACTCGCATGTATGTGCATATCTCACAATCAGGGCGCTATTCTATTATTCAACACGATGTTCGAATGTTCGGACGTTCGACGTCCATGTATGGATTGAACTTCTAAAAATCTATTCTCTATCTATTCTCCATGAAACTTGTAAAATGGTCTGCATCCAGCGACTTCCTGATAATCATCTGTTCACTATGTAGATGGACATAGAGTACTTTCCTTAAGGCAGGCAGCGACTTTGTTGTGCGGGACCCCTGGCGCTGAGGAGGTCTATGGGCAGCGGTAGCCGCTTTCCATCAGGCGGGCCGCTAGCTCATATGCCTATAACGGCAATAAAAAAAAACATTCACCGTATAGTTTGCCACCAGTCAATAACTTGGTTATTAACAATGTATAATATTCGCAGAGCTCAGAAGACGAGAAGGACAAGCCGGCGGGCGGGGACGGCGCGGCCGCGGCGGCGCCAGACAAGCCCGCTGAGGTCCGCAAGCGCAGGACACGCAAGGCAGACTGAACACTCCGACACACTCCTGGACCACGGCGGGGCGCCGGCGCATATCGCTTAGCTAGGGACCGGATTTACTCATTTATTTTCGAGGCACAAGTTTTTGCTAAATTTGGTTTTAAAAAGCATCATATTTGCTGCTGGGCGCGGTACTTGTCTAGTGAGTTTAGCTTGGTGGGTACTAGGACAATGTTGATGTCACATAATATGGTTTACGTATCTATAGTATGCGGTTTCCTCACGTTTTTGGTCACGGTAAATAACTATTAATACACACATAACTCTGAAAAGTAAGACAAGTGCCCTGGAATTTGAATCTACAACTAAAACCTCAGAATTTCGCGTCCGATTCATTACCGACATGTTCGGCTGCTTATCGATATTAATGGTACAATATTTATTTCAATTTCTACTAAAAAACAACGAAAATATGATAAATTCAGTGATGTGTTAAAATAAGAATCACATGTCCAACTCATTTAAATTCGGTCACTTCACTAAGTATGCGATATGTGGAAAGCAATGACGTTTCTATTTTGATTAATACAAAACTAATAGTTTTTGGAGAACAACTGAAGTTCGGTAATTCGTGTCAGGTTGTTGTGACCCGCGCTTTGTTGCTAACATAACTCGTGGGGTTAATGGAAATGAAGGTATAATATTCAAAATCAATGAAAATCGTTGACATATTCCAGAGAGGACTACAAACTAAAGGTGTAAAAATAGAACGGTTCCATACCGCTATGTCTGTCCCTTTCGCACTTACATCATCATATTATTTTCCCTTTCGTTCCAGTGTGTTCTCGAAGTCCTGGTTGGTACATGCGCAGTGCAAATGTATTTTATTCGCGATATCTTTCTAATATAATATGTCAAAGATAGAAAAATATTTAAAGTAGATACTTTTTAGAACATTTAGTGTTCTAGAGTATGTACAGCGCATCTATAATAATTTTGCGTGTGACGAAATGTGGAAATACGAATAAAAGAAAAACTGTTTAACGCATTATTTGACAATGCTTTCATAATTAAACAACAAGCATTTATACTCGTATTCTAATAGTAATATATGTCCAATGTAATAAAATATAAAAAAACTAAAACTATTATTTTGCATAATAGCACTTTCGGGCAACAAAAGACCTCAGACGATCCATGATTATATCTTCATTGCTCATTAATTTCACGATATTTAAAACGGGAATAAGAAATTGCAAAATTTTCGTGTACACTATTGGGTTGTGCTAAACATAAAATCGTTTTCGCGACACAATGGTCACTATATTCGAGAACGTCGTGCTGTTAACATAGATATGTGCTAAACTAAACATACATGTATACACTAGCATAGTTATAGATAACACGGCATAAAGAATATATTAATAGATGTATTTTGATTTTGTATCGGGCCTGTATTGCCTAGAATGTAGGTTGTTAATCCTCAATAGTTATTTTGAAGTATTTCCTTGCTCAGAATTCTTTCAATTTGTATCACGACATGCATGATTATGGTTTGTTACAGTAATATGGGAAGCCGACTAGACTGTTCTACCACAAAGATTTTACTATATTCACTACACAGTATAAAACAAAATCGCTTCCCGTTGTCCGTCTGCCCCTATGTATGCTTAGATCTTTAAAACTACGCAACAGATTTTGATGCGGTTTTTTTGAATAGATAGAGTGATTCAAGAGGAAGGTTTATGTGTATAATACATATACAGGATGTCCCAGTTTGTACGAATGACAACATGTATCTGATGTGGAGTGGAATCAAAAAACATTGCACCCAAGCGAAGCTGGGACGGGTCGCTAGTAAATTATATGAAGGTTTTTCTACAACATTCACACTACATTCAAAGTTATCTCAACAGATTACTTGGTGCGTTAGGGTTATTTGCAGTGAATCTGTGAGCTCAAACGAAGTGCATTTCTTGCTGTTAGCAGTTTACTATGGTTACTTCGGCCTGTATAGAATTTATTTACTATGTTAAGTAGTGACTAACAATTTCCTAAAGATAAGGCTTTCCTTGTTACTTACACATCAAAATTTATGGTCTTATTCATAGACAGTTTTAAAACCCATTTGAGTTATTGAATGTTATGTCTCTCTCGAACTACTATTGAATTCAGTTTGAGCGAAAAGTACAAAACGCTCGATTACTCAAATAGGTTTTAAATCTGTCTATCAATAAGGCCGTTTTGGTTATAATTATGTCACATTGTTTTTGTTAATCATCATAATGCGAAAAATAAATTAAAAATTGAATTTAATCACTTAAAAAAATATATGTTTTGCAATTTCATGGCAGGTGCTTTGCAATTATAATGGTTTTGTTAAGGTTTTTCAGCTTACAAAATAGGTTAATTTTCGAGCTCAAGGAAATATCAGTCACTGACTTTCCAATACATTCGTATTATACTTGCATTTATCCACACAAACGCGCGCACACGAGTGTATCATTCACGCACCAAAACTAGAGTAATTTATAATAATTTAGACTTAATCGCTAAATGTATGTGTTGTTCTTAAAGTATTATTTTTCTCAATATATTGAGAAAGTGGTCACTTGCCTATCGAGTTGTCGTGAAAGCAAAAATCTCATCGTGTATAGTAAACCCAAGTTAGTGCTATGGCTAACGGTTAGCGAATCTAGTTGTATCTATTACTGTTTTATTATGAAAAAACTACAGTTCCGTTGTAAAGAAAATTGATTTTTTTTTTTTGTCAAAAATGACAGTAGATTTTCAAAATATCGATGGTAAAACCACAGTCCAAAAACTATCGATAAATAGCGATGCTTGTTATATTTAACTAAATAAACGTTTATTTTTACAGAAATTATGAGAAAATGAAATGGTGCGAAGTGGTTGCGAAATCTTATTGTTAACGAAACAAAACGCTTTATGTTTTTTTATTACCGTATTTCATAACACATTCCTTGACGATTCGAAAGCTCAATGATTTTTTGTAATGCATTTTTATTTTCCAATCTACGTACTTACGAGATTAACTATGTATATGTTATATGTAATATCGCAATACTCACTTGCTAATATGTATTATATTGTTGAATATATATATAATAGTTTTATCGATGTTGCACTTTGATTTTACGGACTTTATCGATATCTCACCCCACTAGTGCTTCGCTTAGAGGCAAAAAAAGTTAATCATTATATTTAATTTTATCGTTTATCAAAATCCACAAATTTAATGAAATCGAAATAAAATCTTGAAATAGCCAGGTGTAATATCAATACGAACGTTATATTTTAGTAAATTTTCATTTTATATAGGCTATATAATTTTATATGTATTAAAATTTGAGCTGTGTGGATTTGTCCGACAGATTGAAATTGAAAAGTAATATTGATTACTTACGAGGCATCGACTCGTAGATTTTAAATCATTAGAAATTGAAGTCTGCGTAAAGATGTATGTTTTTGGTGTTAAAGTTGCTGATTTCGATTTGTCGGAGCGCGTGGATCAGAAGGTGTTACAAAAATTGCCTTGTACAAAGACTAAGATTGTTTTAAGTGTTGCGTTGACCTAGTGACTTGCTGAATAAAATTGTATTTGTAGAAAATGCGTTTTATTTATATTACCCTTTTAGATCAACTTGCGTGGTGAAAATCACGTCAAACATCACACTTTAAGAACCTATTTAACATCTGAGACTATTTAATTATCATAATAATATTTGTAATTATGAAGGTAAATATTAAAGCAAAAAAAAATAATTCAAAACCTATGCTGGAAGTGCTTGGATTAATAATTTCTGCATGTTTTTAATTTTTTGTGATGTGGGTAGAATAAAAAGCAATCTCCTGGCCATTTCTGGTGCCCTAGTACTTTTTCACTTCACAGCGAAGTATCTTGAGAATTAAGAAATACAAAAAAGATGGTGGATTAATTTATTGTATTTCTCGTATTTTTATTATTCTTGTGGTGGGTAGAATAAAAAGCAATCTCCTGCTCATTTCTGCTGCCCTAGTACTTTTTCACTTCACAGCGAAGTATCTTGAGAATTAAGAAATACAAAAAAGATGGGGGTGGATTAATGTATTTCTCGTATTTTTATTAATTCTTGTGGTGGGTTGAATAAAAAGCAATCTCCTGGTCATTTCTGGTGCCCTAGTACTTTTTCACTTCACAGCGAAGTATCTTGAGAATTAAGAAATACAAAAAAAGATGGGGGTGGATTGGTGTATTTCTCGTATTTTTATTAATTCTTGTTGTGGGTAGAATAAAAAGCAATCTCCTGGTCATTTCTGGTGCCCTAGTACTTTTTCATTTGTCAATGAGTTATTAGAAATAGAACAATATTAAACAGATGTGGGTATATTGATAAATTTTGATATTTTTTATTTATATGGTGGGTAGTATATAATGCAATCTCTTACATCTTTCTGCTGCCTTAGTACTTTTTTTGCTTGACAGCGAGTATTTCTTTACAATCAAGAAATATTTTTATCATCTTACATTCTACAATGTCTGGAGCAAATTACAGGATTTTGATTATTTGCATGTCGGCCCGTTTCATTGTTAAAAAGTGGTTAAATAACTAAAAAATCCATCAACTTTTTGCTGTTTACTTTTGATAAAACTTGTCATTTGGAGACAGTTGATTGTTTAAAGTCTTAGTAAAGACGTTTCGTCTTTCTGAATTTCGAAATAAACTTTACTAAAATTGCATTACTTACCAATTTAAAATAAAACAACAAAATCATTCAAATTTCTTTATTTAGAGATATATTTACATAAAATAAGTGTTGAGATAATTTCACATAATTGCAATTTAATATTAGTCAATAATTTAGATTTACAATCAAATTATAATACTAGGTATAGTAGTTATATGTAAGGAAGATTTTCGGCTTGTCGATACATTGACAAGGGAAGGCGATATGCGAAAATGGACTTAGCGAATTATTATGCGATAAACACACCTGTGTGCAATGTGCTAGAGCTCAGAATTGCTTGATCTGCATATGTGAATATACAAGCTTTCAAACCATACTATTATGTTATACAATTGATGGCACCTATTGTCGAAGCGCTATATAACGGAAGCGGAAGATATGTGCGCTATCGACTAACTTGAAACATCAAATGCACTTTTTAATCGATAAAAAAATACGTGAGAAAGTTTGTAGTGTTCTTTAAATGCATTTTATTTAATAGGCACTAAAATTATGCCTTGGGATGGTCATGAATAGAAAAAATAACACTTTAAATACACATCAATAAATGCAATTGTAAAATTATTTGAGACAAATACTGTTTGAATTAAAATGCCATGTCAATATTCAATAATGCAAATGTGAATTATTATTCAAAAATATTTTTTTGTACCATAAACATGTCGATAACGCACAAGCCAGCGTCTTATGAATTACATTCGATACGTGAATAAGTGCGAGATAGTTCACTTCACTGTCAACGTAAAATAGCGTATATGTGGATACACCAAACGATAAATATGTTGTTTTTTATACAAATTTTAGCAAAATCTACCAACTAACCGATACATATACGCGGGACTTTTAACATTAAATATACGCTTAACATTAGGGAGTATTTCGTATAATAAATTTCGAGATTTCAATTTTATTAGGTTACACAATCTCACCAATTGTTACAATATCAAAATAAAATATCAATTGACAGCATCAAGATCTTTTTATCGACAGTCGATAATTCTCTGTCGACTGGTCAATGGTGCGATAATGATTTAAAAGCGGAATGTCGTATATGAAATGTACCACTGGACTTGTATACATAAATCGATTAATCGGATATATCGGTATTGGTTAATTCATTTGATCGATATAAATATTAAACTTATAGATTTTGTCATGGTAATGATAATATTTTTACGTGAAGCACAAAAAGCGATACATCGAGGACAATAATTACACAAATATATAAATGTCAATCAGTTCTTTCAGCGGGATAAATGTCATTAACTAATACATTAATAAGGACTTAAAATAATCACTATAGCGATAAAATTTCATTTTTATTTAGACGCTATTGTATTTTCTGTTTGTGTCGATTCATTTTTATCGATGTCGATTAATTGACGGCTATTTTGTCGAAACGGAAGTCAATCGCTATTTCTCCATTTTTGTTGTACCGACATTAATGGTACAAAATTAATCTGATTTCTAATTTTGTTTTCATGTGTTGTGGCCAATCTCGCAGCTCCCCTGTACAAGTATCGAGACAATTTCATTTACCGACTGAAATAGTATCGACTACACATTCTAAACAAACCGCAGTCTTTCAATTATCAGATCTCTATCAGTCTTCACAAAGTCCATTTTTAAATGAGAAATTGAACACATCACAATAATTGTCCCTACTTTTCCACATGTTTATTAGAAACCAGACCAATTTTGACCGTTCACATTTCACACAAACAGATTTAAATGTTCGACAAATCTTTGGATAACGACACATTTTATCGATAAAAAAATACAAATTAAGTCGTACTACATTTATAATGATCATTATCGAAATGCAGGTAAGTCTTGCTTAGTATACGAGAGAGAAAAGAAAGAAAAAAATATATAAGCTCCACGACTTTTTTCGATAAATATAATTTGCAAGTTTGCAAAAATAAATTCTTATACCGTCTGGATTGCTACATGCCTTTCAAAACTCGATTATAAATTAACTGGAATCTTTTTCGTCTCTTCTCTCTCGCCACCAAGAAACCCCACAATCGACAAACGCCACAAAACACTTAAACTAAAAGAATCTCATTACACAAGACTAAAATTTTTATACTTAGCGTAATACAAATGACGATATCATAGTCTCAATAATACATTAGGGTTTGTATAAACAAAAAAGACTAGAATGTTATAATTTACGTTTAAAAAAATACCTCCTACATTACACGATGTTTTACGAGACTTTTCTCGCCACACCGCGTTTACATTGAGATTAAAAAACATGCTATAAAAACAAAGCGTTTCATAAATAATAACCTTACAACTAAATGTGACAGTAATTTCGATGAAACATACATTTTTTTCTATCGATTGCGTATCGATAAAAATATTTACATACGTGTAAGCGACATCTAGCGTTTTTTTTTTAAACTAAACTTCACGTCGCGGCTTTCTTTATGACGTATTTGACACTCTTAAAATATTTGTCCACTCCGCATGTATTTTGCACGCGAGGACATGTCTGACAGAACTTATAATTGTTTATTTGGGAATCTGTATCATATACCACGTTTTTTTGTATTGAAATGAGTCTATTTTACTATATTATTTGTAATAGCTGACGCGAAACGTAGATTGAGTGGGCAGTGATTTAAATTTTTGGTCGTTGTGCAGTTGCTAGTTTATGGCAATGTAAATTATATCTTAATACATTGGCTTAAAGTCGATATTGTTACAGTCAAATTAATTCAATTAATATAATTCACACTCGCCACGAACATATTCAACTGCATATATTTAAAAAATCGGTGGAAATGTCTATTTCTTCTATGTAACTTCTAATAGAGTTTTATTTTTAAATCTATTCAAAAAACTGACTTAGCTCTCAACCATGGTACTAAGGAGGAAACGAAATATCAGATTTATTTCATTTCTGAGACTATTCACAGCTGAAGGCTTTATCGATATCGATTTCCTGATTTTATCAATATTTTTCCGTGTGAAATTTTGACGTTTGCTTGTTTAAATACAATGGCAGTGGATTTACACATTATTTAAATGATTACTGAGAGAATATTATTCATTTTTATTAAAATACTTTTAATTGAAAATAAACTATTAGAGAGACATTTTCTATTTGAATTGAATTTTAGAAGATGTATCGAACATTTCCTTTATTCTTTGTACTTCTAACCAACAATTATATTATAAATATTGTCCAAACAAAATTCTCCCAACAATCACACTGAATGTTTCCTATTATTATCAGTCGAAATTTTGTTAGTACCATGTCAAGCATGAGATTATCACGGTGGCAAGTTCAAATTTTGGTTTAAGTCAAATTTTAAATACTGAACGTTCACTCTAATTTTACAATACAAAGGTATACAAGGTCAAATTTACATGCAAAATTTATATATAAATGTGACATTTTCGTAATTGTTTTTTTTTATATACCCAAGCTATATTCTTTCGTGTGGTTTACGCAACAGGGTCAATTGATGGTTGTATTGGTACATTACCGTAATAAATACACAAACATTATATGCGTTTATCTATAATAAACACGCTTGCAGTAATTAGAATGGTTATTTTCGAAGCGTTTATGTAAATAGATACATTTAACTGTTTCATATATCGTCCCAACTCAACAATGTCTGATGTTGTACCAGACAGGTATCAGATAATCCAAAATTTTTGTTTTTTTTTTGCGTGTATTAAATTGAAGAGACATTGTGGATGAAAAACTTTGGCATCAATAAAAGTAAACTTTTTCTATTCACCTCAATTTTATATCGATACTAACAGAAGTGTTTTTATTCACTTTATAATATTGAACAAATTAATAGATAGGAATACATCAGAATAACTGAAAATTCTCCCCATTATTGACAGTGATATGTGAAGTCTAACAACTCCCCACTATGATGACAGCCTAACTTCTAAAGATCGTAAAGTGTTGGGGCGTATAAGGAACAGATATTAATAGTGGCGTGAAAACCGATGTATCGATAAAATAAACGCTCCCAAAATGGTATAATCCGTCGAATCCGCTTATTATTACCGTATATAATTATAGATTATCATATAACTTTCAATGTTGGAATCTAATTGACCTACAAGCCACATCGGGTCTATACAACTAGAGTTGCGCGTACACTGGTGATAATATGCGACATCGATAAACATAAATATCGACATTTTTATGTTTGAAATGATAGGTTTCATGTCATATGTCATATTCATCGAAACTGGATGGTTTTAGTTTGAACTTATGCGTTTGTCAAAATGAGTTTTCTGTTGAATTTGGAGATATTTATCGACGAAGAAAATAATTATAAAAAATAATGTTTTAATATACATCAACACAGCATCAGGTTTATTCTTCAGAATAGTCCCGTCTATGAAGATTGAAATTACAATCGATAAAAAATCCATTAGATACAGATACAATTGATTGTTGTTCTATTACTTTCGATATCGATGTTACATATCATTACATCCCATAAACCTATCATGCCACCACAAATAAATAATACATATTTAATAATAAAAACAATATTCACATATTACAGTGTACACGCAACTGCGAAAACGACTATTCAACTTTTATTATCTTACAATGGAAGGTCTTGTACGACGTGGGACACAAAATAAAAAATATATATATTTAATTACATTTGTAAATAATTTTTCAAAATATTGCAAAATAAACATTTCATACCACCCCACGCTATTCTCATAGGAACCAAATGAGTTACAAATTATATGTATTACAAACCATATCTTTATATTTACAGTCAGTATCATAAAATTATTTATCGATTAAATTACGCAAGAAAAGAAATAATCGATACTATTTATGCGAATTACCACAAATTTGTGGTTTGGGCAAATTGCCAATAAATTGCTTAATTTGATAGAAATAATATTTTTTTTCCTTTTTGCTTTATAGCGTACTCTTAATTCTCGTCAATTACTACGAGGTCGGGCAAATTAATAAATATTGCACGATTATTATTTAGTTAACAGATATTAATTATCAGACGGTTATATTGATATTTATTACTCCTTACTCGTTATTCCAAACAGCATTACCCTCTCAGCAATAACACAAGCAAACCAAGCCAATATTTGCCGTCAAGTACACTGACAAACGCATGATTACTAATTGCCACACACGTAACAATAGAACTGTGTAAATCTGGCTTGCGCAAACATCATTTCTGTCAATAAAAGCGTCGTAGTATGAACTTTGCGCAGTTATTTGCCCACACACGTTCCAGTATACTGGTGCTAACTCAGACTTGCACAATTATATTGTTACGTATGTGACGGCCATAATGGCAGCCACACACGATACAGTATACTTGCGCAAGCTTGGACTTGTACAAATTCACGTATTTCGGAGCCGACCACAAACGGCTCAAGCATGCTTGCACAAATATCATTTCACTGATATTCGTACAAGCGTGCGTACCTGCTCCATTTAAAACAATATCATTATTCTTGAAAGTGAGCTACCTGGTTGTGTTGTTTTGTGCTATGGATGATGCAGTAGCATTAGTTGGCTTTATTTTAGCTACGAAAAAACTGAAAACTCACAAGAGAAATCGAAAAGTATGGACTAAAGACTGGTTAATAAAAAGAAACCATTATTCGCACATCAATTTGCGAAACCAAAACGACGTGCGTGCGTACGGTGGCTAGAACAGACTGAAACTTGCGCGCGCTCCCACACACGTTCATGTAAACTTGCACAAACGCAAATTTGCACAAGTTGGGAATCGAAATTTGGAACTTTTTAAAGAACTTGTGCAAGTGAATAATTTGCACAATTATCTTCCAACACACGATACAGTATACTTGCGCAAGTCTGGACTTGCGCAAATATACTGTATCGTGTGTGGCTGCCATAAGGCCCAATTGCACAAACTAACTTTGCCCATAACTTTGACTTGGTAAACGTCAATCCCATACATTAGCAATGTCAAATACATCTCAAATGTAGGGCGATGACATTGTAAAAAATAAATTTATCATCAAAGTTAGTTTATGCAACTGCGCCTAAATCGATTATTTAATTAAACCAAGCTCCAAAAAATATCTTACACATCTCTCCATACATAGCAGTTAAATATCGACATATAAGTATAAAACGAACAACATACTCTAGTGTATTTTATCGACATAATCGGCTATTGCTGAGTAAGGGATATTTGGAAATGTCGAGTTTAAAATGAGTGTAATGTTATGATACTGACTGTAGGTACAGGTGCGGATAGTGTCGGTCGCGACGTTAGCAGAAGCACGCGTACAGCCGCGACATGTCGATCGACCAGTTCGCGTTCACTCGCCTTCTGTCAATAGACAATATTTATTATTTTTGTATTGTATTAAAGATTAAGGGAAATATTAAAAAGTACAGTCTGAAAATAGACAATATTGATAATTAATTGTTGTATTATATTATTGTTAGAAAAAAATATTAAAAACTTTACAGTACTGAAATAAAATAAACAGTAATTTTTATAGCACATCAGATTGGTGTTTTTACATGTTTTTACGAATACACTTATGATCGTCTTCTACGATCTTCTATATACACATGGTCGGTTTTTATATACTTTTATGCTAAACCACAAAAGAAGAGCTTATAAATAATAATGCATAATTGCATACGAATGAAGAGGCCGTTTAGAAGAAAAAATGCGAAAAGCCTAATTTCAAAATAACGATCACATGTCGAGGCATATACCACAAATAAAAACTGGTGCCATATATTTACATACACATTGTGAATTTGCCATTAATTCAAACAAAACACTTGCCATCAAGGATCCATAGGATGCGGGGGCGAAGCGCCACAGCTGCTGTCCTCCGAGTGCAGGCCTTCGCCCATGTCCGTGCCAACCTGAGAACCAAACTCCTACGCTTACATACAGTCTGCTTTATACAAAATTAATTAAACTAATAACTATTGAATAAACAAAAATGCTGCTGGTGATGTCAAACGTATTTTACTGCGCATAAAGGATGACTTTCATTGCGTAATTTTAAGAAGGAAACTAATTTACATATTGAAGATTAATGTCCGATAAACCAAATCGGACTGCAAAAAAAATAATTTTTACTTTTCATAGTATGTAGTACGTATATTGAAGAAGTTTATATAGATTTGAAAAAACCATTATACTCCCCAAAAAAGTTAACCAGTCCACGTATATATAATTGATTGAGTAAACTATGATACCCATCAAATAAATGATTGTATTGTATTGTATCAGCCCATATAGGACCCACTGCAGGGTACGGGCCTCCTCTACAATTGACAGTACGATTGAGAGTGGTTAGGCCATATAGTCCACCACGCTGGCCTAATGCGGGTTGGCGGACTTTTACATACCATAGAAATTTATACAAATCGCTATGGTATGCAGGTTTCCTCACGATGTTTTCCTTCATCGTTATAGTGCGTGGTGATTGACTATCAATACACACATGACTCCGAAAAGTCAGAGGTGTGTCCTGGGATTTGAACCCGCGACCACCGTGAACATGTAGGCAGCCGCGTCTGGTCCGTTTACCAACAGGCCACCACGCACTACATGAAAAAATATGATCCAAATATATGAACCATTTGTTTATTCCCGAACTAGTCTAGTGTCATAATCATCAAATAAACTATGACACTTTCACGTATTGGTGGTAGGTCTCTCATATGTGAGAGGCCGCCTGGGTAGGTACCTCCGCAATGTCTATTTCTCCCGCCAAACAGCAGTATAAATGCACTGTTTTGTTCCGGTTTGAAGGTCATTGTAGTCAGAATAACTACTGGACATAATGAGACTTAACATCTTACGTCTCAGGATGGCGAGCGCAGTGGAATGCTAAACAATAGCTTTGTTATTCATGGTGTTGTTTGCTTTTCTACTGTTCATGATCGGTCGTATCGTTTAACATCAGGCGAATGGCATGCTCGTCTCGCCATTCAACGCAATAAAAATAAAAGAAATAAAATAAAATGTAATCTACACAGATCTGAAATATAATTAGTGAGCACACAAACAAGTGCTTTTCTAAGCGGGTTGTCGACGCCGCGTTTTGAACGAGGTGTAGAACATGATGTGGTGTTACCTTAAGTACGTCGTGCAGCGAGCTCATGCTGCCGAGGCTGAGCGGCGTGATGGAGCGCTCCAGCAGCAGGGAGCCGCTGCCCTGAGACCCGCCGCCGATCGACCTGCACACAGTATACCATCAACACGTACTCCTGGCCTTGGAAATACTTATTTCTTCGCCGATAAGGGTGATATATTAATATTTATTTACACACTTTATACATTGCTGTGTTATCGATAAATGATATATTTTTTGTAATTTTTCTAAAATTAATCACATAAGAATGAATGAAAAAATAAATAATAAATGAACCCAAATGAATGAATTATTAATATCGTATTGTCTCTGGAGCTGAGCATATAACGTTTATTGCCTACATTATATGACAGCGGCGTGCATAGGATTATGACACTGGGTATGCGGCGGAGTACTCGGTCACAAAAACTTTTTCTTTTATAAATGTTTAGTATAGCCACAGCCACGCGACAGATCTCTTAGGTCGGAAACCATGCCAACAGAACAAGTCTTAGATGTACTACTATTCATGTACATCTTCTACGGCAACGCAGACAAAACAGCGATCGATCGTCGCGACGGAAGAAATTCTAATAAGAAAAATTACTAGAAATTACACTGTACTAGAATTACTAAACAATATGCAAGGAAAACAATATAATATAATCGTGTGTACACAACCACACAGCCAGTTATACGTTTCATAACTTTTAACATGAAACTTTCGAGTTACATTCCCTTTTTGCTGGTTTAATTGTTGTAACTCGGGTACACACCAACCTTTAGACACAATTTGAATCTTTTCACTGAATGACAATTGTGAGAACTTGTTATTTAAAATTTTTAATAAACACACATTTTCAACACAAACCTCACAATCAAATAACATTTTTAAAAAAATCAACAAACGCACTAGTATAAGCAAATCACTACAACTATTATAGAAACTCAGTAATAAACTGTTAAATGTACACACTTTCAAATGTTAAAATGAAAAATCTTATAAGAAAACTATAAATATACTGGTGCAAACAAAATAGTAAACAATGCCTATCACATGAAAAAAGGCAAAATGGCCCCCGCGAAACACAAAACATTTCTCCTATTTAAACAAATAAAACATTTTTTTTTTGTATTGTATCAGCCCATATACGACCCACTGCAGGGCACAGGCCTCCTCTACAATCGAGAGTACGATTGAGAGTGGTTAGGCCATTTAGTCCACCACGCTGGCCTAGTGCGGGTTGGCGGACTTACATACCGTAGAAATTCTTTAAAATCGCTACGGTATGCAGGTTTCCTCACGATGTTTTCCTTCACCGTTAAAGTGCGTGGTGATTGACTATCAATACACACATAACTCCGAAAAGTCAGAGGTGTGCCCTGGGATTTGAACCCGCAACCACCGTGAACATATAGGCAGCCGAGTCTGGTCCGATACCATGAGGCCACCACGCACTTGTGATAAAACCTTACTAAACAAAAATGCATAATGCGCATACGTGATTCATTAGATTTCCGTCTATTATTAGGCAACGAACATTTCCGATTACTCCCGACAACTACCGAACTCCCGTAGCCTGCCGCTGGAGTCGCGGCTTTCGGATTCATGGGTGTGTGCGTTTACGAACTGTGCACGGACACTAAAATTACTACGCACACGCGAACAAATCTCCTGCGGGACGCGACGGCAGGAGTTGGTTGATTAGGCACATTATTTTTTGTTTGTGCTTGCAAATAATTGCTATTAATAAAATATTAGGCGTTTTTAAGTTATTATATTTTGTTTATTCATTTATTTACTATTAATTATAGTAATCTGAAACATACGAACGTTTTATTAAAATATCTGTGAATGGCAAGTAAAGCACTGCATTTCTGCCTATAAGGAGCGCACGCCCCTGCCATCAACACGTACTCCTGGCCTTAGAAATACTTATTTCTTGGCCGATAAGGGTGATATATTAATATTTATTTACACACTTTATACATTGCTGTTATCGATGATATATTTTTTGTAATTTTTCTAAAATTAATCACATCAGAATGAATGAAAAAATAAATAATAAATAAACCCAAATGAATGAATTATTAATATCGTATTGTCTCTGGAACTGAGCATATAACGTTTATTGCCTACATTATATGAGTAATCACTGGCTGGCGAATTCATAGTGTTTTAAAATAGGCACTCAGAGATTCTGCCAAATAGTCATAGGATGAAAAATGTTGTTTAAATTGTAGTTAGGGTAAAATACCTCTCCATGGGTCGGTGGTGCAGCGCGGGTGAGGGCGGCGCGTCGGGCGCGGGGGGCGGGCCCTCGCGAGGACGCCCGCGCCACGAACCTGCACGCACACGTACAAATACATATTCATATACATATCAATACTAAATAAAATTATATCAGGTATAACTGTCGTATGGCTATTTAAAAAGTCATAACATTTGCTATTTTATAGAATAAGCATGTTTCTCAAAGGCTATAACGTTACATACATTAGTATTATCACAATAGATTGTAAAGCTATTCTCAAAAAAAAAACACCGCCTCATTTACATATCGGAAATTATTTAAAGAACCGTAGTATTGAGTGTTAATACGTTGACGGCGACGCACGTATGTACGTTGTGTTTGCGTGTGTGTGCGGGTATCACACACTTGATGTCATTTCCAATCCAATCCAATCCATCAGCCAAAGGAAGTCCACTGCTGAACATAGGCCTCTCCCAATGATTTCCACAGTGACCTGTTGGAGGCAGCCTGCATCCAGCGACGTCCCGCGACCTTCACCAGGTCGTCTGACCACCTAGTCGGTGGACGTCCCATGCCCACGTCCTTGGTGTCATTTATCTAAATAAAATTTCCGACGCATACTTGTAGCTAACTCATTGTTTTGGTAGTGAAGTTAATGTCATATAAAATCGGATATAAGCCCATAATCTTATTCATAAGTGTAAATAAGGTGATAAGTAAATACCGTTATATGATCCGGTGCCGTGCGATATCGTCAACGGCGAGGTGCGTTTACTGCTCTCTCGACTGCTGTACATCTGTTCAATAAAAATTAACGTAGTAGGTAAATACGCGATAATTGTATTATAAATCTTTGGAAAGAATCTGCCTTCACTTGTGGTCTTCCTGAGATGTAAATTATGAACATAATTGTGTATTTTTAGTTACTTCACAGACTAGCAGTAATGTTTAAAGAGGATCAATATAAATATATTATTTTACTGTTGTGTTGGCAGGAGTTATTGTTTAAGTTTTAATTTTGTGTAAAGGTTGGTAGTTTGCTAGTTCGGTGTTCTGTTTGTTTTGATATTCCGTTGTTCTATTGTTCTTGAAAATACATGTCTTGGTTTTTACACAGTCTTCTTAATTAAATTAACATTAAGTAAGAGTACAATTTATTTATGTAGTTATGCTTCTAATACGGATTTCTTGTCTTACAATAAACTTAACGTTAATTTCTACCGAAAACAAAACTCACCCTTTCCTTCAGAAATCAAAGTTATGACGTCACCACCAAAAGTTTATATATGATACTAAAAATTCTCACAAATACTGTCTTGTGCGTTTTTTGTTTTTGTTGACAAGTTTGGTGCTGAGCCGACCGTTATAATTTCGAGCAATTGTAATGTATTGTAAATATTTCCTATAATTTGATGGTATATGGTGGTTACCTGCGGATGTTCGTCGGCGGTCTCGACGGTGGTGGGCAGGTCGAGCAGGCGTTGGGAGCGGATACCATCGCCGGGGCCCATGTGCGACACGTGCGAGAAGTTCGTCGGCGCTGATATTAACCGAGAACGACGCTCCGAACTGTGGACATGTGATTATCTTGTAATATATAATTAAATAATTTTTAAGAAGGTAGTTTTACTCTGATTTCGAATTGCAGTTTCAGCTTGTATATGAATCATCTTTTAATAAACAACTTCACTACTTGTGTATCACCAATAAAATTACACATACGTTTTTATAGGCGAAATCAGAAATGAGGAGATCCATAGGAGAACTAAAGTAACCGACATAGCCCAGCGGATTAGCAAGTTGAAGTAGCAATGGGCGGGGCACATAGCACGGAGAACTGATGGCTGATGGGGCCAAAAAGTTCTCGAATGGAGGCCACGAAGCGAAAAGCGCAGCGTAGGACGTCCACCCACTAGGTGGTCAGACGACCTGATAAAGGTCGCGGGACGTCGCTGGATGCAGGCTGCCTCCAACAGGTCACTGTGGAAATCATTGGGAGAGGCCTATGTTCAGCAGTGGACTTCCTTTGGCTGATGGATGGATGATGATGGATGTTATAGGCGAACATACTATTGAATTATAAACACAACAGGAAAACTTACACACAGGCGAATTGACGTCCTTGTCTCATCACTCTTGCTAGTAAAAGCTATGTAAAGCCTTTAAAGCATTAATAATATAGAGGGAGCGTTGCTATACATTTGCGTCTTCAAAAACGTAGATGTTTTTTTGTTCGTAAATTTGGTAGCATTGTTAAATTAGTGAAAATTAATCTACATACATACATACATAAACACACGCCTTTATCCCAGAAGGGGTAGGCAGAGGTGCTACCAGAACACCCACGTTTCGCCTTGTATATTCCGTCCCACGATGTGATAGGGGGCGAGCCTATCGCCATATCGGGCACAAATTTCTGACTCCGGGCTGATAATGAATAGAAAAATCCAATATCAATTTGTCCGACCCGGGGCTCGAACCCGAGACCTCAGTTTTGTAATCGTACCGTAGTACCACTACGCCACCGAGGCAGTCGATTTAGTCTAATTATTTAACAATAAATTGCTGTAAATTCCGTTGATAACCGAAAGTATATTTAGTAATTATCCGTTTAAAATGAGTTTGAGTGTAATTAAAAAGCCCTATTTTCTTTTTTAATAATTCGTGCATTTGGCCAACCTGTCAAATGTCAGCCAATAGGAGGGCAGAAAAAGGAGGTCCGACTCCACCATTTTTATCTACGTTTTTGAAGTACCAGCACTCCCTGTATATTATAATTACTCTTAGGTAATGCCTAAGTTAGATATTAGAGGTGTATATAATATGCGTGGTGCTCACAGTCGGTTGTGCGCCTCGATGGGGTGCTGCGCGTGGTCCCGCACGGACAGGCGCCGCTTGCCGCTGCCCCACAGCGCCACGTGCTCCATGTTCAGCGGACCCGCTGCACACACGCACACACATTACTAACTTTGTTGTAACTAGGTATTACATTGGAGCAGATATGCAAGTAAAATTGTACCTGCTGTACCAACCAGAAATGAGCTCCCGAGACAATGATAGAAACAGAATTCCGTACTTCAACTAATTAGACGAAAAAAAGGGTTTGTAAACAAAAATAATTGACCACTTCCCTTTAAAACACATTGGGTGATGCAATATTGAGCAAAGAAATGTTATTGACCGATACAGAGAGTAATATGTTTTTTTAAAAAGACATTCCCGCCCCCACATCCACCACTGCAACTCCTGACAGCCAAGATAAACAATGCACAATGTACTGACACCGAGCGCTGTATCTCAGCGAGTCTCTTAGGGTCACTAGCTTATTTTTAACACATTATTTATTCATATTTTCTGTGTTGTATTTTGTCACCTATCCTTTGCTGTACACCAGGAATACATTAAACCTAAAAATACACACCCTTCCAGGCAACTATGGGATGGAAATAAATGTTGAGTAAAATATAAATGTAGTAGTTTATAGTTTGTAAACATTTTGCCACGGACTTATTTCATAAATTTGTAAGTGATATTTTTGTTTTCTACCGGAGGCGTCTGTTACTTATTTTTTTCATTTCAGTAAATAAAGGAGAGAGGTTATATTAGTGGTAGTTAACTTACGTGCATGTAGCGGGCGCAGGTATAGTATGCAGGGCGCGGCCTCCCCCGACACGGGGGATCCGTTGGAGCCGCCCCCGGCGCTGATCAACCACCCCTGCTCGTCGAGAGGCCGCGCGTTCGCTACAATATAAACATAGTGAGTTAGGATGGGAGGCAAATTAAGAGGGATGTAGTGTGATTGATAATTATCGATGTAATAGCAAAAAAATGGCTCAGAGTGCGAACACAAGCAACATTTCTGCAAACATGAAAAACTACTAACTATATTTTTATTTCATTAATGTGATTGTAATATACAGTTTAATATTCAACAATAATACTAAATAGAAAAAAAGTTTCAACTTTAACTATATGGAGTTCCTAAAATGTAACTGCCATAGATAATAGAGGATAAATGACATTAAATTATTACAATAAGTCATATTAAAAATCCTTGAGCACAGCCCAACTAATGTTCCTAGTTTTCTCATGGCTGAAGATTATGATATTGGTTGTAATATAATACATAATATACTTACGTATATTAAGTGTTTGCACCCACTCGCCGCTCTCGATGTCGTATATGTCGATGTGTGTCGCCGTGAATATCAACAGGTGCGTGTCGTTGATGGCTGCAACATAAATATTACACTTTATTAAACTTAGTTATGTTTGTGTATTAAAAATCCGGCTCGAAGGATAAAAATTTATTATTATTTTTTTAATCTATTTTTTCGAAATTACACTGCATTTACCTTTACCATCATGTATAGTAGATCTTCGCCATTTCAATACAAAAGATAACATACAAAAATAATGTTTAGGCTAATTATGTATTAAAAATCCGACTCGAAGGATCAAAATTTATGATTTTGTGAAATCAATTTCTCCGACATTACACTGCACTTACCTTCACCATCATTTATAATGTGGGGGCTTTGCCTTATCAATACAAAAGATAACATACAAAAATAATGTTTAGGCTAATTATGTATTAAAAATCCGACTCGAAGGATCAAAATTTATGATTTTGCTAAATCAATTTCTTCGATATTACGTTGCATTTATGTTTACCACCATTTGTCTTTGCGATATCAATACAAAAAATATCATACAAAAATTATATTTAGGCTAAGTACCAACAGGATTTCAACCTCCTCTGGGGTATTGGAAGGGCGGCTTAAGATGCTTTCCTTTCGTAAAAAAATATCAAATAAGGATAGTATACCGTGGTACAGCGGTTGCGCAGTGTACATGAGCTCGGTGTCCCGGGCTCGGTGTCCGTTCTTGTCCACGTACAGCGCGAGGGAGTTGAATACTAACAGGGTGTCCGATGAGTTGGGCACTGGAGCGCACGCCAGCGGCTTCGCACCAGAGTGGGAAAGGAAGAGGTTCACTTGGTTGTCCGGGTGGACTAGTGCTGTGGGCGGAAGAGTTCGTTTATTGGTTAATTGATTGATTGATGTTTTGGAATGTGAATTTTGTTGTGCTTATCTTTTTTTTTGTTTTTCCTTAGTTAGTGGAAGTTTGTTGCTGAACGTAGATTTCCTTAAAGACTTGTTATACCGATTATGGATTTTTGTATATTTACTATTTTAAATGTAATGTTTTTGTTTTTTTTAGTGGGACTATATGACCTAACCACTCTCAATCGATTCTCTCGATTGTCGACTAGTCCCGTGCCCAGCAGTGGGACGTATATGGGCTAATAAAAAAATAAAAAATAGTGGGATTGTCCCATTGCCAGGGCGTTTGTATGGGTGACTTTGAGATTAGATTTGATATGCATAGTATACTGACAGACGGCGGGCTGGTCCTGGTTGGGGCGGCGGCGGTCGGGCAGCGCGTGCGCCGCGAAGCCCCCGCGGTGCCCCAGCAGCAGCGCGCGCGCCAGCTGCACGCTGAGCACGGCGCCCGGCGCGCGCAGCTCGGCCACGCGCGCGCGCCGCGCCGCCGTGCGCGTGATCTCGTACACGCTCACCACGTACGAGCTGGCGCGCTTCACCAGCACCGCGAACCCGTGCGCCGACTCGTGCAGCGGACCCACCGCCAGCGCCAGCGCACCTGCAAGCAATACTCCACCTCACTATGTGTACTGCGCTTATACAAAAATAACATTAAAGAACACTATTTATGTGATATGGATAGGCAAGCTCTTCGGGGTAGTACCACTGTCTCACAGGATCTCGACGTGAAGTTAAAACTTTATTGTCATGTTTTGATCGGTGAGTAAGACTGCCGGATATGTCCAAAATACCCCTTTTCTCTTTTCATCTTTCTTCCTGCTTTCCTTCCGATTGCGCCAACAATACATTCATGACCCAGCGTTATAAATGTTTATGGGCAGCTGTGATCACTTACTTCAGGTGATCTGTTAGCTCGTCTGCCGGACCTATCGGTGTTCTTCCACAACAATCATGATACCTTTGGTCTCGGCCAGCTTGACGCAGTCGACGTCGGCGCAGTCGAGCGCGCGCACGGGCAGCAGGCGCACGTGGCGCGCGCGGCCCGCCAGCGCCACGAGCAGCTGCTCGCGCGCCACGTAGTGCAGCGCGTGCACGGGCGCGGGCGCGCGGCGCGGCGCCAGCGTGTTGCGCTCCAGGTCCAGCAGCGCCAGCCCCGCGTCGCCGCCCAGCGCCACGCGCGCCGCCTCCAGCACGCAGCCCGCCACGCAGCCGCGCACCGCCGCGCCGCACGCGCCGCCGCCGCCCTCCGCCACCACCCACGCGCTGTACGTCTGCACGCGCACACACACACATCAACATCTACATCGATATCTTACATCATAAACAATACACAAAAACACTAAAGACATGCCTCCTCGTGGTATACACGACATACCAATATAACTATTACCCCGATTTTTCAACACAAAACTTTAAATTCTGAGTAAAATATGACAAACTATACTTTACAGAGGAAAAGAGAAACGTGTGGCGCGTACGTATCACAAAAACTGTAATTGTAAAACATATGATTTTCAAAACAAAATCTATCAAATATGATATATCAAAACCATATTCACCATCTTCACCTCCAACCAAAAAACCCCCCTAAGCCACAAATACCCCCCAAAAATCCCTAACAACCACTAAAAACCCTACAAAACCTTACACATTTATCGGGCAGGTTGTTCCTTTTGAGTATCCGGTGCAGTTCGCTGAGCGCAACCACCCACTTGGTCTTCTCCGACTCCGACTCGGCCAACATCAGCGTGTGCGACCGCTTGCCGCCCTCGATTTGTGACGTCGATATCTGAGGGAGGGATATTTTGTAACTACACTACAGAATAAACATATTTTTATAATAAATCTAAAGTAACGATAATATTTTCTAAAATATCGATAATTACAGGTACAGAATTTTTTAAGTATCGATATTTTGACAACACTAAACAAAAGACAATATATTATTTATTATTCTTGCATATGAGAACAATTAAATGGGTTTGTAGTATGTCAGAAAAGGTTATAAAGTGCTAACCATCTATTCGATATTTTCCTGAGAAATTTTCTAAATCAAAAATAAGTTCCTCTACATTTATAAAGTAGAAGTCGATATTAATTGATCTTATATGGTGTCGCTCATACAGTAAGTCAAACATAATACATTTTTACTGTAGGTATGTAATATCGATACTATAATCAAATTGCGACACTGCTGAGCTTGGGTCTCTTCGACGTCTGAGAAGCTAAATGCCTGTTTGTATACTTCCCTTACCTTCGAAATTCTTAAACTCGGCAATTTTTGTAGAGAGATTAAATTGTACGGTTTATACAATTTATAAGTTAAAATAAAAGTTGATTGTAAATAATAAAAGTTTATTGCTAGTAATAAAAGTTCATTATATGCTAATATGATTTTAATTATTGATGTTAATGAGTATACCCGTCGATGGCACAGCGTCAACGGAAACATACTAACTTATGAATACATAACACATACACATAGACTCACGCCTTTTTCCCAGAATGGGCAGGCAGAAGTGCTAACAAGACACCCACGTTTCGCCTTGTATTTTCCGTCTCATGATGTGATAGGGAGCGAGCCTATCGCCATATCGGAAACAAATTCCTGACTCCGGCTAATAATGAATACAAAAATCCAATATCACTTTGCCCGACCCGGGATTCGAACCCGAGACCTCAGCTTTGCAATCATACCGTAGTACCACTGCGCCACCAAGGCAGTCATGAATACATAAATCGCATGGAAACAACAAAATGCTGACCCGAGGAACTGTACGTTGCAATTGCGCCGTAAATTTACCATCCATAATCCCATGATCGATGTCACTCACCCTAAATATACATGGTATGTCTCGTTTGCTGGCGTGTATGACGTCAGAGTCCTTGACCGACGTCACACTAAACTCCGGATCCCGCATGTCCAGCACTTGACTGACGCACACTGACGGTAACGCGTGCCTGAAACAACACACCAATTGTTTTTTTATGTATTGTATCAGCCCATATACGACCCACTGCAGGGCACGGGCCTCCTCTACAATCGAGAGTACGATTGAGAGTGGTTAGGCCATATAGTCCACCACGCTGGCCTAATGCGGATTGGCGGACTTTTACATACCATAGAAATTTATACAAATCGCTATGGTATGCAGGTTTCCTCACGATGTTTTCCTTCACCGTTATAGTGCGTGGTGATTGACTATCAATACACACATGACTCCGAAAAGTCAGAGGTGTGCCCTGGGATTTGAACCCACGACCACCGTGAACATACACACACACAGAACACACCAATTATATTAATTTATTTATTTATTTTATTAGGGAAATTGAACAGCTATATTTATAGTATTTTTAAAAGTTAACAATAATCCAATTATGTTTATCTGTTGTCCAATGTTGAGTAATAAGTAATAACCTTTCTTATATGGTTGCTATCGACAAAAAATTATTTTCTTTGGTTCATTTTACCTGTCTTGGGATATGTCGTAGAGGAACAGTTTGAAGTCACAAACGACCACAAACTGTCTCATCCAGCCTTTCTTAACACCGCCTGGTTTTGGCACCTGAAAGCAGAGTTGTAGAAATTATTCATTATCAACATAGGAACAACATATTTTTGTATTGGGAACATCATTATCATCAGCTTTTCATTGTCCACTGCTGGAGGAAGGCCTCCTCCAAATTGCACCATTTGAATGATTTCATTGCGAACATGGGAACAACTTATTTATTCATTTTATGTAAATGAATTTAGGGCGTACGCGTGCACGTGCGTGCGTATTTGTACGCATATACTGACTTACTTTGAAATATTCCTCGTATGAATTGAACGTATGTGTGCGTATATCTACATGGTTCACTGGTGGTACACATGGATCTCTCATGTGAGACCATCAGGGTAGTTACCACCGCTATGTATATGTCTCCCGCCAAACAGCAGTGTAAATGCACTTTTACGCATATGTGGGTATATCTACATGTTAGTTATGACATTCGTGCAGTATACCTTGACGTATCCCTCGTAGGCCGTGCCCTGTCCGCGCGCGGGGTCGATGCCGAGCGGGCGGCGCGAGCGGTCGGGCGGCAGCGGACAGCGCGGCGCCACGCGCGCGCAGCACCGCGTGTGCACCGCCAGCCCGCACGTCTCGCACACCACGCCCTGGCGGGTCAGCCCGATCTGCGCACCGGACGTGATAATACAATACACCATTCGACAGCCTCCGTGGCGCAGTTAGTTAGACGCCGGCTTTGAAACGTGAGACCGCGGGTTAGATCCCCGCATCGAGACTAATATTTGTGTGATCCGCAAATATTTGTCTCGGGTGTGGGTGTTCGTGAGACCGAAAAGTCTCTCGTAGTTCCTGATAACCACGACAAAAGATTCGATCTTAATCAGGACTATGTATGTCACTGCTGGGTGTATTTATTTACTTATTTACGTTGTCGTGACGCTAGAATAAGGCTGCGTCCACACGAAGCCTTGCATCGTCGAGTTGTAACAATCTCCTATCAACTAAAATATAATACTAATTGACTCACCATAAGTGAAGTGCAGTGGTTACATTTGGTGGGACTACTGAACGTTCTGACGAGGAACTGGTGTACTTTCTGCTTGCCCGGCACCGCGGGACCGAGCGACGGGTCCTGTGAAAAAGGTTTTTACGTCACATGTGATTCTATGTATGACAAATAATATACAAAACTTAGTGTAGTAAATAAAATGATAATTGAATGTACAATATCAATAGTGTTGTAATGGGCGATGCTACCACTCGACACAAGCATTTAAAGTACAAACATACATGTTAACCATAAAAAAAGCTTTCTGATGGAGGATGGAAGAAAAATTGTGATAAAAATAGTCAATGACACACTTTAGCTTGTAACCTATCTCCGTAAAAAAAATAACCACTATAATTCCATAGCTGCTTGAAAGAAAAATAAACACACATTTGCATAACACAAGTAAACAGCACAATAGGACAAACGTGGGCTAACCATGTAATCACTCACGGTGGACATTTCACTGGGGGAGCTTTTACTGGAGGCCGGTGAGGCGGCCCTCTGGCCCTCCATGTCGTCTTGAGACTCCATCGACCCACTCAGACCTCCAGACTGTTGCGATCCGTACATCATCTACAAACATTTTTGAGTTTTTTTACAAAATGCTGAAAAGTTTTTGTAACAAAAATAAACAAACACAATCAATTAACAAAAAAATCCATTACCAAAAAAAAAGAAAGAAAAAACATGAAAAGCAAAATGAAAAAAAAATGAAAAACAATACCTTTGCGTTACAACAATGCTGGGCATTTCTGTAACGGTACTGCGGCGATATCTGTGCGGAGAATGAATGAAAAAAAAAAAACAAAATTCGCAAATAAATATAAAAGCGTCACACATTGTATTGCGGCCGACACCAAAGTACCGGTTATGGACACATGGCGCCTTGGTTAGTGACTACATTAAGCGGTAGGTCGCATTCTACTGGAATTTTCACCTGATAATTATACAAAATATGTTTAACCGTCTGTGGGATAAGATTTGGAAGCTGAATGAGTATATAGATTTTTAATATTCGGGTCAATTTACATTTTTATAATAAAGATTAAATAATCGAATGTTTTTACATTACATGGAAAGTATTTTTCATCCACAATATTTTAATGACATCAATACTACATAAACAATTGGAAAATTATTGTTAGAGTAATTTTTATAGAAAGTAAAAATACAAGTAAGTAGAAAGCGACTTACACAATTATTATAGGACAGTGGATGATTAATTTATATGTTGATGAACAGTTAGTTACATAAGTTAACACACTTTATACTTTAAGTAATAAATTTTATGCACACTGAACATGAAAAGGGATTCTAAAAGCTATTGCATCTACTTTAAAAAATATTCAATAAATTGTATTACATATAAAAGTTTGTGCACTTTATTACCACTCAGTTTTACATAATTTATCTCATATTATTATTTATCTTGTTGAAACTATCAGAGATTCTTACTTTCAAGTCCTTGATCCAAAGGAGTATAACGAACAAGTTTTCATCAAAATAAAAATCTTTAACCTTTGAATATCAATCTTAAATAACCATAATATTTTTCACATTTTTATACTTCCCTAATCAACTGCTCTACAAGATCCAGACTTCGTCAGACTTGGGACGATAAATTAAAATTGAAGTCCCAATCATTACTTTTACATACACACATATAAACCAGCAAACACACGTACCTTCTGCTCGTTCATGGAAGCCACGTTATCGTAGAGTCGCTCAGCCGGCGTGTCCTTCAGAAACTGGTCCAGGTAGCTCATCTGCGACGGTGGCCGGTCCAGGACTGAAACGGTTATGAACTAAATGAGGCGGGGTTTTATATAATAGTATCGAAATGTGTATTAGTGTTCCATATGCTTTGAATAAAACCTTTAAGAGAAAGGGAACAATGGCTTATGGATAAATATTTCTTTTTGTAAAGAAAATGCTAGAAAAAAAGAATATAATAGAAGACACAAAAACACTGTTCTATGGAACACTAACACATAACAGTAAGAGACATTAAAATTAAAATGTAAATGTGTTTATAGGGTAAAAATACAAATAAAAAAACCACATAAAACCAATCCCAACCGAAACCAACGATCACAAAAATATAATATAAAAATAAATTACAATCACTTTTTAATATTATAAATGTGTAGTCGTGTACACATCTTTATAAAAAATCAAATTTATTAAATCATACTGTCCTTTTAAGCACATGGCACCAAATATTAGTAAAAACAGAACTTATCTGTGTACAAAATTTCAATAATCGATTAACATATCGATATATTTTATAATCGATAAAATCGTTAGTGGTTTGTGCACGACCACACATGAACACATGTTTAGTAAACTAATGTTTGGGAGTATGACATGCACATCGGACGTTTACACGACACTGTACAGGTTAAAGCCCCCCGAACACGAGACAACACACACCATACAACTGAAAGACTGTTTTCAAAATATATATACTAAATAAAAAATGTGTTGTTGAGAGCCGACTGACGGAACTGGAATGCAATACAAAAAAAAAACCATACAAAGTAATCAAGTTTAAAAAAATCTTATTCTCGTTGCCCAATCAGTAACCAAAACATATTTTATACATATATATCTTTAAGCAAGGTTTGTACCTCACAAAAAAACAGATGTAAATTAATAGCTACGCTGCTAAATTATATTCGATCAACTACACAACCTGAATCATAAATATCTCCCTTTTTCTTAGCAATAACACGTGCCATAGGTCATGTTTATTACCATCAATTATTTGCACTAGTAAGTAGTAAACCACACCGCAAGCCACTTACTCACTAGCTTTATACTTTTAAATATGTTTATTTTACGCAATGAATACCAAAGAGTTTAGTCATGGACTTGAAAACATACCTAACATGTTATATGGTAGACAATTCATTTTTATATACCTTTTATTCTCTTTATCGACATATTAATTACTCGGAACGTTATTTTTTAGTTGAGATTATAGAAAGTATTTGAATAAAAAGAGAAAAATAAGTCTTATAATCTAATCTGCCAGTGTTGTTGTCTCGTGTATTAACGTACTAAGGAATAACAAAAAATATGTAAATTTTTGTACAAAAAATCTTGATTAGTCAAAATACCTAAGTGCGTATACAAACAAGTGTTAGAGGAAAAAAACCAATCGCTCAGCGCGTTATGTGGCGTTGTGAATGGACTTTATCGATTATCGATGATGTATCGATCATCGATCATTTTTGTATCTAGTCAATGTCCCGTCACACACATACCACCGCAACAAGCTCAAGCAAAAGCAAAGCGATTCGAAAATAAAAAGAAGAATCATTTTTCCAAATTGTACATTTTGTATCTAAAATTGTCGGCTCTCATCACTGTTTTGTATTACGTCATTTGTACCGAATGTTGAAGTTTAATTTGTAAAAATATATTTTGTTAATTCATTATACTGCCGAATCCACTATAATTTCAAGTACAAATGTTATATAAAATATTACAACCTATATTCCGAAAAAAGATCCAATTCACCAATTTTATTGCAGATTTCTTGAGATAAAAACATCTCACAAAATAATGTTCATAGAAAATAACAGTTTTAGTGTAAGAATATTAGTATTTTATACAAACAATATGAGTTATTCACGTAAGCAACAATTTAATTTTAGTATGGCGACCGCAAAACAGTGATGAACGCCAAAAACATTAACAAAAAAAAAACAAAATATTTTTTCCTCGACACTTGCTCGTATTTACAATGGAATGATTGAAGACACAATAGTAACTAATAGATTAAAACTACTTTGGCAGCACAAAGACAAGAAAAACTTACACCTTAGGATAAATGTAACGCCATCAATTGGTATTTATATATAACTATTTTGTACTTATTTTTTTATTTAAAGTTGTAAAAAGGACTATAGCACTGGGTCTAATTTAAATGTTCACGTTGGATATTTTTTTAAGCTGTGTATTCCTTCTTTTTTTGTCAATAGATTGTACATAAATGAACATAATATATTTTGTGATTCCACATGAACAAAAATTAATATTAGTTTGACTACTTACTCGACAAAATGAACCCATAAATTTGACAAAAATTAACGCATCGACTAACATCTGGACACGACTAAAATCTCTACTCATGAAAAATATTCGAGTTTAAATCCAACAGATGGCGTTACCGGGACAAAATAAACACACAATCACATACGATGATTACTACTTCTATATAGGATTTCATTTCAACTGTATATAAATATTAACGAACCATTGTCTTCTTTGCCGCTCCAGTACGTCGACGATTTGGCCGATCCCTGCCTCGCTGCTTGCGTACAACTTACGACTTTAATTATATTTTATTAAGGTGCAAAATGCAAAGAAAACTTTTATATTGTTAAATCACTTTCGTAAATCATAAAATTATTATTTTTATCCTAATCTAATTAAAGAAACATTTGCCAATTAAAATACTTGCTAAAAGCTGCATAGTATAACCCTATTGTAAAGAAATATATATTTCCAAAAGTAAAACAAATAATTTCATCAACATTCAAACCGTTGCAACATATCTTTAAAACATAGCAACTAAATTCCGTAAAGACAATAAAAAACCTTAAAATAAAATGTGTGTAAACAAAACAAAAACAGTTTACAACAGAACTTGTTTTAATAACTTATGTACAATAAACACTGTACAGAGAGTTCACTGTGACACAAAATCGATATCTGTGCTGTGCATTTGCGGTGTGAACTGAAAGAACTCACGTACGCGCGCACGCATACGAGCCCGCATGCACGCACGCAAGTTCGCAACGACGCACTCACTTTCGTACGCACGTGTGCACGTTGATTCGTCTGTTATGGTATAACGTGTATTAATTTATTGAAAAAAATAAGTGAGAATGCCAAAGAACGGGCGAAATGATTTAGATTGAGTAGCAAAGCGGGTCTTAGAAGAGCAGGACAATGGTAAGTAGAAAGAAGAGAGAAAGAAAATATATTTTAGATATTATGAGTTTTTATGTAACAAGTAATTACTTTTACATGGACCATGATCCACCGACCAGCAGTGGCGAAGAGTGATTTTTTTTCAGTAAAATATTATTATCTGTCCAAAAACAGCTGATAATTCATCATTCCACTAATACTCTTTCCTGTTTAGGAAGATGTGGGAGAACTCGTTATTGATAAAATATAAAAAATAGATTTTTTCATTACTATGGTCTGAAAACTCTCAATTCACACCACACATGCGTGCACAAACTAATTTTAAACATACATACAAATGATAAATGCAGAGTAAATGTGACTTAAATTATAAATAAAATGCGAAATAAATGAACAAAAAAAAAATAAGATCAGTTGGTAATCGTTAAGACCATTGGTGTGTCAGTTGCAGTGAAATATATAAATAAATATTCACGTTTAAAATATAGAGCATTTTTTTAATAAACCTGCAAGACGTGAGAACATTACTTATTGTTAATACAGCCCAACATCAGCACATTAAAAAGTAATGTCTCCTGCCAATACGTCTTCAGGCCGTTCAATAAATGAGTTTAAATAGATTTTCACTCGACAAAGTGTATCACGAGATCATTTGTCTGAAACTTGATGCCAGTTCACGTACCGGAGATCAAAATACTGAGATAGTATAAAAACGAGAGTGAACACAATTGAAAAATGCAGGCTATCCCAAATAATTAACAAGGCAATGGTATAGTTACACATAAGCTCTATTATAATGATGGTCATTAAAGAAGATAAACAGACAAACTTTAAAACACTGATAATTTCACAGCCTACAACTTATCCTAAGATGTCGAAACTCTGGAGAAAAACAAATCTATAGACATTTCTTTCATTTGAAGAAATAACGTTTATTTTATGGACTTCGTGCAAATTGTAGTTTAAAAGAACGTGGACAACGAAATTTTACAATAACTTTTCTTTTTACACCAATCAGAAATTTTGAAATAACAATCACATCTAAGTCTTTTATTCTTATTCATTGAGCCGAAATATTTTTTAATCTTTTATATTTGTCTTTTTTTGACTACCACAGCCCAAAAATTTCTAAACTCAATCAATTTTGAAAAATATCTACACTTTACCACCAATGGTCTTATGCATGCATAATGAAAAAAAAAAGGGAATAACACAATGAGATTCTACCGCTGATCTAAAATAAAACTTATGCTATGCGATAAATAAATAAAATCCGCCTGCATTGCGCATTTGAAGAAAAATTCGATGTTTTTATGTGCGATTTGTTGAGTCGATGTATAATACTTGTAATTTTTTTGGGAGCAGTTTAAAACTTTTAGACACTATATTTAACAACATTGCCAAGATTAAAATATAAAGAAAAAATATAAAAAACATCAGCATCTCAACTTTTTATCGATATTTACGATTGTTAAATGTCACAAAAATATTCATCCTATGTCGTATCGGTTGTGATTTAAAATTAAGAACAAGGAAATACAAATTTAAGATATTATAAAACCACAATTTGTATCGGCCCATATACGACCCACTGCAGGGCACGGGCCTCCTCTACAATCGAGAGTACGATTGAGAGTGGTTAGGCCATATAGTCCACCACGCTGGCCTAATGCGGGTTGGCGGACTTTTACATACCATAGAAATTTATACAAATCGCTATGGTATGCAGGTTTCCTCACGATGTTTTCCTTCACCGTTATAGTGCGTGGTGATTGACTATCAATACACACATGACTCCGAAAAGTCAGAGGTGTGCCCTGGGATTTGAACCCGCGACCACCGTGAACATGTAGGAAGCCGCGTCTGGTCCGTTTACCAACAGGCCACCACGCACTATTACAGGCCACCACGCACTATAATAATTAAAACCACAATAATTAGAGGATATTTATAAATATTAAATTTTTTATACACCAATCATTAAAGCATTAGTATTTTGATATTATTTAAATTATTTCTGGCTATCGTAATAAACGGATAATAATGACAAAAACAAACATATACAATGTTCATAAATAGGATATAAAATTATCGAATAGAGTATTTTTAGAATGAGAAAGACGATTCGATTTATTACAATATACAACTACTCTAATATTGCTGTCCTCGTTCCGCACTCGAATAAAATCGTGTCATCTCTTTCACACACAATGAGTAGTGCTGCGACCTGTACAATGTTTCTATCGATATGAAAAGCTTGATGTGAATTGATCACACGACTTTTAAAAATCAATTCTCCGTGGAATCTCAACGTACTGCCTTCAATCATTTTCGATATCAAACGTACACATAAACAAACAAATCGCTCAATACAGCGTAATAAATAAATACATCGAATCGATAAAAATGACTAGTTCGAATGGTCGAGGTTTCACGTTTAGTGACTTTTTCAATTCAATCAAATAAACATCTTTGGTAAAGCATTATTTTCGGACTAGATAAACTTTTTTGAGACTAGAAATTGTTCACTTTGGCGAGATTTCGAGAAGTGTAAAGCAGGAATGGATGCAAAAAGCGTATCCATTTAGGACACCCATCTCAGAAAAAGCGAAAAAAAAAAGTATAAAAAATTACCTCCACTTTCTGCCATTATAAATATATAATTTGTATTCGGCAGTTGTATTATTCATAAATATAAAATGGTAGCAGAGGTTTAGTCAGATTTCCTCTTAATATTCCGACATGGAAGAGGGTAATGTAAAAATAGCACCAAAAAGTTAATTGTTATAACTATAAGCTTTTACGTGCGACACAAATATTATAACGTTCTGAATAAACTTTATTACTCTTGTGTAAAAGAGAATTTCGTATAAACCGAGTGATATAGATATATGGTATTTAAACCACATGTTCCTAGCCACACCGGGTAACATTGTACCAAGTTTAAAAAAAAAAAACACTGCCTGGTAGTTTTGTCAAAAATCGCGATTTTAGTTTCCAAGGCCTTTGATGAATCCGTAAAGGTACGATTCTTTTTACCGCTCAGGTAAGTTGCCGAACCGAACTGAAGTTTAGCTAAGTGGTAAAAATACTGTTCTATACTGGGTGACCAAAAATCGTGAAAACTAAAATGACGCTTTTTGACAAAAACATCACCTCTCATTTTTTTTACAATTTTTTTCATTTTCACCTGGGGTGATGAGAAACAGGTGGGTTAAATTAAGTAATATATGTCAATATCACCCTATGTGTATATATTTTGTATAAAAGTTGTTTGGATTTTATGATGCAATAAAGAATTTCCAAAAGTTTATAAATTCGTGTCGCTAAAAATCCAAAATTTCGTTCCGTACTAAACACGAAATGTACAGGATGCTATCAAACATAATAATGATGGTAAACAAGTATTGCAACACCCCATATACATGACGTCACGCCTATAAACAGCGGTATGTACGGCCTCAACCACGTTCGAACTGTCATTATAAAAAAAACAAAAACCCAAGCACAATGCAGGCGGACACCAGAGTACACATTAAAAATAACAATAAGAAAAATTAAAACAAAACGCGTTTGACACGTTCCATAAATGCCACAGATAATACATGTACGTTCCAGCAAAAAGGCGGTCGCGAATACATTCCATTTTTGAAACGGACACCAATTTATCAACCAATGGACAATGCCGATCACAGTTCCGATTTCAAAATTTCACAATATAAATAAAAAAAAAAATAACAGTCCATAAGTATCGCCGCCGAGCATAGACACCACACCACAAAGGTTTGTTTTATTTCCGTTTTTTTCGGCGCGGACGACGTTGGACTTTGTGTTGGGAGCCCAAGTATCCATTTTGACATAAAGGCATACGGACGTGCGGTAAACGTAACGTTTTTCGTATTGTGTATTGGATGGGATTGTGCGGTAACATGTAACGAAAACAAAAAGAAATGGTGCACTAAATAAACATTATTATTTACTTATACATAAACGTGTGCTATATATTACATGGACCAGTTGTGTGTGAAATAAAAAAGGAATGGAGCGGAGAGAGTGCTATTTTACGTCTTATTTCCTCCACAGTGCAACATATCAAATCAACAGAAAAAAAAAACATTTTTTTATACCAAAATTAATTAAAATGAAAGCAACCTAGAAGCCTAACCCGAAAACTATGTATTGACATCTCCCCAGTTCATATTTAATCAAAACATTTTTGAAAACGCCAACGTACATACACATAAACTCGCAATTTTATAATGGATAGAACTCTCTCAACCCCTGAAAGATTTTGTGCAATGAAATATGAATGTGCAACCAAAATGTACTGTCGATGGTAATTCACCACCCCGTTGAATACGCACACATAGTCTCGTCGTCGACAAATCTTGTATTCAGATGACTATAAAATCAACTGGCTTTTGTTAAACAAATTAGGTTTCGTGATGTCCACAATTGACACTACGATAAAAAAATATGTTGTAAAGCAAAATAGTACGATTGCATAACGGGAATAAAGTAATTCTACGCCTGCACGTTGAGAAGCGTGCAATAATAAATAAAACTCTAAAATGGCGATAGGCTTGCTCCCTATCATATCGTGGGACGGCACACATGTGCCTAAAAGTGGGTGTTCTGGTTGCACCTCTGCCTATTCCGTCTAGGAAATAGGCGCTGATGTATATATGTATATATGCGTAAAAAAAAAGATGTTGTGACGCAACCGCATTGCAACGACGCACGCACCAACACTGTCTGCGAGTGCGCGGCACCGACCGTACATGTCGGGGCTACATCGCTCGCGGCTCCTGATTGGTCTATTTTACTTTAATGTGTCTATGTTCCCATGTTACTTTAACGCGAAATGCCTTAAATTGATAAATTAAACTTACTATTTTCAGTATTATAGCTAGTGTTGTTTTATTCAGTCATTGTTTTCCTGTGTCGCTAAACCGTCAATAAAATTCATCGACAACGAGACTACCCGTATGCGCACTGTTTTGGCATGATTTCCAATGGAGGTGTGGTGTGAGGGGGTGCGAGGGTGTGTGCATGGTGTGCGAGGGTGTGTGCAGGGTGTGGTACTCACAGGAGGCGGGCGGGTGGTGCGGCGCGTCGAGGCGGGCCTGCATGTCTCGGATGTGTTGTTCCTTGCGCTTCATGTCGTGCGCCAGTGTGTCCAGACGCTGCCGGGTCTCCACCAACTCCCTGACAATCAAACATATTTTATTGTACTATTTAATATTTATCGCTTTATTGACAGCCTCCGTGGCGCAGTTGGCTAAACACCGACTGCGAAACGAGAGGCCGCTGGTTCGATTCCGACACCGAGGTAAATGTTTGCGTGAACCATAGGTATTTTATTTTCGGGTGGGTGTTTGTGAGACCGAAAATTCTCCCGTAGTTTTTGATAACCACGACACAAGATTCGATCTTAGTGTGGAGTCCGGACTATGTATGTGACTGTTGGGTGTGTTTATTTGTTTATTATTTATTTTGCCATAGTTTTCTCAATTTGTGTGGCTGTTGTTAAAATAAGATCAAATGTCATATTACAACAATCAAAAAGAGAAATTCGAGTGGATTACTTTCACAAAACTTATATTGGCATACTATTTAATTAACAATGCAATTTTTCACATGCCAATACTTAGCATAATCAATAATACCCATTAACTATTTAAGTTAGCTGTTATTTAAATACCAGGAACCCATGAATTCGGAGGATATATTTTTATTTTAAGCAGGTGACTTTCTATTGGCGATATTAGCGAAAATTAAAACAGTTTTTCGAATCCAAGTACCAGGCACACATGAAGCTGGCGGGGATAATTTATTTATTAATTTATGTGACGTACCTCTGGCTAGCCAGCAGCTCCGCTCTGGTGCGGCTGAGTTCTTCTCCCACAGCTTGTTTGGCTTGTATCTCGGAGTGTAGAGATGACTGTAAGGTGAGTATCTCCATCTTGTCGAGTTTCTGCGAGCGTCTGTTGCGCCAGCCGCCCGTGCCGCCCCCTACTACGGGAGGGCCCACGCCTGGAGGGGAGGAGGGCGCGAGGGAACTGCGGGAGGCGCTTGCTGGAAAAGTCAATTTTAATAACTTCAAATCAGTAGAATATAATGTAACATGCATACCATGGCAGATGTATTGACAGCAGATTTGTACATAAATGCTTAAGGCCGGATACATAATACGGGACATCGTACATTTGAATATTAAACCAGTGTGCACATCTTCTAACCCGTCCCAATCGTACTCTCGATTGTAAAGGAGGCTTGTGCCTTGCAGTTTAACGTATATGGGCTTATACAGTACAGTACATCTTCTAAAAAACTGCGATATCACATAAAAAATATTTTTAAAATATGAATATCTTAATAAACTTAACCTTAATTAATACTTAACGTTACTTTATGTTACTCATTTCCACTTTATGGGTTTTTATAATTTATTATTTAAAATCAAACCCTAAATTCGATAGTTTTCTTAGTCAACACTATCATCGATAAACAAAGCTATAAGAAACTATTTACCGTGTTTGAGATACTCCAATTCTTCAGTCATCTTAGTAGCCAGGGCTTGTAAGTACCCTCTTGCTTCCTTCTCGTCCGCCACCCATCGAATGATGTCTGCTATCTGAAATCACCAGCTCTCGCTTTATAGAAACTCATTGCAATGCCAAATCATTATCGTTAGTTGCAGAAAGCCCATTAAGATAGACTTCCTTCGAGGATTTCTATCACGACATGCCTCCGTGGCGCAGTTGGTTAGACGACTGCTGTGAAACGCGAGGCCGCGGGTCAGATCGCCGCTCGAAAACAAATATTATTTAAAAATCAAATTGTTTAGGACTACTGAATTTCATAAAAACTCGTTTTAGACGAATAACTTAATATACTTTCCTTTAGCAAGTGAATTTATACCAATATATTGTTAAATAATTTTATTTTTTAATAACACGGTAGTGTTACCAACATTACGAAAAAAATCAACTTTTTTGAAGACGCAAATGTATATGACAGCGCTCCCTCTATATTATGATTACTCTAAGACTACGACACTTGGTGTCCACAGTGCAGGCGACAGTGCAGGCGACAGTGCAAGCGACAGCAGTGCGTCAGGTACAGACCTGCGTCTCCCAGTGCTGCATGGTGTCTCGCTTGGCTCGCAGCTCGTCCAGCTCCAGCTCCATCTGGCGCCGCTCCGCCTGCCAACGACGACCGTTCTCCGCCATCTGGGGGGGAAATATGCTCATCAATATACACGTATAAACTCATAGCTTTAACCTCAAACAAGTCTTGTCTTGTGGGCATCAGAGAATGACATTTCGGTGTCACAATTCACAACACTCAGAGCATTAATAAATCTTCGTAGACAAACAAAAACTCCAACCAGATGCCTCTTGATTTACAGGTCGTTAGTTTTTTGATTGATTACGACACCTCTGTACTGTACTGTGCTGTAGCCCATATACATCCCACTGCAGGGCACGGGCCTCCTCTACAATCAACTACAATTCTAATCAATTATTCCTGTATAGCTTTCTCTATGGCTGTAACGCAAAAGTTACACACATTGTGCTAACGTAAAGGTAACTATAAGCAGCTTTCCACTACAACTAGATGGGTAAAAGTATTTGCTGACTCCGCTTCATTTTGTGCGGCAATTGCAGCAACATGCGGATATTAAATTCGCGACTTATTGAATCATTACTAGTTGCCATATTTATGTCAATTGTAATTAGACGCTAGGGTCTGTTTGGGCAACACTGGATGTGTTTTTTTATTGCATAGGTTCGGCAAACGAGCAAACAAATCACCTGATGGCAAGTGATCACTGCACATGAACATCCACAACGCTGGATCATGGATGTGTTGCCGACCCGACAAATCGGTAGAGGATGAAAAAAGGATGGCAAGAGGAAAGGGATATTACGCATCTAGTAATTTATGTACTTATACATCTATTTAATACTCACAGCGTCGAGATCCTTGGCGAGTTTCCTGTTCTCGTTGATGAGCACCTGTTTGTCCTCCGTGTCGTTGATCTGCTCCAGGCGACGACTCTCCAGCTTATCTTTCGACGTTTGTAGCTGTAAATGTATCACATACATACATATTACATACATAAACTCACGTGTTTTTCCCAGAAGGGATAGCCAGAGGTGCCACCATGACACCCACATTTCACCTTGTATGTTCCGTCCCACGATGTGATAGGGGGCGAGCCTATCGCCATATCGGGCACAAATTCCTGACTCCAGGTTGATAATGAATTTAAAAATCCATTATCACTTTGCCCGACCCGGGATTCGAACCCCAGACTTCATATAAAATATGAAAATCATATGAAAATTCGTTATAGAACACACATTTATATCTGATTTTCCATATATTCCTATATACATAACTGAGATTATATACCTCTCTGTTGAGCACGTTCCTCATGGCGTCTCCTTCGTGCAGTTGTTCGTTGAGTGCAGCCAACTCCGCGTTGAACCGAGCCTGCTGTTGTGCCAGGGACTCTTTGTACTGCAACTGTGAACGAAATAATACCTAGTCACTAACTACAGTATATAAATAAATAAATACACCTAACAGTCACATACATAGCCCTGACCCCACATTAAGATCAACTAAGTCTTGTGTCGTGGGTATCAGACACTACGAGAGACATTTCGGTCTCACAAACATCCAGACCCGAGACAAATACTTGTGGGCCTCACAAACATTTGTCTCGGTGCGGGGATCGAACTTGTGACCTCTCGTTTTACAGCCAACGTCTAACCAACTGCGCCACGGAGGCTGTCATAGTCAGTAGGTCGGACAGGTCAGTCAGAACATTATAAATGCCATATATTATTTAAATAAATCTGCTTATCGTGAGTGAAATTGCCAAAAACTATAGGTTATTTGTATTCACTCGGAAAGCGACAAGGCAATCCACAGTTCACACGCAAAAGATCAAACGCAAAATGTCCGGTGCGGCTCATAATGCATGTGAAGGTCACCGAGGGGTTTTTAGTCAGTGTGCTAGCGTAGGTTTTGTTAGGGACCCAGCCCGGCCACAATCCACAATCCGCAATGTGCTGGGCTGGAAGGCCATAGACACTGGCACACCCATTTCGGCTTCCCTCTGGGTATCGAAAGGGGAGCTTAATAGCTTTTCCTCTTGTACAAAAAACGGGCATAATTGAGATGACCAGTGACAGCCAATTTCTCTCTAGATGGAGTAGTTTCAAAAACGCAGTGCTTTACATTTACCATCAAGCGCATTATCATCACTTTATACCACAATAAACAAACACGCATCTTAGTATGAGTATCCCTCACCTCCAGAGTCTCGACCTCGGCCTGTAGCCTGGCCACGTCTGCGGCGGCCGAGCCCGGCGGCCCCGCCGACTCCACGCGCTGACACCTCAGGCTCTCTTCACGAAGCTTGCGCTCCTGGATATACAAGTATTTATGCTGTTAACATAATATTTAGCCAACCAATAACACGACATATTATGTACTTTCAATCCTAGAGCCCTGAAAAGGATGCCTTGAGGTATATATGTTGTCGCGCGTTACGACGATGGCACGAAAACGGCCCGCCGCGCCAATCGCCATTAGGAGGCGCCCGCGCAGCTTGTTGTCGCCGCCGACAGAGGGCCGTCTTTTCTACTACTTTCTACCATTCTATTTTCTACTACGAGAATTCTACTAAACACGCGGCACGCGCGCGACGCATTTTTAGATTTTATAAGTTTTAATAAGTAGAAAGTTTTAAAAATTAGAAAGTAGACAATATCTGTGAGTTAATTTTACCCGTACCAACAGTTGGCTACCATTACTACTGTTATACTGTAAAACGTGTATTAAAATATTCTATTGATAAAGAAACTTAAACAAAATAATTATTTCACTTCATTATTCATAAAATATCAATGTCCACCAATCCTAGCCCATTTTAAAATTACTTATTTGTCACATCTTTACTGTACTGTATCAGGCCACATACGTATGTACTCGTCCCACTGCAGAGCACGAGCCTCCTCTACAACCAAGAGTACGATTGAGAGTGGTTAGTTGGCCACAACGCTGGCCTAGTGCGGGTTGGCGGTCTTTACGTACCATACAAATTCATGCAAATCACTATGGTATGTAGATTTTTTCACGATGTTTTCACCGTTATAGTGCGTGGTGATTTGAACCCACTACCACAATGAACATGTTGGCAGCCGCGTCTGGTCCGTTTCCTAACAGTCCACCGTATCTCATTTGATCATCATCTAAAATTGATGTAACGTTTTAGATTTAGTAAGTGCATGTACCTTAGTAGCCTCTGCAATAGCGGTGTCGAGCCTGGCCTCTAGTTCCCGGCGTCCCTTGTCGGAGCGTCGTATGTCCTGCCGCAGTACATCGATCTTCTGCATCGCCACCTCCAACTCTTCCTCTTTGTCACGCACCTGCAGTTAAACAATTCACAATTTGAATAATACAATCTACTGGTGTGGAATAGTTCGCCGGCCTACAAGTAGGTTTTTCTATAATCCTTGGATCGTTCAGTTGTAGCATAAAGATGCAATTGTGTAGGCCTTGTTGTATCGGTGTAATGTGTCTGTTACCAATGGATACTCTAGCTACACAGAATAGGCTAATGTCCACAATTTTTATTATTGTTTATATCGAAAGGTTATGTTATGCATAATCATAGTCAGGAAGAATTTTTAAAACCCGTTCAGTAATAAACATGTTACAAATATATAAATGTTGGTGTAGGAGTAATAAAAAAGAATGCAACATGCGCGACATGACGTCATCCTCCATGCACCTTGCATACGTGCGAAAGAGAAAGCAGGTGTCCCCACCGCCCGTTTGTAAATTTATGTTTTTTTATAAGCGATATTTCTAGGACTCATTATGCAATTATTATCACAAATATTTGTCATTTGTAAATTTCAACAGTGCCAAAATGAACCATTATGTTTAATGTTCATTCTTGTGAGTGTAGGTAACGTGCTGACCTGTCTGGACAGTTTCTGTTTCTGTTGCCGGAGCTCGGACAGTCTTTCAGTAACCTCATTGTACTCCGCCATGGCGAGTTGCCGCTGCGTTATCGCGTCTTTTAGCTCTTTGTCCTGCAATACACATAAAATAACATTTTTACATGTGCACTAGTTTTATATGCTTTCCTTTATTATTTATAGTCCGGCTAGCAATAAAAACACAGCTATACATTGAAAGTTTTAATCCCGACAACGTGATCGGGGACAGCGGCGTGGCATTGGTCAGCCCGGTTGGTGGAAGTCAATTGAGTGTTATAAAATAATTTATAATTTTAAAATAATAACAGACCACAGGTATTCCACTATGAGGTACAGATATTCCATATAATTAAGAAATATAATTGACGACCGCAGTAGGTAGATGCCACCATACGAAACTCAATCGTTTCGTTTGGTGAGTGACATTGTTGGAGGAATAATTTGCCGGCGGTAGGATATTCGCAAACGTCCGGATATAAGGATACACGATAAGTTGATCTACTCAATCCGGACTGCACTATGTTTACTATCGAGTATCAGTCGCATTGTTGTCACTGTGTAGTGCCAGTAGGTATAAACGAAATAAACACACTTATCTCACGTATTGAGCTTCGGCTTCCCTTTTTAAAAAAATCACCCTTCGCCACTGCTGGTCATATAACTACAGCTTTAACATTATAAAGTCAAATTAATGTACCTGCAGCCTCATTTTCTCGTTGAAGTCAGTTTTTTCCTTCAGCAGTTCTTCCTTCTCGACACTGATCGTGTGTATAAGCACCTCCAACTCTCGCAGACGCGCCGCCATCTCCTGCGGTGTTGACGGCATGTCCTGGAAACAATACATTCAATTAAATAAAAGTAATGGGTGTTTGTGAGACTGTAAAATCTCTCATAGTTTCTGATACCCACGACACCAGACTCGATCTTAGTGTGGGGTCAAGACTATGTATGTGACTGTAAAGTGTATTTATTTATTATTAACTTACGTGAAAAAAAAGAAGAACGTTCTCAATTCGTCAGAATCTCTTTTTTTATTATTTTATATTTATAATTTTCACTATCAGTTTGCTGGTATTTTTTATAAAATAGCAAACAAACAAACGGACCTGATAGTAAGTAGTCACCGTTGTCCAAGAATACCCACAACAACATAGGTCTCATTGATAAATTGTCAGCCTTTGTCTTTGTCTAGAAAGTGTGAGTTTTATTTTTGCCATGCGTAACCGGAATTAATTTACTAGTGTTGTAACACTGGTATCCACGCGAGACTTAACTCAATATAAAAAGAAACATAAAAGGAAGATAAAGTACGTACGGTGGTATCAACAGAGCCGCTGTTCAGTTGTTCGTAACACCTCACTTGCGCCTCCAAGTCGGCGTTCCTCTTGGATAGCGCCGATAACTCCTCTTTCAGTTGGATTATTTCATCTGAAAAATAATTACAGTTTAATGAGCTTGGGCATAACTCTCTCTCTCTTGCTCCCTCTCTCTCTCTCTTGCTATCTCTCTCCCTCTTCCCCACACCCTCTCTCTCCCCCCTTCTCGCTCTCTCTCTCTTACACAACGTAGGCCTCCCCCATGGCATAATAGACATATAGTATAAATGACGTATGTATTTCATACAATGACATATAGTAGTTTCTTTGCATAATAAATGAAAATGAAATTTATTGAAATTAAAACATGATTAAGATCTGGTAAAGGTCGCGGGACGTCGCTGGATGCAGGCTGCCTCCAACAGGTCACTGTGGAAATCATTGGGAGAGGCCTATGTTCAGCAGTGGACTTCCTTTGGCTGATTGATTGGATTGGATTGAAAGCATGATGGGGAACTATTTGGTTAAGTACCATACCGTAACAATAACACCAAAGTATGCTTTTTGGACGTCACTGCAATTAGCATCATGTGTATCTCATATTGTGACCACTTTATCATACTAATATAGAAGATGTGAAGTAGCATCTCAGCAGGCCGGCATAATTGTATCGAATGCCATGGGACCGTCGTGTGTACCATTCGATACTCTGTCTGATGTAAGTAGATAGTATAGTATTGTGGTATAGATGGTACCTGGTTGTTCCTGCAGGTGTTCAGCTCTTAGATCAGCGATGGTTTGCGCGAGGAGTGCGTTCTCTCTCTCTAATGCTTTCAGAGCGGCGCGATCTCCGGCGTTTGAGGGTGCCTGCAAACCACATAAATATCAACTTCAGGTATCCTAACAGGGGAAGGCAAAGGTTATCATCAGTGGTGTCCTAACCCACTTTCGTCCAAAGGCGGCCCTAAACCTTCAATAATATTGCACAATATATTGTGCATTAAGATTGAAAGGCGAAGAAGAAGGCTAGAATCCAAACGATTAATCATTAATTAATCTTCAATGTTAATCCTATACGGACAATAATATTGCGCAATATAAATGTTCTCCTAGAGGCCGCCAGGATGCGGTTGGTGACGCCTATCTTTACGAGCATTAATCTAAATTAAAACTTAAATAAAGTACTTCATCCAACGTTTCACACTATTGCATACTATAACTGAATCAGAGAACTAATCATAATACAGAGGAGAAATAATCTTTATAATCGCGTCAAGTAACATTCTAAGTCCTATTTGTATTGTATTGTATTGTATTGTATCAGCCCATATACATCTCACTTAGTCCTATACAAAAATATTTTTAAAAATTCAGTAAAGTTGACGGTACGCGCGAATCTTGAGGGGATATACGTCCTCTACAACAGAGACAACGATTGAGAGAGGTTAGGCCGTATAGTCCACCAGTGGCCTAGTGCGGGTTGGTATAGGATAATAGTAGTGATTAATATTTCTTAAAAGATGACCAATCATACGGTAATTGTAAAAAATAACAAAATTAAAGTGACAATGTTATCAACACACCTGACTGGGAGCATTCTTGGCCGGACTGAGAGGACTGGTGGGAGCTCCCAAGTCTGACAACCTCGAGCCAGCGGTGAAGGTGAACCCGATGAACGGTAGATGCAGACCGGAGAACGCTGACGACGCTGACGGTGGAGGCACGGCTTCTGATAACCTGGCGGATTATGTTACTTTTGTTATATATGTCACCGTAAAATTGTAAATACCGTTAGATTACAATCTATCTCGCGAGATTGTGAACTGTCGAAAGATTGTGAACCGTAACATACTGCTTACAATTTAACGCATTATTTTTCGGAAGATTACAATCCATTATATAGGTATTATAACCTAACCTAACTCTACGGCTGTGAAACGAGAGGCCGCGGGTTCGATCCCCGCACCGAGACAAAATAATGCGTTAATTTGTAAGCAGTATGTTACGGTTCACAATCTTTCGATAGTTCACAATCTCGCGAGATAGATTGTAATCTAACGGTATTTACAATTTTACGGCGACATATATAAAATACTAGCAGCCTGTCCCAACTTCGCCTGCGTGCAGATGTTTTTTGATTCCACTACACATCAGATACATGTTATTTTTTGTACAAACTGGGACACCCTGTATATTTATTATACATATAAACCTAAATAAGTATAAACGTAACTCTATAGATCGAAATATCATGGCCTAGTTAGTTTGGTAGACTTTACTTGAAGGCCTTGTAGAAAATTTCCGTAGGTTTTGTCCACTAGAATACCGAAGATATGTATGCTGGGAAGCACAACAAAGAGCACTAGGCCAACGTAATGGACTGATTTTGTCAGACCCTCAAAAAGGATTGACATTAACAAGGTATGCACGTAATGTTGTGTTGGGTTTACGCAAATGTTACACATTAAAATGAAATGAATTCTTACGGAGTTTATCGCGAATTTGATTTAATTTTTACATTTTTTAATTTCCCAACGTTTCGATCACTTTACAGTTTTCGTGGTCACGGGGCGGACCACGAAAATTGTAAAGTGCGGGGCGGATGTAAAAATTAAATCGAATTGGCGATGAAATCCGTAAGAATTAGTTTCATTTCAAGGTATGTACGTATTTAGTCACGCACATAAATGCATATTCAACGGACATAAGTGTTAAATCGAAATTGAAGAATATTACCTTATATCAGTGTCATCGACGTCAAAGTTGGAAGTGTCGGTGGGACTCGACACGTCCGGCACGAAAGGCGCCTGCATCTCTCGCAGGTTCTCCCAGTCCAGACCCGCGAACCAAGGGTGATTCTGTAAATAAAGTGTACTTCATTTAAAACATACATTTCTTTTATTGCATAGGGCCGGTAAATAAGTAATTATATAAAAAAAAAATGGCCTGATGGTAACTTATTATGGCGTATACATTTATTCAAAACATGAATCCTAAAAGCGTTGACTTCTCAAAATAGAAGTCAAATCTTTCACTAATCAAAACACTTCTCTTTAGTCAAGTCAGTTTTGTGTGAAACTACTCTTAATTTAAAAATGTATCTCTTTCTCTCTTTCTCCCTGTCCTCCCCAAGGATCTCCACATTGGCCAGTTGGAAGAGGCCTGCATCCAGCGACTTCCCGCAACCTAAAATGTATATTGACAAAAAATCTTATATGTAGAAAATACCTTGAAGTCTTGAAGTCCATTCTTGCCGAGTCTATTTTCAGATGAACATATCAGCCTGCGTATTAAGTCCTTCGCCTCCTCTGATACCTGAATAAAATACACAAATATTTTTTGTAACAGTAGTGTAATTACAAAATAACTAGCGCACTTTGAACTTAAAACATGGATTAGTTCATAAGCTCTATTAACACTCAAATACGTTCACAGCGCAGCAAAACACAGTGAGTTCACATTGGCTAAATTGTTTTGAATTGACTCTTTCTCTCTTCAGCCACAGGAAGACCATTGCTGAACATAGGCCTCGTCCATAGATCGCCACGTAAACCTGTTGGACGCAGCCTACATCCAGCGACTTCTTGCAACCTTAACCGGCTCGTTATTACATCAAGATAATTATATATTATAGCAATTATATCAAGGAGATCCTTGAATTGACTATAGTGTTGTAATAAAAATACGAGTTAGTATTCAATTATATGTGATGAAATGATAGTTGATGTGACGAGTGGGTAATTGTAACTGTTACGTTGCAAGTGGTAAATCACGAGTGACAATGGTAATGGTAAATGTCGAATGGCAATGCTCGTATATGTGGCCAGTGACCATATCAAACGGTAAGTGATTAGTGGCTAATAGTATGTGGTAGTTACGTGGCAGTGTGTTGGTACCTGTGCGGCGTGTTCGTCGGGGGGTGGGCAGTGGAAGGAGCGTGCGTGGTTCATGATCTTGCCGTAGGTCTCCACCAGCGACTCCGCGTAGAACGGAGTCTCGCCGAACAACATCTCGTACATGCACACGCCTGCAATGTTATACGTTGTTAGTTGTTGTGACTCTGTTGTGTGTCTGAGTTATGTAACTCTTGTTTGTAGGAGTAATATATCCCAAGACATCAATAACTTGGCCGCAACGCCAACCTTTCTCTTCACGCAAATTGACTAAAACAATGTGCTTGATTGCTTTTTTTATAACATTATTAAAATAGTTAACTAATTATTCTATTGTTTTTAACATAATAGAAATACATAAACAACTATCACTTATTATTATGTTATTATACTAGCCCAAAAGATCCAAATGTTGGGCAGAGGCATCACCTAAGTTTGTCCATGTATCTCTATTGAGAGCAATTTTTGTCCAGTCCCTGTTAAATCTATCGAGATCGTCCCGCCACCTCTTATGATTGCCACTTATTAATTTGAAAAAAATATAGTTTAAATCATGATATTGATACGGAAATCTTACCTAATGACCACCAATCGCATTCGGGTCCGTACCGCCCCTGCCCATCTTCCATCGCCTGTAACATACATGCTTACATTATATTTTCATTATACAACATTATATTTTTTCAATATTTTTTGGAGATAATATTCCCATTCGATACTCTGTCTGGACGGCATTTGCGCTTACCATCAGGTGCAGTGCAGTCATTATGCCGTGCCAGTGTAAAAAAAAAAAAAGATAATATTATTTCGCGCACTAACTGTTTATGTATATTTAAACTCAACGTGACGTCGACTATATTGCTTTTCCCGTCCCGACCCGTTATATCCCGTTTTGTCCCAGTTCATTTCGTCCCATGACAAAAAGCATGCAATCCTTTCCTCTCATGTCCGTGCCATCCATTTGAATTTGTAAGAGTAGCAAATATGTATATGTGAATTTAATTCTTAACCTATCCCACAGAAACAAACATTTTTTTTGGGATAAAAAGCAGCCTATGTCTATCTTCATGGGCCAATATATTTCTATGTTAAATTTCATCAAAATCGATTACATACATACATACATAAATACATACACACTGTTGCAATTATAATATTAGTAGCGATGTTTTCATTAAATTCTTTGCTAACAGTTATAATAATATTAAAGAATTTTATCAACACATACCCTCAGAATTTCTGGCGATATGTAATCTGGTGTGCCCACCGCAACATTGCTTTGGACCTGAAAATCAAAACATACAGATTAAAATATTAAAAAATATTTTTTGTTCACTATCTAGAATTCGAGATAATATCATCTGAATTAGTGTGGAATAACTTTTTTACCTTTCCATCATCACCGAGCCTCAAGCAAGAACCGAAGTCAGCGAGCCTGATGTGACCACTCGCGTCCAACAAAACGTTGTCTGGTTTTATGTCCCTGTAAAAGAATATAAATCATAAACTTCTTCAGCTAATTTGATTAGTGCTTCCTAGATTACTGGGCATTTAAAGGACATATCTCAATCAAATTAAGAATTACTAGCGGAACCCCATTGTAGCTCACACAAAATGACCAAAAGCAGAAGTTCACGCGTAAATGCAACGCATAGTGATTGCCTAATGTGTATTCCTGCGTATCAAAGTCACCTGCGTGGATACGTCCTCGCAACTTATTTCAATCGTACAATACTTGGGCCATTAAAGTAATATGCTGTGCGCACATACCTACCATTCACACAGAAACCGAGCGAGAGGGAAGATAGTATTATTAAATAGGAGTGACAGAGATGAGCATAGCTCTATCTACAGTACCACTATTTTTATGTTCTTTTTTTTTCAAAACAATCAGGGGTTCCCTGATACTATCGCTTATACACTGCACTAAGTATTTCATCAAGTGTCCAATAGTGACAAACACAGCTATATCACTACAGCAACTACCGCCCAAGGGGGAAAGAGACAGATATATATTCATCTTTTCAAACTCCTGTCATATGTCTCAAAATTTCTATGGTATGTAAATTCCGTCAATCCGCACTAGGCCAGCGTGGTAGACTATATGTCCTTATCCCTCTCAATCGTACTCTCGATTATAGAGGAGGCTTGTGCCCTGCAGTGGGATGTGTATGGGCTGATACAGATACAATAAAGTGATATAACTCACCTGTGCACATATTTCAACTCATGGACACTCTGTATCGCCAGCACCATCTCAGCGATGTAGAACTTGGCCATGTCTTCCGGGAGACGGTCTTCAAACTTGGAGAGGAGAGTGAGGAGATCACCGCCGCAGTAGTAGTCCATCACTAAATACTGGAATTGATAAAACATTTGTTTAGTAATTCGTTATGTTTGTAGGTGGAAAATAGAATGGCGAAGATTTAGACGATTCAGAAGTCTTTCAACCTCTAATAAGATTAGGGGCAGCATGTACATACATAACCACACGCCTATTTCCCAGAAGGGGTAGGCAGAGGTGCTACTAGAACACCCACGTTTCGCCTTGTATATTCCGTCCCACGATGTGATAGGGGGCGAGCCTATCGCCATATCGGGCACAAATTCCTGACTCCGGGCTAATAATGAATAGAAAAATCCAATATCACTTTGCCCGACCCGGGATTCGAACCCGAGACCTCAGCTTTGCAATCATACCGTAGTACCACTACGCCACCGAGGCAGTCAAAAGCATGTTCAGGCTGTAAACATTGGGGTTATGGGTTTGAATCTCTGGTTAGAAGTCACATATATAGCCCGTGGTTGTGTTTGTAGCTACTTTATTTTACCCAATATTATTTTGTATTTACGATTCAAGTCCAAATGAATAAACATATGACAAAAATTGTTTTGTTTTAATGTTATCGCGTGCAAATTTTTTTGAAAACACAGGTGATAAGGCAAATGGCATAATGGAGAAAATAAAAGAGCCGAGGGTAGTTACCAAATTATGTTCGTCTTGAAACGCGTAGTGCAGGTTGGTGATCCAGCGCCGGTCGCCGAATACTAACACGTCGCGCTCTTCTTGGAAACACGCAGTCTCCGCTCGCTGCACGAAACAACATTAACAAAACTTTATATGGGGACAATACTAGCCATTCATGCAATGGCCACCCACTAGATGGTCAGACGACATGGTGAAAATCACGGGACGTCGCTGGATGCAGGCTGCCTCCAACAGGTCTCTATGGAAATCATTGGGAGAGGCCTATGTTCAGCAGTGGACTTCCTTTGGCTGATGGATTGGATTGGATTGGATTGATGCAATGGCAAGGTACAGGTTGGCAAAAAAGAGTACCAATTTAATGAGGGCGCTTATAGATCTAATTTATTATTAATATTGCAACCCAACATTATAACGTAAAATGTTTAATTATTTGTTATTTATTGCTGATAATGAACCCTTTGTTCATTTTTAATAACAAAACAAGCTAAAACCATACTAGAATTTACAGAAATACGTGTTAAAATATATCTGCGCATATAACAATGACGTTTTAATAGTATTGCCACATTTACATACATACATAAACTCACGTCTTTTTCCCAGAAGGGGTAGGCAGAGGTGTAACCAGGACACCCAGGTGTCGCCTTATATTTTCCGTCCCACGATGTGATAGGGGGGCGAGCCTATCGTCATATTGGGCACATATTCCTGACTCCGGGCTGATAATGAATAGAAAAATTTAATATCACTTTGCCCGACCCGGGATTCGAACCCGAGACCTCAGTTTTGCAATCGTACCGTAGTACAACTACGCTACCGAGGCAGTCTATTGCCACATTTTTTTCTTTAATACCTACTGTCACCACGCCAGACTCTTTTATGCCAAGTTATACACGTAAAAATACGTATTTCAATAATTGGTAAGTTATGTATATGACTAGTGTTTTATTACTGTTAAAATAATTTATAAGGAATTCTGAATATTAGAGAGGAGTAATCTCTTGCATTTCCATGTACCTATATCGACATCAATTTATATAAAACTACTATTATTATTTAAGTTTGTTTAAATTATGGAACATTCCACTTTTAACTATTTCAGTTATTAAATTAATAAAACCCTAAAAAATGGAGAAAACCGAATGATCTAGGTCAATTTTATATATATCATGTCACAAATAAAAAATATCACATTACCTTAAGCATCTCCCACTTGTTGAGTATCTTCATGGCGTACACTCTCTCTCCGGTGGTGGCTGAAGTGGTACCACCCGTTGCCGCCGCTAAATTACCACCTATATCTGTGCCCTAGAATACAAGTATATTAAATGCTAAATGTTAATTGATTATCAACAACTTGTCATTGTAACTTGTCAGCCAACCCGCACTAGGCCAGCGTGGTGGACTATAAGGCCTAACCATTCTTAATCCTGCTCTCGATTGTAGAGGAGGCTCGTGCCCTGCAGTAGGACATATACGGACTAACACAGTACAGTAGTCATGGTAACTTCACTTTGAAAATTATTTTGCTTCTTAATAATTTAAGTATTCTTGAAGTTGCTCAAGCAAGGCTGAGATGTTTTATAGATGCATTTAGAAACGTTCCTTTTAGAAGCACAGAAGATCTTAATGAGCTTTTTGCTTTTAAACTTTAAAGAATTCATGTTCGCAATCCCTATTTTTGAAAGTAGAAAATAACTGAAAAGTAATAAGGGAGTGGCTAGAAAAGTTAGTCAGCATCTGAAAATGACACTGACTCTACGTATCCTTACACCAAAAATACTTTGTTTTTGTTTTGGAAGATGATTTGTGTTCAGTTTGACGCCCAACACATGCTTGCTGCAGTCAAGACTATCTATCTGCAATTCCTAGTATACTACTCTATACAATACTAAACAACAGTGGTACCTGCATAAAGGAAGCCCTGACAACGCACACCTCTCCGAAGGCCCCTCGCCCTATCACCTTCACCAGCTCGAAGTCGTCGCGGGACAGTCGCAGCCGCTTCAAAGCCGTTGCCACCGGTTTTACTGTCAAATATTATTTATTTATTTAAGTATACACTTTATTGCACGTATCCAGTTACATAGGAAGTACATAAAAAATACAAATTAAAATGGCACAATAGGTGACCATATCGTATTGAGCGATTTCTTCATATTATAATATAAGCGCCGCGTGGGAAATCCACCCACTAGGTGGTCAGACGACCTGGTAAAGGTCGCGGTACGTCGCTTGATGCAGACTGCCTTCAACAGGTGGAAATCATTAAGAGAGGCCTATGTTCAGCAGTGTAATTCCTTTGGCTGATGGATGGATGACATAACAAATAAAAATTAAAATGGCACAACGGTGACCATATCGCATTGAGCAATTTCTTCATATTATAATATTAATTTTCTAACCAAGTTTCTAATACAAATCTTAATTTTCACCTATAAAATGTATTTTTTAGAACCATCATCATCAACCGTAATCATCTTCTGACCACGTTTTGAAGACAATCTTTATTTACAGCTATAGAATATAGTATGCTGGAGCCAGGTCAACCCTAAATTTTCTCGCCTTTATTAGATCATCTACTTATAGGTCTTATTACCTATCTTATAGGTCGAAATACACGAATGATGAAAGTAGTGCGTCGCTGTTTTGAATATTTTCGTGCACATTCGTCCGTTCAGGGTACTTATCACCTGGCCTTTGTCTAGGGTGTCATGAATTTTCAAAATATGTTTTACACATAATTAATCTACCTACCGACTATACTCCTTCCTCTTCCAACTTCCTCCCAGTCGTGTTCTTCATTACTGAAGGTCGTGTCCCTAAAAGGACTGACGTGACTGTGTGTCAATTCAATCCAATCTGCTCGGTTCTGAGCTTCTCTTAGGGCAGTTGTAACAGAGATCCAAGTGAGTGATGTCACGATCCAACCACCGGCTAGGTTAGGCGATTATACAACAACAACCAAAATTCAACAAAGACAGTACCTAAAATTATGCTTTACAATACATACCATACTGTATAAAATCAGCGACCGCCTTCTCCCGCCTCAGCGCGCTGTTGCAACACTCGTCATACAGCACTAGCAGTACGTCCAACAAGGTCTCCACGCTGAGGCCGTGCGTGCGCGGCCCCTGGAGCCGGCGCGACATGAACATCGTCTCTATCTGCTTCAGACGCTTGATGCCCAGCACTGGAACGACATACAAACAAATACAGTCACACATTGTAATGAAACGGGCAAACGTAGCGTGGGACGTCCTCTGGACAGATGGCGGCACGACGTGCACTAGAGGGTCGGCAGCGAGTGGATGCATAAAGCAGCAGACCGGGCTCTGTGTCGTACCTTGAGAGAGGCCTATGTCCAGCAGTGGACTACAATGGGCCGATGATGACGATGATGATGATCAATGAAATGAAATAATTTATTGATTCTGTAAAAATGTTCAACATCATTTCGATTCAGTTATTTTTTTATTCTACCACCCGGTTCGGAAAGCGGTTTTCACTAGAGAAGAACGGGCAAGAAACTCTAGTGTCGCTCTTTTCAAAACCAGTTTACAAAGCAGTGAATATTATCTACAAATGTTACAAGTTGGTTTAAATCAGAGCAGTTCATTAACAGTTGGTCATTAGAAGCAATAATTTATTTATTTAAGTATTATTTTTTTGTAAATGTAAATATGATTACGTAGTTCAATATGGCTGAGTGAAGGGAAGTCGCCCAGAACGAAGAAGTATCAGTGCACTCTGTTTCGCCAACGCACACATGGTCCTGATCCCATACTAAGATACAAGTCTCGTATTGTTGGTTTCAGAAAGTACGAGACACTTCACATATAGTCCTGACTCCACACTAAGACACAAGTCTTCTGTTGCTGGGTATCAGAAACTACGAGACATTCCGATTGCACAAACACCCAAACCCGAAACATACTCCACGTAACCATTTGTCTCGGTGCGGGGGTCGAACCCGCGGCCTTACGTTTCACAGCCAGTCTAACCAACCGCGCCATGGAGGCTGTTAAGAACATGGATAGATCATTATTTATTTACAAACAACATTAGTAATCGCAGACAAATATAGTTGCGTCGTAAATATACATAAATTGCTTAATGCACATATACAAAGATGATTATTTAGAGACAATTTATTCACACATACATTACACGCATATTATGCGCACTTAACATATTTGAGGCAATAGAACACGCAACAGACTCGTAACACATTCTTTGTGGATTAAAATTTATCTGGTGATAAATTGCCAATAAAAATGTTCTGCGCATAAGTTTTAGTATGTTCTACATTCTTATGTATTTCTTATGGCTTCTAAGAGCTATTACTATTGTTGTTTAAAACAAAAAAAAATAGAAAAGAAAGTGGAAACGGATTTTAGTAATTTTTTTTGTTTGAATAGGCAGAAGAGCTATAGGCCCGCCTGATGGTAAGCGGTCACGGCCGCTCATGGCCTTCCGCAATGCCAGGAGCACAGCCTTGCTGCCTACCACGAATAAACCATAGGATTCATGTCTGCGGTTGTTGTCATCTTTTTTTATAATTAATTTAAAATAAAATATACCTAACAGTCACATATATAGCCCTGGCCCCACACATATATCGAGTCTTGTGTCGTGGGTATCAGAAACTACGAAAGACTTTGGTCTCACAAACACCCAGACCCTAAACAAATACTTGTGGATCACACCGAGACATTTGTCTTGGTGCGGGGATCGAACCCGTAGCCTTAACCATAGAACAATAAAGTAGAATAAAGGTCTACTGTAAAATATGTTGGAACTAGTTGGAAGCGGCATGAATCTAGTGACCTTATTAAGTTGTATTATAGCGTGTTACATATTTTTATTAGGTAGTAAATCACTCAAATGACTCACAATGTCGCTATTCGCAAAACAGCTGTTCGTAAGTAATATTGTGTTCCGGTTTGAAAATTGTAGTCAGGTATTACAAGACATTAAAAGACATAACTAAAGTTACAGGGTCACGACCGTTGTGAAGTGCCAAGCATTGCTTAACAATTCCAATGACTACCTGACATTAAGATCGCTTAAACATCGACCTTATTCATAGACATTTATAAACCCCTTATAGCTATCGAATGTTTTGTCCCTTTGACAGCCTCCGCGGCGCAGTTGGTTAGACGCCGGCTGTGAAACGAGATGCCACGGGTTCCTGCACATCCCTGCTCCGAGACAAATGTTTGTGTGAACCAGAAGTATTTGTCTCCGGTCTGGGAGTTTGTGAGACCGAAAAGTCTCGCGTAGTTCCTGATACCCACGACACAAGATTCGATCTTTTTGTATGACTTGTATTTTTTTATATTTGTTTTTTCGAACGACTTTTGAATTCAGTTTGAGGGTAGAAGACAAAACATTTGATAACTAAAATAGTTTTATGAACTGTATGTGAATAAGGCCTTAAATGTTAGTGTGACGAGCGTAACGCAGTGTTATGAAACACTTAGCTAGTTCTGAGTGAAGTCTCTCTCGTTTGTGTGCAGGCGTGACGCTTAAAATCAGAGGAGGGACCTGGTCATTTTATACTCATTAATAATAAAACAGCTTATTTTATGGATTTCTTTTATAAAGCGCTGAACATTGTCGTTAGCATGCGCAAGAATAGTGACAAAACACTTGTCCTAATTTCATGTCTGTTTGCTGCGAAATCCCGAATGCTAGTGTTTAAAATTGTTCTAACAGTCCCATACATAGTTCTATCCTCACAATAAAGTCCTAAGATAAAAGTCTTATGTCGTGGGTATCAAAAACTATGAAATTTCATACCTTTCTAAAACAAATACTTGTGGATCACACAAGCAATTGTCTCTGTATAGGAACATACATTTTCAGCAAGGTGGCCTATGGCCTCAACCTCTTAATCAAACTTTCAGTTATAGATGAGGTCGTATTATAGGCTAATACTAAGGGGACTAAACCCACAACCTCTCCATGCACATTTAGCTTATTAACCAACTAAACCATGGAGGCTATCAAATAAGTTTTATATGGACAAAAGCCAAATTGACATATCCCAACTACGCTTGCTGCATGGCCTCAACTCGTCATTTTTTTCGATGCTTAGTTCATCGCGCTGCGTGCTCCGCCCATTGCCACTTGACACAAATGTACACTAGTAGCCTATTATAAAACGAAACATTGACATGTTAACCTATATCAGAACATAGCAGGAAATGTGTTGAGGAAAACTATTAAACGCTTATAACAATCGTAATTACGCGTGTGTCACAATCAGGAATTTTGAAACACCATAGTTTATGTGAAAACTACTGGTGTGCTCGCTGGTATTTCCTATAGGTAACATTTAACAAATAAATAAATACAATCGACAGATACACGCATACTCTTGACCCAACATTAATATCAATTAAGTCTGGGGTCGTGGGTATTAGAAACTACGCCAGATTTTTCGATTTCACAAACACCCAGACTCGAAAATACCATGAGCCACACAAACATTTGTCTCGGTGAGGTTAAAAGCCAATTATTTCGCCATAGTTAATTGGCCATAGTTTTTGTCCTCAAGTGCAGCATTGATTATGCCATGATTGATATTAGTATGGGCACACCGTTGACTTTTCGGAGTCGTGTATCACCACGCACTATAACGGTAAAGGAAAATTTCGTAAGGGAAACCTGCATACCATAGCTATTTGTATAAAAGTCCGCCAACCCGCACTAGGTCAGCGTGGTGGACTATATGCCCTAACCACTCTCAATCGTACTCTCGATTATAGAGGAGGCCCGTACCCTGTAGTGGGAAGTATATGAGCTGATACAGACGCATGATTGATAGAGCAGTAAAATATTAAAAAAAAACTATAAAATGTATGACTTAACAACATAAGTCATATGCAATAAGTCAGATGCAGGCCGTTTCTGATAGATAGCACTGGAAGTCCTTGGGTAAGGCCCATGTTCAGCAATAGATTTCTTGCTACTGAGCTTGATGAAACCACAAAAAATAGCAAATAATAAGATTAACGCAAATGTAATTATGTATCTACATCAGTTATCGAACAGACTCTGAACAACGATAGTACGATAACCTTCACAAAAACGCTGAGAAAAAAACAGTGATACATGGGCTCAATGTATACTAACATGTTTCTAGTTTTATTTTTGTGAGCAAAATCCTATATTTACGTAACATTGCAGGTGGGCGATAACGAGAGGTTATTTATGTTTAGCCGCTGATATTATTTAAATATATAAATATTTGCTCCCGGCTTCGGATGCGTCTAGTCCATTATAGCGGTCTTGACCAACATTTTTATGTAGCGGTGCAATCTGTTATCGTAAATAACTTTTCCAGTGGTTTTTTCTGTGTTCAAGCTCTGGAATTAACTCCCGACCTCAGTGATTTCGACCGCTATTTTTCATTTATCATTAATCCAACTAATATTATAAAGACGACAGATAGTGTGTTTGTTACATCTTCACGCTCAAACGGCTGGACCAAATTCGATGAAATTTGTTATGGAAGTACCTGATACCCTAGATTAACGCGCTCCTTTTTATCCCTAAAAGTAGTTTCTTTTAAAAAAATGCAATTAAAATATGCCAGCACTTTTAACCGCAACCGAATACAAAACAGTTAACATACCAGGATTTCCTTCGCCATAAATAATGAAGACAGCTAAAACGTGATTATACAAAGCGTCACCTCATATGGAACAGTTCGAAGTCTGTCAAAACTCAAATTATATAACCGTTACACAAGATGGATTGACTGCCGATAGATGTTAATCAAACTTCCTTGAGATATCGAATCACTATTTCATTTTTGAGATTAAAATACTTTGAACATACAGATTTGAGATCATGGTGCCTGCAGTCTCTCGGTAAAAGATTAAGTTAATACAAATGCTCTTTACAATGTGGCTTTGCTAACATTATAATATTATAAAATTAATTAACACTTATAATCCCTACACAAAAACATACAACTCCAGGAGAATTTTTAGGGTCGTTCTCGACCTGAAAAAAGATGATAAGGTATATAGAAAAGATTATTTACACCCCAGATTTTAATTTCGCTCGCCTATCACATCTTGGGACGGAACGTACAAGGCGAAACGTGGGTGTCCTGGTAGCACTTCTTCCTTACCTTCAGGGAAAAAAAAAGGGGGGGGGGTGTTTGTTTTACTAAAACTCACAGAAATTAAAATGCCAATCTTGCCGTATTTTTTTTTTATATTTGAGTTCAGTGGCCTTGGCATTGCAACCTACACTGGGTCAGCGTGGTGAAACTCTCGGTTTTAGAGAAGTCTGGTACTAAGCAGTGGGCAATCATGGCTTATACATTATCATTACAAGACTTGGCATTTCGCACCTAGTCAGACCATCCTATTATTATTATGTATCTGAGAATCGAACCCGCTGCAACGAGACCAATCCACGAACTTCACGTTAACAATCTTATTTGAGTTAACTTGACATTTTGCACCTATTCACCCCATTTCATGCTATACGTATAACTACCCGCAAATATATGTTTGTATTGTATTGTATTGTATCAGCCCATATACGACCCACTGCTGGGCACGGGCCTCCTCTACAATCGAGAGTACGATTGAGAGTGGTTAGGCCATATAGTCCACCACGCTGGCCTAGTGTGGGTTGGCGGACTTACACACCGTAGAATTTTTTTTTTTTAAATCGCTATGGTATGCAGGTTTCCTCACGATAAATATATGTTTAGAGCCAACCAATTAATCAATAGGAAGGCAACATCAATTAGCATTTCGCCTGTGATTCATACAACCAGTTTGCAGTGTTGTTTCGTCATTGTTCATCCATGCTAATAGCGTGTCCTTTTTAATTCGGCCGCATTGTCCCCCGTTTCCTGTTTATTGTTACGGTGCGATGAGTTTTAGTAAATGTATGCCGGCCGGCGTTTGTGTGGTTTGCGTAATTAAAATAGACGTGTTAGGCTATTCTGATGCTGGATGAGTGTCCTAGTTTGTGTTGTGTAATAGCCATATTTGGGTCTTTTTACACTAAGCGATACATACATACATAAACTCACGCCTTTTTCCCAGAAGGGGTAGGCAGAAGTGCTACCAGGACACCCACATTTCGCCTTGTATGTCCCATCCCACGATATGATAGGGGGCAAGCCTATCGCCATATCGGGCACAAATTCCTGACTCCGGGCTGATAATGAATAGAAAAATTCAATATCACTTTGCCCGACCCGGAATTCGAACCCTAGAGCTCAGCTTTGCAATCATACCATAGTAAAACTACGCCACCGAGGCAGGCACTAAGCGTTATTTTAACTAATACTGGGTTTTCTTTTATATGTTCTGTAATTATGTACTGTTTCACAATACAAAGGCCTAACCCCTGTCAATTGCGCTCTCGATTGTAACGGAGGCCCGTGCTTTGCAGTGGGACGTATATGGGCTGATACGAATACAGAATACAAGAAGACACACCGAGAGTTCGATTCCTGCTCGGAGACACATTTTCGTGAAACCCATGATACAATTATATACGTTAACGTGGGATCCAGTTTGTGTCAATGTAGTATTTTTAAACGGTTCTTATTTGTAAAAATTATATGAGCAAGTCGCTTGGGATTTTGAGCTTCACACTTGCCCATAAACAGAACAAGAGTAATAAATTATTATTAATCACTGCACTTATCAGCCCGTAACATTATATGTTAAACATCTTAATACACAGTAATCACCGACTACATAATACACATCCTTTCAACCGGAACACATCAATGCTCACACTCAGCTTAGCGGCACAAATAGACAAAGCGGTGATACCTACATATACGACACATTTATACATAAAGAACCTTATCCCTTTCAGACCTGGTGAACACAATTGTACACATATAATATAAAAATAAATGTAGGTATTAATTTCACATTATTTGCAACGAAAAAGGGTTGTGTTCATTAGTTCATTAGTTTCAACGTCATCTCTTGGCATTTAATGACAGTTTTTGGCAAGTTATGACCAGTAGCCGACCGAAGTTTGCATTGTGCAGGTAAAAAAAATCAGGTCTGAAAGGGTTATATTTATTAAATTAGTTACACCATAGAGACCTTAGTAAGATTCTCCATGGTATGTGAAGTCGGCCAACCCGCACTATTTCAACGTGGTGGACTATAAACTAAGACCTCTCATTATATTCTCATTCTTGACAGCCTCCGTGGCGCAGTTGGTTAGACGCCGGCTATGAAACCAGAGACCGCGGGTTCGATCCCCGCACCGAGGCAAATGTTTGTGAGGCCCACAAGTATTTGTCTCGGGTCTGGGTGTTTGTGAGACCGAAAAGTCTCTCGTAGTATCTGATACCCACGACACAAGACTTAATCGATCTTAATGTGGGGTCGGGCTATGCATGTGACTGTTGGGTGTATTTATTTATTCCCAATAGCTATTACTCAGCAATGGGCGATTACATTATGTATACAACCATATACGTCCCACTGAAAGGCATTAGCCTCTAAAATCGACAGTACGATTGAGAGGTTAGGCCATATAGACCACCGTGCTGGCCTAGTGCGGGTTGGATTACTATTTTTACATTGTCCGGCAAACGAGCAAACAGGTCACCTGATACTAAATAACATAACATAAACTCACGCCTTTTTCCCAGAAGGGATAGGCAAAGGTGTAACAAGGACAACCACGTTTCGCCTTGTATTTTCCGTCCCACGATGTGATAGGGTGCGAGCCTATCGCCATATCGGGCACAAATTTATGACTTCGGGCTGATAATGAATAGAAAAACCCAGTATCACTTCGCCCGACCCGAGATTCGAACACGAGACCTCAGCTTTGCAATCATACCGTAGTGCAACTGCGCCACCGAGGCAGTCTCATGGTAAATGATGCAATTAATTATTAAAAAAACTCACCTGGCACAATACTGGTGGGGCCCAAGGCCCTGTCGGGAGACGAGTCCTCCTCGTCAGACATGGCGCCGTTCACAATGTCCACCATCAACACTACAGCACAGCGTCACTCATGTTCATTACACTAAACGAGATTCCTATACGTTACAATAAGGCATAGCACTGCCCCTCACGATCCATGGTATGTCTGAAACAACGTTGATTTAATTTAGTATATTTTTGCATCAAAATTATAATATTGTCCGTAGTACACATTCGAAAGTTTTTGTTTGTTACTCTTTGACACCTTAACTACCCAACCGATCTTTATAAAATTTTGGATCCAGAAAGCAAGTACTGTTTCTGAGGGATATAATGACAAATATTAGAGGGTCGTGTAAAAACTAAAAATACAGTAGAGCGGCATAAGAACTCGGTTTACCGATATATAAATTGCAACTTAATGCCCGAATGACATAAATAGGGATCTGCGGCTTATTGGATGGTCCGATATTGTAGAAAAAATCAATATTCCGGAGTTCTCTCAAGCACACTGGCGAATCGCAAGTTCTTTTTAAAAATCTGTCGTATACGAAAACTAGTTTAAAAAATAGCATCTTAATTTCTGTTTTACATTAGTGTTGCAGTTATCTCAATTCTATCATTTTATTATTTTAAACAATTTGCATTAACAATGATGGAGTTTTATTAATTTAACAAAATGAATATATTTTTGCTGTGTTTGAATAGGAATGCAGAACTATATACTATGTTGCGTTATGACTATTTTTTACAGGGTTTGCGATGTTGGTAAGTAATTTTATGGGTTCGTCCTAGTTGCACGAAACAATGAACAGATGTATGTGTTACATACATAATCTTACATCTGCATCCACAAAGTAAAAGGCAGAGCTGCACCTCTGCAGAAGCTGCAGCTTGTGCCACCCATAGCCCACTAAGAGTATTTCAGAGTTTACCATAGTCGATTTTCAACTAACAAACACCGTACTAAAACAGTGAACTGATCTATCTATCTAAACACAATACACATAATAAATTTGTAACCAATCGATGTCTGTATATGGAAGATAAATGAGAAAAACTATTATTGAGAGACTGTACTGTATCATACGTCGCATTGATGTTTAGAATTTTTTTCTGTTTGTCTGTGCCGTTGTGTGCGATGATCTCAGAAACCGCTTAGCGGATTTCCATGAAATTAGGTATGAAGGTAGCTTACAACCCTGGGTTAGCACTTAGATTTTTTATTCCGAAAAAAATTGTGTCCCTATGGGATTAGGCAGGAATTTGGATATAGTATTTGTTACTTTTTAAAACTACTACATCACAATTGTGCCTAACAGAACCTTTAAGCTTTACCTACTAATCTGGGAGTACCGTAAACGAATGCATTTTAATTCAAGGGATCAAGGCTTGCCAAACAATCATTTCAATTAACACAATACACCACAAATTCAAATTAAGGTTATTGGTTATGCAACTGAAAAAATTTCTAAATTGAAATGCATTGATGCTCAAAGTACATAGGTAATTTTACATCTATATACATTGTCAATTTCTTGAAGATCAAAGAAATATTAACACTGTTTTTTTCCAAGTATTTTGGATTAGTAACTGTTCAAAAGATACCACACTTAATTGGGATTGTTTCCAGATAATAAACTTCAACAATTGTGATAACAAATGTTGACAACAAAAACTAGGCCAACATGGAACCAACTTAAACAGCAGCTCAAAGTTCAAGAGTAATACTGTAAAATGACTTTTTTTCTTAAAATAAGAGACAAACTGACAAGGCAGACTACTGTATGAATAGTCAGGGTATAACGGGTGTTTTCTTCTGCCCATTTAATAAAGCTTAAGCTTAAGCTTTTGGTAAGACACAAGAAAAATTATAGCCTTTAAGAGTGAGGAATGTACTAGAGATTTCATGAGAAAAATAATTTACAATTTTTTTTTATCAGCCCATATACGTCCCACTGCTGGGCACGGGCCTACTCTACAATCGAGAGAATCGATTGAGAGTGGTTAGGCCATATAGTCCACCACGCTGGCCTAGTGCGGGTTGGCGGACTTACATAACATAGAAATTCTTTAAAATCGCTATGGTATGCAGGTTTCCTCACAATGTTTTCCTTCACTGTTAAAGTTACATATTTACTAAATATGTACTGCAAATTACATTGGCATAGCGTACTGAAATATGCACATTGAGGGTGGTGATACTATTTATAATTTCTACAATGAATGCCAAAATGGCTATAAGATGATCAAGCCAAACATAATTAGATTCAATGACTTTCAATTTCACTCAATAAAGGTGTTTAGCATCATTACAGTTTGGATTGGATTACCAGGGGTAGCATGCCTCGTCGCCTTTCGCCATCCAAAGGGTGGCGTGACGTGGCTCAACCAATTTAGCAGAATTTGTATGTCACAACTGATAGAGATAAGAAGAGAGTTGTGGGAGGCCTTTGTCCAGCAGTGAGACCCTATCAGTAAAACAAACAGGGGTAGCATACTTGCATTGTATAGTGACCATGATACAAAGCATATTTATAATCTAGGAAATATCTAGATTATAAATACAATCAGGTTTGCTTAGTTTTATCTGGTAAGAGATATCCATCCTTACATTTAAGGATAATCTATCTTGATTACACTGCACTTACCATAGGTGCATAGAAGTGGCTTTTTTGTGTTAGCTTTATAAATGCCTTTTAATTGTGGCATCTTTTATACTTTGAATAAGCTTGTCTTGTGACATAGCCCTATTCTAAAACCCTTCTGTGTCTGTTATTCCTTACATAATAGATCTACCACTTTTCAAACACTTTTGTCATATTTTCCAGTACCATCCCAATCCTGTTTATATTCTGATTCTGAGAATATCATTCATCAAAACTTTTATTTCCATATTAATATTCCATTTATTCCAGAGACCTTCATGTGATACAGCTTTTGAAATTCTTATACTAAGGATGCATGTCTTAGATAGATTTAAAAAGTAATAAAATAATGATATCTTAGTTTTACGTGAATGTTACACATTGAAATAAAACAAATCCTTGCGGAATTTATCGCTAATTTTGCGTTAGTAATCAAATAATTATGGATCTAGAATAGAGACTATTGATGGCTGTATAATTTATTAATGTTATGCTAATGTTAAACAACCGTCATAAAAAAAACTCATAAATTTCTATGCAGTTTGCTAAAACCCACAAATCCACTCATAACACCAACATTAATAATGTAACAGTAAAACAAAAAAAATGACAAGAAATATGCAAACATCTTTTTTAAAATTTAAAACCAGATAAAATATCTTAGGAACACCATTTTCTAAATGTAAATTTTATAGAACAAAATTTGTATCATCTTTGATAAATTAAAACATACTGTGTAACATGCTTTTTTTATTTTTAAATTACAGTACTCAGTATGTGTTTTAAATTATTTACATAAAACCTCAAATTATTTTCACTGTAGTGCTTAATAGTAGTACAAATGCAGTTACTTCATTTTTTTTTCAACTGCATTTTTTTTAAAGGGACTATAAATTCCTGGGTCAAATTTCCAATTCCAATAATGTCTTCATACAAATTCTCTAACATGATAATCAAGCCTAAGGGGTTGATAGTTCTTCTGTGGCGCAGTTGGTTAGACGCCGGCTGTGAAACAAGAGGCTGCAGGTTTGATCCCCGCACCAAGACAAATGTTTGTGAGGCCCGCAAGTACTTGTCTAAGGTCTGGGTGTTTGTGAGACAGAAAAGTCTATCGTAGTTTTCACCCACAACACAAGACTTGATCTTAGTGTGGTGTGTGTGGTTAGGGTTATGATTTTTTTTATCCTAGCATGGCATAATGCTGCACTGCAATGTATGTGATTGTTGGGTGTATTTATGTTTTCATATAATTACTGCATATATAATATAGTTGCTAGTAATAATTTTCAGCACCAAAACTTGATTTGTTCAATTTTCTCAGTAGTAAAAATGAAACAATCTCCAATATTTTTAACACAACACAACTAGGGTCTATGAACCCATTTTAATATTTCACTGATAATGCACTGTTGTACACTTGTATTACAATCAGTGAGACTAAGCACAAAGCTCATTACTTTATCCTCATATGAACCACTGGAACTAGTTAGTGGTCAAGGTATGAGAAACAACATGAATTTTATATAACTGCCTTGGGAATATAATAATAATAAATACACCCAACAGTCACATATATAGTCCTGAGCCCACACTTAGATTGAGTCTTATGTTGTGAGTATCAGGAGGAGTAATAAATAGGGTATATTTTTAAAAAGCTGACATCAGTTTGACGCACTATGATTGCAGTAATGTTAAAAAAATATGTAAAATATAAAGGATCTTTTAGTATAAAAATGGATAGATAACAAACAATAAACTAACTGCAAGTAAGAGATGAAATTATGAATGTGTTATAATCACTCTTGTTTCTTATATGGGTAGGGAGACACCATAGATTATGCACTTTAATTAATCTATGTTATTGATGTAAATTATTGATAAGAGTTAGATTCATTTTTACCAGAAAAATGGTATGAGAAATTTTAAAAGACTTCTGTAACAAAATATAAATATAATATTTGTGTACAGCAACATATTACAAACATACTCTGCATGAATATAAGGAAAAAGCTATATTTTGTATTTTAATATAATTTTACAATTTAATAGCCAACAGATTTATATCATAAACCCTATTGAATCTAAACTATATTGACATAGTTAATAGTAAGACATAGTATAGCACATCAGTTATGTTATCCTGGTATGTTTAATCTAGCCCATCCATCTTATTGAAACAATTTACTATGGTTATCACTTAATATTTACTCCACAGCTTGTGATTTACAATATAAACATATTTGCAATAAAACAAAGAAATAAATTATATTTACTCTACACACTTATCTATATCCACAAGTAATTATAATTAACACATGATAAGACAACACAAATAAACATGCATCGCAAAATTATGCTCTTTCGTTCGTTTTTAAAAACACAGATGCGGATTAGGAAATAAGAGGTGGTTGACCTTAGAAATAGAGCACACAATTAGATAAGATTATGATAATGAATGACTAAATCTAACCTGAATTAATGTATGAATGAATGCAAGCACCCACCCAGAGCGGGCGGACAGAAATCAAGCGACACTACATGACAAATTAGATCGGTCGGGTCAACAGGAAATAAAATTAACAATTTCACCATTGTCTATAAAATTCAAGCGCAATAAATGCTTTCTATTCGTTTCGCACAAGGTTGCGGGTGTCACTCAATACCGGGGCACTTTCGCAACCCTTCTATTCCGAACATTTATATACGTTTTTAAACCAAAAAAAAACTAAAGAACCCGTGACATATAGATCTCATTTCCGCATCGTAACTATAAATAAATAATAACGTATACTTGCGTGCAACAAATATATGGCGTTCTTTTTACTTTTTTGCATCCAACATATTTTTAAACAGCTTCTAACTGAACACTATCACAGAGATCTTAACCTATATTTGTTCTATTGATTGTTATGCAAAAACACAATATGAGTCATAGCTAACACATTAATTGCACACCACATCACAACTGTATGATATTCACCTGATAATTCTGGATATTTTACTCGATTATAACTATGGCTAATGTATCATTTTGTTTTAATTATTTCTCGATTGCTTCGAAGCAGACATTTTCAATAGGGACACTAATGGTGTTGCTATTGATCAAAAGTGTTGTTATTCAAAATATTAAATTCTGTGCCATTAATCATAAAAGTTTAAAAAAATAATTTGAATAAATTATTACAAATACAACTAATGCTTCAAAATAAAATAAATCGTTCTGGTTAAACTTTTTTTTTATGATACATGAGTGGAGTCAAAGTTTAGTCGCACTCTTAATAAGTTTTTTATCCATATATCACAAAATAAAAAGTTTAAACTTTTAAATATTTGATAATTTGAGTCTGCAATATATTGTTCTTATAAAAACATCATTATTTCGTCATCATTTGATTAAATGAGGCTAAAAAATCTATATCGTAATCTGCTACTGTTTGCTAAATACAGAAGTCGTCAAACTGGCAACGTCCCTACCGGATGTGAAATCGGAAATACCACAAGTGATCGTACCTTTTTAATTTTTGTTACTTAATAATATAGTTAACTCAAGAACCAAGCTATTAAAAATTATATTTTTTATTAAAATTTGTTTGAATGAGACATACAAAAGATATAATTGTCTGTTTTATATAAATTCCAATGAAAAAAGGACTTCTATTAACAGAGCGTCATTTGTACGTAATGGAGTCGATGTTCTATCCAACAAATTGTAATTGACGAAATTATCTATCTGACCTGGAAATATTACTGAAAACTGTGTTATATTGTGCGTTATTGGATTGCAGTGAATGTTTATAAACAATTTATGGCTACCAACAACAGTGACAAGGCCCCGGACAACCTCGTTTCGTCGACGGTATGTGTGACATCAAAATATTTTGGAAAGTTCATTGAATTTTGCTCATAAATCGTCAATTACAGCTTAATTATATCCAAATCTCGGAACATAAAGCAAAAATTTCACTTAATATTGACTCATAAAGCGTAAGAAAGCTGTAATGGCGCAGGAATTCAAAAGGCTTTGTCGGGCGCGTAATTGAGTAGCTGGAAGGAAAGGTCATGCATTGAGTATCGTCTTTTTTGTTTTCAGAATCATGCTCGTCACGAAATAGAACCGAGTGATTTGCGTGTGGAACGCAAATTATAGTTCTGCGTTTGAAAAAGAATTAATGGTTTTACGAGGGCACTTGTGTGAACCTCGCGTAGATGAAGGCATGGCTTCAGATCAGCCTGTGAAGAAGAAACAGAGGATCGATGCGCCCGACATTGACGAAGGGAGTGACAGGTCCGCGGAGGACCCTCTCACTGACATTTTTGACTCTGAGACTCCTCCCGCCGAGACCTCTGAGGAGTTCCCTTCGAGGAATGGTGAGTCGCCTGATAGTGGTACTGTGAGTGAGGATGCTGTTGACTGTTCTAGTTTACTACGACTGCCAATTGATTCTGGAGTAGAAATTATACCGTCATGCTCAAACTCGACATTGCAATGGAACTCGGAAGATGATAAACTACTTGCTGAATTACGGATACTGCAGGATGCTCTTGTCGGACAATGCTTGTGTCGTTTTGATGACAATATGGTGACACAGCTCTTTGACAGACAACTGAATATCGCTACATGGCCCCTCACATGCTCACTAACATACCTCTCGACAATGCAACTTATGTTTGATGTTTATTTGAAACAAAATGGTACAGGCACAATATGTTCTAGGGTTATGCATGCTTGTGACATCTTTGTAAGAAACAGACATGATTGGATCACGGAAGTTGTCGAATTAGCCGACCATAAAAGTAAATTCATTACTTTTGTTGCCAGTAGAGTGCTAGCTAGTTTTTTAATAGTCTCAAAAGACACAGTTGATGAAAATTGGTTGCAGCAGATTGCGGAAAATATTTACCTGTTTGATAGGATAAATAGGATTACAGTACAAAAGATTAATTTCAGCTTAGACATAATTAAGAGGATAGTTGAGTGGAAAGATGTTGAGCAGCATCCGTTAGAGGAGAGCAGTTATATCAATACTCCAGCAAACTCGCATGTTCAAGAAGACAACCCGTTTCGGAGTAGTGTAGGCTATGCTAGTAGTAGTGAGGGTGCTTCTAGTTCCCATAGTAATGTACAGAATCCATTATCTAATTTACCATCCCAGAGTGGACCGTCAACATCATCCGAACCAGCTGAGACTAAGCCTATGACATTCAGACTCCATGAGCCAGTATTAAAGTTTCCAAATGATGAGAGGTGTGAAATGGAACAGTCTCCGGAACCTCCGCTATCAAGAATTGAGAGGGTAAATGAACATGGGTGTGTGACTGTCATCCTGACTGATTCGGAATCGTTTGACACGTCACATATAAAGTGTCTCACAATAAAAACGCTGGAGCACCACTGGCCAATTTTAGTCAAAAACATGAAGCTTCTTCTACTAAGGTACCTGAATTTAGCTAATGCTGAAAATTGTATACTAACATTTTTCTCTTTATGGGAGAACATAATAAGTGTGAAGGCGAATCTCTCGATAATAGACACGAAACCGTTCTATGCAGATTTGCAAAGCTTTGTTGATTTATTAAGGAATACAGTGCTACCGAGTTTAATATACACACATCTGTTAAGTTTGTTCAATGAAGTTCTGTGTTATGGGTCAACATTGGCATTGCAGGATATTTTGCCAGAGGAAATATGCTGTCTGGCACATTCTATTGTTAGATTTGTGAAAGATTTCAGGTTACTAAGTGATATCAGAGTACAAAACAGTAGAAGCGGATTTGGTTTCTTGGGACATGAATGTCGGATCATTAGGGACTATTCGTTGGGACCTGAGGTGGCTCCTTTATCATCGTCTATACAGTTGGTAGACCAGAGTTATGGCGAAGACGAGGACAATGAGCCACAGTCGAGAAGTGAAGTTGACAAGACAATGTTGCAAAGGATGTCATTGCTTGTGTTGAAATCTGTTGCTGTGACCGTAAAAGAGATGAGATGCGATTCATCAGACAGCTCCATAGATTCGTCAGATTACAATGCAATACAAGATATGCAGATAGTGGAAAGATCAATAAGAGATGTTCTCAAAAAACTTGATGGTTTTATACGAAACAGTTTAGAATTCCACCCTGAGACACCATTCACGAAAATGTTAATACATTTGTTTAGCGAACAAGACGATTATTTGATTGAATCAATGGTTTGTACTCTGGATATCACCGTGGGTATAGTTTACAGAAATTCAGTGTATCCTGACTTAATACCGATGTTGAACCCAATTTCGTCATTCATAGAATTTCTTAAAGTTGTATCACATGATAGCGATGTCCTTCTCGACTATTTAGTAAGCAATGAGACATGTTTCCTTCTATACTTGTTGAGGTTTTTGAAGTATGTGAGGAGGAATTGGGCGAAATTTCTAGAAACATGCCAACAGGCAGATTCTGGAGGAACCAGAGGGTTAGACGACACAATGAGAGTGCTAATTCGGTTAAGGTTACAGATAAGTCGATTGGTATCCAAATCTTTATTCCCGTATAATATAAGCCCGGTATTAAGATTGTTAGAGGTTTGCGAAAGTCTTTACGAAGGGAACGAATTCAGCTGAATAAGGATTTATTTAACAAAGGAAAATATTTTTTATCTGTTAAGAAACACCCGAAATACCAATGGAGATAAATTGTAAGATAGTGTTTCTCAAACTTTGAATATAAAAGAATTAAAAACATAAAGACTGCAAACACATTATCAACATTCCAAATTCCTTTGCTTAGGATGTGCACTAGTGATTAAATTGATTTTAATTTATATTAGTTGTAGATGTATCATATTATGTAATGTTCTATTGTATTATGTATTTTAAACTGTCTTCCTTTTAGGATACAATCGTTTATGTAAATGGGAATATAAATATCAACGATGTTGTATTCAATGGTTTTCACTGAATGTTCATTAATTTGTATGAAATATTGTAATCAAAATGTAGTAGAGTATTTTAATACATAATATTTTGTACCCACAATTTTGTTGTTCTTAGTAATTGACGAACATAAACTTTGAAATCTAAAAGTAAATAAAAAAATCGGATTTAATATTATTTTGACTACGATACAAAATAAAACCGTTTACGAACTCTTTATTTACAAAATAATTACAAATGGAAATAGTAATTTTAACAATTTAACCTACTGTGACGTGCCTTACCATGAAGTGAAATGAGGTGCTCACGAAATTATTTTTCTACAAATAAACGGTGTTTTTGCACATATTATAAACAACGTATTTAGCATAATATTTTAACTAAATGATTAAGATTTTTTTAGAATTAACTTATTTTAGTTTTTAATCGAACAACGGTTGTATTATATTATTATAGATTTTTTTGCATATTATAATGCGGGTCTAAATACATACTTGTTTTAAATTAATTATTGAACCACGCCACGATGTAAATAGAATGCCATCAATTACCATACTATAAGTAACTGTAATCAGTATTAAAACAATATCCTAATTTATATAAATATATTATTATATAAATAATCGCTAATTTTCTTGGTAAACTTATAAAGAAATACATTTTTTTTACTATAAAAAAAATATTGCAATTATCGGTTTTTTAATAATAATAAGAAACGACCATATGTTCTCAAACTTGAGTCAAGTTGGAGAACATAAGCTGAAATTTTGAATATTATTGAATTAAAAATTGCCTCCTGCCTTTATAAGTTTATCAAGAAGAAAATAAAATATAACTGACTACGGGATGATCTTTTATATTTTAGTATGTTTATGGTAGCTTTAAGTTATTAGAACGACAACAGACTGTTATGTAGGTGTAATGCGTCCAATTTGTTACTTCCATATTAGTTGTTAGGGCGTTTGTTTACTTTTCATTTGATGTTGTACGGTTATTTTTCATGAGGAATCTCAACATACAAAATTCTTGTGCTATGAAAAATTCAGACAAGTGGATCTTGCCAGTTATAACAATATGTAGAGAACGTAAATCATGTTTTTTGGCTATATTTTTCGATTATTGTAAGCTTCCTAACGAAACATCAATAATTATAAATTCATTTTGTAAAAATATTGGTCGCAGTTTCTTCATTCATATTTTGAAACTTACTTTTAAATAGTTACCTCGTTTTGCCTACAGCATACAATAAATCATCGCTAATTTACAAAATACTAGAACACTCGTTATTTTTGTATGCGTCATTAATTATAAAATCAAGGCTGTTCGAATAGATTAAAGAACATCGAAAAGTTGAGTACCTTAGACCTTTAAAAAATAAATTGTGACCTGTAAGTTTACAAAATGAATGCGTCCATTAGATGAGAATTTTGTTAGGATTTTATAAATTCTAAATTTTGTATTTTTAACGTAAGCTATGAATAAGTACTTGTTATTGTTAGGTAACAATAATTTAATTTAAATAACGACATTAAAATGAAATATTTTTGTACATGATGACAAGTTTTGGTTTTATTTCCTTAGTAACAAAAAAATCAAAGTTCACCTAATATACCACCCACATGCCCCCTAATGCTATACCACGGTTTGAGAACAACATGTTCCTTGATTTGGTTTTACAACACTTTGACAACTAGAGTCCTAATTTAAACCTTGGGGTCAAAAGGTCATCATTATTACTGTGTTAACTTAGCCTTTTAATGCAGTAAAGATCTAACCGAAATAATAAATCGAATCAATCATCAATACTGACGATTTAGCTAAATGATCTAATTAATTCAAAAACAAGATATAAAAGGTTGCTCATACATACAAAAAGCCTTTAGCACTAGTCGAGCTTAGGCTGAAAACATGAATAGCTTACTACCTTCTCTTCTAAAAATCTAGTACGTTTACAACCTTGGCCAATTTAATACAATGTTTAATAAACCTACACAATTACAATTACCAGTGTCGGTATGCACAGCTGCACATTATTCAAATGAGGGTTATTTTAAACCAGAGAGAATAATGATAGCCGTCGGCCATAATTCGTGAATTTTGAAAAGTATCGCGTATTATAATTTTTAATGTGAGCGGATGAGTCGTTTCCCGGGAGATTGGTGCACGGAATGCGCATTTTTGCAGTCGAGTTAATAGATAAATGGCTTTATTCATAGATAGTTTTGAAATCTTTTAATGATCGAATGTTTATTCCCTTTTGAACGTTTTCTAAATTCAGTTTGAGCCAAGAAAACAAAACATTCGAATTTTGATAACTAAAATAGGTTTTAAAATGGTCTATGAATAAGGTCGAAAGTATTTGAGGTTTTCAATTATGCATTGGTATAATATCATCATATAACAATACAAATGCGATATACATCTACATTCTACACGATGATTTATTTCTGTTGCACATCATCTTTACTTTTTAACTTTAGTGGCAGCGTGAATTAGCAATGAACCTTGAGGACTCGAGTTCGATGTCCAGGCCTAGCAATCCACTACCTAGTGTAAGTTTGTCGGTTTTAGAAAACCGATATGATGTACGCGTGACTGGAATTTGTACTGATTATTTTAGATGATACGACATTATAGGTTCGCTATTACATCATTGAACAGAAATAAGAAAGGCGAAATGTTTCATATACTGGCACGACAACGTGACGTGAGGCTTTCAACTCTCGCCGGTAACGAAATTATGCCTGTTCCCGATGTACACGGGATGAACCCGAAACGCGAGTCCCATTACACACACGTAAGGCACAATAACGGCATTACTGGCCTTTCTGGCTACCTCCTTTGTATTTTAGGCGTAAGCCTAGCGTATATATAACAAATTTTCCTTGAGATTAATTAAGTATTCGCCAATGTGGAAAAATGTTAATTTTAAAGGAATACTTACTTGTGTGTGGGGTGTTGTTTCGAGCCCTTTCAAGCAAATTCAGCTTAGGTGGTATAATCCCTCTGCAGTTACATCCACGATACAATACACTACATTAATGTGTAATCAGGAGTTATTTGACAGTTGGTAGTATTTTTTATTTTGTTTACTGTGGGGTAGGTACCTACTAAAAATAGTGAATCAATAAACGTATTTTATTCTTATAGATACAATTTAGAGACGTATCTCAATTCTGGAACAATAACTGTTCCGAATGTCGTAATTATGGAAACTTGAAATTTGACCAATTAATCATTATCCGAAAATATTAATAAGCTGAAATCAAATCAATATTCAATGCATTAGTTCCTTGTTCTTCACGTTATGGCTTCTTTGTATCTTTTCTCATAAACAATTCCAATTTGCAACTCAGACATAAAGGAATTTGCGAGGCAGGAAGCGAACTAAATAGGGAGGGGCAAACATTCCATCAATGGAAACGATTAGGACGGGTTTCGATTGTTCGAAGAAACAAAATAAGATAAAGTAAACTGCCTCGGTGGCGCAATTATACTACGGTATGGTTATAACGCCGAGGTTTGGAGTTCAATTCCCGGGTCGGGAAAAGTGATACTGGATTTCTATTCAGTATCAGTCCAGATTCAGGAATTTGTACGCGATATGGCGATAGGCTCGCCCCCCATCACATCGTGGGACGGAACATACAAGGTGAAACGTGTATGTTTTGGTAGCACCTCTGCCGCCCTTTCTGGGAAAAGGGCCGGAGTTTATGTATGTAGAAAAGAAGTTTAATAATGTAGTAGTTTATTGCCTTGTTACTTCTAAAGACTGTGTACTGTACATTCCTGACTCTGGAATTTATTCAGTTAGTATTTATTTATTATATTCAAAAACCAATTTACTTGCAATTTGATTATTTCCTGGAAGGTTTAACGTCTATTAGATGGCCGATAATACGATAAACCGATACAAAAAATCCAGGAATATTCTATTAGCTATGTACTACTGGAATTGAGGTATAAATAAAGTATGTAAATGTACAAGTTTTTTTATTGCATAGTTCCGGCAAACGAGCAAACAGGTCACTTGATGGTAAGCGATCACTGTCGCTCATAAACATCCACAACGCTGGATCATGGATGTGTTGCTGGCCTAATTGGGAGGGGAACGGGAAGGAAAAAGTAAGGAAAGGGGTATTGGGTAATCGGCAATCTCACACCGAACGAAACGCGACAGCGAACTGTTTCTTTAAGTCGATTTCCTATGAGATAGTGGTACCGCCCCAGATGAGCCTGCCCATTCATGCTGATGACTGAGAACAGCGTGACTCTACCACAATACAATTCCGAACGAAACGCGGCATCGTTAAATAAAAAGACTATTACGTATCACCAATTTGTATTTCTATGACATAAATTACAACAATAAAAACATACGCAATCAGCATACATACATACAAAACCACCTGCTTGTTATATTGCTTAGAAGTATTCAGGACGTTTCTAAATGAACAAAATTGTCTTTTTGGTCATGAAAAGAATCTAAATTGACAAGCGGTACGTATTACACGTATGCAAAGATTGGGTCTTGGTGCCCCAAATCAATTTATTTTCAATATACTTAGTTACCAGTTAATGAGAATCTTCTTATAGTAATTTACGAACTATGGAAGATGCGGTGTTATACTAATAACATTATTTCTTTGAGATAAATATTTACACTCGATTCTATTCGGAATAGATTTTATGCTTAATGGAAGATTGTAATACATTGTGTAATTGAATAGTAAATTGAACCTTGAATCTATCTCTATATTTATTTTATTTATTATTCTTGCAAACTATTAAAAATAAATTTTACTTTACATAAAAGTAAAAATCGAGCGTAAATGACAATAGCGCATCGTATCTTGTACCCCCTTTTGCAAACATTTGACTCCGTTTTCCAACCCAATCCAATCCATCAGTCAAAGGAAGTCCACTGCTGAACATAGGCCTCTCCCAGTGATTTCCACAGTGACCTGTTGGAGGCAGTCTGCATCCAGTGACGTCCCGCGACCTTTATCAGGTCGTCTGACCATCTAGTACAGTTTTGGTATGACCAAAATATTATTTTTAAAATTTTTGTTGGGAAACGACATCTGCCAATGATTCTGAGTTAAGATTTTATTGTAAACTTGCAATTTATGAATAGTTTTTATTCGATTACTGATTATCGATTGCACTCACTATGAATTTGAGTATATCGGATTTAGCGATACCAAAATAACCTTTCTTGGAAATGGAATTTTAAAAACACGTTATTGTTACTTTAAGCGAACACTTGAATCAACACAGTACAATAAATAGTCCACGTCAGAAACAGATTGTATAATTTCGGCTTTAACTAATTTAGACACAAATTGATATTCAGATCGTACATAACATTTCCGTAAATAACGTACAAATATAGTTTTCAATCAATACAAAGATATTGATATATATTCATTACATACCAAATATTATTGAAAAGACAATATGGTACCTAGAGGTATTTACCACATAAAACTAAAAGTCATTAGTTTTCGTTGTTCCATGCCAAATGTTTACAACTTAAGGGAGTACAGTTGACAAAAAGAAAACATTTTTGTTACTATAATTATGAGCTTATGGAGAAAGGTCGATAGAGCATCAATAAGTCTCAGTCTAGTAAAATACGACGACTTAAATATTGAGGCTACTTGTTGGTTTAACATTACCTTACGGGATAAATTGAAGAAAACATGAATTATACTCTACATGGGGACTTCTCGGCCAAGACTACTAACCCCTCACAGGCATCTACAAGAAATTATTATACAACAGCTTACAACAATTTAGTCTTAGTTTATAAACATTTTTAATGTTGTTTTTGTGCTAACCGTACATGACAGTGGCGACACTTCGAGACGTAACGTTGAACTACATGATTCCAACAGACTGCGCGGAGGTAATCAGGTGTTAGCTACAAACATTCACAGATTTGAGGAGCGGTGGTGGTAATTTTTGACAAAAAAATTCAAACGCATTTATAAAACTAACAAAATTTTCAAATTGCAACTTCACTCTTTTAGACTCTTTCAAAAATTTCGACGTTTTTCTGTTAGAACCAGACTGCATCCAGCGGCTGCCGTCGGTTTTTGTACACTACACTTGCCGGTATGTAGCCTCCATTCCAAAAGCTATGTGCTCCATCGGCAATAATTTTTTTACGCTATGTACCCTGCCCGTTGTCACTTCACATCTGCTGAGATATGTCTGCAGCTGTTGCTCTACAGACAGTGATTTCTTAAATATATTTTTAAAACTGTTTTATGATATAGGGTCAGCATATAGAATTTTATATAATACAGTATTTGATTTACATGATTATATACTGAAAAACACATACATTATTGTCTCAAAACTTATTCATAATATAAGCACCTAAATTTTATATTTACGTACTGACCCCATACCACAAAAAAATTAATGAATGAAAAATTACTTTACCGAAACAAATACACAATAAGTCTACATTATCCTGGGCTAGAGACGTTTGTCTTTCTACCTTCATTTACCCCAATTTCGGAACATGACTCTTATTCATATCTATGTTAAAGACTGTTTTGGCTTAAAATACAGTTCTCTAAAAACAATCTTATCGAGGGTCAGACACACACAAATTAATTTATATACCACCGCTCCCCACTTACATAGAACACTTATACACACATATAACCTACATCTAATGACACAATAGACAATAATCATGTTCATAGTTTTCACACAGTATTCGTAAATGTACCGACAACAACGAACCATCTTGAAATGAAAAATACCCGTTAAAAAATGTCTAATTATTTTTTCTATCGCTTAATTTATTGTAGGCAGTTAGCACATGAAAAGAGGAGACATTAATATTTGTAATTTTTGTTTGCAGTATTTCGTTTTGTATTTTGTACCTTATACCAGTACGCATAAAGGTGGCAATATATAACTGCATAGAAAACAGAATCTTCGATTAGCTTCCTTAAGTTCAGACAGATTGATAATGAACTCAATCCCAACTACAATAAAGTTGAAAATAGTATGCATTGAAAGTGCTTGTACGCGAAAGCAGGTCCCTAAATATTGTCTCAAATATTATAGAATAATTGACTTTAAGTTCATATTCAATCTATTAAGGTAACATGCTCCGTAAATTATGTCGGATCTTCAGTAATTAAGAAATATTTGGTAGTATTCTTTTCAAAAATCAGGTTCTTACAATCGAAAATATTCAGTTATTTCTTGCCACCTTTAAAAATCCCTCATTTGGCTAATATAATCAGGCTTTTTACAGCGAGCCAAAATGCACCTTATATTTTACAAATCCAATAAAAAATATACATACCTAATCTCTGAATTTTGTAATTTACAAAACACAAAAAATCAATTTATACAATTTCTGAACGATAATTCATACAAAAATATTATTTATTAATATTAGTCGAGAGTAGAAAGGGATGCATAGCTAGTAATTTCAAAAGGTAAGATTTTGGTTTAGTAAATGGTTGATAATATTAAATGAAATATTTTTTTCAGTACATATATATTTTAATTTAATTTGTTTTTTCATTTCCCCGCCTCTATGAAATATGTAATACTAATAAATATTGCGCCATTATTACATTATTTATGCATGTTGGTAAAATATGGTTTTTTATTTTAAAAGCTTGTGTCAGTTTTACTCTAGCCACATAACTCCGAAGTTGGAATACAGTGAAAACAAAGATAATTTATTTTACTGGCAACCTTCGAGTACATATTTGATCGAAGCAACAATATTTTTTGCAAAATACAACAGTGTTTTCAGCCATGACGTGTTTTGGCGTATTGACTTGGACAATAGTAGGATTTTTGTATTCAAGGCAGCCTACAATAATGCAGGACACGTTAAGAAACGCCATATGCCTAGCAATAGAAAATTTGTAGACTAATATGGTTCAGGTCATAATTTGCACACTGGCATCCTCAAATTGTCTTTTGTGTTTTTTTATTAATATCGGTGTTGCCACCATCCCCATCTACTCATGCATTTCATCCATAATTCTCATAAAAGAACACAAAAATCTCATTCTAATACAATAAAACAAACCTTGCACACGCATTTAATTAAACATAATTTTCTACTCGTACAGTCGCAATATTTTTATTAACTTACATTTTTAACATGGAAACACCTATGAATATCATAATTATTCAGCGTATAAAAAAAAAACAAAATTATCTCTGACTTAAACTTACCGTTTATACCTAGGTTGGTAAACAACGTGACTCGATAGCCATATTTGTCGTCTAAACATTTCAAATTGACAGCAGCTGTCAAGTCGGAAAGATATGCAAAGAATGCGCGTTACAAAAAAAAACAAAAAATGTTTAGACAAAAAATACGTCTGCAAAAAAAAAACCTTAAAAACACGAAAAACAAACAAATTTACATATTCAGGTATCATAGTCCTCGTCTATCTGTAGATTACCGGAATTCAAATGATCAATGTCGACTGGAACGGGCGGCGGCATTGGCTTCAACTCAATCTTCTTTATCTCCTTAAAAGTCTTGGAGTTCTGCCTCTGGACTTTTAACTTCTCATTCTTCGGCACGCCTATGATATTCGCCGCCGTCGTGTCCAGTACTTTGATCTCTGGATTGGCCATATTCTTGGAGAAGTCTATGTTAATGACAGGTGTTACTGGAGTGACCGGCGTCCTTGGTGTCACTGGCCTTACCTCGTAAGTTTTTAGCGGTGGAACTTCAATTGACGGTATTAGTTCCCTATGCGCAAGGATCGTGTAGCTGGTGGATGGCTGAGGGCTTGAATAAGTTGGGTTGACTGTTATAACGCTTTTATGTGTCACGTCCTCTGGTAATGTTTCTTGGTAGAAGTTGGCCGTTCGTATGGGTTTGTCTTCGGTGGCTTTCTTGGACAGATCTATGGCTATATCGTTGGAGGCTGGTGAGGTGATTGTTTCTGTTTTGGTGGTTTTGTTGGGAACCTCCGTGTCTGCGGAGAGGACTCGTTTGAGTTGAGGGGCGACGGGCGCGGGGAGGGGGTGCGGAACTCTGACGTCACAGCTGCTTGAGCTGTTCGAGTCCTCACGGGCTATCCTACGCGGTGGCGCGTTTACGTCTGAACATCTGCAAGAGATGAGGAATATTTCAGATTAGGTAAACAAACATCTGTGGTTGAATACTAAATAAAATAATAAGAGTCAAAATTCATATTTGAAATATTGGAGATGATACTAAATGCAAGAAACACGAGAGTAACGATTTTGATTGTTATTCCCATTTTAGTAATTTTGCATAGCCATCATGAGGTGGTAATAAAAAATATTTAATATGAATCATTGGTATGCAGTTACATCACGAAAGATTACTCAACGCAAAAAACGCTAGTCATAACACAACATCAGCAATACAGCCGATATATGAGATCATAGGGACTGCATACAGACAGCTTTCAACATGTCGCAGTGGAAATCTGTATACATATATCAAAAAAATAAACAATGACATTTTTCTACATACTCTTACTAGGAATTCTAAACTTCGACGAGTTCAGCGTTGTTTCTAATTTATTAACAACCTCCGTGGCGCAGTTGGTTAGCTCTGGCTGTGAAACGAAAGGCCGCGTGTTCTATCCCCGCACCGAGACAAATTTTTGTAATGACAACATGTATTTGTCTCGGGTCTGGATGTTTGTGAGAACGAAAAGTCTCTCGTAGTTTCTGATACCCACGACACAAGACTTAATTGATCTTAATGTGGGGTCAGAACTATGTATGTGATTGTTGGGTGTATTTATTTATTTTAATAAGAGTTGTTTACCTTATTTCGGTATCTAATCCAAATCGTCACAAATTCGCAATTCATATAGATTCGCTGAACATTGACATAGAGGAAAACAAAAATAAGCATTTAGAGCTACAACGACCAACCTACACACATTAAAAAACCCACGCAATATCGCTTTACCAATTAGCTGAAAATCAATTACTCAGAAATGGAACATGTTGATTATTCCTAAAGCGTAGCTTCGATCGCCTTACCAAAGTGTACACGGATGACTTAATGAAGGTTATAGTAAACTGACGTATCATCATTATCAGTTTATAGCTGTCAAACGCTGGACATAAATAGGCCTCCTTCAGTGATGGATGCAGGTCCACAAATTTTGTTTCGAGTCTGACTCGTGTGAAACCGAAATGTCTTTCGTACTTTCTAATACGATAAAATACTTTATGTCTTATTTGGAAATAACTATACACATGTACCTGTTGGTTGTATTTAACAGATCACTTTTTCTTGCATAGGTCCGGCAAACGAGCAAACAGGTCACCTGATGGTAAGTGATCTGTGCCGCCTATGAACACCCACAACGCTTGGATCATAGACCAGTTGCCGGCCCTTCAAATCATGAGGGGAGCGGGAAGGAAAAGGGATGGGAAGAGATAAGGAGGTATTGGGCATCCGACTCATGTTCAACAGTGACTAAAAGATGATAATGATTTTGAATGCGAAACTCACCTGGATGAGGTGGGCGAACTTTCAGCGCTCATCAGTTCTTTCTCCTCAGCTGCCGATACATCTGGTATGTTCTTCACCTGAAACGATTGATAAAATAATTTAATCACAACATTTCACATTAGAATTATTCACTTATTTGTGTTGTTTATTTTATTTTATATATTATTGTTATTTTTATACCTAAAATTGTAAGAAGTTAAATTGTATTGTTTAGTCAGATTGATTCTTTCTTTCGTTAATTCGTCCTGTTATGTAGTAGTCGTTGATTTGTTTTTCTTTTCTTTTTTTCATTCTTCAGTATAATCTTTTCTTGTTTATGTTCACGTCTGTGTAATTTCTCTAAAGTGTTGTGTACTGCTTTAAGTGGTATATAAATAAGAATGTAACAGTAGAAAACTAAGTAATCTGTTTTAATATACGAGTATATACTGTTGGAGAACCTGAATTCAATAAATAAATAAATGAGATAGAACTGGTAAGTAATGCATTCAGTATTTTACCATGAGTGTCTGATACCAGTAACGATTTTAAACTATAGGGATTTATGATCAACAATGGACTTTTTGTGGCTGAAAGTGATGATGGAGAAAAAGATCATACTGCACTAATAGAAATACGGTATGAACAGGAAAGTCTAATTCAGGAATAAATACGGGTACGGGTACTAGCCTGGACACATTTTTTCTAATTGGGTCTCACTTTTACATGGGCTCGGTACGATTTTTTCTGCTTTTGTCCTGCTAATTTTTTTTTGTTGTGACAGTATTAAGAAGATGAAACCTTCAATATATTCAAATAAACTCACCAGGTCCCTCAAGAAGTCGAACCTGGACTCGGCCAGGATGCACTGCTTCACGTGCGACGGGCTGAGGGTCTTGGCGTTCCTCATGAGGGTCACCTGCATCGCCTTGCTGAGGAGCGACTCCACGAACAACTCCAGGGTGCGGGGTGTTGGCCGACGAGACTTAGTTAAGGAGATTATGATGTGGGGACTTATAACTAAACTTATAAAGAACTTGGCGGTAGTATTGATGAGCTCAACGGTAAAAAACTCATTGTGTTCGCTGCTATATTAAATCGGTGAACATACATAGAGTAGGTAAATGTAGAATACGCAACTTCTTCAATGAATAAAGTCGGTTAAAAAAATTACGGTGAAAGAAAACATCGTAAGGAAACATGCATACCATTGCGATTTGTTAAAGTCCGCCAACCCACAATAAGCCAGCGTGGTGGACTATATGGCCTAACCCTTATCAATCGCACACTCGACTATAGGGGAGGCTCGTGCTCTGCAGTGGGACCTTTCGGCCGCAACGGCCATCGGTTCTACGTGCTATATGCTCGGCTCACTGCCACGTCAACTTGCTAATCTTAAGGACTATGTCGGTAGCTTTTGTTCTCCTGAGGATCTCATCATTCCTGATTTGTCCTTGTATAGAAACGCCGAGCATAGCCCTCTCCATTGCGCATTGAGTGACCCTGAGCCGTCTTATGAGGTCCATAGCGAGGTCACGTTTCGGTGCCGTATGTCATCACTGGTAGCACACAACAATTAAGGCTTTCGTCTTTAGGCACTGAAGGTTATTGGACGAGAAGACGTTATGTAGTTCCCCGAATGCTGCCCATTCGAGTTATCATTGAAGTGTCATCTGCCTATAGCCAATAGTTTCGAAAACGAATGTTACATAGGTGGGCTTCAATTACAAAAAACATAGTGAAAATGATACGGCTACCGATAAAAAATATTAATCACTGTTACCCATTTTATTAGGATTGCGTTGTGAAACATATTTAATGACCCAAATGTTTTTGTTTGTTCTCGTGAGATTTAATGATGCACAGACTGCAAATTGTAATATCCGTCCACCACTGCAACTCATCTTGGTCAGGAACCACAATGAAACGTGCTGAAATTACACTCATAACTAAAATGTATCAAATCTCTAAACGAGATTCTAAAACTGTTAACGCTTAATGAAATGGTGTACATTACACTGCATTCACAAGCTGTACCTAACAGTAAAGGCAATATCAATACAATTATCCCGTTCAACAGAATTAACCTCTCCGAGTTTCGTTTAAAAGAATTGATGGATTCAATTGAAACAATTACTTTCAAGATACCTCCGCTGTGTTTACAGTATTATTATTTTTTGTTTTATTGTATCAGCCTATATACGGCCCACTGCAAGGCACGGGCCTCCTCTACAATCTAGAGAACGATTGAGAGTGGTTAGGCCATATAGTCCACCACGCTGGCCTAGTGCGGGTTGGCGGACTTTTACATACCATAGGAATCTATACAAATCGCTGTGGTATGCACGTTTCCTCACGATATTTTCCTTCACCGTTATAGTGCGTGGTGATTGTCTATCAATAGACACATGACTCCGAAAAGTCAGAGGTGTGTCCTGGGATTTGAACCCGCAACCACCGCGAACATGTTGGCAGCGGCGTCTGGTCCGCTACCAACACGCCATCACGCATTCACTTACAGTAACATTGCTTTGATTATATCCCTGAAAATATACACTATTTTCACCCTTAAATGAAAACCTCATCGTTACATGGTGATGTACCTAACAGTGGGGTATATATATACATATTTTCAGTGACAATTGACACTTCACGGTAATAATACAAAAAAATATTCAGTGTAAATTTGCCACTTATTTCCATTAACACATATTCATCTACCTTTATAAATTCAACTAATTTCCATGAAAAATTATGTCATAGATATTTATCTGGTCTACATTCATCCAGATCCATAACTGTATGAATGCCGCTTAATATTCATAATACTACGGAACCCTTCACAATCCCCGCTCCGACACGCACTTGACCGCTTTTATTTATACTTCCGCTGGCAATAGCGGTGACGTCACGTATATTTGCGCTCGTGCGTAGTAAAAAGTTAACTTTAGTAATGATTTAGGACTGACGCATGTAAACAGAAATATAAATAAATCGTTATTCAATGTTTTACTGTTTTGAGTTTAACTGTAATTGAAATGTTTTGGTATTTTTTTTATTTTTGGTAATGACAGGCTCAGTGGCGTAATTGGTTATGACGTTAGCTGCGAAATGAAATGATCCGTTCGATCCCCGCACCGAAAGAAAGATGTGCGTGATCCATAACTTTATTTCTGGTTTTGAGATCTTGGGACAACGTGACTGTTGGTTAAATTCAACGATGTTATAAGTAAAAACCTTACCTTTTTTTTTGAGTAAACACTAGGAATATACTTTACAAAAAATCATAAAAACCAATACGGAATGATAAAACTAATTATTCTAATTAAACACAGTTTTTTCTATGTTTTTCATCTAACTGATGCTTAGATAAGTATCTAACAATGGTACGTTGAGGTAGGACAAACTACTAAAAATTCTTCTCCTATTACAACTTTGTAGATATTTTTATATTCTCGAAACAAAGCATCTACAATGTATAAGATAGCAATTGATATGCAACCTAAATAGAATAATCACTGGGGAGAAATAACCTTCTCATCATTGTCGACACTTTAATCCCGGCCTCCTTGGAACCAAATAGACATAGATAGATCCGAAAGTCGACACAATCCGTGGAAGACTTTGGCAGGTGTTCCACCATCGTGTTCGAGCGGATACGTAATTTATAATTCATACCAAGTTTAAGAAAGAAAACGACATTGAAATAAAACGAATTCAGTCAGTCCGGCCCGTGACCACCGAAAACTGTAAAGTGATAGAAAGGTCGGGAAATTAAAAAAAATAAAAATAAAATTAAATTCGCAATAAAATCCGTAAAAATTCGTTTTATTTCAATGTGTAACATTCGCGTAAATTCAAAACACCATTAAAGAAAATGACGATCAAAACCCTAAATTAAAACGGTTCTACAAAGCCACCAAGTTCAAGGGAAAGTTTGAAGAGCTATGCACCAATGTAGAAGGTATTTGGGACCGAGTATCATTCTAAAAAACATACAATAAGTTAGCAAGCGCCCTTTACCTTTCAAAAGCCATAACCATCATACCACCAGACAAAAATTGATGGTTGTCTCTGATAATCGATTTTTCTACCATCGTATACTCTGGTCGCTATACGAAACATTGTTCTTGTAATGACAGTTATCTCTGAAGATACGTGCTCTCAAAACAAAGACATAGTCATCTACAAATGTATATCTATACACATCCTAATGCGCACGAGCCTCAACGTTCCTTTTAAATCAATGAGACGCACTTGCAACAGTGAGTCACATCCGTAAATAAACAGAGCCAAATCTGTTTATCTGGTGTATAGTAGGTAGTGTCATCTCGTTGATAACGCTTGATAAACTGGGCCGTGGCGGTGACAACGCACTAACCCCTGATGACAAGTACACGGAATTTTATATTTGTGTATTTTAGCTTTTAAGAAATGAGCAAGCGAAGTAGCTAATGTCTGATGCATTGCCAAAACTAGGAGAGGTACTCATGCACAGGGCGCAGACCCAGAAGGGGTGTAGAAATGCCTAGGCCAGACCGAGTTGGATGATTTGGGGCACAGTAATATCAATTCGTAGGATAATTGTAATACAGAGGGAGCTCTGTCAGATACTAGCGTATTCAAAAAGTAGATATTTTTTTGTTGTAATATTGGTAGCACTGCCATATTCAATTTTCATTGCCATGTTCAATTTTCAGAACGAGTTATTTACAAATTGCTATAAATTTCTTTGGTAACCGAAAGTAAATTTAGTTATTACCCGTCTAAAACAAATTTGGATGGAAATCGATAGCTCTAAACTATATATTTTTATTTTTCATTTTGAAATAATTCGTGCATGTTGGACAGCCTGTAAAATGTCAGCCAATAGGAGGGCAGAAAAACTTGCTCGGCACCGCCATTTATATCTACGTTTTTGAAGTACCAGCGCTCCCTCTATGAGTCTATATTATAAATAATCTAAGTACCAGTGATAGAATCGTATCGGACGTAATTAAGGCTGGTAATGAGGCTCGTCTGATGATCATAAAGGTAAAACAGTCATAGTTTATAGTAAAACACGTAAATGTGTCGCGTTATGGGCTCAATCTGTATATATTTGGTTCTGTATATATTAGTAAATTTGTGCCCGATATGGCGATAGGCTCGGCCCCTATCACATCGTGGGACGGAATATACAAGGCGAAACGTGGGTGTTCTGGTTAGGACCTCTGCCTACCCCTTTTGGGAAAAAGGCGTGTGTTTATGTATTATGTATTTGGTTCCGAGCATGTCCGAATAATAATTGTGTCCACCACCGGGCGATAACTATCTTGCAACGATGGATAATATTTGAATTTTGAATTATACTGCAAATAGAATAAGGTATATTGTAGTTTGTCGCTACAGTATCAAACAAATCTTTGCCTGCTTTAAAAGCTTGGACTTTGGATTGAAATAAAAAGTCGAAATTAATAGGCGATCCAAATCTGTATCTTATGTTCGATCCCTAAATTAACCAATCAAAAAAGTTTAATGTGGGCGTGTCGATAAATCTTTGACCTGATTGGTCTATTTTCGTATTGATCCTTAGACAGTAATTAAGATCATTTATCAACTCCACACGTTAGTATCAACTAATAGGGATTGATTGGGACTCTCTCTGTGAATCGTATGTGCGATGAAGGGGCCTTGAAGAAATATTCGATCTTACATCAACACAAGACTAGATCTTAGTGTGGGGTCAGGACTTTGTATGTGACTGTTGGGTGTATTTATTATTATTATTTGACAGCCTCCGGGGCGCAGTAGGTTAGACGCCGGCTGTAAAACGAGAAGCAGCGGGTAGGATCCCCGCATCGAGGCAAATGTTTGTGTGGCTCATAGCTATTTGTTCCGGGTCTAGGAGTTTGTGAGACCGAAAAGTGTCTCGTAATTTCTGATACCCACCACTCAAGACTTGTATCTTAGCATGATCAGAAACATGTATGTGACTGTTGAATAAGATGAGTTTATTGAAAAAATTGGCTTGGATACAGAGACTTCAATTTTAAGTAACTTAAATTTTATATAAATTTTTCGTAAATCACTTAAATTTCGTTTGATAGTACCTGTTTACTTTTTTGAATAAACGTGGGGCGTGTATTAATTACTAACCCACCCAAATACTAGCACTGCACTCTGTCCACATCTGGGTTCCGAATCTAGTACCTAACCCACATTTTGCAGCATTTTTTTTGTATCAGCCCACATTTGTCCCACGGGCACGGGTCTCCTCCACAATCGAGAGAACGATTTAGAGGGTCTAGGCCATTTAGATCAGTTATAACAAATACGTACCAGAAGATTAAACACAAGTTTTAGTATCGTTGTAACTCGTATGTTAATAAAAAACATGTCAATATTTATTGTATCTAGACTGAATAACATTTCGTTAGCTCAAGGGCCATTAAAAATAGATTGAACCTGAACAATGTCATGACTGCAATGCTGAATGCTAGACGTCATAGAAATTTTATAAACAAATGCAAAATTAAAAATAGAAATTCACTGCCAAGCGGGGCAATTAATTTTTAAATATTTTTTGTCGCTTCTACCGTTGATTTACGAGTCGAGCAGTCGAATTTTTATGTTTTATAATTTATCCCATAATATGATAGGGAGAGAACATCTCACCATGCTGCGAACAAAATGTCCTGGACAACACAAAATACCAAAAGTCACAAAAAGAGGAGAATCTTTCTTGGGAATCAAACCCAAAACGTGAGTTTTTGAACTCAATTTTGTATTGAAACTTGGTTCAGTCCTTACACGCTAAATAAGTAACTTATAGAGATCAATAGCCGATCATTACCTACGATTTTTTGCGATATCATCTGCAGCCTGCCTTCATGTTTGTAACCGTCAATTTGCATCAGCGTGCTAAACGCATGAAAGTCTGTATGCGTGGGCAGTCGTTACGAGCTCAATGATAACTTCCACCCGACAACACGATAATGTTGTCAATTAACAGCCTCCGTGGCGCAGTTGGTTAGACGCCGGCTGTGAAACGAGAGGCTGCGGGATCGTCCACGAGACCTAGACAAATGTGATCCACTGGGATTTGCTTCGGATCTGAGTGTTTGTGAAACCGAAAACTCTGTAATTGTTTCTAATAATCACTACATAGTATAAAACTAAGTCGCTTCCCGCTGTTTGTCCCTATGTACGCTTAGATCTTTAAAACTACGCAACGGACTATGTAGCGGTTTTTTTAAATCGATAGAGTGATTCAAGAGGAAGGTTTATATGTATAATACATATACAGGGTGTCCCAGTTTGTACGAAAAATAATCAAATATATAACGTAGCTTAGTGTGGGGTCAGGAATCAAGACTTAAAACATTGTATGTGGCTGTTGGCTGCAACTGAAAGAGTCCTAGCCGCTAGTTATATATGTAGGTAGATAAATACGTGCAAAGGCGGATGTACCACTCAATTTCGTAATACAACTGAATACTTATTACGATGAGTGCGAAAACAAGGCAAAACCCGAATGAATAAATATGAATTATCGTTTTGTTTAGGTAGATATTATGCGAATAATAATCGCGAAATATAAACTCAGTAACCGGGATGATATTGAAAAACAATTGAATAATGTATGAAAATTATACAGTCACAAACAGAACCATATTATATCCACCCATCAGCCAAAGGAAGTCCACTGCTGGTGAACATAGGTCTCCTCCAATGAATTCCACAGTGACCTGTTGGAGGCAGCCTGCATCCAGCCACGTCCCGCGACCTTTACTAGGTCGTCTGACCTAGTAACCATATATACTTACTATAAAAATATTCCACACAATAATAACAACAGCTCTGTTATTTTTTAACAAAACAAAAATAAGTTGTTCTTAATCCATTCGTATGTGCATAATGAATACTGACAAATATAGGGGACAAAATAAAACCATTTTTTAGAAAAAAAAAAGCAGTACAAAGTAAAATTGAACATATCTTTTCTAAACCGAATATTCTGAAGTCAAAAATATGATGAAACCCAATTACAAAACATGCAGTGAAAATATAGTTTCCCGGTTAAACAAATTATTGTTAGACTCCTCGTCAGATAAGTGCATGACAGAGGGCGCTTCTAATGTTGCAAGCTATATGAAAATTATAAACTACACAAAATGGATTTTGGTATCTACAGCAATTGGAATAACTCTTTTATGACGCAGTCGGCAATATGTGATATAATTATAACGCTTGAAATTATATTTTCTTATTACAGGATTGATAAAATATGTTACAATTATAAGGTATTTACCCAGTTTTAATTATTTTTCAATCACATTAAATTAGTACAAACGTGGAATTGTATAAGCTGCCAATCAAAGTTATTTTCTCAACATCACTGAATTGCAAGATTAAAAAATTTGTCTTTAAAGGTAAAGTTATGTATAATGGTAAAGTCGGCAACATTCTATGGCGTCAACATTGTTTCCAATTTTGCCCGCGCGCAGACTTACGGGGCGAGCGGTCTACATAAGATTTGAGTTTCTTTCGAAGACTTAGAAAGAAACTCAAATCTGCGCGGAAAACTTTGGAAATCAAAATTGGAAACGATGTTGACGTCATAGAATGTTGCCGACTTAATGGATTTACCCATAGATTTACCAAAAAAGCATTTTGTAGTTTTATTTTTATAAAACAAAAGAAGATTACATACTGCCTAATAAAAATAAAACATGTAGCAATGTACACTTCTATTATCGAAAGCAAGTGATAAACAGGCTCAGCGCAGCACATGAATTTTAAATGAATCATTAATATGTAACTTTAAGATGACGCAACGCAATATATTCAGGAACAAAGGAGTAATGTCGTGAAGATATACCGAGCACCTTATGCATATTGCATTAATACATCTGTATATTACATCATAATTTCACAGCTTCTGTGGCGCAGTTGGTTAGACGCTGGATGTGAAACGAGAGGCCGAGAATTTGATCCGCGACCCGAGACAAAAGTTTGTACCATCCACAAATATTTGTTTTGTGTCTGAATTTCCTAAGACCGAAATATCTCACAAACTTATCTGATCTTAATTTAGAATCATGTTACTGTTGGGAGTATATTTATTTATTCAATACCAAAACAGAAATCGTGAATAAAACCTGCGCGCTTCGCGTGTACCAACCAGGACCGCGGGAAACCAATGGAACGGGACGCAAGATTGTGTGATTTGAAAATCACAATTGAGTATTTTGTCATCAATACGATCGCAATATACTGAGAGATTACACTAACAATGTTTTGAGTAAATCTGAATTTAGTCAGGAAACAAATTTTGCTGGCTCTAATCTTATCTTATGTTCGGTTTATACCATGCCTACATATACTAATATGCACAATATAATGAATTATTTAAAAATAAATCCAATTGTGCAATTTATACTACTACTACTCCAAAAACAGCATTAAATTCTGAACTTTATAAGTCTATACTTACAGTTATGTTTTCAAATAAGTATTTAAAGAGAGATAGACACAAACATCAACATATGCCTAGTCTTCGACATTAATTCTTATGTGCATAAATAAATGCTCATTCCTATTACAATGTTTTTTTTTTTCAATAAGTTTCATCACTTGTATTTGCATTGGAACCCATCTTAGTGTTGTGTTACATCAGTTAATGCTAACATAATTTTTATTTGTATTCAAAGATTGACCTACTACCATAATACAATGTGATATCAGCCAAAATTCAGGAACTACACACAGAACAGACAAAATAGAGGTTTTAAATTGTGTAAACATTCATTTCAAGTATAGTAAAATCATAGTTTTAATGCCTCATCCACATGACACACTGTGGGGTATTTGCATACCAATCTTAGAGTATTTCTAATATAGAGGGAGGATTGTCATACATTTGCATCTTCAAAAACACAGTAATTTTTTGTTCATAATGTTGGTAGCATTGCTATATTAGTGAAAATTGAACTAATTATTAAATGACAAATTGCTATTAATTCTGTTTGTAACCGGAAGCATAATCTGTCTAAAACAAGTTTAGGTTGAAATCAATAGCCAATAAACAATTTTTTTTTCTTTTTCAATTAATTTGTGCATGTTGGACCACCTGTCAAATGTCAGCCAATAGGAGGGCAGAAAAAGGTGGCCTGGCACCACAATTTTATCTATGTTTTTGAAGTACCAGTGCTTCCTCTATATTATAAATACTTTAAGATACCAATATTATGCACATACTTAAGATGTGACAACCTTAGGATAATATAGAACAGCAATGCAATATGTAAAAAAAACTATATTTAATCTTTAAGTCAGGTAAAAGGTTGAAAATATCAGGGTATTTTAGCAAATACCAAATTATTATGAAACTAATCATTTTATTCAATGACTTGTGCATCATGAGAACTTTTCTATGGGAACTGAATTTTTTACTGAATAAATATAAATTTGTATTAAAATTGGTTATCCATGTCACAAAACAAAATCTGCAGCTTATAATGAAATAACATTATTATTTTATTCTCAACAAAAGACACTTGGGAAAACTATATTTCCTTTAACTGATGTTTAAAATAAATTAAAGAATTTAGTGCAGTCATATTTGAACAGATAATTTCCTCCTTCTCAAAACTGTATTTGTAAATGTGGTTTTGAAACATAGTCCAACAAACCACAAATATTTAGTTCATAGTTGTTTACACAGTGATCAACAATATAAAAACAAACAAGTTTCAAAAAGGTGAAGGAAAACTGGTCATGCAGCCAAACCACAATACAATATTGTTTGAAGTTTTAATAATGTATCTAATTTGATATGTGATATATATTTTAGGAATTTACCCAAAAGGTAAATACATAACTATAATTTTTCCATTAAGATTTTTTCTAAGCCATTGTACAAGTTTTGGGAAATAGAAAACAGTCCATTGCAAAGCTCTTTCAATGTTGTTAATACATGTATAGGTATTGTATAGCTATTCCAAAACCACGGGATCAAAAATACGACAGAAAGATGTCATCAAAATAAATTCCAATTAGAATGTAAACAATGGGTTTATATATTTGTATATTAACTATTATTTTACTTAGTTGATTTGTAAAGTGTATTTACTAATGGAGTGCAAACAGAAAAATTGTACTGAAAAAAAAATCAGACATAGTCGAGGTTTGTCAACGATCAAAAACATTTCATCCCAAATATACAAGGTCTAAGATTAAAATAATGCATATAATTGAAAAGGATATAAATTATGATTGGCACGGCCTGAGCAACTTTCCCAACATCTTCATCTGTCTGCATAATCTTCTTGATTCGACCCTACAAACAAACAATGTCGTATCACCAATCTCACAAAATTATTCACGAAAACAACACAGATTTTGACCGTTTTCGAAAGATTTTTTAGCACTTTTCAACTTACGGCTGGGAACCTTGCATTATATTTTCTCTTTTTCGACGGCATTGTGGTAATCCGTTCACATAAACACCAATTAAATGATAAAATTAGATCACTTCGCCATCAGAACACTATACTTCTCGCGCATTTTTGAGGTTATAAAAGGGAGACGTTTACTGTCTACTTCATTTATATACGAAACTGACATTTCTCCACCTTTTTTATAATTACTTTAATGATTTTCAATGTACAAAATATACTTGTTATCAATAATAAAAATAATTGAAAATCCAATAATGGCATATTCGGACTGAAATATTCATTTACACTCAAAAAAAGTTTGAAAAATGTATATTTGGCTGTTGTATGAATTCCTTGGTAACGTAAACAAAACAATTAAAAAGTAAACTATTTTCGTCCAAAAATATAACTTTCATATTGTGTATGATACAACTTCAATTAAATAGGTATTATTTCTTATAATTATAATTTCAAAATCTTAGAATTGAAATCGCTAATAACATAATTACAAAAATATTTGACATTATTTTTGTTTTTGTAAACTCTAGAATAAACTTTATATTTGGGTTAAGGGTACTAGGTAGTAAGGTATAGATTAATTAAACTAGACGACGATACATTTTTGTATATGATTATGTTTTATTCTGATATATATCTGAAATCTGAATATATTCGCATGATTGAACATATTTATTTATCTTCTCTTTTCATCACAATGCAGATGAATTCGTTCAGAAATTATATTACGTTGCGTAGCCAAAAAAAAAAACTTTATAAAATGGCGTCACTATCTAGGTAAGTGTGTGCTGATTTTAGTTATTTTATTAAATACGTTATTTATTGAACTTTTAGAAGCTTTATTGACCAAAATATAAAATGTATTTAAAATTTTGTATATGTGAAAATAAATTTTACAACCAAAAACCTTTCAGCAAGCCTTGAATTCATAACCAAAACTTTTTGAAGATAATGGTAAACATGTTTTATTTACTTCCAGTTTACTACCAGCTCCCACGCAGCAGGTATGGGACAGAGATGACGAATTGAAAGCCAAGCGCGTTGGAAGTGCGCTTGTTGTGTCACAAACAAATGTTCCGCCATACGGCCAGAGGAAAGGATGGGTGCCACGAAAAGAGGAGGACTTTGGAGGTAATTCTTTGCTATTTACATATAATCTTATTTAGTGAGGTATAGTTGGGTGCAGTTGAGAGTGAACCGACCCACCTAGTCATTATGATGGACCTGACTGAAAGTAAAATTAAAATAGTACACAATGCAGTATTCATGAGACTTGACAGAATTCACATACTTTTAAAACCTTATTGAGAGGGCACTCACAGCTGTTTATTTAGATTAGCTCTATTGGCCAAAATTAATAAACAATCTTTATCTCTATCCGAAATCAATCTACCAATTCAAGATGTCATTAATCTTTTGTTAGAGATAAAGTCAATGTATTTTTACCTATGTGTATATTGAGAATGGCTGAAAACCTATAAATGCCATTTACAGATGGAGGAGCATTCCCCGAGATCCATGTGGCCCAGTACCCACTGGGTATGGGCATGAGAGGCAAGGAGAGCACTTCAAACGCCCTCGCGGTTCAGTTAGATGAGTCAGGACGTGTGAAATACTCAGCTATAGCCAGACAAGGACATGGTGCTGACAAGGTAATGTTGGTGATAGGGTGTAACAATTCCTGTTCTTCCAAAGGTTGCCAGGAAGAAATCGCTCAATGTAATATGGCTGCCCATAGTACTACTTTTTTATTTTTTTATATTTAATTACCATGTAACTTGAGAGTACTGAAAAGAGTATAAATAAATGATACTTTATAACATCAAGACACAATATAAAATAAAAGAGTATTGTATGAGGCTTATAAGTAAATCAATATGATATCACATCTAAAATTGTCATGAATAATTTTAGAATCACTCTCTAGTAAAACACATGTAATAAAAATCTTTGCAAAGCCAAATAAACCTACTTGCATATGTCAACTGTAATGTAAATTCAAAAATTCTTCTATTAGTAAAAGCCCTGCACACATCATCAACCATTAATTTAGTTGATATTGCTTTCCAGATCATTTACTCCAAACTGACAGATTTGCTACCGTCAGAAGTGTTGGCAGAAGATGACCCTACACTCCAGAAACCGAATGAGGAGGACATTCAGGATGTTACGGAGAAAACCAAGCTGGCTCTCGAGAAACTGACCAATGCTAAAATATCTGCCGCTATGCCTGTCAAGGCTGCTCAGAAAACTGTGAGTTGAGTTACTACAAGTTACTTTTTTTTTGGGATATTTTACAATTAATAACATTAACAGTAATGAAATCTATAAGTTTTGTTTCACAATGTCAAACCTGTTCATTACACGCACCAAACACAAGACCTTGACGATGCAGTGGCTATTCTATTAGTTTCCATTTTCTGTCAAACCAAAAGAAATAATAGTCAAAAGTATGAAATTACACTGATGGCTTCAAAGGTGGTGACAGTACCAATTCCAAAAATAAATCTAATACTCCAGGGATAAAATTGACAATGGCTTGTATAGTGCATAATGTTTGCAGGCTCCTGCACAGTACATCAGATACACACCGGCACAGCAAGGAGGTGCCTTCAACTCTGGAGCCAAGCAGAGAGTTATTAGGTATGTTGCAGTAGTTTTGATAAATTATTCTGTCTATAGAAAGAGGAATTAATACTATTTTAAGGCCCAATTGCACAAATTAACTTTGCCCATAGCTTTGACTTTCAAAACGTCTATCCCACATATTAGCAATGTCAAATACCTCAAATGTATGGCGATCACATTGCCAAAGTCAAAGTTATGGCCAAAGTTAGTTTGTCCAATTAAGCCTAAATTAATAATTTATAGTTATAGCTGTGGCTGAAGACTATTTTGCATGGAATTTTTACCAAGCAAAAAGTCTACCTAATGGTGGGAAACCCATCGCCCCTAAACTCTTACAACACCATTGTAGGTGTGTTATCAGCCTGTAAGGAAACTGTAGGCTTATTGTTGAAGGACAATTATGGTGATCTGTATCTACTTTGTTGAAGCTCGTTCCTCGAAAGATATTGATGATTGAAGTTGTGTGTGGGCTCGTTTCTTTAACGCTCATGTTGATGTGTCCAGGATGGTAGAAGCACAATGGGACCCGCTGGAGCCCCCTCGCTTCCAGATCAACCGCAAGATCCCGCGCGCGGCGCCTTCGCCTCCCGCTCCCGTGCTGCACTCGCCGCCCCGGAGAGTCTCCGTTAAGCAGCAGCGCGACTGGAAGGTGCCGCCCTGCGTGTCTCACTGGAAGAACGCCAAAGGTACGCCATCAAAGTTACTAGATCGTGCCCGCCCATATACTAATACGCAATTCCTGCCATGAACAACACAAACATTTACACTTGGTTAATCTGGCCAAGTCGATATTGTCCGTTTTATATTAAAAAGGGAAACATACCTGAACCTCCCCTCCAATGGTCTCTTTTCCATCACACGAATTATTCCCAACAAAAGAGGTTTGCTGTGATTCAGTACTGGACCATGTTGTATCAGCCCATAATCACCCTGCTTGATAATTGCTGAGCACGAGACTCCTCTAAAACTGAAAGCTCCATAGAATTTAGGCTATGATTCACCATGCTGGCTTAGAGCGGGTTGATGGCCTTGTAGTTGTAACAATTTAATAATATCTTGTGTTCCTCAGGTTACACAATCCCGCTGGACAAGCGTCTGGCGGCAGACGGACGTGGTCTCCAACAAGTCCACATCAATGAGAACTTCTCCAAGCTAGCCGAGGCTCTATATATAGCGGACCGCAAGGCCAGGGAGGCGGTGGAGGCGCGCGCGCAGCTGGAGCGGCGCCTGGCGCAGCGCGAGAAGGAGAAGAAGGAGGAACACCTGAGGATGCTGGCTCAGCGGGCCAGGGACCATAGGGCTGGTGAGTTGTTCTGTGTACACGGAGACCGCAATGCCAGGAAGGCAGTGGGGACACTGTAGAGCTGGTAAGAGACATTCCTGCTCACACACCCACCACTGCAACTCCTGTTAGCCAGGATCACCAGTATTGGCACCGAGCACCAAAGCTCTGCGAGTCTCTTAGGGCCACTTGCTTGGCTTTAACCCGCATCGAAATGAATCAGAAAAAAATGTAGGGATTGGAAACAAAGGCTGATGTAGTTGGAAAATTACCATTAATAATAATCTAGTCTATATACTTCCTACTGAGACAATGCATGAGGCTCCTCTACAAACAAGAGTTTGCTGTAGCATAGTTAATAGGTCACTTTGCTGCCCTAGTGTAAGTTTAAAGACTTTAGATATCATACAATTTTATCATTACATATTCCTATATTAAAAATTTCGGCTATGGATACAATTTCTTTTAGCCAACATGTTCATATTATAGTCGACAAGTTAGAAATTCCATCACCAGTCCGTTTTGGAGGTGATGATGTACAGCTTAAGTCAATTGACATTAAAATATTCTGTAGTCAACCCTAAAAACTAACTTACTAAACTTAAAAACCCTAACGGCTCTATTAGACAGTTTTAAAACCTATTTTATTTATTGAATTTTTTGTCTTCTTTGCTCAAACTGAATTGAAAAATCGTTCAAAAGGGATAAAATATTCTTTAACTAAAATAGGTTTTAAAAAATTCTATGAATAATGCCTTTATAAAGAACCTTTAAACACTAGAGATGACAATATAATTATTACCCATATTAAATTAAAAAAAATAATCCTGCAGACTACACAAATTAATTTTTCCTCCCTGTATCTAACATAAAACATCCCACAGGTATCCGAGCACCTGAAGAAGAACCGGAAGTGCCAGAGATTGATGAGAGTGGACTCACAGTGGCTGAGAGAGACCAACTCAGAGCAGAGAGACACAAGGAGAGACAGCGAGAAAGGAACCTGGCCAAAGCCGCGCCTGATAAGAGGTGAGGGACGATAGATATTAGAATAATTTATATACATAATTCAGCAGACAGACCTCCTCCTCCTTTGACAGCCCCCGTGGCGTAGTTGGTTAGATGCCGACTGTGAAACGAAAGGCCGCGGGTTCGACCCCGCACCGAGACAAACGTTTGTGTTAATCACAAATATGAGACCGAAAGTCTCTGGTATAGCTTCTGATACCCACGTCATAAGACTCGATGTATGTGACTGTTGGGTGTATTGTATTATTATTATTTATTATTAACAGACTTTTAAGGGGTAAGTAGAGATTCAAAAAGAAAAAGTACAACGTCACCTTAAGCTAGTGATTAGGGATATGTGTTTTAATTATAAAGCATGTTTTAAAAATTGTGATTTATCAACATTTTAATAAACTTTTGTTAACAGTTATAGTAAAAATTGTAAAGAAAATAATGTTACTGTTCCAATTTCACGAATACTACTTAACTATCTTACCTTGTATACAATATTAGGTAATTTATCTAACTCATTTTAACGTGAATTATGATTTTTTTTCAAGACATATAGATTTCCATAAATTAATTCCAATTTGCAAGGATTTTTCAAAGCATTACATTTGTTTTACCAGATCCAAACTGGCCAAAGACCGCGAGCGCGACATATCTGAACAGATCGCCCTCGGAATGCCGGCCAAGACAAACGCAGGAGGCGAGGCCATGTTCGACCAGCGCCTGTTCAACAACAGCAAAGGAATGGACAGCGGTGAGTTCTTGTATAACCTTGTACTTTATAACAATTGAAAACAGACTGCCTGGGTGGCGTAGTTGTACTACGGTACACGATTAGCAAGCTGAAGTATCTGGTTCGGATCCCGGGTTGTGCAAAATGATATTGGGTTCTTCTTGACAGCCTCCGTAGCGCAGTTGGTTAAACGCCGCCTGTGCAACGAGAGGCCGCGGGTTCGATCCCCGCACCGAGACAAATGTTTGTGAGGCCCGCAAGTATTTGTTTCGGGTCTGGGTGTTTGTGAGACCGAAAAGTCTCTCGTAGTTTCTGATACCCACGAGAACAAGACTCAATCTTAGTGTGGGGTCAGAACTATGTATGTGACTGTTGGGTGTATTTTTTTTTTATTCTATTCATTATCAGCCCGGAGTCAGGAATTTGAGCCCGCTATGGCGATAGGTTCGCCCCCTATCACACGTGTCAAGATTTACTGTATTATGGTTTTTTGGTTTTACGCGAATGTTACTAACTGAAATAAAACGTTTTCTTATGATTTTATCTGGAATTTAATTTATTTTTTTAATTTCCCTACGTTTCGATCACTTTACAGTTTTCGTGGTCACGGGGCGGACTGACTTTCTGTGTTGTTCAATGAGAGTTCAAGGACGCAATTAAATTATCCTTTATTGAAATATATATTTTTCCAGGCTACGGCGATGACGAGGCATACAACGTGTACGACAAGCCGTGGCGCAACCAAGACAATGTGGGAGCTCACATATACAGGCCCACCAGGAATGCGGACAAAGATAACTACGGAGACCTTGACACCATCGCTAATACTAGAAGGTGAGTAACACATTGACGGTCCGGATTGTAATTAAAGTTCAGAAAAGACTACAAACTTCTTTTGTGTCCAATGGCTCACATGATACATTTTTATTTAAAAAAAAATAGTCCGAGAACTGTCTTTAACAATCTTAGACTTTTTAGTTTTGGTTTAAACCCAGTACTAAGCTAACTTTTTGTAATAAGACGGTTGCAGTTTCCCGGCCCAGTAGGTCGCTACATTTACTACAAACTTATGGGCATATTATCTCTTGCCTATAGTGCTTCACATAAGTTGCGTTTCTGAGCACACCGCACTATGCCAGTGTGATCAATTATCAATCAACAATTGTGTTATTTCCAACAAAGATTGTGTATTTTATAAACGAGCAGTCTTAGAGTTAATTTAAAAATTATGGGCCTTATTCATACAATCTTAAAACCTATTTTAATCAAATGTTTGTCCCTTTTGAAAAACTTTTGAATTCAGTTTGACAAGACGACAAAACATTCTATAAGTAAAGTAGGTTTTAAAACTGTCTATGAATAAGGCCACATGAATCTTCAACCAGTGCAGTGATATGCAGTGTTTATTATAATTTGATTATGGAATTGGTTGTGGAAGTGCATGGTGGCCTGTTGGTAACGGACCAGACGCGGCTGCCTATATGTTCACGGTGGTTGCAGGTCCAAATCCCAGGGCATACCTCTGACTTTTCGGAGTCATGTGTGTATTGATAGTCAATCACCACCCACTATAATGGTGAAGGAAAACATCGTAAGGAAACCTGCATACCATAGCGATTTGTAGAAATTTCTATGATATGTTAAATGCAATGTCCGCCAACCCGCACTAGACTAGCGAGGTGGACTATATGACGTAACCAGTCTCAATCCTACTCTCGATTGTAGAGAAGGCCCGTGCCCAGCTGTGGGACGTATATGGCCTGATACAGATGTGGAATTGTTCCTGTTTATGTGTAGACATGATGGTTACCACTTGACCCGTGATCTGTCCTTATCTTCGTGTAACCAATACATAAGTTAGCGAAAGAAATAGCAAACATCTTACCTGTGAAGTGAAAAGTGATGTATTGTATACAGATTCGTGGCAGACAAGGAGTTTGCAGGCACCAGCAGTACGAACACTCGCGCCGGACCCGTGCAGTTTGAGAAGGACGCACAGTCTAAGGAAGAACCGGTTAGTGTTCAATCATTTATGTTACAAAGGCAATTTCAATTTTGTCAAGTAAAATGGTATAGTAATGGAAAAGATAGTCTTCTCTATTTGATTTCATAATTTACACAAAAATGAATGTAATTAAAATAAAGCATTTTTGTCATGACAGCATAATTATCTGCTCTATCTCAAAATAAGTCAATGTAATTAAACCTGAAAAAAGCACTAATGAATTTAATATTAAACACGTATTACTTTTTCACACTCCAGTTCAAAATTAACTTTGACTAAATTTCACAATTAATTACAACAATTTGTTTGTTCCCAGCCCCGTCCGGCGCAGCCCGAGCCGGACTTCGATCCGTTCGGCCTGGATCGGTTCTTGAGCGAGGCCAAGCGTGCTGACAAGTCAGGCCGCAAGCGAGACCATCACGACAGACACGACACGCACGCCAAGAAACGACGCGATTAGAATATTGTATGTGGCTACTGTATTTCAGAAGTATAAAAATAAAAAATACTGCTATTTAAGATTTATCATGTTGTTTTGTCTAGATCTAGGTATTTGAACGAAAGTTATAAGTATCTGCCTATATAATGTAAAAAAATGATTTTACTCTAAAAACAAGAGATAGAAATTCTTTTTTGCTACCATCATAATTATGTAAGCTCGATCGGTATTTATTCTTCTACAATGATAAATCAATCGTTTTCAAACAAACAAAGTAGATTATTATTTATATAGTTCAGTATTATAGCCGAGTTTATATATTACCTCATAGCTGAGTTTCGTCTTCCTTCCACCAAACATTAGCCCTATATTAGCACTCTAGTATTTGAATGGGGTATTTGACTCCCTCGTTTATTGTATTAATCATAAGGTATCCATATCCAAAATCCAGCAAACAAAGAATTTTGTAAATTCATTCAGAGCTAAACAAGTTGGAAATGTTTTAAATGTTGTAGTGGGAATAAAAGAAGAGATTCAAAACAAAACTTTTGACGTCACTAGTCTTAGTAGTTAATATGCATTACAGTGTGCGCGAGTGAAGGAGACGGTAAGATGTCCGCATTACGCTCCCACTGTTTTTTTAAATACTCATATTTGCCTAATTTTACAAGCTAGTGTTGTATTTTAATCGTATCTGTGTTTAAACGTAAAATAATAAAAAAAAACATAGTCAAATACGCTATTATTCTTGATACTAGAATTTCTTGATAGTAAAGAATAAAGGAAGCAGCTTTTTCAGCATTTTTTTTTTCCTTCAACTTGTCGACAAGTACATAGCTGTATTCTACGAAGCCTGCTCCTAAAGCCTTCAAATTATTTTTTTATATAATTTAATTACTCTGACTGTCTCGGTGGCGTAGTGGTACTACGGTACGATTGCAAAGCTGAGGTCTCGGGTTCGAATCCCGGGTCGGGCAAAGTGATATTGGATTTTTCTATTCATTATCAGCCCGGAGTCAGGAATTTGTGCCCGATATGGCGATAGGCTCGCCCCCTATCACATCGTGGGACGGAATATACAAGGCGAAACGTGGGTGTTCTGGTAGCACCTCTGCCTACCCCTTCTGGGAAAAAGGCGTGTGTTTATGTATGTATGTATGTATAATTTAATTATTATGTTTCATTTTTTCAGATGCAGTTTAGTGCCTTACATTGTGATTTTGAGTGGAGTAACATAAGAATAACAGTACAACTCTTCATAGTCGAAAGGGCTATATGAAAAATACAGTAGTATTACGACTTTCCGGTTATCAGAAGAAAAATGTGGCTTAAAACTGAAAAGGCTTATAATACAACTTTGTTAAATATAGCCCTTTTGACTATGGGTTGAAGGTTTAAGTTTAGAAAGTTATTTACACGTGGAATACAATTTGTACATTTACAATATTGATTGCCAATTTAATTATAACAAAATAGATTAAATTGTGTTGGATTTATTTGTTTTATTTATATCCCAATAATTTTTTCATAAAAATATAGCGTTAGTCAGATGCATTTATTTATTTATTTATTACCATATGATACACCAACAGCAAATAGACAAAACATGGAAATTAAACTTGTACAATTTTAGACCTGTAGGGTAATTCACGTAATTAAATAAGTTCAGTTGCAGTTAAGTTTCGATCAAAACAGACCTTTTCGTATTCTCGTAATTTTGACAACCGCTGTCAGATACGCTCGCGTCAGGCGAGCGGTTTAGCGTATTCTACTGCTGCGTGTTTTATGTGCGTGATTCAAATCGCAAATTGATCGGTATTCATATCACGTGTAAGCTTCTTGCATACGACTGACGTATAGTTGACGCGCAGCACCCGCGCAGTTTACGCATAGCTTAGGTGCAGTTCACGCGCAGCTAAACAATTACAAGAATACCATTTTGCACTAAACTTAATTGCAACTGCACCGCAACTTGATCGGCGCATCAAAAAATTACGTAAATTACCTTACTGGTCTACTTGCCAATTATATATTATATGCATTACATGACTAGGTACCCAACAAATACCTAAATAAAGATGTTTAGGGCGTTCTCCATCTACGGGGCGAAAGAAGAAATTGGCGTTTTCTTATTTTGATAGATATAGATTGTTTACGATCTTCTGGCGTCCGCATGCGTTGTCATGTTGTTGTCACAATATTAGAATAGATTTTCTCACTACGTTTTATTATATTGGACATGTTAATACTATTAGTTAACGATTATAAATGATTGTTTATATTATGAAAATATATCTCAAACAATGCATTACAGATATTTTAATTTTTAGTTCGCAATTTCGCCACACGCCCAATACAAGTTTAATAACTTGTACATCCTTGACAAAATAGAAACACAGGTCTAATATGCTAAATCTATGGGTCTAATACACTAGGATGCTAAGGCAAGTGTCGTATCAAAAACAGTTGAGCTAGGTCTCACTAAACCCGGAACAAATATGTTGCGGCCGCACACTTTTATCTCGTGCGGGGGTCGAACCCACGGCTTCTCGTTGTACAGCCGACCCTTAACCAACCGCACTACGGTGGCTGCCAAATTGTAAGTTGATAAAATGAAATGCATTTCGGAGTGAACAGAAGGGTTTAGGATAGGTGAAGGCGGTCGGTCGTTATGTAAGATCACAGATAAACACAATTGATTGGTACCTGGTTACTGCACAATTATGACGTAACTACTGTAGAGCTTGCCGACGAGACTTCGAATGCCCTGTAGTGCGTCTGCGCGCTCCTTATATTGGTACGCTCCCCTCTACATTATTTCAAACTACCCATCTTATTAAAAATCAATATAATCAAATCAACAACTATTTTGTATAATTTGTAAATCTATAATTTATGGTTACAATAAGAAGCTTAAATCATAATTAAATAATCATTACAATTCTCAAATTTTCAATCACTCCGACTTGCACTATTTCGTGAATGCATGTTATGATTTGGTCACTACCGTAATCCTTTTAGGCATGCTGGGTAATTACTAATTAGGTACTTAATACGTATAATTAGTATACTATTGGGTTACTGGCGAGCGTGGCAACTTATTTCCTGCGATAAGCAAAACTAGTCCTCTGTCATCCCTTTATTTTAGGCGACCGCCCAATCTTATTACTACAGCATCACATCAGTTAATAAAACTACTACATAATTTAAGATACTTTATTGAAGTAACAATACTTTATAACATACATATATAATGAAAAATACACAGAAATCATACGTGATTGTTGTACGCCCTTACTTGTGCACAGACTTGGCGAAACTTAACTCGTGTTACAAAAATATGCATTTATACAAACAAAACAAAACGTGATCCTATCACTGTAAAGAAATTAAATGCACTGGCGGAGAATAGTCGGAAGGCTTGGGTCCAACTATTGGACGGATTAGTGTGTCCAATGTTTGTACTGGGGTTGTGGTCCGCCAGGTGTGTGAGCGTACAACTACACACCCCTTTACTTCAGCTTGAGAATGGTGTTCTTGAGTTTGTCGACATTGGCTCCGGAGAACTCCTCGAGTTTCTTGCTGTTCTTGACGAACACGAATGTCGGCATCGAGTTGATGTTGTACTCTGTCGCGATGTCTTCGCATTCGTCGACGTCCACCTGGAAAGATAATAACGCAGATTAATATTTACTTTATAATGGATTTATGACTGTCCTGTTAATTTAGATGTTTGGAGGAAGCCTATGTTCAGAAACTGACTTCCTGTCGGTGAAAACAGATTAATAATCAATGAATGAAATTGTTTATTATTAGCACAATTTTAAAGTAAAACTAAATACATTTTTTGTCTAATTGTGCCGACAATGGGCTACTCTTTGAGATTATATACTGCGATATTATCTGAATAATACCGCAGCGATGGTTTTGAAAGATAATCTAAGTGACACATAGACCGTCCAGTCCACAGACAAACTGGAGTACAGAACAAAAAAAAACTAAAAATTGTTATAACTGCGTAAATTATAAAACGGCTGCGGGTTTAATCATCGAATGGTTACAAAGATAGGTCCATAGGTGCACCTTCATTGTGCATAGGTATTTCTGATTGCTAGAAGTATAACAAAGGCATTTCTGTTTGTGAAATGTAAAATTAGTTTGGTACAATTAGATAAAACACTTTCCCAAACGGTTGAATCAACGAACCGAGTAAATTTTATTAATAAAAAGGCTCCAAAAGAAACTCAACAGTCGACACATTTGCAAAAATAAAATAGCATAGAACGACAAATTAATTATGTTTAATTACATAAAATCACACCTTGCGAATTTATAGTACTGAACGAAAAATATATAAATTATTCTCTTTAGTTCTACAATGTTAATGAGATAGCCTTGAGCGATAAGAACTAAATTTCGTATTTTGTAATTGAAAATGTTTTGCATTTAATATATCCTCAGTGGTGGAGTAATTTATTAAAATGTCAGGTAACAGGCAGATGTTCGGTAATAATGTAAAATAGCAGGTGATGTCTGATTAAATAATGAATATTTTTATAATGAGAAATAGTTATAACAATAAAGTCTCATGTACACGGAGAGAGTTTCTCGTAGCGAGGATCGTGTGCGATTATCGTATGACACAACCGCCATAGATTATCGTGTTCTGAAAAATGTTTACACGATGCAAGTTTTTCATATCTTTACGATTTCTATGGTATGTAAAGTCTGCCAACGCGCACTAGGCTATCGTGGTGGGTTATATACGTAACGCCTCTCAATCGTACTCTCGATTGTAGAGGAAGCTTGTGCCCTGCAATGAGAATTGGAACGTATATGGGCTGATACAGAATGCAAAAATATAAGTACTATTTTTTCTAAAAGGTTTAATACTCTCTCCAAATGAAACTCGTATACTCGTATTCACACATATAGATATAAATAATTGTGGTGAAAGAGACAGTTATTATCTTGAATTATCTTATCGCAAGTTTTACGATTACAGATACGTTAAATCGTTCAATTATAACGTAGGTACTGCGATAAAAACTACAACTTATAGACATTTTGTTTCGTTATTTTATGATGTATTTCTCGTATTCTTTGTGGTTATATTTTTACGTTTATTTTTACTTATTCTATGCATTATTTTATTTCTATTATCTTTCTATTGTCTTATTCTATTCTATAGACCGAATGACTTGATACTATACTTACTATGCTATTATTACTATAGCAGCCACCAATGAATTTGGATCGTAGGTAAAATTTCTACCATTCAAATGGGGAGAGGAGAAGTGGATACGAAGCTTCAGCAATATCTCTTTATTTATTTAGCTTTAATTTTCTACACATTTGTGTAATATAAATATATATACATATATATTTCTAATTTATTCGTGGTTCCCTTTTGGGTAAAAGCCTCCTTAATCTTCTTCCATTTGTCCTTGTTAGCAATATCTCTTACGGGATAACAAAACAAGACAATTGGATGATAATACCCAAATTTAATTAAGAACTAAACTACTAAGAAATAAACTGAAAAATGAACAACAAAATGATTGAAATCTAACTAGCAGAGACGTTCGTACGTGACGCGTTGGCATGCTTCGTGCCTTTTATAAAAACATCTAAGACTAATTTGTCTGTCAGTTTGTCAAGGATATTTTTCTTAAAACATTAGATAAAATATAATAAAAACACACTAAAGGAATGAAGATAACTTTAATAATACCCAGTCGCCTATAGCGCTTCCAAACCGGTTGTTGACATTAGAATTTCTGTAAATTTTCGATTGTCCTTAAACAACTTGGAAACTACATTCTATTATATTGCCTGAGACTGGATTTTGTGGACGGTACAGCCCTCATCATATTTTGGGTCGAGAATAAGGTCTATTTGACCTCATTGACTTGACTGATTGTGAAAGGCACTAGCCTCTTACATACAATTAAAAATAAATACACCCAACAGTCACATACATAGTCCTGACGCCACACTAAGATTGACTCTTGTGTCGTGGTTATCAGAAACTAGGCGACACTTTTCGGTGTCACAAACACCCAACACCGGAACAAATATCTGTGCATCACACAACAATTTGTCTCAGTGCGGGGATCTAACCAACTGCGCCACTGAAGATGTCATTAGATAGATACCCATCTTCATTTCGTTTAACAATATTATTCTTCAAATCCTTCATTTTCTTATTTTATTCGAGACATTTCATTCTGTATGGAAAGGACAAGTCGTCAAACATGGTCGGTTGGCCTTGAACGATCGTGACGCTTCGCTGTGTTTTTCTAAAGCCGCAGTGTAATGTGATAAATAAACGGTGTTTTTCGAGATACTAATTGAGACAGGTACACTTGACAGCCTTCATGGCGCAGTTGATAAGACGTCGGCTGTGAAACGAGGGGCTGCGGGTTCGATCTCCGCACCGAAACAAATATTTGTGTGAACTACGGGTATTTTATTTCGGGTCTGGCTGTTTGTAAACCGAAGTCTAATACAGTAAAAACCGAAGTAAATCTAATATACAGTTGAATACGCGACTCAGTAAATATTCTCTTCGTAATAATAACCTACTAGAATTAATTCAGCCAAGGACAAACTATGGAAAAAAAAACAATTTTATATGACGGCGCACAGCTCTATAATAAGCTACCGAAAACTGTAAAGAATTGTGAAAATGTAAATAGTTTTAGAAATTGTCTTAAACAAGATATTCTGTCAAAAAGTACCGGAGACTAGACTAAATTAAGTTTAACATAATTTTTATTTTCTCTTTGTATCTCATTTTAAGTGAAATATGTATTTCTTATGAGAATAAAGTTCTTTAAATCTAAACCTAAGTCTCTCGTAGTTTCTGACACCCACGACACAAGACTCGATCTTAGCGTGGGGTCAGGACTATGCATGTGACTCTTAGGTGTATTTATTTAATTTTTTAACTTGAATTGATAGCCAGAAATACGACTAGTCGTACTCACAGTTTTCAGTGTCCAAGATGTAATGAAGATCGAGCCTCGTCAAACCGAATCCCAAATTTTAGTACCGATATCTCTTGAGATTCAGAACACAATTGATGCATTATTGTAAATAGACAATTTACTAACTACAAAGCATTTCTCATTGGCAAAATATAACTCCTAAACATCACTTTCCATATATTTAACTTCAGATAGTCCAACTGTTCTACAATCTTTCATCCCATATTCAATCTTTTCAGATGATGTATTGCCAAAAGTCCTTCAATAATTCTGGCTACAAGGCAATTTTGCTACATCTGAACTATCAAACTCACCGGTATAAGCATTAAACATAGCGCTATGAGTCAGCGCCTTATTGAGCAGATACCAAGAAATTGAATGAAATTCCACAACCGATATACTCTCGACATACGAGCACTATTAGATCGTGAGTCAATATTATCGAGTTTCCTCTTGGCAATGTCATGTATGCATTGATCCGATGACGTCACCGTTTCTAGGAACATTTCTGGCAACCGAATCGTGTTTTTATATCATACGCGAAGAATTACTCATCTGCAGTATTTATTTCGAAAACAGGTTTTTGAAATGAAATCAGAAATCATTTATTTGCACAAAATGTAGGTACAATCTTAAGGTCTTAAATCTATATATATAAAAGAAAGTCGTGTTAAAAGTTACACTATTTATAACTCAAGAACGGCTTTACCGATATGGCTGAAAATTGGTGAGGAGGTAGCTTAGAGCCAGGAGACGGACATAGGCTACTTTTTTTGTGAAGAAAAGGTTTGAAGGGGTTGAAATAAGGGATGAAAGTATGTATGGAAAAATCTAAACCGTTAAAGTTAAGATGTTAAACTTGGCACTTTAGTTACTCATTTAAAAATAAAAATACATAAATTAACCCTAAAGGGGTTAAAATAAGGGTTGGAATTTTATATGCAAAATCGAAACAGCTGAAGCTATTTCTATAAAAATATATATTTCAGCTCCTTATTACAAACAAAAAATAATGGCTTAATGGCTTTCTCCCAGAAGGGGTAGGCAGAGGTGCTACCAGAACACCCACGTTTCACCTTATATATTCCGTCCCACGATGTGATAGGGGGCGAGCCTATCGCCATATCGGGCACAAATTCCTGGCTCCGGGCTGATAATGAATAGAAAAATCCAATATCACTTTGCCCGACCCGGGATTCGAACCCGAGACCTCAGCTTTGCAATCGTACCGTAGTACCACTACGCATAGTCTTCTTTATTATCCTAAAGCGACGAAAAGGGGTTTGTTTTTACGAACATTCTTAGCGATGTTTCAGGTAGGAACTAAACAACAGAAATCACCAAGAAGGGAAAAACGTTATGACTATTGAATTGTTTACATTTGAGAAATAAGTAGTTTACTATACTTCAAAAAATCAATTTCGTAGTCAGAATTTTGCCTGAATTTTGCAAAGTATTTGTGTTTGCGTATTTTTAAAATGATATTCGTCGTATTTTCGTGTTTATATAAGGCCTATCTACAAAATAAAAGCAATTCCAAAAAATTGTCAATATGCCTATTTAGGCATTAAGGGATGAAATGGGATAAAGTGGGACGAACGCGATGAGACCGGTCGGATCCGGATTGCATTCGATGGGAAATAATGGGACGGGATGTAACAGAAAGAAAAGGAGCCAGATGAGATGGGATGGGATACAATAGGAAAAGGGATAGTAGGTAGGTACTTAGGTTGAGTTCAGGAGTACAAAAGTTTGAACGGGAATAAGATATTTCTGGTGTGGAGTGGAGTCTAAACATCTAAGCACCCAGGCGAAGCTGGGCCGGGCCGCTAGTAATACATAAGTAGTTCCAGTACATTTTGCATGTGGCGAGCAAGTTAGTATTTAGAGAACTTAAAAAAATAATAACATATGCGTCTTATTCTAATATTCCTATATATCGAAGTAACTTTAGAAACTTTAGAAATCTTGAGGGACATTTTGTTAGGATAAGATCTAACGACAGTATAGATGTCTCGAGATAAGACTTACAGTTTTAAAATCTATTTTAGTTATTCTTCGTCTTCTTTGCTCAAACTGAATTCAAAAGTCGTTCGAAAGGGACCAAACATTCGATAACTAAAATAGGTTTTAAAACTGTCTATGAATAAGATCCTAAGAGATTTGTTAGTTATGATTGGTTCGATGAAAACATGCCTCTTTCACCTGACCTACAATTATCAAACACGTACGTTTAGACATATACTCCATATTTGGCACTCTAAACTATATGTAGATATGCATTGATAAACGTTATCTAGGTACGTCTAATCAATTTCTACGTCTCTTACACGAAAAAGCGCCAAGAATTTTTGTACAACATTTCTGTACTGATAAGAAATTTAGATAATGGACGCAATACACGAAAGTTAAGGTTTAATGTCACTAAATACTATTTATGAAAAACTAGTCAGACGAAATTTTTGACGACGTTCTTTCACATTAGGCTTATCTGAAAATCTTAAAGGGAATTCTTATGTACCCGTACATAATGTAGAAAATGTAGAAGAGACACATGTAGAAAAATTTAACTTTTTTTTATAAAAGATAAGAAGAAAAAGATAAGACCTCGTAGTAGATGGCTAAGGAAGTGGAAATATGAGTTCGATCATTTTGATAACAACTGACGGAAGACAGCCTCGGTTAGTGAGGGATGGAAGAGGGAAAGAGGAGCTTTGCCCTGCAGTGGGACAGTGTAGGATACGACAAAAAATACTAGCCCGTTACGTGAGTAGAACGCATAGACTGGTAAAGACAGTGAAGTCCAGATAAAGAACCCCGAAGCGACAAATGGGTGTCTTCTATTGGTGGACAGAATGAAGCCGATGATTGAAAAAGGATATACTCAGACTAACCCCAAAATTCCATCTATTAGAATAGGTAATTACAAGGACACGTATCATTGTAACTTTAAATGACTTTGAAAAAAAGAAAAATAAAGAAACAAAAGTGAAGACAATTGGTGTTGCTGAGGGAGTTTCTTGCGCCGTTTCTTCTACAACTACAACACACTCCGAAGCGATGGTAGCAGTAATTAACGATTCAAAACATCTTGTGAAAGACTATTCGAATAAAGCTTTTTTTGATTTTTGATTTTGTTCGGGTTTTGGTTTCTGAACGGTGGCTACTTTCCGAGCGGATGCGAATATCCACTAACCAACAAAACTACAGGAAAACGGAATCTTACATTCATAATCAATTTGAATTCACGAAAACAACTAAAAATAATAATGATGTCATATTCTAAATTTAAACCATGGTTTCTGTAGATCGTTTTCCTAAGCGAGATGTGAACAATTAAATAATTTTGTTCATCGGCAAATCTTTTAGACAAAATAGCGGTGACGTCACCAAATATTTTTTAAACCTTCCTAATATAATGAGCTATCAACCGGCTTTAATATGTGAGATATTGGCTTTGATTCTAGCATAGAAAATGATATTCATGAAATCGAAACTGTTTCGGATCTGTGTAAAACCAAAAACCACAGTAGCTACATACCAATTTACCATTGTCTTTTAGGTATATTTCATTTTAAAAAAATACACCAATATAATAAAAAAAAAACACTTTTCCAACCAGTTATTAAACATAATCAGCATTTTCTACCTAATTTTCAAAAAGTCCTTAAAATGTCAAAACCAGAGACACAATAAAATTCCCACATAAGCAGACACAGGACCGCACGGGACTTATCAAACTGAGTTACACGCCCTCGGTTTAATTACGAGAAATTTTGTTGTATTGATAAGGTTTCGTTGTCGGGCTGGAAGCGTCAGAATATGCTTTGAACGACTACAAATAAAGCTTTATGTGTACATACTACATATATACTTGTCGAACGTATGTTTGTTTTTTGTTATTTTGCGAACAAACACAAATACTATTAAAATAAAAAAAATCTGCCAAAACAGTATTAAAGTAGCTTGTAAGATGAGGCAAGTATTAGTATTTTAAAAAGAGACTGACGTCACTCCTTTTCTTTTGCATTTATTTCCTTTTACTAGAACTACAAGATTCAAAACGTTTGTAACTTGTTTAATTCTGAATTGATTTACAAAATTCTTTTTGTGCTAGATTTTGGATATGGATACCTTTGGATAAATACATTAAAAAATGGAGTCAAATACCATATTTTCCCTGACTAAGACTGATCCGATTTGGATGAAATTTTAGTTATATAACTCTTTTTGTTACAATATCTATATGTTTATGCTAGTACATACATCTAGGTTATTTCTACGCCTTTCTTTAGTGAGTATACATGCTTTTATATACTAAATAAGTGATTTAATGAGCTGCTTTAGAACCAACTTCTGTTACAATCGCTGTATTATACAGAATTCACTAGAGTATGGTGCCCGTTTTTCTCTGGTAAAAACTGCTTTTCGAACACTTTAGTAAAGTAAAGACAATCAGACGTATAATTCATATGGTTTCAATTATGTAATAATAATTATTTCCATGCATTCATCCTTCATGGCGCAGTCGATTAGACGCTGGATGTGAAACTTGAGGCCGCGGGTTCGATTCCCGCTTCGAGACAAATATTTGTGTGATCCACAGTTAGTTTCGGGTCTGGGTGTTTGTGAGATCAAAAAGTCTCACGTGATTGCTGATATCCACGACACAAGACTTGATCTTAGTGTGAAGTCAAGACTATGTACGTGACTGTTGGCTGTATTTATTTATTATTTATTTCAATTTATACAATAATAAACAACATTTTCCGACCTGAACTACAAGGAAGTCTTTTGGAAAATCCCAGTATATGTAAAATCGTTTTTTTCCTTATTATGTAGAATGAATTCAAGTGTAAAAACATCATTATTTTAGGTTACCTACAGGATATACATAAACACACGCCTTTTTCCCAGAAGGGGTAGGCAGAGGTGCTACCAGGAAACCCACATTTCGCCTTGTATGTTCCGTCCCACGATGTGATAGGGGGGAACCTATCGCCATATCGGGCACAAATTCCTGACTCCGGGCTGCTAATGAATAGAAAAATCCAATAGCACTTTGCCCGACCCGGGATTCGAACCCGAGACCACAGCTTAAAATAATTCACAATCATTATATATTTTTTGTTAAAAGAAAATCATAAATTATATCATGTTTTTGTCTGAATACAGACAAGGTGACTGTTTGGATATGAGAGTTATTATACAACATAGCGGAATAAGAAGAAAAATAAAATAAAGGTTAACTACTAAAACCAGTCTGCAAAAAGGAATTTTAAAAATAAAAGAAAAACAATAGTCTTTTGCTTTTTTCTAATTATTCATTTTTAGCTTTTAGTTCTTATTTATATTTTATGCATACCTTGTTACTAACTGTCCATTATTGTTTTGTATTTTTAACTACAAAATTAAACATCCTTGAACATATTCAGCCTTATTCATAGACGGTTTTAAAACCTATTTTAGTTACGAATGATTTGTCTTCTTTGCTCAAACTGAATTCTACAGTCGTTGAAAAGGGACAAAACATTCAACAACCAAAATAGGTTTTAAATGTGTTTACGAATAAGGCCGATTTACTACAGCAAAACTGAAATGTTTGCATGAACTCTAAAAAGACGCCTATTTTGGACAGTCCTGTAATTTTTCGCTTTCAACAGGTCTCTGCAGATTTTTTTTCAATAGACTTCCTGTGACTACAAATTGCCGAAAGAGGGAGAAAAAGCACAATAGAAGAGAAAAGGAAACATGTATTTTTTCTCACCTTAACAACAACAATGGAGTCGGCCATCTCAGCGGCCATCTCGTCTAGTTTGGGCCCGATCATCTTGCAGGGCCCGCACCAGGTGGCCATGAAGTCGATCACCACCAGCTTGTCGCCAGCCTCCGCCAGCCTGTTCTTCAGGTCGTCTGAGTCTTTGATGTGGATCGACATTTTGCTGCGGGAGGAAATAAGGTTCAATTTGGCGTGGCTGTTGCGATCTGCCTAATATGAACGGTCAGGGTAGGTGTTGGTAAAAAACTTGACATAGTGGCCAGGAGTGGGACCTGCTTTTGCTGGGCAACAGATATACACAAGATATGTTTTCGAGCAGGTCGGTTCTAGTTTTTTCGACCGAAGAGATAACCGTCCTTGACCTGTGGATGCTCTTGGGCTGCATTGTTGTTATCATCAGGTGCACCGGGCACTTATTAAAAAAAATTAAAAGCACATTGTCATTTCTGGATCTCGAGTTGATAAAGCACGCGCCACCGAACCAAAACAAGGAACATCCACGTGCGATTGGAGCGTATTATGTTTAGAAGTAACTAGCCGTCGCGTCGTCAAAAACTGACTTGTATTTACCGAGTTAGTCTTAATATAGAGGCCGCGGCTTCGATCCCCGCATCGAGACCAATTTTTGTGTGAACCACATATGCTTATTTCGGGTCTGTGTGTTTGTGACACCGAAAAGTCTCGTAGTTTCTGTTACTCACGACACAGGACTTGATCTTAGTGTGGGGTCAGAACTATGTATGTGACTGTTGGGTGTATTTATTTATTTATTGAAAACGGGGACGAAAACATGATATTTTAGTGGTGGTAGGTCTCTCATATGTGGGGCCATCTGGGTAGGTACCACCGCAATGTCTATTTGTTCCGGTTGGAAGGACATTGTAGCCAGACTAACTACTGGACATAACGAGACTTAACATCTTATGTCTCAGGATGGCGAGCGCAGTGGAATGCCAACCATTACTTTGTAATTCATGGTGTTGTTTGGTGTTGCTACTGTCCATGAGCGGATGATCGCTTACCATCAGGCGAATGGCATGCTCGAAAAAATAATCATAATTGAACAACATATAACTATCAACCATCGTCTTAACAGTCGAAATATTTTACATGGCAGGAATATGACCTCAATCCGTCGTAGTTTAAAAGTTACGATCACTAACAGGTACAAACACCATTATATTTTATAGCCTATAAAGTTTCATAAAGAAGCTATTTAAAAATTGCCTATAAATTACGCAGGTAGCATAAAGCCCCATTTACACGGGGAGAGTTTATCGCGGCGAGAATCGTATGCGAATATCGGATGACATAACCGCCATAGAATATCGTGTTCTGACAAATGTTAACACGATGCAACTTTTTTATATCCTTACGATAATCGAGGCGAGAAACTCTCCCTGTGTAAATGGGGCTTAAGAATAATAATAGTAGGTTACACATATCCTATCTGAAAGCATCTACATACACCTAATTAACTATTTTGTCCTTAATATTCCCCTATCGTGAAATGTTACACCACTTTATAAACCCATATTTATTGCTGGGGCCGCCAAATTGGCCGCAAGGGACACCATAAACCATGACCTAGATATAAAAAAAAATAATATTTTTAATTGGTCTAATGTAATTTGGTTAAATTCGAATAATAATTAGTTAATTAATAATTCATTTTAGCTTCGAAAATTCTATTGATCATACATGTTTCAAAGATTTAAAATGAGACATGTCAAGCGATCTGCAACCTATGGCCTTTATAATATAATTTGCAGTGACATTAATTATGTCCCACGTGCAATTTTCGTGTTAATTAGAGACTGTCCCGCCCACACGCCATTGCAACTCCTGTCGGCCAGGATCAACAGCGCGCGACGAATTGTTATTTTAATTGTTTTCGTAGCTGTATGGGACCCTATAAGTATAGGATTAATTGGAAACTAGCTAGCTAAGTCAAAACGCTTCCATTTTCTACATTATTAATGGAACTTTAAGTGCCCTGAGGTAACACATACACAGCTGAAAATTATCTTCTTTAGGAACATGAGAGCTAAACAATTCATTTTCTTGGTTTGTATAGTTTGAAATACATAGTCAAAACGGAGCAAACAGGTTTGGCCGGCAAAACAAAATATTGCGCAAGAAAAGCTATTGAGTCATGAGGTGACCTTGCTAGAGTTTACTAAGGCATCACCGTCGAAATTACATGTTTAGAATACACAAAAACAAAAATTGTGCTATTATTTTAGATTAGTTAAATTCGTCTCGTTAGTCTTATGCTACATGCGCGGTCTGCGAGCCGTGAGATCCAGAGTTTGATCCCCAAGTCGAGCACTCGGTAATCAATTTGCGTTTTGAAAAACCAATTTTCCCGGGTTTTAGTTTTATTCTCGCCTTGGCAATGGGCACATCCCTATCACATTAGAGATTTAGTGATGATTATTATTTGGTCCTTAATCCCAACGTTACATAACTTGTACTTTAATCGAAATTCTATCTAGATAATTACAATTATCACTCGGTTTCTATCCTTATCGTTGGAATAACTTCTAAGTTTTAGTTTCTAATAAATTTTTTTATAATAAGAAAATCGTGACTACATAACGCGACACAATTATTTAACAAAAAAAAGGTATTTTACCTGCCACAACGTGAGAACTTTATTCAAGTCGCTTTTGCAATTATAATTATTTAACATAACTAGAGATGATATAACACGATAGTTACGTGAATCGATGGTAAAAAGGCTCTTACATTTATCGATTTTTTATTCACTATAGGTTAAAAAAAATTGTTGCGATTTTTTTTATATATAATTTATAGAAAAATGTATGCTACGGTTTAGGACATTTAAAAAATAGTTGTTATTAAATGTCATTTTGCACAATCATGTTTTGAATTCTGTAAATCCATTTGTGGATACCACGGTCTGTAGTATCTATATTTTAGTCGTTTTGAAAAATTATCTTTGATTATTTTGATGTTTTAGCATCATTACAGCATTTATTACATGGGGATATAGTATGAACATTTAATATACATACATAAGCTCACGCCCTTTTCCCCAGAAGGGATAGGCAAAGGTTCTGCTTGTTACCCACCCTGGATCACCCACGTTTCGCCATGTCAATTCCATCCCAGAATGTGATAGGGGGCGAGCCTAACGCCATGTCGGGCACAAATTCCTAACTCCGGGCTGATAATGAATAGAAAAATCCAATAACTTTGCCCGACCCGGGATTCGAACCCGAGACCTCAGCGTCATAACCGTACCGTAGTGCAACTTCGCCACCGAGGCAGTCCAACATTATCAGTATTAACATTTAACTCAAGTTAAAACAACTTAACAGAACAGGTAAACGAACCGTCAAGATAAAAGAACAGAAATGACGTAAAATAGTTAAAAATAACTAATTATAACAGACGATAGCAACCCTAGTCGTGAAAATATACCTAAAGATGTAACCATAGAAGGTAACAATGTATTTAAAGTAAATTTTATACCCCATATAATCCGTATAAAAATTATTTCCGACACTGTAATTTACAATCATTAAAATGCAAGAAATTAAAACTAATAAATCAATTAGCCGGTGCAAATTTCCCAATCGAGTGTTATAAACTGATTATCGTTCATAATCGATAATTGATTAACGATATTAGGCGTAACCACAACATCTCTAGCCGACACGAGCCAAGGTCTCAGCTCTTGCAATCGATACGAATAACCTTGCGGTTTATGCTCCATTACTCACCTATATTAAACTATAAATTAAAGTAATATCACAGAACACTCGCACTGAGGCAACTTAAATATTTTGTACTGGAACGCGTCCGCTCACTCCGACGGTCAATCACACACTAACTGTCCCTTCAACTTGATTAGTTTATAACCTAAATGCTTTGAGAATTGTGTGGTGTAATCGTAAACATATTTCTGTCTCTTTCGCGTCTACTGCAAAGGTTGACGAGAGACAAGAAGGGATTATACCAAGTCGTTTGGCTAGTTCGATCGCCGAGGTGACGTCACCGTTTTTTTTGATGAATCACGGCCTTGCTTTAAGCTGAGCTCGTCATTTTTCCGTGTTCTCTATTCTCTTGAATGAATGTAATTTTCTGTGAATCCTAAATGGAGTTAAGAATTTAAATATCACCGCAACTCGGCGAAAATTTGAACAATATGAATATGGGAATGAATAATAGATGAGACAGTCTGACAATAATATTGTTGGGCAATGTATTTTAGTAGAAGTATCATTTTGTGTCTATGCCTAGGAATATATGGGACGGACAGACAGGATAGTAAAAGTTATTCATTACGCCATCGGTATTACCGTCCCATCATATAGGCCAACCTAAAGAGGGGAGTGCCATATCAGGAATCAATAACTATTCCATATAAAACTACGATAAAATGAAAGCAGAATTGTGACTAGCTTTTATAGTTTCTTAGAAACAATTCAGTGTTAATGGATTTTTAATATTACCGAAGGAAGTGAATTAGATTTTCATTATAGATAGTTTTGCAAAGGTTATAAAGAACAGCCTGTTTTAAACAAGAACGTTTAAGCCAAACATTTCAAACATTTCGAAGTTACGAGGGCGTTACTCAATATTGTTCATGTCAACAATTAAAAAAAAATTGAGGAGGCAACTCGTGTATAAAACACTATGGTGCCAGTCTTCTAGACCCAGAATATTGTTCTGTATTATAAAAAAATTGCGCACTGATGAGTACGGAACTCCTTTGTAATCAAAAGTACGATTGAGAACGGTGTTTAGTTTTATTTTCCTGCCCGTATACCACATTTTTATAGGAACGGTGCAACGTCATTGTGTCATATTACAGAATAACTTGACTTCTAATTTTATGACCGGCTGTCTGCCTATCAACCCTTTAAGGAGTGGGTCTTTTATTCAGCCACAGGTCTAATGTAGTAAATTTCACTTAAATTCGAAATTATTTTGCTAAAGACAGTAAGCAATCAGCCAGCAGTAAACTTAGAAATCGTAGACGAGGCCTATGCCTTGAAGTGCGATGCATAGGGGCAAATATGCAATAGGAAACAACACAAACAAAATGTATGTGCCAAAAAGAGTGGTACACGTATTGCTATTTCTGTTTGTCTTTTTCACTCTTACGCAATTACACTATCTTCTCTCTCGCTCTACTCATTTCGCGGTCCTGATTGGTACAAGCGTGGTGCGTACAAAATTTGTTTCCGATGTCTGCTCTGGTATCATAACTCAATGGATATTGATAGTTTTAATCAGATATGGAATTCAGTTTGATTGATAAGTCATAATATGCATCAACTCTTTTTAAACTTGTTAATTACGGTCGTGGTAAAATCAATTTCCTAAAATTTGATCGTGGTACGAATACAGTGCACGTGATGGTTGATAGAGTATCCATCAGCATTTGTCGGTATCAACTTATATACGTTCCACTGCTTGGCATGGGTCTCCTCAACAATCGAGAGTATGATTGAGAGTATTTAGGCCATATAGTCCGCGCTGGCCTAGAGCGTGTTGGCGGACGTTACATACCAAAGAAATTCTTGCAAATCGCTATGGTATGCAGCTTTCCTCACGATGTTTTCCTTCACCGTTATAGTGCGTGGTGAGTAACTATTGACGCTAGACTAGCGTGGTGGACTATATGGCCTAAACACTCTCAATCGCACTCTAGATTGTAGGGGAGGCCAGTGCCCTGCAGTGGGACGTAAGGGCTGATACGGATACGAACATCCTGCTAGGTAGGTCTGCACTGCATGTATCAACTGTGAACTAATGCATTGCAATGACTTTGACGTGATTAAAGGAATACTTTTGCATATTAAGATTTATTTGTAAGTGACTATTTGCATAAACGCTTGTATATAAACCTGCACATTAAACAAGAGCTAAAAGTGTGAAAGAAACACTGATATTCGAGCAGTTGCTGTCTCTTTCTAAAATTCTGATTAGGCTAATAGACAGGCCTATTTGTATGTATGGAGTTAATGGACATATTTAATTAATTAAACCTACGCAAGAGATTGGTATTAACTATTTAGTCACTATTTTCATCTAGGGAATAGTACATATCATTGGTATATTATGTATTGAGTCATTCAAGAGACCAAACAATACCGATTTCATGTATATAAAAAAATATGTATGTTCAAAATACTGGTCAATGACATATCCTTCTTCCAATCTCAAAACTCGTAAATACCATTTTGGGAGTAACCAGCTTGGCCTATGTTATGAATTTCGATTTTTAAAAATCCAAGTATGCTATTCATCAAAATTTACCTTACAACGCAGTATTTTTCACTGGTCCTCAAAATTTTGGATTTGGCCAACCACACTCACTGGTAAATTTTACCCTTATCCAATCCAATCCAATCCATCAGCCAAAGGAAGTCCACTGCTGAACATAGGCCTCTCCTAATGATTTCCACAGTGCCCTGTTGGAGGCAGCCCGCATTCAGTGACAGTCCGCGACCTTTACCAGGTCACCTGACCACCTAGTGGGTGGACGTCCCACGCTCTTTACCCTTATATCATATTGTAATTAAGAATTCATATTCCTTTAATTTTTAACATATTGTCTAATGTTTGGAGATATTGTTATATGACTAAATGTTAATGTTTTGAGGTAAATATGGTCATGTGTCCCAAATGCCCTTTAAAAGATACCACCCACATGTCTGTCCATTATTATCAAATATCTAAAAATAACTTATATTTTTACATTACAATTGACTGAAACACAATCCATGAGACAGTTGTAACCACAAACATACCACAGATATAAATACTATAAATATATTGTTAGGTTAAAATGTAGTGAATGCAGCATTTAGAATGTTATGTAATATTTTCAAATTATCAGTTGCCAATTTAATTAGTGAAGAGTTATTCAATAAGTGTGGTTTCACTATAATTGTTCTATTTTTAAATCGAGCCAATTACTAAAGAAGCCAACATCAAACAGCTAATAACGAGAATTAAAAAAAAATGTATTCTAAATTTAAAGTTTCAAAAATGGAATCTTGTTGGCCATTATTTCATATAATATAGACAGAAATGTGCCATTACAACATTTAACACATTGTCCGGAATGAATTAATTAAAATTCCTGCAAATGCTTAGAATACCTCAGTATGTATGAGAAGCACTCTTGCTCCTCATCCTATGATCTCATCCATTATCAATTATTTTTCTAAGAAATATGAATGGGCAATCAATATTAAACCCTCATGGGTGTGCATAAAGTGCATTTCACTGTAACACTACTCTAGGAGGTAATTAAAGGAATAAAGTGCCTACTGTTTGAACAACAGATGTATGACAAAGTTATAAATGGAATTGTATTGAAACGGTCTGTTGTAATTGGTCAAACTGTGAAATGTAGTTACTGATTGTGTTATAGTATAACATTTTTAATCATAGAAAAAAAAATTAAAATGTAAGCAACTGAGACATTGGCTGTAAAAGGATTTAAAGCAAGACAATGTTTTTTTTTTGGGAGTCCTTATATTGGAAACTATTTGTCTTTCAAGTCAGAAATTACTTAATTAAGAAATGTTCAAAAATATTTTTTATTTGCCTTAAAAACACTACACTCTTTTTTTTAAGACATTAATGTCATTATCTTAATGATTTCTATTACTTTTTTGGTTTTTAATAAATATTTAGAATTCATTACCCATTGCCTAGTTAGTACCTCTATGATTGAAATAAATTTAAACCTTAGTCCACTATGGATGCCTTATGCAACATATGTTGCATGTGTAGTAATAATTAGTAATATTATGTCCTAAAAGTTATATTAAAATATCCCCCACCCGTTTTATCCAATGATTAAATTAATTTGAAATCGAAGTTTTCATTTAACTGTCTCTGGCTCCTATTTACTTAACTACATTTAGTAATTAAGTAGGGTGTGCGATGTTTCCACCCACAAGATCAGTATTTTCACTTATGTACAACTTGATCAACATCATTCAACGATTTTACAGCAAACACCGAAGCTTAGTCTCTTAGTCGCACTGGCTTGTCTATACGTCGCATCGAAATAAGTCGGAAAGAAAAATTGCGACTTTCAAAAGTAGGGTAAGTAGCTTCATAAAAAGTAACAAAGTAAAATCGTGATATGCTGTAAAAACTACTCCGACACGACTTTTTGCAACAAAAAAAGCCACCAGACCGCCAGATACGATAAAAATGACATTTAAAACCAACATAGCGAGAAAAAATCAATCGAAGTAACAAGAGGCGACAGAAACAAGGTCACAAGTAGTTCCTTAACTAATACGATAAATACAAATGTACTTACATGGGGAAAACGCAGGGGTTACGAAATAATAATGTAAATGTAAAATAATCACATATACGTGTGGAAAATAGTAAATATTCTGTACCGGCAGAACACGCGGTGACAATCAAGCAAGGCACGGAAAAGCGCAGTAATAGAGGTGGGCGGTGTTAGTGAAAATTGATTATCACCTGTACAACCACCTTGTTAGTCGATTACAACTAATTTGGTACCTTATATTTTTAATAATTAAATATTTAACTTTATAAATTATCCTTATAAAATAAAATTACAATTATTATTACTTCATAATATATTTAAAAATATATTATTGTTTTAAATGTAAGTTCACATATGCATAATCGTCACACATGTATCCATATAGGCATGCAGGGACTATGGAACATTATGGATCGCCACTTTACTCGATCCTGACTTAATACTTTCGCTTAATCCGCTTTAATCATTTCATCAAAGCTTTCTTATTGGTTCAGGGTACTTTTGGCCCCACCCTTGTTTAGGGTGTCACTGTAAATTCAGTGCGATTAACTTTACCAACTTTCACATTCACACCGACCTTGTATATTTGTTAGGTTAGTCCTTTACCCCATTGTTTTTAGATGGCCATACCTCTCTCAATTCTCGATACTACATTTTCTTACACTCCGCAAACTTCTATCACCCCGATATTTCGTCATCTGTCACAGAAACTCACATCACATTTTCCTCCTAATGTAAGTACATATGAAAGTTGTGATGCTATATGCTTTAAAATTATCTTCTTGAACAAATGTTCTTCAGATTTCTTATATAGTGCGGCAGTTTACTCAATTGTTTCTTTAGAATTAATAAAATATTATGATAAGACTGAAAAAAATTATACATTCTTGAGAAATAATGATAATTATTCATTATTAATGACAGGCACGCCCACATTTTAAATTCGGGGTTGATCTTCACTTAAGGATTAAGATTCTAGAAGATAGCGGCTCGACCCGGGTACAGACACTTTATGAGTCCAGTGCATATCAGATACATATTGTTTCACGTACTAACTTTCTCATCCCAAGGGATAACTACATTTTTGAAATAAAAAGTAGTCTATGCGTTAGTTCAGGATATTAACTACCTTCATACTAAATTCAATTCAAATTGGTTTAGCCGTTTGGGCAGGCAGACTCCTTGCTCATCCCACAGAAAACGACTTTTTTCGAGATAAAAAGTAGTTTATGTGTTAATCCAGGGTATCAGCTACCGCCATACCAAATTTCATCAAAATTGGTCCAGCCGTTCTTGCATGCAGAAGTAACAAATACACATACGTTCACCCATATAATATTAGTCGGATTATTTATTAACATTGGACCTGAGTAAACTATGTTTATAATGTTATTATTCAACATCACACTTAATTACTCTCATTCAATAATAAATTAGTAGCTTGATAATATAATTGGACAATTAGATCTAATTACGACTTCAAGAAAATAGTTTAATCGTCTTATTACAGACTAACTACAGACCTATTCTTTGAACTTTGCACCCAACGCGGCTTCTCTCTTCAGTGATGACAGTTGACAGTTCAGTTGTCATTTTTACTTGAATAAATTGTGTCCGGATAGCGGTATTTCGGCATTTTTTCAAAACTAAAGTTTTATTCCTCTAAGAAACACTGAAAATGTCGTCTGATATAACAGAAATTGGAGCTCAGAAAGTAAAAAGCGTCGCTAATGGAGAGGTAAGTCTTTATAAATTTCCATCAATGAAACAATGTCGACCGGATACATGCGAAATTAGAAAATATGTTATCACGATTAATCGGCGATTTCACGAGGTAAATCATCAAATTTATCAATTGATATGAGCTGTAAGAGGATTTAGTTGGTGGTTCGATGCTCTGGTTAGCTAAACTAAGGTTCAGTTTCTGGATAATTCTTTCGTAATTCAATGCAATATTTTAATAACCAGTGAAGTGTGATGAATAGGTAACTTTTTTTGCAGTTTCCGATGTACGTCGTACATTGTAACTGTTTATTGCGACATAAGATTGTGTTAGATTGCAAATAACGGGAAAAAGAACAATTGGTTCACCATTTTAATGCTTTAAACGCTTTTATGATCTCATGATAAAAAATATATTTAAAACTTTTGCTATGGAAAAATACATGCAAAGTACGACAGTCCAGACATCCGTAAGATGACTCAATAAAAACAAATGTATCCTACTATAGGGGAGTTTATTCCTGTAGTGGGCCCTGGGCTTAAATTCAGATCCTCACATTCTTATGAGATTTCGTATAATAAAACTCGGGACTTCACAGTTCACAACATAAACTGCCGCTGGACTAATAAGTAATTGCAGAAAGAATGAAGAAAATTACCAGTTAAAGCAACAATGCAAACATGCAATCCCTCATTTATCTTATGTTGGCATATTTTTTAAATTGTTTGTTAGAGACTTGGTCAGTTTGCAATATCTTCAACCATGGTCAAAAAGCCATTGACACTACTATGCCCCTTTCAGCCTCCCCCAGGTTACCAAATGGGGAATTATATAGCTTTTCTGTCATAAAAAGATGTTCTATTGACAAGCCTAAATTGCTTTTGTTTATAGATTATCTGTTTAGACATGCAGACAATGTTTTAATCAAAGTACAAATTAAGAAGGTCAATTAGTTACCACTTAAGTACAACTTTTATGTCTACAAAACATATTTAGAATAAATTATTATGTGATACCAGAAATATCTGTAACATTAATGTGCATATTTTTATCTTTATTACAACATTGATAGTGTATAGACTTAATGATTGTCATAAATAATCAGTTTATCATATTTACAATAATCAAGGCTATATCTAAAATGTCTAATTTTCCCTTTTAATGAGTTCCATGTTAAAATAATTAACTAATCTGAACTTTACGGTTCAAAATTGATTATGGTAGTATACTAAACTACTATTAGCTGTAGTTCTGACAGCATTAGGCCAGTGCAACGGAAATACCCTTATTGGCCTCTCTAGATTACTGAAACAGGAGCTAAACTAAACTTCTTCTCATAAAACTGGCTATAGCAAACATATTATTTACAAATAAATGTTCATATTATTATTGCTTAAGAGCAATCGTCAGCTTACTCTTAGACGGAAACTCGTGGACGGGTGCCTTTTCCCCATCCTTACATATGGCTCTCAGACCTGATCTTTGACTAAAGTGCAAAAGTCCGAACTCGGTGTTTGCCAGAGACCTATAGAGTGCAGTATCCTAGATGTAAAATTATGTCCGCATAAGAAAGAGATCTGCGCACCAGAACAAAATATATGGATGTGGGGCAACAAAAAGCCAAATTAAAGTTGGACTGGGTAGGTTACGTCTGTCGTATGTCAGGCGAGCTGTGGGTTAGGGCTGCTACAGACTACAGAGAATGGACTCCACAAGACTTCACACTGCGCAGAAGGTGGAGAGATGACTTGGACCATTTTGATAACAACTGGTGGAAGAAAGCCTTGGATAGAGAGGGGTGGATGAAGGAAAGGGAGGCCGCCCGTGCAGTGAGACAGTATAGGCTAGGACAAAAAAAAAATTGCATCTGTTTTTACATACAGAAACATGTTTATCTTACATATTATCGGGTGTCAAGTGTCAATGCACTATTTATACTTTCGATTGTGTTGTTTTTCTCCGAGCACTTTTTATCTTAATTTATACCGCCCTTGGTAGTTCACAATAACATTGTATGAGCAACGGTCTATTTTTAGATTTCGCAGACAGACTACGTTTTGTAAGGATGGGACGTACAGATAATTTAAAGGAATGTATTCACTATATTTTCGTTTGTAATGTGTTTTTTTATAAATAAATGAATATACGGTACTATTCGTAAGAAACCCTGTTATAAAATATATAATACAATGTGATTATCAAACCAAAGAGAAGGGAATGGAAAGTAAAAAGGCAGTGAGGAGGAAAATGTCTAACGCCTGAATACTCAAAGTTCAAACGCTACTTAAATATTATGTTGCACTTAACTACGCAAATCATTATTACAGTCGAAATCATTGGGAGAGGCCTATGTTCAGCAGTGGACTTCCTTTGGCTGATGGATTGGATTGGATAACTACGCAAGTCCTGCTTAAATGTACTGGCTAAGTAGGATGCGGGTAGTTAAGTGGAACTTAATATTTAAATGGCGTTTGAGTATTCCGGCGTAAGTAATCTCACTTATCAAACGCAACACGACAGTAGAGCCGTCGCTGCACCTCGGTTTTCTGAAAGACAGTGGTACTAAACCAGATACCTGGTCCAGTATTCGACGGTAATCTATGGAAATTACTGGGAGGACCTATTGACAACATCATTTATAAATCCATAGTTGTGTCTAAATAAATAAATACACCCAATAGTCACATACATAGTCATGACCCCACACTAAGATCGGGTCTTGTGTCGTGGGTATCAGAAACTACGAGAGACTTTTCGGTCTCACAAACACCCAGACCCGATACAAATACCTGTGATTAAGACAAATATTTGTTTCGGTGCGAGGATCGAACCCGCGTTTCACAGCCGGCGTCTAACCAACTGCGCCGCGGAGGCTGTCAAATAGTCAAATATGAAAGGTTTAATATATCTCTTGCCATTATAAAAGAAAAAGGAATGCTCTCTAACATTGATTATCTTTGTTCCAGGTTGCAGAACTGAAGTCGTTCTGGGAGAATCAGAATGTGGCTATCATATTTTTCCGCCGTTGGGGATGTATGTTCTGCCGACTATGGGCCAAAGAGGTAATAGCCAATATTAAATTTTTCATAGTCTATTTCGTCAAAATGTCTTCATTCACCGTTATATTGGTGATGACTCCGAAAAGTCAGAGGTTTGCCCTGGGATTTGAACCCGCGACCACCGTGAATATTTTGGCAGCCGCGTCTGATTCGTTACCAACAGACCGCCACGCACTTAATAATGTACGACGTAGCGTCATAATGCCTCTCACCGCTGACGCATACTGCGACTTATAAAACGGCATTCTTGGTATTTTCCATACAGAGTCGTAAATATCATACCGTGCGTAGTGCGTTTTAATTGAGGAACAAAGATTTTTTATGCAATGAATGGCGAGACGAGCATGCCATTCGCCTGATGGTAAGCGATACGACCGCTAATCGACAGTAGTAAAACCAAACAACACCATGAATTACAAAGAAATGCTTGGTATTCCACTGCGCTCGCCATCCTGAGACATAAGTTAAGTCTGATTATGTCCAGTAGTTACGCTGGCTACAATTTCCTTCAAACTGGAACACAATAAAGCGCTTGCACTGCCGTTTGGTGGAAGAAATAGACATTGCGGTGGTACCTACCCAGGCCTCCCACATATGAGAGACCTACCACCAAATTTATCGTATGACAGGTTTTAGACTACAACGTAAGGTAGTCCTTCAGGCAAACACGAATATCATGCCACCAAAATTACATATGGATTATAGATAGGAGTAAATATAAAGTAATAATATTTAAGTTAATAAAATATAATTTTATTTAATTTTTAAATAATGAAAATTTTAAATAATTGACTAATAATCTATACAAGTAATTAATTTGTAACCGATCGATGTCTGTACATGGAAGATAAATGAGAAAAATTATATGGGGGGATTATATTAACGTAATAGAACCCAAAACAATGATTTTTAGAATTTTTGATTGTGCCGTTGTGCGCGAAGAAGTCGGAAACGGCTTAAGGGATTACGATGAAATTTGGTATGGAGGTAGCTGACACCCTAGATTAACACTTCGGATACTTTTATCCCGAAAAATGTAGTGTTCCCGTGGGATGAGGAAGGAATTCCGATATATGGCACTTTTTTATACCCAAAGGTATGGGATGGGACTGGATTACATGCTTTGAGTGAGACTGAAACGAGACAGAACGGGATATAACGGGACGAAATGGGAAATTTCAATAAAATAATACTTTTCTTTCATACAACAGAGTTGTGTGCTCCACTAGAGACCAAACCTTATCATAGATTCTCAAAGCAATCGAACTTGATATTACGAGTAAGTTTCCAAGCTCGGGGTTATATGGTTCAGTGCTGGGGCGGTGCGTCCTTGTCGAAAGTGACCCCGGGTAGGGCGGCGGCATCCGAGTTCTTTGAATGTCGTGGTTGCCCGTACTTTTAATTAGTTACTTCGTTTCGGTGTTGATTGAAAGGCATCATATAAAGGCTCAGGCCACCGATTGAATGGGGACATAAATATAAAGGTTAATGCTATCTTGGGTTTACGCGAATATTACAAATTGAAATAAAACGAATTCTTACGGATTTTATCGCGAATTTAATTTAGTTTTTATTTTTTTTAATTTCCCGACGTTTCGTTTACTTTACAGTTTTCGTGGTCACGGGGCGGACTGAACTAAATTACTAAATTAAATTCTGCGAACTAAATTAAATTCGCGATAAAATCCGTAAGAATTCGTTTTATTTCAATGTATAAAGGTTAAGTTAACTTACTAATAGCCTTTAGAAATCGACTACTACTTAGAATAATCTAGAAAGAAATCAACTCAATAAGAATGTGCATATTGTGTGTTTTAACTTATGCCAATGACCTTCAACCGGTACACAGCAGTGTTCACCCACGGCAGAAATAGACAGAGGTGGTCTTGTATCCCCTGTGGTACCATCTTGATAGTGTCGCGAACGAGGGTTGATGGTACACTAAATTGATTTTAGAAAATGCGTAGTTGTTAAGCAAAAATGATGAATATTATGTGTACGTCATATGTTCTGTTGGACCGGACACCTTTCAACCTTATAAAAGATATAAATAATGTAATTTTACTATGGGATGAATTGGATAGATATTATACAGAATACATACATACATCACGCCTTTATCCCAGAAGAGGTAGGCAGAGGTGCAACCAAGACACCCACTTTCGCCTTGTGTGTTCCGTCCCATGATGTGATAGGGGGCGATCTATCGTAATATCGGTCACAAATTCCTGAGTCCTGACTGATAATGAATAGAAAAATCCAATACCACTTTGCCCGACCCGTGAATCAAATCCGAGACCTCAGCTTTCTAATCGTACCGTAGTACAACTACGCCACCGAGGCAGTCGACACCATTATGCAGAATATTTTGTAGAAATTCAATGTTTACCATGATGTCACAAATATTATGTTACTAGTGTTAATTAGTACCTATGTAGTTAATTGTAAAAATGGATAAAATATAAATATACTTAACACTAGATTTAATCCTCACGATGTTTTCCTTCACCGTTATAGTGTGTGGTGATTGACTATCAATACACACATAACTCCGAAAAGTCAGAGGTGTGCCCTGGGATTTGAAGCCGCGACCGCCATGAACAAGTAGGCGGCCGTCTGGTACGTTACCAACAGGCCACCACGCACTACTCGTCGTGACGAAACCTGAATACCATACCGATTTGTATAAATTTCTATGGTATGTAAAAGTCCGCCAACCCGCACTAGGCCAGCGTGGTGTATTATATGGCCTAACCACTCTTAATCGTACTCTCTATTGTTATTAATAACTTTAGATCAGTAGAATATAATGTAACATGCATCACCATGGCAGATGTGTTGACAACAGATTTGTACATAAACGCGTGAGATCAGATACTTAATACGGGACATTATATATTGGAATAATAAACCAGTGTGCACATCTTGTTCTAACCACTCTCAATCGTACTCTCGATTGTAGAGGAGGTCCGTGCCCCACAGTGGGACGTTTATGGGCTAATACAGTTAGATTTAATCATCCGTGGATAACGCAGTTAGTTGCGCATTTAATTGTACATACATACATACATAATCGTCATGCCTGTATCCCATACGGGTAGGCAGAGACTATGGATCGCCACTTTGCTCGATCCTGACATACTACTTTCGCTTCATCCACATTCATCAATCTTTTCATGCATGCCCGTCGGTTCAGGGTACTTTTGACCTGGCCCTTATTGAAGATATTAATTGTATCTAGAAATTAGAATTAAGTACCCTTTATTTATTAAAAATGTGTAACTGTTTTTCCAAATAGACAAAAAAATATATATGTATTAATATATTATTTACAGTTGGCCGACATAAAACCGGTGCTTGACAAACACAATATAAGGATGGTTGGTATTGGCGTTGAAGAGGCCGGCTCCAAAGAGTTCGTCGATGGAAAGTATTTTGATGGAGGTACGTATGAAACACTTCTTGTTAAATTACATAATTAAACCCAACATAATTATACGAAAGATTTGTACGTCTTGAAGGGAAACCAGAGTGACCCCAACATAATTATGTTTAAGCAATAAAATATTTAAAAAAGACATTTATTTGATTGGAAGTGATTAATAAGAAACTGGTCAAGTTAAGTCGACAGTCTCCGTGGCGTAGTTGGTTGGATGCCGGCTGTGAAACGGAAGGCCGCGGGTTCGATCCCCGCAACGAAACAAATGTTTGTGTGAACCACAAGTATTTGTTTTGAGTCTGGGTGTTTGTGAGACCGAAAAGTCTCTCGTAGCTCCTGATACTCACGACACAAGACTTGATGTAATGTGGGGTCAGAGCTATGTATGTGACTGTTGGGTGTATTTATTTATTTTAAACCTAGTGGCGAACAATTAGATTAATTCAAACCTGGAATTGTTTTGATTGGTAAAAGAGTAGCCAATAGTCACATACATAGTTCTGACACCCCATTAAGATACCAAGTCTTATATTGTGGGTATCAGAAAATACGAAAAACTTTGCTTACAACACCCAAAATCGATATAAACATTTGTAAGTCACGCAAACATTGATCTCAGTGCGAAGATCAATTCTTGTCCATTCGTTTCCCAGCCAGCTTTTACTGTATCAGCCCATATACGTCTCACTGCAGGGCACGAGCCTCCTCTACAATCGAGAACACGATTGAGAATGGTTAGGCCATATAGTCCACCACGCTGGCCTAGTGCGGGTTGGCGGACTTACACACCATAGATTTTTTTAAAAAATCGCTACGGTATGCAGGTTTCCTCGCGATGTTTACCCTCACCGTTATAGTGCGTGGTGATTGACTATCAATACACACATCACTCCGAAAAGTCAGAGGTGTGCCCTGGGATTTGAACCCGCGACCACCGTGAACATGTTGGCAGCCGCGTCTGGTCCGTTTACCAACAGGCCACCACGCACACAGCAGGCTTTTAAATTGTACTTAATATTTTCAGATCTTTACTACGTGGAGAACATATCCACGTACCAACTGCTGGGATTCAAGCGGTTCAACCTGGTCACAATACTGACTTCTCTCTTCTGGAAGCAGTCTAGAGAAGCCATGTCGAAAGGAAGGGCTATGGGTGAGATTTACGCTTCATTTATGACACAAGGGGGTTACTCTACGATTCGAAACGAAACTCGAATGTTCGGATTTCGACGTCTGCAGTACGTTTTTAATTTTCCACTTCTCAAAATCAACACTATTCTCCATGATATTTATCATTCACTCCGAACTAAGTCTATAATTAGGACGTACGATAGAGGATTCGAATATTTTGTGGAGTACCTAGACTGCCTCGGTGGCGTAGTGGTACTACGGTATGATTGCAAAGCTGAGGTCTCGGGTTCGAATCCCAGGTCTGCAAAGTGATATTGGATTTTTCTATTCATTATCAGCCCGGAGTCAGGAATTTGTGCCCGATATGGCGATAGGCTCTCGCCCCCTATCACATCGTGGGACGGAATATACAAGGCGAAACGTGGGTGTTCTGGTAGCACCTCTGCCTACCCCTTCTGGGAAAAAAAGGCGTGTGTTTATTATGTTTATGTACCTAGACACATTCGTACAGTTTTACGTGCGACGTCCGAAGTTTCGAGTTTCGTTTCGCATCATAGAGTAATCCCTCAGATCCGGCAAATCAGTAAGTTGCTAAGCTTGGTTCGTAAGTGATTATTGCTGCCCATGAATGTCTATATAATTTTGTACATAGATGCGTTGCTAGTTTCTCAAAATGGGAGGGGATGGACAAGGAAAAAAGGGAAAGTGAAAGGGGTTTAGGGTTTTGGTTAATTTTATCACAATGAAACACGATATTATTATTGTGAAAATGGCTTCATAGACATTCACATAGATTTTCTGTGAGGCTACAGTATCAGATGCTATTTTAAAAAATGAATATTAATGAAATAGAAATAGACACTTTAGAAACCTTTATATGTTTTAGTGGTACGTCATCAACCTTTCCTGTGATGATTATTACGTAATTAATCCATCACAATGGTAGAATAAGTCTTCGGTAGCCACTCGCCATATTTATACGTAGTTAGTACCATCCACTAGGCACTAACACTCAAAGGTACCATGTAACAGGTCTCGAAAACGATCTCATCGGTGACGGATTGCAACATGGCGGCGCTTTTTTAATGAGAAAAGGCGGGAAAACATTGTACCACTTCGTACAAAATGGACCGGCTCATTGTTTAACAGGATTGGACTTTTTGGAGGTTATTTTTTTGCTTTTTTTGTATGATAGGCCTGGGCGGAGATATGAAGGGCGATTGGGTGCAGACCGGTGGAGCCGTGTTGGTTGAAAAGGGCGGGAAATTGCTCCGCCATTTTCAACAGACCGGTCCGGGTGATCATTTGTCCAATTTGGATATTTTGAAGGTTTGTTGTATTTTTTCTTTATTAAAATGTGGGTTATTTTATGCATAAACATAATAGCGCATGTTTTAAAATGCTTAATTGCAAACTACAAGGAAATAAACGATTAAAATAGTATTAAGACAATTTCAAATTACACTTTTTTTATAAGGAAAATAGCCAGCAATTTTTTTATGTTAATGAAAACTTTTTAAAAAGATAAACCTCGAAAAACTAATATCGCAGATTGCAAAAAAAAAAAGGAAAATAGATTCTCTAGTGTTTTGTTATGTGTTTTCCAGCACTTCGGTTTGGAGAATGAGTACAACCCAGAGACGATGGCGAATAAAAAACCGAACCCAGCGGAGTGCACTGTATGTTATTTTTTAAATATTAACCATTTTAAGACTGCCTTGGTGGCGTAGTTGTACTACGGTAGGATTACAAAGCTGGCGTCTTGGGTTCGAATCCCGGGTCGGGCAAAGTGATATTGGATTTTTCTGTTCATTATCAGCCCGGAGTCAGGAATTTGTGCCTGATATGGCGATATGCTCGCCCCCATCACATGGTGGGACGAAACAAACAAGGCGAAATGTGGGTGTCCTGGTAGAACCTCTGCCTATCCCTTCTGGGAAAAAGGCGTGCTACGAAATTATTTTTATTACTACAGTATAAAATCTTGAGAGTAAAAAAAAAACTATACTCAATAAAAATGTTTTAGTAATGTTGATTAGTGTGTGGCACAAAGTTTCCCCAAGGTACAAAGTCATCAAGCCTTACCTCACAGTACCTCTTTGTACTATTGTGTGTATTTATTATAATTGTAAATTTACTAATATTGTAGTTAGAACAAAATAATACAGATATCACAAACTTTCCACTTTCCAGACAGAAGCTAAGAATTAATACATGGCGCAGTATGCTGGCCGACCGCGCGCTGGGGCCCATACACACTATATGGACTGAGAGACGGTGTAAACGCACTTGGGTTTAGGTTACTATCCATTGACGGTGTTGTTAACAATTAAACTTGTAGACTCCATAGTAAAACGGCAATGGTTGCGGCGTTTTGAAATTTGATCGGATGAGTACTTTGGTAGAGGTAGATTTAGGTTGGGTTTCAATTGAACTTTGATGTACGATTTTTTTAGTATGTTCCTAGGTCTTCCAAAGAATTATGGTATTTGAAAATCTTAAGACTTATTTTAGGCCATTTAGAGGCTCAAAAAGACTTAGTGCAGTCTTCAGTATTAAATTCCATTGTTATTGTAGAGACTGTGTTGTGACCAAAATATTTTTAATCATAATAGAATCAGTTTATATAAATTCTTTTAAATGTGTAATTTGAAACCATAGAGTATTTATAATATAGAGCCGTTGGTACTTCAAAAACGTAGATAAAAATGGTGGTGCCGGCAATGAAGTTTTACAAAAACACGTCATACATCAAAATAATTGCACAAAAAATGGCGCACCAATACGCGTGCGCGTAGCAGAGTAATATGTGTATAATAGTAAAATAAAAATAAATAGTAATTCCACTCAAGCTCGTTTTAGACTGTTAATAATTAAATTTAATTTCGGTTACTAACGGAATTTGGAGAAATTTGTTTTTACATAAGTAGTTAATTTTTTTCCAATTTAGCAGTGTTGGCAAAATTACGAACAAGAAAATATCTACGTTTTTGAAGACGCAGACAGACAGACACGACAGCGCTCCCTCTGTATAAATACTCGTAATTTTGAAACATTATGTAAAAAGTTTAGGCTAAGTACTTTTGCATTCAAAGTGGATCACTTTTGATTGTATAATGAATTCAAATTATGTCAATACGATACGACAAAAGATCCACAATTGGGCTAGTCGACAGTTCATTAGGTCCCACTACTGGGAATAGTTTTCTCTATGGGCTGGCTGTTATTATAAAATTATTACAGCAAAGTGCTTATCACCTAAAGAATAAAGACTAAAATTATCTATTTCGAGAAATAACAACCGTCAATGGATTAATTATGTATACTTTATGTTTAATGTGTAAAATGTGACAATTATAAAAAAAATGGGAAAAGGTTTGATTATTTTTTTATTGTTTTTTATATTTGTATTGTTAATTGTATGTTTAAAGGATTGTTGTGTTGGTTTGTTTGACCAGTGACTGACTGAAATCTTGAGGAAAAAAAAAACTTGAAAAAAAAGGAAACTAAAAATACATTTATCGTAAATAAGCTACAGAGAGCATTTGGAGCCTGTATTTCATTATTTTTCTACTATTAAAGGTTGTTGCAAAAAACTTTTTTGAACTTTTTGTTTTTTTTTAATTACGTAATTTTATTATGCTCTCTTTCGGCAACACCCTTTATAAATCATAAAAAAATGTAAAAGAAGTAAAAATAGCTTCGTCTATGATTTGTGATAGAATTATTTATTGGTACTGATGATACAGGGATGTAGGAAATATAAAAAAATATATTTTAAAACGAATGTTACAAAAGAATAGTTTATAGTTGATTATAATTTTATTATATTCATAAAATAAAAATTGATTAAAAATATGTATTTGTATGTTAAAACGTGTTTATTTCTTGCCAGTATTGAAATATGTATATTTAATACGGCATTTATATTGTAACTAATAAAGTAACTTAAGAAATTGGTTTTTTATTTCGAGTATTTTTTATATAATTTTCTGCATAGAATGAGAGAACCCAAATAAGTAATATTTGTTTTAAAGTAATTACTTACTTGGCATCACTTGATGGCTTTACACAAAACAAGTGAAATGTTAACAAAACTGCGGTGACAAAACAATAAATTGAAATGGGTGCGGCTCTAGGGGGTTACTCTATGATCCGAAACGAAACTCGAATGTTCGGACGTTCGACGTCTGCAGTACGTTTTAAATTTTCCACTTCTAAAAATAGACTTTATTCTCTATACTTAAGCGCCATTTACACATTTAGAGTTTCACGCAGCGAGAATCGTATGCGATTATCGCATGACATAACCGCCATAGATTATTGTGTTCTGACAATGTTACACTATGTAACTTTTTTATATCCTTACGATAATCGTATCATTGAGGCGAGAAACTCCCCGTGTAAATGGGGCTTAAGAGCAATGTATAGAGCCACCAAGTTATCTGTTCAGTCGGAAGTTCGGAATCGTCGCTAGTGAGGAATTGAGTATGGCCACTTTAAAAAAATCTTGAATTAGATTAGAGTAAATTAGAGAATTATATACACAGTTATGTATCTTATAAAATACGGTAGAAACGACACGTTATTATAACATTACCGTTGGCAGTGTTTTGGTAAAAAAAATTATGTGCATCTGCAGTAATTACCGTATATCTGATAACACTGGTTTAGTTCCAGTTATGGCCACCTGAACAGATAAGTTGGTGGCTCTGTACATATGTTGCAATAACGGTTGCATCATATCCTGTGATAATCATAGATTTTGTGGAATTTGTTTGACCATGGTAGCATATTTGTATCCGCATGTTAGTGTCGGAACGTCATTGCGAACCTCCCAAGTGTATCAAATTAAGTTTGCGTCTATCTTTGTTCACCAGGCCGACATAATTGCATCGTTTGCAGTGCTAGTACCAACATGCAATTCACACATTGCCCTGCAAGTATATACAAATACATACCTATAACAACGATCTTAACCTTTTTAACCTATTACAGGAAATATTAATTTATCGCCGGCTTATCAAACAACAATAATAAACACAAATAAATAATAAATATTTACAAGTTCCGTATTTTGGAACGTTTATTTTTAGATCACTGGATATTGACAAACCAAGCTCAAAAGCTTAAAACCATGTAATCGAATTTTCTTAATTTTATCGAAACCTTCGACTGTATCAGCCCATACACGTCTCACTGCAGGGCACGGGCCTCCCCTACAAAGAGAGTACAATTGAGAGGCTATATGGTCCACCACCCTGGCCTATTGCGGGTTGGCAACTACATTTTTTTTAATGCTATGAGAGGTCGCGGGTTCGGTCTCGCACGGAGACAAATGTTTGTGTGGCCAAGTGTCAAAGAAGATCCAAGTGTTTGCCTCGGCTCTGGGTGTTTGTTAAACCGAAAAGTCTCTCATAGATTCTGACACCCACGACAAGAGACTTAACTGATCTTGATGTGGGGTCTGGACTCAGGACTGTGTACCTATGTATCATAATTATAGATACTTAAATAAAACGGATTATGTAACATTATATTAATCACATTTTATGAATAATGTTTTTGCAGTTAATAAAGACTTACTATGAAAATATGGAATAAACAATATTTTAACTAACTGACTGCCTCGGTGGCGCAGTTGTACTACGGTACGACTACAATGCTAAGGTCTCGGGTTCTAATCCCGGGTTGGGATTGATATTGAACTTTTCTATTGATTATCAGCCCGGAGTCAGGAATTTATGCCCGATATGGCGATCCGATCGCCCCGTTACATCGTGGGACGGAACACATAAGGCGAAAAGTGGATGTCTTGTAACACCTCTGCCTACCCTTCCTGGGAAAAAGGCGAGATGTGTGTGCATGTAAACAAACTGAAATCCCCTTTAACTTAATTGGGGCACCAGTATCAACCAGACACGATTCTGGAACGGTCTCCCATTAAGATTTATTTTGCTTCGTACGTACGTTATCAATCATCGACCTATGATCTTGACTGGCGCTCGTAAAGCAAGTTTAATAATCACATTGTTTTTGTCGGCCCTAATCATTGCACGTTTAGAAATAGGAAGCGATTGGCGGAAAGTTTATTAGTGTATCAAAATAATAGAATTGTGAAATTGTGGTTTATTTGAGAGCTGTTTCTGTGTGATCATAAGGTAATTGCGCCGTTTTCTTTCTTTGGTATTTAAGATTTGTGTTAAGTTTTGTGTCGAATTTACAATGTGGAAGGGGTTCGTACTTAATTGTTAATTGTTGAAGGCATTAGGACGGTGATTTGGAGACCAGGAAGTGGATTGATCACGTGGTCAGTTTTTTTTTATTAGCCCATATACGTCCCACTGCTGGGCACTGGCCTACTCTACAATCGAGAGAATCGATTGAGAGTGGTAAGGCCATATAGTCCACCACGCTGGCCTAGTGCGGGTTGGCGGACTTACATACCATAGATTTTTTAAAAAATCGCTACGGTATGCAGGTTTCCTCACGATGTTTTCCTTCGCCGTTAAAGTGCGTGGTGATTGACTATCAATACACACATGACTCCGAAAAGTCAGAGGTGTGCCCTGGGATTTGAACCCGCGACCACTGTGAACATGTAGGCAGCCGAGTCTGGTCCGTTACCAACAGGCCACCACGCACTTTTAATACACATTTAAATAACATATTTAAACAGAAATAATTCCATGCCTTAAAAAGCGTGTTGTATCTATCTCGGATGATTGTATTTAAAAATAGTACGTAGTTAAGTTGCGTCTAAAGCTTTAAGGGTAACACATAATTTCGACACAAAAGAACTACTAAAATTAAAATAACATTGGGTCAGGATAGTATTTTTTTCAGATAGTTTAATACGAACAGAGGCCAATCGCAACGCCAATCAAATTATTCGACCTCTAGTTTTCTTCTCACAACTATCATTTTTATTAAGTACAGGTTTATATTTACATATACTGTACTGTACTGTATCAGCCCATATACGACCCACTGCAGGGCACGGGCCTCCTCTTTAATCGATAGTACGATTGAGAGTGGTTAGGCCATATAGTCCACCACGCTGGCCTAATGCGGGTTGGCGAACTTTTTACATACCATAGAAATTTATACAAATCGCTATGGTATGCAGGTTTCCTCACGATGTTTTCCTTCACCGTTATAGTGCGTGGTGATTGACTATCAATACACACATGACTCCGAAAAGTCAGAGGTGTGCCCTGGGATTTGAACCCGCGACATATTTACATATAAGTATATTAATTTAACCCCCATGTTCCTGGTAACGTGGTACAAAATTTTTGAATATCCGACAGATTTTTTTGGCAAAAATAGCGATTTTAGTTTTCAAAGCGTTTGATCACGTATGGGCACGAGTCATTTTACCGGTCAGGAAAGTTCGCGAAACGAGGCGAAGTTCAGATAAGCGGTAAAACACTCGTGTATTTACGAGGAGGGTAAAAATTTAACAGCCTCCGTGGCGCAGTTGGTCAGACGCCGGCTGAGAAACGGGAGACCGCGGGTTCGACCCCTGCACCGTGACAAATGTTAATGTGAACCACAGATATTTGTTTCGGGTCTGGGTGTTTGGGAGACCGAAAAGTCTCTTGTAATCCTGATATCCACGACACAAGACTATCTTAGTGTGGAATCAAGGCTATGTATGTGACTATTTTAAAAAATTTACTCGCGGTTTTTGACAAAAACATCGTTTTTATTTTAATTTTGTACAATGCTACCTGGGTTGATAAGAAATGCGTGGGTTAAATGAATGCTAATATGTCAATATTACCCAGTAGACGGCTAAAGATCAACCTACCAGTTGGTGATTGAGCCCTTCCAAACACGATAGTTTTCGGCCTTAAAGAACGTGTGAGTTTTTTTATACGTCGGTGTGAAATACCGCACAAGGAAGTTGTTTCCACGGGGCGAGGAAGTAAACAAAACTCAGAAGTAAAAAGTTGGAGGAAAGAAACTAGTTTTCATCACTACCGGGAGCAATCTTATAAAATAAACTACCTAAACTCACGCCTTTTTCCTGGAAGGTGTAGGCAGAGGTGCTACCAGGACAGCCACATTTCGTCTTGTATGTTCCGTCGCACTTGTGATAGAGGTGAGCTTATCGCCACATCGGGCACGAATTCCTGAACCGGCTAATAATGGATAGGAAAATTAATATCACTCACTGACACTGACTGTAGTACAACACCGGGGTATTTATTTGAATTGTGCGTAAACGAGAAAAGATTATATACATACGGTTGACTATATGTGGAATAATTGTAGTAGAGAATTATCCAAGATTTGATGTGAAAGAGCCACGCTGTTGTAAGCCATGGCTCAGCATGAATGGGCAGGCTCATCCGGGGCGGGACCATTGTCTCACATGAAATCGACGTGATTCAACAGCTCAGCTGTCGCGTTTCGTTCGGTGAGTGAGATTGCCGGATGCCCAATACCCCTTTCCACTTCCCATCCTTTTTCCTTCCCGCTCCATTCCCACTGAGGCCGGCAACACATCCATGGTCCAGCGATGTGGTTATTCATAGGCGGCAGTGATCACTTACCATCAGGTGACGTATTTACTCGTTTGCCGGACGTATGCAATAAAATAAAATCCACGTGGTAATTGGGGTTTTTAGATACTAGACAGGAGCTACACATAGGGTAAATTACCGCGGGAGATATTATACTTGAAATATAGTGGTTGCAAACTATAGGAGCTTATATTTAGTGAAAATAGTATATTTTATTTAGAGACTAGGGTATTTAAGTAGTAAATAAAATAAATAAATACACCCAACAGTAACACTTCGAAAGTACCCTGAACCGACGAGCATGCATGAAGAGATTGATGAAAGTGGACGAAGCGAAAGTAGTATGTCAGGATCGAGCAAAGTGGCGATCCATAGTCTCTGCCTACCCCTATGGGATACGGGCGTGACGATTATTATTACGAACGGTCACACACTGATCCCACACTAAGATCGAGTCTTGTATCGTGGGAATCAGGAACTACGAGAGACCTTTCGCTCTCACAAACACCAAGACCTGAAATAAATACCTATCCATCATCATCCATCCATCAGCCAAAGGAAGTCCACTGCTGAACATAGGCCTCTCCCAATGATTTCCACAGCGGGACGTCGCTGGATGCAGGCTGCCTCCAACAGGTCACTGTGGAAATCATTGGGAGAGGCCTAAATACCTATGGTTCATACAAATGTTTGACTCGATGCTGGGATCGAACTCGTGGGCTCACGTTTCACAACCGGCATGTAACCAACAGCGCCACTAAGTCGCCGCAGCTCAGCGGCAACAGACCCAAAACAAATACTCGTGGTTCACACAAACTTTTGTCTCGGTACGGGGATCGAACCCGCATTATCGAACAGTGTTCGTAGTATTTTCGAATGACTGTTAATACAGCGTAGTAAGAATTAAAAATCGGAGAGTAATTAAATTAAATAATATTTTCAGTACATACAGATTAAATTTACGCGTAAAACGAAAATAATATTTTGTTTTAATCTTTGTACATTACGTTGTTTCCAATGTTTGTTTTGGGTTTTTCCAGCTCCGTAATATTACAAAAACAACCGATATTATAAACAATCCATTCTCATTATATAATCATTAATTGGGCTATTTTTTATTATTATAATTTTGTTCAGTTGTGTTTTATATTTAGTAAGTGTTCATTCCATCGGTTACTTTAGGTTAGTCTAGAATGTGGTAGAGCCATACAAGTTTCTGGGTTTTAGAAACATTTTAGTGCGGGAATCGAACCTTGTCTCTAGTTTTTCAGCAGGTTTCAAACCTTCTGCGCTATGAAGACTATCACAATAAACAACATTTAAATAAACATCCTGACTGCCTTGGTGGCGTAGTAGTACTACGGTATGATTGCAAAGCTGAGATCTCGGGTTCGAATACCGGGTCAGGCAAAGTGATATTGGATTTTTCTATGCATTATCAGCCCGTAGTCAGGAATTTGTGCCCGATATGGCGATAGGCTCGCCCCCTATCACATCGTGGGACGGAATATATAAGGCGAAACGTGGGTGTTCTGGTAGCACCTCTGCCTACCCCTTCTGGGAAAAAGGCGTGTGTTTATGTATGTATGTATGTAAATAAACATCCTTACTTTCCTATCACGTAGGTACCAGGTTTTGATCTCACGTTAAGAGCAACAAGTCTTACAGTATTTATAATATAGAGTTATAGAGGGAGCGCTGGGCCACCTTTTTCGGCTCTACTATTGGCTGACATTTGATAGGTGGGTGATTGGACGTGTATGTATTATTTGAAAAATTAAATTAAATTATAATAAACCTAATGTAAAAAGAACCATTGGAATCCTCCTCAATTTTGAGGAGTTCTTCTCTCCAGGGTCGAAGATATTCGTCAGATCTCCACCATTTTTTTTATGGGACCACCTGTGAAGTATACGCTTGAAGTCAAAAAAATAATTTTCCAAATCGGTTCAGGCGTTTTCGAGTAATCGGTCAACATACATAAAAAAGACAAAGATGCTGTCGAATTGAGAACCTCCTTTTTTTCGAAGTCGATTAAAAGAATAGTTTAGGGCTATTGAAGCTATTAGGGCTATTATTCCTCAAAATCGTTTTAGATGTATATTAACTAAATATACTTTCGGTTACCAATGTAATTTATAGCAATTTGTTGTAAAATAATTAGTTAAATTTTCACTCACATTACATAGCAGCGCTACGCTTTTGAAGACGCAAATATGTGACAGCGTTCCTCTATATGAGTCTATCTAATATATATAAATCTCGTGACACAATGTTTGTCCTCAATGGACTCCTAAACTACTTAAACCGATTATAATAAAATTTGCACACCATGTGCAGTTCGATCCAACTTGAGAGATAGGATAGTTTAAATCTCAAATTATAGTCGCAATTTTAATTTATTGTTAATTATTTGTCTGTTATTATTTGACAGTCACAATCATCTGTTAACTCCAAATGATTCTAACAGATGTCGATACCTTTCGACTGGGTTGAGTAAGTAATCAATAGATGGCGCTGCTATGGTAAATCTACGAACGTGTCATATAAGCTACATTTTAACAGTATAATTACCACGTGTTGTTGACGCTATAAAATTAATTAAATTTATTTTAAAGTTTTAGCAGGAATTTTGCAAAGTATTTGTGTTTGCGTATTTTTTTAATGATATTCGTCGTAGTTTCGTGTTTATATAAGGCCTATCTACAAAATAAAAGCAATTCCAAAAAATTGTCAACATGCCTATTTAGGCATTAAGGGATGAAATGGGATAAAGTGGGACGAACGCGATGAGAAAGAAAAGGAGCCAGATGAGATGGGATGGGATACGATAGGAAAAGGGATAGTAGGTACTTAGGTTGAGTTCAGGAGTACAAAAGTTTGAACGGGAATAAGATATTTCTGGTGTGGAGTGGAGTCTAAACATCTAAGCACCCAGGCGAAGCTGGGCCGGGCCGCTAGTAATATTATAAATACTCTAAGATCGTGTCAGAAACTACGAGAGACGTTTTGGTCTCATAAACACTTAGAACTAAAATATTTGTGGGCTCCACAAACATTAATTTTGACTCGGGAATCGTACTTATAACTTCTCGTTTCTCAGCCGACATCTAAATAAAGTTTAATACGGACATATTTCAAAATGTGTGTTGTTTTGTTTTATTTTTTTAAATACAAGACCCGCCATTAAAGCTTTACGCTTTTATTTTCTCGTCTATGGACAATAGCATTATTTCGATCAAAGTTTCAACTTTCAGTAACTTTTAACTAGTGGGACTCTTTAACTATACCTTTGAGCTCAATTTACTGTTTTCTCGATACTTCACATCTTGTAAAAACTTATTTAATGTTAGAGTTTGGCGCGCAATATAGAAACAAGAGCCCATTGTCTATGCTCTTGTAAAACTTTTGTACAATAAAATCGAATACAATAGTAATGCAACTACAATGTATACTAATAAATTTGTAACCGATTGATGTCTGTACATGGAAGATAAATGAGAAAAATTAATATGGAGAGACTGTTTAAACGTAATAGAACTCAAAATAATGATTGTTAGAACCTTTGTCTGTGCCTTTGTGCGTGCTAATCTCAGAAACGGCTGAACGAATTTTGCTGAAATATGGTATTAAGGTAGCTGGCACCCTGGATTGACATATAGGCTACTTTTTATCCCGAAAAATTTAGTGTTCCCGTGGGATGCAAGAAATCCTAATATATTTGTTGCTTTTTTAAACTGGAAAGTGATAGGACAAGGCAGTATTACATGTCTTGAGTGAGAATATCACTGGACAGGGCGGAATATAACGGGACGGGGCGGGAAAAGCAGTACAGAGGACAGCATTCAGTTTGAACATAAACAAAACAGTACGGGAAAAATATGTTGCTGATGTAAACTGGACTCAAAAAGTATCTGCACCTGGTCGGAGCTGATGAATGCAATCATCATCATTGCGTATGGCATTCATCCTGCGTGGATTAAACTTCTATCTTCTTCTTCTGTAGGTGCCTTTCCATTACCGAAGGTTGGCAGTCAGTTCATTAAACCTCTCCTTGTCCATGGCTAGCCGGAACAACTCTTCGACTGTTTTTAGTCCAGTCCACTCGCGAATGTTGCGTGGCCAGGACTTCCTTCTCTTTCCTACACTTCTCTCCCCGGTAAACTTCTATGTCCAGGTTTTTTAGCCAGCTTTCTGCAGCAGGAATTTAATTATGAAGTTCCGACATTGATTGTGCAATAAACATCTACTTTAATGAACATTTAATTGAAACTAAGGGGAAGCAATTAATTTTCAATTTTATGCTCCCAATATTGAATGTATGGATAATTTGTCTCTTGTATAACACTTTTTTAATAGTTCATCCTGTTCTAACGTGTAGTTGTTATTTAAAGGACATATTGTACCTGTATGTGCGTGGTGGCCTCGTGGTATCGGACCAGACTCGGCTGCCTACATGTTCACGGTGGTCGCGGGTTCAAATCCCAGGGCACACCTCTGACTTTTCGGAGTTATGTGTGTATTGATAGTCAATCACCACGCACTTTAACGGTGAAGGAAAACATCGTGAGGAAACCTGCATACCGTAGCAATTTAAAAAAAAAAAATTCTACGGTCTGTAAGTCCGCCAACCCGCACTAGGCCAGCGTGGTGGACTATATGGCCTAACCACTCTCAATCGTACTCTCGATTGTAGAGGAGGCCCGTGCCCTGCAGTGGGTCGTATATGGGCTGATACAATACAATTGTACCTAGTTTGTTTATCCTTTGACTGCAATACGTTTAATAATTATGCAATTTTTAATTGAATCTTTCCAATAACAACGAACTTTAACTGTAAAGGAAAACATCGTGAGGAAACCTGCATACCGTAGCGAGTTTAAAGAATTTCTACGGTATGTAAGTCCGCCAACACGCAATAGGCCAGCGTGGTGGACTAAATTGCCTAACCACTCTCAATCGATTCTCTTGATTGTAGAATAGGCCCGTGCCCAGCAGTGGGACGAATATGGGCTGATACATACATACAATAAACGACGATAAAAATCGGTCGTATATTTTTTAAAGACATTGTATACAATATACATGAAACATACCAGGGAAATAGAGAACCCTCGTTTTTAACGTCGGTTAAATACAGTAATAGACATAACAGACACGAAATGCGTGTTTATAGACAGTAAGGAGTCATTTTGAACCTGCTTAATATTTCTAACATGGCTGTATCGACGTGCTCAAACGAAGGTCTACAGACAATTCTAGATTCGTTTATTTTGTACACTAAATAATATGGGAATGCTGGTGTTTGTTTGTTACTTTTTAAACTACAATATTAAGTGGGTAAATTGCTGAAATTTATCTTGGTAGAATATTTTGATCCGTCCGGTTATTGACCACCGTCTAGGTGGGAGAAAATAGACAAATTCGTTATGACTACGCAAATGAGTCGAGTTTCGGGATATCCCTATGTATATCCTGAATGGACTGGGCCGGCATTATTGTGTCGACCAACGAGTGTCTTAGTAAACATATCTTTTTATTTTAACAGTAGACTATCTACATCGATTACACTGCGCTTCTTATAAACATGCATTCTAAACATTTGGAATGCATTACATACATAAATAAACTCACGCTTTTTTCCCAGAAGGGGTAGGCAGAGATGCTACTAGGACACCCACATTTCGCCTCGTATGTTCCATCGCACGATTTCATAGAGTCTATCGCCAAATCGGGTACAAATTCCTGACTCCGGTCTGATAATGCATAGAAAAATCCAATATCACTTCGCCCGACCCGGGATTTGAACCCAATACCTCAGCTTTGTAATCGTACCGTAGTACAACTACGCCACTAAGGAGTCATGTGGAATGCTAGTATTAGAAATTAAATGAAACGAATAGCGTTCACGTGAAGCCACTTCAAACCACTAGTTTAGTAAAGGCATATAAGGAAAATTGGTAGTTTTCGATTCGTTCTAAGGTTTATTTAGATTTGGCCCAAATCGTCTTTGGTTTAAAGCAGTTTACGCATTTAAATCTCCGTATATTGATACATTAACTGGTAAATTAATACCACCTTAATGTGAGTTAATAACTGCCATAGTCCTTAACAACAAACAAAGACAAACACAGAAATTCTAAAAATCTTTGTTTTGGGTTCTATTACGTTAATATAGTCCCCCATATCAGATTTCTCATTTATCTTCCATGTACAGGTATCGATCAGTTGCAAGTTTATTATGTATAGAAGTCTTAGACCCCGTCTATGAAAGACTTTCGTCGAGTTTCCGAATAAAACGAATATTTTACGGAGCATAACATGTAATTGAACAAAACTTAACTACGTCACCATCCTGGCATTGGTATATTTAATTAAACGTTTTTAGTAAATTTTTTTTAAATTACTCTCGTGGCGTTACCGTAAAAATTACTTGCCTATAGAGTTTTCACTTTAGAATTGACAAAAGAAATCTCTTTTTTCCCGGGTTTAGAGTGCGCCTAAAAGTTGGCAACATCCGACATCATAAACACATTTGGTTCGCCAACTAATGATTTGATACCCTCCAAGGAATGCTACGCCACTGATCAGCAGTGGTAGCACTGGCAGCACTGGCTTTTCGGTCTTACTACACCCAGACACAAATAAATATCTGTGAAATTTAGAGAAATAGTCTCACCGCTGGAATCAAACTCTGTACTCCCGGTTTCTCCACAGGCGTCCTAGCTAACTGCGCTCTCGAAACTATTAAAACTTCCATAATGTTTTTTTTACTGCGTATTTTCCCATATTTTTTAACCTTTTATCTACATATTGTATAATTGAATGCCACGCATTCTTTATCGCATAAATTAACAACATAACAACCATTTATCATTGTTTTGACACTAATTATAAACAAACCCGGTGTTTTTACAGATAATGCTGCGGTTCATCGTATTATCGGGAGTATTATCCGTCGTCACGGCGAAAAACAATTGCCACGCGTGTTTCGATGGCGAGTGCTTCTCCAAAACACCAATAGTCCGCGGCCGAAAACTCTCCGGGCAGATAGCTATCGACAGACTCGAAAACATCGTGTACTTCCACTACGAGAACGCACAATCGATCGATTACACCGCCGCTTTCGATTTAGACGACATACGATTCAAGATTATAAACGGAATCGATTTCTCGTTCGCGCGGGCTGTTGATCAGAGCAATCGAGATGTTTATATTGGCGGAGCGCAAGGAATCTACAAGTACAACCCTAGTGAAAACAAAACTATCGAATTTGGAATGAGTGATAAAACTATCTGGCATCTACAATATAAAAATAAAATATACTACACAGTTTTTAAAAAGAAAGGGTTGTATACATACGAAAACCATAAATCTAAAAGCATCAACGCGTTATCGAGTTACAGTATCGATGATTTCGTAATCGATAAACTGGACGATGTGTACTTTTTGAGCAAAGCGAAGATTTATCGATATAAACAGGGGGATAACAGTACTAGTGTTGTGACTACCGAGGCTTTTGTGTTATCTGTCGATAATTTTGATAACGTGTATTTCCTTCAGTCAGCAAGTCGTGGAATATACAAATTGAATTACAGGACTAATCGATTGAAAGAAGTTGGTGCGTTTGCAAGTGGCACCCCGATTAAATTCCTTTTCGACGCGAACAATAACGTGGTTTATTACGACAAAGAAGATGAAAGGTTATATTATTTATTGCCGAGTTTCGGGAAGTGTAAAGTGGCCAGGGTTGTTGAGAGGAAATTAAAAAAAGCTCCCAGTGTTGCCAAGAGAAAAATTAACAAGCTGAGTGTGCAAAGTATTGATTAAATTATTTTTATATTTAAAAATGATCGATACATTTTACTGTCAAGGAAAATACCACGTACTTCAATTAACATCATCAACATTTTCAACATCAACATCAACATCAACAAGCAAAGGAAGTCCAATGTTAAACATAAACTTCCTCTAAGGATTTCTACAGCGACTTTTGGAAACAGTCTGCATCTAACGACTTCCTGCAACATAAGGTCGTCTTAAAATTATTATTTTTTACCGATAAAAAAAGTTTTTTTTTTAAATTACAAGTATTTGCGCTAACTTAGAACCTAAGACTCTGGTAACAATGGTCAGTTTCGCTCTAATCTAATCTGCATCACAATGTTATCGATTAAAAGTAAAAAAAAAAACATAATAATATTTTCCTAAATAGGCTGTGGGAGCTAAAAAACAGTTATAAACTTTAATTAAAACTTTAAGTTCAAAGAGTCTGATTTAATATTTTGTAAAATAGCTAATTGTATTTTAACTTTGTTTGTAAATAAAATTTTATATTGTTACAAATTGTTTTAATACCAGTTTTAAAATGTTAATGAAAATGAAAATGAAAATGAAAATAATTTATTGAATCCATTAAAATGTTCAACATTTTTTAAATTCAGTAATTTTTTTCTACCACCCGGTTCTGAAAGCGGTTTTCACTAGAGAAGAACGGGCAAGAAACTCTAGTGTTGCTCTTTTCAAAACCAGCTTACAATATCGTGACTATTACAATATTTACAAGTTGGTCTGAATCCGAGCAGTTCATTGATAATTTGTTATAATTTGCAAGTAACATATATTTTTTTAAACAAATTATCTGCTTGATTCATTTAACAATACCAACTTTGCCGACAGACTTTCTATCCTATAGAATTTCTTAAAAATCGCGATGGTATGCAGGTTTCAGGTGGTGATTGATAAAACATAACTCCGGAAAGTCAGAAGTGTGCCCTGGGATTTGTACCCGCGACCACCGTGAACATGTTGCCAGCCGCGTCTGCGGGGTTACTGTATGATTCGAAACGAAACTCGAATGTTCGGACGTCGCACGTAATGTACGAATGTGCCTAGGTACTCTACAAAATGTTCGAATCCTACATCGTACGTCATAACTATAGACTCAGTTCGGAGTGAATGATAAGTATCATAGAGAATAGTGTTGATTTTTAGAATGGAAACTTATAACTTACTTCAGACATCGAACGTCCGAACATTCGAGTTTCGTTTCGGATCATAGAGTAAACCCCCTGGTTCGTTATCAACAGAATACCACCCACTTAACTACAAGAGTAGAAGTCTCCACGTAGGCCTAGAATTTCCACAGCGATCCGTTGAAAGTAATTTGCATCAACCAGCTAACTTTATTAAGTCGTCCAATTTTACATAACAAAAAACACATTAACTAGGTTGGATTCCAGCACGAACGTTACAAAATCCAGACCTTGACCAAATAATTGCAATTAATTTCGTACTTAATGCATTTACAAATCGTTTTTTTATGTAATACGCTGTATGGTGCGTAAAATGTTAGTCATTAGCTATAGAAGTCCACTCACGATGCGATATTGACCCCAACGGGCGCGGAATGTCAATGAGTGACCCCCACGTCCGAATTGTGGACCTCGAACATCTGTGTTAAGGTGGACTAAACAGGACATTGGTCTTTTGTTAATGTATTATATTAGTATATAATAATAATGAAGCAATTTTGGCAACTGTAGTGCAGGTGAAGTACACCCTCCAGCCAGGTGAAATACGATTTGGGAGAGGTCGCTGGCAGATGCTAATACTAAGACAAATTAAACAGGTCTAACTCATTTTCTTGAATAAAATCTTTTTTTTTTATTAGCCCATATACGTCCCACTGCTGGGCACGGGCCTACTCTACCATCGAGAGAATCGATTGAGAGTGGTTAGGCCATACAGTCCACCACGCTGGCCTAGTGCGGGTTGGCGGACTTACATACCGTAGAAATTCTTTAAAATCGTTACGGTATGCAGGTTTCCTCATGATGTTTTCCTTCACCGTTAAAACGCGTGGTGATTGACTATCAATACACACATAACTCCGAAAAGTCAGAGGTGTGCCCTGGGATTTGAACCCGCGACCACCGTGAACATGTAGACAGCCGAGTCTAGTCCGTAACCAACAGGCCACGCACTTATATTAGTAAATAATAATCATGAAGCAATTTCGGCAACTGTAGTGCAGGTGAAGTACACCCTCCAGCCAGGTGAAGTACGATTTGGGAAAGATCGATGGCAGATGCTAATACTAAGACAAAATAAACATTTTCTTTTTCTTGAATAAAATCTTAGCCAAGATAAATGATTCATATCGCGCATCTCTCGTTCAATTTGCGTGTAAAAGTATTTGACATAGTTACTGCTATTTGACATATCATAGGGCTTAAGCGTACCGTGATTTATTCTTTGACGAATGCAATATACAGGTATATCAAGACTGCTACCGAAAACGAAGCCAGGTGGTAGTTTTAGTGACTAGACACATTGCAACTAAAATTTTCGCAGAAAAACGAGACGATTTTTTTCTATTTTTATTCCTATCATCGCATTTGGGTGGTAAAGACATACATTTTCTTAAAAAAATGATGTACACTCTTTTATTTTCAAACACGCTATAGTACGCAAGGCTTTAAATTATAATTTAAGCAAAAACTATTGATTTACTACCCAAACACAATGATATTAAAACATTACAAAAAAAAGGTGTGCATTTTTTTGGAATTCGAACCCGCGATCACTAACAGGGCACCACACACGCAAAAGCATTTATATTTTTTGTTTAATAACAAATAATAATAATCAAAATACTTTCATTTACGAAATTGCGGTTCTAAGGTCATGTTTGTCATATATCATGATATAACATAAATCCGACAAAAGTAAAACATTGTTTAAAATGGCAGACTATATGCAACCAAAAATTTTATATTATGAAAATAGTTTTGCGGTTTTATGTACAAGTGATGTGAAACAGCATGTTTGTGAGCGTTAAAACAAATTGTGTATTGACATAATTAAAAGGGACATTGGTCGCTAATTATATATATTTTTTTATTGTATAGGTCCGGCAAACGAGCAAACAGGTCACCTGATGGTTAGTGATCACTGTCGCCCATGAACATCCACACCCCTTGGATTAAAGCTGTGCTCCCGGCCCAATAAATCGGGAGGGGAGCGGGAAGTAAAAGGGGTGGGAAGAGGAAAGGGGTATTGGACATTCGGCAATCTCACTCACCGACCGAAAAGCGACAGCAAATTGTACTACCAGAAAATATTTAATTATCTTGACAATATTTTAAATATAAAACTTAAGGTACTAAAATGCTTTTAAATTTATGGCAGCGGTAAAATGGACCTTTAAATTTATAATCACCTTTTTAATATTAAAATCGCATGTATTTCTTGCAATCTTTGGCTTAAGGCGCTATACTTTTGTCTTTGGTGATGTTGGTACAATAGTTGGTTTGGTCATTGGATCAAAGTTTAAACTTGGCACAAACATGACAGATTCATAAGCCGATACTTACGATTCCAACAGGTCTATGTGGTGATCTATGGGGAGATATATGTGCAGCACTGAACTTCCTTTAGCTGAAGAGAGAGAGAGTGAGATAGAGAGAGAGAAAGAGAGAGTGAGAGAGAGAGAGGTTACTTTAAATTTTAATAAATCCCGCATATTTGTGTCTACCATGGGGAAGATAATTATCTCTACGTGAATTGAACTGAGCTTATATAAAATCAGATAGTAAAAGTAGTAGAACATTCGACAGCCTCCGTGGCGCAGTTGGTTAGACGCCGCCTGTGAAACGAGAAGCCGCGGATTCCATTCCAGCACCGAGACAAATATTTGTGTGATCCACAGGTATTTGTCTCGGGTCTGGGTGTTTGTGAGACCGAAAAGTCTCTGGTAGTTTCTGATACCCCCGACACAACACTCGATCTTAATGTGGGGTCCGGACTATGTATGTGACTGTTGGGTGTATTTATTTTTTAATTCCTATAGGCCGTTAAATCTAGGTAGGTAGGGCGGTTCTACAATTTTGACAATGCATTTTATTCCTTAAATGTAAAAATACGAGGGAATGTAATATTGCTATTTTAAATTCAAATAAATAATTATTGTATAGTTTAATTGCTGTTCATATTAAGATACCCTTTCAACTTTAATACAGAATATCTTTAAAAATAATAATTTACCAATGCGCTATTCTATCGATTCTATTCTAAACTTCTTTTCGATTCTCTTCGATTCTAAACCTTCGGTTATGTTTTGGATACTCATATCAAAATAACCCTGTATAGTGTATATAAAATGAATGTTCTTCACAGCTAATCCTAGAATTAACTTCGCCTTTCTTCATTCTTCGCGCAAAAAATGTATTAAGTACAGACGCCCTTCTCAAGGTAATAAATCAGCCGAAATTTCTTTTTTGTTGCCTAATTAAGTGGAAACCTGGGTTTGATTGATTACCTACGAATCAGGTATAGCCTTAGCCTAGATGTTGGATTAGGTTATTCAGCAAAAAGTCTGGCTTAGGAAATTGGTTCATACAGAAAATAAGGAATTCATTTGTCTTCCAACTTTTTGTTTGGTGATTGTAACTTCGTTGGCTTAGCGGTAGCGTACGTAGGTTTTAGAGTATATGGTGTTCGGTTCGATTACCAGGTCGGGAAGTTTTATTATTATATATTATTTGAATGTTTTTACTGCTATTAAAAAAATAAGATTTTTTTGTTCATGTTTACTTACAAACTTTACTTACAAAAAATGTAAGTGATTTTTATCTAAATTCATTTCCGCAATCAAAGAAAGGAATTAAGATATTAAATATCGTCCAAAAACAATTAACATACATAAAATACATAGGTATTTTCATCATCCCAGTAAGTTAAAATCATTCGTAATACCGGCCATTTCTTGAAAAACATTTTTTTACAAACGTTGGTCCAACGTTCGATTCCAAGTGCCAGTTACATGTTGCCGACTTAACCTTTTATTTACGATGCAAGACTCCAGCCAAATAGTACAATGGATTCACTTGGACCCACGCCAAAGTTTCATACTTATTCCTTTGAATGCTTGATTTATTTCATTTACTAATGAAGGTGGAAAATAAATCAGGTTTCGTTTACAAGGAAATGAAAGTACATACATTTATTTGATGATTGATGAGACGAGCATGCCATTCGCCTGATGGTAAGCGATGCGACCGCTCATGGTCAGTAGCAAAACCGAAGAACATGAATAACAAGATAATGCTTGACATTCCACTGCGCTCGCCATCCTGAGACATAAGATGATTGTCTTTATGTCTAGTAGTTACTCTGGCTGCAAAGCTCTTCAAACGATCACCATCTACATACCATAGTCATTCTTACGAATCGCTACGGTATGCAGGTTTCCTCACGATATTTTCCTTCGCCGTTATATTGCGTGGTGATGGACTATTAATACACATATGGCTCCGGAAAGTCAGAAGTGTGGCCTGGGATTTTAACCCGCGACCACCGTTAATATAATGGCGTCTGGTCAGTTTACCATTCATCAATAAAGAACATAGTTAGTAACTAAAGCAAACTTTATTATCTCTTTTAATCACACGAAGTCCACAACTGAACATAATATACCTTCCCTAAGAATTTCCACGACAAATACCACTTTAATACCAAACTTATCCTTTAAAATATGTTATCCAGGAATGTGTTTCAGTGCTCGCGAACTTTTCAATGCCTCAAATACCTTATGAAACCTAATTCTACGAGTTTCCATTAAACTTAGGAACTATTTTGTAACACCTTACTCAGCTGGTTGGAATCGCCAGCGTCCATTTTGCTAAACACGCTTTATTGAGTTTTATTGTAAACTAGCGGCACGTCCCAGCTTTGCCTGGGTGCAGATTTTTTTGAATCCACTTTGATTTACACTAAATAGTGATATTTTTCTCTATTACTATTTATTTTATTGAGGAGAATGCCGAGAGCAAGTCGTCTGAGGGTAAGGGTCACGCCAAAAATAAGAGCAACATTACACTCTAACTAAATACTAACTTTTGCACGCCACATGGCAAAATGTACTGGTACTACTTATGTATTAGTTAAGACCTTATGATTGTACCTACATTTTGTGCAAATAAATGATTTTTGATTCTGATTCTTCCTATGAACTTGTACAGATTACCTAAATAGGTCGGTACCAAACAAGAAGGTACCAAATGAAACAACATAGTCAATAATAAGTCCGGGGACAGAATGCGCGGGAAACACAAACCCCAGCGCCCTCTACCGTCCGCCAGCCAGATCGTAAATTAATTAAAGAGTATGAAACACTACAAAACTTATTAATAAACATTCCATGACATTGCTGCGCTCGTCGCACTGACACTTTAGGTGTACTTAGTAGTTTAATATCTTAAAGTTCTTAATAATTGTCTACAACGTCCTTCAAACAAAAACACGGTTGTTCTTACATACTGCTGCTTCACGGCAAACATAAGGAGTTAAGGACTAAGGGGGGCAAATAACATCTCAAAACCCCAACTGCCAAACCTGCACGTGACACACCCAGCTGGTTAACGGATGAGGCTCTGGCGGCCGACCAGAGGCGGCATAGCCACTCAAATATGCTGGAATGCTATAAATACTCACAGCGGTGGACAGCAGCATCGTTGGATAAATATATCAGCAACTGCGGTCATCAACCCGCTTGCCAAGCGTAATGACTATAGCAAATTCGCCCTTAATGAGTCAACCCAAAAATTCACCGCTCCCAGTCCCCAGCAGTTCTACTGTTCCTAGCCTCGGTACCGGTCTAGGTAACGGTGGGATGGGGAGTGTTAAGACGGCAAACATAAATAGAGTAGTGATTTATGGTACCAAAAATGGTGTAACACGGGCAGAGTTTGGAAAACTTGTCATGCAGACTTCAAACATTTCAACGATAGTCAATCACCAGGCACTATAACGGTGAAGGAAAACATCGTGAGGAAACCTGCATACCATAGCGATTTGTATAAATTTCTATGGTATGTAAAAGTCCGTCAACCCGCACTAGGCACTAGGTGGACTATATGGCCTAACCACTCTCAATCGTACTCTCGATTGTAGAGGAGGCCGGTGCCCTGCAGTGGGACGTATAGTGGGCTGATACAGTGTCTGATGTAGCCCGGTAATTTTTAGTACGAATTCGGCTCAAATCAGAATGATAAAATAATGTTTTGTTTTGCGCAGTAGTAAGTTATGTTTTAAATATTATTTTAACACTTTTTTTCTTTCCTATTGCTACACTTAATTGTTCCTCTGAGATTAGATTTAGATTATTTTTCAATGTATTTAATAATATAAACAACGATCATCTGTGCGTAATTTATTTGTACTACCTTAATGTTATTCTATTCTGCAGTTATTTTACTTTTAAGTTTATGTTTGTTATGTTCGATTATTACAATGTATAATTAATTTCTATTATGAATGTTGTTTCACGCCTATAATTGGCAAGTAGGCCAGGTCTAAAATTGTATAAGTCTAATTTTGCATGTTTTGTCTATTTGCTGTTGGTGTGTCATATAATAATAATAAATAAATAAATAACACTTAAATTGAGTATAGATGGACTTAATTTCTGAGGCATACTTATCTATAAAATTTATCAGTATATACTTCCATGCAAGAATTAACTATGTACAACGTTCAAACAGTCCTTAGTTTACGGCATATTTATATATAATTTATTAGTATCTTTATACTTCCATGCAAGAATAAACTATGTACAACGTTTAGACAGTCCGTACTTTACACCTTATAATTCCACGATCAACAATGGTGTTGCCAGTTGCACAATGGCAATTGGCAACATCAAATGAATCAAACAGACTAACGACAGACAGTTAGTGCGTGTTTGAACTTTAAAAAGGGTTTTACAATATTCAGTTAGTACATTCTACGAGTACATAGTACATAAAAAGTGCGTGGTGCCCTGTTAGTATATGAATCAGTACTGTATCAGCCGATATACGTCCCACTGCTGGGCACGAGCCTCCTCTACAATCGGGAGTATGATTGAGAGGTTAGGCCTTATAGTCCACCACGCTGGCCTAGTGCGGGTTGGCGGACTTTACATACCCTATAAATCCTTGCAAATCACTATGGTATGCAGGTTTCCTCACGTCGTCTTCCTTCACCGTTATAGTGCGTGGTGATCGACTATCAATACACACATGACTCCGAAAAGTCAGAGGTGTGTCCTGAGATTTGAAACCGCGACCACTGCGAACATATTGGAAGTCGCGTCTGGTCCGTTATCAACAGGCACTACGCACTTATATTAAAATAATCATCTTATAATCGCTTACTGCTACGTACGAGATCCTCCAATTAATTTAGCTTTATATGATTTCGTTGCGTTAAAGACAAGTTAGACATTCCAGGAGACTCGCTGAGCTTCAATGCTCGGTTTCATTACAATGCTGTTGATCCTGGCTATCATGAGTTGCAGTGGCGGATGTGAGGATTAATCTCCTGCTGAGACTGAGTCCAGGGTCCACTACCGATCTTTTTTTATATTATAGGGGGCAAACGAGCATACAGCTCACCTGACGGTCAGTGATCACCGCGCCCAAGAACATCTGCAACACCATAGAGCATGTATCTATACAATTGTACGGATTTCACGTACCAAGGAAACTCTTGTAAAGACCTCTATCTCTGAGATTTCCTCACGATGTTTTCCTTTACTACAAAATGTGCGGTGGTTGACTAACAATACGAGTACACTCATGACTCAGAGTTAGAAGTAAAGGTGCATTTCCACTGAAGCAGATACGAGCGGAGATGTATAGAAATCGTCGAATCATTTGAATTCAGTACATCTATGATGACATATGACCAATATGGTTTATCAAATCCTACAGATCATCGCTCCGCTGATCCTCGGTTTGGTGGAAACGCACCTTAAGCCAAGGTCTGCTCTGAATTTTGAAATGGAGAGCATACTTTGGGTTATGGCTACCATGGTTTACGGGTTTGAACCCAGACCGTATTTTAAGCCGAATCTTTAGTTACTAAGCAATTACGCCTTATGCCAGGAGGGGCTTTTTATTAAAAATTAATCAATTATAACGGCAGTCAACATAAAGGTGACGTCACATCATTAAGGTTTTAAAACTAGCTCATGATCCTGAGATGCTACGAACAGAGGATGCTTACGTCAAGGCGTTCGTACATCGAGCTTCTTCCTTGGCAGACGACAAACACGGAATAGGGTTGGCATTTCGCATATAAATAATTATTAACATGAGAGATTATTACTTTTTTATTTTTATAAAACGTTATGTATGTGAAACAATAAACAAGCCAATTTTTTTTTGGTTTTAAGGTCAACTTTGCTCATGCTGTGTTTTTATGTTCGAAAATTGACAAAAACGACTTTGATATTCAATGAGATTTTTGGAAAACTAATACCTCTTTCCTATTCCTTCCTTGTTTTGTTTATTCTTGCCTTTTCCCACATTGCGAGAAATGTACCACAACTTTGATATAAGCCCTCTCGAGGTCTCTCTCTCTCATCAGCCATAGGAAGTCCTCCGCGGAATATAGGCTAGGCCCCCAAAGTCCTAATCTAAGCTCTAAGGGCTTTAAACGTCCGAAGCTGATAGTAATTGCTAACCAAAATGTGAGCTCATTGTTCGTTTGCCGGATCTATGCAAAAAATACCTTTGTATTGAATCGGAATAACCGTGTGTACATGTTAGCGCCTTTCAATAACCTCCATTCGTATTTAAAATATTAACGAACAATGGATTTTTTCTCGAATCCATTAATTAACAATGTTCGGTTTCCCACTCACTGTAAATATTTAGTTAAAAAGTAAAGTCACATGTGTAGCAACCCTAGAGGTTTTTCCAACATTTTATCATAGAATAGTATTACTGAGATACGAAAAATTTAATTCAAACTTAGAACACTTTCAAATATAATTTTTGTTCTGATCAAATGGTATTCACGTTCAATTCAATTGAGGCCCGTGCCCTGCAGTGGGGCGTATATGGGCTGATACAGAAATGTCATACTTTTATTTAAGATGCTATTTTAATTGGACATAAATAATTCTTATGATTGAGCCTTTTGATTGATGTAGAGTAATTGATGCTTTTTTTCACCATGTGGCGGGTTTATTTCCCGCTTCAGAACGAAATTCTTGAAAAATTTTTGAATGCCATTTGAATTGTTTTGAAAATCAAAATGATGTTTTCTTTCAGTAAAATTGTCTCTCAACAGTATTTAAGGGACGTCTCTTCGTGTGTCATCGGTGTATACTACATCATTTTCAATTTCAACTATTTATACACGCGTTGTAGGACTCTCAAGACACATATTTTTCCGACTTCTTCTTAAAAGTGACCATTGGTAAACAATTTAAACACTGTTCATTTATCGTTAAAACATTCATACATACAGAGTCACTAATATTTCGTCCTAAAACCTTTCTGTTCCAAGATATTAACGAGTCTATCGGTATACCGAGGATAAAATGTACAAAAATGTTTAATGGAAAATCTCGTGCAAAATGAATCGAATCCCGATCCTCACTGTTCAAGAAATAGAGTAGGTATTATAAAATGTAATCTTAATATTTCTGAATCACATCTCTTAGCATTTATTTGGACCTTAATATGGGCCAAATAAAAAATATTTTATATATTTTTGCAAATAGACCACCAGGTGCTATTTTACGCGTCATTATTTTAAATACATTATACATAATTATTTACAATTATTTTTAAGTTACAATAATAGGATAGCAATATTATACCAGCGCAGTGAATGTCTAGTTTTGAAAATGTTGTTTTGTAATTGCAAATAATTATTAAATCATTCAGCCAATGATAACTATAAATTGCCAAACTACTAACGGACAGCCCTAAACGCAGTTAAGGTCGCGTTCGATCGCGTTCCGAATGACAATAGGCAAGTGTATTGTCTATAAAAGCGATGCTCGCGCGCACCTCATAAAGCGAAAGTCCACGAAAATGAAGGTGATTGCACGTTTTTTTATTGTGTTTGTGTTGTGATCGATATTCGGAATGTTTGCGGAATTTGAATTTAGATCTTTTTTGTGGTTTATAATTTCGTGATTTTAATTAATTTGATTTTGGAATACTTATATTATTTGTTTTGCTAAAGTTAAATGATTTTATTAATGATATTACGAGTACATAATGATTGTGTTACATAAGTGTTTAAATACGTTATTCTCTAATTACAGGCAAAATATTCTTTGTCGTAATATCTGATCAATAGCTTATTTATTTATAAGTATATATATTCATAAAAATACCATCCTTTTATTAATATAAAAGATTTCATTCGTTGAATTAAAATAATGACTAGACGAACATGAGATTTTAATATATTGTTAACAGTTTTTAATATAAATTATTTACAAAATATTCTGTTTACAACTACGAGTATTAAAAAGTTTAAACAACTTGTTGAGACTTTTCAACTACAAATAGTCTCAAGGACTCTTTGAATTACGCACAAAGTTTACCAAGATTTACTAGAAATATTATTAACTACTGTGAGTTTAAAATATTATTTTATTTCAAAAATGGATATTTAGAGACTTAAGAAGGGAATAGGAGTCACCGACCAGTGGTCTAAAGCGAATATAACGAAGAACATATATCTAATAATAACCTGTTTCAGAATCTTTATGATCCTTTACAAATACGATATAAATTATACCGCCAATTAAAATTAAAAATACTGACATAGAGGGATCAAATTTAAATTAAAGCAGTGAATAAAATTATACGAATTAGTAAATGAAATACCAATTAATATTACAATTCCGTTCACAATATAAACAGTGGGAAATTGTAATTAAACTTTGATAATATTTAAATCTTTCTTGTGATTGGTAATCATAATCGATAATTAAATATTACATTGATTTAAGAATTTATGAATAACAACATAAAAAACATACAAACTTTATTCATGTTTAGTGCGTGTTTTTTTATTTGAAGTCCTTGATTTGTAAATTATTTGTGGATTTTTTTTCGTATTTTTTGTGGTAATACCTACTAACCATATAATTCCTAGAGTAAATATTAAACCATCAATCCCCAGGGACTTATAGCGGTGGTGTGTCTGGCGACTTTGGTGGTGGCCGAGCCACCCGCGGCTCCGTACGCGCCGAGCGGCTGGCGACCCAGCGGCCCCGCGTTCGAACTGCCACAGAGGGCGCCACAGGTAAGGAAATTGTTCTGTTTTTTTTTTATAATATTTATTGTTTTGCAAAAATGAGTATCTTAGTATGTGTGTATTATGTCTTTTAAAATATAATTATTGTGTACAATATATTAGAGGTTAAAAATTTAGTTCGAATTAAAATGATAGTTATACCATAGTATATTAAAAAATATGAAAAAGAATCTAACAATAAATTAAAATATCGATGTAAAGAACGCGAGCTTACACAATATGTTTTAAATAGTTCGCAAAAACAATTTTAGTGTTGTATGTTAAATCAATACATTAAAATATTATAGTGACACATGAAACGTGAAATTATTCAAAATATTCAAAGTGCCTATAATTATAGCCCGTCTCCTTTTAAAATCCAGCAAGTATCTAGTATTCCACGTTAGATACTACTGATGGTATCCCATTCGTATACTCCTGGGTACTATATCAGAAATTCATATATCAGGTGAATTTTAATCACTGTATACTAAATTAATAAATAATAAATACAGTCACATACATAGTTCTGACCCCACATTAAGATCAATTAATTTTGTGTCGTGGGTACCAGAAACTAAGAGAGACTTTTCGGTCTCACAAACACCCAGACCCGACACAAATATTTCTGGGTCACACAAACATTTGTGTTGATGCGGGGATTGAACCCGCGGCCTCTCGTTTCATAGTCGGCGTTTGACCAACAACGCCACGGATACTAACTAAATTATTTGTCATCAGCCTCAACCACAGCAATACCTGCCACCGCTGGACCCGCGCAACCCCTCCATCCCTACAGAGTACGGCGTCCCAGACGTCTCAGTGCAGGGTCTACCCACCCAGGAGCAGCTGCCAGCTTTCCAAGCCTCGCCCATCCACGGCCAGCCCACACAGGGGCCTGGCTTCGAAACCGATATCAGGAACTTGGACCAAACTTTGCAGCAGAATCAGGTAAAATATATCGGAAATAAATACACCCAACAGTCACATACATAGTCCTGACCCCACACTAAGATCGAGTCTTGTGCCGTGGGTATCAGAAACTACGAGAGACTTTTCGGTCTCACAAACACCCAGACCCGAAACAAATACCTGTGGTTCACACAAATATTTGTTTCGGTGCGGAGATCGAACCCGCGGCTTCTCGTTTCACAGTCGGCGTCCAACCTACTGCGTCATGGAGGCTGTCGATCAAATGTTTGTTATTTGTCGGATACGAATTTTAAAATTCGAAGGGACTTTGGAACTTGGACCAAACTCTTCAAAAGAATCAGAAAGGATTATTATTGATTCAAGTATTGCATTTGATTGGTCCAATATTAGTCGTTTATATAAAGGGTCTTTTTAGTTTTTGATTTTGGTTCTTCATTTGATAACCCTGGAGGGTACATCTATGCCTCTCCCCTCTCCAATTAGAACGACCAGCAATGATCTCGGGCGGACAGTTACGTAGAAATCGGAACGCTTCTCGCCTTGGGATATCCAGTGCCCCAAATTATTATGCACGGGTTTAGGTGGTAAGCTGGAGTAGGATTTTTAGCGAACCGGCGTAGGTTTGACAGTTTTAATTTGAGTTTATTTTATGCTCTATGAATAACAGTTTAGAAAATAAGCATAGAAATAATATATTCACCAAAAGAAGAAGGCTAAGTTATATAGTATGCAAGAGTTTGTGAAAGTCACTCTACCAAGCTTATTTGAAACATTTATCTTGTAGTGGATAAATTAACTGGTAATGACATGATTATGTATTGAAGCCCGGTACAGTCCGTAACGGGCCACTAAACACGGTTATAAATTAACTTCAATTATTAAATTTAGACGAACGCATGGATAATGGATAGTCTGCATTAACCGGACGTCAGTAATTAATAAACGATCATTTTGTATTTATCTTTCGTATGAAAATCATAGTTTTACATTAAATGCAAAAACTTTTAGTTTTCACAAACGAATACGCAAGTTATTAATATACCTCTAGTTTAAGAATAAATAATTTATATTTATCCCAAAATAACCATCAAAACTTAACAGACCCTGAATATTTTATATATTCTATTAATAATAGAAGCTAGATTGTTATTATTGTTATTGTATAATATCCACCAACCTTCAACGCAGACAAATAATTTAAATTCGAAGGTTCACTTTTTAACCGAATACTTCAACATTCAACAAAAACATATAAAAAACTTATAACCGATTAAAATAATATTAAATTTCCAGACTGCCTCGGTGGCGTAGTGGTACTACGGTATGATTGCAAAGCTGAGATCTCGGGTTCGAATCCCGGGTCGGGCAAAGTGATATTGGATTTTTCCATTCATTATCAGCCGGGAGTCAGGAATTTGTGCCCGATATGGCGATAGGCTCGCCCCCTATCACATCGTGGGACGGAATATACAAGGCGAAACGTGGGTGTTCTGATAGCTCCTCTGCGTACCCGTTCTGGGAAAAAGGCGTGTGTTTATATATATGTTTATGTAAATTTCCAGTACCAGATACAACAGGAGACGTACCGTCAGTTCCAAAGACAGAAACAACTTGAGGCTGCTCAGGCCAAGAGCAAAGCTAACAACATTCCATCACCGAAAGCCCCAAGGCCTTTCGCGCGCACCACTCCCGCCCCAACCACGGCAGCGAAGCCCGAAACCACCACAGAAGCTAAACTAACCCAGGTCACCGAAGCCAACTTGAACGAACGCGAAATACTGGAAGACGAAGGACCTTCCGCCAAGTTGAGGGAGAGAACTTCCGTAGAAGTATCGAAGCAGAACATCCAGCAATATCCTGGAGAGTTTTATCTGAGTTCTTTAGCTCAGTTGCAACTGCAGCCGCAGTTTGCCCCTCTTCAGCAGATCAGGAACTCCTACCTTCAGCCTATCCAAGCTGAGAAGCAAGTTGGTTACGACGGGCCAGCTCATTTCGCCGCTTTGCCTTCTGTCTTGGCTCAACAGCAAGCTGCTCCTCAACCTTTGCCCCAAGAACCAGCTTTATTGATTGGTGAGCAAGCGCCACCTGCTGGATTTATTGCTCAACAACCTTTGCCTCAATACCAACCAGCTGCTGCTTATGCGCCAGTACCACAAGCTCAGTACCAGCCAGCTCAACCTCAGCCGAACTTCATCCAATCAAACCCTGATGCAGTTGCTATTCAACAACCAGTACAGCAATATCAGCCCGTTGCGTACCAACCCCAAGTAGAACCTTTGCCTCAAATCCAAGCGCAGCCTGTTTTGTTGCAACCCCAGCCTACACCCCAGCAACCTCAAGGTAAAGATCGTGAAGAAATTGAAAATGACGGCGACAATTCCGAATTCCAAGCTCAACAGGTTTACCAGCAACCTCAGCAAGTATACCAACAACCTCAACAAGTATTCCAGCAACCTCAACAAGTCTACCAACAACCCCAACAAGTATACCAACAACCCCAACAAGTATACCAACAACCTCAGCAGGTATACCAGCAACCTCAACAAGTGTACCAGCAACCTCAACAAGTGTACCAGCAACCTCAGCAAGTGTACCAACAACCGCAACAAGTATACCAACAACCTGAACAAGCGTACGGGCCACCTCAATTCCTCCAGCAACCGATCCTTGTCCAACCTGCCAATCAAAACCAAGGTCCTCAACAGCCGTTCCCAGCCCAGAATCAGGAAGAAGAAGCGTACCCTGATCAGTTTGACCCCCAAGTAATACAGGGCGCTCAGCCTCAAGATTTCCAAGGCCAGGACTCTTTGCAAAGCGGATTGGATGTGAATCAAGAAGGGAATGACATAGACCAGGCTGAAGAACAGGATTCTGAGGAAGAAGAAGAAGGAACTAAGAGCACGGCTATTGCTACTGCTTTCGGTGCGAGGTACGTAGCTGACAATTCATTTATTTTGTTATGATTAAGCGCACTACACACCAAAGCCGCTGGCCCGCCGGCATATGTCGGCGACATTTTATCGGCTGGCTAGCCGGCGGCTTCAGTCATTGCAAGTCGGAAAACTTTGACGGCGACATGGCAGCGGCTCAAGATATAAAGGAACATTTTATGACGTTGACGAGCAGTGCGCATGCGTTGTAGAAATGCCATGTCGGCGGGCAAGACGTGCGGGCGCTTGCCGCCGACATGATGCTTTTCTTATAGGCCGCCGGGTTGTGCCGGCGGATTTGGTGTGTAGAGGACATTAGAGAAACCAGTAATATTGTAGGTAATAATAAATGTAGTTCTTGTATGCTGCAGAAGGATGTAGAAAACTTGTAGATAAGATACATATCAAATTGTGATCACCAGTCTGTCAGAGAACCCTTGCGGAAATCATGATTTCAATGTTGATAGAATCTTGGCATTTATCCGTTTAGTGATTACCGTATATGATTGTGGAAAACCCACAAGTGAGTATCGGGTTTAGCCGGTATGCAACAACCATCCCCGTTTGATATTTGGTATCATGGTCAGGACAACGTGTTAAATTAATTTAATAATCACTATACTTTTATAGTATAAAACAAAGTCGCTTCCCGCTGTCTGTCTCTCCCTATGTATGCTTAGATCTTTTTTTTAAATACATAGAGTGTTTCAATAGGAAGGTTTATATGTATAATAAATATGTACATTATACATATTATCTGTGTGCAGTGGTATAAAAAATTTCTGCACCCAGGCGAAGCTGGGACCGGCCGCTAGTTTCTATTTATAACATTTTTTACGATGTGTGGAACCCGTCAAACCGCAGTAGGTCAGCTTGTTGGAATATCGCTTCGGCGCGTTTAAATAAATAAATAAATACACCCAACAGTCACATACATAGTCCTGACCCCACACTAAGATCGAGTCTTGTGTCGGGGGTATCAGGATCTACGAAAGGCTTTCGGTCTCACAAACACCCAAACATGAAAATACATTTGGCTCACTTAAATATTTGTCTAGGTGCGGGCGAACCCGCGACCTCTCGTTTCACAGCCGGCGTCTAACCAACTGAGCCACGAAGGCTGTCAACATTAACCCAATTCCTGTAGAGGAGTTGCATTGGTTCATCATTGTCCTTATTAGGCAATAAAATTTATGACACACCAAAACTTCACACTTAAAATTCCCAACAGTCCTTAGGTATTGCACATCGTTTTTAAGGTTTTACAGCTACTATCGTAATGTCCCCAAAGCATTCATTAACAGTTCAACATCGTATGCATCAGCATTCTGCGCCAATTTGGGGCAATGTCTGTCATTGTTACATTACGATTTGCATATTATGCTCTCGTACTATGTATGCTTCGTGAGTGGTAACCTTGTGACGTAGGATAACCTTAACTGAGTTGTTATTTTATTCTTGTACTAGCGGCTCGACCCAGCTTCGTCTCGGTGCAGATATTTTTTGATTCCATTCTACACCTGATAGATCTTAATTTTCGTACAAACTCTTGTATATTAAAACTCGATATCCTACCGTCCCTTTTCTTCTCACCATGGCCCAATCAATCCCGCTCCGTCCCGTCTGTCCTGTCACTTCCCGCTCCGTTCTGTCCTATCCAGTCCCGTACCGTCTCGTCCCATCTCGTCCCGTCACTTCTCATCTCTTCCCTTCCCGTCTCGTCCTCTCTCGTCGCATCCTATCCGCTCTCAACCCGTGCCTTTAGATGTCTTACCCCTCTCAATCGTACTCTAGATTGTAGAGGAGCCCCGTGCCCTGCAGTGGGACGTGTATGGGCTGATACAGACAGACGGACAGACCATCTTCCCTTCCTAGTCTGTTAAATCCTAGCGGGACCAAACATATTAACAGATGAATAAAAAAGATTCGATCGATATCACTATACATTGAGAATTCAAAAACATATTTGATTTTTTGTAGTGGCATTATTTGCGTAGTATGTTTTTTAACATACTATAGTGTCGTGTGTGGGAAGTTAATCTTGAATCGGTTGCGAAACGAGAGGCTGCAGGTTCGATCCCCGCACCGAGACAACTATTTTTGAGGCCTACAAGTATTTGTCTCGGGTTTGGGTGTTGGTAAGACCGAAGAGTCTTTCGTAGTGTCTGATTCCCACGACACAAGACTTATTTGATCTTATTGTAGAGCCAGGACGCTGTATGTGACTGTTTGGATGTATTTATTTATTTATCTATCTTGAACTCTTCAATTCAAATCTCTAATCCAATCGAGTTAATATGATTTTATTCGATAGACATTAATTCCTATTGTTGAATTTAGGTTGACAGTTGCACGGGAACTGCTCTAAAATCATAATTCATATATTTTAGCAATAGTTATATGTATACACGTTATAGTTTCAGGATAAGGTTTGTAATAGGACATATGTATAATAATAATAATAAATACACCCAACAGTCACATACATAGTCCTGACCTCACACTAAGATCGAGTCTCGTGTCGTGGGTATCAGAAGCTACGAGAGACTTTTCACTCTCACAAACACCCAGACCGGACACAAATTTGTGGGCCACACAAACATTTGCGTCGGTGCGGGGATCGACCCCGCGGCCTCTAGTTTCACGGGCGGCATCTAACCAACTACGCCACGGAGGCTATCTAAATACTGACATATTTTTAGTTTGTAATGTTTTGTGAAGTCGGTTTTAATCTTCCTCTTCACTATACAGGGTATATCAAGACTGCTACCGAAAAGGAAGCCAGGTTGCAGTTTTAGTGACTACAGACACGATGCAACTAAACATTTTTTTTGTAATGTTTTAAATATGTGTTTGGGTGGTAATTTACCACCCAAACACAATGATCGGTAAATACGATATATTACGATACGACGGTCGCTTTTTTTGCAAAAAAATTAGTTGCATCGTGTCCGTAGTCACTAAAACTACCACCTGGCTTCGTTTACGGTAGCAGTCTTGATATACCCTGCATAATTGTAATTTTAACATATAGGCAATATATATTTTTTAGAACGCAACCCCGCGTGTTCACGCAATATGGCGCGCCGTACCCCGTGCCAAGAGTTCAAGCCAAACCTGAACCCACCACCACTGAATCACCAGTTGAGGTAAGGAATAATGTGTAAATAATATATTTAATAATTTTGTATCTGTATTAGCCCATATACGTCCCACTGCAGGGCACGAACCTCCTCTACAATCGAGAGTACGATTGAGAGTAGTCAGGCCATATAGTCCATCACGCTGGCCTAGTGGGGGTTAGAAATTTAAACAAATCGCTATGGTATGCAGGTTTCCTCACAATGTTTTCCTGCACCGTTATAGTGCGTGGTGATTGACTATCAATACACATCGTTCCATCCATCAGCCAAAGGAAGTCCACTGCTGAACATAGGCCTCTCCCAATGATTTCCACAGAGACCTGTTGGAGGCAGCCTGCATCCAGCGAGGTCCCGCGACCTTTACCTTTACCTTTATCCTTTATCAATACACGCGTGGTATATATTAAACTATATGGATAAAATATTAAAACAATGTTTTCAGGACGTGACAGAAGATGGTCCAGCCATCGCTCAGGCAGTTGCTGTAGCAACCAGGCCTAAAAGCGCCAAACTCAGGTAACTTCATACAAATAATTACCTTCATACCTTAAGAAGTTGTGTGTTTGTTTATACAAATTATAAGGCGAAGTTATCTTCGCCTTATAATTTTCTTTATGATTAATTTCGTTTACCTGGGAGAGAAAAGGGTCGGCCTCCGAAAATCTCACATACTGAACTAAACACGGCAGCAAAACTATGATTTGACGTCGGAATTATGTCCTATATTATCAATTTATGAAAATTTTACATCCATTGAAGGCTAGTTATAAGTAATAAAGTCAGTATACCTAACCAGAGGAGCAATATAAATGTATCTTAATGATTTCTTAGTTACGTGAATGTTACATTGAAATAAAACGAATTCTTACGGATTTTATCGCGAATTGGATTGAATTTTTTAATTTTTTAACTTCCCGACGTTTCGATCACTTTACAGTTTTCGTGGTCACGGGGAGGACTCAGTGAAGGTAAAAAATGTCAGAAAGTTAAAAAATTAAATCCAGTTCGCGATAAAATCCGTAAAAAATCGTTTTATTTCAATATATATATAAATTATATATCTTGTTTAATTTTCAGGAGGAATCGCATCCGTCCAGTTTTCACCTTGGACAGATCCGGTCACTTGGTTTTGGCTTCTGGACAATAATTTATTAAACAACCCATGAAATATACCAACTAGTCTCAATATTTAAAGGCAAAAACCTATGTAAAAGTATTTTAAACCTGATTTACCCCCTGCAATAACAAAAGATAATTACAAACAATAAAAAGATGAGATTTTTTAAATTAGCACCGAAAATTAAATTGCATATTTCTGACAATTGTTACTCATAAATCTGTCTTGATAACTTTGTACAACATTTTTGTCGCTTCACATAAAATATAGTTCTCTTAAAAAATATAAAATCTATACCACTAAGCACTACCGTTAATTTATACCATCAGAATGAGATTAAGAACTAATCAAGACATTAGAGATGCCTACTTCTATCGAATTGTAACTTATTTATTTTCTTTCAACTTGCTTTCAAGTAGATGTATGTATATCTACAAGCTGTGAATAAAGACTTCTATGTGATATCTCTTTTATTTATTTCCTTACAAAATTGACACGTATAAGCTAACGCCTATATCTCCGAAGGGGTAGGTAGGGATGTCATTATCGCCACCGAGTTTACCAAACTTAATTCTGTCCAAGATATTACCTACCTAATTTGTGCCTGGCTTATCGAATGATTCGCCTTCGATCTTAATATCTTTACGGGCGAACATTGTATGTACGCTTTTACGCGTTTAAAAAAAAAACAAAAAACATCACAAAGGTTTCATAATGAAAATAACAAGACCATACACGGACAGTAAAAGTATAAAAAACGTCGGCACACTGGTTATCACAAACGCATTCTCTTTGATAAACTTTAAAGGAACAGCCAACAAGATTTTCAATCGTCGAAATCTCTCCGCATTTTCCGCTAATTCCGGTTCAGTTCCCGTCATAGTAACATCTTCTTTAACGTCAAAATTACTCGCTACTGTTGGAGTTACAACTTCAAAATACTCTTTGAAAATCTTCGTGATAAATTTTTGACTTAGTTTTGCATTGAGATCACTCGTTCCCTCGGGGTACAGTTTCACCATCAATTGGTCGATGACTTGATTTTGAATCAGATCGCATTGCAGGCTTCGGTCCATTTCAGTCTTGCTCATATCCACGTGTACTCCTTTGGTTAAAGCGACTTTCTCCCTATCAGCATTAAGTTTTTTCTCTGACACAGCTTTCAAAAGGAAATTCTTGTAATCATCGAAATCAAAGACCCTTTTTATTTCATTTATAATTTTCTCGGGTAGTGTATCTTCTATTCTTTTTAACCCTGCTTCGATTAAAAGAATAAGTCTGTCCCACATCTCTGCCAATGTCGACGGATGAGGATTAGGATTTTGCTTCGGATTTTCAATATTTATTTTATGTTGAGATTCTCGATTTTCTTTTAGCTTTGACCGTATAGCAGCTTCGTCTGGTAAGTTAATTATTTTTTGCGCACCGACATTTTTCACGAAATCGAATGTTTTCTTTAGTATATTCTTAGTAAAATCGTTTTGTTCGGTATAAAATGTATCTTCCTCTTTTTTTGCATAAGTTTTGTGTTCCTTCGTTATTATTACGGTGTTGTCAATTTTGCTGGTTGATGGTGTTGCTTCGGGAAATAATCCTAAATTGATTACCGTGTCCAAAAGCTTCTTATTGCTATATCCACTTCCAGTCGCAAATTCCTCCTCATCTTGTAATGTTTTCTCTGATTGACTTTCAGAATTAGACGATATAAGATTAGAACTTGCAGTGGATTTATTGAAATCAGAGCTAGTTCTTGCAATTACAAAATTTTCCTCGTCAATAGACATTACGAGACTTGATTTTTGTCTGTTACCAATGAGCGTGTCGTCACTCGAAGCGTCTTTGATAATATTTGAACGAGGGACTCTTGTATTATTTAAATTAGCGTTTGTATACATAGGCACCTTAGATGTTAAAGGGGCTTGAGGTATTATAACTGTTTCAGTACCCGTTAAATTCTCTTTAACTAAGTAATTTTCTTCAGTACGCGTGATAAGAGGCATTGCCGTCATTTTGCGTTCATTAACTTTATTTTTATTGAAAGCTACCGCTACTGCTACATTAAATACGTCGTTTTTATATGGAATAACATTCTCTGAAGATACTTGAATGACAGAGCTATGTGCGTTCAAAGAGTATTCGTCAGTTTTTGATGACGTCCAGCTCCATTTACGTGTTATAGTGTTATCGCTAGAATGACTCAATATACCCTTCTTAGTTGTTGATGAGCTTAACGAAGACAATCCGTCATTACTAACAACATCACTCATCTCCGGTGGATTCACTCCAAGTAAATTTTCTACCGCAAGGACCTTCTTTAGGACTCGAGATTGAGTTATTACATTTGATAGATTGCATAGTCCGGTCTCTAGCACATCACTAGCCATCGTGTGTCTTTTTGATTTAGTGCAATAAAGCTCTAGTTTTTTGGTTATACTTTTCTGCGAATGCTTACATTTAAAATGATCGTTTCTAAAACTAGCAACACGTTTGTTTTTACGAGGTTTCTTTTTTAATTTATCATCTCTTGTTGGTTTAGTATGTGATGCATTAAATATGACTTCTGGTTGTATAACATCTATCTTTGAACCTCTTTCATTTTCATCAGTCTCAGTGTCCGATACTTGTTCAACATCAAAACATTTATTAGGTTCCTCGGACTGATTAGTTGTAATGTCTTCAGGTATATCAATTATATGAGAACATTTGTCTATTGCATTTGGATCTAAAACTTTCAATGAATTTGTTGGCGTTACTGAATTAATGCTGCCTTGAGGGCTTTTCTTGCAGATCATTTGCTGCGCTGTCATTAGATCGTCGTAGGTTTCGTGCATCGCAAACGCAACCACAAAAGTCGGACTATTTCTTGGATAGCGGGTTATAGATTTCGGTCGGTTTAAGTTTTCTTTTTGAGACTCAAAATTTTGTTTGTTGGCTTGCATTTTAATACGTTCTTGTTACGCGCCGATCCTGAAACAAATTAAACAAATAGAAACAACAAAAATATATGTCAGTCAGTACGACATTAATCCCCTCAAATTGTACAGCAATCCTATTGTAGTAGAACTTATAGAAGTTGGTAATAAATAATGATGTATATACCATTAAGCTTTTCTATGACGCAAAATAATAAGACCAGGCATACAAACGTATTGTTTAATAACAAAAACATACACAAATCAAAATCCTAAATCAGAAAGTTTCAAATATAAAACAGTTTTGTTCGACGAACGTACAGACGACCTCACTTCCCTTGATCTGTTACTCGTATTGATAGGAGTTTGAAGTAGATCTTTGATAATATAACTGTAGAACAAACATCCTATTATTGTAACAGGAATCCAGAGTAGCAGACAGTATATAAACCCTTCACCAAAGTCCATACCTCTTCGTGTTGGTATAGATCGCTTCTTATAACAGCATTCTTCAACGTCACCAGAAGTGGAAGTAGGACTTTGAGAACAATCATCACAATCATTCATTATGGGCTGGTGTGAATGATAGTTACTGCACATGCAAGAAATTTCACTGTTCTGTATATCTTTCTTCTTATTCATAAATTTGGGCATGCACAAATGTTTCTTTTTACCGCAAGCTGCTGTTTCATGATGACCATCATCGTAATAGTAAGCTAGAATTTTGTTCTTGTCTGACGCTATTTCGATTAGAGATTTAGATTTCGGCAGTGAATTTGTAAGGGTGTTTTCTTGTGTGTTCGGTTCCGTGGTTTCTGCTACCGTCATGTCTGTTACTCTAAGTACCGATTCACTATCAATAATTTTGTATGAAGTACTTTTTCTCATGAGCCTATTGCAGAATTCAAAAGTGTCTCTCTTGGGTTCTTTGGAAAGTTTAATTCCGGCACAGAGCAGATTTTTAGCGAAATCATTAGATATTTGTATGCCATTTGATGTGGGTTTAATTGGACGTTGCAAATTCCCAGTAGTTCTAACCTTAAGCATATCAGCTTTGTGTTGATTTAAATTTTTTATTTTATTCTCGTTCTTGATTTCTTCGCGCACGAGAATCTCTGCCTTGTGCAAGAGATCTTTAACTACTGATTTGAGATCATGTATTTCTCTAACTATTTCTGATGTTGCTGTTCTAGTACCTCCATCCTCTGTTACATGCATTTTTATTGGTTCCGATTTTACAGTGTTGTCTATGTTAAAGATATATTTTACCTGGCTAGCAGCGCCATCGAGTAATGCTACAATGCCAGGGTTGTATTCAGGATCATCTATTATTTTTGACGATTTATTTATTTCAAGAGTACTGGATTGATTTGGCATAACCTCAGTTTGTATCGATGGAGCAGATGTGTTCTGGTTTTTTCCTTTTTCTTCAATAGTCAGTCTAGACTGACATGTTGACGCATCTAGGTATTTCCCTTTGCCAGGCATTAGACTAACACGAATATCCAGTTTAAATTTTCTTTTGCAACTATCATCAGTAATGTAGTTCAATATATTTTGAATATGCTTTAAAAGTTCTTTATTATTTGTCTGATTTCCATTTCTGTAGTGGCATAGAGTACATTTTTTATTTCGAATGTCGCGCCGCTGTGAAAATTTCAAGCATTTTCTTCTTTTGGTGTAGCACAAGTTATTTTTTCGGAGCTTATTTACATTGATATTGTTATGTCTTCTAATTGCAGTATTGTCTTTGTTAATTTCATCAGGGAATTCGACACTATGGCTTAAAAAGTCAATAGTAATCATAGGCTCACTTTGGTCTTTCTCATTTAACTCATCAAAGCTGTCTCCAGTGATTTTATCAACTTTACTCCTATTCTTAACATTTCTCGGACATTTTATATTATGCATATCAGTCAGTGTAATAGTATCGCTAGTTTGATTTACATTAGCATGCGATAGATTTGCTGGATGCTCTGCGTATATACTCTTCATTAGACTTGGCATATAATCCAGTTCCTTCTTAAACATTGCACTCACCTGTTGTCCATCTCTTTCTTCTGTTTCTGTTGAATTGGATATCTTTTTGTAATGCACCTTTGGTTGTAATACTTTGCGGTGTTTCTTCGACCCCTTAATGCCGTAATTGGCGCATCTCTTGGTAAAAGATCGCGTTGATATCGCAAGTAAATCAAAACTCGAGGAATTCAATAGTTTTTTCGACTTGTGAACGGAACGTTTCTTATTGCTGTACAATTTATTGATCCTGTACAGAGATTTGATCTTAAGAAGGTTGATACGTCTCGGAATGCTTAGAGTTGATAGAACTCTGAAGTTTGTTACTGGAGATGGGACCGAGCGGGATGACAAATCCTTTTGTGTACTGTTTGACGAATTCATTATTACTGGTCGTGACTTGTAGTTACAACGATTGCAAGTAAGAGGAGTGGTTTCGACTTTCTTATTTTTAACTTTATGACTGTGCCCGTCTTTGTTGAGTATGTAAGTCGATCGCGACGAAATTCCACATGCTTTTTCTTTTTCGCTGTGCAGTATTGAATGAAGTACAGTTTCTACCTTATCCTTTGTGTCTTTGTCATCCAATAAATGTTTTTGTATCCAATTCGCGACCAATCCTTTCAGGTTTTCCACCATCAACGCTGCTATATCTATTTGTTGAGTTTCTTTTGTTGTAGTTCTACTATCACCACAAGCTCCTAGTCCGGATTCTTTGATATTATCCATTTCCGTAAAGACAGTTGAAAATTTTGATCTGTTAGAATCATCTTTAGTTGACATTTTGTTTCTTTTCTTTCTATAATACCTTCTGAGTATACACACATCTGTTTCAATGCTGAGATCTCTTTTGATTTTGTTGCCATCGATGTAGTAATCGTTGTGATGAGAGAGGTTCCTAGTCAGCTGTAAAATTCCACGTTTGTTGGAGATTTGCGTCGTGCCTGAGCATGTTCTTGAATGGGTGCATGTTGTATTGGATTTCTTGTACAATATCCTGGCATCTCTGTTATATAGTGTCCAGCTACTTCTGCCCATAGTAGTTTATGTTGCGTTCTTGCAAATTCTTCTGGAATCAAAAATATATGTATTCTATTCATCGTTGCCAACTTGCGGTTTTGTCATCTTCATAAGGAAAACTTGTAGTGAACATATGTCCCTTTGTCTCATAATAAAACCATCATATAATGGAAAAGTATTTCAAGGCACATAATTAACTGTTTCATCAAATTATTTTATTTTTCCATGGCAAATGTGCCTTATCAAAAAATGAATAAAATTACAATTAAGCTGTTTTATTTTAGTTTGCTAATACATGTTGAATTCTTATAACGATAAAATATTGTTTGATACTGTATCAGCTCATGATCGCTCAATGCAGAGAACGGGACCCTTCTACAATCGAGATATCGATTGAGAGGGCTGAGGTCACAATCCACCACGGTACCTTAGTGCACCACCCCGGTTGGCAGACGTTATGTACCATATTCATGGTATGGTATTGACTAAACAAATATAGCTTATAAATAAAAAATAGCCTACGAGAGAGGAGTTGAAGGGAATGGCAAAGGAAGATGAAAGGGTAAGACAGAAAACAGTGAAATTGTAATATCGTAGTACTAACCAAATATTATCCAGGCATTTTACAATTACACAAGATTTTAGCTTCGAGTTTGTGTTGATAAATTATTTAGTACATGAGAAAATTTAGTCACTTCACTGTCATAGTATTTGACTTTGACGTGTATTGTTTTATCAGAAATGTATGCCAGCGTGTTAGAATAATTTGTAAGCAAATCTTCTTTGTATTGAAGCCGCTTACAAAAAGTTCCTGTCATTTTCGTTAATGATCTAGTATTTTTATGATCTTTTTTTTAATATAGCCTCGGTGGCGTAGTGGTACTGCGGAACGAATACAAAGCTGAGGTCTCGGGTTCGAATCTTGGGTCAGGCAAAGTGATTTTAGATTCATCTGTTTATTAGCCCGGGGTTAGGAATTTGTGCCCGACATGGTGATAGACTCGCCCTCTCGGGTCTATCACAACGTGCGACGGAACCCACAAGGCGAAACGTGGGCGTCCTATTACACCTCTGCCTACCCCTTCTAGGATAAAGGCGTGATGTTTATTTACATATATGCATTTTTTTAATACCTCTGATATAATTTTTGTCCTAGTATTATTGTTGTCAAAACTCAATAGCAAATTACAGTCATCTCCTTTACGGGCCGTTTCATATGACCCCGTTTGACCGTCCGCGACCCCACTTAAATATCTCCAATATCTATATAAATCTTACACTCCCGTGGCCTGGGAGTATTAACAAGTTTATAGTAATTCGATTAAAACTTGTAACTCAGGGTTTGAGATCCCTTTGAACGGCCCCCCGAAATATGAGATTGGTGGTCCGAGTTTTGTGTGAGATGAAAGGTGGCATGTTGCCTTTTACATTAATTTTAATTGGCACGAGATAGAGAGTGAACTCTCTCCGTGAACGCACTTGCTGGTAACTGGTAGGTCTCTCATATCCCATATGTGAGAGACCGTCTGGGTATGTGGGTATGACCACCGCCATTTTTATTTATCGGGATAATATTATTATTGGTTATTTGGCGGACTAAACAGCAGTGTGAATGCACTGTTGTGATCCAGTTTGAAGGACATTGTAGCTAGAGTAACTAGCACATAATGAGACTTAACATCTTATGTCTCAGGATGGCGAGCGCAGTGGAATGCCCAGCATTGCTTTGTAATTCATGGTGTTTGGTTTTGCTACTGTCCATGAGCGGTCGTATCGCTTACCATCAGACGAATGGCATGCTCGTTGCGTCATTCATCGCAATAAAAATACTGAAGTACCGTCCTAAATAAGAGTGTCCTTTAATTTTCACACAATTATGCCAACCTGATAGAAAATTCGTATTCATAGGAGGAATCAAAAACGTGACAATAATAATAATAAAATAATAATAAATAAATAATACAGACATAGTCCTGATACCACACTAAGATCGAGTCTTGTGTTGTGTGTATCAGAAGCTGCTAATGCGTGTAATATGACGGGTTTCCTGTATATTGTAAAGTGGTCGCTATTTCGACGGATACGAATGTAAACGAAAATACACCCAACACCCAATAATCCAACAGTCACATACATAGTCCTGACCTTACACTAAGATTGAGTCTTGTGTTGTACTTATCAGGAACTACGAGAGACTTTTCGGTCTCACAAACACCCAGACCCGAAACAAATACCTGTGGTTCACACAAGTATGTCTCAATTTGTCTCAGTGTGGGATTCTAACCCGCGCCCGCATGTTTCACAGCTGGCGTCAAACTAACTGCGCCACGGAGACTCTTAAATATAAAATAAACATGTTATTTCAAGTGGGATTTCTACAATATTTACAAACATTTTTATGTTCATCCGTTTGTTCGATATTGTATCGTATTCGACTGGCAAGAGACTGTAATTGCTTGTCACTAGTTGAGTTATTAATATTCATGTTGTAGTTTTTACTCATATTCATAGTAAAGCCCATTTACACGGAAAGAGTTTCTCGCCTCGAAGACACCATTATCGTAAGGATATATAACAATTGCATCGTGTAAACTGACTGCCTCGGTGGCGTAGTGGTACTACGGTATGATTGCAAAGCTGAGGTCTCGGGTTCGAATCCCGGGTCGGGCAAAGTGATATTGGACTTTTCTATTCATTATCGGCCCGGAGTCATGGATTTGTGCCCGATATGGCGATAGGCTCACCCCCTATCACATCATGGGACGGTATATACAAGGCGAAACGTGGGTGTTCTGGTAGCACCTCTGTCTACCCCTTCTGGGAAAAAGGGGTGTGTTTATGTATGTATCGTGTAAACATTCGTCAGAACACGATAATCTATGGTGATTATGTCATGCAATTGGCATATGATGCTCGCCGCAAGAAACCCGCGTGTAAAAGGCGCTTTAGAACAGAACTTGAACATTTTCCGACTACTAAAATTAATCAATTAGATGAACTGAATTTATCAAATGTAATAGTACTAGCTAGCTCACCTCTAGACCTCACCCCAGTTCATATGAAGGGGTATGATTTATCCCACCGCAGTAGTTTAGGCTGCCTGCACACGGTACATTTTCTTATTCCGTATGCCTTTGCCAATAACGACTTTCGGAAGCCGAATCGCTCAATGTTTGGCTCAGAATGCATAGTTTATATGATTTGTGGTTGCGCACGACCTGTCATAAATAAATAAATACATTTGTTGTATTATTATATAATATGATATAACGTTATCTAATTAAGCAACAGATTAACAATGAAGGAAAATATGGAACACCTGCATACCATTTGACAGCCTCCGTGGCGTAGTTGGTTAGACGCCGGCTGAGAAACAAGAGGCCGCGGTTTTGATCCCCGCACCGAGACCAATCTTTGTGACACCCACAAGTATTCGTCTCGGGTCTGGGTGTTTGTGAGATCCAAAAGTTTCTCGTAACTTCTGATACCCACGACACAAGACTTAATTGATATTAATGTGGGGTCAGGACTATGTATGCGACTGTTGGGTGTATTTATTTATTAATAAGAACATTTATCCAGTATTTTGTAATAGGCCCATGATATACAGTTTCAAAAATCTTTTGATTAAAATCTCCAAGCTACATGCCAAGTTTTGATCATGCATAAAATTCTGAATCGCTGAAATGTTCTGCTGATTAAAAGGATTTGTAACAGCTTCCGAAAACGCCGCATCTTGCGACAGACAATTGTATAAGCTAATGCCAAACTTTTAATTGAACCGGACAATATTGTATTAACGATTTGTAACAGAACGGCGTAGCTATTTTATATCCAAGATGCGACAGAATCTCAACGGAGAACGCGTACGTATATTTTAGATTATTTTTCCGATCTGTCAAATATTTTATTTTTAATCTTTTGTTTTATTTATTTACGATCGCCAACGTAACATACAATTGCGAATCGTACATTAAATTTAACAAAAACAAGTAAAATTGCTGTTACAATTATAGGCAATCACGACATGACATCACAGAACAACTAAACATAAAATTAGAAAAAGTTTATAACAAAGTAACAAAATATATCGAATTCCTAATATACCTGAACTTATTCCTCTTTATTTGTTTTTTTTTACATTTTTATACATATAAAAAAACAATATACATATCAAAATACTAAAAACAGATTATTCCTTCAGTGGCGAGGCTCAAGACCCAAGCCACCGGTGGTTAGGGATCCAAAGTGAGGAATCTCCGCACTATGCGTGCCGTGTCCAGCAATACCGCCTTTTGGATCTGGCTCTTGACCAATAGAAAGCCTGATCTTATTATTAAGTTCATTGTAGTATTTTTTCGCGTTAGTATAAAACAAAACCTTTTAAATTCTTTGGCACTAAAATTAATCAATCAAAAAAAGGGCCAGGACTCGAATGCATCCAGATCATTGGGCAAATATCGTAATCCAATGGATGTCTGATGGCTGAAGACGCCGCGGCAGATCTAAAAAACTCTAGCGAGACGACCTGGATGCTTTCGAGACCATGTGGCTTGAATTTTCTTAAGAGCGCAAAGTGTGAAGAGAGAGGGGTAGGCCTCTGCCGAACAGTGGCATAAAAGAGATTATTAAAAAAAAACTTAAATCGCTACTCCTAATACCCAAAGAACTCGATTCATATCTTCCGAACGTCAATTAACCGTGGCAAATGGAAGGAAGGGAGGCCTGTGCCCAGCAGTGGAACTTAAAGAGCTTATAAAAAAATACCCAAAGTGATGTATCGTATCTTTATCTTTGCCAACAGATAACGAAGTTTCATATTTAAAAAATGCAAATTATGCTACAATTTTTCCAATTTATTACCGCATAAGGAACAACGAAACATTGCAGCAATGTTTTAACAAAAGCCAAGATGAAAATCACACGACCTTACAGCGACCATGGTGTAAATCATAATAGTGTCAAATAGGACCATATCTCAGCTCGAGTGACAGGCAGCTTCCGATAGTAAGGCATGGATGTGGGAAAAATGTAAAGTGGATATGATGCGGCAGTTATGAGATGTGCGTAGTTGGTTAAAGAGGTGTGCGTAGTTGAAAGTTGAATTTGGAACATACGTCAACAAATTTAATTATCAGATGTTTGCTAATTTTATGTGTCGAAAAGAAGTAAAAACTTTATCAGTCTTTAAGGATATAACGGCTTGTTTAAATCATACTAGTGTCAAATAGGACTATATCTCAGCCCAAGCGACAGGCAGCTTTCGATAGTAAGGCACAGACACAGATCTGGTTGGGAATTTTTAAGGAAGATCTATGTTCAGAGTTATATTTTTCTTAGGTAAAATAATAAATATTTAATAGCTATTATTTATTAAAATGCCACCTCCAGCATTTCTTTGTCCAAACCAGACATCGCTGCCAAGAACACGACACGAAGAAGCGAGGGAAAATTCAATTTTTCAAAGCTTTTAAAGTTGGTAGAAAAAACACAACACGTCGCAGTGCCAATATGTGGGTTAATAGTCAGCAGTGTCAATTTATTAGCGAGTTTTGTTCAATTAACAGTTTTCTTTTCTTTGAATTATTTATATCATTGGTGAATGGTGATATTCTTAGAGTACTCGTAATATAGAGGGAGCGCTAGTACTTCAAAAACGTAGATAAAAATGGCGGTGCTGGGTCACCTTTTTCTGTCCTCCTGTTGGCTGACATTTGACAGGTTGTCCAACATGCACGGAATATTTGAAAAGTAAAATAAAATAAAAAATAGTTTAGTGCAATTGAATTCCACTCAAACTCGTTTTAGGCGGATAATAACTAAATTTAATTTTGGCTACCTACGGGATTTGTCGAAATTTTCATGTTAAATAATTAGTTAAACTTTCACTGATATATCAGTGCTACCAAAATTACGAACAAGAAAATATCTACGTTTTTGAAGACGCATATGTATGCCATCTCTCTCTATAGTATAAATATTAAATACTCTAAGGTTTTCGTATAATAGGTTTTTATCGTGTAAATACAGCGGTTGCTATCCGGGCGGATGTTAATTTCCTACCCTCAGAGTTTGATTAAAAATGGTCACAAATCCCACGAGTGCGAATGTCCTTAAATATATTTTGTTGCGTAAATATAAGAACGCAATAAATAACAGCAAATAATATTGTCTTGGAGAAAAAACATCGTTACGTTCACCGCTCCCAATCAATGCGAATGAAGACAAATAGCGGGTGTAAAACGTATGTTATTCCACCTACATACTATCTACCATAAATTATTTAGCAGTGTTTCGCCATTATTTTCGTTCGAATCATTTATACGTATAAAATACTACATATGAAGTATAATGGCTGTGTATCAACATGTTTTATTACGCTTCGTAAAATCAGAGACGTTTGGCGCTGAGTCTCATTGCCTTGCTGGCGTAGTTGTACTACGGTACGATTACAAAGCTGAGGGCTTGGGTTCGAATCCCGGGTCGGGCAGTGATATTGGATTTTTAAATTCATTAGCAGCCTGGAGTCAGTTTGTGCCTGCTATGGCGACAGGCTCGCCTCCTTTAAATTCATTAGCAGTCTTGAGTCAGTTTGTGCCTGATATAGCGACAGGCTTGTCCTCTATCACATCGTGTGATGGAACATACAAGGCGAAATGTGGGTGTCCTGGTGGCACCTCTGCCTACCCCTTCTGGGTAAACATACATAACCACACGCCTTTTTCCCAGAAGGGGTAGGCAGAGGTGCTACTAGAACACCCACGTTTCGCCTTGTATATTCCGTCCCACGATGTGATAGGGGGCGAGCCTATCGCCATATCGGGCACAAATTCCTGACTCCGGGCTAATAATGAATAGAAAAATCCAATATCACTTTGCCCGACCCGGGATTCGAACCCGAGACCTCAGCTTTGTAATCATACCGTAGTACCACTACGCCACCGAGGCAGGCTTCTGGGTAAACGGTGAGATATATGTCCCTTTATGTCCAGTAATTACTAGCTTCGAATAACAATGTCATTCAAACTGAACCACGACAGTGCTTGCTGATAAACACATTGCTACTTGGCGACAGAAATGAAATTTTGAAAGTGGTAGAGGACGCTGTTGTCAGTCATGACTCAGCATGAATGGGCAGGCTCGTCCGGGGCGGTACCACTGCCTCACAAGGAATCGTGAAGCGACAGTTTCGCTGGTCGGGTTTCGTTCGGTGAAAGAAATTGCCAGACGCCCAATATCCTTTTTCCATCCTTTTTCCTTCCCGCTCCCCTCCCAATTGAACCGGCAACGCATGCATGATCCAGCGTTGAGGATGTTCGATGGCAGTGATCACTTACCATCAGGTGAACTGTTTGTTCGTTTGCCGGACCAATGCAATAAAAAGAAGAAAAATAAATGGAATGTTAGTACTTATCTAAACGGACTCTTTGCATACGATAGACCTGCCATCTAATTTTTAGTCCCTTTTTGTATTTGATACCTATATTAAATAATATTTTACTTTCATTTTAACGACTTTTGTCCTGATTAGGCATGTCAGTGCCAAAATAAAATGTTTTGAAAATTAAAATGGTAATGTTATGTTGCTTCTTTTGAATACTTTTGGAAGAAATTTGTTACTTTAATTGAGGTCGAAAATAATTTGAATAAGTTAAGTCCCTCGTAATTTTTAATTCTAAAAAAGTTTTGGAAGTTGATAACTCTAAATAAACGTTTATTTTTAAAACCGCCGACATATTTTATAATTAGAATTTTTCCGGATTTTGAATTTATTTTAATTGCATCCAATTATGGGACGTGTTGAGAGCGGTCTCATGAAATTTAATTTTTTTCATGCTCATATTTCCTCACGTGTCGTTTTAATTTGGTCAAAATAGTTAGTTATCCCTAATGTTTGTACGGGACGTCGCTGGATGCAGGCTGCCTCCTACAGGTCGCTGTGGAATTGATTGGGAGAGGCCTATGTTCAGCAGTGGACTTCCTTTGGCTGATGGATGAATGTTTGTATGAATTGTATCGATTAAATATGATTTTGATATTTGGAACAAAAATATAACAAGTAATGTTATATAACAAATTACACATAAGATTTTTGAGAGTTGGATAAATAACTAAATGGTTCAAAATGGAGACTGCAATTAATCCTTTTTAAACAAGACTGAAAATCATTAATACTTGAATAAAAAGTGGAACAAAGTTGAGAAATTTTAATTTAATATCCTTTCTATACATTGCATATCTCTTATGACAGCCTCCGTGGCGTAGTTAGTTAGACGCCGACTGTGAAACGAGAGGCCGCGGGTTTGATCCCCGCACCAACACAATGTTTGTGTGGCCCACAAATATTTGTGTTGGGTCTGGATGTTTGTGAGACCTGCTGAGCTTCTGATTCCCATGACACAAGACTCCATCTTAGTGTGGGGTTAGGACTATGTATGTGACTGTTGGGTGTATTTATTTATATTAAACCTAACGCAAAAACCATTGGAATCCTACTCAATTTTGAGGAATTTCTCTCCAGATCCAGAGATATGCAACAATCTTGACCATTTTATGGACCATGTGTGAAGTATACGCTTTGAAACAAAAAAAGAATTTTCCAAATCGGTTCAGGCGTCTTCGAGTAATCGGTGAACATACATAAAAAAGATTCCGATGTATTAAGAACCTCCTTCTTTGAACTCGGTAAAAAGAAGAAACCATGAATGGTATGCAGAACTTCTATAATGTTTGAATCGGAATCAGGAGTATTTCGCAATAATTGAACAAATAGATCAGCTCGCTATTGCATATCCTTCAAACGTAGTATCAATTATATCATAGTAGTTAATATGTTACATAAAATATTTGCAACAGACGAATTCCCAGTAGAGCGTAGTCGGGTAATCAAATCTCTGAGGAATCTTAATTAGGTTACTGTTAATACTATCTTGCAAAACGCACATTGTTTAACTTTGACTGTTCTATTAGGAGATTGTTTGAAAACCAGCGTATTCAAGAGTTCTTTGTTAGTAGGTCTGGCAAACGAGCAAACATGTCACCTGAGGGTAAGTGATCACTGCCGCCCATGAGCATCCACAACGCAGGATTCTGAATGTGTTGCCGGCACATCAAATCGGGAGGAGAACGGGAAGTAAAAATAATGGGAAGAGGAAAGGGATATTGGGCTTCCTGCAATCTCACTCACCGAACGAAACGCGACAGCAAATTAATGTATGTATATTCCAACCAGTAAGTTCGCTTAATCACTTCTCACTTCTTGGGACCGCATTAAGTTCACGCTTTGTATTACTATTTGTGTATTTTTTTGTAGTTAACAATAGAGTACTTAAATAAATAAGTTCGACGAGCTGTAGGTGTCACTATCATCTCTGCCTAATCCCAGAATATTCAATTATGATAGTAAAATGTATAACTCAAACAAACCCATACAGTTTCCAGTGTAAAACTTTTATTTAAAAGGTGCATGTGATGTTAAAACATCGACAGGGCGATTTATAGGCTCGGGTTAGTTTCACCGATTTTTGTTCAGGTTAGCCGGACTAACTGAAACAACGTTGTGTTCGTACTTATTTACGAGTCAGGTTTTTGTGACACGGTCCATATCAGAGCTACTGAGGTCCCCAAACTTTGTCGCGTAAGCCCTATTGTTGGATTTTTAGTTTTTGATAGAATCTCTCTGACTCTCTCGCTAGAACCTCTTGTTTTTCACTCTTCTGTCACAGGAAGTCCCCGGCTGAACCTAGGCCTCCCCTAAGGATCTTCACATTGACCTGTTGGAAGCGGCATGTCTCCCTCTGCTTTTTTAATATTAAATTAAGTAAACTCTTTAATTTGAACCGTGTTTCTGAGTCAAAGTTCAGTGTTAGTTCCTTTGTAAGATTTATAGATAGTTCAGTCACTATGTAGTTGTACACAGTACGGTGGTTTTGAAGATTGGTGATTTTATCGATTTAGACGTTTTTTGTTAATATATCCTTTTTGATGAAAATATTTTTGTAACCAAATAACATATTTTATGAACAACACATGTATGTAGTAATAAAAAATTACAATAAAAGCTATGTCCTGCCAAAATTACGTGTACAATCGTTGAGTACCAATTATATTTCCGCTCTTATAGCCCCCTTGCATGTTATTATCGATCCCCGAGGGCAATATAACTCACTTTGAGTACCACTGGACTAAACCATAGAGATATTATACTAGAACGGACATATCTAACAAAATCTGTGTGCGTACTGGCCACGCGAGGAACAGGATTCAAATGGTAAAACAGATAAACTCTCTCTCTATTCAGCCAACAGTATTATGTGCAGAAACTTGGGTGAGGCCTATGTTTAACAGATTAACTAAATTGTCCAAACTGCTGATGGTAGGACTTCCTCCTGAATAGCGAGTAGCAAGTACAGTACAGATGTTTAGTCTATTATAACGACCAGCGCAAGTAGCATTTCGGGTTCGGTCTATATCTGGCGTCTATCGGGCCGGCATTATTGTGGCGAACCGCGAGAGACACCTATTTTGTCGAGGTGATTATCTGTTGTCGATGATCATTGGAGTATGTTTTCTATTATAAAAATCCAAAAATAATTGTAATGCGGCATACGTTATGAAAATAAGACATGGTTAAAAGAAGACAAGAAGACAGGGTGAAATGGCGCAATTTGGAGGAGGCCTATGTCCAGCAGTGGGCAGTAAAAGGCTGATGATGATGCTTAGTTTTTACTTTTAAGCCTTCATCTTTAGCTGTCGTGTGTGATGTGAATATCTTATCAACATAATAATTTCTTTATCCTCCCATACAGATGTTCCATCTATCCCGTACACTTAACCTGATTACGCAAGCACATTGTTTTATGTAGCATTCGACCTAGTTCCGAATATTGGTATTGTGTAGTATTTGGCTTCCAACGTTGTGCAAATATCATTGAAACTTTATCTCTGTAGGCTATGAGGGAATCTTGAAGCGATTGTAGTGCGAGATTACGGTTGTATATTTGAAAGGGGTAGGCAGAAGTGTGGCTAACGTCAAATAAATTGCGCTGAATTTAAATACTAGCGTCCCGACCCGACTTCGCCTGGGTACAGATACGTTTTGAATCCAGTCCACATCAGACATACATACGCGTACTAATTGTTTGATAATTCAATTATCTTGTCGTCTTTTCTCGTCTCGTCCCGTTTTGTCCCGTCTTGGTCCGTCTAAATCTGCATCTGCATCTGCATCTCAATTACTCAAGGCATCCAATCCTGCCCTCTTATATCCTGTTTCATTCGCCCTATATTCTATCCAAAACCATCTCTCTGAGTTTGAAATAGTATTAAAGATCTATATGCCAATATTCGAAGTCCTTGCTCATCCCACAAGAACACTATATTTCCGGGATAAAAATAGCCTATGAGTTAATCTATGGTATCAGCCATACCAAATTTCATCAAAATTGGTTCAGCCGTTCGACCGTGGTGAATTAACAAACACACAAACATTCATCTTTATAATAGTAGTATTATACTTTGATGTGATAGGGGACTCTATTGCCATATATCACGTGAGAATTTTTAAATGAGATATCCACAGAAACTGAATTCTTCGACCCGGGAATTGAGTTACGGATAAGTCACCATACTCAGAAATCATGTGATTTTGTTTGTGTACTTAAAAATACACCAAAAATAAAGAATTTTCCAAATCGAATCAGGTGTTTTCGAGTAATCGGTGAACATACATAAAAAGAAAACATTCCGACGAATTGAGAACCTCCTCCCTTTTTTAAAGTCGGTTAAAGTTGGGACGGGTCGTCAAGATCGGTACCATAGTTTCCCAGAAAACCAACTGTTTAGCTTTGCTCGTACGTTTTATTTTACTGAGATTTGCGTAGACTTGAAACTTAATGATAACATGTCCGTATTTAGTATATTGATAGCGAACACAATGTTTACCATTATGCACGTACACCTGCATGATGGTGAAAAACTTATTTTAGCTCCAGTGTCTTTTCGACTGCCTCGGTGGCGTAGCGGTACTACGGTATGATTGCAAAGCTGAGGTCTCGGGTTCGAATCCCGGGTCGGGCAAAGTGATATTGGATTTTCTATTAATTATCAGCCCGGAGTCGGGAATCTGTGCCCGATATGGCGATAGGCTCGCCCTCTATCACATCGTGGGACGGAATATACAAGGCGAAACGTGGGTGTTCTGGTAGCACCTCTGCCTATCCCTTCTGGGAAAAAGGCGTGTGTTTATGTATGTATGTATGTGTCTTTTCGGGTTCAGCGTGTGTTTATGATCTTCGGATTTATGATAATTATCAGTCGTTGGCGAACACTATTCAAATGACACTGCACTATCAAATGCAATGTACCTATATACCAAGATAAAACCCAGCCATTGTATGAAACACAGCGGTTTTTCTCACCCCTCGTCTCACAGCGGCCGCACTCCGCTGATTACGAATATAACAGCCACATAAATATATACGACAGTGACATATAAACGTATTTGTGTCAGTAAATATACGCGCTGCAAATATTTCGCAGTGAAAACGTCTCCGAGACATGACTTTTACAGGGCACCGAGTGCTGAAGTGTTCAAGTCAAGAATTTAATTTTTTTGTTTTTCATATTATTTTATTTTTCGTTGAAATGAATAATAAATAAGTAGGTAATAAAAATTAGTATAACAGCGAAGGAGAACATCGCGAGGAAATCTGCATTGCGATTTGTAAAAAAATCTATGGCATGTAAAGTCTGTCACCGCGCACTAGGCCAGCGTAGCGGAATATGTGGCTTAACCCCTTTCAATCGGACTCTCGATTGTAAAGGAGGTCCGTGCCCTGCAGTAAGACGGATAAATATAGTATTTGAATGATTGAGGTTTGAAAGAGACTCTTTTAATGATTCAGATTGTACAGACTTGAGACTGAAAGTCATAACAGTAAAGGCATTATTCATAGACAGTTTTAAAACCTGTTTTAGTTATCGTATATTATGTCTTTTATGCTGGAAACATAATATACATATATCGTTAGTTGATACCTGTATGTAATGTTCCTCAACGCTGTTGAATGAAATGTAAACATTTTGGCGCTCAAGTCCCGATTTAATTGAAGCAAGGCAAAAAGCGATGTCTTGATATGAAGGAAGGTACAAGAGCCAAGAGTTACCTTCAAGGTGGTTAAACTTCCTATAAAATGGCTTGATTTGATAGGTTGAACAGGAAAACTGACCTGGCATCGACTGTTGTAACGCTAGGTAGAACGAACAGTTTTTGAGATTATTGTCTATCAAAATAGTATTATCATCATCTATATGTTTTGAATCTGTCTATGAATATGGCCGTAAAGCACCATTTACACGGGAAGAGTTGTCGCGGCGAGAATCGTATGCCATTATTGTATGACATAATCGCCATAGGCTAATGTGTTCTGACAAACGTTTACACGATTCAATTTTTTTATATCGTTACGATAATCGTGTCATCGAGGCGAGAAACTCTCTGTGTTAAATGGGGCTTAACTCATAATTTCCACTCCTAAGCAAAAAAGGTGTGTGATGTATGTAAGTTCTAGGACTATCTTTCAGCATTTTCTGTAAAAAACCTCAACTATTCCAAGTATAATAGTAAGAATATATAGTAAGTATATCCCGGATATACTAAATACTCGTATGTTTGTCTCCATTCCTCGGAAAACATAATGTTTACAATGTAGAATTTAAAACCCCAGCGTATTTGCATCGTGAGTTACTTACAGCAGTATTTATTTTACTACGCTTTCAAAGTAACCAAAAGTGGTTTTTGTGGCGCATTCGGTAGTTTAATGGCAGCCTTAGTTGGAGCAAGCTTTCGTATTTGTTATGATTGTTAAAGTGTAATTACAAAATTAGCTTAATATGTGATTGTAAAATACTACTGAAGAACCATAGTTTTTGGAATTTTTAACTTAGATAGAAACAACAGAGCTACTTATAGAATATATTGTAGATTATGTATACTGTATGCTGTCCAAACCATCACTACAGAATTACTCTCTCCACAATCAAGTTATTGTTTACTAAACAATATTTTGACTTATCAACATTAAGATCAACATTAAGTGCAATCATTTTTACCGTGATAGACTAAAGTTGTATTTACGCAGCTTCAGAAGTCCAGACTGGCACTTCTGCAAGTTTTTAAAATATAACTATTTTTAGCAGCACCCTACGAAAAAAAAGACCGAAAATTCATTTTTTCTACTTACCTCACTCGTCCTCCGGGCCCCGGGCTACATATTTACTGTTGTTTTACGAGCGGCTCTCGCCGTTTCGACATGTGACGTCGCCCGTATATAACCGTCGTATGGCCGATACTTTTTACAACCCTTTGCACTTACCCTGTTGTGTTACGCGGGGGCCGATAAATTTTTTACACGCCTACCTGGATTGATTGAATTAGGTGTCGTAATTAATTTTTAGTTTTTACCATCCTAGTTGTATCTAATAAGGGCTTTATTCATAGACAGTTCATAAACCTATTTTATTATTTTGTTATTGTTTTGTCCCGTTCGAACCACTTTTGCATTAATTTTGAGCGAAGAACATTCTATAGCTGCTTCTAACAGATGTGGAAAGACCCTATGGTCCACAGAGAACTTTATATGGCTCAAAACAAATGAAAGTTGAAGGAAAACAAAATAATAATAGGCACGGGGCTCCTCTATGATTTAGCTTGAAATGAAATGAAATTGAAATGAAATTCGTTTATTTGTCACGTGGGCAATTGAATAGCTCTTATGACAAGTTAATACACTTATTCTCTATTTAATAAATAATATTTATATTAAATTTATTCGTTTTCGGTACTCATAGACAGTTTTAAAACCTATTTTAGCTATCGGGTGTTTTGTCTTCTTCGCTCACTGAATTCAAGTTCTTCGAAAGGGACAAAACATTCGACAACTAAAATAGATTTTAAAATTGTCTATGAATAAAGCTTTGAGATACTACTCCCAGTAATTACTTTATCCGTAATCAACGTTCAAACAGGATGTAACTTGAACGAACTGTTGAATTTTAATATGTTGCTTAGATGCTGTTTAAGTTACTAACTTAAACCTGATAAGTTGCAGCGCGTGGTGCGCGGCGGGGTATTAAGTTATTCACTTGTTATCGTTGTTAGCTTCTTGTGCTTATGTTAAAGTTATCTTAGATGCGTGAAAGGAATTTCTGAGTCAAAAGTGCATGAGATGTTTATTATGAACTAGCGGCCCGGCCCAGCTTCGCCTGGGTGCTTAGATGTTTAGACTCCACTCCACACCAGAAATATCTTATTCCCGTTCAAACTTTTGTACTCCTGAACTCAACCTAAGTACCTACTATCCCTTTTCCTATCGTATCCCATCCCATCTCATCTGCCTCCTTTTCTTTCTGTTACATCCCGTCCCATGATTTCCCATCGAATGCAATCCGGATCCGACCGGTCTCATCGCGTTCGTTCCACTTTATCCTTCAAGCCTTTTCTTCACAAAAAAATGCCTATGTCCGTCTCCTGGCTCTAAGCTACCTCCTCACCAATTATCAGCCATATCGGTAAAGCCGTTCTTGAGTTATAAATAGTGTAACAAACACGACTTTCTTTTATATATATAGATATAGATTTGTGTATCTTCGGGAAAATACGTGTATACAGGGTATATCAAGACTGCTACCGAAAACGAAGCCAGGTGGTAGTATTAGTGACTTTAGACGCAATGCAACTAAAATTTTGCAAAAAAAGCGAAGATTTCTTTTGTAATTTTTTTCCTTTCGTATTAGGGTAGTAAATACATACATTTTCGTAAAAAAATAACATACACCCTTTTATTTTTAAAGACGCTGGAGTACGTAAGGCTTTAAATTATAATTTTAGCCAAAGAATTGATTTACCAACCAAACAGGGCAACCAAAGGGCACACCTCTGACTTGTCAGTCATGTGTGTATTGATAGTCAATCACCACGCACTATAACGGTGAAGGAAAACATCGTGAGAAAAAATGCATTCCATTTTTTTATAAATTTCTATGGTATGTGCCAGGCCCGCTGTAAATAAAGAGCTTCTTATCAATAAATCTAACAGTCTTAATGTTAATCTTAAAATGTATCGTTGGGTATCAGGAAGAATCACCACGCACTATAATGGCAAAGGAAAACGTCGTGAGGAAACCTGCATACCATAGCGATTTGTATAAATTTCTATGGTATGTAAAAGTCTGCCCACCCGCACTAGGCGAGCGTGGTGGATTATATGGCCTAACCCCTCTCAATAATACTCTCGATTGTAGAGGAGGCCCGTGCTCTGCAGTGTGACGTATATTGGCTGATTTATCATTTAATATATATTTATATACGATGAGTTTAAACTATTCGGTTTGCATTCATAGAATTTTAAATTCACATTACAAATTCTCATATTGATGCAGTAATAGCGCATTCAAAACGAGATAAAAATGCGAAATACATTTCAATTTTATTCAGCGGTATCGTGTTTAACATTTCAGTGAATATACTTCCGCTATGACGTCACTGTCGGTCTGATTTCCGGTTTTACAGCGAAGTGAATTGCGTCTTCGAGAAAATGCAAGGGAAAATAAGTTTTCTTTATTCACGTATATTATGTTTATTTTAAAGTGTATTGTGGAATTGGATTTTTCTATTAATTATCAGCCCGGAGTCAAGAGTTTGTGCTCGATATGGCGATAGGCTTGCCCTCTATCACATTGTGGGACAGAGTATACAGGGCGAAATATGGGTGTCCTGGTAGCACCATTGCCTACCCCTTCTGGGAAAAAGGCGTGAGTTTATGCAGGTATGTATATTGCAGAATACTCTTTTGTGGGTAGAGCAGTAGTTTTTTTAACGTGACAAAGTAACAACAATGCATCTGACTGTCCCGCCCTCACACCCACCACTGCAACTCCTATACGCCAGGATCAACTGCATGCATTGTAATGACACAGCATTGAAGCCCAGCGAGTCTGCAGGAATGTCTAGCTTGTCTTTAACCCGCAACGAAATCAATCATAAAGTTAAATTAATAGGAGTTGAAAATATTTTGTCCACTTCCCTCCGGAACAAAGCGGGTGACAAAACAATGAACTAAAGAGGTAAATAACCTCGCATAAAGACTTTTCAGCCAGAGAAGCCAGCTGTAACGCACCACGGATCAAATCATTATTACATTTTAAAGATCATTGTAGATTTTCAATTTCTCTTTCTTTTTTGTCAATGATTACTTCTAGTTTGTGCACGTTGCGTTCACTTCTAGAAGGTTGAAAATATTAAGAATGTTAAACTGTAACTATTTGTTTTTTTTTTAGTGTCATATTTTTGTAACCAGTTTGGAGACCTAATAAGCAATAAAAAAGGGACATGCATCTGACAAACTTATCTGATGATCATTCTGAAGCGCAATGCAATTCGAATTATATGTTCAATTGTCTCTAGCTGGTCGAAACAATTATGCCGGCCCGGTTTAAATCAGATACACACAGCCTCATTCTCAAAACTCGACATGTTTGTGTTGCATTTAGGTTTTGAGCGATCGTCGATCAAATTATATGTTCAATTGTTTCTAGACGGTCGAAACAATTATGCCGGCCCGGTTTAAATAAGATGCACACAGCCTCATTCCCAAAAGTCGACATGTTTGTGTTGCATTTAGGTTTTGAGCGATCGTCGATCAAATTATATGTTCAATTGTCTCTAGACGGTCGAAACAATTATGCCGGCCCGGTTTAAATCAGATACACACAGCCTCATTCCCAAAATTCGACGTGTTCGTGTTACAATTAGTTTTTCGATCGATCAAATTATTAATAACCTAATTTCGTCTAAGCTTATAACTATGTCTTATTATATTGAGCTAGATACTTATAAGATTATATGTATACTTCTCACGAAGAAGTCGGGTATTAAAAGGGAAGAATATAAAGAGGTTTTACCTCTAAATAGCAAGATTCTATGATTTTTTAAACATGCAAATGTAGCTGCAAATCAAAAGTAAGTTGTTTGGCTTATGTTGCCACTTGTGTGTGCAGTATAAGTGGAAAGAGGATAGCGTATTAGGGATATCTGTTCGTTGCATTTTAAAGTTTTATTTATTAAGTTTAGGTGATTCTTTGGCTTGGTTTTATTTTATATTTATATGGGAAGTTATTTGATTGATTTATGTATTCGAAAAGTTAACCAATAATGGCCGGTCTCTATAACCTATCTATCTTTAACAAGAGATTTCAATAGATATTTCAGTGCATTTTATATTTCAGTTAACAAAGGTAGTTATAGATATGTTGCATATATTTGTAGATAGATAGGCAAGATAAATGTATGTACATTTGTTTATTGAAGCGTATTATTGTATCGACCTAGTAATGGAAGCTATTTTAAGCTCTTGTTAAAGATAGATAGGATATAGAGTCTGGCCGTTAGTCTGTGTGTATTGTTAGCTCGGTCAGATGGTTATGAGATGATATGGTATGGTTATGGTATGAGATGTCGGTTATGAGATGTCCGGCATTAGAATTTGAACATGGCGTTGCGATAGGTTTTCTAAGGCTCAATTGCACAAACTACCTTTGCCTATAACTTTGACTTTAACAATGTCATCGCCATACACTTAATTTACGTATTTGACATTGCTAAAGTATGATATTGACGTTTTCAAAGTCAAAGTTATGGGCAAAGTAAGTTTTGCAATTGGCCCTAAGAGTCCTCGATATTTTTTATATTAGCATCTTAAATTTACAAAAATGCACCTCATTGTAAATCAGTGTCCACCGACTTGAGATGGTTATCACTTACCAGCTTAATAAATGTTGTCAGCTGAATTGCTCTGATTTAAACCAACTTGTAAGTTTTTTAATAATCACGATATTATAAACTGCTTTTGAAAAGAGCGACACTAGAGTTTCTTGCCCGTTCTTATTTAGTGAAAACCGCTTTCCGAACCGGGTGGTAGATAAAAAAATAACGGAATCTAAATTATGTTGAATATTTTAATGGATTCAATAAATTATTTTCGTTTCATTATCATTTTCAATGAAATACAAGTGAATCCATAAATGTATCTACTAAATACATATGTGTCTACATCATCATCATCAGCCCTTTCGCGTCCACTGCTGGACATAAGTACGCCACTGTGCCTACATACCTATTTATAATTTTTTTTCACCGCAATTCGCTCACACCTTGTACCGCACAGTAAATTCGAAAAGCAGCCAAGTACGCGTTTAAGTACGCAAATGTACCTCAAAAATTGTGCTTTGTCGCACAATGTGGTTTATTTATACATACGCGAGCAAGCAGATATGTGGCATAACGACATGTTCTTTGTGAGTTTGCTGAGTAAAATATTGCAATGCGGCGTTTGTCATTTAGGAGATTCTTCTCTGCGTTTTAGTGTAAATCTTTGGTAATTAATAAATAAATACATCTAATTTTACTGATAGGTCTCTCATATTATGTGAGAGGCCGCCTGGGTAGGTACACCACAATGTCTTTTTCTCCCGCCAAACAGCAGTGTAAATGCACTGTTGTTTTCCGGTTTCAAGGACATTGTAAGTACCGAAACTGACTACTGGACAAAATGAGACTTGCACTGGAATGCCAAGCATTGCTTTGTAATCCTAAATCCATGGTATTGTTTGGTATTGCTATTGTTCATTAGTGGTCTATCTCTTACCATCAGGCGAATGGCATGTTCGTCTTGTTATTAATTGCAAAAAAATTGGGTCTTGGTGCTTGTCAGACTAAAAAGTTTGCCGTAGTTTCTGACACACATTCATTCGTTTCCTATATCCCCCAGATGTAGCAGAGGGCATCCACAGCGACTCTCCATGTCACGGTCTCGAGATATCAGCTTGATATCATTCCAGTTCTTCTCAACAATTTTCGCTTCGTCGATGACAGTGACAGTAAACAAACATGGCGATCATGTTTGTTTAGGACGGTCACGCTTTCGCTTTCCTTGGAGATTCCACTCCATTGCCTGTTTAGGTATATGGTCTGCACCTCTTCGGAGGCTGTGGCCAATCAATTTCCACTTGCCGCGCCTGAGGGTTTCCGATCCGATACGAAACTCGAATGTTCGGACTTCCACGTCTGGAGTAAATTATAAGTTTTCCACTTCTAAAAATCAACACTATTCTCAATGATACTTATCATTCACTCCGTCTAAGTCTATATGGTTTCGACGTACCATAGAGGATTCGAACATTTTGTGGAGTACTAAGGCACATTCGTGCAGTTTTACGTGCGACGTCCGAACATTCGAATTTCGTTTCGGATTATAGAGTAACCCCCCAGATTTGTTTGTTGATCGGAGTTTCATGGCAGAGTTCTTGTAGTTGGAAGTTCGAATTATTCTCACGCATGACAAGTAAAAGTGACGACGACCTGGTGAAGGTCGCGAGACGTCGCTGGATGCGGGCTGCCTCCAACAGGTCACTGTGGAAATCATTACGAGAGGTCTATGTTCAGCAGTGGACTTCCTTTGGCTGATGGATTGGATTGGATGACAAGTATCTTAGTCTTAGGACTCAGGACTCTCGATGTGACTCTTATAAGTCTTTATGTATATCACTCATTACATATTAGTTGTGAAATAAATCACAAAGTGCTCCACAAGCTTTCGCGGCGGCTATTCCCTTACATTAACACCGCAATTTTATTCCGCAATTTATATTATGGCGACGTAATTTATTATAATATATTTTAGGAAGGAAGGAGCAAAACGTATCCAGCAATGGCGCCGTTGGGAGTAATTTATATGCGATACGATAAGTTTGGTCACATGGCATGTGAGAATCAGATCATATGCAAATGCATATTTACATACGAGTTTGTTTTGCTCTGTTGCAGCGAACTTTGAAATATTTGGAACATGGTTTTGATATTTTGTGGCATTGCAAAATGGGTATTATGCGTTAGGTGATAAACGTCATAGATTCAGGGAGTCCCCTTTGCTAGTATGTAGATTATGGTTACTTTAAAACTATAAAATAGCAGTAATATTTTTAAATATCTATCTATACATATAATAAATCTGAAACCAATCGTTTACATGGAAGATAAATGAGAAAAACTGATATGGGGGGACTAATTTTTGTCTGATTGTCTGCGCAATGAACTCAGAAACTGCTTAACGGATTTCGATGAAATTTGGTATGGAGGGTGCTGTCACTTAGGCCACTTTTATCCCGAAAACATTAGTATTCCCGTGGGATAAAGCAGAATTCAGATATTTGTTAAGCTTTTATACTCAAAGAGATGGGATTTGAATGGATTACAACCCTGAGTCAGAATGAGACAGGTCAGGATGGGACGAAATAAAGTTAATCACGCTGACGAAGTTTGCGGGCATAAGCTAGTTATTAAATAAATACACCCAACAGTCGCATACATAGTCCTGACACACTAAGATCGAGTCTTGTGTCGTATCAGGAACTCCGAGAGATTTCTTGATCTTATAAATATCCAGATCCGAAACAAATACCAGTGGATCACACTAATATTTGTTTCAGTGCGGGGATCGAACCAGCGGCCTCATTTTCACAGCCGGCGTCTAAGCAACTGCGCAACGGATGTCAATAATTTCGATATTTTTATGGCCTGATTCAGTTAATAATCGACTTGATGGAATCGGCGAATCTTATCAGAGATGACTGTCTTGAATAACTAATGAAAGATACCCAATAATTACACGGTTAGTTCCGACACCAATATAAGGTAAGAATTTTGTGACGTGAGTGTTAGAAACTACGAGAGACTTTTCATCTCACAACACCTAGATACGCTCATTTACTCCGACATTTATTTCTCTGCAAGGATCGAACCCGCGGCTTTCTGCGCCACATCACATATTCAAAAACACGCTTGTTAATTGCACAAGTTTTAGTAATTCAAACGTTAGCGAAGTTTCAGCAGCGTACGCCAAAAATCCAGCGTTTTAATATTCCGTGACGTATGCTTTCTGCAATGCGCCCAACTTGATGCGGTTTAATTCATAAGAGGACGCGATGTTTTCACTCACTTACGATATAAACCTATGATTTAAACCAACTTATAACTTTTGTAATAATCACGATATTGCAAACTAGTTTTAAAAAGATCAACACTAGAATTTCTTGCCCGTTCTTCTTTAGTGAAAACCGCTTTCCGAACCGGATGGTAGGAAAAAATAACTGAATCTAAATGATGTTGAACATTTTAATAGATTCAATAAATTATTTTCATTTCATTTTCATTTTTATATAAAAAGGATACTTTAGCATTAAGACAGCCTTCGTAGCGCAGTTGGTTAGGCGCCGGCTGTGAAACGACAGGTCGCGGGTTCGACCCACGCGCCAAGATATATATTTGTGAGATCCACAGGTATTTGTTTCGGGTCTGGGTGTTTGTGAGACCGAAAAGTCTGGCGTAATTTCTGATACACGACACCAGACTCGATCTTAGTGTGAGGTCAGGACTATGTATGTGACTGTTGGGTGTATTCATTTGTATAAATTTGCATTCACATATTAGTGTGTTTTATAGTATTTTTAATGTTTATTTTTTAATTAACTTTAACCGCAACAAAAGCTTAACCGCAGTTAATTAAGACGCATAATCCGCTGTGCATTATTCCGTTTAGTGAGCCGGCGTTAATTGCCTGTATTAGTTAATGTCTGATCTAATTTGAACCGGGTTTAGTCTAATGTTAAACCTAACTGCGCCTGGATTTTGGAGTTAATGCACTTTAGAACCAAATAAGATCACAAATATCTTCTGGCACCGGTGTTATACTGAACCGTGAATAATTTCAATACTCAGGACAGTAAGTTCACTTTCTGTAAGGTACTTTTTGATTTTCTGTGTGGAAAATCTTGTAATAGTCGAGTACAGGGATTTGTTTTTGGCATGACAATAAGCTGACTTGCTATCACGTTTTGGAAGGTAAATAAACTGTGTTAATTGATGGCTAGAGATCAATGTTTTGTGTCATTCGATGCTCTTTTTGCATGGCATTGCTCTGGTTATTACTCGTATATGCCGTGATTAACAAAATCAGATCCAATCAATTGATAATGCCACTTAAATCTACATACATAAACACACGCCTTTTTCCCAGAAGAGGTAGGCAGAGGTGTTACCAGAACATCCACGTTTCGCCTTGTATATTCCGTCCCACGATGTGATAGGGGGCGAGCCTATCGCCATATCGGGCACAAATTCCTGACTGCGGGCTGATAATGAATAGAAAAATACAATATATAATGCCAGTTAAGTCTAATAACCACATAAATCGGATTAAATAAGTATACAGTAATAAATTACTTAAACAATAACATTAACCCAAGATTACTGCAATATTTAGTTAAGAATATCAGCTTAGTCCTTGCTCGACTGCCTCGGTGGCGTAGTGGTACTACGGTACGATTGCAAAGCTGAGGTCTCGGGTTCGAATCCCGGGTCGGGCAAAGTGATATTGGATTTTCTATTCATTATCAGCCCGGAGTCAGGAATTTGTGCCCGATATGGCGATAGGCTCGCCCCCTATCACATCGTGGGACGGAATATACAAGGCGAAACGTGGGTGTTCTGGTAGCACCTCTGCCTACCCCGTCTGGGAAAAAGGCGTGTGTTTATGTATGTATGTAGTCCTTGTTCAGGTGTCGAAATAAACACGCATTAACTTAATAAACCAATTTGCCGCAAACTGTATGAAACCACAATGAACTAATGACTATAATCGCTTGTCCACTGCCCTCCCGTCCTTTGTGAGTCAGGTATGATCGATATATGGCTTCCGCCGTGGTCGCATAATTATACACCGGAACATTGAATTGGCGATGTTACAAATACACGGTATGATTGAGGAGTGTTGGGTTTGCTACTGTACTGTACTGTATCAGCCCATACACGTCCCACTGCAGGGCTCGAGCCTCCTCTACAATCGAGAGTACGATTGAGAGTGGTTAAGCCATATAGTCCACCACGCTGGCCCAGTGCGGGTTGGCGGACTTTTACATAACATAGAAATTTATACAAATCGCTATGGTATGCAGGTTTCCTCACGATGTTTTCCTTCACCGTTATAGTGCGTGGTGATTGACTATCAATACACACATGACTTCGAAAAGTCAGAGGTGTGCCCTGGGATATGAACCCGCGACCACCGTGAACATATAGGTAGCCGCGTCTGGTCCGTTACCAACAGGCCGCCTCGCACTACGCACGCACGGGTTTGCTAGAATACGTATTATTACACATATTACACCTTAACCAGGGGTAGGCAGAGATGCCAATAGGACAAGCACGTTTCGCCTTGTGCGTTCCGTCCCATATATGGCGTGAGCCTATCGCCATCCATCCATCCATCAGCCAAAGGAAGTCCACTCCTGAACATAGGCCTCTCCTAATGATTTCCACAGTGACCTGTTGGAGGCAGCCTGCATCCAGCGACGTCCCGCGACCTTTACCAGGTCGTCTGACCACCTAGAGGGTGGACGTCCCACGTTGCGCTATCTGGTACAAATTCCTGACTCCGGATAATTAATAGAAAAATTCAATATCACTGCCCGATCCGGGATTCGAACTGGAAACCTCAGCGTTGTAACCTACCATACAATTGCGCTAACGAGGCAATCACCGAATACATATTATATTTGTCTGTTTTCGCCTCTCTTTTAGACTTCGGCGGAGAATAAGTAGGAATATGGACCCTAGCTGTAACTGGAATAAAGACAAGAATGAGCCATATATGCCCACTGTAGAGTCCAGGGCTTATCTACAATCGAGAGTTCGATTTAAGACTTGGACCATTAGTCTGACATGTTGGCCTATTAAGGTTCGAGGGCTTGATATGGCGACTGGTAAAAACTAAAAAAGTCTTAGTAAAAATAAATAATTACACCCAAAAGTCACATACTAGTCCTGTCCCAGACTAAGATCGACTTTTGTGTCGCGTATCAGGAACTACGAGAGACTTTACGGTGTCACAAACACTCAGATCCGAAACAAATACTTGTGGTTCACACAAACATTTGTTTCGGTGCGGGAATCAAACCCGTGACCTGTCGTTTCACATACTGCTACTAACCAACTGCGCCGGGAAGGCTGTCTATTGAGTATTCAACATACAGAGACGCTGTATTTTTAAAGAGACTTATAAGTCCCATAACCAGTCTTAAAAGAAGCTAACAAGGTCAGTTAAAAAAAGTTCTACATTAAAAAAATATTTCCCGACATGGCTATCGAACCCCATCACTAAACACTGCGACATTACACTCCACGATGGCTGTGTAATATCTACCCCCCAGGGTGGGTCGTGAATAAATTCCCACGGTTATCTGCTAACCGCGCAGTCATTAATTAACCTGATGATGTTTGCGCGCAGCTGATTGGGGTAAGGTTTCCAATATCATGAATGTAGTGTTGAATTTTGGGGTTATTTATTAAATTTATCATGTGAAATTATATTCTTAAGTGGTAGGTACAGTTTGGTAAACGTATTAGTGGTGAAGAACATTTGGAGCCCACAAAGTGGTTGGATGAAGTTGTAATTTGCTGGTTCTTTCTAACAAGGTCCCTGTGAACATTTTTGGGGGAAAACTATCTTCAGCTGTGAGAGAGTGGTAGAGCCACGCTGTTGTCAGTCACGACTAAGTACGAATGGGCAGGCTCAATCGGGGCAGTACTATTGTCTCACTGGAAATCGACGTGAAGCGACAGCTTAGCTGTCGCGTTTCGCTCGGTGAGTGAGATTGCCGGATGCCCAATACCTCTTTCCTCTTCCCATCCTTTTTCCTTCCCGTTCCCCTCCCAATTAGGCCGGCAACACTTCCATGATCCAGTGTTGTGGATGTTCATAGGCGGCAGTGATCATTTACCATCAGGTGACTTGTTTGCTCGTTTGCCGGATCTATGCAATAAGAAAAAAATACGCTGTGTACTTCCAATGGTTGTAATAATGATTTAATAATCAAGCGGCTGCCTCCTACCAACCTTTTCAGATACCCAAAACTGTTTAACAAATGCTTTACAAGTGTTTTTCTTCAGAAGTCGAACTCATGACCTCACGAGTCAAGGTCGACACACTGCCCCTAGACTCTAGAAGTCTAGAGTCTAGACTAATGGACAAATCTATATCATCTCAAAACAACTATTTACTAAAGCAATTTGTATCAATATTAAACCTGAAATATACCATATAAATCAATTTGAAGCTTATTCAATTTACTAAGACAATTCAGTGGAAAAATGTTTTGATAACAAATATTTTTTCGTATGTTACCACTCCGTTAGCTTGGAGATGTTACAAATGATGCCTATTTAGTTAAGAGTGGCTACAATTTAGTATAGTGGTTGTTTAAGGCACTTTAATAGGCATTTTTTAATCAATTTTGTTTTACGGTTTTCGTCGTTTTTCCAAAATAATAATGTACCTATACCTTTTTATTCTTAAGACACAATGGTACGCAAGGGCTTAAATTATAAGTTTAGCAAAAACTAGGGATTTACCATCCAAACACAATCATATTTAAAAAATTGCAATTTTTTTTGCGTGTCTCTGTTTTTTGAGAAATTTTTGTTGCATTGTGTCTGTAATCACTAGAACCTACCTTACCTTACCTCCTGCCTTCGTTTTCGGTCGCAGTCTTCATATACCCTGTATTAGCATTTTTACATTGGTACTATTACAACAAAGCGCCTGATGATAAATGTAGAGCAATTGTAAAGCAAAATTCTCCAGCCCATTAGGTCGACAAAATAATGTCGGATTGCTCAAAAACGAGTATACATTGTATGCAAGCGAAACGCTGGGTGAGTTAATTTGGCAGATTTTCCACCGTCATCTACAGTTGTCCCATTCCGGGCACATCCATTTTGTAACCCAAAAGTCAATATTAGTTAGAATTTGGCGGCCTCCGTGGCGCAGTTGGTTAGACGCGCCTTTGAAATGAACGGCCGCGGATTTGATCTCCGCACTGAAACAAATGTTTATGAGATCCACAGGTATTTGTGTCGGGTCTGGATGTGTTAGAACGAAAAGTCTCCCAAGTTTCTGAAGCCCACGACACAAGACTCGATCTTAGTGACTCAGGACTGAGTATGTGACTGTTGGGTGTATTTATTTATTATTTTAATTCTTAACCCGAGTATTACCCATCTTCTCACATTTAAAATCTTCCCTCCGACTTAAACAAAAAAGGTGTACATTAAAGATTAACATAATTGCTCCGTTTAAAAATTAATGCCAAAAATTTCACGAAATTAATTTTGTATCTTAAACATCTCATTAAAGCGAGAATTCCTTTTTAATGACGATAATATCTTTAGTAATTTCAACCGTTTAAAATGGAGTATCGAAAACACGATTTTGCAAAAAGTTAAATAAGGCAATTATTTTTATCGGGAGTGGTGTAGGGATCAACGACTGTGGAAATGAACCTGGGAGCTTTGGTTCAGTTTACAACAATTAGGAGATCAATTAATTGATTACTAATATATTAAATTATGATTAATTTGTGAAAAAAAAAACTTAAGACACTGCCCCATGTCCGTATTAGTTATAATATTATCTATTTATACGTACATAATTGATTAATTATGTACGTATAAATATATATGATTGATTAATTATACATCTCTAATCATCAAATTACGTGTGTAATACACACTGTGTACTGACGAATAAGTGCGCGGTAGCCTGTTGGTATCGGACCAGACTCGGCTGCCTACATGTTCACGGTGGTCGCGGGTTCAAATCCCAGGGCACACCTCTGACTTTTCGGAGTTATGTGTGTATTGATAGTCAATCACCACGCACTTTAACGGTGAAGGAAAACATCGTGAGGTAACCTGCATATCGTAGCGATTTTAAAGAATTTCTACGGTATGTAAATCCGCCAACCCGCACTAGGCCAGCGTGCCGCGTGGTGGACTATATGGCCTAACAACTCTCAATCGATTCTCTCGATTGTAGAGTAGGCCCGTGCCCAGCAGTGGGACGTATATGGGCTGATAAACTAAAAAACTGATGAATAATACACACTTTAAAAGCGAAAGAAATATTGTGCGGACCTCACAAGCGCCATTTACACGGGGAGAGTTTCTCGCTGCGAGAATCGTATGCGATTACCAAATGACATACACGCCTTAAGACTATCGTGTTCTGACAATGTTTACACGAAGCAACTTTTTTATATCCTTACGATAATCGTATCTTCAAGACGAGATATTCTCCCCGTGTAAATGGGGCTTTATTCTAGATGCCTTTTATGAGAGGAGGGTGGGGAGGGGACTGGTCTAAGGGCGTAGTAAAAAATTGCAAATTCTCAAGATCGTCCCAATACAAATCAGTTTGGGAAGCCCTGCATTAATCAATTAGTTTTAATAAAACAATGCAATGCTTTCTATTAAAATAAAATTATTGTTGATATGGCATGTCTTGCATGGAATCAAGAATCATGTGTCCAAGTCTCTCTAATTTGTGGTTAGATTCCCAGCAAAGCTATTTGTGATCAAGATAGCAGCATATTAACAATATCTCCCTAATAAACGACAATCACGTATGAAAATCTCCGTGCAATTTCGCAAAACGTAATGTGCCCATGATTTACGCCTGCGAAAGACTGGTGTATAATTTAAATCAATAAACGCTGCTGGCTACTTAGGCACTTGAGTATTAATCTTTAATCACGTTTCCACTTGTTGTGGTGTTACCACGCTTTTAAGATATTTGGGATATATTTTTTAACGTTGAGTTGTAAAGTGAGTTTGACTGTGAGTGAACAGATTTTAAAGTGATTTTTGCATGAAAAAAAGTTTAGTTTTTAGAGGTTGAATAATTGTTCATGTTGTAACCGATTTATATGTTCAATGTTGTAACTAATGTAATTATAAAACCATCAAAATGATTAAAAATTGAGTTTTGCGGTAACTAACTAGATTAGACCTATGCAATAAAAAAAGACTTCTTAGTAACTATACATTTTTGTTATTCCTTTTAGTGAGTGATGACTTTTGCTATCAATTTAAAAATACTATTTTGTCTCTTCCTTTTACCGTCAATTTTCCAACTACACAAATATTTTAACTTTTGTTAGTATTTAAGAGTTATTACTTATCACCAAGGAAAATACATGTCCTGCTCGATTTCCATACTAGTTTCATACAAAAATATCCCTTAAAATTAACACACATGGCCACCATACATTTACGATAACACACCCGGCCGTTAAAACGATTGATGGCGCTTTAAACAGAGAAAAATTACCGATCTGCTTGTTACTCTTATAGGGCTATCATCACGCTGCATTTACTGTAGGGTAGACAGCAAAAAGTTAATACACGCATGTTTAATACTCGTATATCAGTAAGTAGTTTAAGGACTTTATAGCTAATATTTTTTGTGTGTTAGCGACTGTCGTATCAATTATCTTTGGAAGATGTTTAATGTTATGTTGGCGGTGGCAATTATTGTTTATGAAGATTTAATTTTACATAATACAGTGTGGGTTTTTGAACAGTACATTATTATGAAAAAAATGATGAATGATCGGCATGTGCATATTTCTTCTTTTGCCTTTATTCCTTACATGACCCTGCCAAACCTGCAAACCTAACAACACCCAGGGATTCGAAACGCAATTTCTTTGAAACCTGTAGAGTTGAAAGTTCCCCATCTGAAGTTTAACTTTATGTAAAGTTGATTATCTGCCTCGTTGGCGTAGTTGTACTACGGTATGATTACAAAGCTGAGGCCTTGGGTTAGAATTCCGGGTCGGGCAAAGTGATATTGGAATTTTCATCAGGTCGGAGTAGGGAATTTATGCGCGACATGGCGTACCTTGGGGGAGGCCTATGTCCAGCATTGGACTGCAACGGACTGATGAGGATGATGATGGGGATAGACTTGCTCCCTATCTCTCGGATACGAGGCCCTTCTTCAGCAGTGTAAAGTATATAAACGAATAATATATAGAACTTATAGACTGTCTCGGTGGCGTAGTGGTACTACGGCATGATTGCAAAGCTGAGATCTCGGGTTCGATTCCCGGGCCGGGCAAAGTGATATTGAATTTTTCTATTCATTATCAGCCCGGAGTCAAGAATTTGTGCCCGATATGGCGATAGGCTCGCCCCCTATCACATCGTGGGACGGAATATACAAGGCGAGACGTGGATGTTCTGGTAGCACCTCTGCCTACCTCTTCTGGGAAAAAGGCGTGTGTTTATGTATGTACATATATATAGAACTACAAAATGGCACATTGATTGGTGCACAGGTATAACAAGGCTTCAGCAATTGGGTACTCGCCTCCTCAATCGGTTGCCAAAACATAAACATGAATGATCTAATTGTGTTAGTAAATACAGGGTATATAAAGACTGCTACCGAAAACGAAGCCAGGTGGTACTTTTAGGGACTTTAGACACAGCGCAACTAAAATTATTGCAAAAAAAGCGACGATTATTTTTGGTATTTTTTTTCTATCGTCGTATTTGGGTGGTTAATACATATATTTTCCTAAAAAAAATATGTTTTATTTTTAAAGACGCTATAATACGCAAGGCTTTAAATTTTAGCAGAAAGTATGGATTTACCACTCAAACTCAATGATATTTAAAGCATAAAAGAAAATCGTCGCGTTTTTGTGCAACATTTTTACTTGCATCGTGTCTGTAGGCACTAAAACTACCACCTGGCTTCGTTTTCGGTAGCAGTCTTGATATAACCTGTATAATTCGCTTCAAACAGTGATCCCGAGCCGATAATGAAATACTCAAAGGTTCATGAACTTTGAATGCGTGTTTTATACTTCTGAATATCTTCCGTTTGGGTGATTGACTTATATACTAAACATTTGTGTTTTTGTCTGTTATTTTAATTTATTTTTAACAATACATAAATTTTGAATAAGTAAGCGAATCCAGTATAATTACACATAAGCTTGTACCGGAATAAAAGTAAAATCATCTTCCCTGGGTATCTGAAACCATGTGATACTATTCGGTGCCATGATAAATATAGGAATAAATATGAATAAATAAAGGAGTTTATACATAGTACGTGCGTGGTAACCTGTTGGTAACAGACCAGACGCGGCTGCCAACATGCTAACGATGGACGCGGGATCAAATCATAGGGGACACCTCTGACTTTTGGAGTCATGTGTGTGTTTATAGTCTATCACCACGTACTATTGCGGTGAAAGAAAACATTTTGAAGAAACTTGCATACCACAGCGAATTGTAATAAATTCTATGGTATGTAAAGTCCGCCAACCCGCACTAGGCCAGCGTGGTGGACTATATGGCCTAACCCCTCTCAATCGTGCTCTCGATTGTAGAGGAGGCTCGTGCCCTGCAGTGGGACGTTAATGGGCTGATACAGTACATACATACATATGAAATACTTATTTTTTTTTATTCAACTATCATATCGTGGGATGGAAAACATAAGGCGAAATGTGGGTGTCCTGCCTACCCCTTTTTGAAAAAAGGCGTGAGTTTATATATGTTATTAAACTTCTCCTAAGTCGAAAAAGACAATGAAAACGGGCAATATAATATTTTTATTTCAGATACAAAGAGCCGGATGATCGTGTTAGTATGTAAAGTACATTTGAGAAATCTTCGAGAGGTTAAAAGCATTTAAATTTGGACTTCTCGTTCATTAACAGAGCAGTTGTTATCCGAGAAGATTTTATTGGCCGTTTTGATGCTCTGAAATTCAGCGAAAATACATTAATGAATGTTCTGTTTATCAATTTAATGCTCTGAAATGCGAGTATAATAACTACGGAGTGTAGTGTTTATTTGTTATTCGTGTTCTTTGTTCTTTCTTTATTATTTGTTTCTTTGTTCTGTCTGGACGGCACTTGCGCTTACCATCAGGTGCAGTGCAGTCATTATGCCGTGCTAGTGTAAAAAAAGTTATAATTTTATCTTCCTTTCGGACTGCTTCGGTGGCGCAGGTGTACTACGGTATGATTACAAAGCTGAGGTCTCGGGTTCGAATCCCGGGTCGGGGAAAGGGTTGGATTTTTCTATTCATTATCAGCCCGGAGTCAGGAATTTGTGCCCGATATGGGAATAGGCTCGCCCCCTATCACATCGTGGGACGGAAAATACAAGGCGAAATGTGGGTGTCTTGGTCCTGTCCTGGCGCCTCTGCCTACCTCTTATGGGAAAAAGGCGTGAGTTCATGTATATATGTTTATCTTCCTTTCAGTCTAAAGCCCCATTTAAACGGAAGAGTTTCTCGCCTCGACGATACGATTATCGTAGGGATATAAAACAGTTGCATCGTGTAAACATTTGTCGGAACACGATAATCTATGGCTGTGTGCGATAATCGCGTACGATTCTCGCCGCGATAAACTCTTCTCGTGTAAATGAGGCTTTAGTGTATTTTGCGGTGAACGATTGCCTTAAGTAAGTATGTTCCTTTTAAAAGTTTAAAATATTAAGTAAGGGAGTATAGTAGTCTTAGAAGTTTTACTTAAACACTATTTTCAAACTACTTTCCATTGACGCTAAACCTATTGAGCTGTCACTCCAGCATTATTGAACTAATATTACTAAACTTTTATAAAACGAGTTTCTATTCAATTTCACTTGAGCCAGTAATTATCCAGGATTCCATTTTGTATATTAAATTTTGCAGTCAAGGAAAAGCTTCCGCATTTTTCTGTCTTCATTTTCAATATTATTTCGCGCTGTTGTAAGCCGGCTGTGTGGCGGAGGTCGAGGGTTCGATCTCCGAAACGAGACAAATGTTAGTAGGGTCCAGAAATATTTCTTTTGGGCCTTTTGTGAGATCAAAAAGTCTCTCTTAATTTCTGATATCGACGCAAGACTTGGTTTCTTAGTGTGGGGTCAGGAGCACATATGTGACTGTTTTTTGTATTGTATCAGCCCATATACGACCCACTGCAGGGCACGGGCCTCCTCTACAATCGAGAGTACGATTGAGAGTGGTTAGGCCATATAGTCCACCACGCTGGTCTAGTGCGGGTTGGCAGACTTTTACATACCATACAAATTTATACAAATCGCTATGGTATGCAGGTTTCCTCACGATGTTTTCCTTCACCGTTATAGTGCGTGGTGATTGACTATCAACACGCACATGACTCCGAAAAATCAGAGGTGTGCCCTGGGATTGGAACCCGCGACCACCGTGAACATGTAGGCAGCCACGTCTGGTCCGATACCAACAGACCACCACGATGTGACTGTTGGATGTATTTAATTATCATTTTAAATAACAAAATGAATTAACATTCATATAACCTGTATACCATAGAGATTTGTCTATGGTATGTAAACTCCGACTAGGCAAGCATCATGTTCTATATATAACCCCTAAGCCCTTTTAATCATAGAGACCGGTAGCGTACAATGGGACGTATATAAGCTGTATTATATACAAATACTTAAATTAAATTAATAGACTTTTAGTATGACTGCCTCGATGGCGCAGTTGTACTACAGTATGATTGCAAAGCTGTGGTCTCGAGTTTGAATCCCGGATTGGGTAAAGTAATATTGGATTTTTCTGTTAATTATATCAGCACGGAGTCAGGAATTTGCGCCCGATGTGACGACAGGCTCGGCCCCTATCAAATCGTGAGACGGGAAATACCAGGCGAAACGTTGTTATCCAAATTGTACATCCTCTGCCTACCCCTTCTGGGACAAGTTAGACATTCCCGGAGACTCTTCGCTTCAATGCTCAGTGTCATTACAATGCGTGCAGTTGATCCTGGCTAACAGGAGTTGCAGTGGTGGGTGTGAGGGCGGGACAGTCTCCATACCCCTTCTGGGAAAAGACGTGCGTTTATGTACATATGTATTTTTAATAAAATCCTAGCGGTCTCGCAGATTGTTTAACACGTATATTGGAATACCGACTCAAGGAATGCCCTTCTTTGCGACATGTAAATACATTCCTGCAGGCCGCAACCCTTCGAAGGGCGAATGGTCAAACGAAAGTATTTAATAACGTTATATGTTTGCGGATTTTTTGAAATACCACATTTGTTTATAGGTAAATTGGAAAAAAGTGCGTGATGGCCTGTTGGTAACAGATCAGACGCGGCTATCAACATGTTCACGGTGGTCGCGGTTCAAATCCCAGGGCACACCTCTGACTTTTCGAAATCATGTGTGTATTGATATTCAATCACCACGGAATGTAACGGTGAAGGAAAACATCGTGAGGAAACCTGCATCATCCCATAGCGATTTTCAAGGATTTCTATGGTATGTAAAATCCGCCATACCGCATTAGGCCAGCGTGGTGGACTTTATGGCCTAACCAGTCTCAATCGATTCTCTCGATTGTAGAGTAGGCCCGTGCCCAGCAGTGGGACGTATGTATGCTGATAAAAAAAAAACGCGTCCTATTTACATCCTTGTCGGGATAATTGACAGTCTCCGTGGCGTAGATGGTTAGACGCCGGCTGTGAAACGAGAGACTGCGGGTTCGATCCCCGCACCGAGACAAATGTTTATGTGAACTACAAGTATTTGTGTCGGGTCTGAGTGTTTGTGAGACCGAAAAGTCTCTGGTAGTTTTTGAAACCCTCGACTCGATCTTAGTGTCAAGACTATGTATGTATGTGACTGTTAAGTGTATGATTTTTTTTATAATGCTATATTTCCAAACATTCTTTCTCGAAAACAAAATTACGAGGACAAAAGTATATGCTTTCGTTTCTAATTTGCAGAGTAAATGCGGCGATATAGGATAAGATGTACCGCGTTGCATGGTACGAAATAGTGCGGGAGCTTCAGACAAAATATATTATTTTCTTTTACTTTTCTTTTAATCACAAATACCCAAAACTTAAAAAAAACTAACCTATTGATTCTGTGCTTCGATATTGATGAATTAAACGCTAACCACCATATTCATAGACAGTTTCAAAACCTATTTTACTAATCGAATGTTTTGTCCCTTTCGAACGACTTTTACAGTTTGAGCGAAGAAGACAAAACATTCGATTAGTAAAATAGGTTTTAAAACTGTCTATGAATAAGTATTTAAATATTTCTAGAAACAGAGCCTCATAATTACTACCAGTAATTCGGTTTTGTAGCTTATTAGTCAGTTTTTAATTATACTTGCACGAAAAATAAAACAAATAAACACACCGAAATCCCCAAAAAAATTTGTTTCACGTTTTATTTTTATTTTACTGGTCTCCCATTTTTTTACAATGTTTTTAACATAAAGGAAAAGTATTAATTAAGAGGAGGTATATCAAGTAATCAGGATGAAAATAAAAGTGGTATGTCAGAATCGAGCCGTTGAGAACCACAGTCTCTGCCCACCCTTACAGTACGCAGGCATTACATTATGTTTGTATCTAAGATATAAGGAAGGTACCTTATATCCTTTTTCCAACAAAAAAATACAAAATAGAAAACTAACAGCGTAACTACTGGACATAATGAGACTTAACATCTTATGTCTCGGAAGTACGAGCGCAGTGGAATGCCAACCATTGCTTTGTGCTTCATGGTGTTGTTTGGTTTTGCTACTGTCCATGAGCGGTCGTATCGCTTATAATTAGGCGAATGGCATGCTCGTCGTTATTCATTGCAAAAAAAATCTGTCAACCAACTCCCAGCCTACAATGTCGAGGCGTGGTCACACGTAATTTAAAACTCGGTTACTTTAGCTTCGAGATGGCGCCACAGAATGATACAACACCCTTTCCTTTCATTGCGAAACTCATTTTCATTTGAATTTATACGTAATTCAACTTGGGTGGAGTAAAAACAAAATATTAGTCGTATTTACACCCAACAGTCGTATACAGGGTATATAAAGACTGCTACAGAAAACGAAGCCAGGTGGTAGTTTTAGTGACTACAGACATGATGCAACAAAGAAATTTGAAAATAAAGCGACGATGTTTATTTGTAATTTTTTTTTTATCATCGTATTTGAGTGGTAAATACATACATTTAAAAAAATTACATGCACCCTTTTATTTTTAATGCTATAGTACGCAAGGCTTTAAATTATAATTTTAGCGAAAACTATCGATATCTAAATATTACAAAAAATCGTCGCGATTTTTGCAAAATGTTTTAGTTGCATCATATCTGTAGTCACCAAAACTATCTTCTGGCTTCGTTTTCGGGTTAAGACTATGTATGTAGCTGTTGGGTGTATTTATTACCACAATTTTGTCATGTTATTAAAAAATATGTCCACATACGTCCCACTGTACGGCGCGAGCCTCCTCTACAATCGATACCACGATTGAGAGTGGTTCGACCATATAGTCCACCACGCTGGCCTAGCGCGGGTTGGCGGGCTTTTACATACCATAAAAAATATACAAAACGCTATGGTATACAGGTTTCCTCACGATGTTTTCCTTCACCGTTATAGATAGATAGATAGTATTATTAAAAATACCCTTTTGTCGATTGAATGTCTAAAATCTTTTCAGTATATCAATAACATTGTTATAATATCAATACACTTTTCCGTCGAAACTGTCAATGTTTGTCCTAGAGAGTGAGCGTTTTATCCCGGATACACGGGAAATGGAATATTCCCGGAAAACAAACAGGATCACCCATGCAAAGCGGCAATACCTTTGAACTTATCATATAATGTAAGTTATAATAATGGTATATAAAAGAGGACAATTGTTTTTTCCAATTTGTTTTTAACCGACTTCAAAAATACATCTTTCTTATAAGATCATATTTTTTTATTCGACACTCGAGGTCTTCAAATCGAATCTCGTTTTGAGACGAATTTGTCAGCCTTAGTTGGTTGTGCTACTAGTTACGAAACGAGAGGACGGGGGTTCAACTCCCACGATGAATGTGGGACCTACAAATATTTGCGTAAGTCTCATAGACATATTTTAATAATTATGGCATATTAATTTATAAAGCCACCGAAAGTCCACAGTAACAAAAACCTAATATTTTTACATAAAATAAATATCCTCAATAAATACTACAAAATTGACCCGCACAATGCCGACAAAATAATTTCGGCCAGCAAAATTAATGATTAACCAAAGCCAGGTGTCGCGAACATTTCTCCGCGTCGGGGCTTTAATAAATCGTTTGTTATAAATCGCCTCGTTTCACCCCTAAATTCAACCCCTAAACAACGAAACTTGAAAGTTTTGGATAATTTTCAAAGCACTTTTTGGGTCAATTAGCTCTGGTTAATGTACTTTCCTTGTTTGGTCCTAGTTTAATATTCATTGTTTCGTATATTACACTAGGTTTAGCCCTGGATCTGTCTGCCTGTCTGTGCCTTATCACTGATTTTATTATTTTTAAGATTTATACATAGAAACCAGTTACAAGAGAAACAACAAAGGGAAGACAGACACAAGGGAGGACAAAATCAAAAAATGATATTAGTTATGCATAAAAATCGACCTAACATTGATAGATTACAACATCACTGCTAGAAATAGGCATCTGTGGTATCTTAGACAAAAAATTGGTGTTTATAAAAAAAAAAACTATTTCTGTGTTTTTTTTATTGCATAGGTCCGGTAAACGAACAAACACGTCACCTGATGGTAAGTGATGTCGCCCATGAACATCCACAACGCTGGATCATGGATGTGTTGCCGGCACAATTGGGAGGGGTGCGGGAAGGACAAAGGATGGGAAGAGGAATGGGCTTATGGGCATCCAAAAATCTCACTAACCGAACGAAACGCGACAGCCAAGTTGTTGCTTCACGTCGTTTTCCTGTGAGACATTGGTACCGCCCCGGTGAGCCTACCCATTCATACTGAGTCATGACTGACAATAGCGTGGCTCTACCAGTTCAAAAAAATATTAAACGCACGTGAGGTGATAGCGGTGTCCGCTATCAAAATCTAGTCATACATAAAATACTAAAAAAGTTGACAGACATATCTAGACAACAAAAGGGAAAAACATTTCCCCGCTTGGCACAGTGAACAGCGGACTCCTAAAACGCACAAGCTCCATGGACGCTCTTTCAAAAGCTCGAAAAAATAACGTAATTGTATTTCGCAAGCTTTTACTCCCGTGCAACAATAACTTTTGAAAGAGAATGCCGAATGGCGCAAAAACTCCCCTGTTCCGGTTTGTATGCCACAGTTGAGGGGGCAGTAACGCGGGTTGACTTAGATTTTGTTTTTACGTGTGTCGGGGCGTTGATGAAGATTGACGTGTCGTGAAAATCAAGTAGAGGGTATTTAAATGAAAACTATTATTTTTTTATACGTGGCGGTTGATATTCGTATTCGTCTGCACAACGAACACTGTTTACTATTGTGGAAACCCTGTTGTGAGTGGATCCCGAAAGCCAGCGAGGTAGACTGACCACTAGTGATATCCAAATTTCGCCGAAGTTATTTCCCTTCAATGACATGAGATAGGGCGGTCCTATCACTGTGTCGGGCGCAAATTCTAATGCCGGCCAACTTATACTAGATTTTTGAGACCATAAAATGCATACAATGAGTAATCGAACCGAGGATCTAACGATTAATAGCTTTTACATGCTACCTCTATACCAGTGCAGCGTGTGTATAAATAGATTTTTGCACATTTATAGTAAGTATACAGGGTATATCAAGACTGCTACCAAAAACGAAGCCAGGTGGTAGTTTTAGTGACTACAGACACGACACAACTAAAAATTTTGCAAAATAACGGGACGATTTTTTTTTGGAATTTTAATTTTAGACGCGACAAGTAAATATGTAAAACATGTTTTCTTCATGTACGAGTATCGAAAGTATTGTCTCTGCGCAAACCTGCACTACTAACTTCAACTCAACTGTGTCTGATCCTGTGAATAGTTAAAATACAATTACCAACAAAGGCTACAGTCATTAAATTGTAAGCGCCAGTCTAGCTCGCTCCACTATTTTTGGGATAATGTACTTGTTAGTTACAGTTAGAAGGGGTTCGGTGATTATTTTGTTAGTCCAGTGAGACACGATGTTTTCGGGTTTTAGATATATATTTTTTTAAACGACTGCCTCGGTGGCGCAGTGGCACTACGGTATGATTGCAAAGCTGAGGTCTCGGGTTCGTACCCTGGGTCGGGCAAAGTGATATTGGATTTTTCTATTCCTTATCAGCCCGGAGTCAGGAATTTGTGCCCGATATGGCGATAGGCTCGCCCCCTATCACATCGTGGGACGGATAATACAAGGCGATAGTGGGTGTCTTGTTAGCACCTCTGCCTACCCCTTCTGGGAGGAAGGCGTGAGTTTATGTATGTATGTATAAAAAACAAATACACGAATAATTAAAAACCGATTCACCCCTCAAAAATCTCAACTCATGAAAATCTATAAAACCCAGCGGATACAAGCCAACCTCAATAAAGTGTAACCTGGCAAGTTACAAAGGCCTCGTCCGGCCAATCCGGGGACCGCGGACACTTCCGGACGCGTCCGGAACCGCCGGACAATATAAACGAATTCAATCGTATTTACCGACAGTCCGGTACTTTATTGAACTACACGAGGTATTTTTAACCGACTTCGAAAAAAAAGCGGTTCTCAATTCAACTGTATGATTTTGTTTTGTTTGTAACTTCATAGTTCTGAATTATGGACCACTTTCGATTATACTTTCATTGATTGAAAGCTGGTGATTGTCATTTGGCCCCACAAAAACAACATTCAGTCGAATTGAGAAGCTCCTTCTTTCTTGGAATACATACTTAAACTCACGCCTTTTCTCAGAAGGGGTAGGCAGAGGCGCCACCATGACAGACACATTTCGCCTTGTATGTTCCGTCCCACGATGTGATAGGGGGCGAGTCTATCGCCATATCGGGCACAAATTCCGGGCTGATAATGTAAATCCATTACCACTTTGCCCGACCCGGAATTCAAACCCGAGACCTCAGCTTTGCCATCGTACCGTAGTACAACTACGCCACCAAGGCAGTCGTTTTTTAAAGTCGGTTAAAAATTATTAAGATCTGATGAATATCTTAGAACCTGGAGAGTTGAATCCTCAAAATTGAATTGGATTCCAATGGTTCTTTTATGTTTCATTTTAATGGGTGAGTGTTGTAAATTATTGTTGTTTTTCGTAACTCACTGAAGAGGTTCTTATAAAACTCGGCAATTAGGACTGGGACCAAAAGGCTGCTGTTTATTATTTAGCTCAACGAACGAACGGAAAGGGGTCAAAGAGTTTGAAAGTAGAATGTTCTCTTAAAAATAGTATAGTTTAGTAGACTTAAGAACACCAAAGCTCACGATCGCAGGGCTGGACTGCGTGTTATATTTATGTATTGACCTGTTTATTTGATATTGATCTACATTAGTCGAATGTTATTTGTAAAACAAAGTAAAAAAATCATAGAAAATAAATAATTTCCCTGTCTGAAGACCCAATTTTTTACCGGAACATATACATATAATAACTCTACTGTATCAGTCCTTATACGTTCCACTGCAGGGCACGAGCCTCCTCTACAATCGAGAGTATGATTGAGAGGGGTTAGGCTATAAAGTGCACCACGCTGGCCTAGTGCGGTTTGACGGACTTCACATACCATAGATTTTTACAAAATGCTATGGTATGCAGGTTTCCTCACGATGTTTTCCTTCACCGTTATAGTTCGCGGTGATTGACTATCAATACACATGATTCGGAAAAATCAGAGGTGTGCCCAGGGATTTAAACCCACTACCACCGTGAATATGTTGGCTGTCGCGTCGGGTCCGTTTACCAACAGGCCACCACGCACTTTTATAATAAATACTTTGAATACTATACCACTCATGGACAATATTAAAATCTCATTTTTCAATTGAATTTGTAGTAATTCAAACAGTTTTCTGTATCAATGAATTACAAAACATTCCTTATCGATCCCTTATCAACCAGGAAGAGGCGAAACAGTCGCCCTACTTATAAATAGCGTTTTTCTTCGCAACTCTGCAAATACTTGATCTATAAGTAACTATTTCGGGTAAAAACGCGTCTATTTTTAGTAGACCCCTGACCCCCTCGGAATTTGGCACATTTACTTCGACAGAGGGAAGTATTAAGGATCATTTTATGGTGGTAATGTGACAATCCATTTGTCAAAGTCACAGCTTGGATGGTACTGAACATTGATAGATTCATGGCGAAGTATTTTTGGACATCGATGTGTTATGGGGGTTATTTTGTTATTTCTTTGTATGATAAAGTTAATGTTAAGTGCAGTATATACTTTTTTATTGCATAAGTCCAGCAAACAAGCAAACAGGTCTTGATGGTAAGTGATCACTGCCACCCATGACCATGCACAACGCTTAAAAATAAATATTGCGGCGGTGAGATGGCGAGATGAGCATGCCATTCGCCTGATGTTAAGCGATACGACCGCTCATGTACAGTAGCAAAATCAAACAACACCATGAAGTACAAAAGAATGCTCGGTATTCCACTGCGCTCGAAATCTTGAGACATAAATTACGTCTTATTATGACCAGTAGTTACGCCGGCTATAAGAGCGTTCAAACCGGAACACAACAATGCGTTGACACTGCTGTTTGGCGGAGGAAATAGACATTGCGGTGGTACCTACCCTGGCGGCCTTTCACATATAAGAGACCTACCAGTTTAAAGATAAAAAGATAGTTCTAAATGTCTCTTGCTGGTCGATACACTACTTGAACACCATCAAATTGACTACCAATGCATCTAACCAGGAAGTGGAAAGCGCAGCGTGGGACGTCCACCCACTAGGTGGTCAGACGACCTGGTAAAGGTCGCGGGACGTCGCTGGATGCAGGCTGCCTCCAACAGGTCACTGTGGAAATCATTGGGAGAGGCCTATGTTCAGCAGTGGACTTCCTTTGGCTGATGGATGGATGGATGATATAACCAGGGTGGTCGCTGAAACTCAGTGTCGTGTTGTGGTTGGCGTCACTACCTCTCACAGCCACAACATGCGAAAGCCTACTGCACTGTAAAATTATCTTTTTTTATTGTGGTTATGTTTTATTATTCGAATTTTTTATATTTTGTTTTTATAATTTTTGTTTTTGTTTTTTTTTCCTTTTTTCTATTTGTTTTAATTTTAATTTTGAAAGTATTATTATTGTACTTTGTTCGTTGTAGTAGTTAGTTGATTTCCAATATCACTTGCATGTACATACTTTTATCGTGTGTCTGTGGCTATTACATAAATTTTTTTCTTTCTTTCTTCCATATAATTCACTTGTTCTTGTCAGTAAAAAAACCCCGGCTATTGACAATTTCCACTCTGTACCAGCAACATAAGAATCCCTAAGGACCTCTACATGAAACATAATATATTAATATGTAAGTATGCTGAATGGAGTCTGTACGTAAGGCACGTTGAAGGCATTACTCATAAGTTACCGCGCCCCGTGGATTACGTCGGGGGAGTAATTGTAGGGGGATGATTATGATACAAAGGGGTTTACATACATCCCTGATAATATAGTTTTCCGGGAAATTGATATTTTTTCAGAATATTCTTCTCAATTAGTCAGCCTCCGTGGAGTAGTTGGTTGGACGCCGGCTGTGAAACGAGAGGCTGCGGGTTCGATCTCTGCACCGAAACAATTTTTTGTGAGACCCACAAGTATTTGGTCCGGGTCTGGGTGGATTTTAAGGGCCGGCAACACATCTATGAAACAAGAGTTGTGGATGGTCATAGGCTGTGATCGCTTACCATCAGTTGGTATGGGGCAGTCATAGTATGGTATTTATCTACTCTCTAATAATGCGATAAGGCCTCTAATTGTAACCAAGCCTTTAGTTTTAAATAATTATTTGTTAAGTTTCTTTCTTGTATTAATGTTTACAATAAAGTATGTAAATAAAAAAATGTGAATACATATGACGCACTACACGTAATGTTCGCTCCATTATTTGCACTATGATAGTTAAGTTAATTTATGCCGGCATAATAATTCTTGCATTATCTCCCGCGCGGCAATTACCGACATATGGTGTTTCAGGTGAGTCCCGCGGGAAACTTTTCACTGTACTAATAATCCAGGAAGATAATCACACGCCAAATAATTCATTGCTATTAATATTTAAATGTTTATTTATTTTATACTAGCGGTTAAGCTCGGCATCGCTCGGGTGCAAATATTTTTACTCCGTTCCATACACGAAAAATAATTAAAAAATAATTAAACCGACTTCAAAAGTGTAATAAAAAGAGAGAAGTAAAATTAATATTTTATTAATTTATAATACCTAAATATACGGTGTCAGCCGATCAGCTATGCCTCGCGGTTTTACCCGTATAGCTTTTAGTAGAGCAGCTGGCACCGACCTCAAAACAAAAATGTTTGTATATTTAGGTATTATAGATTTAATAAAAGATTAGTTTTATTTCTCTCTTTTTCTTACACTTTTGAAGTCAGTTTATTTATTTTTTGTAGTCGATTAAAAATAACTAAATAAAGTGCGTGGTGACTTGTTGGTAACGGATCAGACGCGGTTGCCAAGATGTTCACGGTGGTCGCGGGTTCTCACTCTCACCTCAGACTTTTCGGAGTCATGTGTGTAAGCTTAGGGACGACGGAAAGCTAACTCGCATTATATTATGTAATATGTTACTAAGTTATACTTATATTATATTGCTTAATGTTTATAGGAGTTGCTCTAAGTCAACCTAATTTGCAAAGTTGTTATTTTTGTTAACACTGTATCAAATGCCACTTGGATTTACAAAGAGCAACAATACAGTTTCTTAACCATTACAAATGTATTTGTTTACTGAAAACCTGGTGGTACACATACCACAACATGTAAACATGAGTAAAACCAAATGTCACCAGGCCCTCCGTCATGCAAGTATAATGAAATAAACTCACCCAAACTGCTTCACTCGATCTGGAAACCAAACATAAAAATAAAAAAATAAAAAATCTTTATTATACTTTCTTAGTTACAAAATAGGAACAACTGTGATGCCCACACTAGGCTATGCCTGTCACGTGGCCATCGAGATAGTACATCATACATCGATACATCGATAGTATTATTTTATTTATTTGGTCCACCAATAGCGTTACATATTTGTTATTTATCATACTCGTACAGGGTATAATATTAATTTTGAAATCTTATATGTGCGCCAATTACAGGTGGACACATAATTTAAAAAAGAGAGCAAATTAAATGACAAAAAAAAATCAAATCCATGACGCAAATAAAATCAACATCTTCATAAAATACAATATTATATACAGTATTAATCACAACACACAATGTACCATCTCTGTCTGTCTCTCTCTCTCTCTTCAGCCACAGGAAGTTCACTGCTGAACATAGGCCTCCCCCAAGGATCTCCACATTGACCTGTTGGAAGTGGCCTGCGTCCAACGATTTCTCGGAACTCTAACCAGGTCGTCCGTCTAACTTGTATGGGCCAATGTACCATACTAGAACAAAAAAGAAACAACAAAATTAATACGAGTAGTTATTAATTATTACAATAAAAGACAGGGGATTAAAAAAAACACGCAGTCTCGAATTGATAAAATTTTTAATAAAAAATGAAAACCGAGTTCAATAAAACCATTATGAAGTAAAAAATAATAATTAAAAAAACACTACAAAGTAAGAAATAAAATTTATTTTATTGTACTTTATACACGTTTATTAGTTTGCTTAATGACTTTTCAATCCAATCCATCAGCCAAAGGAAGTCCACTGCTGAACACAGGCCTCTCCCAATGATTTCCACAGTGACCTGTTGGAGGCAGCCTGCATACAGCGACGCATTATCATTTTATTTTTTTCTTCATTTTGTATTGACTTTAGTACCCAGCAAATCAAAATATATACGTAGCATATTGAAGGCTCCTTTTTCGAAGTCGTTAAAAAAACTCGCATGGTATAGTTTCACACCTACACCAATCGATTTTTCCCATTTAAACCTTAAAATACAGAAGCCATTAGTAAATTTATCGCGCTCACAAACCGGCAATAATTCCTTGCACCTGGTCCCGGCGATTCAGAAGTGTCGCATTTATACCGTAGCCAACACTTTCAAAAAGGTGCTTTCAAAATGCTAGTTGTTAAGAAATTCTTTTTGAAAAATTTCGTGTGATACATGTACAGGAAGTAGCGTTAAATATAAATGAATAGAGTACTCTGCTGTAGATTAAACTGGGGGCTTTATTAATAAACTCGGATGAGCGAAGGATTAACTTTAGTCCAAGGCTTTAAACTTGTCTTGATTATTTTGACTATTAATTTGACTATAATATTGAATAATGTAACTACAATACGATGGTTGCCTAGCCCTCTATGCAATTCCGTGTTTTTTAATAAAGTTGTGAATGGCGAATGCCTCGATATTCAAAATAATCGAGGTAATTCTTAAGCCTTGGACTAAAGTTAATCCTTTGCTCATTCGAGTATATTGATAAGGACCTAGATGTTTTACTTTAAAAAGAAATGTGCAAATATATATTAGTCTAGTGTGAGAGTCAATAGGGTATAAATCGAGAGATTTCAAGTATCCCAGATGGAGCAATTTGTCTTTTTGTGAGTATTCGGATTGAATTTTTTTATTGCACAAGACTGGACGCGACTTGACCCAAGTCAATGCGTGGTGGCCTAACAACTTGGTAACAGACCAGACGCGGCTGCCTACATTTTACGGTGGTCGCGGGTTCAAATCCCAGGGCACACCTCTAACTTTTCGGACTTATTTGTGTTGATAGTCAATCACCACGCACTTTAACGGTGAAGGAAAACATCGTGAGGAAACCTACAAACCGTAGCGATTTTTAAGAATTTCTATGGTATGTAAGTCCGCCAACCCGCATTAAGCCAGCGTGGAGGACTATAAGACCACTCTCAACCGATTCTCTCGATTGTAGAGTAGGACCGTGCCCAGCAGTGGGACGTAAATGGGCTGATACAGATACAGATACAAGACTGGAATTTTTGTCTGATATCTATATTTTGATAGACTCGTCTTTAGTTAAACTTTAGTATATAAATAAGTTCATTGTATCAGTTGTCATTAATGTTTGCTCTTCCGATTGCGCTCGGGATGAGCGTAAAGCCCAATTTACACGAAGAGAGTTTCTCGTGGCGAGAATCGTATGCGACTATCGCATGACACAACCGCCATAGAGTATCGTGTTGTGACAATTTTTTACACGGTGTGACTTTCTTATATCCTTACGATAATCGTATCTTCGATGCGAGAAACTCTTACTTGTATTATCTATCCTATGTGAATCGATAATAATTAAAAAATACTGATACGCTAAGAAAAACAATAAAAAAGGCATCTATTCAATTGTATGGATGGTTTAAAACTTATCTTACTTATGACTGCCTTGATGGCGTAGTTGATGGGTTATGGACAAAAACACCAGATGCAAATGAAATAAATAGATTTATTTTTAAGGAGAACAAACATGAGCTAGCACAGTTACAAAGGAAGAGAGCGCCATAGAGCTGCGAAGCAATTATTTTTAAATATATTCCATAGACAATTGTCAATGTCACTGTCTAATCATAAACGTACATTTATTGTTTGTTTACATTTCCAACAGTAGTTGTGTTGAGGTATAATTGCAAAGCTGATGTCTCGGATTCAAATCCCGGGTCGGGCAAAGTGATATTGGATTTTTCTATTCATTATCAGACCGGAGTCAGGAATTTGTGCCCGACATGGCGATAGGCTCGCCCCCTATCACACCGTGGGACGGAATATACGTCGAAACGTGGCTGTTCTGGTAGGACCTCTGCCTACCCCTTCTGGGAAAAAGGCGTGTGTTTATGTATGTATATGTATGTTATAACCACATGACAGTTCCTATATTCCAGTACAAACTAATGAAGCGCTCTAATCCAGTGTTACGTGTCTGAGTATGAGTATCTAGATGAAAAGGATTTATTCAGCGGTTCCAACTGAAGCTGAAATTCAGAGCCGAATATAGCAGCTTAAAATCCACAGCGAATCTTGGCAGCTTAGATAAAGTTCGCGGTGCAGTGCACGCGATGTTCGTCAAGCGATAGTTCTGTTTTACTATGTAAATCCTTGCTAAGTTAGTATTCTTGCTTTAATTAATTTTGTGCTATAAATACAGAGTTTCTTAACAATAAATCTAACAGTCTTAATGTTAATCTTAAAACGTATCCTTGGGTATCAGGAAGAATCACCACGCATTATAACGGTGAAGGAAAACATCGTGTGGAAACCTGCATACCATAGCGATTTGTATAAATTTCTATGGTGTGTGAAAGACCGCCAACCCGCACTAGACCAGCGTGGTGGACTATATGGCCTAACCACTCTCCACTCAGAAAAGCCCCTCTGCAGTGGGTCGTATATGGGCTGATACAGTACAGTATCAGGAAGTACGAGAGACTTTTCGGTTCCACAAACACCATATTACACATATGCAAATGCCAGTTTTAAAAATACACTGAATAGCAACATGTATAGTCCTGACCCCACACTAAGATGCTATGCGTCATAGGTATCAGAAACTACGAGACATTTCAGTCTCACAAACACTCAGACCCGAAACAAATGTGGACACAAATGTTTGTATTGTGGGGGTCAAATCTGCCCTTTGCTGCCGGCATGTAACTACTGCACGGATACTAAATAAATAAATAAATACACCCAACAGTCACATACATCGTTCTGACCCCACATTAAGTTCAATTAAGTCTTGTGTCGTAGATATGAGAAACTACGAGAGACCTTACAGTCTTACAAACACCCAGACCCGAAGCAATTTGTGGGCCCCCAAACATTTATTTTTGCGGGGATCGAACCCCTCGCGTTTCACAGTCGGCGTCTAACCAACTACGCCACGGATACTGTCAAGGAAATAAGTACTGTGCAGTTTATAAAAGATTAAAAATAACTTTGAAGATAAAGATCATCCCGCCCATATGGCATATTCAATAATCTAAATTCTAGGATCAACAGCACGCAAATTGACACCAAACTCCGCAGGACAAGCAACATCAAATCAGGAAGAAAAAGGAAATAAAAAGAAGTTAAAAATTAATAATTTTTGTCATTTTTAATAGCAATAGGTACTTATCTAAATATTTAGCATATCTTGTGAATTTGAATAAGATCTTAAATATTATGTTAATTAATTAAAAATATATAAGTATTACAATATGACAGCGTGAGGTTGCATTTGTGATTGATTTTGTAGCTCTCGAATCGTTCTTATAATTTTATTGAGTTAATAAGAGCCACTGGCCATGTCCGAGTCTCCACAATGATTGAACTTGACGGAGTTTTGAACGAAATAGAAGAAAAATTGAGAAAAAATAAAGGGCTAGGAATTAAATTCAGAGGATAGTACATACATGTGTAATGTGTATAGAACTTGCCGAACGATATAAATAAACAACTAACAGTCGCATACATAGTTCTGACCCCACATTAAAATTAATTAAGTCTTGTGTTGTAGATATGAGAAACTACGAGAGACCTTACAGTCTCACAAACACCCAGATCCGAAGCAATTTGTGGGCCACACAAACATTTATTTTTGCGGGGATCGAACCCCTCGCGTTTCACAGTCGGCGTCTAACCGACTGTGCCACGGAGGCTGTCATATATAACTGGAGAACCCAAATATAAAGGTATTGATAAACATCACCATTTTTTTTATCAGCCCATATACGTCCCACTGCTGGACACGGGCCTACTCTACAATCGAGGGAATCGATTGAGAGTGGTTAGGCCATATAGTCCACCACGCTGGCCTAGTGCGGGTTGGCAGACTTACATACCGTAGAAATTCTTTAAAATCGCTACGGTATGCAGGTTTCCTCACGATGTTTTCCTTCACCTTTAAAGTGCGTGGTGATTGACTATCAATACACACATAACACCGAAAAGTCAGAGGTGTGCCCTGGGATTTGAACCCGCGACCACCGTGAACCTAGGCAGCCGCGTCTACAACCATTACATACAGCTTATTATAAACCTTGATATGTCAGTTAAAACGTGATAAAAATACAGTGAATGCGTCGCAGCTGAAATGCAAGCCGTCCAGTACACTCTAACCCGCAATAGACGTTTTGAATCACTGCTGCAACCTGCTGGTCCACTAATAGCTATACTAATAAAAGTTGGTTGTCACGGGATGTACGGATGTGAAACATTTGTTACAACTTACAGTAATTATAATATAGACTTATAAGTGCGTGGTGGCCTGTTGGTAACGGACCAGATGCGGCTGCCTACATGTTCACGGTGGTCGCGGGTTCAAATCCCAGGGCACACCTCTGACTTTTCGGAGTCATGTTTGTATTGATAGTCAATCACCACGCACTATAACGGTGACGGAAAACATCGTAAGGAAACCTGTATACCATAGCGATTTGTATAAATTTCTATGGTATGTAAAACTCCGCCAACCCGCACTAGGCCAGCGAGGTGGACTATATGGCCTAACCACTCTCAATCGTACCCTCGATTGTAGAGGAGGCCCGTGCCCTGCAGTGGGTCGTATATGGGCTGATACGATACGCTACGATGCGTCCCACTGCAGGGCACGGGCCTACTCTACAATCGAGAGTACGATTGAGAGTGGTTAGGCCATATAGTCCACCACGCTGGCCTAGTGCGGGTTGGCGGACTTACATACCGTAGAAATTCTTTAAAATCGCTACGGTATGCAGGTTTTCTCACGATGTTTTTCTTCACCGTTATAATGCGTGGTGATTGACTATTAATACACACATGACTCCGAAAAGTCAGAGGTGTGCCCTAGGATTTGAACCCGCGACCACCGTGAACATGTTGGCAGCCGCATCTGGTCTGTTACCAACAGTCCACCCCGCACTTTTAGTTTAAAATTTAAGGTATGGATATATTTTAGTATCAGAAAAATACGGATAAAATAAAAAAAATCCAACCCTTTTTTCGATGATGAGCGTTGTGTAGCAGTTTCTTAGTCTGTGGGTAGAAAGTTTGAGGTCAGTTTTAAGTAGTGTCTGGAAGGCTCGGATTGTATGCAACTTGGCCCGTTTTCTTTCAGTTTTATTTAAAATAGCAACCAAGACTTGCTGTGTGAGCCAAGTCGAACTGCGCGTTTCTACATACAATACTGAATAGGGCTGCGACTACAGCGATTCAAATATTTATTGTGTTTATTCAAATTACAAAGTAATGCCTGACATTTCTCTGCGCTCGCCATCTTGAGAAACAAGTTGTTCTCATTATGTCCAGTTCTAGTAGTCACTCTGGCTACAATGTCCTTCAAACCGAAATACAACAATGCGTTTACACTGCTGTTTGGCGGTATAAATATACATTGCGGTGGTATATACCCAGGTGGCCTCTCACATATGAGACTTACCACCTGTGAAAATACCACCTGTACTCATATGACCATAATGTCACTAATAAATCCAAATTGTCAATTCTGCCACAAAATCATTCATGTGGTTCAGCTGTCTACTTGATTTTTTAATTTATTTTCTATGAGCGGTGACTCCCAACCCTACCCTGCAGTAGTGATTGCACGCTGCTCGTTTCTCGCAAGCATTAGCAGGGTTAGCGGCGTGTAAGCGCACTATTACGAAACCTTGGCGGAGAATTGTGAAACTTCTTGTTGAATGGAAGACGGGTTAACACTGACTTGTAGATAGAGGGTTAGATTGGAGTAATTTTAAGGTATATTCAAATATCCTTTATGAAATAAATTAGAAATTAAATAAGACTTAAGTGTTTGAAAACTAATTGTCTGCCTTGGTGGCGCAGTTGTACTAATGCTGTGATTGCAAAGCTGAGGTCTCGGGTTCGAATCCCGGGTCGAGCAAAGTGATATTGGATTTTTTTATTAATTACTGGCCCGGAGTCAGGAATTTGTGCCCGATTTGGCGATAGGGTCGCCCCATATCTCATTATGGGGCCGAACGTATGTACCAGGCAAAATGTGGGTGTACTGGGTACACCTCTGCCTACCCCTTCTGGGAAAAAGGCGTGATGTTTAAGTATGTATGATATCCGTTTTCAATTTCCTGACAACTTTCATAATATCATTTCTACCCATTCAACGATTTACTCATAAAAATGTAACAAACAGACAGTCAATTTTGCACATTAGCATAGTTATATGTAGTAAAATTGTAGTTATAATGCGTCTAGAAGTGCTAGTATTACTTTGAGAGCTTAGACCAGCCGTTATCACGAAACTGCCGACAGCTATATAACCAAAGTTATCTCGTACAAGACACATTCCGCGCTTACATAAGGCTAGACACACGAAGCTAGATGGCTTTATGAATGCAGTCTGAATCCTAAGTATATATCTCTTCAGCCACAGGAAGTCTACCAGGAAGTCAGTCAGGAAGTCTAGAGCCACGCTGTTGTCAGTCATGACTCAGCATGAATGGGCAGGCTCATCCGGGGCGGTACCGCTGTATCACTGGAAATCGACGTGAAGCGACAGATTTGCTGTCGCGTTTCGTTTGGTGAGTGAGATTGTCGGATGCCCAATACCCCATTCCTCTTCACATCCCTTTTCCTTCCCGCTCCCCTCCCAATTCGGCCGGCCACAGATCCATGATCCAGCGTTGTGGATGTTCATGGGTGAGAGTGATCACCTACCATCAGGTGACTGTTTGCTCGTTTGCCGGACCAATGCAATAAAAAAAATGCAGGCCGCTTCCAACAGGTCTGTGTGGCGATCCATGAGGGAGGCCTAACCTAAGTATATTAAGACCTATAAATAGGTCTAAACTTTCTGTATCAGCCCATATACGTCCCACTGCAGGGCACGAGCCTCCTCTACAATCGAGAGTACGATCAAGAGTGGTTAGGTCATATAGTCCACCACGCTGGCCTAGTGCGGGTTGGCGGACTTTACATACCATAGAAGTTATTAAAAATCGCTATGGTATGCAGGTTTCCTCACGATGTGTTCCTTCACTGTTATAGAGCGTGGTAATCGACTATCAATATACATATTATAGGTTAGAAAGATGTATTGTATCGATGGCATGGTAGCCGTCTGATGCCATTCGATACTCTGTCTAGGCGACAATTGCGCTAACCGTACGCATACATACGAGTATAGTGCTGTAATTATGCTGTGCTATAAAAAGGTTCAAGGTTCGGCCTTAATCACCCAAGAGGGCAGACGAGGGATGGACGAAAGCATTGCTGTGTCGTAGTTCTATCTCACCAGAAAGGCCCCCTACATCCCCACAACATCGGAAAAGGACGGATAGTCGTATCAAATCGCAAGAGCCTCCCTTGCTGGTTATCTTCCCCTTTCATCACTCACAACACCGAACACCGGTAAAGTCTAACCTTAACAAAATAAAATATGAGGAGGGAAAAAAACGCCTGACTTTTTTAAAGATTTCATTATCATTCAGGTGAAACTTGAAATCTAAAGCTCCATTTACACGGGGAGAGTTTCCGCGAAGATTTTTTTATTGCATAGATCCGGCAAACGAGCAAATAGGTCACAAGAAATTATCGAAAATATATCCACTATCCACTAAGAATTTCTACGGTAAGTCCGCCAACCCGCACTAGGCCAGCGTGGTGGACTATATAGCCTAACCACTCTCAATCGTACTCTCGATTGTAGAGTAGGCCCGTGCCCAGCAGTGGGATGTATAAGGGCTGATAAAAAAAATATCCACTATTCAATTAGACAAATGGCCCAACGGATCACTCAGAATAACCCCTTCATTCCCGCAGTCGGTTACTATAAACAATTTGTCAGTACCATAAAGTTTAAGCGTCATGCACTGAAGGAATCCTGATCGGCGAATAATTTTAATTTATTGCAACGGGCATGGGCTATAGCTTTTCCAGGAATATCGAGAATTACAAACAATGATCGCCGGCTCACCGCATAATCAGATTTGCAAATTTTTGTATGCTCGCGTACAGAAGTTTGTTATTATCCTTATTCTTACAAGTTCTGGCGGCACGGCAGTGCCCCTACCAAGTCGAGCAAAAAAGCTGCACGGCAGAACTATCATTTTCGCGAAGCAGTTCAGGCCATTTTCGATCCTCTATAACTTCGTTGTGGATAGAGATAGAAGCCTGCATTTTCAGTAACTAAGCAGGCATTATATAAATACGATATATTTCAAATTTCATTCAATTTGAACCAGTAGTTTATGAATTCTGATTAGTCAAAGTTTCTTAATTTTGTCACTCACCGACTGACTGACCGAGCAATATATAAAATATTTTGCAATTTCGGTCTAGTTTTCTGGTTACAACTGCATAAATAATTTTGTAATCCATATAAATATACAGAATTACAAAGTTACATTTGCAGTTAATGAACCAGTGTACCTGTATATGTTTGATAAATAAAATGGAATAATAGGTGTAGATATGCACCTAGATATAATTATATCTACAACAAGAAATGAGATCCCATCAAAAACAAAACTTGTAAAAAGAACCAAGTCACGCAACTCAGTTCTTCTACCGTAAAAAGTTTTGAGATTCATGTAATACCAAGTCGGTTAATTCATTCAGTCCCTACATGAGGGACTTTCTGTCTCCAGTTATTACGTAATTAGCTAACCTAACAACATGTTATAGTGATCAAATCAATATTAAACATATTTAAAAATTGTTTAATTTTTTTTTTGTTTTTCATAAAACAGATTGACTTGGCCATCCCCGCACTGAGACAAATATTTATTATTTATTGTAATTTTATTTAATTGTTTTTATGCTTCGCTACTCCTGTAAAATACTCATGTTGTGACTATCTGTTATAAGAGATACAATGAAAATGTATTGTATTGTATTCATGTAAATGTATACAACTTTGTGAATTGTATTCTCAGTTTGATGATCCTTGATAAATAAATAGATAAATTTTGTGTGTTCTGCAGGTATTTTTTCGGGTCTGGGTGTTTGTGAAACTAAAAAATCTCTTGTAGTTTCTGATACCCACAACACAACTTGATCTTAGCGCGGGATCGGGACTATGTATGTGACTGTTGGGTGTATTTATTTATTCGTTTGTATTACCAACTTCCTACGTATGTTGTTCTTTGTTTCTTCCGATGATAAATACTCTGTTTTAGCTCCCGTGGCCCTATTAGCTGGATGGCCCGGCTGTGAAACATGAGAGCGGAGTCCGATCCAAATTTATGTGTAATCACAATTTGTTTTCGATCTTAGTGTAGAGCAACCGTGTTTTTTTTAGTTCAGATACGAAATAAGACTGTTCCGGGATCATCCATCATCCATACATCAGCCATAGGAAACTGCTGAACATAGGCCTCTCCCAATGATTTCCACAGTGACCTGTTGCAGGCAGCCTGCATCCAGCGACGTCCCGCGACCTTTACCAGGTCGACCACCTAGTGGGTGAACGCTCACGCGACTGATATTTTTATTTTGTTACAAAACCTTAAATATTAGTTTGCACAATATCGTGCTCAATTGTACGTGTAGCGCTTTCGTCGCTTTTTACCAGGGCAGCCATTAAACGCGCGCCTTTGCAGCGCTTAACAAATATAAAACGCGAACTTCCACCGCGCAGGTTAAAGAGTTTGCGAACAATTACTTACGTTGAAAAATGTTGGCTCACTTTAAAATATACGGCCATTGTTATCTTTCTTTGAAACTATTGTATGGGACTTAGGATTAAAATAAAAATTGTCCCGACCTCACAGTAAGAACTCCTTCCTATAATCCTGGGTCCTTCCGCCGTAGTGTGAAGAAGCATCTCAGCAGGCCGGCATAATTGTGTCGAATGGCATGGGACCGCCGTCTGATACCATTCGATACTCTGTCTGGACGGCATTTGCGCTTACCATCAGGTGCAGTGCAGTCATTATCCCGTGACAATGTAAAAAAACATACATACATTAACATCACGCCTCTTTTCTAGAAGGCGTAGGCAGAGGTGCAACCAGGCCACCTATTTGGCCTCATGTGTTCCGATCCAAGATGTGATAGGGGGCGAGCCTATCGCCATATTGAGCACAATAAGAACTGACATAACGACAACATTGTTGGATGATATATTATTTTAATAACAAATAGATTGATGCGGGTCTGGCTGCTCTAATCCCAAACTTACGTGGAGTTTGCCTAAAATGATTTTTAGACTTGTTAAAGAATGAATTGGCAGTGATTTTACGACTGGTTCCTTGATGTCAACGCTTTCGATGGAAGACGTTTTAGTTGGTCATACGTATTATCAGATATATATGTCTGTAATATATATCTTGTAATATTAAGCCCTATTTACACGGAGAGAGTTTCTCGCGGCGGGAATCGTATGCGATTATCGCATGACATAACCGCCGTAGATTATCGTGTTACACGACGCAACTTTTTTATATCCTTATGATAATGGTATCTTCAAAGCGAGAAACTCGCCCCGTGTAAATGGGGATTTAGTATTAAAAACTACTAGCGACTTTTAAGGTTCAAAATAAATAAATAAATACACCCAACAGTCACATACATAGTCCTGACCCTACACTAAGATCGAGTCTTGTGTCGTGGGTATCAGAAACTACGAGAGACTTTTCGGTCTCACAAACACCCAGACCCGAAACCTGTGATTTGGAAAAATATTTGTTTCGGTGCGGGGATCGAACCCGCAGCCGCACGTTTCACACCCGGCGTCTAACCAACTGCGCCACGGAGGCTGTTCAATATTTAGAAATATTTATTTCTACGCGAGTATCGAAACAGACATTTCTGGTTTCACAACCGATTTTAGACTAAGCCATCAAGACATCCAATTACGCGTGGCTTCTCCAGACCAAGTAATCTCTTTACATCCCAATACAGTCACAAGATTTCATAACCTTCAAATCGAGTTTTTTTTTATCAGCCCGTATACGTCCCACTGATGGGCACGGGCCTACTCTACAATCGAGAGAATCGATTGAGAGTGGTTAGGCCATTTAGTCCACCACGCTGGCCTAGTGCGGGTTGGCGGACTTACATACCGTAGAAATTCTTTTAAAATCGCTACGGTATGCAGGTTTCCTCACGATGTTTTCCTTCACTGTAAAAGTGCGTGGTGATTGGCTATCAATACACACATAACTTCGAAAAGTCAGAGGTGTGCCCTGGGATTTGAACCCGCGACCACCGTGTACATGTAGGCAGCCGAGTCTGGTTCGTTACCAACAGGCCACCGCGCACTTAAAATCGCAAATCGAGTCTAGGTATTAACTTTTCAATAAAGATCAAGATAAAACAATTCCCTACTTCCTCGATTGGCATCAATATCTTAATTACCCGTCAATATCCTCACACAGTAAGCCACGAGTGATAAAAACTCGGCTTAATTGAACACTTCCTTTATCGCAAAAAACCTAATCCAGATATCCTAGACTGACATCGGGGTCACGCGGGGTCATTACTCATTCCTATCGACCTTGGCTAACACTGTTTTATGTATAGAGCCACCAAGTTATCTGTTCACTCGGAAGTTCGGAATCGTCGCTAGTGAGGAATTGAGTATTGCCACTTTAAAAAAATCTTGAATAAGATTAGAGTAAATTAGAGAATTATATACACAGTTATGTATCTTATAAAATACGGTACAAACGACACGGTAATATAACATTACCGTTGGCAGTGTTTTGGTAAAAATAATAATGTGCATCTGCAGTAATTACCGTATATCTGATAACACTGGTTTAGTTCCAATTATGGCCACCTGAACAGATAAGTTGGTGGCTCTGTAATAAAGTTTGTGTTTTGTCTGTCGTGTACCAAAGCTACCATTTTTCTTACCAGCCTTTATTTTTAATGGATAAAAAGGTAATATCGTATGTGCCATTGAGAAATAATTATCACTAATCGGTGGATTATACTATGCTGTTCTAATCAAAATAATATATGAAATTAAATTAAATTCTTATATTAAATGAAATTCGTTTATTGGTCACGTCACATATCCATGCTGAACTCAAACACCGACTGTCTCGTTTCGTAGTTGTACCACGGTACGGTTACAAAACTGAGGTCTCGGGTTCGAATCCCGGGTCAGGCAAAGTGATAGTGGATTTTTCTATTTATTACCAGCCTGGAGTTAGGAATTTGTGCCCGATATGGCGATAGGCTCGCCCCTATTACATTGTGGTACGAAACACACGGCGAAATGTGGGTTTCTTGGTTTCTGCCAAGGGAACCTCTGCCTATCCCTTCTGGGAAAAATGCGTGAGTTTATGTATGTATGTATGAACCCAAGCATTCACATATATTAGTTACTCTGTATAAAATAAGTATGTTTTCGCAAATGAACAATCACTCTTCCAATAGATTCTTCAAATTATTAAATTATTTTTGACAAACACAACTACAAACATAACTACTACAATTAATACAAAAGTGAATTAATTTTCCACAATTAAATAAGATATCCCACAACCAAACCCGTCGGATACGGCTAGCGGATATTATAGGATGCCGTATCCGCGGGATCCGTCGATCAATCCGCGTTGCTCATGCTACGCTGCCCAGCAATTTAAACTTTTCACTTCGACGTGACCTATATTTTGGGATTCTCGTATCTAATAAGGATGTTTTCATATAATATACATTTGTTTGAAAATGATATTGAAATTATAATTAATTCTGCCTATCCAGCAGTGGACTTCAACGGAAGTCCACTGCTGAACGTAGGCCTCCCCTAAGGATCTCAAGGTCGACTTGTTGGAAGTTGCCTGCATCCAGCGACTTCCTGCAACCTTGACTGGGTTCTCCACCCACCTAAGCAGATATGTATCTATATTCTATACGTTATATTATATATGTATTAAATATCAATCAAACATATTTTGTTTCAAAGGAGTTCAAAAATAACGATCATAACATGTACACATGCCTAAGTCTTGTTCTAAAAAGTTTCAACAAAATTAGGCTCAACTTTTGACCTTCGTTGTTACTTGTTTAAAAAGTTCACCTTATTACTCATGTACGTGTTGCATGTATAATGCAGAATCGGGAAATTAGTAAAGGGTCTAAGTTTATAATTCACAATTGTGATTTAATCACCTTCTTTTTTCGTTAGCATTTATTTAGGAACGGTACAAATTGTGGCACTTCATATTATAAATTTAAAAAAAAGATTTATGAATAAAAACTTATTCTGTTGTTGGATATTGAAGTAATAATTGAAAAAAAAATTAGTTTGTCAAAAGGATTTTCTCCTAAAATTATCACGTCACTCCAACCTAAGTATGAAATTTGATCTAGTAAATTAAAATGATTACATGTATAGAATTGATCAATCTATTGGTAATTCTCATCTTATAAATAAGTAACTAATTTTTTACCCTAATGTATTATTAAATTAAGACTTGATCCTGCAGTCAAACTGTTTGTACAGTTTTGCAGGACATAAGTATATTCTTTTGTTATTAATAAATAAAAAAATAAAGAAAGTAAATTAGTGCCCATGATTTAATAAATAAAAATGCGATGGAGTCGACTTTTGGAGTTTACATGCTAAGGCCCAATTGCACAAACTAAGTGCCTGTAACAATGCCTTGCCAAAATCAAAATCATCAAAGTTTGTTTATGCAACTGGGCCCAAGTATTAAAATAAACCTAGGTAACTTTCCAAATAGCTTATTGTTTTATTGACTACAACACGCATATTCCCAAGTTAGATGATACGAGTGCCGTCATAAAATATGTACATAATTTAAACATTGAAATGCTCCGGCCAAATTGATTTAAGTGATATATTCATGATTGAAATAAAAGGAATTCTTACGGATTTTATCGCGAATTTAATTTAATTTTTACATTTTTTAATTTTCTGACGTTTCGATCACTTTACAGTTTTCAATTTAAAAATGAAAAAATAAAATAAAATTCGCGGTAAAATCCGTAACAAATCGTTTTATTTCAACGTGTAACGTTCGCGTAAATCCAAGAAACCATTTTATTCATGATTGTATAAAATCATTACGCTCGTATATACAAGAAATAGACGGAGGAGTGAAAATCGCACAATTAGAGATAGGTAAAGGAGTGAAAATACTTCTAGAATTCTTATTTTATACAGACACAATAAAGTGATTGTAATGTACCAGATGGAACGCACTACGCACGGCGTAATTTAACTAGAGCAGGGGTTCCCAAGCTGTGCGACTTAGGGCGTCGCATGTTGATGGGACGGAGTCGAGTGAACCAAACTGGAGCCCCGTTTTGGGAAGGTATTCTCAGCCAGCCAAAAGGATAATAAATATATATTTTTTTTTTATTGCGTAGGTCCGGCAAACGAGCAAACAGGTCACCTGTGGTAAGTGATCACTGCCGCCCATGAGCACCCATAAAACTGGATCATGGATGTGTTGCCAGCCCAATTGGGAGGGAATGGGGAAGCAGAAAGGATGGGAAGAGGAAAGGAGTATTGGGCATCCGGCAATCTTACTTAGCGACCGCAATGCGATAGCTGAGCTGTCGCTTCAAGTCGATTTCCTGTGAGACAGTGGTACCGCCCCGGATAAGCCTGCCCATTCTTGCTGAGTCATGACTGACAACAGCGTGGCTCTACCACTTCCAAAACCGTTACCGGCCAAACCCGATTTTAGGATAAACTAGTTTCGAATCCAATCCAATCCATCAGCCAAAAGAAGTCCACTGCTGAACCTCTAATAATGATTTCCACAGTGATCTGTTGGAGGCAGCCTGCATCCAGCGACGTCCCGCGACCTTTACCAGGTCGTCTGATTACCTAGTGGGTGGACAAACTAAACCTAACTAGCTCGTCCTGTTACCGATAGCTGAAGATCTGTCCTGAGGGCGTCGCAGTACAAATAAGTTTGAGAACCCCTGAACTAGAGTATCGACCGGCGCAAGAGGGCTAATTTTGTAGAACAATAATATTATATTTCCCATGAGAATATTCTCATATTTTTTTATTATCTACTGGACTATTGTTCATTTACATTTATCCCTTTGAAGGTACTAGCGTGAATACAAAAGCCAGCCTACAGGACAAAATACATTCCTTGAAAAATATCCTAACATTTCGAAAAAGTTTTAACATATTTTAATTAAAATACCGTATAGCATATCGTATTTCGTGATGCATTAATTCCCTACAGGGGATATAAGCCCGGCTAGCTCAGTCGGCAGAGCATGAGACTCTTAATCTCAGGGTCGTGGGTTCGAGCCCCACGTTGGGCGGCAGTTTTTTTGCAACTTTTAATGAAAAATATTTTGTGTCTATGATTATATGATAAAAAAAACATTATTTTAAGATATCTTCGCAATAAAAATCTCTAGCCATATTCTTTTTAAGATGACAGGTGTTGTTAATAATGAATTATGAAATAGTAATTAATTGAAAAAGTCATATTAACATTAAATTCTCACACCAATTGGATAGCCCAACCTGGGAATGAAACCTAAGATTTCACGGTTCACAGCCCTGCCATTGGGCCAATCACGCCACTATATTTCAATATAATTAAACTTATAAGTTTAAGGTTTCAGGAAGTCGCTGGATGTAGGCCGCTTCCAACAGGTCGATGTGGAGATCCTTAGGGGAGGCTATGTTCAGCAGTGGAATTCATGTGGCTGAAGAAAGAGAGAAATAAACAGCCTCCGTGGCGCAGTTGGTTAAACGCCAGCTGAGAAACGTGAAGCCGCGGGTTCGATCACCGCACGAAACAAATATTTGTGTGATCTATAGGTATTTGTCTCGGGTCTAGGTGTTTGCGAGACTGAAAAGCCTCTCGTAGTTTCTGATACCCACGACACACGACTCGACCTTTGTCTGGGGTCAGGACTATGCATGTGACTATTGGGTGTATTTATTATTATTAGAGATAAGCCTATAAATAAAAACATTTCACCGATATAAAAATGTACTGAAAGGTGCCTACTGTTTCTCTCTCTCTCTCTTCAGCCACAGGAAGTCCACTGCTGAACATAGGCCTCCCCCAAGGATCTCCACATTGACCTGTTGGTGTGTGTTGTCTAGTGTTTGCTAAAGTGAAAATAGTGACATTACAAAATTATATTCAGCACCTCCACGTGTCAGCCATTTTGGAGTACACTCAAATTGGTACTCTTAGCACGTGAGGTAGGGCTGTCAGATTATTGTTTTAATTATTTTTATGATTTTTTGTTTTTTTTTTCATTATAGTGTTCACCAACCCGCACTAGGCCAGCGTGGTGGACTATATGGCCTAACAGTGGCGAAGGGTGGATTTTTAAAAAAGGGAAGCCGATAAAAAAAATAAAAACCACTCTCGCATTATAAATTTATAATGCGAGAGTGGTATTGCCAACGCGTATCGGAAACCCCCGGTAAACGGCGGTCAGCTATTTCTTTTAAAAGATGAGACCTTTTTGTTGACTTATTAAAAAAACGAACTAAACTGTTTATGTTTGCGAAAAAAATCTTTAATTCCTGAACGTTTTCTAAGGAACGACTAAGAACTAAATTCAGCACATGTGCATGACAAGGAACAAACAAGGCCATTGGACATACTTCGCGAATTTTTGCCTGTACCCCTCCGTGCTCGCCAGACATAACAGCCGCGCCGTCATATCACTGACCTACTAACTTAGTCCTACAGCGATACTCATCAAGGATTCCTAAAAGCTGACGAGATAAAACATCGGCAGTCCGACTGCCGCTAACATCATAAAACCCTAGAAAACGTTCCTCAAGGCCACTTTCTGTCAAATACCTAATTATAACTGTTAATTGCTCCCTATGACTGACATCCGGCGTTTCGTCAATCATGGCAGACACAAATAAAGCCGTATCTATTTGTGATTTAATCTCGTCGCGTAATACCGATGCAATACAATGTATTAAGTCATTTTGTATATCCGAGGAAATGCCAGAAAAAACGGGGTTTTGCATTGATGAACATTGCTCAAAATGTGAATCGATCACTGAATCATATGTACTTAAGTATGATAATATTTCGATGTAATTACCGCGGTTATCAGAATCACGGCTTTCGTCGTGGCCACGGAAAGCTAGTTCTTGTTTACCTATCAATATTACGGTGTCAATGAAACGTTTCATTAAATTACGATTACGGTCTACTTTTTTATTATATGAACTTCAAATGAGTTGTTAAAAAATAACTCTATTCTACTATTCCCGAAATCATGCAAAGATAAACAACTACGTATATGCTTCTCAGTTTGGATATGTTTCTTTGTTGAATTGGCTAAGTTATTAATATCTAAAAATCCTGTACTATTCCAAACGCTATGTGAGTCTGAAAATAATAAACAAGGAAAACAAAACAATCTATTCAATTTACAACTAGCTGTTAGCCATGTATATTTTTCATACAAAGAATTATGAAAACGCTTGTAGTAACCGTCGTATCGTTTATAATCAATTGTTATGTCTGGACGAGCACGACCTAAACTAATAACATGTTTTTTATTTTCAAAACTTAATTTTCTAAAACAAGTTTCCTCAGATAATAAATAGTCTGTCAAGCAACAGTCGATGTGTATCAACGCAGCCATAATTGTATTAATTGTTAAAAATGTTTTAATTGCTGTTATTGAATAAAAAAATATGTATGTAAATTATGAATGTCTGAAAACACAAGTTAATCATGTACATACCTAAAAGTAGACACCACACTACACTACACTGAAATACACTAACATACACTACTCGTACACTCACTAATCACTACAGTCTCCAATATTTATTACTTTCTAATTAGAAACAAAAAGCGGGAACTGATGTTTACAGTACAAAGCTGTCATTAAACTGCCATATTAAGAGATAACGCTTCTAAATAAAGTAGACTCGCAATTTATAAGTCAATAGACTAGCTAAGTGTTCACGTTACATGGCAGCGTTATAAGTCATGCTGATCTAAACCAGCATTTGGGCGTCTTAAACACGCCAAATTAAACCTTAAAATTCAGTGCGAATAAGGTTCAAATTTACGTGTGTCCGACGATATTTCAAATATAAAGAAACGGTTTTAATTCTCGCATTTACGAAGTTTCAGTTGCGGCGCATCGATATCCATAATGCCGATGCTTAGGAACATGAATCATCAATAGATGTCGCTACTTGTTTATATTTTGTTGAGTACGAAATGATTTGTTTTGGTGTTATATTGATAATTTGAATTCATATTTTTTTATTAGTAATCTCTGTTTATACAAAAGGTAACCCGAGAATAATTCGCATATATTGAGGCTTCGCCACTATGGCCTAACCACTTCAATCGTACTGTCGATTGTAGAGGAGGCTCGTGCCCTGCTGTGGGACGTATCTGGGCAGATACAGTACAGTATTATAGTGTTCCAAAACCTCAAATAAAATAATTCTGCAACATGTATGACGTTATCTTATGCTGTTGCTATATAATTGTGGAAGCGTACTGAGGAAAAAAAAGTTGTATGCTTGCTTATGTGTTAGTAACAGGAAGATTGCTAATTGAAACATGATTGCACCATCATTGTAATATTGGCGATCATTGACTGCCTCGGTGGCGTAGTTGTACTACGATGGGATTACAAAGCTGAGGTCTCAGGTTCGAATCCCGGGTCGGGCAAAGTGATATTGGACTTTTCTATTAATTATCAGATCAGAGTCATGAATTATTATGGTATGCAGGTTTTATCACGATGTTTTCCTTCACCGTTAAACAGCGTGGTGATTGACTATCAATACATGACCTTCTGACTGACCTTCTTATAAAAGTTGCAGCCCTAACAGCGAAGTGGCGTGGCGCGCCTTACGTATCATAATGTCTACCCGGGTACTCGCTAATACGTCGTACAAGCGTCAAATACGGGATCATCCGGGGTCATCAGGCCGCTGTCACACCGACGGAAAATCATTTTACTGTGTACATACATACTAACATGCAACTCATGCCTTCTTTCCCAGAAGGGGTGGGCAGAGGTTCCCTGGTTACTCCCAGGATCACTCACGTTTCGCCTTGAATTTACGTCCCAGGATGTAATAGGGGGCGAGGCTATCGCCATATCGGGAACAAATTCCTGGCTCCGGGCTGGTAAATAGAAAATCCAATATGACTTCGCACGACCCGGGATTAGCACCCGAGACCTCAGCGTTGTAAAAGTACCATAGTACAACTACGCCACCGAGGCAGTCACTTTTACTGTGTGTTTTTTTTTTAAAACGGTGTGATTGAGGTTGATAGGCCATCGCTAAGTCTCGGTTGTTGGTCCCGTGCTCTATAGTAGCCGATTATGAGCTGATACAGTAAAGTGATTATGTAATTTATGTATAGGTTCGACTTTTAATTGTGAGTATTTTTAACCGACTTGAAAAAGTAGATTATAATCAATTCGATGTGTATACATGTAATTTTGTGAGAATTGCATGATTTTTGGATATGTTGGTCAACGAGTATACCAGCTTCTGAATTTTTGTATTGTATCAGCCCATATACGACCCACTGCAGGGCACGGGCCTCCTCTACAATCGAGAGTACGATTGAGAGTGGTTAGGCCATATAGTCCACCACGCTGGCCTAGTGCGGGTTGGCGGACTTACATACCGTAGAAATTCTTTAAAATCGCTACGGTAAGCAGGTTTCCTCACGATGTTTTCCTTCACCGTTAAAGTTAAAGTGCGTGGTGATTGATTATCAATACACACATAACTCCGAAAAGTCAGAGGTGTGCCCTGGGATTTGAACCCGCGACCACCGTGAACATGTAGGCAGCCGAGTCTGGTCCGTTACCAATAGGCCACCACGCACTTTCAGCTTCTGAATACGTGTGTCAAATTCCATAAATGTATACATAATATGTGTGTATGTTTGTGTACGCATATCTTAAAAAGTATTTTTATTGCAATGAATGGTGAGTCGAGCCATTCGCCAGATACTATACGATACGACCGCTATTGGACAGTAGTAAAACCAAACAACACAAAACTAAAAAAAGCAATGTTTGGCATTCCACTACGCTCGCCATCCTGAGACATAAGATGTTAATTCTCATTGTGTCCAGAAGTTACTCTGGCGGTAGTGTTCGGAACACAACAGTGCATTTACACTGCTGTTTGTCGGGAGAAATAAACATTGCGGTGATACCTACCTAGACGGCCTCTCACATACGATAAACCTACTACCAGTGGCATTTTGTTTGAGTTATTTTTGATACGTAAAAATGAAATAATTGCTCCAAATGAGTTGTGTTGTCAATGGCATCTTAGCTGTGCGTAAATTTCAGGTGGATGGTACTCGTATAATGGATATTAATAGAGATAGAGATATATAGTGTATTCACGGTTGTCGCGGGTTCAAATCCCAGGGCACACTTCTGACTTTTCGGAGTCATGCGTGTATTGATAGTCAATCATCACACACTGTCACGATGAAGGAAAACATCGCGAGAAAATGTGCATACCATGGCGATTTGTATAAATTTATGGTATGTAAAAGTCCGCCAACCCGCACTAGGCCAGCGTTGTGGATTTATGGCCTAACCACTCTCAATCGTGCTCTCGATTGTAGAGGAGGCTCGGGCCCTGCAGTGGGGCGTATATGATACAGTATACACATAAAAAAGATTACACAAAGAAAGTAAGTAAAAGAAGAGAGACGTAAATACATACACGCTATTACGAAAAAAACGATTAAGTCCTCAAGATTGATAAGTCGTTCCACTGTAACTCGCGTGTAATATAATATTACAGCAATTTTTACATTCTTCGTGTGATAAATGTAAGTTGTGCTTCTCAACGGGGCACTCACGTAAGCTATTTATTATTTGAAACTTTATCGCGGCCATTTTGAAAGAAGTTTTAATGAAAATGTATTCGGTTCGTTCACTTTGGAGCCGACAAATCGCATTCTTTGTGATGTAGGCTCGAAAATGTCGCTTTTAGAGTCTCGAGATCGAAGACATTACCGCGATCTTTTATCGAGTTCAACTTTTCGAATTCATCTCTTTTTAATGTAGTAAAAAAATTCATAGCCCCTGCAGGCGTGGTTGAATGAAAGCTGCGCGAAACGAAACGCCGCGGGTTCGATCCCACACCGAGGCAAATGTTTGTGCGACCCTCAAATGTTTGTACCAAGTATACGTGAAACCGAATAGTCTCTTGTAGTTTCTGATTCTCACGACACAAATAAATAAATACACCCAACAGTCACATACATAGTCCTGACCGTGGGGTCAGGTCGTGGGGTCTTAGTGTGGACTAAGATCGAGTCTTGTGTCCTGGGTACCAGGAGCTACGAGAATTTTCGGTCTCACAAACACCCAGACCCGAAACCAATACTCGTGGTTCACACAAATATTTGTTTCGGTGCGGGGATCGAACCCGCAGCTTCTCGTTTTACAGCCGGCGTTTAACCAATTGTGCCAAGGAGGCTGTCAAAAAGACTTGTATCTTATTGTAGGGTCAGGACTACGAGTTCATGTATAATACTCTGTGTATTTAATTACATAATATAAATTGGAATTACCTGCCTCTAAAGTAAACATTACAAAAGGCACAAATCCAAAAATCAAACATTAAAGAACGGACTTTGTCGGGAACAGGAAACGAGCTGTAAAAAAAAGAAAAGTGTAAAACTGAGGAACGTTATCCCGGAGGCGAGAAGGTCGACGGAAGCTTCGTGGGGGCAGGGACGGATTAAGACACACTTTTAGGGGGTAAGGGCCCATATTTATATTGCGGTGATTTGGGTGCCTTGTGCGATTTTGCCTGCTGCAAGGAAGGACTGATAGTTTTAATTTGTGAAGAAAATAGAAAAGCTATAATGTACATCTTGGAGTAAGGGTGAGAAGCGCAATATTCAATTAAAAAACAGCAGTGGTTTATCGTGTCAGTTTGGCGTATTAAACACCAATTTATCAAATTAAAACAAGAAAATACGCACGACAATGCCGTACACTATTTTAAACCTACAAAGTAACACACATATTTTTGCATATTTATCTCTGGCATGAAGTTGTTTACAGCCATGGACGTCCTGTGACTAGCTTTGATGATACTTTGATGAGACTTTCACCCTGCAGATGTCGGTATGATTGTCTTTCTTATTGTAACCGAATATCACACACTATACTCTGTCAGTAAGCTACTATTATCCAACTAAACTAACAGCTAATTACTTTTCAAGTTTAAACTAATTTATACAGGCGTGACACACAATTTCAATAACATTTTCCGTAAAACCATGGAATTAAGGTTATACATCATGGAAAAGGTTATTAAAATTGTGTGAGTTGCGCCTGTACAAAATTGAAAAGTATCGACAGCCTCGAAAGTATTGACAGAAACGAGAGAATCGAGATATTCGAAACGATTCGATCCCCACACCGAAACAAATATTTGTGTGATCCGCAGGTATTAGTTTCGGCTCTGGGTGTTTGTGAGACCGAAAAGTCTCTAAGCTTCTGATACCCACGTCACAAGACTCGATCTTAGTGTGGGGTCAGGACTACGTATGTGACTGTTGGGTGTATTTATTATTTATTTATTTATGAAACGTCAAACGGTACCCATTAGATATTAATTCTAGAATTTTGACCCCCAAGCTTCTCCCAAATGCGTCCCAGAGTTGAATGTTAGCCTTATCTAGCTCGGGGCTTTGTGAACTAGAGTTACGATGTAGTTTGTCGTTCTGTCGAGCCACCACCTTATCTGGCGATCACGCGATTCACATGCGTCTACTGTGTTGTGGTTTATATGTACTAAATAAAACTGAATAATAATTATTATCGTCTTAGTGAATGGCAAGACAAATTGATATTCACCAAGTTATACAGGGTACATCAAGACTGCTACCGAAAACGAAGTCAGGTGGTAGTTTTAGGGAATACAGACACAATGTAACTAAAACTTTTGCAAAAAAACGCGACAATTTTATAAATGTTTTAAATATGTTTTTTTTATGTGTTTGGGTGGTAAGTCCATTGTTTTTGTAAATTTATAATTCAAAGCCTTGCGTACTATAGTGTCTTTAAAAATAAAAGGGTGGACATTATTTTTTTTAGAAAAATTTATGTATTTACCACCCAAATACGATAATAGAAAAAAATTACAAAAATATTGTCACTTTTTTTGCAAATATTTTAGTTGCATTGTGTCTAAAGTCACTAAAACTACCACCTGCCTTCGTTTCTTCTGTAGGAGTCTTGATATACCCTTTATAACGGTGACGGAAAACATCGTGAGGAAACCTGCATGCTATAGCGATTTGTAAGAATTCCTATGATGTGTATAGTCCGCCACCGCACTAGGCGTGGTGTACTGTATGGCCTAACCCCTCTCAATCGTACTCTCAATTGTAGAGGAGGCTCGTACCTTGCAACGGGACGTACATGGGCCGACACAGTACTGTATTGTTTGAGATGATGAAGAGATCTTTGTGGAAGGCCCTATGTCCGGAAGAGAACTTCCTGTGGCTGAAGAGATTGTAGAGGAAGGTAGTGCCCAGCAGTGGGACGTATATGGGCAGTATACAGTACATACCGATACCCTTAAGGTAGATAAGGGAGTCACTATCTGCTACTTACTGCTACCTACAGATCGCATAGTTTTCGTCACTTATAGGTTTATAGGTGCAATGTGACAGCCTTCGTGGCGCAGTTAGGTTAGCCGGCTGTGAAACGTGAGGTCGCGGGTTCGATTCCCGCACCGAAACAAATATTTGTGTGATCCACATGTATTTGTTTCGCGTCTGGGTGTTAGTGAGACCGAAAAGTCTCGTAGTTCCTGATACCCTCGACACAAGACTCGATCTTAGTGTGGGGTCAGGACTATGTATGTGACTGTTGGGTGTATTTATATATTTTTGTTATAAATATGTTTTGTCAAGGCAAAGAAAGTATAGATTAATAATCGCTGTCCCCTATGAAGTATAGGAGTGATAATTTATGCCAATACTTGTAGAAGACATTTGTGTATCTAAAATTCCGAAAGCCACAAAAGTTTTTATACCAGTAGATAAATTTAAAAATAAAATTTGTGCACCCTACGGCAACAACTCCGTGTTAGTCAAAGGAAAAATATTTTTAAATCCGCTGTTTTGACGTTGACAAGGGATGGTTTTTTATTTATTTGAGCACGCAAAGGCATAGACTTTTTTTTTTAAATATTGGTTCCGAAACTAAAAAGACTAGGTTTGCGAATGTAAAATTCCTGGCGTGTTGTTTAGTACGTTCATCATGACAGTTATTTCAGGGCTTTACCATTGCAGTAATGATAATAATAAATAATCAGAGTCTCGACCAACATCTTCAGAGGCTCTCAATGGGCCGCTGGGCCAAGAGCCAGATTCAGAAGGCAGTATTGCTTGACACGGCACGTATGGTGAGGCGGTTACTCACGTTGGGGTCCTAACCACCGGTGGCTTGGGTCTCGACCCTCGCCATTGTTGTATACCTTTTTTTTAAATAAAAGAAATAAAGAAACACATATAAATATGTAAATAAATACACCCAACGGTCACATACACAGTCCTGACCCCACACTAAGATCGTGTCTTGTGTCGAGGGTATCAGGAACTACGAGAGACTTCTCAGTCTCACAAACCCCCAGACCCGAAACTAATACTTGTGGTTCACACAAACATTTGTCACGGTGCGGGGATCGAACGCGAAGCCTCTCGTTTCGCAGCCGGCGTCTAACCACGGAGGCTGTCAAATTGACGAAAGTTGGTATTTTTTTCGTATGACACACACAAACACGTTTTGCCTTGTGTTCCGTCCCACGATGTGATACGGGGCGAGCCTATCGTCATATCGAACACAAATTGCCGACTCTAAGCTGATAATGAATAAAAAATCCAATATCACTTTGCCCCACCAGGGATTCAAACCTGACACCTCTGCCTTATAATCGTACAATAGTACAACTGCAACACCGAGGCAGACGTAAAATATGCACAGAAAATTAACATTAAAATAAGGTCTAAACAGCTGTGACAGAAATGGAACATCCCAGTGGCTATATAAATAATGCGGTATCTTCTCTGCTCCTGGGATAGCCGGCCTGCCCTGGGACTGTTATGCTTTTATAATTTATATTATAGTCTAGCGGCCCGGCCCAGATTCGCCTGGGTGCTAAGATGTTTAGACTCTACTCCACACCAGAAATATCTTATTCCCGTTCAAACTTTTGTACTCCTGAACTCAACCTAAGTACCTACTATCCCTTTTCCTATCGTATCCCATCCCATCTCATCTGGCTCCTTCTCTTTCTGTTACATCCCGTCCCATTATTTCCCATCGAATGCAATCCGGATCCGACCGGTTTCATCGCGTTCGTCCCACTTTATCCCATTTCATCCCTTAATGCCTAAATAGGCAAGTTGTAAATTTTTTGTAATTGCTTTTATTTTGTAGATAGGCCTTATATAAACACGAAAATACGACGAATATCATTTAAAAAATACGCAAACACAAATACTTTGCAAAATTCCTGCTAAAACTTTCCGCTCAGCCAAAATTCTGACTACGAAATTGATTTTTTAAAGTATAATGAACTACTTATTTTAAATTTAATTAATTTTATGGCGTCAACAACACGTGGTAATTATACTGTTAAAATGTAGCTTATATGACACGTTCGTAGATTTACCATAGCAGCGCCATCTATTGATTACTTACTCAACCCAGTCGAAAGGTATCGACATCTGTTAGAATCATTTGGAGTTAACAGATGATTTTGAATGTCAAATAATAACAGACAAATAATTAGCAATAAATTAAAATTGCGACTATAATTTGAGATTTAAACTATCCTATCTCTCAAGTTGGATCGAACTGCACATGGTGTGCAAATTTTATTATAATCGGTTAAGTAGTTTAGGAGTCCATTGAGGACAAACATTGTGACACGAGATTTATATATATTAAGATTATCTATGAAACGTGATAACTGAACTTTATAACCTTGCTTTTTTTATAACAATGAATGACGAGACGAGCATGCCATTCGCCCGATGGTAAGCGATACGACCGCTGATGGACAGTAGCAAAACCAAACAACACCATGAATTACAAAAGGCATTTCACTGCGCTCGCCATCCAGAGACATACTAAAAATTGTTAGGTGAAATGGAACGCAACCGCAATAGAATTTCTATGTCTAGTGCCTATGGTTTTCTGTTGCTTTTTCAATCGCTTGTCGTTACGTTGTATTATAGTTGCCAAAGTTATAAAAGTTTTATACCAAAACCACGCATTTTTCTTCAAAATTAAATTTAACAAATAGAATACAGAAAAATGCATTCGTGACATTTTTTATTCAACGTTATTGTACCACGGCACGATTACAAAGCTGAAGTTTCGGGTTCGAATCCCCGGTCGAGCAAAGTGATATTGGATGGTTCTATTAATTATTAGCCCGGAGTCAGGAATTTGTGTCCGATATGGCGATAGGCTCGCCCCTTATCACATCGTGGGACGGAACACATAAGGCGAAACGTGGGTGTCCTGGTTGCATCTCTGCCTACCCCTTCTGGAATAAAAGCATGATGGTAATGTATGTATTTATAATTGCCTCAGATGAAAAAATACTTTACATAAACTCAAAACAGATAATATAGTTTTAGTACCAATTTGTTATCCTTTGTAAAATCGGTTATAAATGTAAATTATTACTCAATTTAATTAAATTGGGTCGTAATTCGTGGAAATTGTTCTTCACCGGAGGCGCTTGCCAACTTCACGAAAACAATTGTTTGCAATTTGCCATAAAAAGATGTTTTTGATCGATCATTTTATGTTTAAGCTGTAAACACGCAATGAAAAGGGTACAGAACGTTTACTAAAGCGCCATTTACACGGGAGAGTTTCTCGCCTCGAAGACACGATTATCGTAAGGATATAAAAAAGTCGCATCGTGTAAACATTTGTTAGAACACGATAATCTATGGCGGTTATGTCATGCGATAATCGCATACGATTCTCGCCGCGAGAAACTCTCCTCGTGTATATGGCGCTTAAGAGTTGTAAATTGTCAGGTATTGGGCTATAAGCGAGTTTGTTTAAATTTTATTTAAATACTTTATTGTACACCAACAAGAAAATGACAAAACAAATAGAAATAAATTAAACTAAAGACATGGTTACAACGGCGGCCTTATCGCTACCTGCGATCTCTTCCAGGCAACCTTTGGATGGATTAGATTAATTGAATATAGAATCAATTGGGTAGTGCAAAGAATGGGAAAAAAAATGTCTCAAAAAATAGTTCATTTTATTAAAGTTCGAAGATATCGTAATATATAATTTAGCCAACTTTATAATATAAAAGCTGAATTTTATGTATGTTGTTAAGACAACTATTAAAAAGTGTTTCCTTGGCAGCCGGACACTTGATGGTTCTTTCATCTTGCCAGACACATTGAAGCTGATAACTTCCGAAGTCTTCGGAACTTCATAATAGCAATTCGTGTGATGCCTATTTCAGATGCATGCGCAGTCAAACTTTCAGCTCTTATAAAATGACGATAATCTGCCGGCTACTGGCTCTAGGTCTATAAACAATTTTTTATTTTTTTTATCAGCCCATATACGTCCCACTGCTGGGCACGGGCCTACTCTACAATCGAGAGAATCGATTGAGAGTGGTTAGGCCATTATAGTCCACCACGCTGGCCTAGTGCGGGTTGGCAGCCTTACATACCGTAGAAATTCTATAGGTCTATAAACTATTAGTGATTTTAAATGGTTAGACTAATGAAGACATTTTATTGTTATATATTTATTATAATATATATTTTAGGTATAATGTTTTTGTGTATGTTTGTACATATGTATGTTTGTATGTGTGTGTGTATATATATATATATATCTATATGTGTTATTCACGTATAAACTTTTGAGAATCAAGTTTCTTGAATTTGTGCGCCTACTAATTTCCTCTCTGCACTATCCAAAGGTCGACTGGCAGAGAATGCCTCAGGCATTAAGTCCGCCTTTATACTTTGTATATAAAGCATAAATAAATAAATAAATAAAGACAAAGTAGGAACGGTGTTATATTTCACGAATAATATTCGCCGATTAAAAAAAAACAAGCGAAATATATTATTAAATATTAGCACTTAATCATTTTGAAATTATTTCGAATACGATTTTATTCAATTCCACCCGTCTGTACAATGAGTGTTATGTCCAAAGCGCCATAAAATCTGAACGGATCGCTGTAATGGGATCACTGGCAAGGAACTCATTAAAGTTATTCCCGGAGATAAATTGAGATATTTCGCGAACAAGACCAATGTACTACGCATTTATACTTTGTATACATTTATACTTTTATATATATATATATTCGACCATAGTAGTCCAATTCATGAATAGCAGCCCTAATATACTAGATTATTAAAAAAATATGTACTATAATATGCACCCACTTCTCAGCATGAAACTCCTCAAAAACCAAGAGTTCGGTTGACAAGGGTTAGGCCGTGGTTTGGTGGTGGATCTCAAGAAAAATAATTGAGAGATATTTAGATAACAGTTATGGCGAAGCGGATTAGTCAATTTATTTATTTATATAAAGTAACCTATATTAATTGTTGATACAGGATGTCAGCTACCTCCATACCAAATTTAATCGAAATCGGTTAAGCCGTTTCTGAGATCATCGCGTAAAACCGCACAAAGATTCTAAAGATTATTGATTTAGGTTCTATTACGTCAATACAGTCCCCCCATTATATTTTTTTCTCATTTATCTTCTATGTACAGACATCGATCGGTTCCAAATATACTACTCGTATATGTAAAGATATAGATAAATAGAAGATTTATTAAATAGCTACACACACGATATGTACATTAAACATTTTTTAATAAATTTTATACATACATGTATAAACAACTGATACATAACCACATACATAACCACACGCCTTTTTCCCAGAAGGGGTAGGCAGAGGTGCTACTAGAACACCCACGTTTCGCCTTGTATATTCCGTTCCACGATGTGATAGGGGGCGAGCCTATCGCCATATCGGGCACAAATAACTGACTCCGGGCTAATAATGAATAGAAAAATCCAATATCACTTTGCCCGACCCGGGATTCGAACCCGAGACCTCAGCTTTGCAATCATACCGTAGAACCACTACGCCACCGAGGCAGTCTAAACAACTGATAAACATATTTATTAAAAGTATGGGTCGACGACATTGTCAAAGTCGCAGACCGAACCTGGATGCGCCTGACAAAAGACAAATTAAAGTGGCATAGTATGAGGGAGGCCTATACCCAGCAGTGGGACCCTACAGGCTGTGAATGATGATGATGATGATTAAAAGTATACACAGCATTTATATTAGTAAAACATCCAACTAAATAAGAAAATAAATTAACAAAAATGAAAATAACAAAAAACAATACTATAAAGACGAGATATTTTTCTGTTTTTTCTGTATGTTCATCAGACTTTTATTATTTTCTGTATTGTTTCTTCTCTCAATGTTAAACAGTTTTGTAGTAATTATAATATTAAGTACCTAAATTGTTATCGTTTAACCACTCTCAATCGATTCTCTCGATTGTAGAGTAGGCCCGTGCCCAGCAGTGGGACGTATACGGGCTGATAAAAAAAAGAATTGTTATATTATTGAATGCCAATTTGTCGCGCCATAGTTGTACCGATAAACAAAATGTAACAGCTTATGTAAACTTAGTCCACATTAAAAATATTTGATTTGATTTGAGTCGACAATTTATTGTGATACTGTTCGTAAAATACTTAATTCTCACAATAACAGGCTTAATAAATTTTGCTAGCACAGTTGGGTTGTAGCGAATAGTTAAACTTTAAGTAGGTACTCAACATTATTACGGAGAAAGTTTCCTTGTGAAATTACTTCTTCTTGGACATTTTAGTACTGTTAAGTTTATAATTATTTAAAAATGGACACTCTAATTTAAGAACATAATACCTAGACTGAACCAAAAACGACACAAAATAAAAATAAATATGGCGTCAGTTGTGATACTTTTTGTATTAGCAAGTCGAGAGACGAGTTGTCCGTTAGACTGATGGTAGCATCACGCCGGCTCATAAACAATAGCAACACTCTCTCTCTTCAGCCACAGGAAGTTCACTTCCGAACATAGGGCTTTCCACAAAAATCTCCTCATCATCTCAAACAATACTGTACTGTATCAGCCCATATACGACCCACTGCAGGGCACGAGCCTCTTCTACAATCGAGAGTACGATTGAGAGGGGTTAGGCCATATAGTCCACCACGCTGGCCTAGTTCGGGTTGGCGGACTTTACATACAGTTGAAATTCTATTGAATTCACTACGGTATGCAGCTTTCCTCACGATGTTTTCCTTCACCGTTATAGAGCTTGGTGATTGACTATCAATACACACATGACTCCGAAAAGTAAGGGGTGTGTTTGGATTTGAACCCGCGACCACCGTGAACATGTAGGCAGCCGCGTCTGGTCCGTTTACCAACAGGTCACCACGTACTTTTAAAACACAAGCAATCCTACTCAGAGTTCAGACCTTATTACTAAAAACTACATGGCACTTTAAAATCTATTGCGATGTTTAAAAAGGCTAAGCTTCATAGGACATCGTGATGTGACTTTATTTTACCCTATCATAGAACGGATTCAAACCCACATAGCCACATCTCCGGTCTTGTATACACAGCATCAGTATCCAACTCTCGAATACAGATCTCGTCACGTACCTCGCCTTTGGGAAAGTCAATATTGTCGACGCGTCTTATGTCAATAGGCTTAGAGACTGATTTAGTTTTTGTGTTCGACAAATTGCGTGGGTGTATTGTTTTACTGGTTTAAAGGTTAATTATTTACTGTAGTGAGTATGGGAGTTCCCATAGGAAACTTTAAGTAGTTTAATACCTTGAAATAAAACGAATTCTTACGGATCTTATCGAGAATTTAATTTAGTTTTTACATTTTTTAATTTTCCGATATTTCGATCACTTTACAGGTTTCGTGGTCACGGGGCGGACAGTCCGCGTATAAAAACTAAATTAAATTCGCGATAAAATCCGTAAGAATTCGTTTTATTTCAATGTGTAACATTCGCGTAAACCCAAGACAACATTATAGTAAATACCAATATATACATCGTGGAAAGCGCCATTTACACGGGTAGAGATTCACGTGCCGCGAATCGTATGCCATAATCTATAGCGATTATCGTGTTCTGACAATGTTTACAATCCAATCCAATCCATCAGCCAAAGGAATTCCACTGCTGAACATAGGCCTTTCCCAATGATTTCCACAGTGACCTGTTGGAGGCAGCCTGCATCCAGCGACGTCCCGCGACCTTGACAATTTTTACACAATCCAATTTATATCCTTACGATAAGCTTATCTTTAAACCGAGAAACTCTCCCCGTGTAAATAGGGCTGTGGTATAAATTCTAAAGATTTCGGTAAAAGAATTTTACCAAAAGTGTTCAAAGATGATAGGTTTCGTGAAAATAATAATAATTGGAGCCAAAATGGCATTGAGCAGTTGATGTACAAAATATTAAAATTAATTATACACTCAGGGGCACATTTAACCGGCCACCTACATTTTGCGGGTTTCTTCAAAATTATATCATAATTTAATTAATTTTATTTTAATATTGCATTGGGTTCACCTTTACGAAAATAAATGAACCTCTGTAGGTAGTGAAATGGTTTATTTAAAAAAAATAATAGGAATATGCAGTTATCCTACATAAAATAAAAATTAGCAATATGTTAATTTAAAAAAAAAGTGCTCTAAATTATCGAACAAATAATGTGTATTTCCTCCTCTGGCCCTAATGATTTCTTGCAACCGATTTGAAAGTTCGTCCATTATGTCTTTGAATATCGCTTTGGGGAATGTTCTCCCATTCCTCAACAGCTGCAGTCTTCAGCTCACTGATGTTCGTAGGAGCTGGTGTTTGACTCCGAATCCGTCTTTTTAAATTGTCCCATACATGCTCTATCGGGTTCAAGTCAGGACTCCGAGCTGGCCATGGCAATCGCGGAATATTGACGGCGTTCAAGTAATCGGTGACAATTCTTGCGGTGTGTATACGAGCGTTATCGTGCATTAAACAAAATTATCGCCAATGAATGGCGCGAACAGCATCACGTGTTGTTCTAGGACTTCTGTCACGTACCTGTGAGCATTAATGCTGCCTCTATCGAAGACGACTAACTCTGTACGTGCATCGTAACAAATGCCACCCCACACCATTATTGAGCCTCCCTTGTAGCCCACTGTTTGAACCACTGCACATTTAGCAAACCGTTCTCCGCGGCGTCTATACACCCATTGATGTCCATCAGGCCCTCGTAAACCAATTCTTGATTCGTCAGAGAAGAGAACTGTCTTCCATTGTTCCATAGTCCAATTTAAATGTTCTCGTGCAAATGCAAGTCTAGCTCTTCTGTGGATTGCGGTCAGATCTGGAAGTCGAGCTGGTCGAAATGCTGTTAGATCCCTCTCAGCTAACCTTCTTCTTATTGTTCTTAGGCTCACACTTACATTTCGCACCTCAAACAAGCAGTTACGAGTCTCAGAAGCAGTTGTGAATCGATTTCGAAGAACGTTCGAGACGATGTAACGATCATCTCTTTCTGATGTACACCTTCTACGACCTTGCCCTGGCTTTCTTGTATAAGAACCATTCTCTCTGTATCGCCGTATAGCATCTTGAATAGTGGTTCGTGGATATCCAAGCATTTGTCCTATCCGACGCTGACTAAACCCAGCGTCTGCAAGTGCCACAGCCCTGGCTGCTCCAGCTGCGTCAAGTGGCATTTTTTTTGGTGTAAATGTAACCACGGCACTCTAACACCTCAATTTTATGGTGATTTCACGTTTTAAAACAAATGTTTCCTTCACACAAAACGAGGCGCGAGGCTGTCAAATTTCGACTAAGCCAATAAATGTTGAATAAAAGCCAGAAAAGTAAACAAAACGCGGGTATGGCCGTTTTATTTATGTCAGATATACCAACTTATTAAGTTATACCAAGTAGACAAAGCGTAAGTTATCATAAACAAACGATATGGAATTCGAGACGAGTGGACGGTTAAATTTGCCTCTGAGTGTATCAACGGTATATTCATCCAATATTTTTTACAGCATGCATTTCTAATTACATTTTATTTAGTTTCTATGATAATTTAGATGTTTGAAACTTCCTGTAGCACGTTAATATATTTTCTTGCGTGGTGGCCTCGTGTTATCGGACCAGACTCGGCTGCCTACATGTTCACGGTGGTCGCGGGTTCAAATCCCAGGGCACACCTCTGACTTTTCGGTGTTATATGTGTATTGATAGTCAATCACCACGCACTTTAACGGTGAAGGAAAACATCGTGAGGAAACCTGCATACCTTAGCGATTTTAAAGAATTTCTACGGTATGTAAGTCTGCCAACCCGCACTAGGCCAGCGTGGTGGACTATATGGCCTAACCACTCTCAATCGTACTCTCGATTGTAGAGGAGGCCCGTGCCCAGCAGTGGGACGTATATGGGCTGATAAAAACGAAATATATATATTTTCTTAACTAGTAGCAATTGTGTAGTAGTTTGATAACGTCTGTTTCCGCCACCCATAGACAATTTCCTCACAAGGGTTATTGGACATACCGCCTGGGGCATCGACAAACGGCTAACGCTGCGAAATGATTCCATTTCTACACTCGATAACACTAACCATAACCAAGTTGTGCTCAGATAACATAAGCTCCTGTGTAGTGATATCCATCTGTTTCAAATGGTCATTTTTCTTTTACTGTATGAGCCCATACGTCCCAGTACAGGGCACGGGCCTCCTCTACAATCGACAGTACGATTGAGGGGGTTACCCCATTTTAGTTTCGTCAAAATGGGACTAAAATTAATAAACTTCAATAAGGTTATTGGATGGAATGCATGAATATAATAAAAATATGCAATATTGCTACTTACGTGCAAAAAATTCATCAACCCCGTGTTTTTCCTGTCAAAGAATAACAAATAGTGAAGTAAGACATTGCAATTATAAGTACTAAGTGATCATAAGAATCTAAATAATTAAAAACCTTTTTTAAATATTTCAATATTTTTCTTCACTTTTATATCAAACTATATTTTTGAAACTGTAATGTACCGTTTTTATGATTTTATAATTATTTGCCATTTAATTCGAAACTGATGTGCGTGGTGGCCTGTTGGTAACGGACCAGACTCGGCTGCCTACATGTTCTCGGTGGTCGCGGGTTCAAATCCCAGGGCACACCTCTGACTTTTCGGAGTTATGTGTGTATTGATAGTCAATCACCACGCACTTTAATGGTGAAGGAAAACATCGTGAGGAAACCTGCATACCATAGCGATTTTAAAGAATTTCTACGGTATTTAAGTCCGCCAACCCGCACAAGGCCAGCGTGGTGGACTATAAGGCCTAACCACTCTCAATCGATTATCTCGATTGTAGAGTAGGCCCGTGACCAGCACTGGGACGTATATGGGCTGATAAAAAAAAAAAAAAATCGAAACTTCCAGACACCCATCAGTAAAAAGTGCCTTGCAGTGGGACGTATATGGTTGTTATATTACAATATAAAGAATGTCACATACACATACCTCTGTGACGGAGATAGCCACCCTTGACATTGACTTTGATGCGGGACTTTGATCCAAAACAACAAAAACCTCTCACTCACTAAGTTTATTAACACAATTTACACAATAATAATTAAATTAAATCCACCTTGAACATTATTGTTCCTTAATTACCGTGCCAGGACACCACTCTGGATAAAATCGTCTTTTCTGCTCAGATGTAACACACAATGCTACGCAGTGACTTTTAAATATAATTTATAAGACTACCTACAATTTACAAGTTACAAACAATTTGAATGAATGAATACTGAAAATTCAAGAATTAAGCAATACATCATGACGATTTATACTTATACTCCGTGTGCCTCCATTCATTTCATATTTCTCGTGAATATGTTTGTAAATACACACAACAGTCACATACACAGTCCTGACCCCACACTAAGATCGAGTCTTGTGTCGTGAGTATCAGAAACTACGAGAGACTTTTCGGTCTCACAAATACCCAGACCCGAAACAAATACCTGTGGATTACACAAATATTTGTCTCGGTGCGGAGATCGAACCCGCGGCCTCACGTTTCACACCCTTCTTACCAACTGCGCCACGAAGGCTGTCAGTCATTTAGCACTGTTTGAATGCTTGGTATTCGTAGAATCTAATCTAGTGTTATATTTTGTTTGAATTATATGTGTGGGGTATCTTTCTCTCTCTTCAGTCACAGGAATCCCACTGCTGAACATAGGCACCCCCGTTAGATCGTCAAATAGACCTGTTGGAAGCGGCCTGCATCCAGTGACGTCCTGCGACCTTAACCATGTCGTCCGTCCACCTTGTGGATATGGCGTCCGACACTTCACTTGCTTGTGCGTGACCTCCACTCTAGAACCTTTCGGTCAGGGCCAGGCCCTTTCGCGTGGGGCATCGATCCTTGCTTACTCAAGTTGCAATAATGTGTGGGCAGACATCTTCCCTTATGAACAATTTTAGAAAAAAAATGTCAACCATTATCCGATGTTTAATCTCTCTGTTTAAAAATTTCAGGCACGTATAAGAATTCGTGAAACTTCCAAACTTTCGCAAAGTGATTTTGGCGACGTAAAAAACAATTTGAAACATAAGAACGGTTGGCGTGATCATAATCTTATATTAGACTGGATTACTCGAAAATAAAAATATTTAAATCCACTAAAATAAATTAATCCGCACAAGGAAAAGTTCGCCAACCCACACTAGGCCAGTGTGGTGGATATTGCCAAACCTCTCTCAATCGTACTCTTCATTGCAGAGGAGGCCTGTCCTCTGCAGTGGGACGTATATGGGCTGATGCAGACACATTATCATATAGATTTACACACTATGTGGCAGGTTCCTGGTATGATGTCTGTGTAGGTACCACTTTGCCTGTTGCTACCACCAGCAGCAGTGTAAACGCATTGCTGTGTTCCGGTTTAGAACATTGTAGCCAGCGTAACTGGACATAATGAGACTTTACACCTTAATATATGTCTCAGGATGGCGAGCGCAGTGGAATACCAAGCATTGCTTTGTAATTCTTGGTGTTTGGTTTTGCTACTGTCCATGAGCGGTAGTATTGCTTACTATCAGGCGAATGGCATGCTCGTCTCGCCATTCATTGTAATAAAAATAATTAACATGGTTTAATTGGTGTTGCATTTAGAGCAGACAATTAAGTTGCCTAATTATGATGAGATGAATAAGGGCCACACCTTCTGTATTAACGTAGATTTTGGACTATTTCCAGATTTTTATGCTAAGGTAGGTATAATAGAGTTATAGACAAGCGAGAAGTTCTAAGCCTATATTCTAAGCTTAGGTCTACAACTAGCCTATATTCTAAGCCTAGAACGCCAAGGTAGTTTTTAATGTGCCGCGTTAGCAATTCTTATTGTTCAGTTATTGATGTAATTTCAATCGGTGCTTTGTGCACAATCCGTGAAGTCTTAGGTTCGAAATCCAGGTCTCGTTAGTAATTCTCATTGAACAGTTACTGATGTAGTTCCAAGCGGTGCTTAGTGCGTAGTCTATAAAGACCTCAGTTCGATATCCAGGTCGTGAATACTTTGTATTTTTCTGCTATGATATAAATTAAGTTTATTTAAAGTGAGTCTAAGTTTTTAAATTAGATGTTTCAAACTGAAAATCTCAAAGTTGTTTGCTCGACATGGCATTTAAACCCAAAATCCCGCGGTTAACAATTTTTACATGCTGCCACTAACACCAACGATGTGAATATTTTATAAAATTTTAATCAAAGATTTTTTTTTCTAATATCCAGAGATGGTAAATACTTAGTCTGTCTTTTACATTGTAATCACCATCAATTGCTTCCGTGGCGCAGTTGGTTAGACACCGGCTGTGAAACATGGGCCGCGGGTTCGATCCCCGCATCGAAACAAATATTTGTGTGAACCACAGGTATTTGTTACGGGTCTGGGTGTTTGTGAGACCAAAAGTCTCTCGTAGTTTTTGATACCCGCAACACAAGACTCGATCTTAGTGTGGGGTCAGGACTATGTATGTACTCAGTACTGTTTTTTTTTTTTTTTTTTTTTTCTCTTTATTAATTTGGGGACTTTGAATCAGTGTTGACTATGCTAGTCCCATAATATTCACAATTTTGTATTATACAATAACTATTAAACACTATTATCATTTTTAAACAGTTTATGTGCAGACTTAAATAACAATCCAGCGGCTTTAGAAGTACTTGCCGCTAGAATAGTTTGGAATATACCTACATCTAAACAATTTATATTTAAGCGCTTGTACAATTCCTGTCTCATATTTGCACTCTTTACACACTCCGATAAGAAATGAAAAACATCATCTACACAATTACACAACGTACAATTTGGGCTATCAACTTTCTTCATTAAAAATTTGAACTTATTTGAAGGAATGTGTCCAGAACGCAACCTATGGGCTACTACTATATATTCACGGCATAAACTAGTTTGTGCAAACCATGGGATACGAGGAGGTTCACTCGCAAGTGTTCGGTACCAAATACCCTTCTCCTGAGATATCGCATCAAAATACTCCTTCCACTCCAGTAACAAATAACTTCTATATTTCGATAATAATCCACAATGATCCGGCCTAACATAAACTTCTATACCCTTTGATATGGCTTCTCGAGCTAATCTATCTGCCTCCTCATTCCCACGTATACCAACATGCGACGGAACCCACTGCAACCCCAGAGATACGCCACGAGACACCAGCACGGAGACTTTTCGTAAAATGGTATATGCAATCGATGCACCTCTGTATCCAGAGGCGCATCGGGCCACGTGTTGTAAGGCGCTTCTGCTATCAGACAGAATAACCGCCTTACTAATTCCTGTGCCAATAACGTACGACAAGGCCTCCGAAATCGCATAGAGCTCCACACACATGATGTTACATTCCGACTTATTAATTATTTTATAGGATTCTCTCACGTTGTGAATGGGAACATAAAAAGCAGCACCGCAGCCTACTTGAGTCTGAGATCCATCAGAAAATATTTTAACCCAGCCTTTATACTTATTATGCAGCATGTGCAACGAATTAAACTTAAGAACTATATTATCAGTTTTTTTCTTAGGCTCTATGACACCGTCGATTACTGTTTCAATAAAATCCATATTATAGTTTGACATCCACGTATACAATGTAAACATATTCAAGGGATTAGAAATATTTATCTTTTCGTCTTTAGTGATATCATATACCTTAATGAGTAGAGGTTTCTTTTTTCTATGAAAAAAACTTGAATTGGAGAGGCTAAGTAAATTTCTTAAAATTTTGATAGATATGTTGTTTGTCCATGATTGCGCCTTCAAACAATATTTTGTAGCTAAGTACTTACGACGCAAATGTAGTGGATGTAAACATAGCTCATACTCCATAACATGTACAGGAGTACTTCTGATGTAACCTCCTATAACTCGCAATGCTGCATTTTGGAATCGATCTAACTGTAGTAAATGGGTTTTTGCAGCGTTATCATATATAAAACTACAATAGTCCACTCTACTTCTAATTAAAGATATATAAATTCTACGTAGATGCAAGGGATGTACGCCCCACGAGGGCCCTGCTAATACTTTAAGTAGATTCATACGCTTTAATGATCGGGTATGTATTTCATTAATGTGCCGTTTCCATAAAAGACCTTTATCTAACCACAATCCTAAATATCTAATGCAATCTACACGTGGTATAAGGTTATTGTCTATCACTACGGAAATTGGATTTTGTTTCCTTTTTCGACTAAAAAGACATATTTGTGTTTTGTTAAACGAAATTTCCAATCCTATACGACCCAATAATGTACAAACAGATTTGATACAATTTTGAATTTTAACTGCGCTAGCGGTAACATTAGAGTTTTGTACAAATAAAACTAAGTCATCTGCATATTGCAGATAATGTATATCATCCTCGATGGCCTGGCTCAGCTTAGATGTTGCTATATTAAATAGGAGAGGAGAAATTGGGTCTCCTTGTGCTAAACCTTTTCCTGTCCATCGGACCAAAACATGGTCTTTACCAGAAATATCCTGGGATATATTTAAATACCTCCGTTTTAAAAACGTAAACAAATATTTACAGATTTTAGCGCCAACTTGCAGATCATCTAACATTAATGCGAGCTGATCAACCAAAACATTATTGTATGCATTGTCTATATCTAAAAAACAAGCAAGTGTAGACACATTATTAGCAAACCCGCATTGTATTTGTGAAATTAAACGAACTATACAATCTACGCTCGACTGCCCTCTTCGAAATCCTGAAGTTGATGATCCTAATATTTTTTTATTTTCTACAAACCACTCTAAACGTTTTGATAACATGAGGTGAAAAATTTTACAAATGCATGACATTAATGAAATTGGTCTAAGTTTTGGCTCAGAATTATTGTGATTTGTTTTAGGAATGGGTATTACCTTAATGTCTCGCCACTGTTCAGGTATTGTACAATGTTTCAAAATTAAATTGTATATAATAAGCAGTAATAATTTACCTATGCGAGGAAGATGATAAATCATAGAATATGTGATATTATCGACACCTGGCGCTGTGTCCCTCTTTTTTAAACAATTTTGTAATTCGCATAAAGAAAAGTCACTTTCTAATTTAACATTTTTCGAATGAAATGATGGTTGAGCAGTCTCGACAAAATCTGGGGCCAATGATTTCAACAATTGCTCTTTAATGTTATCTGAAACTGTAACTACTCTGTTTCTAACTCCTTTCATCCACTGCATTTTTTTCCACATTTCGGATGATGAAGTTGTTTGATCTATTTCGCTAGTAAACTTTTTCCAACTTTTTGATTTTTCTTGTCTTAAAATTTTCCTTGCTTCAGCTATACTCTTAGTAAGACTATCAAAATTATCTGGTGTAGGATTTTGTCTAAACCTTTTCAGTGCCAAGCGCCGCTTAGCAATCGCGTGAGAAATAGACGCGCACCAGTAATGTTTCGGTTTAAATGACTGTAAAGGATCGGTATTTATTTTCAAAAAAGGTATACTCCTATCGGCTGAGTAATTTATTTTGTCTATAAAAAAATTATAGAAAGTCTGTACATTGTAACTACCCGGATGAAAGTTTTGTTTCGCAATAGTCTTTTCAAATGTATCACGGTAAAGGGTCCAATTAGCCAATTTAAAGTTACGCCGTCTTATATAATTAGGTTCCGCACTAGCATATTGTAAATCACACTTTATAAAGATGTGATCACTACCTAAGGTCTCATTCGTGATCTGCCATTGAAAAAAGACAGCAATGTCTGTGGAAACGAAAGTTACATCCGGTGTACTTTCCTGTAACTTCCCACTAACTAACTTGACTCTTGATGAATTCCCATTATTTAATGAAATAAAATTATAGTCCACACTAGAATCAAATAATTGTATGCCCCTAGTATCAATTTTATTCGACCAATTTGAATGATGTGCATTGAAATCACCTGCAATAATGGATTTTTCCCCAAAGATACAAAACAAATCGTCCCAATCACACTGTGAGGTCCCAACAGAAGGCGCACAATAAACCGATGCCACAAATTTCAAAAAACTACAGTTAAAAATTTTTATACAAACGATCTCAATTCCTGAATTTCTAACAGAAACAGGGAAAGCATGTGCACTTATTGATCTATGAACAAAAATTGCAACACCACCGTAACCATCTTGTCTGTCTTTTCGAAAAACATTATAACCAGCAATATTAAAATCTGTGTCTGAAGTTAACCATGTTTCACTAACTATACATATGCTTATTTTTTCTTGGTTTAATAATAGTTCAAACTCCTGTTTTTTGGGCATCAGACTCTGAGAATTCCATTGCCCGATATGTAAACAATTAATATTAGAACTTCTAGAACTTCTTAAATCGCTGTTACTGACGTTACCAATATTATCCATTATTAATTGAACTAGTAAAGAGTTTAAATATATCGCAATTACTTACAAATCTTACAAGAAAACATTTCACTTCATCAAAACAAATTTGCAAAGCTTGAATAAATTTTTGCTCAAAACTAATATTATCCTTAAACAATAAAATTCTTATTTTGTCCCACAAACGTAAAGGTTCCACATTATGACACTCACCATTATTCGGCCTCGACTTACCACCATCATTTTCCTTTTGATTTATGCGGTTGCTTGTAACTGTCTCATTATTGTGATGGACTTTGATTTTTTTCCTAAGTGTAGGTGGATTATTATTGTTAGGCCCTTTCGATCTCTTAAGCCTTTTTCTTTTATTTTTCTTTTGTTTATTTGTCATATTTAAATTGTTACCATCATCTTCACTGCTTCTTATGTTATCCTCACCATATTCGTTGTTCTCAGAATCGCTTTCAAATTCTCTGGAATTGATAACCTGCGCCACTGTTTCACCATAATTCTGCACAGATAAATCTTCTATGTTTATTTTCTCTAACGCCGTTTCGTTCTCAATATTCTTGCTAATCTCATCGCTTTTTTTGGTTTTAATATATTTAGCTAAGGCTATCTTGTAAGTGCAAGTTTCACTACACATTATTCTTCTGATACATTTTTCTTTTACGAAAACTGGGCAACCTCTATAAAATGCCATATGCTCACCCTGACAATTTATACATTTGTATGATATGGTATCGCAAGTTTTATGATCTCCGGTACATTTAGGACACGAAGGTTTCTTAACAGAGCACATACGACTCAGGTGACCATACTTCCAGCATATAGAGCACTGTGTCACCGGAAAAGTATAAGGATCAACTTTAAAGCGACAATCATACCCATACACATAGTTGGGCAGTACGCTGCCCTTAAAGCAAAATCTTACTGTTTCACTATCAATCCATTCGCTTTTATCGTTCAAACGTTTTAATCTTTTGACAGAAATAATTTCAAAATCACATTTGAATGACTTCATAAGTTCTTCCTCTTTAATCTCTAGTTCTACATACTTTACCACACCGTATATAAGGCTTACTTCATTAGTTAAGCGACATCTATATCCCAAATCCTTAAATTTTGGGTCATTTAAAAGTTTTTCAGCATTTTCTCTACTTTCAAATTTAATCAATAATTTATACGGACTTTTATATTTAATTTGAACTATGCTCGGTATATCTTGTTGTTTTAATAACTTGGCAAAGCCAATTTGTTTTGGTAGCAATTTGTCTGAAGTAACACATACCTCAATGAAATTAGAATCTTCTTCAGAATGTCTCGTTCTATAGATATTATTAATATTTGCAGAAGATGTTTTCCTCACAAATCGTTTGTTTTTCCGTTGGACTAAAGTAAAACCTTCCTCATACTTTTCAGATATCTCCTGTTCATCACTGTCATTTCTTGGTCGCTTTTCCGTTCTAAAGCTTGTATTTTCAACAATGTCGGATGTAACTGTATCATCGATCATATTAACATCTTCACCCTCACATATATTATCGCTGTTTGGTTCATTCATTTTATATAATATTATTGGGTCCGCGTCGATGGCCGACCCTGTCCAGATTGGAAACCTCCAAAATGTATGTACGACACATTCGAGAATATAACTTTATATTTATGGTTATGTTTTATAGTTAAACAGTCCAAATTACAACAATCAATTGAAATTTAACTTAGTTTAGAAATTTTAAAATTAATAACAACAAATTTAACATCCGACTCAAATGTCAAATTTCCCGCCAATACTACTCAGTACTGTTGGGTGTATTTATTTATTATTTTGAACGGGTGATTTTTATAAGCGATGAGTAAAGCAACCTATTCTGATACGACGATGTTGCTGGCAGTCATATTAAGAAGAATAAAACAAGGATTTGAATACAGAACGGAGTTGTCAACGGCTGATGTGAAGGATGGCCGAGTCGGAATATTATCACGCCACGATTATTCAAGTTGTAACGTTTTACACAGTTTTAATATGCGAGTTGTATGTGTAGAGAGCCCTGGTATAAATGTACATGTTGTTGGAAAAGAATAGAGGAATTATATTACACAATCGTCGTATTATTCGTCTTCATAATTTAATTGTACTTAAATCTAAGTTTTATGCCAAGATTAATAACTTACGATTCCAAGGTGAGAGAAATAAAACAAAACTTATTTATAAAGTCACATTTATTAATTTTAAATGAATTTTACATCACAACGTAATGTTCATTTAAATAATAAAACCTCCATTGTTACAAAACATGAGACGAAAGTAAATCGCTTCGGGCGAAATGTTAATGCACAGATGCTCATAAAAATGTTTCTTTTTATACGGTTCACCTGATTGTACCTCGTGGGGAGTTATTTTGCCGGCTTCTGTTTATGGATGGGGTGGCGGGGGAAGGAGGGAAGATATATAATTTTTAGTCCTTATTGTGTAATCTTCTATGAGCCTAGATTTTTGATACCGTTGTCCCTAATTTGGAAATATTGTAACATATATAATTTTCTTGGTCAAATGAGATGTTTACACAGTTAACCACCCATAGTTAATTTTTGCAGATCGAATAGTCTCTATATCGATGCAAGAGTATCTACTTCAGATCTATATATATTTCGATTAATTGATTTCACATTGACTTAAGCTCGGTCCTTGAACATTTATGGCCTTATTAAAAAACTTTAGTCCAATGTTTTAGAATTGACTCGATTATTTTGACTATTAATTTGACTATAATGTTGAATAATGTAACAATACGATGGTTGTCTAGCCCTCTATGCGATTCTGTGTTTTTATTAATAAAGTCATGAATACCTCGCTATTCAAAATCGAGTCAATTCTAAAGCCTTGGACTAAAGTTAATTCTTCGCTCATCCGAGTTTATTAATAAGACCCTTCAAGGTGTAGCCATCGATGATAATACCTCCCACAATTCATATTGTTTCCACCCCAAGATCTGATAGGAGTCTTTACTATAACATTTTAACCCTACAAGTTTATGAGCAACTGTACATTTAAAAAAACACACAAAAGAAATGTAAAAATTCTATCTTACAATATAGCAACTAAAACTAGTCCTGCGATGCTATGTGTTCAAAATGATTTGTTAGCTTGTTAGTTAGCTTTAACGTATAAAAATTAAGGAAATCTCCAAGTACCCGCGACATTTTGATCCTTCGAGCCATTGGGAATGATTCATTATATTTACGATTGATCTTTTGTGATATTAATTCGAGAGGTTTGGATTGTCGTTTTGAGCAAAACATGATATTTTGTGTCTCTAAGGGGATTATTTAAGTCGCTTTTTCTTCGTAGCTATAATTTTTGTAGAAGATTGTTTTATTTATAAATTCTTGCTTTAAGAAGGCTATTTAATAATTTAACTGTAAGTCACATTATCAGATGGAGCAAAACTTTAAGTTAAGAATAAAAAATAAAACGAAATTGATTTCTTAAGGGTCATTGCTTTTGAGAACACAATTTAGGCTACTATTTTGTACATGCGTCATTTATACAATAAAATTCTACGTACAATTAAATAGCGTTAAATGCGAATAAAAAATAATTTATATTCCGATTTATGATTAACATACAATATTTTATTTAACAAAGACAGGGGTAACTGTACTGTACTGTATCAGCCCATATACGTCCGACTGCAGGGCACGGGCCTCCTCTACAATCGAGAGTACGATTGAGAGTGGTTAGGCGATATAGTCCACCACGCTGGACTAGTGCGGGTTGGCGGACTTTTACATACCATAGAAATTTATACAAATCGCTATAGTATGCAGGTTTCCTCACGATGTTTTCCTTCACCGTTATGGTGCGTGGTGATTAACGATCAATACACACATGGCTCCAAAAAGTCAGAGGTGTGCCCTGGGATTTCAATCTGCGACCACCGTCAACATGCAACGTCTGGTCCGTTACCAACAGGCCACCACGCACAATTTTATTATAATAAAACCAAAAAACTAAAACCTGCATTCAAGTGCCAATACAAGAATTTTTCAACCGAATGTATACCTCTTCATATATAAACGAAGATACAGGAGCAACTAGAATCGAGAATCGAGTCGCGAACTCATTTCTATTCCCAACGGCCATATCGAGAACTAAACGAGAAACTTTCAAATTTAATTTTCCAGTTTCATATTGCTGAACTTTCAAACTGGCAACGTTTGTATTACCTTTTTTAACGTTATTGTGTATTCGTGGAATGGGATAAACGAAATCATATTTTAAGTCATTCTGGTGTTTGAAGGGCAAATGTAGTTCTCGTAATGAGTTTTTGGGGATCATTTTCTTTTTATTCTTTGAGTTTATATTCATTAAATTTCGCAATATTGTAGGTATAGGTTATATTCGATTAAGTTTTGGAATTGCATCACTTGATTTGTCAAAAAGGATACTTATTATAGCTCTAGCGAAGACCATAATCAAAGCTATGTAATTACTGTGGTATAAAAAATATTTTGAAGCAAAGAAAAGTCAATTAGATAGAACCTAATTATTAATTGAACAAAAGATATATTTTAAAAATAGTAGAGATTTTCCTATAAGATATTAAGAAATATGATTTGATATAAAATGATCGCAATATGAAATCCCTGATTAGTGATTATTCATCATCTGCGAAGAGATAGCGACTAAACGACACGAGCTGATGTTTCAACAACGATTTTAAGTTTAACTATAGTTGCTGTAATAATTACTACTATAGTTGAAATAGTAGAACTTAATAAAGTTATAGATGTTAGTGACTTAACCACACGTGCTGATGAATTGGCAAATATCAAATTTTCGACCATAGTAGTTATTGTAGAATATACTATTGCAGTAGTTATAAAAATGGTTACTACTGTAGTTGAAACAGCAATAGTTGATAAAGATATTGATGGTATTGATTTTACAACCAAAGGGCAGAAGGATTTCACGTCTCGAGTACTAAGAGCGGGAGACATCTATTTTATCACATTAATACGTATTAATTTAAATATAATATACATTTAAACAACACCGCTTCGAACCTCAAGCTTTATTCCTCCATTAACAATCCACACGATGCTTCGCTTAGGCGAAGAAGTCGATTGATAAAATAACAAAGAAATTATATGGAACACCAAAAAGTTAAATTGATAGTAAAAATTGTGTTTAGGGTTGAAATGAAAGATAAAAATGATAATTGTAAAATGTAAAATGTAATTTAACAATAATTAGAAGTAGTTATAATAATACCACGATGATCCACTTAGGCCCAGTTGTCTAAACTAACTTGACGGTAACTTTATTTTTGATAATGTCATCGCCATACATTTGTGACCAATTTGGTATTGCTAATGTATGGTATTGACATTTTCAAAGTCAAAGTTATGGGTAAAATTAGTTTGTCTATTTTCCCCCGTAAAAATTCAATAGAAAACGAAGACCCAGAGTAATTCTGAAATTATAAACTTGAATATAATTTAGAATATTTTAGGTAATGTTGACTCAGATAAGAATGTCCTATTAGCATTTGTATTTTCGACTTCTCCGTCTAACACAGCATAGTCAATAAATAATGTACATCTTATTATATTTAAAAACACTTTTAAAGTGGCGAAACAATGTTAGATCTGTTTGAAAAATCTTTGTGAAACGAACATCCACAAAACAAAAGCTCGATATTTCGTAATTCCTTAACTACTATTAATTATGGCAACTTTTCGTATAACATGCTTAGTATATTATATACATTATTTACATGAACATCGATGGGATCTGATCGTCTGCCTACCCCCTTGTGATCAGATCCACTGGCTTAAATATAGCTGGCGGTTACTGCTTCGTCAAAGTTTAAATTAGGCTCGGTTTAGGCTACGCGTTTCGTTGCTGCGTTTAAAAAATGAAAATAATTTGATAAGTGTTCTAAATATGTTTGCTTCGTTCTTAAGTCGATTTGCACTTAATGATTTAAATAATATTATAATTAAGATGTAATTAAGGCATTGAGCTAGCACAATGGTTGATATTTCGGACGTTCTTTTCTTGTAGATCTGTGTTCAATGGGGTTTTAATGGCTCTATATATTTCAGAAGCATGAGATTAATTTTACATCACAACGTAATGTTCATTTAAATAATAAAACCTCCATTGTTACAAAACATGAGACGAAAGTAAATCGCTTCGGGCGAAATGTTAATGCACAGATGCTCATAAAAATGTTCTTTTTTATACGATTCACCTGATTGTAGCTTGTGGGGAGTTATTTTGCCGGCTTCTGTTTATGGAGGGGGTGTCGGGGGGAAGGAGGGAAGATATATAATTTTTAGCCCTTATTGTTTAACCTTCTATGAGCCTAGATTTTTGATACCGTGGTCCCTAATTTGGAAATATTGTAACATATATAATTTTCTGGGTTAAATGTGATGTTTACACAGTTAACCACCCATAGTAAATTTTTGCAGATCGAATAGTCTTTATATCGATGCATGAGTATCTATTTCAGATCTATATATATTTCGATTAATTGATTTCACATTGACTTAAGCTCAGGCCTTGACCATATATAGCCTTATTAAAAAACTTTAGTCCAAAGTTTTAGAATTAAGTCGATTATTTTGACTATTAATTTGACTATAATATTGAATAATGTAACAATACGATGGTTGTTTAGCCCTCTATTCGATTCTGTGTTTTTATTAATAAAGTCATGAATACCTCACTATTCAAAATCGAGTCAATTCTAAAGCCTTGGACTAAAGTTAATTCTTCGCTCATCCGAGTTTATTAATAAGACCCTTCAAGGTGTAGCCATCGATGATAATACCTCCCACAATTCATATTGTTTCCACCCCAAGATCTGATAGGAGTCTTTACTATAACATTTTAACCCTACAAGTTTATGAGCAACTGTACATTTAAAAAAACACACAAAAGAAATGTAAAAATTCTATCTTACAATATAGCAACTAAAACTAGTCCTGCGATGCTATGTGTTCAAAATGATTTGTTAGCTTGTTAGTTAGCTTTAACGTATAAAAATTAAGGAAATCTCCAAGTACCCGCGACATTTTGATCCTTCGAGCCATTGGGAATGATTCATTATATTTACGATTGATCTTTTGTGATATTAATTCGAGAGGTTTGGATTGTCGTTTTGAGCAAAACATGATATTTTGTGTCTCTAAGGGGATTATTTAAGTCGCTTTTTCTTCGTAGCTATAATTTTTGTAGAAGATTGTTTTATTTATAAATTCTTGCTTTAAGAAGGCTATTTAATAATTTAACTGTAAGTCACATTATCAGATGGAGCAAAACTTTAAGTTAAGAATAAAAAATAAAACGAAATTGATTTCTTAAGGGTCATTGCTTTTGAGAACACAATTTAGGCTACTATTTTGTACATGCGTCATTTATACAATAAAATTCTACGTACAATTAAATAGCGTTAAATGCGAATAAAAAATAATTTATATTCCGATTTATGATTAACATACAATATTTTATTTAACAAAGACAGGGGTAACTGTACTGTACTGTATCAGCCCATATACGTCCGACTGCAGGGCACGGGCCTCCTCTACAATCGAGAGTACGATTGAGAGTGGTTAGGCGATATAGTCCACCACGCTGGACTAGTGCGGGTTGGCGGACTTTTACATACCATAGAAATTTATACAAATCGCTATAGTATGCAGGTTTCCTCACGATGTTTTCCTTCACCGTTATGGTGCGTGGTGATTAACGATCAATACACACATGGCTCCAAAAAGTCAGAGGTGTGCCCTGGGATTTCAATCTGCGACCACCGTCAACATGCAACGTCTGGTCCGTTACCAACAGGCCACCACGCACAATTTTATTATAATAAAACCAAAAAACTAAAACCTGCATTCAAGTGCCAATACAAGAATTTTTCAACCGAATGTATACCTCTTCATATATAAACGAAGATACAGGAGCAACTAGAATCGAGAATCGAGTCGCGAACTCATTTCTATTCCCAACGGCCATATCGAGAACTAAACGAGAAACTTTCAAATTTAATTTTCCAGTTTCATATTGCTGAACTTTCAAACTGGCAACGTTTGTATTACCTTTTTTAACGTTATTGTGTATTCGTGGAATGGGATAAACGAAATCATATTTTAAGTCATTCTGGTGTTTGAAGGGCAAATGTAGTTCTCGTAATGAGTTTTTGGGGATCATTTTCTTTTTATTCTTTGAGTTTATATTCATTAAATTTCGCAATATTGTAGGTATAGGTTATATTCGATTAAGTTTTGGAATTGCATCACTTGATTTGTCAAAAAGGATACTTATTATAGCTCTAGCGAAGACCATAATCAAAGCTATGTAATTACTGTGGTATAAAAAATATTTTGAAGCAAAGAAAAGTCAATTAGATAGAACCTAATTATTAATTGAACAAAAGATATATTTTAAAAATAGTAGAGATTTTCCTATAAGATATTAAGAAATATGATTTGATATAAAATGATCGCAATATGAAATCCCTGATTAGTGATTATTCATCATCTGCGAAGAGATAGCGACTAAACGACACGAGCTGATGTTTCAACAACGATTTTAAGTTTAACTATAGTTGCTGTAATAATTACTACTATAGTTGAAATAGTAGAACTTAATAAAGTTATAGATGTTAGTGACTTAACCACACGTGCTGATGAATTGGCAAATATCAAATTTTCGACCATAGTAGTTATTGTAGAATATACTATTGCAGTAGTTATAAAAATGGTTACTACTGTAGTTGAAACAGCAATAGTTGATAAAGATATTGATGGTATTGATTTTACAACCAAAGGGCAGAAGGATTTCACGTCTCGAGTACTAAGAGCGGGAGACATCTATTTTATCACATTAATACGTATTAATTTAAATATAATATACATTTAAACAACACCGCTTCGAACCTCAAGCTTTATTCCTCCATTAACAATCCACACGATGCTTCGCTTAGGCGAAGAAGTCGATTGATAAAATAACAAAGAAATTATATGGAACACCAAAAAGTTAAATTGATAGTAAAAATTGTGTTTAGGGTTGAAATGAAAGATAAAAATGATAATTGTAAAATGTAAAATGTAATTTAACAATAATTAGAAGTAGTTATAATAATACCACGATGATCCACTTAGGCCCAGTTGTCTAAACTAACTTGACGGTAACTTTATTTTTGATAATGTCATCGCCATACATTTGTGACCAATTTGGTATTGCTAATGTATGGTATTGACATTTTCAAAGTCAAAGTTATGGGTAAAATTAGTTTGTCTATTTTCCCCCGTAAAAATTCAATAGAAAACGAAGACCCAGAGTAATTCTGAAATTATAAACTTGAATATAATTTAGAATATTTTAGGTAATGTTGACTCAGATAAGAATGTCCTATTAGCATTTGTATTTTCGACTTCTCCGTCTAACACAGCATAGTCAATAAATAATGTACATCTTATTATATTTAAAAACACTTTTAAAGTGGCGAAACAATGTTAGATCTGTTTGAAAAATCTTTGTGAAACGAACATCCACAAAACAAAAGCTCGATATTTCGTAATTCCTTAACTACTATTAATTATGGCAACTTTTCGTATAACATGCTTAGTATATTATATACATTATTTACATGAACATCGATGGGATCTGATCGTCTGCCTACCCCCTTGTGATCAGATCCACTGGCTTAAATATAGCTGGCGGTTACTGCTTCGTCAAAGTTTAAATTAGGCTCGGTTTAGGCTACGCGTTTCGTTGCTGCGTTTAAAAAATGAAAATAATTTGATAAGTGTTCTAAATATGTTTGCTTCGTTCTTAAGTCGATTTGCACTTAATGATTTAAATAATATTATAATTAAGATGTAATTAAGGCATTGAGCTAGCACAATGGTTGATATTTCGGACGTTCTTTTCTTGTAGATCTGTGTTCAATGGGGTTTTAATGGCTCTATATATTTCAGAAGCATGAGATTAATATAATTTTACAGAAACCCACACATGAAACTGTTTTAAGGTTATACTGCAATTGCAACCTGTTTTTATGTAGGGAAAAAAACATAATTTTATTTCCAGAAATCTCTATTTATAAAAGCGAGGCATGTCACGCCCATATTGAAGGTTAAAAAAATCAGCAGTAACCGCACAGCGCAGTATATTTTCATTACCTACGTGTGTAACTACGTAATGTCAGTCTTTTACATCTTTATGGAAGATGCAGAATTAACTTTATTCTATTTTTTAAATCTCCATCTATGAAATTGACGTATCTTACAATTTTTCTATCATCCGCGTTTGAAAACAAAGTATAAGTACAAATTTTGGCAGTGTTCTTGCGTAAGGAAACCGCGGCGCTATTCGACGCGCTTAATGGCGTTTCAACGCTCGTATGCGCGCATCCTTAAGTACGAACATAAAATGAATTGAAATGGTAACACAAATTAATTTTATTATACATATAAAGCACACTTGCACCGTATTATCAGTAAATACTTTAAAAAGAAGTAAAAGTTTGCGTTTAACGAAACGAATATCTAAATACAATAATAAAAAATAACAAATCAATTTTTATTTAATTTTGGCAATTATTATACTGTTTGATGCTTTAAATTATCTTTGCAACAAAAAAACAATGTAAAATAAAACATGGTGCAAAAGAGCCTGGACAATTTAAAAACACAAATATAATTAATGAAATTAAACCTAAAATATCAACACCGCTCGGACGGGCCAAATGTCCAATCTATACACTTTACATTATTTCCACATACATTATTAATCTAATCACACTCCTTAGTAGGTATCTTATTGATATCGACGTTGATGTCCGTTTTCGTAACACTACATTTCTGCTCATGCGGCAGGTGGTTGGGCGAATTCACTGGAACAAAAAGAGATATTAGTTTTAATGATGCTAAGTATACAAGCAAGCACGTACGCAAGCACGCACGCTATCACGCACACACACGCAAACACTCTCTCTCTCTCTCTCACACACACACACACACACACATTCATGCGTATATTCTTGAGGGAGCTGGTAATAACAGGCAAGAGTATCACCATGCCAATTTCTAGAAAATGATTTGACAGTGAACTAATTTTTTTTGCAAAAATATAATGTTAGACCCGAACTTCGAATTCAGAACGTCATGATTCTCAGTCGATACAGGCAATTCAGGCAACCAAAATAAGCCAAGTCCTTCATAATTACATCCTTAGTGGTTCTGTAATAAAACCACATTCTTTCTCTTTCTTTAATCATCTCATTCTTTTGGGTACAGATTTCTCACGATTACATAATAGATGGCGCTAGTATATTAAGGATTTAACTATTATGAATTATCAAGTGCAGCCAAGAACTTCTTAATTATAAAATCAGTGCTCACCATTAAGCCTAGGTTTCAAATGCGGCAGCGTGTTCCTATCAATCCCCTTGTTGTAATAAACACTGTTATCAGCGTTGAACCTCACTGGGGGGGAGTTGGAGCTCCTAGGGTCCAGGCCCAGCCTAGGCTCCAGGTGGTACCTAGGTTCTAGGTCCGGCATCTGGGCTAGGTTCAGGGGGTTTCGGTTCGGGTTGCTGTATATGGTGGGTGGGGTGGCGTACAGTTCTGGTGGCATCAGCTGTTCAGCTGGGAGCTGGAAGAAATGTGACTGTTAGTTTGTACATACATACATTCACGAATTTTCCTAGAAGAGGTAGGCTGTGTTACCAGGACACCCACATTTCGCCTGCATGTTCCCACGATGTGATAAGGCGTGCCTATCGCCATATCGGGCACAAATTCCTGACTCCGGGCTGATAATGAATAGAAAAGTTTAATATCACTTGGCCGACCCGGGACCTCGCTTTTTAATCATACTTACAACAACGCCGTCGAGGCAGCTTGTTAGTTTTTTTAAGTCTCTCATGTGAGAGGCCGCCTTGGTACGTACCACAGCAATGTCTATTTCTTCCGCCAAACAGTAGTATAAACGCATTATTGTGTTCCGGTTTGGAGGACTTTGTAGCCAGCGTAACTACTGGACATAATGAGACGTAACACCTTACGTCCCAGGATGGCGAGCGCAGTGGAATGCCAAGTATTGTTTTTTTTTTGGTGTTGTTTGGTTTTGCTACTGTCCATGAGCGGTCGTATCGCTTACCATCAGGCGAATGGCGTGCTCGTCTCGCTGTTCATTGCAATAAAAAAATACCTTTTAATAATTAGGTATAAACTCACCAATCCGCTGGTATTCAGGGGCAAAGCATTCTTATACTTCAGCCAATCTTCATAAACCTTATCATATCTGTGGCAATCATTTGGGCCAACATTCATATGGAGACTACTGATCGGTCCGAGGCTCTGTATGCTGGGTCCAAGGTTGGGCATCGGAGCCAACGTTGGTGTGAACGTTGGCCGTCGGTATTCCACTGGTCGTACTTGGATGTACTGGTTGCAAGGGTCTATGTTGTGGTCGTAAAATCGGTCGCAGTTTGGTGGCACATCGTATTTCTCTGATGGTGTCTTTGAGATCAGTGGTCGGATGGAGCTGTAGTCTGTTGTTGAAGACTTGTTGGAACAACTGTCGCTTATTTTTCCGTCTAGGGGTATTATGTCCGGGTTTTTGTCTGAAAAGAGAGGCTAGTTAGCTTGCATTTAGCTAGGATAGCATTTAAATATAAAATAAATACACCCAACAGTCGCATACATAGTCCTGACCCCACATTAAGATCAATTAAGTCTTGTATCGAGGGCATCAGACACTACGAGAGACTTCGGTCTCACAAACACCCAGACCCGAGACAAATACTTGTGGGCCTCACAATCATTTGTCTCGGTGCGGGTATCGAACCCGCGGCCTCTCATTTCACAGGCGGTGTCTAACCAACTGCGCCACGAAGGCTGTCAAATCCAGTAAAGTCGTTGCAATGCTAAATGTATATCGGCTAATGGAGTCAAACTGGCTTCGAGAATTCGAATAGCAAAATATTGAAATAGGTTCTAAGTAGAAACTAGATTTTTGAGTGTGATAATATTCTACTCCTGAAACAATGAGGACTGAAAACTTCCTACCCATTTTTCGATTGATTTAGTAAAGAAACCGGGCACATATTAAATTAATTCGTAAACCATTTTTCCCATCTCCATCCGGACATTTTCCTCAAACAACATCAAAATCAGTTTAGCAAGTAAATTGATCTGCTAACAAAAACATCTTGATACTTTTCGGAACAAGACATCAGTTACATGTAAGACGTAATTTAATATTTTCCTGCTTTCAGATAATGCAACTCGCTAAATCGGTTATATCCGATTTTGTGGAAACAGTAAAATGATATTCTTGTACTCGGATTACGGAAAAGCTTCGACGAAATCCGGCGAAAATCTATCATAAGCAGTGAAATTATGTTTGTCAAATAATATGCATCGGCCCCTATACGTCCCATTGGAGGGCACGCAATCTCAATCGAGAGTACGATTGAGAGGGGTTAGGTCAGTCGACCACGCTAGCCTAGTACGGGTTGGTGGGCTTTACATACCATAAATTAAATTTTATTAAGTAAATTTATTAATTTTAATACAACCCTTATGAATATTACAAATTCGAATGTTAGTTACGTTTTAATACCTTAACTACTAATCCGATTATGACAGTTTTTGGCGTACACGTTATCACGAGTACAGAAAAGGACTAAGGGTACTTTTCATCCAACAAATAAGTACCGTTCCCAGGAAAAAAACTTGTTTTTATTTCGACGCTTTGCGAATCTTTGTTTCAATTAAAATCTTAATTACATTGCCAAAACCTTCATTAAATTAAGCGAAATAAATAATAAATAAATACACCCAACAGTCACATACATAGTCCTGACCCCACACTAAGATCGAGTCTTGTGTTGTGGGTATCAGAAGCTACGAGACACTTTTCGGTCTCACGAACACCTAGACCCGACACAAATATTTGTGGGCCTCACAAACATTTGTGCTGGTGCGGGGATCGAACCCGCAGCGTCTCATTTCACAGTCGGCGTCTAACCAACTACGCCACGGAGGCTGTCAAAATGAAAAACTTAATTAAATTACATCTAGTTCATAAGATAAATACCTAAGCTGTCAACGCTTTCCGATTCCTTGGTACCAGTCAGTGGTATATTTGAGGTCTCATCTTGTTGCCTTTTGTCTTTCTCGTTTTTACCTGCGAATAAAATATAAATTATGTATTCTTCAATACTAACACGGTTACTTTATTTCACTTCAATCCAATCTAACTTAATTCATCAGCCAAAGGAAGTCCCCTGCTGAACATAGGCCTAAGCTACGTGGCCTAAGCTACGAACCTAGGCTACGTGGCCTTAATTCGAGAACTTTCTGGCCCCATCGGCCATCAGTTTTCCGTGCTATGTTCTAAGATTAATCATATTTTAAAATATTACTAAGCAATGTACTAATCCAATCCCATTTTTTTTCTACTTTCCAACACTGGCTATCTACTCCCCACTGTCCGCCGATAGACAGCAACTTACCCTCTCTCTTATGGCAGTACCGACAGCAGAACACCATTGCTGACACCGCTGTCATAGTAGCAATCACTCCGACAGCAATCAGTACTATTATAAGAACTGTAGTTAACTCCACTTTTACTGGTATTTGGGCTGGAAAGAAAAATGTGCTGTAGTGTTTTGCTTGCTATAAAAAGTAGAAAAAATTACGGTGGCGTTATAAGTCTGTTGACTTTAGTATATCATGATCGTGTTTTGAAGGTATCAGTCAAAAAATATTTTTTGTGTGAATATTTAAATTTTGAAATGTAGGTTCTTTTCTTAAAGGTCCTAGAAGCTAAATAATTGAATTGTAAAATGTCCCTCCTACCAGGACTTACCTTGTGTTCATATTTAAATGTTTTGTAAACTCAAAATAATTACAACACAATCCTATTTTTCAATTATAAAAACAACAATAAATATACATAAGACTTAATAAATAATACGTAATTAAACATATTCCAGCTTTACATACCGCCAAAAACAATAAAACATCCGACATAATTACTGAAATACGTGTTAACTAACCCTATGCCGCTGCGGGTACGTGAGCAAGTGTAAAGACAGTGACAGGGGCTCCTTCGACCCCTTCCTATATGTAATTTTATGACATTGTCCTAATCTCAAAAAGCACTTATCCTAAACTCCTAAATTAGGTCAAATGTAACAAGTATTAGGTATATTAAAAACAATTATACATTAAAAATAGTTAAATAAAAACTAGTGTCCGACCGAAACTAGTTTTTCAGCCGAAACCGAAACCTAAACTTATTAAAATTATTTAAAATTACGATTATTTACTAAAATTCACTGATTTTTTTTACATTTACTAAATAAAATTTATTGAATAAAAGTAAAAAAAAACAGTGAATTTTAGTAGATAATCGTAATTTTAAATAAATTTCGGTTTCGGTTTCGGCTGAAAAACTAGTTTCGGTTGGACACTAATAAAAACACAACCCTATTCAACGGTTAAAAAAACAACAATAAAAATGCCACAAAATACAGTTTCACTAACCCGTATGCCGCTGCGGGTACTTGAGCAAGTGTGACGTCAACGACAGGGGCTCGCTCGACCCCTTTTTGTTGTAGGCGCGCACCGCCACGCTGAGCGTGCTGGCTGACAACCCTGACACCTCGAACTCCGGCTCGTCGTTGCTTACGTTGCGGAGTAGCAGCCCTGTCGTCATGTCGAACACCTGTCATAGGGATGTTGACTCATTATTTATTATTATTTAAATCGAAAGGTTAAAATGGTAAACAGAAATATTTTTTTAAATCCGTTTAATAAATAAATTAGAATTATTTCAAATTGGGTGGTAGGAGAAATAGAAAAGGTTGCAACTATCGTGTTGTGACGTCATCTTTCACAAGGCGCGTGAGTGCAAAAGTGAGAGCAAGTGACCCACTCCTTCATGATGGATATTTTGCATAATTAAATACTGTTCTAAGTTAAACACTGGAAACATTCCTATTATGGGTGTACTATTGGTTTGAGGCGATCGAAATATTTTAGTAATCGAATGTTTTGTCTTCTTCGCTCAAACTAATTTTAAAGTCGTTCGTAAGGGACAAAACATTCGATAATAAAATAGGTTTTAAATCTGTTTATGAGAAAGACCGTTTAAATTCACTTTAAATTGGCAAATACTGTACTAAATAAAGATCCTTAATAATTGTCCATACAGATTTATTATTGAACATCGATATGGCGCCACAAATCATAAGATTTCGAATACAAAGCACAGAAATGCGGTTTGAAGTATCGCAACAGACACGCGATTTTCACATAAAACGAAATCTTTAACTGAATTTGAGATTTCATGTTTCAGAATTATATAAATGGGAAAATAACATCCTTAATAACATTTATATAATTTATCAATGCTTTATCAATACAAATATGTAATGTTAAATTAATTTACTTTTGGCTGGTAAAATTTTACATTGTACCTGATGGTAAAACGTAACATTGTTAAAATCCATTTTGTATGATGTCAATAGAAGCAAACAGAACTATTTTTTTCATTATCCTTGGTAGAATTTAACGGCCTTATTCATAGACAGTTTTAAAACCTATTTTAGTTATCGTATCTTTTGCCTTCTTCGCTCAATCTGAATTCTAAAGCTGTTCGAAAGGGACGAAAAATCTATCAATGAATAGGGCCAATTAAGTAAGTAATATTCAAATAATATTTACCTGGAGCAGGAAAGACTGCCGAATTCCTCCGTCGTGTCCCGGCGTGCAGTTCAGAGTCAAAGAGTCGTAAGTGACATTGGTGATCTCGCACGATTTCGGGGTTGATGGTTTATCTGTTGAACAAAATATTTTATTCTATTATTATATTTTATTATAAAAGAAAGTGTCTGATTTTATTTATCAAACTTTAAAAAATATGACTTATTTTCCAACTCGATATTTGTTTTCTTTACAAATATCTGGAGAATTATTTATCGTGTTTCGATATACAGGAAGCGCAGGAAAATGGCGCACTTGCTCAGTTGGATACAAGGGCATAACATTAATATGATAATAAAGAAATAATATTTGGAATATACCTATCCGTTTAGGAGTTATGACCTTATAAAGTTTTAAGAATTACCACCACATTTTCGAATAAAACCGGTTGGGATGTTAAAGCACAAGATTTTAATATATACGTATTTTTTCATTTCCTCGTTTATTAAATAGTTAACGAAATAAACAGTGAAAATCATTTTGAACAACAACAAAACTTTCATAGACTTCGCCTTAACATTTGTTACAGAGGTACATATATAGGTATCTATTTGGCGTAATACATTAAGGGGAAGCACGTGTGTTAGTAATTGTTAATTTCTCGGCATCTTTGTTATTATCAGACTACGTTATGAGAATGCATTTTAATCTAGACGCAATCACGATTTACTAAAATGTATATTAGCAAGTGCGCCGTTTGTTTGCGCACCCTGTGTACAGACGGGTTTGGTGCAAAACTGGAATCACACGAAGATAAAGTATGTTTCTCTCACCTGCAGGTAGTATATGGAAGAGACACGGCTTGGTCTGCCGTCCGACCGTGTTGGTCCCGGAACACTGCACCCAGCCGTAATCAGCTGACGTATTCACCATGTATAAGTATGTACCTATGAAAAAAAGTCCTTTATTTGTCAAACATAACAGATACAGAACACGCAAGGTTTTCAGATAAAAAATCAGTTACTTTAGCCTTAATGGCGTACAAATACTTAATTACAAAACTAAATGACTAAAAAAGGGGAGAAAAAAAATATTATTGAAATTTAATAATTAACAAATTATACTTACTTACTTCATGTAACTTATGATCAATGATATTTAACTTAATAACGCTAAATATTAGTTACTACAAGAAATAAACAGTTGTCTGCTAAAACTTATCATGAATAATTATCATCTTATTACCTTAATTAAACAATTTTGTTAACATTATTTATACATACATACACATACATAAACACACGCCTTTTTACCAGAAGGGGTAGGCAGAGGTGCTACCAGAACACCCACGTTTCGCCTTGTATATTCCGTCCTACCATGTCATAGGGGGCTAGCCTATTGCCATATCGGGACAAATTTCTGACTCCGAGCTGATAATGAATAGAAAAATCCAATATCACTTTGCCCGACCCGGGATTCGAACCCGAGACCTCAGCTTTGTAATCGTACCGTAGCACCACTACGCCACCGAGGCAGTCATTATTTATAAAGGAGTAGAAATCTTCGGATTTATTTTTATTAATATTTAACGCAAGGAGGAGAGTAAAATAAAAAAAAATGTTTTTGTTGGTACAAACCTGGCATGTTCTGGGCGATGCTGATGGATGAAGTGGCAAGCTCATGTTTGCTGTGAGCAGAGCTGTTGAACCACCAGTGGAACGCCATCGATTCCTAGAAAAAAAATGGTATACTGTACAAATACTAAGACAAGCGCACAATACTAATACTAGGCCAGCGTAGTGGACTAGGCCAGCGTGGTGGACTATATGGCCTAACCACTCTCAATCGTACTCTCGATTGTAGAGGAGGCCCGTGCCCTGCAGTGGGTCGTATATGGGCTGATACAATACTAAGACAATATGAGACAAATTGTGTGACCTGCGAATTTTTATGAATGTTGATAGTTAATTAATCAAGCAATTCCACAGTAAGGAGAACATTCTTAGGAAAACTGCATATCATATAGGTATTAACAAAAAACTCGCACTAGATCAGCTTGGTGGACTGTGGCCTACGCCTATTCAATCGAACTCTCTGTAGTAAAGAAGTTTCATGCTCAGCAATTTATGCCTGTCTCTTGGGTGTAGGTATTTATTTATAAATCGATTTATTTCCAATTTCCAATGCTATGATTTCCTCGTGTTACTTAACAAAACTCACAATACTCCATTCTACTTAAATCTCCAAATAACCAGTTAAAACAAACAAATGAATCGGAATACCAAGTACAAATTGAAATTATCAGAAACAATAACTGAGTTCGGACATCTTTCCGGCCGTCAGAGCTAAATGTGTTTCCGTCGGCCGAACGGTCGCTGATGCGTTCGGAGTATGGCGGTGTGTGGCCAAAGGGATACTATAAATTGTAAATTGAATCTGCATTTAAAGTTTGACAGCCTCCGTGGCGGAGTTGGTTAGACGCCGGCTGAAGCGTGAAGCCGCGGGTTCGATCCCCGCATCGAGACAAAGTTGGGAGCATAAGTATTTGTTTCGGGTCTGGGTGTTTGGGAGACCGAAGTCTCGTATTTCCTGATGTTCACGACACAAGACTCGATCTTAGTGTGGGGTCAGGACTATGTATGTGACTGTGGGGTGTATCTATTATAGAAATTTATTATATCGTATTGGACGACCTTCGTGGCGCAGTTGGTTAAGCGTCGGCTGCGAAACAAGAGGCCGTTAGTTCGATCCTCGCATAGGAAAAATATTGATGTGATCCACAGGTATTTGAATCGGGTCTGGGTGTTTGTGAGACCGAAAAGTCTCTCGTAGTTTCTGAAACCTTCGATGCAAGACTTGTATGATGTATCTTAGTGTGGGGTCAGGACTATGTATGTGACTGTGAGGTGTATTTATTTATTTGTCTGGTAGCATTTCAAGTATGTGCTGGCCTGTTAGTAACGGACCAGACGACGCTGCCTACATGTTAACGGTAGTGCGGGCTCAAATCCCAGGGCACACCTCTGACTTTCCGGAGTTTTGTGTGTATTGATATTCAATCACCACGCACTTTAACGGTTAAGGAAAACACCGTGAGGAAACCTGCATACCGTAGTGATTTTAAAGAATATCTACGGTATGTAAGTCCGCCAACCCGCACTAGACCAGCGGGGTGGACTATATGGCCTAACCATTCTATATCGATTTTATAAAGATAGAGTAGGCCCGTGCTCAACAATGGGACGAATATAGGCTGATACATTTGAAGTGTAATCCTAATAGAATATTAAGCAACGAGAGATAATAATCTTTCTTCAACACAATTGAGCCAGTTTAGTCATAACCAGATTTATGAAGGCTGAACCCAAATTACGACACTGTACTGAATCAGCCCATATACGCTCCACTGCAGGGCACGGGCTCCTCTACAACCGAGAGAACGATCCAGAGAGGTTAGACCACATAGTCCACCACGCTGGCCTATTGCGGGTTGGCGGACTTTACATATCATAGAAATTCTTCCGAATCGCTATGGTATGGTTTCACGATGTTTTCCTCCACCGTTAGTGTGTAGTGATTCTATCAATAAAAATGACTCCGAATAGTCAGTTGTGCCCTGGGATTTGAACTCGCAACCGCTGTGAAATCACGACACACTGTATGTCACTGTGTCACTTTGACAGCCTCAGTGGCGCAGTTGGTTAGACGCCGGCTATGAAACGAGAGGCCACTGGTTCGATCCCCGCACCGAAACAAATGTTAGTATAAACCATAAGTATTTGTGTCGGGTCTGGGTTTTTGTGAGACCCAACAAGGTGTCTGGTAGTTCCTGATACCCACGACACAAGACTCATTCTTAGTGTGGGATCAGGACTATGTAAGTGGCTGTTGGGTGTATTTATTATTTACTGATAATTTTCCACCATCGTTAACAATGGTCTCTATCCGAGCGAATATCCGCCAATATTAATAACCAATACGTCAGAGAAACGCTTAAATCATATGTCATATTCAAATGCAAACACAGTCGAACCCTCAAGCCTATCTAAATGGCATTCGATTTATCTCCCGCCATTATTTCCCCACAAAGAGTCCTGTGGGAGCGTCACAGAACGTTTATTAAGAAAAATATGCTCCCGGAACGGCAGATTTGATTAGATATTATGTTATGCATGAACCGAGTCCCGAGGGAGCTATGGGAATGACGTATTTTGTACGGGTTGTTTCTTCAGACGCTGTATAGGTTCCACTCCTGACTTTATGTGGGAGAAGTTCTTTATTTAACACCCCGTATTCGTTCGATTGCCGAGCATGATGGAAGAAACGCCGTCATAGTGCCACGTAAATTTGTTACGATTAGGCCGCCAAAATTCTGTCGACTGATGGCAGATATTGCACTGAGACATTACACTACGCTTATTATCTGGTTAAGTGCGTGGTGGCCTGTTGGTAATGGACTAGACGCGGCTGCCTACATGTTCACGGTGGTCGCGGGTTCAAATCCCAGGGCACACCTCTGACTTTTCGGAGTCATGTGTGTATTGATAGTCAATCACCACGCACTATAACGGTGAAGGAAAACATCGTGAGGAAACCTGCATACCATAGCGATTTGTATAAATTTCTATGGTATGTAAAAGTCCGCCAACCCGCACTAGGCCAGCGTGGTGGACTATATGGCCTAACCACTCTCAATCATACTATGATTGTAGAGGAGGCCCGTGCCCTGCAGTGGGTCGTATATGGGCTGATACAATACAATAATATTATCTGGTGTACCGTAGTGGTTTTACTACTGACTGTAGATTATTTTTTATATTCAAATATAAAAACAATAACAAAAGAGGGAGTTTGTTATGCATTTTCATGTTTTTTCTGGCACCGAGAACTGATTACACTAGAGCATTGACTGGTTAACTCTTATCAGTCGACAACATTATGCCGGCCTGCTCCCGAACGGACCTCAACTAATGCGATATACAGGATATATCAAGACTGCAACCGAAAACGAAGGCAGGTGGTAGTTTAGTGACTTTAGACACAATGCAGCTAAAATGTTTGCAAAAAAAGCGACGATTTTTTTGTATTTTTTTGCCTATCATCATATTTGGGTGGTAAATATGTACATTTTCCTAAAAAAATAATATACTCCCTTTTATTTTGAAAGACGCTATAGAACGCAAGGCTTTAAATTATAATTTTAGTAAAAACTATAGATAAACCATCCAATGATATTTAAAAAAATTACAAAAAAAAAATCGACGCGTTTTTTTGCAAAAAAAATTGTTGCAAATTTCATCGCAAAATTTTGTCTTTAGTCACTAAAACTACCGCCTGGCTTCGTTTTCGGTAGCAGTCTTGATATACCCTGCTTTTGCGTGTGCTATAGCTGGTTCTTACCATATGGCGCCATCCAACTCATCACAAATATATTTTATCCTAAATATATGTCAAAAACATTAACCTATTGCCATAAATTTGCCAAATTAATAGTAAAACCGCAACTCAACTACACGCTCTACGAAAACCCTATTTAAAACTATCCAACATGAGAAATAGCCAGGAAATTGTGCAAGCGAAATTAACTCTTACACAAAAGTGTTAGGGATTAAGTTTCATTGTAAGGGTTTAATGCAGCCGACTAAGCGAATCTTGTGTTCGGTGTTACGGTTTTAGAATGGATTTTGATATTGCGAAATTTCGTTTATATCGAAGTGTAGATTAAGGTATTGAATGTCAGGACTTTTATAGATTTATACAATGTTTATTCTTAGTAATATTATATTATAAGTCCTAAAGGGATTTTGCTTGTTTATTTGCTTTTACATCGTAACTTCTCAAGCGGTCATCGCGAAATTTTGTAGACTCGTCTCAGAGGTAAATACCTAGGGCACTATTTATTCTGAAAATATGTTCTGTTCCTAAGATAGCAAAAATAATAATTAAACAGTCATACGGAAAAAATATGTAGTGCGACATAAAAACGCGGCCTACCAACATTAATAAATTGTTCCTGAGTTTCCTTAAGTGAGCGGACAAAGCTGCCAAAAATTCAGTAACAAATACATTCAATAGTTATACATGACCTTATACATAGGCAGTTTTAAAACTTATTTTAGTTAACGAATGTTTTGTCTCTTTCGAGCGACTTTTGAATTCAGTTTGAGCGAAGAAGACAAAACATTCGATAATTAAAATAGGTTTTAAAAGTGTCTGTGAATAAGGCCAACAGTATTAGCCATGACCCATCAACATGATTATGTTGTTGGTATCAGACACTACTCCAAGATAATTTATAGCCGCACAACGAGATTGGAACAAATATTTGTAGACTAACAAAAATTTGTTTAACCGCGATTTATACAAATAGAATTTTCGTATGTTGCACATACTACCTGAAAAATCAAAAACAATATGTTTTAATAACCGACTTCAGAAAAGGAGGTTTTTTCAATTCGTCGGAATCTTTTATTTTTTATTAAACTGTACTCCCGATATACCGAACTCCACCCACGTTCGTCTTACCGCGACTAAACTGTATTTAGAAGATTCATTACCAGACGTTTGACAGCGCTTCGTACGAACAACGGGACAAAATTAAAGTTCCAAGGCGAACGGATTGTTTGGCTTTACACTTCATTGTTAAAGTCCTCGGAATTAGCATTAAAGGGGCAATCAACTGCCTTTTCATGGAGTTTGTAAGGAATTAGGGCTTGTATCGATAAATAAACAGGGCTTTTGGTAGATTTAATGTTGTTTTCGTTCAATTCAATTAAGAAGAGTGGTATATTAGCATCTCGCAAGGTGGAGATCCGTAATCTGTGCCTATCCTCTCTTGGGATACAGGTTCTATGGTTATGTATGTATCTTTTATCTTTTTAGGTGCAGTAAGTCCACCGCTGGACATAGGCCTCCGTCAACGAATTGATAAATTGATGATGGAATCAAAAAGGTCTCGAGTGGAGACCACGCATCGGCAAGCACAGCGTTGAACATCCACTCACAAAGACAGTCGACGTGGTGGTAAATGTTGCAGGAAATCGTTAAATGCAAGAATATTTAACGTTCACAAAACGGTGAATGGGCATTACGAATTAACACTTCATGTCGGATGTTACATGCGCAGTGCAGTACATAAGGAACAGTGATCAGTAGAGTAAGTTCAGGATTGTATTGCTAATGTTTAACAAGCTTTATTCATAGGCAGTATATAAACTTATTTTGGTATCGAATGTTTTGTCTTCTTCGCTCAAACTGAATTCAAAGTCGTTTGAAAGGGACAAAACATTGGATAACTAAAATAGGTTTGTAAACTGTCTATGAATAAGGCCCTAAGAGTTTCCAATTGTTAGCTGTTGCTAATTCATTTCTTAGTTGGTATTGATGAAAAAATATTGCATTTGTTTTGCGAAATGGAAATTGAAGGCAATTTAATGGAGATACTTTTATAGAGTTAAAAAACTTACCTTTGGATTGGCGTCGAGATCGCATTCTATTTCAACGAGCTCGCCCCGGGCGGCTCTCATCACAAGCGGCTGACTTGATTTGCACGTAGGGACGACTGTAGAAGACATCGTATTAAATTGATTTGTGCATATAATCTCTATAATTAATATATTTCAGATTATTTTTGTCCGTGTAGACAGACACGCTAACGGCCCGCTTGATGGCTAACGGTCACCGCTGCTCATGGGCTTCTGCAATACCAGGGTTACAGCCAAGTCTCTGCTTACCATACAATCTTCTATCTTAGTTTGTGAAATTACTGTTGGCCTATATAGGCATCACCATATGGTGATGATGAAAATATTGATAAAGAAGATAAGAATACGCTTAATGATATAAGCGTGAAAATGTGTTGAGGAATTGCAATTGATGGTAAAATCAATAGACATGCGTTATTGCTTAAGATAAGGGAAATAGAAATTGTGTAACTAGCCTTCATACTGAAAAGGAGAGCACGCTTAGCCAAGATGAGAAAGGGACATTTAAGAATGTAGTTCGAAGCATCATTATTTTTTGTTTTAATATAAGTATCATCAACTAAGTAATCTACTTGAAATTTACAAACAATATTTTAAAATCGAATTTACTAAAGTTCTCTTTACAAATCGATTTCCCCACGCCTAAAAATATTCACATTGTTGTAGGTTATATTGGTTCAAAAACACTGTTTTATAGAATTGAAACGGTATTTTCGCTCATGTTAAACGCCAGACCACAAGTGGTATAGCGGTCGCATTCAATTTGTCCGGGCGGCGATAAATATCGAGCTGTTAGCAAACTATGCTGTTCCATTGACCAGATAATTTGCACTGAAATTAGACGTTACAACTTCGAGGTTTCAATTAAGTTGGGAGGTTGAAGTAATAAGGAGATGGTTATTAATGGAATATATAGAACATGTTGAGGGGGGTCGATTGATTTTTAAATTATTTTTTATGAAATGGATTTGCAACTACCATGGTTTGGATTTCAGTTGAATCTTACCAATGAAAACTATGTCACAATCATCATCATAATTATCAAATAGCAGTGTATTACTAAACATGGGTCTCTTTAATTCAAGTGGATTATCGATTTTCTTTATTATTTTTAAACCGATTGATTTGGAACCTTGATTCGTAGGAATCATGACAGGAAAGCTAGTATCAGGTAATTCCTACTAACTATAAAATTGGGGATATACATATATTACCAAGAACACTAAAAGACCAGTGGGTTTTTCCTTGCACCCTGTTCCATTAGACACACATATATTCATCAATAGACTTCTTGAATCCAATAATGATGAGATAAATGGTATTCTTAATAAACCTTAACTTACATTTAACATCCAGTATAACAGCCTCGCTAGACCCTTCTCCCAAGCTGTTCCGAGCTGAACAGACATAGGCACCAGCTGCCTTCCGAGAGACCTTCTGTAACACCAGGCTCTGGTTGGCGAGGAGCACTCCAGCCCCTGGCTTTACCACCATACCCTGTGAGCAGAAGAATGATTACTGTACATTAAAAACAAAAATGGAATAACTAGATATATTTGTTGATAGAATTTCACCAAACGATTCTAATAGATCAGTTTGAAGTGCTCTTGCAAGAGACTTACAGGACCATCTGAATTACCAAGAATGTTGATGGAAGACCTATAGGATCTGTCCTTGGTGAGCTCCAAGTTCAGAACTAGGAAATTGTCCATAATTAGAATTAGTCCGTAATCAGTAGATTTACTTTAGCAAGCAATTTTTAAAGCAGGATAGTTTAATCACTCGCTGTTTCCTGAATCTTCTATACAACTCCTCTTCAAATGGTAGGATATTATACAATCGGGCTGAATGTCACAGTTCTGGTCCAGCATTTATACTTACGTTGTGAGTAAAATATACATGGTTGTGCCACGGGTTCGCTCGCACCCTGCAGTCTAGATACACGTCGGAGCCCTCTACCACTTTACTGGCGTCCAAGTTAGCTCCAAGCTCTAGCTTCACCACTGGTAGATCTGTGACAGAAAAAAACGATACATTGTCATTGTTCTAGAAACAAAAATTGGAAATTGCATTTCCACATATTAATTAATTTTCATATTGTGATTTTTAGGTTGATTTCAGCGTTGCTGGCCGCAAGAAACTGTGGCTTTTTAATAAGTGTTACAAAGTACATACATAGCAATACGTAAAGTCCGCCAAACCCTACTAGGCCAGCGTAGTGGATCATACGGCCTAAACCCTCTCAATCGTACTCTCGATTGTAGTGGAGGCCCATGTCCTGCGGTGGGAAGTATACGGGTTGATACAATACTGCACATACCAATATAGTTAGTGTTAGTGAATACAAAAACTGGTTATGGAAACCCCGTCACAGTGGTCCATGATTTGAGTCTCGTTTACGTTCAGCCGGTGTATATCCTATCGTGCAGGCCGGCATAACAATATCAATCAGCGAGAGTAAACAATCACATACACGATTCTCTATCTGGTCTGCAGTTACTATCAGGTTACTGCAGACTTGGCTTAAAAAAAAGATAAAAAAAAGAAGACAGCTGGTGTTACTGGGGGAGTTTCTTGCGCTGTTTCTTCTACAGCTACAGCACGTTCCGAAGCGGTGGTAGCAGTAATTAAAGATTCAAAAGATCTTGTGAAAGACTATTTCAATAAAGAATATTTTCATTTTGTTACACTGTAGTCTCTTTTCATTCCAGTACTTATAACAAAAATTGCTTAAATTTGCTTGATATTCTGTTTCAACTTACGCTGTATCTCCATCTTCCACCCATCTTCATGCGTGGAGTGGGGCAGTGCCGGCTGCACAGCTCTGCAGGACAGGACTCTGCCAGCGTCCTCGATCGAGGGTACGAAGGTCAGGATACTGCTGGTCACGTTGCCGTCTGTTGATGTCTGGTGGAAAGAGAGTATTTCAAATTGATGGTGGTGGGGATAATTTTGTATGCAGGAATATTGACCTCTGTACATAAGTTAGGGAAATCGCTAAAGTGAAGGAATTATTTCGTTTTGTTTTCAGTTTTAATCTTAATTAAGTTACACACATTTGTAGCTTCTTTATGGTGTTTTAATATTCTTCAGCATAAATATTGATTATAAAATTATGTCTATGTAAAATGAAAGTCCACAGTGACCTGTTGGAGGCAGCCTGCATCCAGCGACGTCTCGCGACCTTTACCAGGCAGTAATCATTGGGAGAGGCCTATGTTCAGCAGTGGAGTTCCTTTGGCTGATTAATAAATGAATGAATGAATGAAAATGAACGCCCCGGGATGAGGTTGAAAGTTATAAGAAAAGATAACGTTCTAAAACTCTGTTCTAACATTGTTATTTTTTTTCAAACACCTACTTTAATTAGTAATACATGTATCTGTTATACAAATACTAAATTATTTCGTCATTGTTTGCCTGAAGCCATATTCAACAATGTTTTCATAAAACAATACCGCATTCAAATATAAAAAAATGGTTTTAAAAATATCTCGTGCACACATCGAAATATAAAGGGGAATCCACACAAGCGCGTTATTATAATTGCCACCACACAAATGGTCTGGGCGACCACTTATTATTCGTTATCGATTGTCGAGCAAGGTTTCGATATAATGAAAGCGTATTGTGCTGTCACGGCTTCTAAACGTACGAGATAGGGGACGCATTTAGAAATTGGTTTGGGTGCCAGCCCCCTTTATGGTTCAAACTATATTAAGACGTGGGGGAAAGTTTCTCATATAGTTTAAGGAGATACTAAAATATAAAGTGCTTAGTATAATTATAATTTTCCGTACCGGGGTGAAAAAGTAAAATAAATAATCCAAACACAAAATTATTACGTGGTAGATTCAATTTGCAATATTATCAAGATCAAGCCATTTAATTTTGAAGATCTTACGAGATACAACCATGATCTGCGGAAGTAACTGGGCTCTATTACTTCTGATATCTCCTTCACGCCATCCATGTGCCATAATTTCCAAAGCCTCCACGTTTTGTATTCACAAAACACATGTTTAAGGAAGTATTTGCTTGTTGTCAATAAGCTCGTCCATTTACCACTGGTGGACTACAAATACAAGCGTGATATATCAAATCAATGAGTCCCCTACTCCGGCCCTGGCGCAGCTCGCACATGAAACTAGGTAATTACAGTGGGCGACATATGCTGATTGTTTGACAGCTTAGAAAAATAATTGGGCCCCACTTGCGTACGTCCCCTTTATACACGATGAAGCAATTATCTTCAAGCTACTTGAGTACTGCTATATTGTTGATATTTTGCCAATAAAAGCATAATTTTTTGAGCTCAAGATGTTTATTGTCTAACCTAATTTTGACCAAAGAAATAGCAACTTGAAGAAGTAGTGGATAGGGAAAATAGGGCAGAAAACTGATGGCTGCTGGGGCTAAAAAGTTATCGAGTGGAAGTCACGAACCGGCAAATGTGCTACCTGTTAAAGGCTGTGAAATGAGCTACCTAAAAAGTTTTAGCTAAGGAACTATAAATTTCGGCAAGGTTTTCCCAAAAGATTACAGCATGGGGCTCTTAAAAAAAGGAATGAAACAGTTCTCACAGGATCGGCAAAGCGCGAGTGACACCTCTGTACATAGGCTAGGGTCACTGCTTACCACCAGGCGGGTCCTGTGCTTGTTTGCATCATGCAGGCTCGTGCCCTGCAGTGGGACGTATCTGGGCGGATACAGATCGATAAAAATAGACAGTATAAGTTAGGGTTGAAGCTAACTAGAACGTTATTTTTTGTATTTCTTTATTTCTCGACTAAATTATCATTTTCCAACGACAATTAAACATTGAAAATGAAAAGGAAATGACACACGTTGCGCGACAAAATGGCGCGCCGGAAGTGCATTGTAAGACCGGAAGTGGGATACGCTTCATCGAGCCGGTACTAATTGAATGGTTTTGAGTGATTTTGGTCCATTATGTATCACTGTTTGTATACGGGCATTTAGTGGTGGACAAGTGGTTTTATTTTAATTTGTAAATGGGGTTATTATTTTCATCAATGGGAGTGGTTTTATGCTGGTGTAGAACAAAGGACGATAGCTACTAGCCAGTGATAGGTAATTGTGTGGTGACTGGACTGCCATATCGGTCGTCGCGGGTTCAAACTTCGGGTCAAGCCAATTAAATTCAAAATTAAGTATATATTCAGGGCGAAATATGGGTGCCCTGGTAGCACCTCTGCCTATCCCTTCTGGGAAAAAGACGTGAGTTTACGTCTGTATGTATGTATATATTCTTAGTCGATTATTGCAAAGCGATTGTAATTAGTTACGTATAGGATCTGTCGCATACCAAGGATTCGCCATTTAGTTTTAATTTTTTTTAAAGACAAGAATTAGAAATTGAAAGTTTGTCCAAATATGAATAAATAAATACACCCAACAGTCACATACATAGTTCTGACCCCACACTAAGATCGAGTCTTGTGTCGTGGGTATCAGGAATTACGAGAGACTCTTCGATCTCACAAACACCCAGATCCGAAACAAATAATTGTGGTTCGCACAATCATTTGTCGGTGCGCCGTGCGGGAATCGAATCCGCGGCCTCTCGTTTCACAGTGTCTAGCCAACTGCGCCACGGAGGCTGTCTGCATAAGTTTGCATGGAGTTATATTACATTTTTGAATTGAATTTCAGGAAGCGCAGCCATTCGAAAATCCTGTATTTGCCGTAAGAATCATGACCATTGGCTAAAATTATGTAGACGCGGAGTAATTACTATAAAATTAACCATTAACTATTTACAATGTTAGCATCTGATAACTTTTCAATAACAATGTATCGACTAAACTTATAAATAGCGTGCATTGTGTTATTTATAGCCTCTGCCCACCATCTGCCGGTGTCTGTTGCATATGGTTAGCTACTATAAGCTTTATTGAATAATTATTTTGTACTTAGCAAGAGATTGTTTCAAATATGTTGTTATATCGAGGTGCATTGATACTTTGAGTACTCTCATAGTTTTAAATCAATTAAGTATATGCATATTAATCTATACATACTCGTATAATAAATTTATAACTGAATGATGTCTGTACATGGAAAATAAATGAGACGTATCACCAAGACGTATCTGTCCAGAAATGTCGCTCTTGGCAATTGGTTGCACAGATTTGTAGTACGTGGAAGAAAGTGTCGGGAGAACCGTGCTGTGGTGGATTTCCAAGTGTTTTAGATGTTCACGTTCGATGTAAAAATTGCAGAAAGTCGCTGGATGCAGGTCGATTGAAACACGTCGATTTGGAGATCCTTGGGAACGCCTTTGTTCAGCAGTGGACTGTCTGCGGCTGCACCGAGAGAGAGAAAAAACAAAAGAGTACTTACAGTCTCCCTAACAGTCTTGAGTCTGGTCCCGCCCTTCCACCAGGATATGTTCGGCTTTGGCCTGGCACCAACGGCTTGGCAGACCAGTTCCGTGCTCTGTCCGGCCACGAGGGGGCGCTTGCCTCCCTGCAGACGGACCCAGAGGGGGCGCACTGTGGACAAAGGTTTGTATATTAGAGATGATTAAGATCAGTATTTTCAGGTTTATGGGTTGTAGCCGCTGTGGTTAAAACCAGATCGCTTTTTTACAAACTACGTCGATTCGTAATATTGTTCTCTTGAAACTAGATTTTACTGTAAATTATAAATAGACAGCCTTGTATAGATCACTAAGGCCGGTTTTTCGCTGTCTTAACTTATGTCTCAAGGTAGCGAGCGCAGAGGAGTGCCAAGCATTGCTTTGTAATTCATGGTGTTGTTTGGTTTTACTACTATCCATGAGCGGTCATATCGCTTAATATCAGACGAATGGCACTTTCGTCTAACCATTCATAGCAAAAAAATAATCAAAAAGCGAAACTGTTGGTTCAATTTTCCCACCGAAATAAAATATGATATGTCTATACTACGAGTATACTTATGCTTATGTGTCTGAACTCTGAAGGGGTAGACAGAAATGCTTTTAGTGAGACCCACAGTTAATCGATTTCCATCCCAACATATCTTTCTTCCACAAAATCTACAGAAGGCTACTCATGCTATATTTTCCATACTTAAACCCCACAAGAAATGAATTGGATTGGGATCCAAACCCAGAACTTCACGTTTCACAGACCATACAACTGTACCATAAAGCCAAGTTATGAATGCGCTTTAAAAACATTTTCCACATGACAAACGACCGCGCATTGAAATTTTATGGTGTGTGAAATTCCATTAATGGTCTTACATAAGGATGTTCGCATGAATAGATTGCACTGTCGCCGGTGAAACGTCAATAGTATTTGTATTTGTATAGCGCAATGTAATTGAAACTGATGTACTTTTAATTTAGTTTTGAATGTATTTTTGTGGTATTGTGGTATTCATTGATGGGTGATAATGTAGCGTTCATAATGGTGTTTTAATTCAATTGTCCATCATATAAAATTTGGACTGCCTCGGTGGCAGTTAGGTAGTTGTATTACGGTACGATTATAATGCCGAAGTCTCGGGTTCGAATACCGAGTCGGATAACGTGATACTAGATATTTCTATTTATTATCAGCTCGGACATTGTGGGATACTCAAGGCGGAACGTGGTTATCCTAATGCGACGTTTACCTATCCCTTCTGCAAAAGTACCGTGAGTTTATGTATGTACGTAAGAAATGTGGAGTAATTGCGACTTTGGCCACTCAAATATTATAGAACACACACGGCTTCACATTCACACTTTTGCTTTATTTGGGAATCGAACCGAACACTTGACGGTTGATAGTTGAGTTGATACCACAGACCTATGAGGCGATCAAATTAAATTGTTCTTTTAACCTAAAACAAATGAGTAGCATATGGCTAAGTTAATGGTCAAATCGATAAAAAAAGGAACCCCAATAATCGATATAATCGATATCGTTTTTTAATCAATTAATTCTATTAAACGATGCAATGTAAAAAAATTAAAGGATTATCTATTTTCAACCTTAAAAACATTTATTAAAATTTAAATTCCTAACACAGTAACACGCATATCAAAAAATATTTTAATTTCTATTCAAACATAATTCGAATAGAGTTTAAAATAGATTGAAAAGGAAACACAATTACATTTTGTTCTATAAACTTTACAAAATTCGTCAAGCAGTTATCGACTCTAAACTTTTGTGTTAAAGTTCAAATTCAATCGACGTGTTCGGACAGGTTTTTAAAAAGGGTTCAGTTTTTTTAATAACTCATTGTGGCTTACAAAAGTCCACTTGATATTAACAAAAGATTTAACCTAAGCATTCATTTCGATCTTGTTTTGTTTGGACCACTTAAGACAATTAGGCGGTGTTTTTTTGTTAAGCACCCTTTTTAGAGATCTGTGAGAGGTAACGGTTTTTTTATTTAACATATGGAGTGGGATAATTAAATTATTTAATTGGTTAGTAGAGGCTCGTCTAGACTACAATTAAATACATTGCAACCCTAAAGAAAAGGAAAGAAACACAAAAAAAAAACGATTTCTTTTTACGATACTTTTTTACTTAGTTTTAGAATATTGTCTATTTTATTCCTCACATTATTAGAATTTAAATATACATATAAGTATATTGTGACAGTATATATGGTATAAAAAAATGCTGTAGTTTTAGTAAATCCATTCTATTGTGGTAATAAATCTTCAAATACTTGCCAGTTATGTTGTGATCGTTTAAAACTTATTTGTATGAAATATATGCGACGTGTTTCTTTACAACATTGTGTATAAGAATGATTTCCATAATACCTATTATACAGAAGAATCTTCCAAGGAAGTAGCTCCTTTGACTAATCAAAATCATATTAAAGCACGATTTTTTCCAAATATTCCCGAACACAAATGCTTAAAAATTTAATACAGATAGAAACTGAAAAACTCCTTTTAAAAGTCGATTATAGAACATAACATACTAACACGCATCTTCAAAGATTCTTACGGCCTTATTCATAGACAATTTTAAAACCTATTCTTCGCTTAAACTGAATTCAAAAGTCGTTCAAAAGGGACAAAAGATTCGATAACTTAAATATATTTTAAAACTGTCTATGAATACGGCCATTAATACTTAAACTTACAAATATTAAACATTTTTATTGATTATTTATTTATTTGTTAAAATTAGTACGGTTAACACTAATCACAAAAATGAACCGTATACCTACTTAATTTGCAAAATTACACGATTCTCAAAAAACATTGGCAAAAATTCCCGCCCAAAATTACCTGTCAGCTTAAAAACAAACTCACGGAACCAACAAACATCAACCGCACTTCAACTCTTCACAACTTTGGAAAACGAATCAATGATTTTTTAATTAAAAAAATATACCTCATATTTACACAAAAATTAACTTTAACACCTAATCATAAGATTGAAAATCGTTTGGGCACATTACCGCCTGATAAAAATCACTCTTTAATTGTGTAGGGAAGTGGTGAGAACTTTTTCGCGTTGTTTTTTGCGTTTTTTTTTGCGCAGTTGAAGTGCGAATGTTTCCGCGTTCGCTTTAGCTGAGTGCTATCGAGATTCAGCCGATAAGGGCAATTGTTCTAAAGGTGTTTTTAAAATGAACAAAAACTAGGTTTAGGGGTGAATTGACCACCTTGGGCATTGAAGTTTTGATGGTAGTTTTTGACGGCTGTGAAGGAAAAAAAAATGTTTTCTCCTGTAACCACATATTGACTATTTTGCACCTGGTACTAACAATACAGATTATGGTTATATATCGCCGATCAGAACATTAATAATTCTAACATTATTTATTCATTTGTCTTATTACACAGATCCGGCAAATGAGCAAACAGGTCACTGATGGTAAGTGATCACTGCCGCCCATGAACATCCACAACGCTGGATCATGGATGTGTTGCCGGCCCATTTGGGAAGTGAGCGGAGAGGAACAAGGATAGGAAGAGGAAGGGGGTATTGTACATCCGGAATCTTACTCATCGAATGAAACGCAACAGCAAAGCTGTCGCTTCACGTCGATTTTGTGTGAGACAGCGGTACTCCCCCGGATGAGCCTGCCCATTCATGCTGAGTCATGAAAGACAACAGCGTGGCTCTACCACTTTCAAAAACTCAACTGTCATGTGACCAATAATGATTTTTTTGGGTCTGAATGTGACGCCGAGGTGTGGAGTTTATTCTGATAGCCATGAGACAAGACTTTAGTACCCTTCTGTATGCACAGGATTATGTGTAACCCTGTTGCATTTTTTAAATAAATTGCTGGGAATATAGATTTAAGGTGAGAGGACATATTTGGCAGCATTTGAAACCTGTGAGAAAAATGTATGCACGTAAGAATTTATACTTACTTTTAAGATAAAAATCAATTTTATCACGACTGTTTACAATAGCCTATCAATTGCCACCATAATTAAAAATCACAGACACAGTGACACACCTGTATATTCATGAAAAAATAAAACAATTTTCCTGGTTAAAGACTGACTACAGTATGAAGCCATGTCCATCCATCCATCAGCCAAAGGAAGTCCACTGCTGAACATAGACCTCTCCCAATGATTTCCACAGTGACCTGTTGGAGGCAGCCTGCATCCAGCGACGTCCCGCGACCTTTACCAGGTCGTCTGACCACCTAGTGGGTGGACGTCCCACGGTGCGCTTTCCGCTTCGTGGCCTCCATTCGAGAACTTTTTGGCCCCATCGGCCATCAGTTCTCCGTGCTATATGCCCATAGCACATGCCCGGGGCACACAGCACGGAGAACTGATGAAGCCATGTACACAACATAAAAGGACGTGTGTAAATCCGGCTCATTACCGTATCGTGTTTAATACCTGGCTTAAGCCGCAAGTTATTTCTGCGGTTCATTTTCCTCGCGATCAAGTTAAGCCTTCGTATTGCCAAAGTTGTGGCAAAACATGTTCGATATTTTTTGGTAATTTTCCGCGTTTATTCTTGCATGCTTGTTGTTTATTACTTTCTTTAATGTTAAAGAAATATCGCGAGTTTGGATTTTGGAAGGTATGTGAAACTTTTTTTTTGTATAGGTCCGGCAAACGAGCAAACAGGTCAACTGATGGTAAGGGATCACTGCGACCCATGCACATCCACAGTGCTGGATCATGGATGTGTTGCCGGCCCAATTGGTAGGAGAGAAGGGAGGAAAAAGTATGGGAAGAGGAAAGAGGTAATGGCGTTCCGGCAATCTCACTAATTTGTACCAGTCCAGCGTGGACTAAACCCTAAAACAGTGTTAATGATAGAGAAGGCCCGTCCATTGCAGACCACAGCAATCTCATTTATAACAATGTTTTTTTACCTGTAGTCCATCATAACGCCTGCTACACACGTTCAAGTCCGTTTGCAAACGTGAGTTTGTATCAGTCTCGAATCGAAAATTTTAACGTTTGCGCAGTTATTTTACCCACACGTTCCAGTAAACTGGTGCAAACACAAACTTTCACAGTCATATTGTTAAGCTCCATTTACACAGGGAGAGCTTCTCGCCTCCAAGATACAATTATCGTAAGAATATAAAAAAGTTGCATCGTTTAAACGTTTGTCAGAACACGATGATCTATGGCGGTTATGTCATGCGATAATCGCATACGATTCTCGCCGCGAGAAACTCCCCGTGTAAATGGGGCTTTACGTGTGTGACGGCCATAAACCATAGACAATACAAACGCTTTGGAACTCGTTGTAATCGTAGTTGTGAAGTTGAAAACCCCGCATCAAAACGAATATTATTTTATTTCTTTAATACAAAAATCAATAAAAAAATTACTTCCCATACACAAAAATAAAACTATTTCACCAATAACCGGACGAACGCGCCATTTTACATCTGGATCAAAATTTATTCGGAACTTGTTAGCTGAGCGCCCCAGTTCGCCTCGCCCGCAAACTTCAACCATATTTCATTTTGTCGTCATCCAACCCGCGATATTTGTGTTTTTTCTTCGTAAAAAAAGCTATACTTGCGCCGAGTTGTTGTTTTTCAAGTTTGTACTGTACAGATGGATTTATTGAGATGTATATAAATATTTACTGGTATATCATACAGCGGGTGGTATAGCGTTCATAATTATCACTTTGGTGAAGAACATCGTGAAACTTGTACATTTATTTATTTATTTAAAAATGGTACATCAACAGCATTATACATTAGATCGCTTACTTTTTTAATAAATATTACGACTGTATTAAAATGTAAATGCCCATGATAGGCATACACAGCTTCGGCCAAAATAGACAACAACTATATAACAATAAAAACTATAACTATAACTTGTACATAATAGGTTGATAAATAAAATAAATAAATAAATACACCCAACAGTCACATACATAGTCCTGACCCCACACTAACATCGAGTCTTATGTCGTGGGTATCAGAAACCACGGGAGACTTTTCGGTCTCACAAACACCATGATGATTTACCATGGTATGTGAAGTCCGTAACCTGCACTAGGCCAGCGTGGTGGACTATGGTCAAATCCCACTCAATCTAAACAGGAATCATTAATTATAAATAATAATAATAAATACACCCAACAGTCACATACATAGTCCTGACCCCACACTAAGATCGAGTCTTGTGTCGTGGGTATCAGAAACCACTCCCTCAACTCACGAACACCCAGACCCGAAATAAATATTTGTGGGCTACACAAACATTTGTCTCGGCGCTGGGATCGAACCCGCGGCCTATCGTTTCACAGTCGACGTCTAACCAAACTACGCCACGGAGGCTGTCCATAGTTAAAGCGGCAATCAAAATAAATACGTCGTCAAATAAATAATATACCTACCTAGAATACCAACTGGACAACATATTAGCGACTTAATTAGCAACATATGTTAGGGTCATCTTATGCCAGTATTTGTTAGTTTTATTAATATTATGTAGGTAAAATTACTTTTAATAATATGAATGTTTTTGCATTTTGGTCAATAGATTAGCTAATTTATTTCTTTTATCCTAATTTATATATATATTATATTGTGTTACATATTTTTATAAAATGTTTAGTATTTCTTAATTATTTTACAAACACAAATGGATTTATGAAACATATTAATTAATCTTTAAGTTTGTTATCTTTGTACCTCCGAGAGAATATATATAAGAGAGACATTAATTTGTCTGGACATTAATTCCATCACCGTTATAGTGCGTGGTGATTGACTATGACACATGGCTCCGAAAAAGTCAGAGATGTACCCTGGGATTTGAACCCACGACCATCGGGAACATGTTGGCAGCCGCGTCTGGTCCGTTTACCAACAGCCCACCACGCACTTTTTCATCAAACCAATTACCGTTCGTTAAAACATTAAAAAATACTACGTAGTATAAATATCGCATCATTTTATTCCTTGGAGCACATCAAGCTGTCAATTAGGGCATCTTTAGATTAACATCTCGGGGTCTGTGGATTTATGTTTGACAATTTCGCGGCGTCCCTTTGGTGCTTTTTCTTTGAAACCGTTTATATTCTTTTGTATCTTTTTTGAAGGGTACGCGTGAAGATTATGTTAGAGATTTGGTGAAAAAAATTTGGAATTGGGAACTTCGATGTATGAATGTCAACTTCGATAGAACTGATTCGAGAATTAATAATGTAGTTTGTGCGAGTTTCGTTAAGACTAGTTTAAAGAAATCTTGTGGTATTTTAGATACATTTTCTAATTAAAATATTATTTATTCGAGAGGATTTCACAGAATGTTTTTGTGACAGATATTTCAGTGTTAAGACACCCAGACTTCAAACAAATGTACTTTACAAATCTTACAAACATGTATGGGCTTTGAAGGAATGCCTTACTGCTTTATAGTTGTTTTCTTAACCAACTGCGCAATAGGTCTTTAATAATTGGTCCTACATAACCTTAAAAACCCTAAAATCCCAGATCTTGTGTCGTCAATTGACCCTCTCAGCACACAAATCATAATCACCAACTAATTTCTACTTTAATGTAGTTTTTATAAGTTCCAAATTTGAATGAGTGTACGAAACTTTTGTATGAATAGTAACAAGGATTAGTTTTTTGTTGTCAAGGACCGTTAGCGTACAGATTTAGTGATCGTGACGTCATTATTTGCTATTTATAAATACCTTAAATATAAATCATAACAAAAATCCCATCAAAATATTTACTTACAAACGTTAAACTCCCGTTATCTCTGGCCATTACGAATCAATTCCATTTGAAACTTCAGTACCGACACGATAATCTACAGCTCAGACAGAGTGAGATAAAAGATACTTCAGGCTGTAGGGGTGAAAGAGATGAAGGTATGAATATGCAAGTCATCCTCAAATATATTCGGACGGTAATGATGCGTCAATCATAACGATGAGATAAAGATATTGTAAGCTTATACTTTAGCTTGTAATTATGTAGCGTCATGCATAAGTTATACAAGGGTAGGACAGAGATCATAGTATTTGGCTAGTATATTGGTGCCAATGCATGGCAACAAGAGAACCTTTAGTCAACGCACATAAACTTTTATTTTATTGAAAATGATATGGTTAAAAGTATTATTGGAACAAATGTACTTTAATTTAATTGTATGATCTCATTTTGTACACGCGTTAATTTTTATATTTGAATAATTCTTTGTTCCTTTTTTTATTTTTTCAATCGGGCCTGTCTTACCTCATCTCATACTAACATACATACATCCATTCACTCACGCCTTTTTCCCAGAAGGGGTAGGCAGAGGTGAAATCACGACCCCCACGTTTCGCCTTGTGTGTTCCGTCCCGCGGTGTGATAGGGGGCGAGCCCCACCACGATGGCCTAATTTAGGTTGGTAGTGTTTCCTTAATGATTCTGCTGTATTCCAAATAATAAATTTCATTTTATTCATCTCGATCGAGGGGCTATTTTTAAATAAATCTATGAAAAGAAACAAGAGCAAATTTAGAAGCGTGAAAACTATTTTACTGTTAAACGGAGCATGAAACACTTAAGTTCTTATTTAGTTTCCTGTGTATTGACTTTATTGCAATCTATAACAAATGTTGGAGTATTGGTAATGTCGCCGATTGGTTAGTGTGAAAACTATATACTAAATTCTTGTTTAGTTTGGTGTGTATTGGCTTGGATATTGGGATCAAATGTTGGAGTATTGGTAATGTCGCCTATTGGTTAGTGTGAAAACGATGTACTATGTTCTTATTTAGTTTGGTGAGTATTGGCTTGGATATTGGGATCAAATGTTGGAGTATTGGTAACGTCACTGATTACTGATAAGTTTAAAAATCTAGAAGTGTGTCGCGTTTAAGGATAAACTTGAAGACCATTGATTGTGCCTTGTGGGTATACTTTGGAAAGGCTTATGTTAAACATTGAGCTTTTTTTAACCGACTTAAAAAAGAGGAGGTTCTCAATTCTAGTATATCTTTTTTTATGATTAACGATGATTTTGGACAAGATTGTTGTGAAGTAGCTTTTAAGCTTTTATCTGTCTTTTGTGATTAAAGATGATGATTATTATTTATATTATTAAGATCAAAGCAATTCGTGTACTTGGAGAAAATCGATCCCTTAAAAAACGTAATTTTAATGAATAAATAAATACACGCAACAGTTGCATACATAGTCCTGACCCCACATTAAGATCAATTAAGTCTTGTGTCGTAGGTATCAGAAGGTACAAGAGAATTTACGGTCTCACAAACACCCAGACCATAGACAAATACTTGTGGGCCTCACAAACAAACACAGACAGAACGGACAAATCTCGGTGCGGGGATCGAACCCGCCGCCTCTCGTTTCACAGCCGGCATCTAACCAACTGCGCCACGGTATGAGATTATTGCTATGAACATTAAAAATAAATTGTTACTCACAGTTAACGTCGATTGAGACGTTTTCAGATACCGGAGGAATCAGTGGGTCCGTGACTGCCTGCGAATGGAAAACATTTATTTATTTTATTTATCTTATTATTTTATTTTGATATAAAATAACCTAATTAGCAAATTTAAAAAATCTAATACTCCTTATGTTTTTCAAAACAAAGAGCTCACTCTAAGTAATTTACTCGAAACGGGAATCGAACCCAAAATTTAACAGTTCTACGCCAGCTAAAAACTATAGTTACCCTGATGCCTAACCCTCCACAACATTTTATTTACGTAATAGACGCAAACATACTAACTTGACAAGTTACGTCAGTTCCAAAATCCGACCTCTGCAGTCGAAAGGAGACAGTAGCTCTGGCTTCAGAGTTGGCCAGGAGTGCGTGGGACTTCCACCAAGACACCCGGGCTGTTGGTCGACCTGAGGAGAAGAACAATGTTAGTCGACATTCCACTTCAAGCACGAACACCAATCGGAAGCGTTTTACATTCCATATTCAAAGTTAAATGTGAATGTTATTGAAAAACTATTTGTATCGTCGAAACGTCAGTTATCTATTCGGAACATTATTCCAAATTCAAAATCAAGCACGAACACCAATCGAAAACGTTTTCATCTCGAAACGTCACTTATTTGTAGTATTGTTCTACATTATTAATGTGTGAAAAAAAAGCCTAAGATACTAATTACTGCAACTGTCTTGCTGTGGAAGACAATTTTCATTTTTGTATTGTATTGTATTGTATCAGCCCATATACGACCCACTGCAGGGCACGGGCCTCCTCTACAATCCAGAGTACGATTGAGAGTGGTTAGGCCATATAGTCCACCACGCTGGCCTAGTGCGGGTTGGCGGACTTACACACCGTAGAATTTTTTTTAAAATCGCTACGGTATGCAGGTTTCCTCACGATGTTTTCCTTCACCGTTAAAGTGCGTGGTGATTGACTATCAATACACTCATAACTCCGAAAAGTCAGAGGTGTGCCCTGGGATTTGAACCCGCGACCACCGTGAACATGTAGGCAGCCGAGTCTGGTCCGATACCACGAGGCCACCACGCACTTCATTTTATTTCTCTTTAAAAGTCTTCTGAAAATTTACATTAATAAAGTTATGTCGTACTGTATCAGCCCATAACCGCCCACTGCTGAGCACCGGACTCTTCTACAACTGGGAATTCGATGAAGAAGGCTTAGGCCATAGTTCACCACGCTGGCTTAGTATATTTCTTGGACTTCAAACGCGAAATGCTGAAGTGATACTCTATATTAGGGTTTAAATTCAAATGTCAATTGCTCAACCAGCCTGTACTATATAAAAAGCCGCCGCTTATAATTTAACCCTCTGTATGTGCATTTACATGTCGACACGGATTTGTTTTAATCGCAAGGTCTAACGTTTAACCCCCATCACACGTCATAGAGTTTTCGCGCCGGGTGTGTTAGCCAAAATGTCGAATTCACGCGCTGTATTGTGGTACAAGATGGGAGATGTAGCGGGAAGTGAGGAGGAAGCGGCAGCGATTTTTAAAATATCGATAAATATAGTAACTTCAAATCGCAATATTAAGTATATAAATTTGGAACAGCAAACTTTTTAATATTATTGTGAAGCTATTTTTTTGTATCAAATGGGAAATAGGGATACAGTCTTAGTAATTACATGTATAAAGTCATAGTTTTATGAGACATTTGGTCTATTATTTTTGTTAGTTTCGTGGTTTGGTCTATGACCCGTAAAATTATCCATTTTTCGATAAAATTTGTTTAAGAATATAGCAGTACTTAAAAAGTTTTATGCAGATTTTTTGAATCATGATATCTAATATTAAGGCATCGGCTGTCAAAACCGCTGTTATTCTAATTTATTTCGAACTAATCTAAGCTAAATTGTCGTCAAAATTCCCCTAGCAACCAATACAGATTTGTGTCCCAATCGAAACCCCATCTTCGGCACAAAACAATCCATATAAAAATCGCTTTCCTCTCATGATTGTACCACACAATCCCTACTTGAGAAGGGTCGCCGGCCTCTTTGTTTTACAATTTTTTTCGTGTTTTGTTCCCATCGGCTTCCGTGTTGTAGTTTTATCCTTCCGCCGGGTGGCCCGTTTAACAATATTTACACGTTTAAGTGTAAATCTGACTAATGCGGTAAACTTTGCGTATTTATTGATTCCCTTAAGTGTATTGTATTGATAAATAACAGCCACTAACGGCCGCTGGTGCCGAAGGTTCTAGAGTGCCACGTACAAGCAAGCGAAGTGTCGGACGCACACCCACAAGATGGACTGACACCTGGTTAAGGTCGCAGGAATTCGCTGGATGCTGGCTTCCAACAGGTCTATGTCCATGTCCATGGGGGGCCTATGTTCAGCAGTGGACTTCCATTGGCCGAAGAGAGAGAGATAACAGCCTCATACTTAGTTCTCACCCCACATTAATATCGAGTCTTGTGTCGTGGGTATCAGGAACAAAGAGAGACTTTTCGGTTTCACAAACACTCAGAACCGAAACAAATATCTGTGGATCACACAAATCATTGTTTCGGCGCGAGGATCGAACCCGCGGCCTCTCGTTTCACAGCCGTCGTCTAACCAACTGCGCCACGGTGCTGTCTACTATTTACAAACAGATTATATGAAGGCCAAAATACCACTTACGTTATAACATCCAAGAAATTTCTAGAACATCTCAGCTAAACCCATTGTACAACAAAAATAACCCACCTTTGTTAAATAATCGCTTTTCAACTGCATCCGAGCGCTTAAAATTCAAAAAGGTCTTACCTCCAACCGCGACGCAAGTCAAATTGACCTCTGTCCCCTCGTCATAAGGTCCAAGCACGCCGCCTCGTATCTCGTTCCCCTCTTGATTGAGGACGATTAGTCGTTCTGGAGGTACTGTGAATAATTTTATTTGCTCACTGAATTGAGAATATTCTGGAAATTTCTATTGGAGTGAATTAAGCTTGTAATGTTTACTAACGAAGAGGAATTAGGAATTTACTAACTACATTTGTTGATTTACTAAGCGACTTTATCCCAAGATTACGTGGAGCTGACATAAATTCATTCTGATGCAGATTGCAGTGGTTTTTAAGACGTTAACTCTTTTTGAAACTTGTTCTGTTAAGTCTGCAAGTCGTGTTCACATCGAGGGTGTACATACATTTGTTATTTTTAGAAACAGTATTTCTTTTGATGTTGCTGTTTGTGTATGTTCATTTTTGTTAAAGAAATAAAAAAAGTCTCTTTACAGGGTATATCTAGACTGCGACCGAAAATGAGGCCAGGTGGTTGTATTAGTGACTTCAGATGCAATGCGACTAAAAATTTCGCAAAACGAAGCGATTATTTTTGTCGAAATTTTTATCGTCGTATTTCGGTAGTAAACACATCGTATTCCTATAATTATAATTAACACTTTTTAATTTTTAAAGACACAATGGTACGCAAGGGCTCAAGTTATGATTTAAGCAAAAACTAGGGATTTAGTTACCATCAAAACACGATATTATTTAAAAAATTGCAAAAAAATCGTCACTTTTTTATGTTTTTAGCTGCATTTTGTCTGTAATCACTAAAACTGCCACCTGGCTTGGTTTTCCGTCGCAGTCTTGATATGCCCCGTATATGGTATTGGCATTAAGTAACTTTACTAAGCACAATGTAGGTCTATTGCACATGCAAAAAATTTACTATTTTGACTATATTGGTTTGGCATTTTAATAAAATAGTAAAGCTTAGAGATTGATTAAGCTCGATCACTATCCTAACAAGTACATGATATTTTGAATATATTCATTGATAGAGTATGACTTACATGGGATTTGCACCCAAGACACCTGGAGACTACTTATATAAATATGGATATACTAGCAATAGCACATAGCTATTTTATAAACACTTAAATAATGGTATTGGGTACCAATTTTTTTCCTCATGGTATGACAAATACTTACTAAGAACTGTAAGATTGAGGCGAGTGTTTTTGGTCGGTGATTTCACGAAATCCACACGGCATCTGTACTGGCCACTGTCTTCAGGCCTGACAAGAAAAAAAATAATTAATAAAATAATCGTCACATAGTCGAGCCTGGCCCTACGTTAAGCTTTTTAAGCACTCAATTATTTTAATTCGAAAAATGGCGAACCGAGAATTTTAGATATCATAATCATAATTTTGCGCAGATATTTGTCTTATACCATTTGACCTGGTAAATTTCAACATGAATTCAATGCAAAATATGTTTTTGTCTCACCCGGGAACTGAACTGACTATTAACAGCATGTATACTGCCAGAATTGCAAGTGCACCAATAATAATACATGCCAAATTATATTAATATTGCAAATAAAACAACTTTTATCCAATCCGTTTTACCAATATTTGTGAATCACACAAACATTGCCGACACTGGAATCGAACCGGCCCCTCTCCCCTTTTCCAAAAATATCGCATTACCAATCGGTTGGCGTTGTAAGAAACTTAATACGATTGATAAAAACGGCTTTTAATAAAACAAACTAGGGCATACATTTACATGTGTTTCGGGTATTTTGTCTGTATTTTGGATATAAATTACACCGGTACCAAAAGGACGTGTATCACTATTTATCCTACATATAATATATACTTTATTACCAGTGACATAAGGAACTTAATTCAGAAAAATCATAATGTGAGTTATGCCCTTTTGGAACAATGCGTCGATATAGAGGCCATTTGTTTAATCATAGACAAAAGAGAAAAAAAAAGAATTTGTATGAATGTTTTTTGTGGGTACACTACCCTATCCCCTATATTAAGCCGTCTTGTCCGTTGCCTGATTAATACCGTTTAGGGGTAAAGAAGATTTAATAATAATGGTATATTTTCGACTGTTAAATTCATATGACTTTACTAAATAAAATATTCAAAAATCAAATGCTGAGTGAGACGTATATAAAAATATATTCATCTATTACATACATATGATATATCATACGAAAGACCACGAGTAACTTTCCGGTGGATATATCATTTAGGGGTGACAAAACATTTATTTCGGTGCGAGAATAGAACAGCCAGCTTTTTTTGCGATGAATGGTGACGAGCATGTCATTCACGTGATGGTAAGCGATACGATCGTTCATGGACAGTAGCAAAACCAAACAACACCATGAATGACAAAGTAATGCTTGGCATTTCACTGCGCTCGTCATTCTGAGACATAAGACGTTAAGTCTCACTAGTCCAGTAGTTACTCTGGCTACAATGTCCTTCAAACCGGAACACAACAGTACATTACACTGCTGTTTGGGCTGTTTCGGCTTTTAATCAGGACCTTGCTTCTTATGGCTAAGTGATAATTGAGCTCACCTCAGTTTAGTAAGTACCAATATAATAATAATAAATAAATAAACCCAACAGTCACATAAGTACTCCAGACCCCACATTAATATCAAGTCTTGTGTCTGGCGTTTCAGAAGCTACGAGAGACTTTTCCGTCTCATAAACACCTAGACCCGAGACAAATACTTGTGGGCCTCACAAACATTTGCCTCGGTGCGGGGATCGAACCCGCGGGATCTCGCTTCACAGGCGATGCCTAACCAACTGCGCCACAGAATCTGTCTAATATGGGGCTTAGGGCTGAGTGATGATATCTAATTACTTAAGCTTACCTTAATTTCGTAAGTACCAATATAGCCGGTCTGGTATCACTCCGAAACGAGGCTCTCACTCCTAGGATAGCCGGATCAGACCAGTGCGTGGTAACGCCTTCTCTAGTGTCCACTCTGTTGACAAAAAACATTAAAAATAAATATTTATAATCTCGTTGAAAGCCACATCTTTACACAAGGCACTTTTCAACGACACAGTCGAATTGTACTCCATCCATCAGCCAAAGGAAGTCCACTGCTGAACATAGGCCTCCTCCAATGATTTCCACAGTGACCTGTTGGAGGCAGCCTGCATCCAGCTACGTCCCGCGACCTTTACTAGGTCGTCTGACCGCCTTGTGGAATTGTACTCAATAGGAAGAAAATAAGAAATAAAAATGCTGGTTCGTTTAATTATAAATAAAAAATTGCATTCAATAGTCACAAATATGGTATTAATAAAACGTTAACATCACTGTCTTGTGTCGTGGATCCCAGAAAGATACCGGAGATTTTTCTGCCTGAACACATTCCTCTAAATAGACATTTCGAGTGTGATTGCTTAGAACATAGCCCACCACGCTGGCCTAGTGAGGGTTGGCGGACTTTTACATACCATAGATATTTATACAAATCACTATAGTATGCAGGTTTCCTCATGATGTTTTCCTTCACGCGTTCTTCTTCTTCTTCTTCCGTTATAGTGTGTGGTGATTGACTATGAATACACGCATGACTTTAAAAAGTCAGAGGTGTGCCCTGGGATTTGAACCCGCGACCACCGTGGACTTATAGGCCGCCGCGTCTGTTGCCAACAGGCCACTCACTTTATTATGTGAAAACATACTTAAATCCTATTCCATTACGCTCAAAATTATCTCGGGTTTTTTATAAAATGTACTATGAATCGGCATACAAATATACTAAGTGAAATACACCATCATAGTATAAGTATTACAGCGATATACACGAATTTACTTTTACGAGAGAAAAGAGCGACACGGAAATACGTGTCACAGAAGCCAATCTCCATATAAACTCTTGGATTAACTTACACAGCCACGGCAGTGTGTCGACCAAGCTCGGTAAAACAACACAAAATATTCTCAACTATTTTTTTCATCTACCAATCCCCAGCTAACAGATTAAAAAGTGTTTTATTGTCCAATTATAAAAAACAGCAAATATTTTGGATATTTGATAACGTAACTCTCAAAGTTATAATTTGATAACGTAACTGTCTCAAAATTAACCGTCAATAAACTAATTTGTACTATAAATAATTCACTTTTCTCGTAATCGTATTCTCTTCTGATAATAAGTAGTTGATGGATACTTACAAATATTTATATTTAAGAGTCATTATAAACGTTTCTCTCAAATCAAAGTCTGTTTAACATAAATAAATACCTTTCTACACTGCCTCGGTGGCGCAGTTGTACTAAGGTATAAAGCTGTGGTCTCGGGTTCGAATCCCGGGTCGAGCAAAGTGATAATCGATTTTTCTATTCATTATCAGCCTGGAGTCCGGAATTTGTGCCCGATATGGTGTTAGGCTCGCCCCCTATCACATCGTGCGACGGAACACATTAAGTAAAACGTGGGTGTCCTGGTTGCACCTCTGCCTACCCCATTTTGAGAAAAGGGCGTGATGTTTATGTATGTATGTACCTTTCTATAAGTCGTTTTTCTATTCAAACTAGGCCGCATTATACTTTCAATCCGTCTCATCTTTATCTGTGTCGAACTTGGCTACAATCTCACTTATTTTTAATTGGAACAGAATCTAAATAGGATTACAAAATAGTACATTAATTTTAACTAGCTATGCATTTATATGCAGTAAAATTTTATGCACTTTCATAATACTACCGTTAACTGTACAGTTAAATACAAATCGTGGTTAGTTAAATCGTATTGCTCATCGGAATTAATTTATTTAAATGTTTGTTCTAACTGAATGTTTATGTATTAGTTTATGTATTTTGTTATTTACCGATGCAATTGGTACTCGGACTAATTATGAAGATAAAATTAATATCCAATATTATCAAATAGTACGATAAATATTAATTATATCTGGATCACTGGTGGTAGGTCTCACATGTGACCAGGTAGGTACCACTGCAATGTCTATTTCTCCCGCCAAACAGTAGTGTAAACGCACTGTTGTGTTCCAGTTTGAAGGATATTGTAGCTAGAGTAACTACTGGACATAATGAGACTTAATATCTTATGTATCAGGATGACGAGCGCAATGGAATGCCAGGCATTGCTTTGTAGTTCATGGTGTTTGGTTTTGCTACCGTCCATGAGCGGACGTATCGCTTACCATCAGGCGAATGGCTCGCTCGCCATTTACTGCAATAAAAAAAACTCTTTGTAATAATACGCGACTCTGTACCAAATTTTCGGAATTTTCCGGAATCGTGCCTTATCACAGCCAGCGAATCGTCTAACCAACTGCGCCGAAGCTGTCATGGTATATGAAGATCGCTTTCAATGGAAAATAACAGCCAAATCATCGAGTCACGATGCGTATAATCTGTGATTAAAGTTATATTAATTGACAGCCGACGGTGACCGTCTGATGGTAGACGGTAAGACTGGTGAGAATGCTTCTAAGCCGTCTAATACTCTTGATATTTATGCACGAATTTATATATTAATTAATAATTAGATTCACTAGGATTATTGGGAATACGTGTTTAATTATGTAATTAATAATTATTTTTTATTCTGTTTTAAATTTGGGGCTTTTGGCGACATTTTCACCATGTCAACCCCATCATACTAAATTATCTTAGACTTTATTCTATATTATTCATTAATTTGAAAATAACTATGGCTGTTTTAGGGAGAGGTTCCGATAGAATGGTTTGAAAAACCCTAACATCTAACAAATTAATTTTGAATGTATTAATCAGAGTCTCCCTTACAATCTTAGTCTTGACACATTACATCAACACGTGTTGAACATCTTCCACATTAATGAATATTATTTCTTGATATTTTAAAACTGAAGGGAGATATGTGGAAATCTGCATTAGGTTTTACATAGCTTTTACAAAGAATTTCTATGACCTGCATCTATTAAGTCTACGTGGTTGAGGCTAAGGCTTAGATACCTCTCAATAAAACCGAAAACAACCCTTTGCTCGCGCTCCATAATTGGCTGGTCTCATATATTATTTTTATCACATGGCTTACCGAGTGCAGCTCATAAATTTAGTATTCAGACATATGGAATTATATCGACAAACCTTCATTCAGATTCACATCTCTCAACGCAGTAACATGTGCTCTTAAAGATATACATCGAGAACAATATATCAATGAGAACCCAAAGAATTAACGAAGAACCACAACGAACAAAAAGCTTTCTCAAGATGGATTATAGAATTGCATCCCTTCTAACATTACATCCATCCAGTAAAGAATGTTTCTAAATTACCCCAACCGAGATTACAGCATACGATACTCATGAAACCAATCTAGATTTTCCTACCAACCATCCTTTCCCATCCCGGATTTGAACCCCTGCTCAATCACCAGCCAAGCTACAATCCCCTCAGTCTAAACGATAAACTTTGCAATTGTATCGAAATACACGTATATTTTTGTTTTATGCGAAGTCGACGACGCAAGTTTGCAAAGTTTTACTATATCGTAGTGCCATAAAATAAGAATGTGACTTGTACTTGGGAATAACTTACAAGTTATATATATATATTTTATGATGATGTTTACTTGAATTTTTTAAATTGACGCGTAGGATTTTTCTGTGTCACAGTGGATTTACAACGGATAATGTTATAGGTATTTTCACCTGTAAACAGCGTGTTTAAACTCACGTACACTTACGACAAATACAGAACCTTTTTTCTCTGATATTAATAAAAAAATAGCCTATATCCCATTGGGGTAGACAAAAAATTATCCGTGGAGCATACAAATATATTAGGGTAAGATAGTTTTATTGAACTTTGTAGTTTGTTTTTTACTAAAATTCGTCAGAATAATACATAACTTACTATCAAGTGGACCGCTAACTTGACTACTTACAATAAAAATTCAAAAACATCATATTCTCTCTCTATATATTCAGCCACAATAAGTCAAACGCCTCTCCCATAGATTTCCCTATAAGAATTGAACTCATAACCACGACAGCAGAAAGACATCAATGGATTACCTTTTTTGGGCCTTTTATGGTGGACGTATCTTTTAAACAAACACAATGCTAATACAAGCAGCTCCTAGCTTGTCCAATCATCCGATATGCGTGGTATCTTAAGGCCTTATCTGTCTTTTTAACAAACACAATGCTAATACAAGGCAACTCCCGGTTCGGTCCAATCATCCGACTCGGTCTACCTGCCGACTCAATTTGGTAGAAGCGATATCGTAAGCGGTTTCGGCAATCGCAGTCGATAGCTGATTCTATCGGAAGGTGGCCCTTGTGTGAAAGGATTGGAGATTTCGCCGCCTTGGAGTAAGCAGATTTTAAAAAGGTTAGGTTTGTGTTTCGTTAATTCTGGTATTGAATCAAGTATTCATTATAATTAATCTTTTTTTTATTGCATAGGCCCGGCAAACGAGCAAACAGGTCACCTGATCGTAAGTGATCACCTTCCCCCATAAACATCCATAACGCTGGATTATGGATGTGTTGCCGGGCTAATTGGGAGGGGAACGGGAAGGAAAAATGATGGGAAGAGGACAGGGATATTGGGCATCCAGCAATCTTTAGAATAGTAATGTTAGCCTTTGTTCAGCAGTCGACTTGGTCTGGTCGAAGAGAATAATTTTTAGAAAATTAAGGTTGACTATGTTAAATAGCTAATTTCACCAACTAAACGTATATGCTAGTATGAATGAGGATATCTGTAGAAGAACATTAGCTAAAATATCTCTAGGATCTAGAGGATCACTAGGTGAAGTGAAAATGAGCAGGAAACACAAAATTTACGGCCAATGTGGCCGGAAAAGACTCAGTTGGAGTCCACGTGCCAGGTAGATTTGGAATATTGCCCTAAGAAAGGTATCAAAGTCGCTAGAACATGTTCTTTTCTTATACCGCGTTGAGGCAATGCTGCGAAGAATCTATGTTCAACAGTATACTTCGTTGCTGAATATTATAATGTAAATATTTGTCAACGATTATCACCGATATGGCGATAGAGTTGCACCTCTGTTAGATAAAAAAACTGTTTTTATGTACATTACCAACAGTTTAATTCACAAAGATACATTTCACCTTCTAAATGTAATACTGTCCACTCATACTAGCCTACACAAACACGCTCAAGCATTTAAGTCAGATTTACAAACACCGAAACGTTTCCCTCAAACAGTGTGCCTCAAGACAAATTTGTATGCTTTCAACAAGCGGTTGTATGCAATGTGACGTTGAACGTCGACAGAAGACATTGGTGAGAGTACCTTCATGTACTATGTAAGTTTTGACTGAAATGTAAGCATTTATTATTGTATAATACGCGCATCTTACGATATATTATGTAAAAGAGTTTTTTTTTATTACAATGAATGGCGAGACGAGCACGCCATTCGCTTGATGGCAAGCGATACGACCGCTCATGGACAGTAGCAAAACCAAACAACATCATAAATTACAAGGCAATGTAATTTAAATGCCGTTATGCCTATTGCATATAAAGGACCTACCACCTTATCAACATGTGAATTCAGAAAATCCATAATATGGACAATCACACCTAAATATCTAGTCCAAAGCGTGAGAATATAACTCATACATAGCTACTATACAAATACACAATCATTCATAACTTTTTAACAGTCTCCATGGCGTAGTTGGTTAGACGCCGACTGTAAAACAAGAGGGTGCGGGTTCGATCCCGGGACAAACACAAATGTTTGTGGGGCCCACAAATATTTGTGTCGGGTCCGGGTGTTTATGAGACCTAAAAGTCTCTCGTAGTTTCTGATACCCACGACACAAGACTTAAGTGATCTTAATGTGGGGTCATAACTATGTATGTGACTGTTGGGTGTATTTATTTATTATAACTCACGCCTTTTGCCCAGAAGGGCTAGGCAGAGGCGCCTTGACACCCACATTTCGCGGTGTGTGTTCCGTCCCACGATGTGATAGGACGCAAACCTATCGCCATATCGGGCACAAATTCCTGACTTCGGGCTGATAATAATGTAAAAAATCCATTGTCCCTTTATTCGACTCGTGATTCGAACCCGAGACCTCAGCTTTGCTATCGTACCGTATTATAACTACGCCACCGAGGCAGTCAATATACAAATGTATAACTATAGAATAGTGTACACAAATAAACAGTCAATCAGACGTCAATCACGTCACGGTAAGCCTGCGCGGCGATTACTAAGCAAAGCCGCGAGAGTTCAAGCATCGATTACCAGATGAAGCCGGGCTTTATTAAGATATTTTATGCTTTTATTAATTTTGGCACCGTGGGACGTTCTCTGGCCAGATGGCGGGACTTGCACAAGAGGCCCGGCAGCGACTGGATGCATGAAGCAGCAGACCGGGCTCTGTGCCGTATTTTGGGAGAGGCCTATGTCCAGCAGTGGACTGCAACGGGCTGATGATAGCGCATCGTGGGAGGGAACACAAGGCGAAACGTGGGTGTCCTGGTAGCACCTCTGCCTACCCCTTCTGGGAAAAGGCGTGTGTTTATGTATGTTAAGTATACCCTATCACCAACAAAGACTGCTCTCATTAACCTCGGAAGTAACCTGGACTCATATTACTCTAAACGAGTAATTACAAGACTCAAAAAAACAAGTGGAAAATATATCTCCTGCTAAAAATTCAAGACATGATTAGAAAATGAAAATTCCGCTGCGCTAGCTTTAAGCCGTTTAGCGGACTGATTTGTAGCGAGCAGTGATGGAATGTTCGCGGCGAATGTTACTTTGGTAATAATTCTGGGAATATTATTTATGGAGGTAGATTAACGGGCATACTTTGTTGTACCACTTTAAAAAATTATAGGATATATCGTTCTGTATTCCATGGGATGGGAGCAAAATGGATTGCCAGGAACGTTTTAGGTTCGATCATACTCACACATTCATCACAAACATAAACACACGCCTTATTCCCAGAAAGGGTAGGCAGGGCTACCAGAACACCCACATTTCGCATTGTATGTTCCGCCGCACGATGTGATAAGGGTCGAGCCTATCGCCATATCGGGCACAAATTCCTGACTCCGGGCTTATAATGAATAGAAAAATCCATGATCACTTTGCCCGACCCGGGATTCGAACCCGAGACCTCAGCGTTGCAACCGTATCGTGGTACAACTACGCCACCGGGGCAGGCCAAATCATACTCTAATAATAAATTAAACGAATGTGTTCATAATTCAAAGACAGAAATTTGGAATTTGAAAGGCGAAGATTGGTAAAATTTTTCACAAGGCCAGTTTGACGTATAGAGGTATCCAATATCGATGAGAAGCCAAGCTTAGCTTCGAAATATTTTAATTGCAATAATACATCACCATGAATATAATACCATTCACCATTTATCATCGTTAATACCAAAAATACTTCGAATCTAAAAAGGGAATCTCTCAAAACCGGCCATTTTCTAAATTCAAATAATTTGAAACATAAAAAAATGAAATTTGAATTTCGAATGTATCTCCTTTAATAACTGGTGGGTGTCAGTCGCCATCTTTAAAAGTATATCCCGGCAAAATTAGACGGGCGTTACGTTTCCTACGAAAGCTGAATACAAAACTAGCAACTTAATTTAGAAGCGTATATTTCTTGGTAATCTCCCTTAATCGTATGTAAATAGAGGTTTTAAGTTTACAGTGCAAACTATAAACCATAATTTCGCTTAGGAATAGAAGTTTAATAAATATTGTTTCCTTTTGTTGGAATAGGGAAATGTTTTTTTTTGTCGTATGTTGTGAATTATTTAAACTGACATATTGAGAAATATATTGCAATTAATTGTAATAGTAGGAAGGTAAATTGATTAGTTTTTTTTTTTGAGAAATCAATAAATATTTTGAGGATAAGTTATTATACTATGAAGTATGGAGTGTATCATTACTGTCGAGAAAATTATTTTATTATTATTTTATTTTAATTTTATTTTCACATTCATAGTCCTGTCTCCACACTAGGTTACACATCTTGTGTCGTCTTAACTACGAAAGACTCTTCGGTCTCACAAACCAGACCCGAAACAAATAATTGAAGATCACGCTTATATCAGTGCAGGAATCGAACCCACGGCTTCTCGTTTCACAGCTGGCGTCTAACCAACTGCGCACAGAGGCTATATATTCGTATATTTATCTAAAACACGTATTAAAAGTAAGTAATGTAAGTCCGCCAACCCGCTCTAGGCCAGCGTGGTAGACTATATGGCCTAACCACTCTTAATCGATTCTCTCGATTGTAGAGTAGGCCCGTGCCCAGCAGTGGGACGTATATGGGCTGATAAAAAAAAACCAGATACTTATGGTTTATCAAGCTATGGTAGTATCAGTTCTTACAAACAAGATGGCATCATTAAGCCGCGGTGAAGGACGGCGGGGCTCAAACGATAACGATGTTACACTCGCACCTGCTACGTCAATATTCTTTTTGTATCGATTTGATGTGTGAGATATTTTAATGTTTTTTTTTTATTAAGAGAAGTTTGGAGGAGTTTTATAGTGATAATAATATAACCTAAGAGTGTTTATAATATAGAGGGAGCCTTGGTACTTCAAAAACATAGATAAAATGGTGGTGCCGGGCCACCTTTTTCTGCCCTCCTATTGGCTTACATTTGACAGGTTGTCCAAATGCGCGAATTATTTAAAAAAATAAAAATGTTTAGGGCTATTAAATTCCACTCAATTTCGTATTAGACGATTAATAATTTAATTTAATTTTGATTATCAACGGTACCTAGAAATTTGTTAAATAATTCATAAAATTTCGCTAATATAGCAGTGCTAAGAGTACCAACATTACGAACAAGAAAATATCTACGTTTTTGAAGACTCAAATATGTAAGAGCTCCCTCTATATTATAAATACTCTGAATAAAAACCTCTACATCACTATGACGATGTGATATATTTGCAGACTTCGATTTGGATGGATGAAAATATTGGCACAGACTGAAATATTGTGCGGTTATTGTATAATTTATTGTACAAAAAATATATTATGTAATTCAAAGAGTTTTCACACTATTTCGTCATTATTAATATATAATTATATATATATATATATATATATATATATATATATATATATAATGCCGTTGAATTACTGCAATGGCTTCAATGTTTATGTTAATTATTATAAATCGATTATAAATTGGGTCGATAAACTGTAGATATTTATATCCACCGGATACGACGGATTAAGTTGATTTACGAAGTGCGGGAGACAGTACCATTATTACTCCAAAAGGTACAATACAATTTATATTTCAAACCAGTGAACACGTTAAGGGCTTACGTCTGTCGCACACTTTGGATTTATAAGGCAAATATTTATTGGGTAATATGATAAACATATTAACATAGCACGGGGAACTGATGGCCGATGGGACCAAAAAGTTCTCGAATGGAGGCCACGAAGCGGAAAGCGCAGCGAAGGACGTCCACCCAATAGGTGGTCAGACGACCTGGTAAAGGTCGCGGGACGTCGCTGGATGCAGGCTGCCTCCAACAGGTCACTGTGGAAATCATTGGGAGAGGCCTATGTTCAGCAGTGGACTTCCTTTGGCTGATGGGATGGATGGATGGATGATAAACATATTGGGCCTTATTTAAACTCGAATTAGCGAAGGTTTAACTTTAGTCCAAGGCGTCAGAATTGACTCGATTATTTTGAATAGCGAGGTATTCACCTTATTAATAAACACAGAATTGCATAAAGGGCTAAGTAACCATCGTATTGTAGTTACATTATTCAATATTATAGTCAAATTAATAGCCAAAATAATCGAGTCGATTCTAAAGCCTTGGACTAAAGTTGATCCTTCGCTCATCTGAATTTATTAATAAGGCCCATTGTGTTCGTTAGTACAATAAACTGTACGACTATTGACTCACATGTCATCCGTGACGTCATCAATCTATCTTTTTTGTGGTCGACATCAAGACAGGAACGATACTCCTCAAATACAATTTAAATATACAATTAATAGATTATAAAAACTAGCGAGATACGTTTCGTGTCAAGTTCCTTTTTATTCTCATAAAATAGATTGTTGTAGTGTGTAAATGTCGCTAATGTTGAATCACGATAATACTGATGTGACCATTAAGAAGCAATAAATTTCTCGGAACACCAATTTATCTATCCCTTGACATTATCTTTGTTTTTTCCATTTGCAACGGTGGTTACATTACAATATATACATGCATCAATCAGCAGGTGTTAATCGCATCTTAATAAAGTATGGCGACATTGGAAAGAAACAATCTCATTTGCATAACTGTTTAATCGACTTTGTTTTTATCATCCTTGCACTTAAGGGTGGTGAAAGAATCTTAAGATGCAGCAGTAATTATATTGTTTTTAAAACTATTGATAGATTTGGATTTCAATTATTATTTGGCGAGTAAAGTTTTCAAAATCATGAAATGTTATATTCTTCCTGCAATATTCTTTGGATTTTATTATACATCGCCACGTTCTTCTGATGCTATACATACAAAGGATGTCTGGAAGAGATCGCTTTAAGCGATAAGACCGCCCATTGTCATACCATAAGTTCTCATATGTTATTTGTCTGATTTTGTATTCGTTTTTCTTTGGTTTGCAATAAAGAATATTGTAGTGTATTGTAATTTCCATAAATTATTTGTGAAACACAAAACGCTGACAGCCAAAATTGCATATAAAGCAATTAGAAGCATGAATTCACCTCAGCCATATCAATATATCTTGAAGTAGAACTGAGTTTAATCTGCGGGTCTCATCGATGGCCATGTATCACGAACAATGACGTCACCGCAGCAAATTCTAAAGTTTGAGTTATGTCTGCACAAAGTTATTGTACGTGGAAGAATTGCGACTTACAAACTCTATTGTGTTTCTAAAAATCTTGTCACTGGTGTACAATGAAGTTTATAAATAAATAAATAGAATATAAAGCATTTGTAATAGAGCAATGGATAGCTATTTTTTGGCAGGTATAAGGCAGTTATTTATCATTAGGCGATGTTACAGTCTATAGTTATTATTATGGTCAATTTAAGTGTCTTTAATTTCTAAACAAAATATTTAGATTATTGCAATTAAAACTGAAACAAAAATAAACATAAAAAAGGATACTTTTTTAAAAAGAACATATGCGGGTCTAGATATCTACATTAGCTTCATTTAAATTCATTTACTTAGTTGAAAAAAAGTACTTTAATATCATCATTTTTTATATCATTAAATAACCATGTAGGCATATCATTTTAATCAAACATTGAATTTAACAATTTTTAATCAGCAGCACAAAAGTCGCGCGACTAAAAGTCGAGACCATGCGTATACCTTACGAGCAGGTGTTACTGAGATCGAGTCAACTTATCCGATTGATCTCAAAGATGCCGACCTCCAGTCGCTCATGCGTTAAGATCCACGACTTTTAAAAGCGTTGTAATTAATATGAGGGATGTATTCGAAACTGGATTGTTTGATCTGGTTCTAACTAGTTATTGATTTATATGGATTAACGACGAAAGCAATTGAGACTGTTTTAAGAGGCATTTTTTTTTTAATTAACTTTATCCAGGCGTTTTATTCCAAAGTCTAACAATAGTGTGGTATAAGCGAAATAAGTTTTATTCAGAAAATGAATAGGCTTATAATTTAACGTGTATTGCCAGACGCGTAGCCTATTAAGGAACTATTAAAATCGAGAATTTCCGAGCCCCTTGTATTTATTGAATCAGTCATTAATTATTAGTGTGATTCTTGATACCAAAGTTACAAATAATACAGATTTACATTTAATATTACGTAAGCTGCTTGCCTATTTAATACGCTGTTTTGTTTAAATACATTTTAGCCAGCAATTACTGGACATTAGAAGACTAAACACCTAGCCTTAAATAAAATACTCAGCAGTTACCTACATAGTCCTGACCCCACACTAAGATCGAGTCTTGTGTCGTGGGTATCAGGAGCTACGGGAGACTTTTCGCTCTCACAACCACCCACACACGAAACAAATACTTGTGGTTCACATAAACATTTGTTTCGATGCGGGTGATCGAACCCGCGGCCTCTCGTTACACAGCCGGCGTCCAAACAAATAAATAAAAAAAAACCACCTCAGGTATTCGGTCAACAAAACGCGCTACAATTAATTTAGCTCTACATTACTGGTTAACTTAACATTCAGATCACAAAAATGATAATTAATAAGCAAATGTACATTGTTTTAGTTGTAATACCGTCTTTAGGACCAATCTCCTTAGCTGTATACAGAGTACAAAGGAGACTATCGACAGCCCAACAAGTGCCATTGATCTGTGAAGACGCTGTCATCTCATTGCTTGTTATGTTTCGGCTTAAGAGGATGTCGAGATCTGATGTAATTGTGAGTGTTTTGAGACCGTTTTTGTAATTTAATCAGTGTATATCATTTAAAGAAAATATAGCGAAGAAACCTGCATCCAGATCTTTACAAGTATCTCTATAATAATGTGAAGGCTGCACACTGGGAATATGTAAGTACGTCACTATTTTAGATGCATTATTTTTTAAATTCGAATGTAAGTTTATTTTTGTTTGTGATTCTTTTACGTCTATCTCAATGGATGATTATCGTTTAAAAATAAATATTCGCGAACATTGAAAAATAACGTTTCGATGTAACATTAATGCTTCCTGCATCGACCTGCAACAAGGTATTGCACTCAATCTGTTTTTATTGTATTTATAAAAAGGTATCCATATCCAAAATCGAACAAAAATAATTTTGTAAATCCATTCACAATTAAACAAGTTACAAACGTTTTAAATCTTTGGGAGTAAAAGAAAAGAGATGCAAAACAAATACAACGTCACGTCGACGTCAGTGGTCTTAACATGCATAACAGTGCGCGTGTGAAAGAGACAGTAAGATGTCCGCACTACTCTCCCACACTTTAATTTAAAATACTAATATTGGCTCATGTTACAATCCACTTTAATACTGTTTCGACATAAATGTTTTATTTCAATGTATTTTTGCGCAAAATAATACAAAGACCGAAGTGAAATACCCTATTTGAATTGATTGATAAAATCTGCGATAACGTAAGCCAAACCACGGGTATAAGCCAGTTTATGTACACAAAGGAAGCTATCGATGGTTCGTCCAAGTGCCATTGATCTATGAAGATGTTGAGAGGCATCCGATTGCTTGTTACGTATTTGTGTAGTGATTGCTTTTGAGGATGTTCAGATCTGATGTAATTTTGAAGTCTTTGAGAGCACTCCGATGTTGTGTTTCTGATTATTGTGAAGTAAGTATGCGTGGGTGCGATGTGAAATCTACAGCTTTATATATATTTATTTTATTGCTTTAAACAGGGTATATCAAGACTGCTACCGAAAACGAAGCAAGGTGATAAGTATTAGTGACTTCAGATACAACGCAAATTTTTTGTTGTAATTTTTTACTTATCGTTTTATTTGAGTAGTAAATACCTCTTTTCCTAAAATAATAATGTACACCTTTTTTAATACACAATAGTACGCAAGGGTTAAAATTATAATTCAAGCAAAAACAAGGGATTTACCACTAAAACATGATGATATTTAAAAAATTGCAAGGAAAACCTATCGCTTTTTTGAGATATTTTTAGTTGCTTTGTGTCTGTAATCACGAAAACTACCACCTGGCTTCGTTTTCGGTAGCAGTCTAGATATACCCTGTATACTAAACAGGCAGACTTAATGCCAGATGCATTCTCTAACATTCTGCCTTTGGGTGAAGCAGAAAAGAAGCAAAACCGGTTTATTTCGTTTCGTTTCTTTATACATTGTTTTAGAATTTTAGTTTTTGTTGTAACTAAATGCATACCCAGTAGCTCTATAGATAAGTAAAATTAGTATCGAAATATGCACGTAATTCACGAGATATTTCCGAACGAACAAACATGTATACAACAAATGGCCCCTTTTTACGAATTAGGTTAAAAATAGTCTTAGTACTTAGGTCTACGCCATAGAAACCTAACTAGAATATACCCTAACAAATGGAAGGCGAAAAAGCGGAAAAATACCGCAAACAGAACAATATTTTCCCAAGATACTTGTTTTAAACAAATTCTACAATATTCTATTATGAAATTCTAAACTGGAATTGAATGAGCGAACGTCCATTGAATATAAAACTTTATTCCGAGGGGATAGAGTCAGTTTTTAATTGTACGCCCCGACCGTTGACACAGCATTTACATGCACATTTTTAAGAACATCTGCATTTGTTTCAGCTTCCCGCTCATGCATAATTAATATTTCCGTGGGTGCGAGTGAGACGGAAGATAATTTATTAACGCGTGGTTGCGGATTTGTCATAATTCGGACGTGGAATGATTGAGGACTTCTTGATTTTGAATGGATTTATTTCATTGCATTTTTTCTTTGATCTTGTTTGTGAGAATCATAATATCTTGAGTTTTATTTCTGATTGATGCGTTTTTCAAATATTTGTCTCGGAGTGAGAATCAAACGTGCTCCCCTTAGTATTCATGAGAATGTATATCGCAACGAAACGAAGCTGACATAATTTGATCCGCAATCGCAGCTAAGACTTTCTCATTAATTCGATCTTATTTTATCAAAACTAGAATGTGTTTATTACACAACAATTGGTTAAAAATATCTCACCAGTAAAACAATAGGATGACTATGATCGATTTTTTAAATGATAATTTTGCGTACAAACACAATTACCATCAAAATAAAACATTTCTTTCAAAACAGTGTTAAAGTGTTAAAGTAACTTGTAAGACGAGGCATATATTAGTATAAAAAAAGAGCGGGAACGAAGTTGGGTCATCATACCGTCTCTTTCACACACGCACACTGTAATGCATATTAAGACTAGTGACGTCACTCGTTTTGTTTTGCATCCCTTTTCTTTTACTCCCTCTGCAAAATTTAAAACGTTTCTAATTTGTTTAATTCTTATTAGATTTACAAAATTATTTTTTTGCTAGATTTTGGATAAGGATACCTTTTGATAAATACAATAAAAATGGAGTTAAATATCCTATCATGTCCGCTGTGAAAACAGATTATATACATTGAATAAAGAGCGTAATATACCTGCCATATGTATTTACGCGTTTTAGTTTATATTAACCGATATAAATCCACAAGACCCTAACCAGGTATCAAACCCTCGACACTGGCTTCCAATCTTACTTGCCAAGTTAGTATTGCTACAGCGTCATCACAAAGCCACGCTGCAACCAACATACGTCATAGAGCCGTTCTACACCGGAATTAACTAGAGGAGCAGGGCCGGATTCAGCATATAAAGGGTGGGCCAAAGACCACTTGTCTTGTGGAGTGGAGACTGTCCCGCCCCCACACCCACCACTGCAACTCCTGTGTCACAGGATCAACAGTGGCACGCACTGTAATGACACTGAGCATTGAAGCTCAGCGAGTTTCCGGGAATGTCTAACTTGTCTTTAACCCGCAACGAAATCAATCATAAAGTTAAATTAATAGGAGTTGGAAATAAATTATTATCCACTTCCCTCTGTAACAAAGCGGGTGACAAAAACAATGAACAAAAGATACTAGTCTTTAGTTGTAAGACAAAAAATTACGTTAGTATATTGAACATAATGGTGTAGGTAGTTCAGATTATTCGAGTATTCGAGGCGATAGGCTCGCATATCACAGCGTGGGACGGAACACACAAGGCGAAATGTGGGTGTAATGGTTGCCCCTCTGCCTACCCCTTCTAGGAAAAAGGCGTGAGTTTATGTATGTAGTACAGAGCATTCACCAGTGAGAGATGAGTGTTTTTAGTTGATGGCTTTAATTATGCCGGCCTGTTCGCCAGCTTGTTGCCTAACAGAGTATTAAAAGCATGACATTTATTTTTATATACCACGACATAGTAAAAACTATGCATATTAGTAAGTACGGTGTGCGTAAAAAATCACAGGTAAGCGACGATTGTCTCCAAACGACACAATTATGCCGGACTTATGTGTTGTCAAGTGTCAGTATTGTTGCCGCGTAATCACAAAGCCACGCGTTGCAACCAACATACGTCAGAGAGCCGCGAGCGGAATTAACTAGAGCAATAGGGCCGCAGTCAGATTTTATGAGGAGCCAGAGACCCCTAATATTTAGATGCTCGTTCCTGGAGTCGGTATGTATGAGGGGCTAGAGACTACTAGTCTTTAGAGGTTAGTTTTGCTTGGCTTTATGAATAATGTGGTAGACCTAAACTACGGTCACTTTGGACTGCTATAAGAATGACGGTTCGCCCGGAGTCTGTCAGAAAAACAACGTAATCGATGGCTTTATAATAATAATAAACTACTTTATTCAAGTAACAAAGGATTCAGTTTTGTGTTAATATCAGTACATGCATAAGTATGTTAGTTACATCACAGATATTATGTCTATTCCAAGAGACACCGCTGCCCCATCCCATGATATATGGTGCAGCAGTGGTTCATGTAAAAACAGTCAAATCGATTCACAATCATATTCAGAACGCTGTTGGAACTCGTCCTAATCCTGCATATTATTGCTTTGCCTTCTCATTTTTATCGTAATTTCCTCTCTTCTTTTGAGACGCTAGAAACACGTGTGCAACGGATTTGAATTATAATTAAGTCTTCCATTTCCTGATTAGCTCGACCTATCTACAGAATTATTTCCTCTTAGTTTTTGATTATTATTGGAGTAGCTTTGATATACTTTATTTAGTCTTTATTTGCCATAGACCAAATCAACCAAATATGAATAATTTAGCACTATCAATATAATTTTAACCCACGAGATATTCTCAAAGTTCGTCCGTCCGTCTCCATTGCGGTGTAAAGTAATTAGAGCTGTCGATAGCGTCGCCAAGCGGTTACACGCCGTCGTGCTGAAACCTTGAGAAATTGCGTATAAATTTGCTCTGTTGATAAAGGAAATCATCGTGAGGAAACCTGCATATCATAGCGATTTGAAAAAAATCTATGGCATGAAGTCCCCCAACCCGCATTAGGCCAGCGTGATGGACTTCATGGCCTAACTCCTCACAATCGTGCTTCTGATTGTAGAGGAGGCCCGAGCATGGAGTGGGACGTATATGGACTGATACAGATTGTTTTGTTGCAGAAATATAGCTTCCAGTATGTAAGTAATATATTTTCTGATTTCACATTAAGGGGAAGAAAAACATCATAAAATCTGCATACTAAAACATATTTACAAGAATTCCTATCTTTGGAGTCTGTCAATCAGAAATAAGCTAGTTTGGAGGACTAAGTCTTAATTGAAGTCTCTATTGTAGAGGAGTCCCAGAATCAATAGTAGGCAGATAAGGGCTCTTACAGAAAACAGATCCAAACACGATAACTGCATCAGTTCGGGAAAAAATAATGTAATGCAAAAAATTTGTTTGTAGTTAATCGAGAAAAAATATGTTTGTATACTTAAAGTGAAACTTATGTTTACTATAAATACCCAGATCTGGGTTGAGGAATTAAAAATTAAATATTAACTTGAAACTTTTATAATTGTACCAACCAATAATTTTACTAATAAATAATTAAAATTAAAAATATCTACTCACGAGTATATAGGCGTGCTGTGCCCCTGTTTGTACCAGATCACGAGCCCCATCTTGTCGTCTGGCAGCGCTGGGGTCATGTCGCATGGAAGCTCCACTCCCCCACCAGTGGGCGCGTGGAACGTCTCCACAGCCGCTGGAACAAACAGACAAATATAAATAAACACATGTACGAAGAAATGTTGTATGTAATGTTGTTTTGAAAGTGGTAGAGCCACGCTTTTGTCAGTCATGACTAAGTATGAATGGGCTTGTCCGGGGCAGTACCACTGTCTCACAGGAGATCGACGTGATTTTATTGCATAGGTGTCTGCTATGGAGTGAAGTAAAAAATATCTGCACCCTGGCTCATCTGAGCACCGCACTTAATCGTACTCTCGATTGTGCAGGAGGCCCGTGCCCTGCAGTGGGACGTATATGGGCTTATACAGGGTTCAACTGAGCTGAGCCGCTGCTGAATATAACACGCAACAGCTACACACATTTTTAATCACACTACACGCACTTTGCATCTAGGACTGCAGTGTTTGGAAGTGGTAGAGCGACGCTGTTATCTGTCATGACTCAGCATGAATGGGCAGGCTCATCTGGGGTGGTACCACTATCGCACAGGAAATCGACGTGACGCAGCTTTGTTGTCGGGTTTCGTTCGATTGTCGGATGCCCAATACCCCTTTCCTCTTCCATTCTTTTTCCTTCCCGCTCCACTTCCAATTGGGCCGGAAACGATCCGTGATTCAGCGTTGATCTTCATGGGCGGCAGTGATCACTTACCATTAGGCGAACTGTTTGCTCGTTTGCCGGACCATGCAATAAAACCACGTATGTGGCTCGACCAGGGTGCTACCACTGTCTCACAGAGAGTCGGCGTGAAGCAACCAGCTTGCGTTTCGTCCAATGAGTGAGAGCTGAGAAGAGCTGGTAGTAAATATTTATATTCGACTGGACTTTGCCACCTAACACGATGGTGGAAAACCGTCATGGTAACATGAGTAAGTCAGCCGCGTTTCGAGATCGAAATCAGGTAAGTTCGGCTACGAGGACGCAAACATAACACTCATCGGAGCGTCAATATACTGCCCCTCACTTTACTATATTGTAACGGATGATTTTTATGAGCGATGAGTAAAGCAAGCTATTCTAGTATGGCGATGTTAATGGCAGTTATATTAAGAAGAATAGAACAAGGATTTGAATACAGAACGGAGTTGTCAACGGCTGATGTGAAGGACGGTGAGTCGAAAGATGTATTACGCTGTGATTGTTCAAGTGTAAACGTTGTGGGCATTAAAATATGCCAGTTGTGTGCAGCGAGCCCTTGTATGAATGTACATGATGTTGGAAAAAAATAGAGAAATTATGATAACACAATCGTCGTATTATTTTAGGTTTTAATAATATTAATATAAAAATATGTGGACATAGATCTCATATAAAAATACTGGTTCTAAAATCAGAAATTTGAACGCAATGTTTTATATTTCAAAGCCAATGTACTAACGATATTCCGATCTGTAAACCTTTTTGTACTATTTCTCATATAATGATGTGTAATTTACAGACAGCCCTCGGCGGTTTAATCACAGGCCGGCTAACGAGACAGAATAGGGATTAAATTAGAAGATGTTTTACAAGTTAGCCATTTTATTAGTGCTTTTGGATATCTAGTTTTATAAAGCTAAAAATCTGTTGAGTTGTGAGAATCAGAATGGATGTTGTTGAATTTGTCGTAATATATACAAGTTAGGTACGTATTATGTTATTTTTTCAAATATCTACTTTTAATAAATAGGATAAATATTATGTTGGTTAAATAAGGTTTAGGTTACTCTGGCTACAATGTCCTTCAAACCTGAACACAACAGCGCATTTACACTGCTGTTAGGCGGGAGAAATAGGCATTGCGGTGGTACCTACCCAGGCGGCCTCCCACATATGAGAGACCTACCACCAGTAAAATAATTACTGAATCCATCAACATGATTTATTGCGTACTTGTTGTCAAGACTAGATTTGTACTAAATATTATCTATCTCTATCTACCAATTTCGTAATACAGGAGTTATCTTAAATACGCAAGAACATAACATCAAAAATATAAAACTCTTCGTTATATTCCAAGCCAAAACATCAAATAAATAGGATCACTTAAAATACTTAATTTACCACCCAACTCATTACTACCAAAGCAAATTACCTCTCGACATGATATATTTCGGTAATTTTCTTTCAAACTCAAATGTAATTGGATTTTTCGTATTACTACAAACGAGCGAAGAAATTCGCGCACTAATTATTCTGTTGGATATATTTCTAATTAATGTAAGTAGGGAAGGAATAATAACCAGGCAGCCTTTTGATTTTAAAAATATAGTTTAGTAATATTTTGATAAATATTATAATTTTAACTTGTTTTATTGTAGTGGGTGACTTTTTTCGCACCAGAAAAAGGATTTTCAGCAAAAATAAAAAAATAATTACTTAAAAATAAATAATAAATACACCCAGCAGAAATAAATCACATACATAGTCCTGACTCCACATTGGGATCGAGTCTTGTGACGTGGGTATCAGGAACTACGAGAGACTTTTCGGTCTCACAAACACCCAAACCTGACACAAATATTTGTGGTTAGCACAAATATTTGTCTCGGTGCGGGAATCGAACCCGCCGCCTCTCGTTTCACAGCCGGCGTCTAACCAACTACGCCACGGAGGCTGTCGTATATCCATAAACACTTCGACAGGCAAGCTATCATAGGCATGTTTGTTAATCAATACTATTTCATAGAAATATGTCTCATCTGGTTATTAGATGGGTGAAGGTAAGCCTCCACTAGCTATTAAGCGCCGTTTACACGAGGAGAGTTTCTCGCTGCGAGAATTGTATACGATTATCGCATGACAGATCTGCCATAGATTATCGTGTTCTGACAAATGTTTACACAATGCAACCTTTTATATCCTTGCGATAATCGCAAATTCGAGGCGAGAAACTCTCCCCGTGTAAATGGGGCTTTAGACCAATACAACACAAATACCGAACAATATTAATTTATAATAAAATATTGAACTTTATATAATTATCACATCACCGAACCGACGCCATTACCCTGACAATTGTGAAAGCTGTCTATCAACAGCGCATACTACCGTGAAAGGGTATCGTTTCAAAAATAATCATTAAAATAATATTCTCGGTTGCCCACTGAGTAACTCGATAACTATAGCTGTCCTTGTCTTGCTTCGGGCTAGTGTATGTTTTGTCCCTTTTTCGTTCAATATTTTTAGATTGTTTGACGGCCAATGGAGATAGTGAATAAAATGTCAGCTAAGACGTTGTGAATTTGATTCCCGCACAATTATACAGTATTATAGTACAGTAAATATTTTTTGTATAGGAAATTATAATAAATATAACCAATCAGACACATAGGTACATAGTCCTGACCCCACAAAGATCAATGAAGTCTTGTGTCGTGGGTATCAGAAGCTACGAGAGCCTTTTCGGTCTCACAAACACCCAGAGCCGTGACAAATATTTGTGGGGCTCACAAACATTTGTCTCGGTGCAGGGATCGGATCCGCGACCTCTCGTTTCATAGCCGACGCCAACCAACCACACCACGGAGGCTGTCGAAATAGTGTATTTAATATTACTGAGTAGCTATGCCTATCTATTACCACATTTATTCCGGCTTCCTTAAACACTAATACAATTACTTTTCAATCGTCCATTTGCACTTGCACTATACACGTTTTAACTCAAACAAAATCACCCACTGTACCATAAAACCTAACACTATTTTTATTGCGAGCCTGTAATTTTATCCAGACTACGCCTAGAGCGGTTCGGTAGAGCGGTAGAGACGAGCAATTTGCGGCAATCATGTGGAATCATCGGCCCCTGGACACACTGATTTCGCAAAATGATTCCGTGTTGGGAATAAATGCACTTTGTGGCTATGTAGTGGTTGAATTTGGAGTCATTTAGGTATGTGTTGGCCAAATTTTGAATAAAAAACTGGTCAAATTCGAGTGAAAAATTGTTACTTATTGTAACATCACTTTGAAACTACAAAAGTGCGATTGGATATATTAAGCTTTTAAACATATAAAACGATCAGTGTTTAGTTTGCAAGCGATTAATAAAAATCATATCAACAGACGAAGAATTAGAAACTACCACATACTTTTCGGCTTACCACTCCACTCGTAACAAATAGTGAGTCACACAACATTTGTGTCAGCATAGAGATCGAAACGGCGACCATTCGTTTTACAGTCGGCACTCTAATACATCATAGAAACTTTCGGCCTTATTCATAGATAGTTTTAAAACCTATTTAAGTTATTGAATGTTTTATCCCTTTCGAACGACTTTTGAATTCAGTTTGAGCGAAGAAGACAAAACATTCGGTTACTAAAATGGGTTATTAAACTGTCTATGTACGAGGCCTTGTCTTTTAGCAGTGTATAAATAAAGTGCTGTGGACTTAAGACTAGATCCGATTTCCAAATCAAGAACATTCACTTTGAAACTCTAAATTCGTTCAACTTAAATACAACACTCAATTAATACTTGGGTGGATCTTTGCCGGGGGAAAAGACAGTACAATTTGCCTGTAGCGATAAATTTAAATGTCGATCCAAATATAGAAATATCTGTAATTGTAAACGTCTTTATGGCAACCTATTTATCTAACGTAACTTTGGATGGACTACCTCTGACCTTTTCAAGTCCGAAAAGTTCCAAAATGTATTTGGGTCTTAGTGGCGTATTTATAAAAGATAATAGGTAACTTTAGACGAAGTCCATTTGAGGTTAATGTTACCGAAGTTAGTTAAATCATATCACGCTTATTTTAAATGGGCAGAAATAAATAAAATAAATAAATACACCCAACCGTCATAGACATAGACCAGCCCCACACTAACATCGAGTTTTGTGTTGTGCGTATCAGAAACTACGGCTGACTTTTCGGTCTCACAAACACCTGGACTCGAAACAAATAGTTGTGGTTCACCATAACATTTGTTTTCGATGTGAAGATCGAACCCGCGGCCTCTCGTTTCACAGCCAGCGTCTAACTAACTGCGCCACGGAGGCTGTCATTAGTAAAATAAATTATGTGTGTCTTGACACCTCTGCCTACCCCTTCTGGGAAAAAGGTGTAAGTTTATGTGTGTACTAGCGGCCCTTCTCAGCTTTGCCTGGGTGCAGATGTTTTTAGATTCCACTCTACACCAAATAATTGTTACTTTTCGTACAAACTGGGACACCCTGTGTTATACATACAAACATTTTTGTTGAATCACTCTTTCTATTAAAGAAACTGCATTAAAATCCGCCGACCTGACCTACGCTGACCGCTCATGGACAGTAGCAAAACCAAACACCATGAATTACAAAGCAATGCTCAGAATTCCACTGCGCTCGCCATCCTGAGACATAAGCTATCAAATTTCAATATGTTCAGTAATTCCGCTGGCTATAATGTCCTACAAACTGGAACACAACAGTGCGTTTACACTGCTGATTGGCGGAAGAAATAGACATTGCTGTACCCATCCAGGCGGCATTTCACATATGACAGACCTTAATTTTTCTTTAACATGTGGAAAATACTCTTAGATCCATGTTTACCTTGGGGATGATAAACAGATTATGCCGGATTTTTACCGGCTAAAAACCCCATGATCACCTTCAGCACGAATAGGGGACTTCGGGATCTCACGAGGAACACACCAAAGCCCCGTTAGCGCATTGCTAACGTAGCACTACATTTTTTTTTTATCAGCCCATATACGTCCCACTGCTTGGCACGGGCCTACTCTACAATAGAGATAATCGATTGAGAGTGGTTAGGCCATATAGTCCACCACGCTGGCCTAGTGCGGTTTGGCGGACTTACATACCGTAGAAATTCTTTAAAATCGCTACAGTATGCAGGTTTCCTCACGAAGTTTTCCTTCACCGTTAAAGTGCGTGGTGATTGACTATCAATACATACATAACTCCGAAAAGTCAGAGGTGTGCCCTGGGATTTGAACCCGCGACCACCGTGAACAACACTACATGAGTTAATAAAATATTGATTATCACCTGTCTTACTCCTGTCTGTGCGGTATAGACACACATATGACAGACCTATCACCAGTTTTTACAATCGTCCACCATTTTATTGTTTTGTAAGCCCGGTGGGAGCCTTTATGAATAGCAGTTACCGGTACGTGCCTCGGTTACACTCGTGGGTTCCGCTAAAATGATTTTTTATGGCCGCAATATTTTTCGCGATGTTTTTGTAATTGAATTGTTTGCGTGTACGTTTTTCTGATGGTGAGGGATGTGATTTGTTTTTGGTTATGTGAATCGTAGTACCTTTTATTAATAAGATTTACGGCCTTATTCATAGACAGCTTTAAAACCAATTTTAGTTATATAATGTTTTGTCCCTTCCAAACGACTTTCGAATTCAGTTTGAGCGAAGAAGACAAACAGTTTAGATCGGAAATTAAGATTTTTGTCTCTTTCAAATATATTCCCAGTCGGATCAACTGAGGGGGGTATTAAGCAATCTTATAATATAACAATGAATTCACATACACATTCCAAAAAATTACACATACGCCTTAATTTAATTATGATCGTGAATCGAACCCACAGCCTCTCTTGTCACAGCCGACGCCTAACCAACTGCGCCACTTGCTGGTTTTATTCTAATCGATATTTACATAATTACAAGTGAAACGCGTTTCAAACGGCTACCGTCGATTACAGATCCAAACAATTTATTACATCCCCCATAAATTACACGAACACATTAAAAATCCATTAATTTAATGGACATTCGGTGCTAGGCCTATATATCTTCAAGTATATGGGATAATTGTATTTAATTTGAATCCGAACATACATTGAACGAGCTTAGTGGCGACAATAAACTTATGTTAATACTAGATTAGGCCCGCAACGTCGTCTGCGCGATTTACATTATTACCAACAATTCTTTTCCTTATACCCACTTACACCCACTTAAACATAAAAATACTAAGTACTTATAATTTGTCACTACTAATATAACTACGTTAAGTAGGTACGATTTTTATTAAGTCACAATTTAAAAAAAAAACCACTAACCTCCACCACCAAAATGGAAAATTTCAAAAGCCTGGACCACTTACAATATATGTTTAAGATTATTATTTGCGCGGAACCATGTCTTTTTTATATGAAATATTCTTATGCCTGTGACTACGCATAAAAGTCGCTATTAAATTCACAGACATATAATATATAGGAGATTAAATTAAATATTTCAGTTATTGTTATATAATCTATATCACTCCCCCCCCCCATCCCCTAAAATGTGAATTTATAACTATGTTGGCAAACGGAACTCAATATTTTTCAATACAATCTTAATAAGAAGATTATTTTTGTCGACTGTGTAAAAATTATATGCGTCGATCAATTATTAAGAAACTATTAATAACTTGTATAAGTAAAGAACTTTGTTTAACAAATTAATTTTACATTGATTATTTTACTAGTTTTACTTTTCAGTTATCCAAGTTGTAATTTGTTAAATTCTTCTGTACCTAACTGAAATAAAATATAATAAAACACATAAATCAATCTGTTGCCAAACGCATTCCAATCACGAAATTCAATTTACCCAGCGTATTGGAATAAGTGGAAATATATTTAATCGCCGATCAACATTTGTACACATCTGTCATTGCGACTGTTTTGACCGACGTTATTGAAAAGAGATTTCATTCGTAAATATATATTCAATCATCCACCATCATCCATCAGCCAAAGGAAGTCCACTGTTGAACATAGGCCTCTCCCAATGATTTCCACAGTGACCTGTTGGAGGCAGCCTGCATCCAGCGACGTCCCGCGACCTTTACCAGGTCGTCTGACCACCTAGTCGGTGGACGTCCTACGTCCTGCTGTCCTATATTTTCTATACAATATACATAAATACATACAAACTCATGCCTTTTCCCCAGAACAGGTAGGCAGAGGTGCCATGTCACCCTCAATACAACTTGTGTGTTCCGTCCCACGTTGTGATAGGAGCGAGCCTACTATCATATCGGGCACAAATTCCTTACCACGAGCTGACAATGAATAGAAAAATTCAATATCACTTTGCCCGACACGGGATTCGAACCCGATACTTCGGCGTTGTAATTTTACACGTCACACGTATACATCGTGGTACAAATGAGCCACTGACGCAGTTTAGTGAAGTTTCGACATTATAATACTCTCGAAGAATATATTGTCCGATTTGGGAAGTTAATCCACGACTACAAACGCTTTACAAACATCTATGGCTATACTGTATCAGCCTATATACGTCCCACTCCTGGGCACGGGCCTCCTCTACAATCCAGAGTACGATTGAGAGTGGTTAGGCCATATAATCCACCACGCTGGCCTAGTGCGGGTTGGCGGACTTTTATATACCATAGAAATTTATACAAATCGCTATGATATGCAGGTTTCCTCGGGATGTTTTCCTTCACCGTTATAGTGCGTGGTGTATGACTATAGGTGCTACAATACTCACAATTCCCGCACAAAACACCGAAGTCCTTCACGCAGGGAGGTCCAAAACATGAGCAAAACAGCCTCCATTTGCCGCAGGTTACGAACAATAGCCAAGCAACCGTGACCTTATGCAAAAAACCATACAGAAGCCTTGTTTAGGGTTCCGTATTCATTAAACGAAACGCTTTACTGTAAATTTATTTTTACATCAACACACGCCTTTTTCTCAGGAGGGATAAGGAGAGGTGCTACCAGAACACCCACGTTTCGCCTTGTATGTTCCGTTCCAAGATGTGATAGGGGGCGAGTCCATCGCCATATCGGGCACAAATTCCTGACTCCGGGCTGATAATGAATAGAAAATTCCAATATCACCCGGGATTCGAACCCGAGACCTCAGCTTTGCAATCGTACATTTATTTTTGAGCCTAGATTTATCGATTTTTTTATCGCGCTGTTAAAAGTAAGAAGTTACTCATTAGTGATGACAAAAACAAAATATTTTTAGTAACAATACCAAGGAAAATTGGAATTATCTGCTTTCTCTCTTTTTTATTCTGTTTCACGTATTGTTTCTACGTGTATTTTCAGCCAGGTTAGATGTTCTCTCTCTCTCTCTCTTCAACCTGGAATCTGATGTTATCTTTGCATAAAAATAATCTGGAGATTCTTTGGTTGAATAAGAAGGCACTATTAAACTTAAAATAATTTCACGGAACCCGAGCTTTGTCGGTCATTTTAGATTTGACAATGGGCGCGTTCGAGATGATTTTCAACGCATTACATAATAGACCCCTGTTAAAGAGTTCGCAAAAACCCATGCCTTTTAGACTTTTTTCACCTACACCCAAATAGGTTTTGGCCAATGTTAATATTACTTTGATATAGAATTATGGAAGGGCTTGAGCGTAGTTTAGAGTTGATTCTGAGCGTAGTAGCCTTAAATGTTTTATGGGAGCAGAGATAATTATAATAAAAATTATAATACACCCAACAGTCACATACACAGTCCTGACCCCACACTAAGATCGAGTCTTGTGAGTATCAGAACCTACGAGAGATTTTTCGGTCTCAAACACGCAGACCTGACAAAAATACTTGTGGTTCACACAAACATTTGTCTCGGTGCGTGAATTAAAACCGCGGCCTTTTGTTTCACAACCAGCGCCGAACCAACTGCGCCACGGAGGCTGTCAAAGTATTTTAAACTGATTAGAAAGAAGTGATTGATGTAAGGGACAGAACGCAAGTGATTTGAGCCAAATTGAGATCAATTTATTTGTCTTCCTCTGTGGTGTATAGGCGTGTGTTTTATATTATTTGTAAATTATTTTGAAGTAGGATCAATATTAATCCGTTGCTCAATGAATAATTTCTGAATGTATAATTGCCGAAAAATCTCGAAAAGACTCGATCCTCCAAATCAAGGATTTCTCCTAATATATTTATTGCGACTATTAACGACAACCTCAATGATATATCAAAAGCCAGTAAAAAAAACTAGCTTTCAATTTTTTACGGCCTACAGCTTCGTCCTACAGTTAAATATTGCAAAAATATACAAAAATACTACTGTATTGCGAATGAAAACAAAAGAATTCAAATAATTCTGATTTCTTTGACTTCAAATCGAAAATCCTGCCTACGAATGTCACGGATCTTTTATCAGCTACTCAAAAGCCTTCGAAACAATATACCATTTTCAATCTCCGTTCGTTTGGACATCAGGTTTTTTCCAAGCACTTAACCGTTCAATGATTACGTATTGATTCGAATCTGATTCGGGAATTCTTTGAGCGTTCCTTTTGAGATGTTGAATGGCCAGCCTTTGAATATTCATTGTTTGTGTAAATAGGAAAGTGTGATGAAGGATCAGTGTAATTTGTGTATTGTGAGGTTTAAGCGCAGCGTAGGACGTCCACCCATTAGGTGGTCAGACCTGGTAAAGGTCACGGGACGTCGCTGGCTGCAGACTGCCTCCAACATGTCACTGTGGAAATCATTGGGGGAAGCCTATGTTTGCTCGTTTTAAAATTTAATATTAACCTTTAGTAAAACACCTTTAGTAATTTCAAATTATTTTAATTGAATCTTGGCGCACATAGTGGTGTATTATACCATAATTTCCCACACTATATAACTTACTTTTTCAAACTCAATATGGTATCACTTCCATAAACTCTAGTTCATTGTCACAAAGGCAGTAAAATAATTATTTTGTTCATATGTGGAGCTGTTCAAGAATTAAGCTTTCGTTGAGGAATTCCTTTGTACGGTTTACGAGCGGCGGGTCTATTGGGTAGTGACGGGCGTTGTTCAAATTATCGATAATAATCTTTTATTTTTGTAGTTTAGATTAGACTGCCTCGGTGGCGTTGTTGGACCACAATTCGGTTACCTGAGGTCTCGGGTTCGAATTTCGTGTCTGGCAAAGTGATATTGGATTTTTCTATTCATCATAACTCGGAGTCAGGAATTCGTGCCCGATATGGCGATAGGATCGTCCACCATCACATCGTGGGACGAAACACACAACGCGAAACGTGGGTGTCTTGGTTGGTACCAAGGGAATCACTGTTTACTCCTTGCGGAAAAAGCCGTGAGTTTGTGTATGCATGTATGTAGTTTAGATTTTAGTAATGTGTTTTTTCCATGAAACGTATTTTTTGGACACAATATTATATTTCCTTTGAAATAATTATAATTATTTTTACGCATCATATTTTACTTAAAACAGAATATAATAAAGTACACTCCTCAAGAGATTTGCCGTGCTCCAATGCTCGGTGTAAATTTAGTTGCGTGATGTTGATTCTGGGGGGTTAATTTATGATCCGAAACGAAATTCGAATGTTCGACGTCTGAAGTAAGTTATAAGTTTCCATTCTAAAAATCAACACTATTCTCTATGATACTTTATATTTACTCCGAACTAGTCTATAGTTAGGACGTAAGCTAGAGGATTAGATCATTTTCTGGAGTACCTAGGCACATTCGTATAGTTTTACATGCGACGTCCTAATACTTGAGTTTCGTTTCGGATCATAGACTAACCCCCCTGGCTGAAAGACGTTGTAATGGTGAGTGTGGAGGCAGAAAGGTCTGAAATAATCAAGTATTTAGTCATCTATAAGCAGTTTTTAAAAGTGTCTAAATAATACTTCAATCTTCAATTTATCGATATCTCAAATCCCCATAACAACCCCATCCCCAATAAAAATAAACAACCGGTCCAGGTGTTACAATCTCGGCGTGACAAAGCGTTCATCCCGCGGGTAATGTTGCGTCCAACTGCAGATAGTTGCACAATCAAACTGATTGAGCTGTTTACTCAACGTTAGAAGTATGAGAAGAATTTGTGGGATATCTCAGAGGGCAGTTAAATAGCAGTTTCTAATTAACGAAAAAAATAACCTAGAACTAAGTATTAAGTAATACGTTGACAGTTTAAAAAGTGACGAAATTATTCTTTGACTTGTCGATACTTTTAAATTCAAAACACATCTCCATTGACAATAAGTAACCGCTCCAAGTTACCAATCCCGGTGTTACAAAATTTGGGTTAATAAGAAAAATAACTATCTCAAAATATACTGTTTCGACAACAAAGCCTACAAATTATCACGCATCTCTAAAATTCAAAATGGCGGTCCTACAAAGGCGCCAAACCCGAAGCGACGTTGACAGTTATAAGAATTCAACCGAAAAATTCCGTATCATTATTAGAACGGGTTAATAAGGAAATTTTTGGATATCGGCACGCAATAAAACCTTATTTCACAGTGTTTTGACATTTCTAGCATGTTTATTGTGGCGGGAAGCACAAAATGGCGCGCGTCGTGTCGCCCAAATTCTTTTGTGCGGCAACATTTTTTAGATTTTATTCCTATTTTATACGGACGGGATTAAAATAAAATTCTGGTTTGGTGCCGTTGACAATCACTGTGGCACAAATCCTTTAAATTCAGTGTAGGTTCGCGAGTCAGAGTTAGTGGTTTAGCATTGAATTTTAACTATTTTAAGCCGTTGTTCAAGTGCTACTAAATTTTTTTTTACAATATTTTGATTGGGTTCATTGGGTTGGGTTGGACGTCAAAGGAGTTATGAGCATCAATGGCCTTACAATTGAGGAAGCCGAAGACCGGGCGAAATGGAGGAGCACAGTCGGAAGGCAGACCCTGGCACCGGCTGAGATAACGCCAAGTAAAAAGAAAGAAGGTATTTTGATTGGGTTCAATTCACGGTAGGACGTCATACATAAATGCCGATGTCCAGCTAAGTGATGTGTAGGAGTTGACCAGATAAACAGTTTTTTTTAGTAAAGTGAGTAATAGATAGCCAACGCGCACTAGGCCAGCGTGGTGGACTATATGGCTTAACCACTCTCAATCGTACTCTCTATTGTATACGTAGAGGAGGCCCGTGCCCTGCAGTGGGACGTATATGGGCTGATACAGATACAGGAGTACTAGATAGTAATAGTCGATGGATGCAGGCTGCCTCCAACAGGTCACCGTGGAAATTATTGGAAAAGGCCTATGTTAAACAGAGGACTTCCTTTGCCTAATGTATGGATGGATGGAGTAATAGATAAGCGTGGTGGTAGCCTAACAAGCCTAAATGGTTTAAATTGTGCCGTCTGGGCAGGTGCCATCGCTTTGTCTATTTCTGCCGCCAAGCAGCAGTGTGCTATGCTCCAGTTTCAAATCCAAAGCCAGCGATTACTGATTATTATGACTAGGTAATACTTATTATTTTGACAGTCTCCGTGGCGGAGTTCGTTAGACACCGGCTGTGAAACGAGAGGCCGCGGGTTCAATCCCCTCACCAACATAAATATTTGTGTGATCCCCAGGTATTTGTTTTGGGTCGAGGTGTTTGTGAGACCGAAAAGTCTCGCGTAGTTCCCGATACACATGGCACAATTTTGGTCTTTCTTTGGGTCAGGATTATGTATGAGATTGTTGGGTGCTATTCATTATTTATTTATTTAAAAAAACAATCTAATCTTATCTAGAAGGCTCTGTTAAAAGTGACTTTCTATTATGTCAAACCAAAAAATAACCAAGTTGCCATTATAATGAAGTGTTTCACATAATAGTCCCTTGGAGGAAGATGATCCTTTAGGATGGTAAAAAAGATCCTTTTTATAGTCTTTATACCCTCACGGGAGGCCGGGATGGCCGGGATAGCTGGCCATTGTAATAAATAACGGGAAAAAACGGGACAGTAGTTATTTACGCGAAAAAACGTAGTTTTAGGGGTCAGTAGAAAAACTGATAAACGGAACCTTGAATTACCACTTCTTTGACTGCTTGTTTGTTAAGAAGACCTATAGAGCCTTATTAATAAACTGGGATGAGCGAAGGATTCACTTTAGATTTGGCTCGATTATTTTGACTATAATATTTAATAATGCTACTACAATACGATGGTTGCATAGCCCTCTATACAATTGCGTGTTTATTAATAAAGTCGTGAATACCTCGCTATTCAAAATAATCGAGGCAATTCTAAAGCCTTGGACTACATTTAATCCTTCGCTCACCCGAGTTTATTAATAAGGCCCATAGAACAAAAAAAAACAAATGACCTTGAAGCATGTTTGGAAAAAAACAAGGTGTCAGTAAAGTAATAAATTTGAACACTCGGAAAATATCCAAAATATGCGGTTAGGACGAAAATTCATGACGAGGAAAGTGGACGATTCAAAAGTTATACGTCAGGATCAAATTATACTGCGATTCCAAGTCTCTGTCTACCCCTATGGGATAAAGCCGTGATGATTATATATGTATGTTAATTTTATGCAATTGCAAATTTAAAGTTTTAGTTGTATGGTACGGAACCCTGGGTCCGCTAGATCAATTTTCACTTGGTCGGTTTTTTTACCCACGCGTGTACGTAACGGTGCGATACCCAGAATGGTTATTTTGATTAATACCTTCTCTTTAGATACTATATTTGGGTATTTGAGGTATTTTAATAATATTTTAATTTTAATATCTGAAACTTGGGTGTTCTGGTGGCACCTCTGCCTACCCCTTCTGGGAAAAAGGCGTGTGTTTATGTATGTATGTTTATGTATGAAATGTAGTTGTTTATATACTCAACTTTTTGTGTGTCAATAATTTTTTCTTTGTATTGTATAGTATCAGCCCATATACGTCCCACTGCTGGGCACGGGCCTACTCCACAATCGAGAGAATCGATATATATATACATATTGGTATGTAATTATATGTATATATTATAATGTATTTTGTATAAATTAACATATAGCACGTACATCTATTGTTCTTTTCTTTCATCCTTTGTTTTCCCCATAATTTGATATTACTATAAGTCAGTCCTTTCTAAATTTGCCTGGAAGAGATTGCAGCTAGCGATAAGACCTCCTTTTGTAACCATACCATTAGTTTTAAGTGTTTTCATTGATTAGTAAGGTTTTTTTATGTTGGTGTACAATAAAGCATATAAAAATAAATAAATATTTTAAGGTGAATATCGTGAAGTGCGTGGTGGCCTGTTGGTAACGGACCAGACTTGGCTGCCTACATGTTCACGGTGGTCGCCGGTTCAAATCCCAGGGCACATCTCTGACTTTTCGGAGTTATGTGTGTATTGATAGTCAATTACCACGCACTTTAACGGTGAAGGAAAACATCGTGAGGAAACCTGCATACCGTAGCGATTTTAAAGAATTTCTACGGTATGTAAGTCCGCCAACCCGCACTAGGCCAGTGTGGTTGACTATATGGCCTTACCACTCTCAATCGATTCTCTCGATTGTAGAGTAGGCCCGTGCCCAGCAGCGGGACGTATATGGGCTGATAAAAAAAGGGGAATATCATTGGCTAGTAGAGCTTTTCCTGTGTTTTCCTTCCCGCTCCCCTCCCGCTTTGATGGTCTGGCAACATGTGGATGATCCAAGCGTTGTGAATGTTCATGGGCGGCAGGGATCACTTACTATCAGCTGACCTGCTTGCCCGTTTGCTAGACCAATTGTGTAGTGATTTCACTACCTCGGTTGGAACATGTTATAAGGTCAGTTAACAGATTGAGATCTATGGACATCACACGATGGTGCTTAATATTCCAATGTTATCCTGTTTTATGACTCCCTTCACTTATTCCTGATTGCCCAACAATCAGACGAAACAGATTTACATAGTAATAAAACTAAAGAAAGCCATATCCCTTATTGATCTAGTGATGTGAGCTTGGAATCGGGGATCTTGGGTTCGATCCCAGCTATCGGATATCCGGCAATCTCAATTAGTCAACAAAATGCAGTGCAATGCAAAAATATTATCCACAGTACTGAGATTAATTTTCTACTAATCAATTACTATTTACAATCTAATAAATTAAGAAAAAATTTATTTAAATATAAAAATATATAATAAACTACCATATGGATGCTTCAATGCAATCTGCATACCATAGGGATTTGTACAAATTTATATGCTATGTAAAAGTCCGCCAACCCGCGTTAGGCCAGCGTGGTGGACTATATGGCCTAACCACTCTCAATCGTATTCTCGATTGTAGAAGAGGCACGTGCCCTGCAGTTGGAGGTATATAGGCTGATACTATACAATACAAAATATATAAAAAGACAAAAAAATTAAACAAAGATTAAAATCCATCATCACAATGCAAAACAAAGGACAAATTCCTCTCAAAGTTTGTCTCAGCCGAGGAAAAGTAAAAGATAATTTTCCCATAGAGACCTATAATTCCCGATTTAACAGTACAAATGTTAATCCCCATTAAACAAGGATATCCCTGATTTAAATGCAAACAGCGGATTTTGCTGGTAGCGGGCCGGGCAAACATTAACTATTAATTATTAAACACAATATTGTTGTACGCTCGAGATTCTCATCCGTATTTGTGAAGATGGTAAGTAGACTTTCGCTTTGGATAGGCTAAAGTTTTCACTATATGCTACATAGTACATAGTAAATAATTTATTATGTTTATATATTATTAATCTAGAAGACTGTTTAGTATATGCTGGAGAATCAGTAGTCGGGATTTCATTTTGAAAATATACCGGATATTTTCTACATGAAAAAAACCTGAGGACTTGGGGTCGAATCCCGGGTCGAGTAAAGTGATATTGGATTTTTCTATTTATTATCAGCTCGGAGTCAGGAATTTGTGCCCGATATAGCGATAGGCTCGCCCACCATCACAGTGTGGGACGAAACACGCAAGACGAAACGTGGGTGTCTTGGTTGCTACCAAGGGCACTTCTGCCTACCCCTTCCGAGAAAAGGCGTGAGTTTATGTGAAAAAAACCTGAGGACATACTTTTTTATTTTGACATGAATTAGTGACAGCGCGAATTTAAGAGCAATGCACTCCAAATAGAGAGATCTCTCGCTGATCGATACAATTATGCCGGCCTGATGGTGCCTAGATACACACAGAATAAACACGACACACTTGGATGGGTGACTATTACAGACATAATACTAAGGTACCTGGCTTCGCCCGGGTGCAGATATATTTTTTTAGTGAACCAAATTGAGAATCTATACTATTGGAATCCACTTGAACACACAAAAAATCATTAAAATCGGTCCAGCCGTTTAGGCCTTCAGTCACGCGCACATAGAATTATCCTACTAACATAATAAAGGCGAAAGTTTGTGCGTTTGTTACTTCTTCACGCTCAAACGGCTGTACCAATTTTTATGAAATTTTGTATGGATGTAGCTGATAACCTGTACCTCTATCTGAAAATGTAGATTTCCCGTGGGATGAGAATGGAATTCAAATATGTTTATTTGCTACTCTTTCAAATCCAAAGGGATGGTTTGTGATAGAATATAGGGTGGATTAAATGGGATACAAGTGGACAAGATTACATGCCTTGGGTCATGGAACAGGTTTAGGCGGGACAGGATGGGACGGAACGAAAAAAGCAGTATAAAGGTCGGCAGTCACGTTAAGTTTAAATATAAAACATTTAGTAAGCGAAATAATATGTGTCAGATGTGGCCTGGACTCAAAAAGTGTCTGCACCCGGTTGAAGCCGCGTCGGGCCGCTAGTTTAACTATATAAAGCTACGGTGGTAGCTATCTCTCCTCTCTTCTATTCTCTCTCTGTCTCTCTCTTCAGCCAGCTGGTAGCTACGTATACGAAAATGCTACCCACAAAAATTCTAAATTCAATTACTCATTCCATAAGTCATAATGGCGCATTCCAGTCGCCTCGGTATTTATTTAATCTGCAATATTGCTATTTTTCCCTCTCTATACACAATCCGCGTATCCCATTACGCGACACGGGGTCGTAAAGGCACATGCGTGGAATTTCATTAAGTTCTTACAACGGTTAATGTGTTGAGACAACCGTTATGTGATGATGGATACTGTTATTGTAAATTGTGCCTTACGGCTGGGGATTAAGGGTTGATAAATGAAATAGTTAATGACAGCCTCCGTGATGCAGTTTGCTAGACGCTGGCTGTGAAAGAAAGCAGGCTTGGTCGCCGAGACAAATATTTGCGTGTTTCGGGTCTGGGTGTTTGTGAAACCGAAGCGGAATAATAATTTGATCCTTGATGCTTTACAACTGGCTTCTCAGGCTGTCAAAGTCTCTTTTTTTACCAGCCCATATACGTCCCACTACTGGGCACGGGCCTACTCTACAATCGAGAGAATCGGTTGAGAGTGGTAAGGCCATATAGTCCACCACGCTGGCCTAGTGCGGGTTGGCGGACTTACATACCGTAGACATTCTTTAAAATATCTACGGTATGCAGGTTTCCTCACGATGTTTTCCTTCACCGTTAAAGTGCGTGTTGATTGACTATCAATACACACATAACTCCGAAAAGTTATGTGTGTATTGTGTGTTGATTGTGGTGTGCCCTGGGATTTGAACCCGCGACCACCGTGAACACGTAGGCAGCCGAGTTTGGTCCGTTACCAACAGGCCACCACGCACTTCAAAATCTCTATCCGAGGTTATTAACCTTTAGTTCATTGTTTTGTCACTCACTTTACTCCGGAGGAAAGTAGACAAAAATATTTCCAACTGCTATTAATTTAACTTTATGATTGATTTCGTTGCGGGTTAAATACAAGTTAGACATTCCCGGAGACTCGCTGGGCTTCAATGCTCGGTGTCATTACAATGCATGCCACTATTGATCCTGGCTTGCAGGAGTTCAAGTGACGGATGTGAGGCTGGAACAGTCTCCAAAGAACCGAACCCACGCGTAGTTTCTAATACTCATGACGCAAGACTCGATCTTAGTGTGGGGTCAGACCTATGTAGTATGTGATTGCGTATTGAATTTAGTGCAAAGTCCGTCTTACAGCCTTATTCATACACAGTTTTAAAAGCTAGTTTAATTATCAAATGTTTCGTTCACTTCGTTCAAACTGCAAAAGTCGTTCGAAATTGACGAACATTCAATAACTAAAATAGCTTTTAAAATTGTTTATGAATAAGGGCCATTTACACGGAGAGAGTTTCTCGCGGCAAGAATCGTATGCGATTATCGCATGACATATCCGCCATAGATTATCGTATTCTGACAAATGTTTACACGATGCAACTTTTTTTATATACTTACGATAATCGTATCTTCGGGGCGAGAATCTCTCCTAGTGTAAACGGGGCTTTAGTCTCAAAATATTATTTAAAATAATAAAGGACGGCCAGTTCCCCGAGGATACGACAAACTTCTAGTAAGTTATTAATATACGTTTTTGCGCTTTCTTCAGCAATTTCCGTTATTCTTGAATAAACTTACACCAACTCCGGTGTTTTGTTATTTTTAAACTGCTAAGAAGTTAATTAATAAACTGTAAAATATTTGTGTTGAAACAAATACCGTGTTGAATATTTTAAAGTTGGTAGTCTTTGTGCTGTGAAAATGAAGCTGTTAAAATGAGAGGCTGTGGGATCGATGCCAGCGTTAAAAGGAAATTACATGATTCAAGAAGAATTGTAACGCTAATTACAATCTATTTTAGTAGAAAGGAGTGAAAAAAAATAATTTGAAAAGTAAGCTAAAAACTTACACAATTTTTTTTTCAATATGCATCAAATCTAGTTGGTTTTTGGCGACTTCCATATTAACTAGCCTTTGATTTTAACCTAATGCGTTCATAGCACAGTCATATCACAAACTGGAGACTGTAAACCGCAATTCTCCCAAAACTAACTCACGAACAGATGTCACTACTTAATTGAATCGTCTAGATAATCCGATGACGTCATAACCTCGATATGAGGTCATTATCTAAATGCGATGACGCAACATTAAGTGTACGGCATACAGACTTTATTTAATAAAGATTCCGTGTAGGAAATTGGGGATTAGGGCATTATTGCGTAGATGCCGCGTCTCCTCTGATAGTACAAGATGTGGGGTGAAGCGGGGAGATTTGGACTTTAGTAAAAAAATATTGTTTAAAAATTGTACATTGTTCCCTTGTTGTGGGTGTTTTAAAAGCATAGTTTTAATATAAGAATATAATAAGGTAAATAAATAAATAAATAAGAATAATTTTACTAGTGGTAGGTCTCTCATATGTGAGAGGCCACCTGAGTAGGTACCACCGCAATGTCGATTTCTCCCGCTAAACAGCAGTTTAAATGCACTGTTGTGTTCCGGTTTGAAGGACAAGGCCAGAGTAACTACTGGACATAATGAGACTTAACATTTTATGTCTCGGGATGGCAAGCGCAGTGGAATGCCAACTTATTTATCTATGTTTTTGAAGTACCAGCGCTTCCTCTATATTATAAATAGTTTAAGCATACATTATAAAGCATAGCGGAGACTTTTATTTGCATAAAAGATAACCTTTTTGAAACTTATTGTGGGCTTAATCGGGTAGAAAAAAATCCAAATATTTGCCAAAAGATTGATGGAAAAATGTCCTGAATTTTTTGGAGTATGCACTCATGTTCTCTTTGTTTCCTTTAATACACAATACAGAACCCTTGTGTTGCTATATAGCCGAAACAGAAAAATAATCTCTAAATATGAAAAAATCTACAATAGTCTATGACGTTAATGTAGTAGGTACCATATGGTAAAACCTATTCCGTACTCCCATCACATTTCATTCCACCATCACTAAGCTATTTACCTCGTACCTGGCACCATTCAATCATTTACACGAGTTAATCTTTCCTTAGGTATCAGAATTCAAGCAAAAAAAAAACGAAGATAAATTAGTGCTAAGAATTTATCTACGTATGAAATGTAGTTGTTTGTATACTCAACATTTTGTGTGTCAATACATTTCCTTTGTATTGTATCAGCCTATATACGGCCCACTGCAGGGCACGGGCCTACTCTACAACCGAGAGTACAATTGAGAATGGTTAGGCCATATAGTCCACCACGTCTAGTACGAATTGGCGGACTTTACATACCGTAGCAATTTTCTGAATTCACTACGGTATGCAGGTTTTCTCACGATGTTTTCCTTCACCGTTAACTCAGAAAAGTGAGAGGTGTGCCCTGGGATATGAACCCGCGACCACCGTGAACATGTAGGCAGCCGCGTCTGGTCCGTTACCAACAGGCCGCCACGCACTTTTAAATTAATAAATTTTCTTCTTATTTTTTTAGTCCAAAAAAAGTGTAATTAGATTTCATAACCCACGTTTGCCCGCACTGAGTTATCCAATAAGAATTTTACTAGCAGTAAACCGTACGGTTGTTTTTTACGTTCGCGTTTAGCGCGAGACAGTAAACATTCGTAATTATGGCTCGGAAACAAATCTTACACAAACATCATATCTGTTATTGCCTAGCGAAAGAAGCAAAACGAAAATAGACGCCAGATGGTTACATGGATGGAAAATAGTCGACTTTTTGAAAAAGGTATATTTTATGGATAATTCTGTGCGTTAAATCTGTTTTAATTCAAGCAAGATGTAGCGAAAATAAGGCGTCTTGTGGTTTTTACAGAATAGTTCAAAAAAGTAATGAATCATATGGGACTCTGGTTTATATTCTTTATTGCTATGAATGGCGAGACGAGCATGCCATTCGCCTGATAGCAAGCGATACGACCGCTCATGGACAGTAGCAAAACCAAACACCATGAATTACTAACCATTGCTTGGCATTGCACTACGCTCGCCATCCGGAGACATACGATGTATGTACATAGATACATAGACATATGTTTAGTATGTTTTTTTTTATACTGGCGTGAAATAAGGAATATAAGGCGTCTGATGGTAAGGACGAACTGTCTCAATAGAGTAAAGATAATTATGATTGTCTACACAAAATTGGGTGTACACAGAGTATCTATACGCTAATTCGATTTTTTTTTTTAATTTGCGATGTCTACATGAAAGTCAATATTTTCATTTATTTGCATTTGACATCTTAAAGAAATACTTCGAATCTTTTTAGTATACTTTCAAAACATTGTATCTAATGTACGCACCTAATATCTGGGAATGTTTAACGTCCGAACGAAGTTAAACAAATATTGAAACAGAAGGATTTCGAATTCATTATCTATAATGTATGTAAGTGATACTGTATAACTCACACTACTCACAACTTCCGCCACATATTAAGCGATTCCTCAGGGACCTGGCCAATTAACCGGGATGAAAGCTATTGCAAGTCCCACTCTAGAACGGAAGTTATCTCTCTGCCAAACTTCACTGAAATAGATACAGTAGTTTAAACGTAGTGGGGATACAAACATACGACCGTACTTCTATTAGTTACAATGAATTATTTTTGACTGATTAAAAATTTTTCTAAAACTTCGAAAGACCAAAAACATGTAACAGCCCTCAGACCCGAAGGAAATATTTGTAGGACTCTAAAAAATAAGGGAAATAAGCCCGGGAATCGAATCCGCGGACTTTCGTTTCACAGCCAACTTAACTGCATTACGAGGACTGTTAAAACCACGAAAATTCGCTTTAAAAATCGACATAATTCCCCAACCAGAGCACCAAAGCTAGGACTGGCCGATATCCGAACCTCACTTATCAAAAGTTTCCCATACACAGTGTAAGGGGCGTTAAATCCATAATCTTGAATATTAATATCCATCAGATTATAATAAATTGAGACGTTGATCTGAAGGATTAATGTTTGAGTTAATGAAATTTGTTCTAATCCTGTTTCCTTGCGTGGTCGATACTTGATATTAATTTGAGTGGTGATAGGTCTCTCATGTGTGACAGGCCGCCTGGGTAGGTAGTAGGTACCACCTCAATGTCTATTTCTCCCGCTAAACAGCAGTGTAAATGCACTGTTGTGTTCCGGTTTGAAGGATACTGTGAGAGGCTGCCTGGGTAGGTACCAACGCAATGTCTATTTCTCCCGCCAAACAGCAGTGTAAATGAACTGTTGTATTCCGATTTGGAGGACACTGTAGCCAGAGTAACTACTGGACATGATGACTTGACATCTTATGTCTCAAGATGGCGAGCGCAGTGGAATGCCAAGTATTGGTTGGTAATTCATGGTGTTTGGTTTTGCTACTGTCCATAAGCGGTCGTATCGCTTACCATCAGGAGAATAGCATGCTCGTTTCTTCAGTTTCCGCAATAAAAAAAAATAGAGGATTTGTATATTAGAAGACTAAGCGTGTGAATGTTGGGCGTATTTATCTATATAAATTTATTGTTACCGAAATATCGATATCTTTGCTGTATACACTTTCATCAATAACTTGACCAACTCTAGACACGTCGATAATTCTTTATACAACACTAGTTAGATTAACAAAGATGCAGATCTCAGTGGTGTAATTGGATATGTGTTATCAACCGATCTGCCGACTTGTTGGACGACAAGTCGACCGATCCAGTGAACATGTGGTTTGCTAATTTAATTAATCAACTTTGTTTTTTGCCAGAAATTGTTTACATACTTGTTGGGTTTTTAATTATCGGTGTGTGTGGTCTGTTGGGAATGGATTGTGGTTACGGTAATGGTGGGTTCGAATCCAAGATTAACATTTCAGAATCACGGGTTGATTGTCAAATACAAATGATTTTTACTGTAAAGATAAACGTATTAAGGAAATGTGAACACAATACATATTTACTAAATATTTTATTTTCAACTGTCTCGGTGGTGCAGTTGTATTACCGTATGATTGCAAAGCTGAGGTCTCGGGTTTGAATCCCGGGTCGGGCAGTGATATCAGATTTTATTCACTATCAACCCGGGGCCAGGAATTAATGGTCGATATGGTGATAGGCTCGCCCCCTATCACATCGTGGGACAGAACACACAAGGCGAAACGTTGGTGTCTTGGTAGCACCTCTGCTTCTCCTGGGGAAAAGGCGTGAATTTATGTATGTATTATGTATTTTATTGATAGTCAATCACCACGCCCTATAACGGTGAAGGAAAACATCGTGAGGGAACTTGCATACCGTAGCGATTTAAAAAATATCTACGGTATGTAAGGTCCGCCAACCCGCAGTAGGCCAGCTTTGTGGACTACATGGCCTAATCTTTCTCAATCGTACTCTCGATTGTAGAGGAGGCTCGTGCCCTGCAGTGGGTCGTGTATGGGCTGATACAGTACAGTATTATGTATTTTATTTTCAATTCATTTTATTGATGATAAACCTTCGATCACCATATTGTTGATCGAAGTGAAAAACATAATATAATTGGAGCATAAAAGTGCTTATACACTGGTGCTTGGCGGCAGAAAGAGACATAGCGGTGGTACCTACCCAGGCACCGTCTTGTATACCTAAGGACCTACCAAGCGGTAAAAAATTGAAACGAACATGTCATGGCCAGTGGGACGGCATGACAAGGGATTAATTTACCAAGGGATATTTAAACTTATCTGGTAGGAATAAGACATAAATTCCAATGTTTTAAATCGATACCGCGGCATCGAAAAATCATATGAAACGCCGTCCCAGTCTGCACTGACCCTTACATGTATTGAAATTCTTACGCTACTTAGTAATTAATCTGTGATAATTAAATAAATACACTCAACAGTCACATACATAGTCCTGCGCACACTAAGATAGTCTTGTATCGCGTATCAGGAACTACGAGAGACTTTTCGGTCTCACAAACACCCAGACTCGAAATAAATACTTGTAGTTGACACAAAAATTTGTTTCTCTGTGCGAAAAAAAAAACCGAGGCGTTTTGTTTTACAGCCGGCGTCTAACTAACAGCGCCACGGGGGCTGTCATTATTTATAGTACAGTAAACATTTTTTTGTATAGTAAAGTATAATATATATACATATGTGTCTGGTTACCCAACCAGACACATAGGTACATAGTCCTGACCCCATAAAGATAAATTAAGTCTTATGTCGTGGGTATCAGAAGCTACGAGAGACTTTTCAGTCTCACAGACACCCAGACCCGAAGCAAATACTTGTGGTTCAACAAACATCTGTCTCGATTCGGGGATCGAACCCATGACCTATCGTTTCACAGGCGGCGTCCACCCAACTGCGCAACGGAGGCTGTCACTGAATATTTTATTGAAACTTAACAAGCAAGGGCGCGTGCATCCCCTAGTTATTGTAGGTGTCAATAAAGGTTATTCATTAGCATTCATACCGCTACAACCTGTTTTGCATTATAAGTCCTGACAGCTTCCAGTCATAACAACTCGTCACACCAGATCTGGATAACCGCATTGAGATAATAAACATGGATTGAGATAATAAACATGTATGAACTAGTATGAACTAGTATGAACTAGTACGAACTAGTATTGAAATTTGTGTCCTTTGTATTCTATACTGCCCACTCTTCTTTTCCTTTCTTATATCCATCCAAAGGTTGTGTTTAAGAAATCGCCTAGAGCGATTAGACCGCCATCTGTACTTTTTCTTGTAATATCATTAGGTGTTTTTCCTTTTTGTATGCAGTTAAGAATAATGTGTCGCGGGACGTCGCTGGATGCAGGCTGCCTCCAACAGGTCACTGTGGAAATCATTGCAGGGACCTTTGTTCAGCAGTGGACTTCCTTTGGCTGATGGATTGGATTGTATTGGAAGAATGAATAAATAAATAAATATGAAGATCCTTTTATTTCTTATTCGTGCTTAGACAGTTGAAAGTACAAACATTTAAGATACTCAATCCCTTTTACTTTTGATTTATTATTCTTCCTATAATATGAAGGAAAATATCGTGAGGGAACTTGCATACCGTAGCGATTTTAAACAATTTCTACGGTGCCAAGGTCCGCCAACCCGCAGTAGGCCAGCGTGGTGGACTACATAGCCTAATCCCTCTCAATCGTACTCTGGATTGTAGAGGAGGCTTGTGCCCTGCAGTGGGACGTATATGGGCTGATACAGATACAAATAAATTTTTGCTTGGCGTCACACTTGTCGCTATTCATCTAAGTTTTATTAATTGCCATCTTCCATTCCTTTCTCTCTTTCTTACTTTCTTACCATGCTCCGTCTCTTTCACACACTTTATTCACGTTCCGTTTCACTCAACATATTTTCTTACACCTACATAGAGAAGGTTCTCTATCTATACAGGTGTATAGATAGAGTAGGCAGAGCATAGGGATTACTTTGCTCGATCCTGACATATCAATTTGGCTTCGTCCACTTTCATTAATATAATTAATTCTCGTCGGTTCTGGGTAGTGCTGACCTGGCCCTTATTTAGGGTGTCACTGATTTGATAGTAGAATGTTCAAATCCGAGAAAAGCTACCACTATTGAAAACTAAAATCCTGTTTTTTTTTATTTAAAATGTTCACACATAAACTCCGTTTTTTTCCAGAAGGGGTGGGCAGAGGTGCCAAAATGACACCCATATTTCGCCTCGCATGTTCCGTCCCACGATGTGATAGGAGGCGAGCCTATCGCCATATCGGGCACAAATTCCTGACTCTTTTCAAAATGTTGTACAATGTTATCATGGGTGATTAGGAACATGTGGGTTAAATTAGTACTAATACATTAATATTACCCAGTATCTCATCCATTACCGCTCACGTCACCTACATGTGACATAACATGTTGCAGTCAAAAGTCAACATGTTGAAGTCACATAAGTTCCTTTTAGTTTCATAAGCATTAATAACAATAAATATAAAAGTAATTCCTACTTATTTACTACTAAGAGATTTATATCAGTTTTTAATATGCTAACATTTTTTAATTTCTAAAATCTATTTATTGTTAAATGTCCATGCATGCAGTGGCAACTGAAGGTAATACATTTAATTAATATTGGTGTTTTTGTAACGTTAATTTAATGTAATGTAATCACAACTGATTGTACTTAAACAATAAAATAAAAAATAAACAAACACCCCTAAAAGAGAACTTGGCTCCAACACGAGTTTGGCCAGTTGAAAACACCCTGCTGTATCAGATATGCTGTGGGTCGGCGCCCTGCCAATCTCCAGGTCAAGGCCAGAATGCTTGCCAAGTACATAAAAATAATAAAGTAGTTACATTTATCACGCGTAATGGGTTGGTATGGAAGACAGAACTTACGTAGTACCCCATGTACCATAAATATTTATGGTTTCCTGCTTCCCTATGAAACGATGGCCAGTTATTATATGTATGTTGTTATGGCGTCGTATCCGATGGTAATGGATGTTTATCCGCTCGGATAGTGGTCATAGTACATGCTGCAAAGTGTTTTAGTGACTCAAGCTTCCAATCCAATCCATCAGCCAAAGGAAGTCCACTGCTGAACATAGGCCTCTCCTAATGATTTCCACAGTGACCTGTTGGAGGCAGCTTGCATCCAGCGACGTCCGGCGAACTTTACCAGGTCGTCTGACCACCTAGTGGGTGGACGTCGCACGCTGCGCTTTCCGCTTCATGGCTTCCATTCGAGAACTTTTCCAACAACTGTGATTCAAGCTTAAGATGTTTAAAATCAGCCTGTGCATAAGGCTTCGAGAAAGGACTGACATGTCAGTTCACTAAAGCCATTTAGATGGGGAGAGTTACTCGCAACGGCCATCGTATGCAATATCGTATGGCATAACCGCTATAAGATTATTGTGTTCTGAGAATTTTTACACGACGCAACTTTTACATCCTTACGATAATCGTTTCTTCGAGGCGAGAAACTCTCCCCGTGTAAATGGCGCTTAGCTTGTCGATCAATATGAAGGGTTTTCTCTCGTAGTGTATTTTGGCTGTAATTCACACTTATACTCGTAGACGAAACACAGCAAAACTATTTTTAACGTCGCTTTTCCCAGATACTTTGTTACCGATACTATAAAACGTTTCCAGCCGATGAACTAATTCTATTTGGCATTATATATATATTTTTGCCTGATACGTTCATAGCACGGTCATGGTATGCTACGTTTTAATAAACTCTCATCGTGCCATGACTTGACCAGGGGTGCAACACTCATAACGTAATGCCAAACAAGCTATTACTGAAATTAACAAACTGAGTGGCACCAGACGAGAAATAATTCGATTACTTATGACACGATTCAGCACTTTGTTTATTTTTAGACCAAACAGTATGACGTCATTTTATGGTAAGTGATCGCCATAGTTCATTATTACACAATGCGAAAGAGATTGGGTATTTTGTTGTCTATCATTTTTGTGTCATAGTGCGTAGTGGCGTGTGTTCCGTCCCACGATGTGATAGGGGGCGAGTCTACCGCCATATCGGGTACAAATTCCTAACTCCGGGCTAATGATGAATAGAAAAATACAATATCACTGCCCGACCTGGGACTCGAACCCGAGACCTCAGCGTCGTATTCGTACCGTGGCTCAACTACGCCATTATCTGCGTCTTATAAAATGAAGAAATAAAAAACATATTTTTATGCTGCTTATTTTTATCCAAGAAGTATAAACTTAACTCCTCGGTCGAAACTAGTTCCTTTCCACAAATCTAATTCCTTCTAAATTACCCGTACCTGCGGGGTATTCTATGATGCGAAACGAAACTCGAAAGTTCGAACGTCGCACGTAAAACTGTACGAATGTTCCTAGGTACTCCAGAAAATGATCTAATCCTCTATCGTACGTTCTAACTATAGACTTAGTTCGGAGTGAATGATAAGTATTATAGAGAATAGTGTTGATTTTTAGGAGTGGAAATCTTTTAAGTTATTTCAGATATCGAACATTCGTGTTTCGTTTCGGATCATAGAGTAACCCTGCTGTAACTCGATTCCGAGTCCTTGGAGTTTCGCTCTAATTTGTTAAAATTATGCCACTCCTAAGGGGTGTGTTTGGGGTTGAAACCCCATCCCTCCATCAAAATGTAATTACCGGGTATTGTGCGACGTGGCTCTGAAGCGAGTACTTTATTAAATCTTATTTTAATTATGGTGGTTTAAGATGTCGGAGATGTATATATAATTTAACATGGTTACATTGCAGACGTTTATTTAAGTGCGTGGTGGCCTGTTGGTAACGGACCAGACTCGGCTGCCTACAGTTCACGGTGGTCGAGGGTTCAAATCCCAGGGCAATACCTCTGACTTTTCGGAGTTATGTGTGTATTGATAGTCAATCACCACGCACTTTAACGGTGAAGGAAAACATCGTGAGGAAACCTGCATACCGTAGCGATTTTAAAGAATTTCTACGGTTTGTAAGTCCGCCAACCCGCACTAGGCCAGCGTGGTGGACTATATGGCCTAACCACTCTCAATCGATTCTCTCGATTGTAGAGTATTCCCGTGATCAGCAGTGGGAAGTATATGGCCAGATAAAAAAAAAAATAAGGGAAAGGTAATATGATGGTCCAAGTTAATGATACTGTAACACTGTTGTTAACAGTAGCTCTAATGTGACCCTATATGGTTTTTGTAGTAGCTTTAATGTAAATAAGATATGTATTGCTGTATTAAATTTAAAAAAAAAGTTATTCTGAGATTTTTTAACGTTATACTGCCGGCAGCGGTCTAAAATAGATTCGTCTGTTTTGATGTTTTTACTTTAGATCTATCCTCATTAAGAACACCAAGTTTCTAATAAATCTGATAAATTACGCCTGATTTAATGGCGCGTCCACACTGTCGCCTATGATGGGCCACAATGTGTACGAGCCATTAAAGCATATGTATTAGTTTAATTTCATTATTGATAAGTCTATTTTTTTATTTTCGTTTAAGTACTTAAGGCATAAATCAAAACTATTGTCCGACCGAAATTGGTTTTCGGGTTTCGGTTTCGGCTGAAAAACTAGTTTCGGTCGGACACTAATCAAAACACACACTTACTTTCGCATCTATAATATTGCAGTTAGTATTGCAGAGGCATTGAGTACATCTAACAAGTAGGATTTTATAACTGAATAACTTTCTTTATATCTGTTAGAGCCATGCTGTTGTCAGTCATGACTCAGCAGGCTCGTCCGGGGTGGTAATACTGTCTTACAAGCGACAGCTTCGCTGTTACTTTCCGTTCGGTGAGTCCTTTTTTCTTCCCGCTCCCCTCCTGATTTTATATCAACACATTTATGAACCAAGAGTTGTTGGTCGGCCCTGATCACTTACCATCAGGTGACCTGTTTGCTCGTTTGCTCGTATGCAATAAAAAATCTGAAAGATTATATGTGTATATGTATAACTGTATCCATAGACGCTTATTCAAATTGTTAAGTAATGACATAATTACTGCTGTGTATTAATTAAGGGAACATTCCCTTAATTAATACACAGCAGATATCGTTATTTATCATCGACAATTCGAGAAGCCCCAGTCCGCCTAATTGTTACCAATCTAAAACGCATTATTTATAGCCAATAAAGATGTTGCGAATGTCGATTATTAACGACTTACGTTTCATTGTAGCGAAACAGCCAATAAACAGGACAATTATGTTTATTTATGGAGTTTATGCGTTTGCGAGGGTGGGTTTTATTAGGGGGTAAGTTTAATTAAATCTGTCTACCTTTTGCGATCTGCAGACGGTGGTTGCAGGTTCGAATATCAGAGTACCCCTGATGTTTTTGAGTTATGTGAAAGATTTGAGGGTTCATTTGAAATATGATGAAAATGTTGACTATACTATAAGGTAAAAGATCACAGTAATTTGTTTTATTAATTTTGTTATGTTTTCTTCATAATATAACAACAACACTCACTCTTGACCACCCTGAGCAACCAAAATATCTATATTTAAAAATCTATTTTTGGGCACACTGATGAAGTCACAATTGAGACGAAAGGTTCAACGTACTCTCCAATTCAAGCACTTGCCAATTGTGTGTATTCAAAGAGCAACAACCTCTCCAGGATTGCCAACTTAAATAAAAATAATACCAACGTAAGTAAAATAAATAAGAGCGCTAAGGGCGCTAATTTATTTAATAAATTTATTTAGTAAATGTAAAAAAAAAACAGTAAATTTCAGTAAATAATCGTTATTTTAAATAAATATCGGTTTCGGTTTCGGCTGAAAAACTAGTTTCGGTCGGACACTAGTTCGGACTAATTTTTTTTTAGTAAATACGACCTTGCTAAGGTTGCAAGAATTCGCTGAATACAGGCCGAAACCTACAAGTCTCTATGGAGATTCTTGTGGGAGGACTGTGATTAGTAGTGGACTTCCTGTGACTAAAGAGAGAGAGAGATAGAGAGAGAGAGCGAGAGAGGGAGAATTTAAAAAACTGTCTATTAGGACATCTTAATACTATTTCTTAGTCATAATTTTGGTGTGAAAAGGATGGATGGTGTGCGAAAGCGCCTTAATGTAGATGGCTCGCGGACCGCAGAACAAATTACTAGTTGTTCAACTTATCCGATTGCTGGACGTCCCAATGTTTAGGGTTGATAGCGATGTGCGGCTTTTCTAATAGAATTTTACTAAGACTAAAATATTGTTAAGTTTCTTTGTTATATGAGAGGTGTACTTGATTCTAATGGCAAGTTAAAAATTACAATTGGCTTTAAAATTTGATTTATATTTTGCGATTTTTTAAAATCAAATAACGAACTTGCACTCATTTTTAAAATGTTTAAAAAAAGGGGTTTTTAAAAATTTGATGAAATGGATAAAAATGAGTGTACAACTAAGCCACCGAAGTAGTATGAATGTTCTAATACCAGCTATATGTTCTTTATCAATGTTACTCACATTACCTATGGACTTTTGCGCTTTAGCCATGTTTTTACATTTGGGGCTAAGCGTTTACAGTTAGTAAATTATAAAAAATCTTTAAGCTAAGACTGCACAACCCTACACACGTAGAACACGATCCCCAAGCTCTCAGCCCAATGAGTTTCATGGTTAAAGATAGATCATAATTCCGTTGGTTTTGATGATTTACTCCTATTGACGGATACTTCAACTCCAGTAAACTCATTTGTATAGTTCATTGTGAAAAATATTATCAATTATATTCATAGAACATTATATAAAAATATTGGACAATAATTTATTTCCAAATAGCATTTATAAAACTTTGCGATTGATTTCGTTGCGGTTTAAAGACAAGTTAGACATTCCCGGAGGCTCGCTGGGCTTCAATGCTCGGTGTCATTACGATGCGTGCTGTTGATCCTGGCTTACAGGAGTCGCAGTGGTGGGTATAAGGGCTAACAATAATGTCGGCTTGCTCAAAACCGGACTCACACAGTCGGAATTCTAGAGGCAACACTATTGATTTCAAAAGGATAGGCCCTTCAGTATATATGAGGTTTCCAAAAGATGACCGTGATAATCGTGCTAAAATAAATATTAAGTTAACTTAATCTAATAGATTTCGTCTTAAGGGAATAAGAATTACTAAGTTTATTTGTGTTTAACTTTCTGTCATAATACAAGCAAGCATTTTCGCAATCGTTGCGTGCGACGACAATTTTTTTAGTGTCCATATATCGACAGCCTCCGTGGCGCGGTTGGTTGAATGCCAGCTATGAAACGTGAGTCCGCGGGTTCGGTACCTGCACCGAGACAAATGTTTATGTGAACCACAAATATTTGTTTCGGGTCTGGGTGTTTGTGAGACCGAAAAGTCTCTTGAAGTTTCTGATACCCACGACACAAGACTCGATCTTAGTGTGGGGTCAGGACTATGTATGTGACTGTTGGGTGTATTTATTTATTTAAATATTTACATATAATGTCAATGCGCAACACACTTTGTCTCCGACGGACATAAATGAAACTCCCGGATATTTTTAAACTTGTATTTCAACACAGATAGGATTTTTACATATTATAATTACTGGAGCGATGAACGTTGTACAAAGGAGAGAAGTGAATATATAATAAAAATATTGTGGGGGTATCTTAATAACCAAACGATGTAACTCCTAACTATTTGCTGCGTCTTATATGTCTGAAGCGTATTGCCATAAGTATAATACTAGGCGCCAACACACTTAAATACGTTAAACTTTATACCATCGTGTATGGGTGTCGTAATACGAAGTATTTGAATATCCTGCCACCTTAAATATAACTATATGACTGTTTCGGTGGCGTAGTTGTACTACGGTACGATTGCTAGGTCTAGAGTTCGAATCCCGGGTCGGGCAAAATGACAGTGGATTTTTCTATTCTTTAAGCCCGGTTCAGTATTTGTGCTCGATATGGCGATAGACTCGCTCCTATTACATCGTGGGACAGAACACACAGAGCGAAATGTGGGTGTCCTCGTGGCCGCTCTGATTACCCCTTCAGGGAAAAAGGCGTGTTTACATACCTATGTAACAAATTTGCACTAGCCCAGCGCTGGACAAAGTCCCAACACCTCTCTATCCTAGAGATAAATACTAATTTATCTCGTCGTAAAGTATACTAATACTTTCATAACATTTCGCAAATCTCACCTTCATCAAAGCGAAACAATCGATCATAACCGGACAAAGTACGATAAGCATTTCAATTTATCTCTATAAATCTCCGAACTAAATTAAGCCACGCTTCAATACAGCGCGGCCGGATAATAAATTATCGACGGCTACCATAATACCCAGTAAGCCACCACACGTGGTATTTAAGCCACATTTATGACAGCGCATATTTACTATTAGGCCGAGGGTATAATTTGGGGTAGTTATTGTCAATGGCAATACTTATATAAACTCAAGCCTTTTTCCCAGAAAGGATAGGCAGAGGTGCTACCGAGACCCACGTTTCGGCTTGCGTGTTTCGTCCCACGATGTAACAGGAGGCGAGCCAATCGCCATGTCGGGCACAAATTCCTGATGCCGGGCACATTCAATATCAATTTGCCCGACGGGATTCGAACCCGTGACCTCAGTGGTAATCGCACCGTAATACAACTGCGTCATCAAGCGTTACTTCTACTCATTAAATAAGTACAACATTTACATGCATAGTCCTGACCTCGCGGTAAGATGAAAGTTTTGTGGCGTTGGTATCAGAAACTACGAGAGGCTGTTCTGTCTCGCAAATATTCAGACCCAAAACAAATGCTTTTATTTTGGTGGGGCATAAATGTGTGACCTATCATATTAAGAGACACGGACACCACGAAGACAATGGATTAAAAATATTGTATTAATACTATCTTTTTAGCCTATAGAGGTCCCACTGTAGGGCACGGGCCTCCTCTAGAACCCAGAGTACGGTTGATTGATTTGATTACTATCTTATATCTGTGTTATCTACATACAATGCAACTGAATTATTATTATTTTCATTGATGACCGTTCTCCATAATATAAAACGAAACATTCGAATAAATTGAAAATAAAAATACTTAAAAAATTAATGTTGTAAGTCATCTATCTTCTATTGGCGCGTGGCGAAATTTGGAACTACAAATAAAATGTAAAAATATCTACTTAACGCATTGTTTGAGATTTTTATTTATTGTATCAGCCCATACACGTCCCACTGCAGGGCACGGGCCTCCTCTACCATCGAGAGTACGATCGAGAGTGGTTAGACCATATAGTCCACCACGCTGGCCTAGTGCGGGTTGGCGGACTTTTACATACCATAGAAATTTAAACAAATCGCAATGGTATGCAGGTATCCTCACGATGTTTTCCTTCACCGTTATAGTGCGTGGTAATTGACTATCAATACACACATGATTTCGAAAATTCAGAGGTGTGCCCTGGGATTTGAACCCGCGGCCGCCGTGAACATGTGTTCCGTTACCAACAGGCCACCACGCACTTCCCACACGCACTTGTTTGAGATATGTTTTCATAATAAAACAATAAGAATTTATACTCGTAATCTAACAGTATTAACAAGTCCAATATAATAAAATGTGAAGAGAGAAAAACTGTTCCTAATACTTCGACAACACCATGACCATGCATTTGGAAGCCAAAAGATCGTAGATGATCTATAAAAATAATTATTAACAGTCGAAAATGCAGTGTGCACCGGCCGTATCATAATTATTTTAATTTACATCAAACTATCAGAATTATCAGGCGGATGCAAGCTTATAATCAGACCACTGAATTTCAGATTGTGGTCTGAATTTAATTACGGTCAATGCCCGATTATTTCACATATCATTACGTCGTAATTACATTTTTATACTGATGAAAAATTTACTACAATACACTTGATGGAAAATGCAATCTATGTAAATAGAGTTTCCATACAATTATTTCCGTCCATATATAACCGTATACAAGATATCAAGACTGCTACCGAAATCGAAGGTGGTAGTTATAGTGACTTTAGACACAATGCCACTAAATTTTTTGTAAAAAAGCGACTATTTTTAATTTTTTACTATTATCGTATTTGTGTAAATTCATACATTTTGCTAAAAAAAATAATGTACACACTTTTATTTTTAAGAAAGTACGCAAGGCTTTAAGTTTTAATTTTACACGTTCAGCACGATTATCGACATGCTAGCGTGATTTACGAAAATTTTACGGTTTTAGGATCTCCAGCAATCTCGCTTACCGAAGAAAAGACAATAACAAGCGATATTTGGTTCACACTGCAAGGCATCAGGGCCACTGTAGTGACTTCGCTACGCTCTCTCTCTCTCTTCAGCCACAGGAAGTCCACTGCTGAACATAGGCCTCCCCCAAGTATCTCCACATTGACCTGTTGGAAGTGGCCTGCATCCAGCGACTTCCAACTTTTTTAGGGTAGTACTTAAAAAAACTATTCAACCTGAAACAAAGTCAGGTGCTCACAAATCATAACTTTATTATTCTCAGCCGCAGGAAGTTCACGTTGAACATACAGCTCTCTTAAGAAATTCCATGACCCATCTGTCGGTAGCGGGATGCATCCAGCGATTTCTTGCAACTTCAGTTAAGTAGTGGCTTTTAACCCCTATATTAATTACCACCAGACTAGCATGAAAATTTAAAGTACGTTCTAATTACAAAAACACAAAGCACAACACAACAATGCAAATTAATTAAACACAGATATTTATGAGATTATCCGCATTCTTGCGTGCGCATGGCGACCCTACTTCGCGCAAGACAATATGGCGGAATTTATGTGCCGCGTCGAAATGAGATCGTTTGTCACCTACGTTTTCAATGCTGGGTGTCTTGCGGTGTAAATATTTGTGTTTTTCGATTATTGGTTTGCGCTGGCTGGATTTTTGTATCACCGCGGTGTAACATGTAAAGTTTGAGATCTGTGTCTAAAATTTGTATTAATGTTCTACTGTTGGGCTTTTCTGCGCATTTATTTGGCAGTCTGGCTAAATGTGGTGTGATTAATTTAAGGGTTTTTTCTAGTTTCTTCTGTATACTTCTTTGTCAATTTCATCAGTAAATTATAAATATGCACTTCGAAATAATATATACGTGTGTTCAACTTAATCTGGAATTTTTTCGCCATTGCATTCTACGCTGTTATGTGGAATTTATATATTTTTTACAATTTTTTATAGCAACATAGGGAAAGTTTAATTTTACGTACTATCCTGGTTCCAAAATCAGTAACATCAACTCCGCTTCGCAGTAACTGAATTGATTTCACATGCATACCTGTTTAAATCATACCGTCTATTACTCTGTATTCAAAGCGAAACTTTGCTAACTTGTACTTAGTGGAATAGCAGAATCACGTATGTATAGACGACGCAGTGGGCAAGAAGTCAACTGTAAGCTGCATACAGGATACCTAACTTAGTGCGGTTGGGAGTGTGTGACTGTGTATTTACAAACTTGTTTGGCAAAGGGGAATGGCATTTCCATACATCGATTGGTCTAAATTTGGTGACATATAATAAAACGAACCTTATATTTAAAATAATCAGGGTTGACTACGACTACTTTGAAATCAATATGCATTTGCAGTTTCGAGATATGAACTTAAAAGTAGAAGTGATTCTTTAAGCTCTTTTACATGTTAACACCTTAGCCTTTTCTACTTTTTTTTTATTAGCCCCTTATACGTCCCACTGCTGGGCACGGGCCTACTCTACAATCGAGAGAATCGATTGAGAGTGGTTAGGCCATATAGTCCACCACGCGGGCCTAGTGCGGGTTGGCGGACTTACATACCGTAGAAATTCTTTAAAATCGCTACGGTAGGTAGGTTTCCTCACGTTGTTTTCCTTCACCGTGAGCTTTTTCTACTAAAAATAAGAAACTTCATTTATGCCTTTTAAGTCCCAATTATTGTAAACAAGCAAATTAAATGTATTCTGTGTGTTTACGACAGTCATCCCACCACATTTATACTGATGGTACTGGCTTTAAAGATGTACTGCAAGACTATATCACTTCAAACTTAAAATAAACTCAGCCCTTTATAATAAGATCACAGACTATTAAAAAACAAAACAAAAAATAATACATCTACACAAACCCATCTATCAATAGATTTGTCCGTAAATTCCGCGTCTCATTGTGAACGTACTTCGTGAAGACAAGATGGCGGATTTATGTGCGACGCTGGAATGAGGCCGTTTGTCACCGGCGCGATTTTCAATGTCGAATGTTTCGGAATACACCGATGTGAAAATTCTTGTTTTCATAAAATGTAAGGCTTTGGGGTAATATATTTGTTTGAGAACAGGTTTTCTTAGAAATATACATACATACATAATCGTCACGCCTGTATCCCATAGGGGTAGGCAGAGACTATGGGTTGTCACTTTGCTCGATCCTGACATACTATTTTCGCTTCATCTACTTTCATCAATCTCTTCATGCATGCTCGTCGGTTCAGGTTCAGGTTCTTAGAAATATCTGTGTAGATATAGTTATTAACTGAATACGCTGCTGACTTTACTAAACAAAATAATTGTTATTTTGTTTTATTCCTTGTAAAGTGTTGGTAATCATTATATATTTTTAAGTTGGTTATTAATTTTACTTTTAATTTGACGGTACTTACAAATTACAATAATGATTATCCAATACCCTTAAGTAATTGAGTTGATTTCTTAGATATTCGAGAATAAATAACCATATACACACACAAGACGAGAACTATCGTGCCGATGTCGGTTAAGAGTAATCTCTCAATATCAGAATTTATTTACGCGTGTCACGTAAAGGCAATAAATCCTAGACAGAAATCGTCATCGGCGGGGGAAAACTAAAATTGGATATTGTATATAAGTAATATCTGGAGACGTAGATCTAGACACAGATATTAATGGAACGACCTAGATTTTAGAGCTCTTTTTATCTCACACATCGTTTTTGGTAATTTTAAAAAACACAAGTAACCTATGCTAAGTACTAACCCTACGTAACTACACCGCACCTCAGGTACGTACAATGCAGTAAAATCGACACAATTATGCCGGCCTAATTAATTCCGGATATACGCAGAAAGGTGGAGAGGAAAACTTCTGTATATGTATTTATTTAGATTTCACTATAATCCGTAAAAAATATTTTAAAAATCACCCAATTTATAGGGCGTGTTGATTTATAATGGCCATAAAATGATGAATGAAGTGTGACAACAATGCCGTCATCATCCTATACAAATTGCTTTGTAAAGGTAACAATGAACTAACTAAATTACTGGCTTGTGGATGAATGACCGATAAAATCAAACACGATTTTTTTTAACGATGGGATATCATGCGGTTTTGTTAGTAAAATAGTTGTCTAAATAAAAAATTGACATCTTTATTGATAGTCAATAGTACATCAATGGTATACATGAGACCAGATCACAAGACAAGAGAGAAGGAAAAAATAACTGGGCGGGCAACACACCCATGGTCGAACGTTATGAATATTCATGGGCGGCAATCAGTTACCCTCTGACCTGCTTGCTAGTTTGCCGGACCTATGCAATAAATAAATAAAAAAAGTGATTGCAAATGCAATAGCAACTCACGTAAATTACTATGAAGGGGTTGTTGACTTTTTTTATTGCCCTTATAGGCAGACGAGCTAGCGGCCCGCCTGATGGAAAGCGGCTACCGCTACCCATAGACCTCCGCAGTGCCAGGGGTCCAGCACAACAAAGTCGCTGCCTACCTTAAGGAAAGTACTCTCTTTAAGACTCTTTGTTCGACGATCTTTATCAGAATATCAGGGGGTTACTCTATGATCTGAAACGAAGTTCGAATGTTCGACGTCCGAAGTACGTTATAAATTTTTCACTTCTAAAAATCAACACTATTCTCTATGATACTTATCATCGACTCCGGAATAACTCCATGGTTACGACGTAGGGTAGAGGATTCGAACATTTTGTAAAGTGCCTAGGCACACCCGTACAGTTTTACGTGCGACGTCCGAACATTCATATTACTTATGAGGGGGGGTTACTCCCTCCCTACCAACCACCAGCATGCCAGTTCTAGAAAAAAAATCCTAAACATAATATACCATGCACCAAATAACGCTTTCCTCTCCGAAATTAATATCTCAACGGCAACGTGGACGTTTTGACGTCTCATACGGTCGGCTCGATTCATTGGCATTCAGTCCGCGCAATAAATACGACGCGGATAACATATGGCTCTTAGCTGTGGCCATCGGTTTAGATGGGGTAAAGAAAACCAGCGTGGTGGATTATACGGCCTAACCCCTCTCAATCGTATTCTCGATTGTAGTAGAGACCCGTGTCCTGCAATGGGACGTATATTTTATTTGGAAAATCAACAGCTACGAAAACAGCATACTTTTTTTTTCGTTCACAGAGAGCCAATTACAGATTTTCACTGTTAAGAGTCAGATTGTAGCCATTTACAGATAATATTAAGTAACAAAAAGTCATAGGGTCAGATAAATTAAGAGTAGAACAGTAGGTATAAACATATAGAAAAATAAGAGACACAAGGTCTTGGTGATTATTTAAAGAGAGAAAAGTTCAGCTTGAAGTATGACCTGATACAGGCAGATAAAATCCCCATCTTTTAGGATCAGACGGTAACCATTTACAATGTCATTTTTTAAACGTTTTTTTGTATAAGTTTCTATCAAACAAGCAAACAAACAGCTTACCTGATGGTGATAATCAATTTGCATGCAATTGCTTTGGAGAAAGACGGGGGTCATTACCTAAGAGTGGGATTATATAGATACATAAATAAACCCAACAGTCACATACATAGTCCTGACTCTACACTAAGATTGAGTCTTGTGTCGCGGGTGTCTGAAACTACGAAAGACATTTTCTGTAACGCATTTACGATGCTTCGAACCCGTGGCTTCTCGATTTATAATCTAACCAACTGCGCTACGGACACTGATTAAAACTAATGAAAATACTTAAAAGTATCACGTAATAGTACTATTAAAATAATTATAACCATCCCAGAGTCCCCAAAACACATACACTTGGAAACACTAAACTCGCACGAACGCAACTGAGTTTTTATTTCGATCGCTTTCGTAACAGTCATAAATCTCTTCAGCCATTTCCTGCTTCGAACGGTTTGGATCTTACAGTGGAGTTTCTGTACGAGTATGTAAATAATGTATTCAATAGACGCTATTGATTTTAGACTTAGCTTTTGCACCTATTTTAACCTCTAAACTTTCGAAACATTGAGATTTTAGGAGACCGAACACTACAAACAAAAGAAGTGCTACACGTGTAGCTAGTTCTGTCTCTTTCTCTCTTACACAGTCATGATATCTTCCCTCTCTCTCCATTGGGTTACTTTTTATTGCATAGGTCCGGAAAAGCAGGTCACCTGATGGTAAGTGATCGCTGCCGCCCATGTACATCCACAACGCTTGGATCACAGATTTGTGTCCGGCCCTTCAAATCGTGAGGGGAGGGAGAAAGAAAAAAGTTGGGAACAGGAAGGTGTATGGGCAAACGAAATTCTTCAGCAAAGCTGTCGCTTCACGTCAATCTCCTGTGGGAATATCACCACCAGCAATTTGTAGAAGCAAGTGGTAGAGCAGCGCTGTTGTCAGCCATAACTCAGCATGAATGGGCAGGCTCGACCGGGGTCGTACCACTATCTCATGAAATCGACGTGAAGCGTCAGCTTTGCCGTCGCGTTTCGTTCAGTGAGTGAGACTGCCTGATGCCCAATAGCCCTTTCCTCTTCCCATCCTTTTTCCTTCCCACTCCCCTCCCGATATGATGGGCCGGCTAAACATCCAAGATCCAAACGCTGTGGATGTTCATGGGCGGCAGTGATCACTTACCATCAGGTGACCTGTTTGCTCGTTTGCCGGACCTGTGCAATAAAAATAAGTCCTTAGTAACAACAGTGTAGCTTTACTTGATAAAATATTACAAGGTCAAGTCACCTCCAAAAGAGGTTATTCCACCCGCTTAATAGTTACATTAAATTGATCAACAGAAGGCTTTTATTACTTAGAGAAGAGAATAAAAATATAGAAGCGTTTTATTTTATTTATTTGAGCAATTACTATGCTGGATAAATTACTTAAAGTGCCGAAATTAATGCTTGAATATAATGGATTAAAATACTACAAAATATTGGAAGTACAATGAAACGTGTTTTTTTGAAATTGTTTTTTTTGTGGTAAGATAATTGTGTCGTTCGTGAAAAAACCATCATGTCTCATGCAGGTATGTCGCGTTTCGTGACCAATCTGTTCTATGCAGTTTCGTATAGGCCGGCATAATAGTCGTATTTTCTCGCAGGTTGCTCTTCTTGGACCCTACTACACTTGCCATCAGGTGTCATTGCGGTCAATTCGTCGTGCCAATAAAAAATACATACATAAACTCACGCATTTTTTCCCGAAAGGGGTGGGCAGAGGCAGAGGCCAGGACACCCACGTTACGCCTTATGTTCCATGGCATGATGTGATAGGGGTGAGCCTATCGCCATAATGGTCTCAAATTCCTACCTCCGAGCTGATAATAGAAACACTTTGCCTGACCCGGGATTCGAACCCGAGACCTGTGTTGTAATCGTAATACATTATAATAAAATAAAACAAGAGAAGTCGCGGGAAAATGTAATCTTTTTACACAGCCGATATTAATGAAAACGCATCAAACAACAACTATAATATGCAAACAAAAAGCCGGTCGTTTCAAATTTGTACGTACATAATTGGTTTACCAACTTGCCGAGCGATATTGCGAATGCAAACCGAATATGGAATACACGCTCGATGAATGTGCGACCCTTTTTAATCTATGATCGCCTGGTACATTTCATGAGGTTGTAGTCTATATGAGCCCATAGCAGCCCACTGCTGGGTACGGGAGTACTTTTCAAATAATAGTCCAATTGAGATGGGTTAGGCCATTCAACTATGCTGGCCTGGTGAACTTACCATACCATAAAAATTCTTATAAATCGCTATGGTATGCAGGTTTCCTCATAACGTTTAACCTTACTATTAAACTGTGTGGTAATTGACTAACTCCGAAAAGTCTGAAGTATGCCCTAGGATTCGAAGTCACGACCATCATCTCGGCAGCCGTGTCCATCAGGCCATCAAGCCAGCATGCACCTAGTGTAGACACCTTGAATTATTTTTCATACTGGGATTATACAGAGACTACAATGCGTGCACTGTACGCGACAGGTGGACAAGGCAATTTTCTAGTCACGTTCCAAGTAGGCAGTTTATATCGATATTTTTTAATAAAGAAATGACATAAGAGTAAAAATAATAAAATCAATTTTATTGTATGAAATTAATTCGTCATCCCGGCCGGTGCCAGGGTCCGCCTTCAGGCTGAGTCTCCTCAATTTCGCCCAGTCTTCGGCATCCTCAGTAGTAGGGCCATTAACTCTCATATGTGCAATATGACAAAATATTTTATCTACAATTTTGAACTGATCGATGTCAGCACATGGAAGATATATGAGAAAATCTACTATGGGGGACTGTATGAAGTAATAAACCCGCAAGAATGAGAATGAATTATTGTGTTTTTCTTTAGCTTTAATAGCTACCGCAGTCATTTCGATACCCAACAATATAATACACAAAGAACAATGTAAGCGGGACCGAAATCGATAAACGCGGTCGATTATCGATTGTTTGTGTGTCATAATTGATACAAATAAAGATATTAATAAAACTTGAAATACATGAAACATATTATTACAAACAAAAATGTAACATCATTTATTATTTTTAAATCATTTTAAATTTAGAACGCCAATTTAAATAATCCGTTTAGAATGAATAATTTCAAAATTCCGCGCGCATTCGAAAATATTATTGCAACGGAATAACTAAAAATAGAACGTCGCACATTAGCCTGTGAAACGCACAGCAGCCGAACAAATTAAACAGTGCATTCTCGGGCGAGCGTTATGCACCAGTGAAATAATCCAAACCCATTGTACGCGGATTAATCATTTCTGTCTGACACTTTCAGCGCGTATAGCGAAACGCTACAGCGCTTTTAAAAACGTCCAGTTTATTTTTTTCGTATGAATTATTGGGGTGATTTACAAAATGCAGTTTGCGTAGTGAATTGTGAATTCAGCGGAAGAGGCTTCCGGACACATTTAAATGTTTCAACGTTTTCGAGTTTTTGTCGTACAATTGTTAAAGGACATATTGCATTGGCGTGTTATACCGCCTACCGGGTCGAGCCGAGAAACAAAAGAGGCCCAATATTTGCGCCAATATTTGTTCCAGGCTTTGTTGAATCAAAAAATGCCTTTTTTATTACAATACAATGAATTCTTTACAGCAAAAATATTAAAACATCATTTTCATTTTTGGATTATCAGAGTTTACAAAATTACGTCCTTCTAAAGTAATTATTCTTAAAATTCGATCGGACGTTATATTAAAAAAGTTATTTACTTGATTGACTATTCTTTATATATTTGAATAATATTTAATTCGCGGATTATAATTCATTTTTTATTTATTTTTATTTATTATTAGCGGCTCGACCCGGCTTCGCCCGAGTGCAGATACTATTTGAATCCAGGCCACATCTGAAACATATTATTTCGCGTACTAACTTTTTTATATTTGACCCCAACGTGACTGCCACCCTTTATACTATTTTTTTGCTTTCTATCCAGTTACGTCCCTTTCTATCCCGTCTCAAGCTGTTCCATGACTCAAGGCATGTAATACTGTCTTTTAACATCCCCTTTTCATCCGCCTTTTATTCTATCCCAAACCATCTTTTTGAGTTTGAAAGAGTAGTAAATAAACAATATTTAAAATTATTTTCCCATTCCATGGCAGATATACATTCTCGGGATAAAAAGTAGTCTATAAGTTATCCAGGGTATCAGTTACTTCCATACTACATTTTATTAAAATTCGATCAGCCGTTTGAGCAGGAAGACTTCTTGATCATCCCACGGGAACACTACATTTTGGGGATAAAAAGTAGCTTATGTGTTAATCCAGGGTATCAGCTATCTCCAAACTAAATTTCATCAAAATTTGTCCAGCCGTTTGAACGTAAAGAAGTAACAAACACAAAAAACTCTCGCCTTTATAATATTAATAGGATTAATAATTCGTACCATTTCTTTCAACACATATTTTAACTTCCAAGATCGTCATAAAATATTTCCCAGAGGGTTCGAAATTTAAATATTTAAAAAGATAAAGTGACGTTATGTGATATGTCTTACAATAAAAAGAAAACTTCCTCAAGTGTTCGAATTTTAAAGACTACACCAAATCATTTGTTTCGTCCTATGAAAGGAACCAAACCGTCCTAAAATAATGACTGGCCACCAAAAGGCAAAATTAAGAATATAAATATAAACAGTTTTGTTGCGGTTTCAACACTTTAATTACTTTTCAAATTTACAAGCGGGTCGCGGACGTGGCCCGTCTTTATTTATGCGCACAAACTTTTTGCAATTATGCCTTAATTGCTTTTAAAGTTCGCGATTTATATCTATGGATATCCATAGAGATCAGTTTAGTGGTCATTTGTTTTCGCTAAAGTTTCAAGACCGTTTCTGTTTTCCCGAAAATTGTGTGCGGGTTTATAATTTTTAATTTTATTTTTTTAATCTTCATTTTTGTAACACCTTGAATTTTAAAATAAAAAATAATTTTATTAACTAGTTTTATTTGAATAATACTAACGAGGTGCGTTGAAGGCCAGGCTGGCATAATTGTCCTTTTGCAAGAAATAACAGTCACTGGAAACTTTTTTTGGATTGCATTATATCTAACAACAGGTGAATACTTTTATTACTGATCATATTATGCCAGAAAAAGAAACACAAAGAAACGCTTAGAAAAAAATATAAACTAGCATGTATTTTATTAACTGCGTGGTGGCCTGTTGGTAACGGACCCGACGCGGCTGATCGCGGGTTCAAATCCCAGGGTACACCTCTGACTTTTCGGAGTCATGTGTGTATTGATAGTCAATCACTACGCACTATAACGGTAAAGGAAAACATCGTGAGGAAACCTGCATACCACAGCGATTTGTATAAATTTCTATGCTATGTAAAAGTCCGCCAACCCGCACTAGGCCAGCGTGTTAGACTAACCTAACCACTCTCAGTCGTACTCTCGACTGTAGAGGAGGACCGTGCCCTGCAGTGGGACGTATATGGGCTGATAAAATACAATCCTTTCATCCATTAGTACTCGCAATGATATTTTTTTATTAAAGGACTTGTATTGAGCAAAGGCCAATTGTATAGTAGAGTTATTAATATCCACATCGCCTTTCACGACGCAAGCTATCATTCGACATCGATCTGCATTAATAAAACACGTTTGGTATGAAGTATGAACTCTAGTGCATTAACAATGACTGTAAAGTCTAGAGTAATTGCAGGTGAAACTTAAAATAGTAATAGTATAGAAAAAACCATCCTTATAGGGTGCCTTTGAAAACCAGCGCTGTGTTGTCATTCCAATGACAATTCAGCAATTATGGTGGGGTAGCATCCCTTTGGCACATTTGCGAATCATTGTACATATTTGAATACGTATATTTTTTGTCATTTCTCTTTGTTATTGTTTCGTTCTGTTTGTTTTTTTATTACTTTTCTCCGTTTTGAATTTGTTGCTGTGTGTGTTGTGCTATAACAGTGTCAATAAAAATATTTTCTTTTTTTCTTCTTTCATTGCGTAATACTGGATCTATAGAAACAGAATTAATTCGAATTTCTCTCTCACTCTCTCTCTCTCTTCAGCCACAGGAAGTCCACTGCTGAATATAGGCCTCCCCTATAGATCGCCACATTGACCTGTTGGAAGACCTGCATCCAGCGACTTCCTGCAACCTTAACCAGGTCGTCCGTACACCTTGTAGGCGGGAGACCGACACTGCGATATTATATTAAATTCGAATTTCAAGCAAACAAGGTGCTTGGAATATTAGAAAATAATTTTGAAAAACAGTAGAGACCAGTTTTTTATACCCGTAATGTATGCACCAGACCACTAGGCGGTGAGACGACCTGGTAAAGCTCGTAGGATGCCGCTGGATGCAGGCTGCCTGCAACAGGTCACTGAGGAAATTATTGGGAGAGGCCTGTTCACCAGTGGACTTCCTTTGGCTGATGGATGGATAATATTAAAATGTCCGCGACATTGCTCAAATCTCCAGCCCAAATTAATGAGGTTCTTAAAGACTTACGGCCTTATTCATAGACACTTTTAAAACCTATTTAATTTATAGAATGTTTTGTCCCTTTCGAACGACTTTTGAATTCAGTTCGAGCGAAGAAGACAAAACATTCGGTAACTAAAACAGGTTTTAAAACTCTCTATGAATAAGGCCGTTCATTTCTAACGTCCCCAGATAACGCCCTCTAATTTGAGTCCTCAAAGGGACTAGGAAACCAAAGAAACGGGAGTTAATTAAGGCCAAGTGCACGAAAAACAGGGCTTTAATAGGAAGCCTCTGGAATGAGAGGCTGATAAAATTATTTGATAGTATCGTCAAATTGATATCATTTTCAGGGCTTCTCGATAAGAAAAAAATAAAAAGAAATGTATTGATATTACAGTACAAATTAATCAGTAGAATTGATTACCTCTTTTGAAGTCAGTCAATAATTAGAGATTAATTTATTTTGTCAGTTTATCGTCATGGTTACATAACTTTTCTAGTATTAAAAGTATGAGATGCATCATGGACACGCCGACAATATGGCGAAAATTGAAAGGGTCATGTGTATAAAAATCTAATAAAGTGAACGTACAATCTAATAGAGGTTGCAGCAAATTGCTGGATGCAGGGGTGTTACTCTATGATCAGAAACGAAGTTCAAATTCTCGAACGTTCGACGTCCGAAGTAAGTGATCACATTGAAAATTAATATTATTATCTATGACACTTATCATTCACTCCGAACTTAGTCTATGGTAACGACCTACCGTAGATAATTTGAATATTTTGTGGAGTATCTAGGCACATTCGTGCAGTTTAACGTACGTCGTTCGAACATTCTTCTTTCTTATTATAGAGTAACCCCCTAATCATCATCCAACAGGTCAATTTGGTGCAGTCCTACTTCCAACAGTAAACTACTTGTGTTTCAAGATGATAAAGGACATTCACACAGTCTAAAATGCGAGCTGTCAGTCCTGGCTTACAGGAGTTGCAATGGTGGGGGTGTGAGGGCGGAGCAGTCTCAAAAATAAACTATTTTTGTACAGCCCATGTGGTAATTGTCTTAACAAGAAACACTCGTATTAATTATTGATATGGTGCATTCAATAAGCGCGAGTTGCTCTCATCGGGAGGTGACGTGTTCAAGTACAGACAGGGTAAAAGATGCGAAAAATAATTATAAGTTATAACTGAAGAACAGTGATGTTATGTTGAATAATATAAAAATTTAAGTTAGAACGATTTGTAAGTGTACGATAAATTTCGAATTAATATAAAAATTTACTTCTTCTGACTCCTTCTTATATAATTTTAAAGATTGTTTCAGTCGGATTTCTCTTATCATTTGAATATCACCGGACAGTTTAAATAAATAAATACACCCAACAGTCACATACATAGTCCTGACCCCACACTAAGGTCGCGTCTTGTGTCGTGGGAATCAGAAACTACGAGAGACTTTTCGGTCTCACAAACACCCAGACCTGAGTCAAATACTTGTGGTTCACACAAAATTTAAACCCGCGGCCTCTCGTTTCACAGTCCCTGTCTAGCCAACAGTGCCACTGAAGCTGAGGAGGAGTTTAAAGTCAACTGTTTAGGATAAATTAAAGATTTCACTCAACCACGCAAGTCTAGAGTTGCTTGATAAATACCACATACATAAATATGTAAGAAACGAGAGGCCGCGGGTTCAAATGTTTGTGTGAACCACAAGTCTTTGACTCGGGTCTGGGTGTTTGTGAGACCGAAAAATCTCTCGTAGTTTCTGATTCCCACGTCACAAGACGCGACCTTAGTGTGGGGTCAGGACTATGTATGTGACTGTTGGGTGTATTTATTTATTTAAACTGACCGGTGATATTAAAATGATAAGAGAAATCTGACTAAGTAAATACTTATTGTACACAATAACAATTAACACATCATGTTTTGCTTCATAGCTAAAATGGACAATACCAAGAATTTAGTTTTAGTTAAGGACTAAAATCCTTCGCAGAATTATCTCATGCTACGTCGAAAGGAGAACTTCGTACAATATTATGATAATGTTACGTAATGTTTGCTTGCTTCCTACAAATTCCGACGTTGAATGTAAATCTTGCTAATTCATATATTGTGGATTAGCATTTTGACATATATTAATTTGATGAGAAATTGGATTAAGTTGGCGTTGTTCATGTGATAGCAGTTTTGTTCAGGATTCTTGCATACAAATGAGAAATAATTGATGGCAAGTAATCAAGGCTAAAATAAGATATTTCATCCTCAATACCTTGGCAATTGCGATCCTGCAATGACAACCTTAACCTTTAGAAAATGGATCGGAGAAGAGGAGAGGAGGGAACGCTTAAAGAACATCCTTTTAATCTTTCATACATACATATACATGAATATCACGCCTTTTCCCAGAAGGTGTAGGCAGAGGTGTAACCACCAAGAACACCCACATTTCGCCTTACGTTCCATCCCATGATAGAAGGCGAGCCTATCTCCATATCGGGCACAAATTCCTTACTCCAGGCTGGTAATTAACAGAAAAATCCAATATCACTTAGCCCGACCCGGATTCAAATCCAAGACATCAGCTTTGTAATCATAGCGTAGTACAACTAAGCCACCGAGGCAGCTTTTAATCTTTCAAAATAAATAATAATAATTAAAAATTATATAAATAATAGTAAATATATATATTTTTGTAAATAAATAATAAGTTTTATATGTATTGACTTGTCATAAGAGCTATTTAATTGCCTACGTGACCAATAAACTAATTTCATAAACGAATTTCATTTCAAAAACCAAAAATCAAATTTTAACCAAAAATAGCAAATTGAAACGTTTCTGCGACCAGTACACGCAATTGGCAGCACAAAATGGCGGACAGAAGCGTTCATTGAGTTCACGTTATTGGCACCAAATAATGGAGGCTTATTGTCAGGTAACTGGCACTTCGGACTTACCAAATGACCTGTTCTAGTAGATTTCAACGTTTCTTTTGTACTTGGTGGGTAGTTTTAGATTTTACGGTAGATTTTAATTTTGCATCATTCGAGGGCTGCACACAAGGCAAAACGTGGGCGTGGTAGCACCTCTGCCTACTCCTTCTATGAAAAACGCGTGAGTTTATGTATGTATTTTTTTATAATACGCATTACTTCGTCATAAATATTTGAAATATATTTATTCTGGTCCCGCTAAATTCAGCTATGGTATTAAATGTCGTAATGTTTCAGGATAAAGATATTAAATTTTTCCATTCATTATCAGCCCGGAGTCAGAAATTTGAGCCCGATATGGTGATAGGCTTGCTCCTATCTCATCGTGGGACAGAACACACTAGGCAAAACGTTGATGGGTTGGTAGCACCTCTAGTTACCCCTTCTGGATAAAAGGCGTGAATTTATAAATGTAATTTATAGACAGGCTTTGTGTATTAATGAGAGAGAAACCATCAATAAGTCTATATTTGAAACACAACTTTGTTACAATCTAATTTAGCATCACATCGTAACACAATGTCCCTACCGTAGTAGGTACAATATAAGTCCCAAAAATACGTTGCAGGAAATCTGTTACCTTCGGTCCATAGACCCTTACCCTAATCAAAGTTAAAAACTTCGCTAATTTGATTTACTTACGATTTATTAGTTCAGGGGTGGAGTTAGGTTATCGTTCGGGGGTCAGGGACCCATGACATGATAGGTCTAATGTGATGATAATTACTGTTGTTTAGTTACTAACAGAATTTTCATCATATCATTGATAAAGATATAAGAGATAAATTGATTTTTTAAATTAATAACAGAATATTTTATACCGTAAAGATGTCGGATCCAATTGTGTCGATCGTAGTGACCGCTAAGATTGTCTTTCGGTAGACATTAGGCGACAGGTATTGGACGCCTTTTAGTAATGTTTTCGGCTCTGATATAAATTTACTCACCTGCTTACCCAATAATAATTTTGTGTTTTATTTTTTATTAATACATTGCTGAATTTTAAACCCCTCCAAATCTCGCTACTCCATCCCCTCCTCACTAATTAATCCTTGTAATTGAGCCCAAATAAATTTAAGGCGCGGAACCACTATACGCTCCAGAGTTTTCTCATTCCAGAGATGTTATTGGAGCAAGTTATTTTTCCACGCAAACTAATTTTACTTGAGAAGTCGACTCTTTAGCCAAGTTTTTTTTATTTTACAGGTCCGTATTTGGAAGTCCGGGGGTATAACCACAGAATAGTTGAATATGGTTCTGTTCTGTAAATATAACCATTGGCAATAAATATTTAGTTTTTTAATTAATAATAAAATACACCCAAAAGTGGTAAATTCAATATTTATTTTAGGATGGCACGTGAATAATATGTATAACAAGCGGATAGGCGATATGTAAATGTTTACGCAAAAGGCCATATTTAAAGAGGACTGATGTACTGATATTTCCCAATCTCATCGCTTATTTCGATAAGAACACCATAAACGAAAACTAAAAGTTTTGTCCAAGGATCGAATCCAAACCCAATTTTACCCAATAATTTCCGTTGTCAATAAAGCCGTCAAAATCAGCGATAATCCTTCAAACGAGGCTTGAAGAGTGTTCACTTCAAGGTCGACAGCAGCCTGTCTATGCTTCTAGCAGAGACCATGAGCAGCGGAAGACGCTTACCATCAGGCGGGCCGCTAGCTCGTCTGCCTATCACGGCAATAAAAAAAATAGATTCCGATATTCACTCTCATATCGGAATTAATCTGCAAAGCATCATCATTATCAACATAGGCAATTTACATCTACGTGACAAGTAAGCAGCGTTTGGATATTAGGGTTGATTAGTACTCCTACGCTGGTTACTAATAAAACCGATTCGTGGGTGACAATTACGGCCACATTTTGGGCAGTTAAATCCTGTATGTGATTATGAAGGGGGAGAAGGGGGGGGGGGAAGCAAAGCATAATATCATAATAATCAATGTTTACCGCCACTGTCCATTAAAACTTGCCTCAATATTGTTTCAGCCTTACAGTATCAAACGCGATACATACAGGCTTAGCGAATGTACGATCAAGTCGCCAACTATTGTTGGAAATTTTCTGCTTGGGTGGCGCAGTTGTGGTACGATAACAACGCTGAGGTATCGGGTTCGGAACACGGGTCGGGCAGTGACATTGCATTTTTTTATTCATTATCAGCCTGGAGTCAGAAATTTGTGTCTGATATGACGACAGGATCGCCTCTTATCACATCGTGAGCCGGAACACGCAAAGCGAAACGTTGATGTCCTGGTAGCACCTCTGCCTCTCCTTCTGGGAAAAAGGCGTAAGTTATTTTGTCGGATATTCGTATCTGCCTTGATAGCCGGCAAAATTGTGTCGACCGAAAAGAGATCTTCAATTACAATTTCATTGTAATTACCATTAGATAAATTGGTATTACTATGTGCAGGCGTGCGGAGTGGGATGGGAGATGGCGTTATTGCTTAAGAGTGAAAGAGACAGATATAGCTAAATGTACCGCTTTTTTGTTATACGTTTTCTTTACGATGTCCCATTTACAAAAACGCACGCGATCGTCCAAAACAAAACAAAAAACTGAATTATCCAACTTGTCCGAAACAAAAGACTGTGTGTATTTAAAAGTTACCCATCCGTTATCGAATTACAGAGGTAGTGAATTCGACACTGATTGGCGCAGTTTAGGTACCCGAGATCGAATATTCAGCGGTTGCCATGGCAACCCGCCTACGCTTCGGCCTGGGCTGTATCGGTTACCGATTGTCTTAAGGTTTCGTTTGTTTCTCGTCTTTGTTTTGTTGAAAAAACAAGTATTTTTTACGTAAAATTGGACTTGAATGAAGTAGGGTTTCGTTTCTTTGTCGTGAGGTAAATTCAACAGAATTCTGTAATTAATCAGTAAGTGTGATGTTTAAATAAATGACTACGATAAACAGTCACATGACCCCACTCTAAGATCGAGTCTTGTGTCGTCGGTATCAGGAAATATTATATAGTTTACAAAAAATCATACACATAATATATACATAATATAATTTTTTAATAAAATTTAAATATAATCCCAGGTCGGGAAAAGTGATATTGGATTTTTCTATTCATTATCAGCCCGATGTCAGGAAGTAGCGCCCGATATAGCGATAGGCTCACCCCCTATCACATTATGCGACGGAACACATACGGCCAAACGTGAATGTCACTGGTTGCACTTCTGCTTAACCCTTCAGGGAAAAAGGCGTGATGTTCACATTGCCTGATATGAAACACTATATCTAAAGTACCACAATTTGTTAATTTGCGGTCATTACACGAAATATGAACTGAACGCGTTAATTACTAATTAATTAAAATTAATTAATATAATAATCAAATGCATCATTGGCTCAATGGTATATATAATTATGGCTTGTAAGTCGTGAATAATAAAGTTCCCACTCTACTACTTCCAACTCGAGGGAGGTGCGAGGATCGAACCCGCAGCCTCTCGTTTCACAGCCGGCGTCTAACCAAATACGACACACGTGTTTCATGAAAGATTAAGGGCCAGTTTCACCATGTCCTAATAAAGTCCTTGATAGCTATCTGTCAGATAAAATAAAAAATGCAGAAGTTGTCAAAAAATATTGTATTTTATCTGACAGATGAGTGCCAGATAACTATCAGGGACTTTATTAAGACACGATGTAACTGGCGCTAACCATCATCGTCACGACGGTCGTTATTCGGGCGAATAGGTATAGTCTACCCACCAGTTTGTCAGATTTCGCTTCGAAATAAAACCTAAAATGAATTTCAAAGGGCAAGCTTCTGCCGATTTTTTAAGGTTCAGTAGGTAATACACATCGCTCACTTAAAGGGTGATGAAAAATATCGGAAGGAAAACTGTATACCATAGAGATGATCACTAGAATTTCTATGGTATGATAATCCCCGAAACTGCACTATGCTATGTGAACTAGGACTAAAACTAAACCTCTTTTAGTCCCAACAGTGGGACGTATTCTATCCCTCTCACACATTTATTTATTTTCATGGAAGACCAACAGCTTTAAAACATTTATGTAACAGTTATGAAGCAATTTCAAAGCCAATTACAAGTCTTGACGTATAGGGCCACAGGAAGTCCACTGCTGAACATAGACCTCCATCAAGGATGTCCACATTGACCTGTTGGAAGCCACCTGCATCCAGCGACCTTCAACCTTAACTAGGTCGAACGTCCACCGTGTAGGCGGACGTCTGACGCTTCATTTGCCAATACGATGTAGATTGATATTGATGTAAAGAATAATTAACAACCCTTTATTAAACGAATTACATTTGGATACATAATGTGTTTTATAGCGGTTGGGATCGATTCATTCTATAGCTCTTTTAAAGGCCACACGTTTAGTACATTCGTGTAGAAAAATCTGTTGATTTTATATTACTGAAAGATTTAAGTGGTATTTGTAATTAATTACTGCATAATTTGAGCCAAAAGCAGTCCACTGCTGTTTGTGAGCTTACCTCAAAGATTTCTACAGCAACCTGTTGAAAATCCAGCGTCAGAAAATAGCAGTATCTCGAAAATACAATTCAACACCAGACTTTTTTTTATTGCATAGGTCCGGCAAACGAGCAAACAGATCACCTGATGGTAAGTGATCACTGCCGCCCATAAACATTCACAACACAATGGATGTGTTGCCGATCCAATTGGGATGGGAGCGGGAAGGAAAAAGTATGGGAAGAGGAAAGGCGTATTGGGCATCCGGCCATCTCACTCACCGAACGAAACGCGACAGTGAAGCTAAAAGCTGTCGTTTCACGTCGATTTCCTGCGAGACAGTGGTACCGCTCCGGACGAGCCTGCCCATTCATGCGGACTCATGACAACAGTGTGGCTCTACCACTTCAAACTATCTCACCAAACCCACACCAGTGTGGGGTAAACAGCTAAATTACCAACAATACACTCTAAATACAACCATAACACATAATAAACGAGATAACGTGGCTCCATTACTCACGTTTACCTTATTTAGGTTCCATTGTGGTCGATATAATTAATTTTTTACCATAAACGCGGAGATATTATTTAGCTCAGAGTGACTTGTTGCAACTGAATTTTGTTGGTTTAGTGGTATCATATTGGTAGTGGAAACGCGGCAGCTGAGCTGTCGCTTCACGTCGATTGTGATTGTCGATTGTGAGACAGTGGCACCGCCCCGCATGAGCCAGCCCATTCATGCGCAATTCATAAGTAATGACTGACAAAAACGTGGCTCTACCACTTAAAAACCAACTTAAAATCTGAGCCAATTGAATTACAAACTTCTAAAAATCTATTTTTTAAAATGTCCGTTACTTTAAGTCGACGGTGTGGGACTATGTTCTAACTGTCAGGTACAATTAATTATGTTTTTTTATTCCTTTAGTTCATCCGTTCAATCCAATTTAAGTCTAAGAACCTCCAACATCTGCGACGAATCTTATTGTTAGAAATAAGCCCTAGAATAGACTTTCAAATGGCCATTACTTCACAGAAGAGACCTAATTTGCAGTTCTAGGATTAAATTACTCCAATACGGTTAATTCAGTTAATATATTTGTCTGTTTAATTAGGTTGTGTTGAGTGTAAATATTCTAGCTCATTTAATTTTAAGTGGGACGTCTAAGTAAGAAAGGTATAATAAAGATCTCAGAAGGTTGCTAGGTGGCGCTAGGTGTATTCAATAGAAACAAATAAGTAATGTCCAATTTGAAAAAGGTTACTTTAGTTTTCCTTGAATTAAATATTCATTATTTACAGCTAAGGTGGCCCCTTTGAATAATCGCGTTATTTAAATAAATACACCCAACAGTCACATATATGGGCCTACCTCAAATTTATCTCAATTAAGTCTTGTATCAGAAAATACTAGAGCCTTTTCGGTCTCAGTCTCACCCAGACTGGGAATAAGTACTTGTGGCCTTCACAAATATTTACCTCGGTGCGGGGGTCGAACCCGCTGCCTCTCGTTTCACAGCCGGCGTCTAACCCATGGCGCCTCTGAGACTGTCCTTAGAGACAATGGCATGCCCGGTATATTTTAGATAGTCGGGTAACCAATGAGGATTTTCCCCCATAAGAAAAAAAAGTAGCCACGAAGGTAGGAGCCAGGTAGGCATATTCTCCGTGTTAAAAACGATTAGTTGAGAAATTCTTTCGGTTATCAAAAGAGTGAAGGTGATGGAAAAAAAATATTATAATTAATTCAATAAAAAATAGCCATGAACAATTTTCGATAGGCAAGTTATCATAGGCATGTTTGTTAATCAATATTCGACAGCCCCCGTGGCGCAGTTGGTTGGACACTGGCTGTGAAACGTGAGGTTGCGGGTTCGATCCTCGCACCAAGTAAAATATTTGTGTGGTTCCACTAGTATTCGTTTCGGGTCTGGGTGTTTGTGAGACCGAAAAGTCTCTCGTCGTTCTTGATACTCCCGACACAAGACATAATTGATCTTATTGTGGGGTCAGGACTATGTATGTGACTGATCGGTGTAATTATATTGATTGATTGAATAATATTTGATCAAAAAATATGTCTCATATGGTTATCAGAGGGGTGAAGGTCGATCTTCCATAGCTCCTTTAGTATTATGTCTGTTCTTTGAAGATTCAGCAAATAAAACAAAAGATCTTGACTATGAAACATTCATAGAAATACACAAATAATTTCATCATATACTCGTATGTAATATAACATACGTAACTACGAAAATATTGTCAAAAGAAATAACGTTTCGAAATGAATACGTATTATGTTATTACTTTATACAGAAACATTTGCCTTGTGATTTACAAAGAGAACAATTTTGCACAATTTTCTTCTGAATATATTTGTCTTGCTCAAAATTGCTTTTGTTTGATCAATTTATGACTAGACTGGCAATTTTGGGAATTGCTGGTAATCATTACTTATAAAATTATGCATATGGGTAGCCTTGAGACTGCCAACTATTTCTATTTTCTACTATAACGTTTTAGTCTATGAATCGCCAACTTGCATTTTACTTATCAGCCTACTTACGTCCCACTGCACGGGCCTCCTCTACAATTGAGAGTACGATTGAAAGTGGTTAGGCCATATAGTCCACCACGCTGGCCTAGTGCGGGTTGGCGGACTTAACAAACCTTAGAAATATCTACAAATCACTATGATATGCAGTCTTCCTCGCGATTTTCTCTTCACCGTTATAGTGCGTGGTGATTGACTATCAATTCTCACAGGACTCCGAAGTCAGAGTTGTGCCCTGGGATTTGAACTCACGGCCGCCGCGCCGTGGACACGTTTACCAACAGGCCACCACGCACTTATATACACATATATACTATAACGCTGGCAAAATACATTTGATTAGAGTTTGAAGATATCGTTATATTTAATACCATGTCATTTCTGATATCCAAAAACTTCTTATCAAGGGGCTTTATCCATGTCTGTGATTTTTACGTGTTTTACCGTGAATTTTAAAAATGCTTCATAAATTAACTAGAGCAATGGTGTATTGGGTTTACGCGAATGTTACATATTGAAATAAAACGAATTAAAAAATGTAAAAATTTAATCAAATTCGCGATGAAGTCCGTAAGAATTCGTTTTATTTCAATGTTTAATTAGAACACTTATATGTCCGACAGTACAAAGCACAACAAAACAAACATCGATATATTTGGGATGGGCCAGTGTCCAAATTGTCGAGGATTAACCGCAGGGGTGTAGGGGAGAGTGGGGCTCGATATATCACAGTATGGAATTTGAAATAAAAACGAATTAAAACCGGTACGCGGGCGTAAAAACGTTGAAATTCGTTTTTTTTAAAACGTTTTTCTGGAGCGCAATTAATTGTTTGTATAGGATTGGATGAAGTAATGGATTTGATTAATCATCGATTTTGTTATATGTCCGGAATATTCCAGGTTCTTTTTTCATTCCGGTGATTTGAAATGTAACCTCGCTTGTCTAGTAGAGGCGTGAGCAGTGAATCGTAACGTTCTGAGTTCGATTCCAAATATAGCAGTTAATTGATAACGAGACTGTTTTTAAAAATAATGAGCCAAATATTTTAATAACCTTCACTCTGACATTTAAATGGGTTCAGCGATATTCCTGAATGATTTAGCTTATAATATTACGACCGATTGCATGACACGAATTCTTTAGGGCGTAAGCATTTTAGCCTACCACGCTATAACATCACGCAAAGACTAATAGGGGCTGAGCAGTACTGAAAAATGTTGCACAAACGGTTTCACCGTCAAAAAGTATGTGCGCCCGGGCGAAGCATGGCCGGGCCGGACCACTAGTCCTTATTATAATGAGCATCGAATTTAGTGGCCAACATTTTTATACTCCCAACAATTTCTACCACAACTATTACATTTATAGCAGTGACCACTTAACATCCTACCTGATTGCTCGTTTATCGGACCCATAAAAGCACCAAAAAATTTCAAACCCCAAAGCATTTAATTTACAAAATCGATTTCGTTCAAAGCTCGATAACTTGAAGGTTTGAATAAAATGTTGTAATTTAAATAAGTGAGGGGTGAATGGGGATCGGTCATAAATTCATGCTGGAGTTAATGGGCTATCGTTACTACTGAGTGTGTTACTTTGGGAACTCGATTTTGTAAATTGGGTGATCGGATGTCGAGTTTCTAAGCTTAGTATGAGTCTCATGCACATTGGGAATATGATCATACTCGTATAGTCTAGAAAATGTAGTCATTTTTATTGTCATTTTGTAGCCACTCATGAGAGCAGAGTAGTTTTAATGTTTTTTTTTTTACACTGGCACGGCATAATGGCTGCACTGCACCTTATAGTAAGCGAAAATGCCGTCCAGACAGAGTATCGAATGGCATCAGACGGTGGTCCCATGCCATTCGACACAATTATGCCGGCCTGCTGAGATGCTTCTTCACACTACGGCGGAAGGATCCAGGATTATAGATCGGAGGGAACACGTATGACGGCAAACAACTCCACAGCTTGACATTGCGGCACAAAAAAAAATTGCGAACTTTTTAGTTCACGCCGAGATGGTTTGGACCATCAAGCTATGGCTTCGCAAGCCAGCACGCGTGGTTCTGTTCTGTAGAACACGCTTAGAGAGACAAAATCCCTCCGCAATTGTAGCGACAGTAACAGACAACAGTAGCAATGTCATAGCTATTAGAATATGGTTATCATTTTTAGTCCCCTTCAGTGGTAAGTCTGTTGACTGTGGCGGACGGTTTGCATTATCTAATTATTAAAGCCATTATCTTATAGGATATCGAGATTTTACCAGCCTTTCATGTATGTTGGTGGTAGATGTATGCGAAAATATAATATCTGCCCGGGATATGTACGACGACTGCCTCGGTGGCGTAGTGGTACTACGGTATGATTGCAAAGCTGAGGTCTCGGGTTCGAGTCCCGGGTCGGGCAAAGTGATATTGGATTTTTCTATTCAATATTAGCCCGGAGTCGGAAATTTGTGCCCGATATGGCGATGGGCTCGCCCCCTATCACATCGTGGGACGGAATATACAAGGCGAAACGTGGGTGTTCTAGTAGCACCTCTGCCTACCCCTTCTGGGAAAAAGGCGTGTGGTTATGTATGTATGTATGATATGTACGACTTGCGACCTATGTACTGTACGCGACAGGTCAACATGGCAACATTCTAGTGATGAAGTATCACATTCCGAATAGTTTACATCGATATTTTTTTGCAAGGCAATGACAGAGGAGTAAAAAAAATTCAGTCATGTTTATTATATGACAAAATATTTTATCTTCAATTTGCAACTGATCAATGTCTGCACATGGATGATATATGACAAAAACTGTTATGGGGGGACTGTATGAACGTAATACCATAAGAATCAGAATGAATTATTGTTTTTTTTTCTTTTGCCTTAAAAACTACCCTAGTCAATTCAATACACAACAATATAATACACAAAGAACAATGTGTGCGGTATTAATATCGATAACCGCGGTCGATGCGGATTCGTGCAGCACGGCGACTAGGACGGCGCGGGCGGTGTGCGGGGCGTCCCCTCCCCCACGCGTCATATCATACCAACTCGACCTGTCACGTACTGTACATGATGGTTAAGGACCCGTCACACTCACTGCATCGTTATGCGTTTCGGGTTTTCGTGTTAATTCTGATACAATCAAGCTGACATAATTTTGCCCATGTAAAAGTTCTCACATATTTTCAAGATTATTTATTAAAGCAATCAGTAATAAATAAATCATTTACTATCAAACTATCGCCATAAATCAATGAATTAACTTCAAAGAGTTATAAATATACCAAAACAGTGTCTCGATTATTAATTATTGATAAACTTTGCTTACAAAGTTATCGTAATTAAATTGATTATCAGACTGGGTATTAATTAAAATTTATATTTTCAACGTAATTAATAATTGATTGACATCTAGTCGAAACAATGTTGTCAATAACAAAGGGGTTTTAAACTGTTTTTTATTTTTCTCCCTGATAATGAGGAAATCGCTTATCTTATATCGTCATTATTAATTTCACAGCCTCTTTAGTGCAGTAATTGATTAAGAAGCTCATTGTTAAATGGGAGGTTGCAGGTTCCAACCCGGCAGCGAGAAAAAACTACAAGAAAAATATTTGTATCGGGTATGAGTGCTGGTGAAAATGGTTGAAAGCACAAGACGTGTATCTTATATACATTATTTGAGGTTTAGAACTATCAATGTGACTGATCCGTGTATTAAAAAAGAAACACAAATAGTATCAATACATGAAAAAAGGCAGCTGTAGATGCATGCCTGATTTTGATAAAACACACAAACTAAATTTCCCAACCTGTAAATCGAACTGTGTGTGTGTATTGATAGTCAAACACCACGCACTTTAACGGTGAAGGAAAACATCGTGAGGAAACCTGCATACCGTAGCGATTTAAAAAAAAATCTACGGTGTGTAAGTCCGCCAACCCGCACTAGGCCAGCGTGGTGGACTATATGGCCTAACCACTCTCAATTGTACTCTCGATTGTAGAGGAGGCCCGTGCCCTGCAGTGGGTCGTATATGGGCTGATACAAAAAAAAAATCGAACTGAGGACCTCATGACACATCTCATACGCCACTAAACCGCTCAATAATGAGACCAAAATGAATCTAAAATCTAATTGCCTAATTGAAAACCCTTAATACGGCCTAAACATCCATCAAACAGCATCTACCATCATCTCAAACGCTATCTACCAAGTCATCCATCGAGATAAATTCGAGACGGACCACGGGTAGTGCACATCGTTTAGTTTTATGTTATAATTTCACCATAAACTAGCGCCGACAGGACTATCAAGGTAAGGGGAGTGCTTACTGGTTCATGGGACACAGTGTATAGGAAAGATACAGTATGGAAGTATCGTACAGAATTTTGTGTGAAGATGTGTGGAGCTTTATGGTTGAGGTGTCGCTTGGGAAAAATATTCAAAGGATGAAATACAATATGAACATAAGGTTATACAACTAGATGTAAATAATTAGCATTATGAATCTTTGTGGTTTATAAATGCAAAAAATACCTACTGAAATTGTATGTTTATTTTTGTCATTATGAAAAAAAAACATAAGTTGTATTAAAAAATTGTATAACTGTGTCAGTTTTACAGTCAGGTTACAATCTATTTCTCAAATAACATCTGATAATAATAATAATATCTGGCAATTTAAAAATCGGCTCTAAGAAGACTTAGGCCATACTCATAACTCAACAAGGCTTGTTTGTAGCCAATTGGCTATTTCTAATGCTTGAAAAGACCTCTATAAAATTCCTAAAATTTAACCAACCAAAACAAAATTTGAATATACTAAATCCACTTAAATTAAGATTGTACAGTCACTTAAACAAAACACTACTCGCGTCTTAGAATAAACTACTACGCAAAGTTGCCCTACCGTTCCGTCCTACACAGGGTCACATAGTTACAAGTTTTATTGGTCATATCGAGATGATGCCCTGATAAAGTCGGTGATGTTACGCCCGTCGCCATTGTTTGAGCGAACGTAATTATTTTTATACCCTTATGATTTGTTGCCTTACCCCAGGCGTTTCCTGCGATTTGATTTATTTTACTAACAGTTGCGCGTTTTGTACAACTATTTGTTGAGTCTCGCATTGTACTGGCCACTGTTGTCTATGGTTTTTGTGGTCGTTTTTTGAAGGCTAGGACTGTGTTCGAAGTTTAAAAAGTCAATGTGATTTTTTTAAATTATTATTTTTCTTTTCTTTTTCTATGGTGGGCGTCGTTACAAATGTCATAGAAACGAAACAAATATTTGTAGGCAATACTAACATCGGAAGGCCTAGACGCAGATGGCGAGATTAATTAGACGCCTATTGGCAGGATTGGTCATATAAAGCCCTTGACCGAGATATATGGAAGGTGGGAAGAGAGGCCTTTGCCCTGCAGTGGGACGTTATAGGCTCATAAAAAGAAACAACATTCAGCCGCGCCGGGAATTGAACCCGCTACCTTAATTACAGATGCATCTAACAACAAACAAGAATCTCTCTATTATAAGATCTATGTATATAATAAATCTGCAGTATTTTTAAACTCACCCGAATAATCCAAGATTGCGGATATTGGCCAATGTTTGAACCAAATAAAGAATTACTTTCTTCAAACAAATTTTCTTTGATTTTGTTCTATTGCCAATTTCCTAGGGATTATAAATATCTCATAATTTCTATTGGAAACGTTAAGCTTAGTTTTAAGCTTGCTTTTGATGTGGTGTAGTTATCGTAAAGATACTGATTTTGTAATCGGAGCAATAAAGTTGGATTTAGAATTTGTAGTAAGTCGGTTATTGGTCATAATATAAATTGGATTTAATTTTAATTCCCTTTTTGGTGGGTAGTTTAATAAAATAATTTCTGAATTGGCTTTTGTTATTTGATGAATGAATGACGAACGTCTGAATACATAGTGTCTAATTTGCGTATTGTATTATATCAACACATATACGTCTCACTGCAGGGCACGGGCCTCCTCTACAATCGAGAGTACGATTGAGAGTGGTTAGGCCATATAGTTCACCACGCTGAATTAGTGCGGATTGGTGGACTTTTGCATAACATAGAAATTTATAATAAATCGCTATGGTATGCAGGTTTTACTCACGATGTTTTCCTTCACCGTTAAAGTGCGTGGTGATTGACTATCAATACACACATGACTCCGAAAAGTCTGAGGTGTGCCCTAGGATTTGAAACCGCGACCACCGTGAACATGTAGACAGCCGCGTCTGGTCCGTTACCGACATGCCACCACGCACTTGCAATTTGCGTATAGATAAAAACAAAACTTATTATAGACATTCTAAGAATTTGGTTTTAAATGTAATGTCCGGATGTTCAACCACAAAGTCGATAAGGCCTTATAATGTTTCAAGTCGTTGGCTGCAGGCCTCTTCCAACATATAGTGTAAATTAAAAGAGGTCTATTTTCAGCAGAGGACTTCCAATAGTTAAAGATGATGATTAGACCACGATAATTTACCGTCCAACATATAAATCGCTTTACTTCCTTACCATCACGTAAACCATTTATTCTTCTGTTGATCTTTATAATACGTACTGTATGTACTCTAATGTATCAGACCATACCCCGCCCTCTGGGATCCCTCTGAAACCGAGGGTACGAGTATACACAACGCATACTCAAGGAAGTTAAAATAGCAATGAGCGGGGCACATAGCACGGAGTACTGATTGATGGCTGATGGGCCAAAAAGTTCTCGAATGGAGGCCACGAAGCGGAAAATACAGCGTGGCACCTCCACCCGCTAGGTGGTCAGACGACCTGGTAAAGATCGCGGGAAGTCGCTAGATGCAAGCTACCTCAACAGGTCACTGGGAAAATCATTGGGAGAGCCTATGATCAGCAGTGGACTTTGGCTGATAGATTGGATTGGATTGGATACTCAAGGAATTAGAGAAGCTCATAATATTGGGATGCATAAAAGTCGAGCGCGCTAGAGGCAGAACACTAGCCAAAGGGTCGGCCATCGTGAAGAACCACCCACAACCGAACATAATGGAGGAACATCCCAAGTGCTCGCGATCCTCAGCAATGAGGGAACAATGAGAAAAGGTCCTCAAGGCAATTGTTACTACGAAATAACGGTCAGATAGAAATAAACTGCCGCCGAATTGGAAAACTTTCCTCGTGTAGTAACTATCGGGCGAGGTCAGACGTAATTGAAATGAAAACTCTATGAGAAAATTAATAATTTTCCCCTTTGTGCGTGTTGATTAAATTTTCATACTTTGTACACGTCGATTGTGTCAACTTTGCAATTAAACGTTTTTGACGTGCTGACGAGTTTTCGGAAATTTTCCATTGTGTTTATTTGTTGGCGAAGTTTGGTTTGAAGTTAGATGTCGCTTAAAGGTGGGAAAGATTATAATGGTGAGATAAGTTTTAAGTGGTAAAGGGTGGTGAGTTTTAAAGCTACGGTACATATTAGCCAGATCTTCTGGGATGGTACTATTCTCTCACAGAAAACCGAAGTGAAGTAACAGATTTGCTGTTACGTTTCCTTTGGTGATTGAGGCCGCCGGAGACTCAAAAATTATATTATATATATATAAGTATTCATATTAAATAAATACACCCAACAGTCACATACATAGTTCTGACCCACACTAAGATCGAGTCTTGTGTCGTGGGTATCAGAAACTACGAGAGGCTTTTCGGTCTCAAAAACACCCAGACCCTAAACAAATACCTGTGGATCACACAAACATTTGTTTCGGCGCGGGGATCGAACCCGCGGCCTCTCGTTTCACAGGCGGCGTCTAACCAACTGCGCCACGGAGGCTGTCAAAATAGCTGTAATAGTAGTCTCGCCCCCTATCACATTCTGGGACGGAACAGTTGTCTGTTCCGTGGCGAAACGTGGGTGATCCTAGTATTAACCAGGAGAACCTCTGCCTACCCCTTCTGGGAAAAAAGGCGTGAGTTTTATAAAATAATTTATTACAATAGTTGAACCCATCATATTGACGCATGCAAGTGTGTCGTGTTTTGAATTACACCTAGGACTTTTGGAAGTTAAGTATGCAGTCTTAGTTGCATACCTTAATAATAATCTTAATCCTTTTACGTTAGCGATAAGGAACTCATCGTGAAATACCTGCATACCTGAGAGTTCTACCTAAAAATACAAAAGTATGTGAGGTTCACCAAACCTAGAGTAGGGTAGTGGATAAAAGCATTAGTAAAATATATTAAGCTATTACAAAAAGATTACATGTACGCGGTGATCGCGGTTTCAAATCCCAGGGATCACCTCTGACTTTTCGGAGTCATGTGTGTATTGATAGTCAATCACCACGCACTATAACGGTGAAGGAAAACATCGTGAGGAAACCTGCATACCACAGCGATTTGTCATAATTTTTATGGTATGTAAAGGCCAGCTTGGTGGATATATGGCCTAACCACTCTTAATCATTCTCTCGATTGTAGAGGAGGCTCGTGCCCTGCAGTGGGACGTATATGGACTGATACAGATACAGATACAAAAGGTTAAAAAATCAACGCGATTGTAATTACTTTCAGGGTCAAAATTCATAATCTTCAACATCAAAATAGAATATTAATTTTAAAACGAATTTAATACAACTTTATTAATTAATTCACAATTAATTATTCATCAAAAGAGCTTGTAATTATTTTCGAAACTACAAAATCACAATTCACTTCATTAGTTGTGAAATATTAATTACAAATATATTTCGATAAATTATGAAAATTGTTTCATTGTTAGTATTACAACACAGATACGCTTGAACTACGATGTCGTGGGTTCGATTCCCAAAATGTTGTATGAGTTTTAAGATAAATGCACATTTTTATGTAGACCTTCTTTCCTATCAGCATGTCATTCCATAGCATAAAGAAGCAATAAATTAGGCCGGCATAATTCTGTCAACTTGCAAGTGATAAGTTTTTTTATTGCAATGAATGGTGTGACGAGCTTGCCATTCGCCTGACGGTAAGCGATACGACCGCTCATGGACAGTAGCAACACCAAACAACACCACGAATAACAAAGCAATGCTTGGAATTCCACTACACTCGCCATCCTGAGACATAAGGTGTTAAGTCTCATTATGTCCAGTAGTTACTCTGGCTACAATGTCCTTCAAACCGGAACACAACAATTTTTGTATTGTATTGTAATGTATCAGCCCATATACGACCCACTGCAAGGTACGGGCCTCCTCTACAATCGAGAGAACGATTGAGAGTGATAAGGCCATATAGTCCACCGGGCTGGCCTAGTGCGGGTTGGCGGACTTTTACATACCATAGAAATTTATACAAATCGCTATGGTATGCACATTCTATTGAAAATTTCGACAGCCTCCGTGGCGCAGTTGGTTAGACGCCGGCTGTGAAACCAAGAGGCCGCGGGTTCGATCCCCGCATCGAGACAAATGTTTGTGAGGCCCACAAGTATTTGTCTCGGGTCTGGGTGTTTGTGAGACCGAAAAGTCTCTCGTACTTCCTGATACCCACGACTCAAGACTTAATTAATCTTAATGAGGGGTCAGGACTATGTATGTGACTGTTGGGTGTATTTATTATTATTTATTAATTGATACTCTATCTGGCCAGCATTGCATTTATAACTGGTTGCAGTGCCGTCCATTTGCTAAGCCAGGGTATAGTAAAATACTTTGTCAGCCTTTCGAAAATATCAATTAAATCCATATGCACAGTGACATCTACATGACATGCGTTGATCGATCATCCAATATTATTGGCTACCGTAAACATCATTGCAATTTTATTATGTGTCTTTTCACAATGTTGTAATATATTTGTCTTAATAATTAAATAAATCAATAAATTATATTCAAATAAAAATCTTTCCATCCATCCATCAGCCAAAGAAAGTCCACTGCTGAACATAGGCCTCTCCCAATGATTTCCACAGTGACCTGTTGGAGGCAGCCTGCATCCAGCGACGTTCCGCGACCTTTACCAAACCTTTACTTTAATCTAAATATCATACATACTTGTTCTCGTAGTATTCCAGTATGGCGTCTCTTGTTAATGTACTACAATTAATAAATATTTACCTGAAACAACATATAATATATTATTAAAATTATTATTTAAAGAAAAAACTGCCAATACCTTCGATTATACGTAAATTAGATGGTGTGCGTTGGGGTAACATCACAAAAAAAGATGGAAGGGGTAAACTCCTTTAAAATACAGGACTACAGTCAGGGGGTGTTATGACAAACTACTTGTCCGGTAGTAATTTCATAACATACGGGTATGCGACCCCGGCTCCCCGAGCCACGACTAACTCTTGCCCTATATCTTCCGAGTTGGTAGTGTCCCATTAAACCATTTCCCTTCTCAAACTCATAATTCCTGTTTTCCAAATCACGCTATCCATGCCTTTAGTCCTTATCCTTCACCTTACCGCCAATCTAAGGTCTGCCGCGCCGATAGATGCATGGCTAGGGGCGAGCCTAGTTTTTAGCGAGCCATTTTGTCCTGGGGTTAGGCGCCCCCAGATACAGACTAGCCTTGGCCTGGCATGCGGGGCTCTGTTAGGCTCGACAGTTATGTTTCCCTTGCTACTCGTGGGAACGCTATGACGATAAATAAAAACAAAAATTGTCAAAATGGCGGCGACGCGGTTCGCCACCCGTCACGTCTCGTATCCCATGTTGGCGAAAAGCGGACTCAGGAAAGCCGCTTTGCTACTTTAAATGTTAGAGGAGGGATGGATGCAAAAATTAATGAGGTGTGTCAGATGATGAGTGAGAGAAAGATAGATATTCTGTGTGTGAATGAGACGAAACGTAAAGGATGTGAGACCATCAGATATGGTTCCTACACAGCATTCTGGTCTGGAGTGCCTACTACCGCCAGAGGCAGTCAAGGTGTAGGACTCATACTCTCTGAAAGAATGGCAAAATGTGTGAACGAATTTGAATGTGTGAGTCCCAGGCTTGTCTGGGTAAGGTTGAAAGTGGGATTAACTCGTATCTTTATATTAGGAGTATACGCTCCAACGGATATGGGTACGAGTTCATCTAAAGGTGATTTGAAAGAACGAGAGGAATTCTGGGAGAAAGTGAGAGACGTGTTGCAAATTCGTAATGACAATGAAAGATTAATTATGCTAGGGGATTTTAATGGTTGGGTAGGAGTGAAACGTAAAGGATATGAGAGGGTATTGGGTGCGTTTGGTGATAAAAGAGTAAATGCTAATGGAAGAAGTTTGCTTGAGATATGCGTGGAAATGGGTTTATGTGTAACAAACACTATGTTTGCACATAGAACGATCCATACATACACCTGGGAAAATGCTGCAATGAAGAGTTTAATTGATTTTGTGATAGTAGACGAAAGATTGAAGAAGAATGTTATGGACACTAGATCGTTCCGTGGAACGGGTCTTGATACTGACCATTTTTTGGTCGTGTGTCGAATGAAAGACCTGTTTAAAAAGTGGCGTAGCCGCGTCCCTGAACAGTCTAGTGTGTTAGAGAGGATAAAAGTGGAAAATTTACAAGGGGATGTAAGAAAGAAGTACGAAATGATATTAAATGAAAAGCTTGAAGGTTTGGATGATGTTTGTGAGGTTGAGGAAGTATGGAATAAGTTTAAAAAAATGGTTGTTAGTGTCGCAATTAAAACATGCGGAGTGAGTAAAAGGAAAAATTATAAAGAGATGAAGAATGCTTGGTGGGACAAGGATGTGCAAAAAGTAGTTAGCGAGAAGAAGAAAGCATGGAGAGACTGGTTAGCCATAAGAGCTGATCAAAGAATGTTAAAAGCAAGTGAAGAAGATGTATACAAGGCAAACTTGGAATATAAGCGGATAAAAAGTGTAGTGAAAATGATAGTAAAAAAGAAGAAGGATGAAGAAAAAGATATATTTGACGAAAGATTGAATGAAAATTTTCAGAAAAACATTAAGTTTTTCTGGAAAGCAATAAAAAGTGTCCGGGGTAAGTTAAGTACCTCGGAACTTAGTAGTATGAGGGATAAGAATGGGCAACTTGTGAATGGAGAAGAATGTGTGCTGAAAAGATGGAAGGAATACTTTGAAGGGTTATTTGAAAAAGAGGAAACACAGCAGTTTGCAGTGATGGATGAAAGTGAAGAAAATGAAGATAAGATTGATGTGATAGAAGTGATGAAAGCATTGAAAAGCATGAAAATGGGTAAGGCTGCTGGGTATGATAAAGTATCAGTCGAAATGCTGAAGGCTGGACAGGCGGCGGTGGCACGCCTGCTTTGTCATCTCTTGAATTTGTGCTGGACAAATGGTGTTGTGCCAACAGATTGGTGCAATGCCGTTATTGTTCCACTATACAAAGGCAAGGGATCGAAGCAGGAATGTCAGAACTACCGAGGTATCAGCCTTCTGAGTGTTGTCGGCAAATTGTATGCTAAGGTATTGATTGAGCGAGTTGTGAAAGAGACTAATGACAAGATATGGGATGTGCAAGCGGGATTTAGGAAGGGTATGGGATGCACGGATCAGGTATTTTCTCTACGAAGTGTTGCTGAGAGGAGTTTGGCTAAAGGACAAAAAGTCCTCTGCGCCTTCGTAGATTTAGAAAAGGCCTATGATAGAGTGATGAGGAATGAGTTGTGGGCAGCACTGTCCAAGTTTGGGTTGAGCAGCAACCTGATTCGAGCACTGCAGTCCCTGTATAAGAACTCCAGTGCTTGTGTTAGGATAAACGGGGCCTACACTGATTGGTTTCGCATCGATAAGGGTGTGAGACAGGGATGTGTAGCGTCTCCGTGGTTGTTCAATCTTTTCATGGACGGTTGCCTAAAAGATCTGAAAGATAGTGAATATGGGATAAAAATGAATGAGTTGTCACTAAAATGTCTCCTCTACGCTGATGATCAAGTTATACTTGCATCATCAGAGGAGGAGTTACAAAAAATGGTGACAATTATGCATGAAGCTTTTGAGAGAAAAGGAATGAAAATAAATGTGAGTAAGACGAAAGTTATGGTATTTGAAAGGGAGGAGGGTATGACAAAGTGCGATATTATGATAGGTAATGAACGAGTAGAACAAGTGAATGAATTCGTGTATCTGGGCTGTGTATTTACAAGTGATGGAAAGCATGACAGTGATATTGAAAGACGAGTGAATGCAGGAAATCGAGTGAATGGCGCGCTGCACTCCTTTATGGGGAGTCGGAAGGTCTCTAAAAAGGCACGACTGGCTGTCCATGGAGGAGTGTTAGTACCAACGCTCATGTATGGCAGTGAAAGTTGGGTGTGGCAGAAGAAACATGAAAGTAAAATTAGGGCAGTGGAGATGAGATCACTAAGGGGAATGTGTGGCGTGACCTTGCGTGACAGAGTGCGTAATAGCGAGGTGATGAAAACGTGTGGAGTGAAAGAGGATGTAGTGACGAGAATTGACAAAGGAATGCTACGATGGTTTGGTCATGTAGAACGGATGGATGAAAGGAGACTAACTAAACAAATATACAAGGAGAGTGTGAATGGAAGAGTCGGTAGGGGTCGACCTCACCGAACCTACACCATCCAAATCGGTGATATCTTCAACAAGGGCCAGGTCAAAAGTACCCTGAACCGACGGGCATGCATGAAGAGATTGATGAATGTGGATGAAGCGAAAGTAGTATGTCAGGATCGAGCAAAGTGGCGATCCATAGTCTCTGCCTACCCCTATGGGATACAGGCGTGAAGATTATGTATATGTATGTATACCCTATAATTTTACGTGACAGGCTCCGTGGCGTTGTTGGTTAGACGCTGACTGTGAAACGAAAGGCTGCGGGTTCGATCCCCGCACCGGCTCAAATGTTTGTGTGGCCCACAAATATTTGTGTCGGGTCTGGGTGTTTGTGAGACCGAAAAGTCTGTCGTGGTGTCTAATACCCACGACACAAGACTCGATCTTAGTGTGGAGTCAGGACTATGTATGTGACTGTTGGGTGTATTTATTTATTTATTTTAATTTGACAGCCAAACCATGACAGACCACAAGCTAACTCGAAACTTATATGGGAAATCACCCATATCTACTAAATATGCGAACTGCAAATCGAACCTAAATATTCACGGAATACTTATGCTGCCACTAAACACACGGAGGCATTAAATAAATTCACTCAAACATAAAAAACTACTAAAACACCCCAAATTCCCAACCCCAAAATAAACAGTGAACCGGAAAACACTAATAAACTAACATCGAGTTCATAAGGGATGAATAACGCACCCCTATTTATACAACATACTGACCGCCTTAAAACAGGTAACAAACTACTAACTCGGCTTATTAAACTACAGGCGGTTTGTAATGTGAATATGATTTTGTGATCAACTAGGATATTTTTATTGTAGTAATCTTAGAAATATTATAGTACTTTCATGTACGTATATAATCTCACGCCTGTGTCTCTAAATGAGTAGGCAGAGGTGTAATTTTGATACATAATTCCAGAGTTAATTTCGAGTCCAAGATGTAATTGGGACGAAACTGTCGCTTTGCCGGGCACAAAACTTACTTTATTCAGTACATTAATATCAATTACTTTTGTTTAATTGAATCAAGGATCCTAATATAATTAGCCATTAACAATTTTATACCTCCCTATGCAAAAAAATATTAAATATAAATGGTTTGATGAGCGATCTTAGGCCAGTAAAATAACATGCGTGTCTTCTTGCTGTTACTAGTTGGGACTTATCCAGGTTAAATCTAATGCATGGTGACCCTACAGCGGTTTAGTAGAAAATTACGGCACTAGGAATTACTATGTTGAACCTAATGGCTATTAAACGGTGGAATGTTTAATTTTATTTCGAAATATAACTTACTGGCAATTAAAATTTCGCTTTGTATTAATTTGTAGCCATTTATGGCTTTAGTGATTAATATAATATGTCGTATTTTCTGCAATTAGCATGAGGACTAACGAAATTACAATATAGCGGCCTTATTCATAGACAGTTTTAAAACCTATTTTAGTTATCGAATGTTTTGTTTCTTCGGAACCACTTTAGAATTCAGTTTGAGCGAAGAAAACAAAATATTCAATAAGTAAATCATCAGAATTAATGTCCTATTTTACGAGAGAAAAGCTGCTAAGCTATCCTTCCGCTACTTTGGAGAAGGTCGAAAAGGATTTTGGAAGGCAAAAGATGAACTAAATGCCTTTTCTAGGAGAAATCACGTAGAGTAATTTGAAACAACGTTTCTTATTCACAACCTCCGTGGTGTAGTTGGTTAGACGCTGGCTGTGAAACGAGAGGCCGCAGGTTCGATCCGCACACCGAAACAAACATTTGTGTGATCCACAGGTATTTTACTCTGGTCTGGGTGTTTGTGAGACCGAAAAGTCTCTCGTAGTGTCTGATACCCACGATACAAGGCTCGATCTTAGTGTGGGGTCAGGACTATATATGTGGCTTTGGATGTAATAAAAAAAATGCCTCTTCAGAAAAAAATAATAATACAGAAGTAATTTGAGACAACGATCCTCATGTTTCAGATAAATGTATAAACAACAAACAGCAAAAAGCTTAGTTAGCAGTGATTTAAAACAAAGAAATTGTTGATCCCAAATAAGATTGCAATAAAAACGTTGTTTTTCAAAACCCAGCACCGATCACTGAACCAGCAGACGAACTATTCACAGAGTTTCGTCTACAGCAACCTCAGGTTAAACATCGTTGATAAATATTCAATGCAAGGTACACAAGAGAAGCAACTAGTAGCAGACGCAGTGTTAACTTTTGCAATCTAACCGCGACGAAGCTGAGCCGTAGTTTTATTGAGCAGGTGAATCTGGTATGCGAAAGTTTTGCATCGGAAGTTGAGAGCAATTTTAACTTGACCCCGCTGGAGGGTGATTGTGAGGAGTCTTGATTATTAGTTGCTAGATGATGTCAGCTTAATGGAATATGGGTGGTGTGACTTTGAAGCATGAGGAGGTTAAATAAAAAAATAAGAAGACTGGTTGTCTTATTCATTGTCAGTTTTAAAACCTATTTTAGTTATCGAACGTTCTGTCTTCTTCGCTCAAAAGTCGTTGGAAAGGGACAAAACATTCGGTGACTAAAATATGTTTGTAAACTGACAATGTGTAAGACGTTAGATATTTAATGAAAGAGGTTATAAGTACAAAATATTTTAATCTTTTTATTTTCGTATTAACTAATAAGAACAGTCACATACAACATTCTTACCTCACGGCAAGGCTTATACAAATGTATCGCGGGTTTCAAAAACAACTAGATTTTTCATTAAAAAAACAAAAATCAATTACAAACTTTTGACGTTCTCACAAGCATTTGCCTTAGTACTCAGATCGAATCCGCTGGTTCTCTTCACAGCCAGGATGAACCATCTCCACCAAAGACGTTATGAGAGATAATTTTCCATCATAAGAATAGTTCGCTTATATACCTTTAGGATATCAAAAGAACCTACGAATGCTTCCTTTTGGAAAACGATAACAACTATTAAACCAATTCCCAATAACTGTATAAATATTGACTTTTTTCCAAAGTTATTATTTCGTATCTCACTCAGCTTGTGCTACGTTTGTTTGTCTGCGACGACATCCGATTCATATCCGTCAATTCGATTTGAACAAACATTTGAAGCAATCGTGATTGGATCCAATCTTTTCAGTTTTGTTTGAATCGGCTAGCAGGTTTTGTTGGTGAGTGATTATTATTGCCTTCAGCCACAGAAAGTTTTAAATTCGATACATGGGTCAGCCTATACGTTCATATTAGTAACAACTCATAAAGTCCCACGCATAGAACTACTGTCCAAGCTAATCTAGTGCGGGATTTTTTCGGCAATCTCACTCACCGAACGACACGCGAAAGCAAAGCTGTCGCTTCACGTCGATCTCCTGTGAGACAGTGGTACTACTTCGAACGAACTTGCCCATTCTTGCTGAGCCATGACAACACTGTGGCTCTATCACATGTGTTTCATGATTTGTGTTTGAGGTTCTAGAATTTTCTATGTACTCCAAGCTCCGTGGCGCAGTTGGTTAGACACCGCCTGTGAAACGAGAGGCCGCGGGTTCGATCCCGCATCGAAACAAATGTTTGTGAGGCCCATAAGTATTTATCTCGGGTCTGGGTGTTTGTGAGACCGAAAAGTCTTTCGTAGCTTCTGCTACCCACGACACAAGACTTAATTGATCTTAATGTGGGTCAGGACTGTTTGATGTATTTATTTATTTATTATTATTTAAGCTTGTTACTTGTTACTAACACAAAAGTAACTAGAAACTAGATACAAACCTAAACAAACCCAATCAAAAGAAATAGGTCGCGAAACTACTAACACTAGACAATAGAATGTGAGAATTATCCGACGAGTAAACACGCCGCGTCGAACGAATTAGGGTTGGCAGGCGGAATTTAATATTATACCGACTATGGGATAAAAGCCATATAATTGTGGTCTTCCTTCGAAATTTGTGGAGTTCCTTTGAATAATGTACTAGACCTATACCATCTGCGGGAAAGTCTCTATAATTGTGGCAGTTTCTTTAAAATTTCTGCTTTGGTACGTTAAAGTGATTACGATACACCTGACATCCACCGATGCGGGTTGGCTATCCCTCGCCGGTCATTACAATTATGCCGCCTGATTTTATCCAACAATACGCAAAGGAAACTGGAAACCCGACGGCTTTACAGCTACTGTGTACGGTAATTGCTGTCATGGTTGATATACAATTCCATATATCTTATTATCAGCAAGGCATGTCTTCCAAGAATGCAGATTTTCTCAAAAAATACCACTCCTTTAACATTTTCCCTGTTGCTCATTTTAACGGTTGAGAAAAATGTCATGAGGAAACATCCATAACTAAAATAATTTCAAAGGCATGCTGTGCAAAATATATAAATTGATTTAGGCCGTTATTCCACTGAGGTTTTACGAGCGTTGGCATTTCCCCAACGACAGCGCTGACGCGCCGTAATCTATGGGAATTCCTTTAAGAAACACTACTGTTGGCTTTGCTTCTTCGACTAAAATTACGTAAAACAAAAAAAGAGCATCATATATTAAAAATTCTCGTATTGACATATCATATAACAAAGTCGCAGCATGAACACTTGCCGCTTGACAACCATGACGTCAACGGCGCGTCAGCGCAGCGTCGACGGTGCGCTAACGTTGAGGAAACGCTCGTTAAGCGTCAATGGGTTAGGGGCCTTATAACTGTAATTTTGACTATGTATTTTTATCAAATCGAAAACATAAAATACTATTGCAAGCGACAACCTTATTCGAAACGAGCTTCATACTAAAACGCGTCTAGGGAAGGATTCAGAATATTGTGAATCTAGATTAGCTCGGAGATGCTAGCCAACATTGCATTATAATTGAAATTACATTCAACTTGAATGCTATTTCAATTATAATTGTAGATAACTGTAAACCACTTGCAAGTAAGGCATTTCTGTAGGTCGTTAAAGTACCAATCGGTCAGCTCGAGGTGGTATAGGTGTTTCATTGAAAACTGACGTAAATAATAGTTTTGCTTTTGCGTTTCTACCAGTAAGTTAGATTGCCCGAGACCGGATAGTGGTAATAGACTTATATTCACCTTGATAGCCATCGCTATGACTCTTCGGTTTCGACTAGGTCTGCATAATTGTATCAGCAAAATGATGATCATCTCAGCTACTTTATTTCGACTATATTGCATAACATTGTAATCTCTTTGTTGTGACAGATCTTCAGGGTCCTCAATGGTAAGATCAATGATTCTTGCAGTAAGTATATTTCTTCATGCCTCAAAGGCATGCAAGACGTACGACATATTCCATTTTATTCTTTTCTAATTATTGAAATAAATTGTCTTTTTCCTTTCTTTTTTCTTGCTTCTAAAAACCATTTCTTCCTCTTTTCAATTTACAAAAAACACATAACACAATAGCACCTCAAATTCCGCCCTACATCAAGCTCCAACAAAGAACTCCATCGAAATTTGGCACACTTAAATTCACCCGCATCGCATTTGCATATTGCACGTAATCCCCCGAGTGACTGATCTCGATATTGTAATGCGAAATTTTATGCCAACACCGGCGCCCTAATGGAGCCGTGCATCAGGAATACGCGTTGCAATGTTTGGTTATCGACCTGGATAGTTTTAGGAATTTCTGTCGCGTCGTGTTTTTGGTATTGTTTTGTATTGTATCAGCCCATATACGACCCACTGCAGGGCACGAGCCTCCTCTACAATCGAGAGTACGACTGAGAGTGGTATTGTTATTGGTATTGGTATTGTTGGAGAGTTATCAGATCTCTCCCTTTATATTTGAAGGTTCAAGGTAATCACAATATTGGAATGCTGTAGGTGGTAATGGTTCTTATTTACCATCAGGTCATTACAACAAAGTGACCCCAATAGGGTATTTGACTCAATTTTTAACCGACTTCAAAAAAAGGACGAGGTTTTTAATTCCACTGTGCGTGTGGTTTTTTTTTGTATGTATCAAAAGGTATCCATATGCAAAAAGAAATTAAAAAAAGAAATAAAGAAATTTGCAAATAAAGAATGTTGTAAATCCATTTAGAATTAAACAAGTTAAAAGCATTTTAATCTTGCAGTGGGAGTAAAATGAAAGGGATGCAAAACAAAACTACTGACGTCACTGGTCTTAATATTCATTACAGTGCGCGTGTGAAAGAGACGGTAAGATGTCCGCACTACGCTCCCACTCTTTATTTAAAATTCTTATATTTGCTTCATATAACAAACTTAGGCGTCGTTGAGTAATCGGTGAACATACATAAAAAAACACATTCCGAAGAATCGAGAACCTACTCTATTTTTGAAGTCGGTTAAAAAGAAATATATAAATACCACCGTATCACAACAACTCATTTTATAACACACCTTTTACACAAGACTACACAAAATTCTTTCCTCAAGCAGGTAAGCCGAAATTCCTTCCCAATAAACACGATTCTGCGAATACGCTCCATACAATGTCAAGTGAACAATACCTATTATCCGTAGATGCCAGACACACACAGTAATATAATTTTGAATTGAATTTGATATGGACAATGTCGTTTTTGCGCTGCAGGGTGTCACACGAAGGGTTTTGAGGTGTGGTTGTATTGATAGCGGGGAGCGGTTTATAAAATGTACGATGTAAAATTATGACAGACCATTAGAGCAGTGAACAAGAGCTCACTTTTGGTGGAGTTTGCAAGTTCGAGCCCCGTAGTAGCTTTAACTTACACACACATACACAAACTCACGCCTTTTTTTCCCAGCAGGGGTAGGCAGAGGTGCCACCAGAACACCCACGTTTCGCCTTCTGTTACGTCCCATGATGTGATAGGGAGCGAGCCTATCGCCATATCGGGCACAAATTCATGATAATGAATAAAAAAATCCAATATCACGTTGCCCGACCTGGGACTTTGCCTTTCTTTATAGTCTACAATTTGCCCCGTATTGGATAGTGGTTGGGGAGAAGATAGCAACTAATCGTAAAACCATTATGTAGATTTTACCTAACACGCATACATTATGTTTTCTCTGTATCACTTCTGACTAGTAACAATTGCCTTGAGTAATAAGTTTATGTTAAATGATATTATGTTTTTTTGAGGCCAGTTCATATAATAAACAAACAAACTCACCTGATAAAAAATATGACGCCGCAGGCGGTCCTAAACATACACTTTAAAATTATAAAATAGACCGTACGTTGCCGGCCTTTGAAAAATAAAAAAGAGAAAGAATGATGCGCATTCCTCGACAATTCGTAACAAAATTAATCGCTCATACTTCCCGCTTCCCGCTATCACTCCAACCGCACCCAAGACGTATTTAGCCCGAAATTACGAGCAGATATCACTTTTACTGTTTAAATAATGATTTTATTCACAAAAGCGCCGTTTTATACTCATTTTACAGCGCCAACAAGTCGTAAAGTCTGTTAAGGGCCACCCCCCGTAGGAAAAGGCGCTTGTGAACCTCCGCTTGAATAAAACGCTTTAAATATTTACACTAACGGCTAATGCATGTAAATTGTTATTGTTGAGATAGTTTTAATCAATTGATTTTTATGGGCGAATAAATTTAGATAATCGAATTAAGAGCGGGTTAAAACTATTAGCTGGAATTGGGGCTAGGTTAAATTGTGAGGTATTTGATGGTAATGTTTTTTAAAGTACGTGTATTCAAAATATTGTCTAGGCTGGGATACGCTTTAACCAAACAGGAATATTTCTGCTCTTCGAAGCCAAAATCAATTCATACACATACATACATAAACACACGCTTTTATCCCAGAAGGGGTACGCAGAGGTGCTACTAGAACACCCACGTTTCGCCTTGCATATTCCGTCCCACGATGTGATAGGGGGCGAGCCTATCGCCATATCGGGCACAAATTCCTGACTCCGGGCTGGTTATCAACAGAAAAATATCACCTTGCCCGACCCAGGATTCGAACCCGAGACCTCAGCTTTGCAATCATACCGTAGTACCACTACGCCACCGAGGCAGTCAAAATCAATAAACACCTGTATTACTGGTGGTAGGTCTCTCATATGTGAGAGGCCTCCTGGATGGGTGCCTCCCACATTGTCTATTTCTTCCAACAAACAGCAGTTTAAATGCACTGTTTCGTTCCGGTTTTGGGACATTGTAGCTAGAGTAACGACTGGATATAAGGAGACTTAACATCTTGTGTCTCAGGATGGTGAGCGCAGTGGAATACCAAGCGTTGTTTTGTAATTCATGGTGTTGTTTGGTTTTGCTACTGTCCATGAGCGGTCGTATCGCTTACCATCAGGCGAATGGCAGGCTCGTCTCGCCATTCAGCAATCGAATGAGCGATAGCTTATCTCGAGTAACGATGTGGCCAGACATCTATTGCCAGATCGATCACAGCCTGCCCATGAGAAATTTCGAGGGAATGTGAAGACCAGCATCCTCTTTAATTCCAGCGTGGTGGACATATGCTCATCTACTCAAATCGGATATATGTACACAAGTTAAATCGGAAACGAAACGAACTGGCGCGGATTCGACATCGTATTGTATTGTATTGTATTGTATCAGCCCATATACGACCCACTGCAGGGCACGGGCCTCCTCTACAATCGAGAGTACGATTGAGAGTGGTTAGGCCATATAGTCCACCACGCTGGCCTAGTGCGGGTTGGCGGACTTACACACCGTATAATTTTTTTTTAAATCGCTATGGTATGCAGGTTTCCTCACGATGTTTTCCTTCACCGTTAAAGTGCGTGGTGATTGACTATCAATCGACATCGTATGTGTGAATACAAAATCCTACCGATAAAGATCTTCTAGCAGTTTAAATATTAAAGGGCCATACTTATTCAAAAGCAGTTTAGTTATATTATTTACTAGCTTCTGACGGAGTTGCGCCGTATGCGTGGTTATCTTTATTAAAAAAATCCCATACCGTCCCGTCCCGTTATATCCCTGGTCCCGTCTAATTCTCACTCAAGATATTTAATCCAGTCCCATACCATCTATTTAAGTACAAAAAAAGACAAATATATCGGAATTCACCTCTCATCCCACGGGAACACTACATTGTTGGGGATAAAAGTAGCCTAAGTGTTAAGCCAGGGTTTCAGCTACCTCCATAACAAATTACTGTTCCGTTCTTCCTTTTTCTAAGTTCATCGCGCTAAGCCGCACAGACAAACAGGCAAAAATTTTAAAAAATCATTGTTTTTATTACGTTAATATAGTCCCCTCATATCAGTTTCCCTCATTTATCTTCCATGTACAGACATCGATCGGTTACAAATTTATTATATGTGTAGGTTTAGTAAGTGCGTGGTGGCCTGTTGGTAACGGACCAGACGTGGCTGCCTACATGTTCACGGTGGTCGCGGGTTCAAATCCCAGGGCACACCTCTGACTTTTCGGAGTCATGTGTGTATTGATAGTCAATCACCACGCACTATAACGGTGAAGGAAAACATCGTGAGGAAACCTGCATACCATAGCGATTTGTATAAATTTCTATGGTATGTAAAAGTCTGCCAACCCGCACTGGGCCAGCGTGGTGGACTATATGGTTTAACCACTCTCAATCCTACTCTCGATTGTAGAGGAGGCTCGTGCCCTGCAGTGGGTCGTGTATGGGCTGATACAGTAGGTTTAGTAAAAGACTACACCGTTCAATATCAATGCATGTGAAGTTACATATGCTGTCTGTCTGGTTCTGGGTGTTTGTGAGACCGAAAAGTCTCTCGTAGCTTCTGTTACCCACGACAGAAGACTTAATTGATCTTAATGTGGGGTCAGGACTATGTATGTGACTTTTGGGTGTATTTATTTTTATAACGCTATAAAAATACGCTGTCCAGATCGTTCATACATATTTGCTTACAAAATACAATTTAAACTTTATCGCACTCTGTATTGGGATTCGTTTAAAATCGCTCATGGATTTTTATTGTATAGATTCGGAAGTTGGGCAAACGGGTTGCCTGATGGTTAGCGATACAATGTGAATATACAAAATAATCGGGATGTTTCCTATGTTTAATTTTGAACAGTATTTAATCTGTATCAGCCCATATACGTTCTACTGGCCACGGGTCTCCTCTACAATGTAAAAAACGATTGAGAATGGTGAGGCCATATAGTCCACCACGTTGGCCTAGTGCGTGTTCCCGGACTTTTACATACCATAGAAATTTATACAAATCGCTGTGGTATGCAGGTTTCCTCACGATATTTTCCTTCACCGTTATAGTGCGTGATGATTGACTATCAATACACACAAAACTACGAAAACTCCGAAAACTCCAGCGATATAAGCAGCAAGCATGATGTAGAGGCTATAACCCATGCCGGCCAGGGTTCGATTCCCAGATGGGGCAATGGACCTCAATAATTCTAAAAGTGGTCTGACAAGTACACTATATGCCGTGCTATGAACGGACACACATAATTAAATATCTAAATTTCCATCAACACCCAATTACATCGCATGTTATCGAAACCATGAAAACGTAGAATAAAAAAAGCTTAACAACCATCCAATTCTACAAAAACCCTTCCAGTCGCAAGTGTACGGGCGGCCTAAACAGTCTTATGCAAATACATCGTTTTTATTGTAAATTAAGGGCGACTAAAACACTCCGCATTGTCTCATTAGACGGAATTGAAATTTTATCGATTGAGCCGAGAGGAATCGGGATAGACTTCTTTTGTTTTGTATGAATAAAACATATCCATTTGGGTTTCTGTAGTAATGCGTAATGTAAGTGTTTTTGGATCGCTATCGGTATTTTTATTGGGGAATAGTTATACCGCTTGATGGTCCAAACCATCTCGGCGCGAACTAAAAAGTTAAGTTAAGAACTAAAACGCAAAGTCTGCCACCCCGCACTAGGCCAGCGTGGTGGACTATATGGCCTAATCCCTCTCGGTCGTACTCTCGATTGTAGAGGAGCCCGTGAGCTGTAATGGGACGTATATGAGCTGGTACATACGTAGGATTGTATCTAGGTACACTTAGGTAAACTCGAAAAGCGACACTTAACAGAACCACGCGTGTTAGCTTGCGAAGCCATAGCTTAATAGTCCAAACCATCTCGGCGCGAACTAAAAAGTTCGCAAATTCTTTTTTGTGCCGCACTGTGAAGCTGTGGAATTGTTTGCCGTCACACGTGTTTCCTCCTTCCTATAATCCTGGGTCCTTCCGCCGTAGTGTGAAGAAGCATCTCAGCAGGCCGGCATAATTGTGTCGAATGGCATGGGACCGCCGTCTGATGCCATTCGATACTCTGTCTGGACGGCATTTGCGCTTACCATCAGGTGCAGTGCAGTCATTATGCCGTGCCAATGTAAAAAAAACCGCCAGGGTGGTGTAGTTCTTTTTTTAATTATAATTCCCAAAACACAAATTATGACAATTATATAATCAAAGATGTATCATGAACTAGAAGTTATTTGTATTGTACTACGGTATGATTACAAATGTGAATCACACCAACTTTTGTCTTAGTGGACCGAACCCGCAGCCTGTCGTTTCACAGCCGGCGTCTAACCAGTTGCGCTACAAAGGCTGTTATTAAGACATATTATATAATTTCTTAGATCGCAACTTGCAACACATCTGCCTACCCCATCAGTGGTACAGTGCGTGCAGTATAATTAAAGAATAGTGTTACATTTATAAATACATTACAGAGTAATTGTATGTCTGCATTCCTCATGTTGCAATATTAGTTTCTTGTTTGTTTATTATTATTTAATTTATTTGGTTTTGTCTATGTGACCACCCTCTTTCTAGCTTCTTTTCTATCCAGTCCATGTAAAGGTTGTCTAGAAGAAAGCGATAAGACCGCCGATTGTCACCTTTATTTAAATAAGTTTTCCATTTTTTTTTCGTTCTTTTATTGTTGTATGTGGTGTGCAATAAATCATTTATAAATAAATAAATAAATAAATACAGAGCATGACATGTCTTCTCGTCCTTGGATGTTTCGCTAATTTGCGTTCATTATGAGTTCGTAATATTTCATGTCATGTGTCATGTAGATAATATAATTTCCTTGTCAAACAATTTATTATTTTTGGAATTAGGGAGTTTTAGTATTTTTGTTGTGTTTCGTTCGAATAACATATCTTGTTGTATGATGTCGAAGAAGAGCCTGTATTTAATTATTTATACGAACAGGTCGACTTAACTTTTTCCGCCAAACAGCAGTGTAAATGCACTGTTGTGTTCCGATTTGAAGGATATTGTAGCCCGAGAACTTATTGAGACTTACATCAGAATGGCGAGCGCAATGGAATGGCAAGCATTGGTTTGTAAGTCATGGTGTTGTTTGGTTTTGCTACTGTCCATGAGCGGTAGTAATGAAATGAAATGAAAATAATTTATTGAATCTGTAAAAATGTTTAACATAATTTAGGTTCAGTATTTTTTTTATTCTATCACCCGGTTGGGAGAGCGGTTTTCACTAGAGAAGACCGGGCAAGAAACTCTAGTTAATTGTACTCTAACGCTTACCATTAGGTGAATGGCATGCTCGTCTCGCCATTCATCGCAATAAAAATAAAATGTTTCTTTCTCAACAGGCAATATTAAACTATCGACACTGCACTTACTAAGACGTCAATGTGAATATGCTAGTATATAAAAAACGGCATAAAAAGAACATTAAACTTGTTATAAACATCACAATATTTTACTCGTAAATATATAAATCTGGTATACTTTCACAAAGCGTATCAATATATCTAACATATCATCATATATATTCATATATTTTTATTAGAAATATTTGCATAAAATTAAAATCAAAACATAATCATAAAAATATCACATTTCATGCAAAACATATATGAAATTCCAACCCTAAACTCTGAGTGATAGAATTGAATTTACCATAACATCATAACAGTAGTTATGATTATAATTAATTACCACGAAACTATTACGATAAAAAATCTGGTCGGGCGAGACGAACGCCGGTTTCAACATCCCTAGAAACTGATACATAACATTAATATTAATTAAGAACAGGAAACCGTTGCTCAATCATTTTGTCAATAAAATTCGGGGCCGATCATAGGTGTTATAATTATCTTATTACACGTGACACGCCTATACAAAAAGAGAAGGAAAACATCGTGAGGAAACCTGTATATCATAGAGAATTTCTATATAAAGGCCAGCGTGGACTATGGCCTAAACCTTCACAATCGATTTCTCCATAGAGGCCAGCGCCCTGCACTGGGATTATAATGCCCCATTTACACGGGGAGACTTTCTCGCCTTTTAGATACGATTATCGTAAGGATATAAAAAAGTTGCGTCGTGTAAACGTTTGTCAGAACACGATAATCTATGGCGGTTATGTCGTGCGATAATCGCATACGATTCTCGCCGCGAGAAACTCTCCCCGTGTAAATGGCGCTTTTGAGTATACTAGCATACAACGAGGCCGTAATAATTCTGTTAATCAGTGAAAGACAGCCATGTCGTTTCGACGGATATCTTATGTAAAATACACGGCTTTTTCGGTGTATCCATATATATAAACATCACGCCATTTTCCTTGACGAGGTTGGCAGAGGTGCTACTAAGACACTCGCGTTTCGCCTTGTATGTTCTGTCCCATGATGTGATAGAGGGCGAGCCTATCGCCATATCAGACACAAATTACTGACTCCAGGCTGATAATGAATAGAAAAATATCACCTTGCCCAACCCGGGATTCGAACTCGAGAGTTCTGTGTTGTAATCGTACCGTAGTAAACTACGCCAAGAAGGCAGTCTTACATAGTAGTTACTTGGTATAAAAAGAAAGCTTATGTATCTCCATGTAGTCTTTAAGTAAGCAGCAAGCACAGACGCCCTAAAAAGATTTATTCACAAATTTTGTCTCAGCTTATCTCAATCTCTCGAAAGATACAATTTGCTAAAATGTCTCGTTCTTCAACACACGGCGCGATTAACCGGAGAGCTGAACATTAATACATAAGGCATAATAAAGTAAATTTTGTCGCGAGTTGCCGTCCTCAAGGTCGTTTGAGGGCGTATTTAAGGATATTTTACGGGGGATGTGGGCCCCTGATGGATTCTATTTATAATATAAAGTGACAATAGGTTTAATGGCACAAAAGGGCCAGCAGCGACTGGATTAAGTAGCAGACCGGGCTCTGTGGCGTACCTTGGGAGAGGCATGTCCAGCAGTGGACTGCAACGGGCTGATGATGATGATGAGGTCGAATGGCAAATGCAGTTCTGTCCAAATTGAGCCATTAATTGGCGAATGTTTCTTCTTCTTTCTCTTAATTCTTTAGGCTACTTAGGCTTGTTTTAATGATAAAAGCATGTTAAAAAGTTCAGCTAAATATTAGCATGTGTAGTATTTTTCAAATTTAAACTATACCCACCTATCTTTTGCTTTTTCAAGTTTACTTAATAGACTCATTACATTTTCCGGCTCTCACACTCGCCACAACTACGAGTACTTGTATGAGCTTGTATCACTAAAGTTTAGTGTTTTTAAATACCAAAGTTATGTGTAATGATAAGTGGTAGAGCCACGCTGATGTCAGTCAGCGGCAGTGATCACTTACCATCAGGTGACCTGTTTTCTCGTTTGCCGGACCTAAGTATCAATAACAAAAAAAAAAAATGTTATTACAACAAAATTGTAACTGGTGATTTTTATAAGCCATGAGTAAAGCAACCTATTTTAGCATGACGATGTTGCTGGCATAAGAATAGAATAAGGATTTTAATACAGAACGGAGTTGTCAACGGCTGATGTGAAGGATGGCCGAGTCGGAATATTATCACGCCACGATTATTCAAATTGTAACCTTTTACACAGTTTTAATATGCGAGTTGTATGTGTAGAGAGCCCTGCTATAAATGTACATGATGTTGGAAAAAAATAGAGGGATTATGATTACACAATCGTCGTATTATTTTGAGTATTAATAAAATATATCGTCAAATACTTTGATAAGAGCTACATTAAGCCCCCGGAACCCAAGTCCGTCCTCACAGTATTATTGAATTTACCGAGTCCCGTACAGTCTCTTAGAGCGCAGAAGAAAATTACCTAGGCGTAATTTACTTGTACCAATTACCTTGGTGGGTTAATTTTGCCCGGGAAATGCCTAAGGTTTCCCCGGATAACGGTACGAAATTCTCACTGGATTTATTTATAAGATAAGGATGTGTTTTGATGTTTTTCTCGCGTAATTGGCGGCTGTAGTGTAGGTTTTATATACAGGGTATATCAAGACTGCCACCTAAAACGAAGCGAGGTGGTAGTTTTGGTGACTTTAGACACAATGTAACTGGAATTTTTGCAAAAATAGGACGTTTTTTTTTTCCTCATCGTATTTGGGTGGCAAATACATACATTTTCTTAAAAAAAAAACTGTACACCCTTTCATTTTTGAAGATGCTGCAGTACGTAGAGCTTAAAATTATAAATTTAGCAATAACTATGGATTTACCACCCCAAACACAATGATATTTAAAAAATTACCAAAAAAATCGTTACTTTTTTTGGCGAAATTTTTAGTTGCATCATATCTGTAGTCACTAAAACTTACACCTGGCTTTGTTTTCGGTAGCAGTCTTGATATACCCTGTATGTTTATCAGCATGAAGCTAGTATAGGTTTCAGAAAAGTGATTGATGATCAAAATACGCACGGAGGAGTACACGTAACAGTCATACGTGCAATCTCTTCTGTTTCCCTCTTTTAGCCACAGGAAGTCCACTGATGAACATAGGCCTTCAACGACCTCCACATTGATCTGATTGAATTATTCTGCATCCAGCGATTTCAACCTTAACTAGGTCGTCCGTCTACTTTGGAGGCGGACGTTCGACACTGCGCTTGCCTGTACATGGCCTCCACTACAGAAACCTTTCGTCAAATATTTTAATATTCCTCTGTGCAACATCAAACCCGAAAGATTAGGTATTATAAATTAAAAAAGACTTTTCGGTCTTACAACACCTAAGCCCGATTTTTTTTATATTTGTTCCCATATGGGTATCGTTTTGCGACCTCCCACAACATAGCGGGCGTTTTAACCAACTGTACACCGAAAGCTGTCAAAAATATACCCTGCCTCTATAAATTCCAAATCCATTTCTCCTCAAATTGAGGATGATTTATTTCCATCTAGTCTCACTGTGAAATGTCAAAAAACTCCAGAGAATATAATTAAGACTTCCCCCTATCAAATTAAAAAGAAATTAGAGGGCGCGCCACCCTTAGTTAATTAACAAGTCTCTCGTATTATAACAATGGCCCTTTGATATAATTAGGGGATGTTAATTTGTTCATTTTATTGTTGTTTGTTTAAGGGTAGCTTTGATAGCGTAGAAATCTTGTATCATTAACAGAAATTTCTTTAAATAGACGACGCAAATTTATTTCTTTATATATATCAAAATGTGACATTTTTTTGCTACTAGATTCGTCTCCTCATTTTTGGTAATAAAAATATTTAATTATATAATTTAAGTATTTGGAATGCCTGTCCTGGGAATTCTATAAAAGATCTTATGACAGATGCGGAAGGAGATAAAAGACACTAATTGATGATTTTTGACGGATTTATTATTATTTTTCTCTCTCCTATAAATATTTTTTAAGTCTCGGATTCGAATCCCGGATCGGGCAAAGTCATATTAGATTTTCCTATTCATTGTCAGCCTGGTCCAGGAATTAGTGCATGATATCGTTATCGCCATCATGGGAAGAAAGGCGAAACGAGGATCTCTTAGTACCTCTCCCTACCCCTTAAGGGAAAAAGGCGTGATATTTATGTCTGATGATGATGATGACGTTTATACGAGTATATGTATTGACAGTCTCCGTGGCGCAATTGGTTAGACGCCGGCTGTGAAACGAGAGGCTGGGGGTTCGATCCCCGCACCGAGACAAATGTTTGTGAGGCCCACAAGTATTTATCTAGGGCCTGGGTGTTTGTGAGACCGAAATGTCTCTCGTAGTGTCTGATACCCACGACGCAAGACTTAATTGATCTTAATGTGGGATGAGGACTATGTATGTGACTGTTTGGGTGTATTTATTTATTTATGTAAGTATATTCAAAACTGTTAGCTAAAATAATCTAAAACTACATCAGCTTACTGGTGTATCACTAATATTATATTATTCCTCTGCAATGTAACACAAACAGTGCGTTATTCTTTTGTTATGTTAATATCAGATCGGTAAAGTAGTGTCGTGTCCACATTAGGCCATCTCCGCTGAAGATAGCTCCGTGAATCATTAATCAAGTCATGGATAAGAATGCATATGATAAAGAAAGGTCATGTGTTCATTTTTTAAAGTTATCTTAGAATTCTCATGGTTGTACAATGTCAAAACTGCGATATTAAAATACATGTTCTATGCAATCTATCTATCTGGTCTATCGTGAGAAATTCTACAATTTATTTGGAGGGATAATTTATTACTACACATATTATATCTCTTAATTTGTCTAGTGGTGGTATGGGTTGTTAACCGCAAGGTCCAAGCTTCGAATCCTAAATTAAACAATCAATTTTGTATAAGATTTTAGATTTAAAAAATCTGGTGGTATATTAGTGGCGGTAGGCCTTTCATATGTGAGTGGCCATATGGGGGCCAACGGGTGTCCTGGTCGTACCTCTGCCTACCCCTTCTGAGAAAAAGGCGTGAGTTTATGTATGGATGTGTGTATGATAACATAACCTAACTTTTGGAGACTGCCTGCTCACCCACCACTGCAATTCCTGTAAGCCAGGATCAACAGCACGCATTATAATGACACTGAGCATTGAAGCTCAGCGAGTCTCCGGGAACGTCTAACTTGTCTTTAACCCGCAACAAATCAATCACAATGTTAAATCAACAGGACTGCCTCGATGGCGTAGTGGTACTATGGTATGCTTGCAAAACTGAGGTCTCGGGTTCGAATCCCGGGTCGGGCAAAGTGATATTGGATTTTTCTATTCATTATCAGCCCGGAGTCAGGAATTTTTGCCCGATATGGCGATGGGCTCGCCCCCTATCACATCGTGGGACGGAATATACAAGGCGAAACGTGGGTGTTCTGGTAGCACCTCTGCTTACCCCTTCTGGGAAAAAAGCGTGTGTTTATGTATGTAAATCAACAGGAGTTGGAAATAAAACGTCCTAACTTATCATTTACGTAACCATTTCACACACGTAAGCATTTACATCGATGCCTGGCTTCCACTCCCTATTAGCCTAAAGATCGCTCCTGCCTGACGTCAGCGAAACGTCCAATTCAAGTTGTCTGTGACCTGAGGCTATCGGCTTGGCTCCTGGCCAGCAGTTTAATTTCTTATTGTCTCCCAGTCTAAAGGCCCACAGGAAAGGGCAATTATTGCCGCAATATTAAACATTAAATGTGAATATTGATGCAGTTTTTGTGAAGAAAGTTCTGGAAAAGTTATTAAAGTTTTGTTGAAAGTATGAATGGGATTTTAAAGCGTTCTTTCTTTGGATTAAATTGGATTAAATTTGGAAAAAAAAGTGGTTAATTAGTGATGCTGTAATTTTAATTATATTCCTTATCTTTTCACCCCCTTCCCCACCCCCAATTTGATGGGCCGGCAACACATCCATAATCCAGGCGTTGTGGATTTTCATGGCTGGTAGCGATCACTTACCATCAGGTGACCTGTTTGCTCGTTTCCAGGACCCAGTGTATAAAAAAACACCACTGTAGTTTAAAAACTTTTTATTTTCAATAAATAATATTAATACGAAAATTGGATTGATATGTCTGGTGAAATACTAAAATCGTTTGATGGTGGCAGTCAGTATCTACTAGCTTTCAATCCAATCCATCAGCAAAAGAAAGTCCACTGTTGAACATAGGCCTCTCCTAATGGTTTCCACAGTGACCTGTTGGTGGCAGCCTGCATCCAGTGAAGTCCCGCGACCTTTACCAGGCCGTCAGACCACCTAGTGGGTGGACGTCCCACGCTGCGCTTTCCGCTTGGTGATCTCCATTCGACAACTTTTTGGCCCCATCGGCCATCAGTTCTGCGTGCTATGTGCCCCGCCCATTGCTACTTCAACTTGCTAATCCGCTGGGCAATGTCGGAGAGTAGAAAGAAAACGTATAAAAAGTAACTACACAGCAAAAACCTCACTACTCCATTCTAAAATATACTTTGAGCTCAATAAAAGTTGTGCGCGCAAATACTCAACGAACACTGTCTTCAGAGCCTCGCAACGCGTGACCCATTTTAAAGGAAATCCGCATTCTTTCATACATAGTTAATAGAGTGGGAACTGGGAACTAACCTATATCGGTATGTATATAATTGAGGATATTATTAAGATTGAATCGGTATTGTTAGAAAAGTGTTTGTTGCGTTTTCATTGCTCTATTCTGTATTGTATCAGTCCATATACGTCCCATTGCAGGGCACGGGCCTCCTCTACAATAGAGAGCACGATTAAGAGGGATTAGGCCATATAGTCCACCTCGCTGGCCTAGTGCGGACTGGGAAACTTTACATACCATAGAAATTCTTATAAATCGCTATGGCCTGCAGGTTTTCTCACTATGTTTTCCTTAACCCGAATCCGTTTATTACTTAACCGATAATCATATAATTTAGCATAAACGTTATCAAGAGAATAGAAAAGGATTTAGAGTGCTTTTTTATCCAAAAATAAGTAGTTTATTTACCTATGAATATGAAAGAAGCTCTGCTTGTTACCTAGCGGTTTGACGGACCTACTTTTAACACTCAACACAATTTTATAAGTCGGTTTATCATCAAAAAACTTCCATTTTGGTACTTGTTCAATGTGAATTAGTACACGATTTTACTCAATTTATATTTATTGCACAAATAATAAAACCAAATAAAAGCTAGTACGAAGAGTAGACTATCAAATAACCGCGATACGGGGCTGTGTTTTGGACATATTATTCTAAACGTGAAATGGAGCGACTATTCACAAAAACGATTGTTAAATTGTAGAAAAAAAATGACAGGCAGTGTTCCCAACACATGTGAACAGGACAGATTTCCATAAAAGTTTTACTAGACAAATTGCCCTTTTGGCCGCTGTAGAATATTTTAACAAGTTGAGGGCAGTAGGTCCATTCAATTTAACCGCTGACAGTAAAAAATCATGTTTTTTTAACCGACACTTCAATTGAATTTTATTCGTTTGTGGCAATAGATTTTAATAATAAATATAAGTACTAAACCAACAGTAAAAAAAGTACATTTTAAAAAAATTCTACGGTGTGTAAGTCCGCCAACCCGCACTAGGCCAGCGTGGTGGACTATATGGCCTAACCACTCTCAATCGTACTCTCGATTGTAGAGGAGGCCCGTGCCCTGCAGTGGGTCGTATATGGGCTGATACAATACAAAAACCAACAGTTTCACAGAGTCCTGAAGCCACATTATGATATAAATATTACGCTGTGGGTATCAGAATTTCATGAGCCTTTTCTGATCTCACTTAACACAGGCACAAAATAAGTAATTGTGGATTATGCAACAATTTTTCTCGGTGTGGGTTTCGAAACGTGGCCTCTCTTAACATCTGATATCTTAACCAATCGATCCGAACAGATTCTGGGGTCTATTAAAATACGACCTACAATTACATCCTTTATTACGTCAGTCCAAATGTGCACTCAGATCAATAGGACCACAGTTTCTTAGTATATGTCACAACCAGGATAGTAAAATACACCTGCAATGGACGAAATCGGCTCTCTCTCTCTCTCTCTTTCTCTCTTCTGCCGCAAAAAGGTACTGAACATAGGCCTCACCTAATGATCTCCACATCGAGCTGTTGGAGGCAGCCTACATCCAGCGACATCCCGCGACCTTCACCAGGTCGTCTGACCACCTAGTAGGTGGACGTCCCACGCTGCGCTTTCCGCTTCGTGGATGGCTTCAGATGATACTTTCTTTTCAGATCGCCGATGGGGCCAAAATTTCTCGAATGGAAGCAGTAAGTTTGCCGTGTCAAAATTAAAAAGACAGCATGAAATTACTGCAAGCTGTTCTACATAATCTACAGCTAGAAGAACCCCTAATTTTATGCTCGGAGAGCGCCGCAAATACCGATACGGGCAACTTTGCTCCACGCAATCTCAATAGCAAATATCGTTTTCAGAAACTATCGCCGTGCCGCGATTGGAATAACAAAACGCTTATTAAAATTCACTGTCTGCTCCCGTTCTAATTTCAACGTATTAATTGGCCGGTTTGGATTTGAACCGCGTGTTTTTAGTAGGTTACGTTTTGTTTAACAACAAATTTGTTGGGAGCTTTAATATGTGGAGAGAGCGCAGGTAGAATAACATATGAATAGGTATATATATTTCAAGATATGTCAAGTTTCAAAATTATTATGCAATTCACCATAATCACCTGTTTTAACCACCCAGGTAAAAAGGCTGCCTCGGTGACATAGTTGTGCTACGGTACGATTACAAAGCTGAGGTCTTGGGTTCGAGTACAGAGTCGGGCAAAGTGATATTGGATATTTCTATTCACTATTAGCCCTGAGTCAAGAATTTGTGCCTGATAGAGCGATGTCATACAAGGTGAAACGTGGGTGTCCTAGTAGCAACTCTGCCTGCTCGTTCTGGGAAAAGGCGTGTGTTTATTGTACGCATACGAGAACTATCTATTTGACTTTCGGTTTAATTAATACTGATATCTCTGGATACTAATATCTCTGAATGCAACTAATATTCGCGGATAATCCGAAGCGTCGTATAGCGCGGCCTCACATAACGCGGCATGTTCAATTAGTGCTTTCTGAATGTTTAATGCGAGGGAAATGGTACGCGTACCCGGTATACGCGTTCCTATAGTTTCGAGTGGGATGATTTAGTTGGGATTAATTTTGTAGTATACTAGTAAAGCTAAAACGTGTATATACACCTCGAGGATCGAAGATAATTAAAATATAAATTTTTGGGATTCTACAATTGCTTCATAATTTAGGTAAAGACCAGCAACTTTTTTTAGTATTGAATTTCTTGAGATAGATGATTTAAATTGTTGATAATAATGTAGTATGAAAGATGAAGATAACCAGAGAAGTGATTCTCGCGTCGTATGCGAATATTTGTTGGATATATATATATATATATATATATGACAAAGTAAATAATAACAAACTCATATATATATATCTATATATGAGTTTGTTATTATTTACTTTGTTGTTTATTGTAGTAGGTAGTTGAATTGCATGCTACATACTTATATCTTGTGTCTGTGGCTAATAAATCTTTTTTTTTCTTCTTTGTTTCTTTCTATAAAAAGAAAACAATAAATTCTGGACAATAAAAAGTATTTATACATACGTTATTCCTCTACGACAGCAAGGCGGTTTTCAGTAATAAAATATTGTTTACCTGAAACAAAATATAATGGATTACATAATTATTTCTAAAAGTCAGAGGAATCATTAAAAGTAAATATCTGGAACGACTTGCTAGTATCATGAACATAATTATCTTAGAACACGTCGACACAATTATGTTGCTGGATAATTTATCCTGGTTGGACTTACCATGAAATTCATTCCAATCATGTTATTAATCAAACAGATTACACACAGAGCCATGCCTATCAAGGACACGACCTTCAATAATAAAGAACACGACTGGGAAGAAGAGATAAAAACCAAAAAATAAAACTCATTTATTTCATGTAAAAAGACCCATTACAAAAAATACAGACGTTACTGAAACAGAATATACAAATGTCAAAACCAAATCAAGAATACAGATGTCACAAACTACAAATATAAAAAAAATTATTATAAAGAAAATAAAAAGAGAAACCAGTAACATGATTTATTCCGATTTTTTACCAAGTAAAAAATAAAATAAACATAATATTTAGTGATAAATGCTCGCATAATTGTATATTATTATTGAATATAGACATATCGGTGCCAGCGACTGCAACTTTCTTGCTCCATATATCCACTTGCCATAAAAGGGTGGACAGAAATGAGCCTATTGCCTTTCTAGGAACACTACCGTTTAGACCTAAACGAGCCGCCTAAGTAATAAGTATCGCGTGGTTTCTTGTTTTTGTTTTTAAATACTAGAAAGTAAACCAAGATTTAAAATAGTCGAGTATAATTTCCGGATACAGTTAATACAACTAACTAAAATAGGTTTTAAACTGTCTATGAATAAGGTCGATTGTTTTGGTGGTCAATGAAAATTGACCACTGTTGAACATAGAACTACTCTACAGCCCATTTTTGTTATAGCATATATGGGTCCGGCAAGCAGGTCGCCTGATGGTAAGTGATCACTGCCGCCCATGAACGTCAACAACGGTGGATCATGGATATATTGCCGGACCAATTGGGAGGGGAGCGGGAAGGAAAACGTTTGATTGAGAGGGGAACCACAGTCCACCACACTGCCCTAGTGCGGGTTGACTTTACATACCAAAGAATACGTTGTTAAGATCTTTATACTGTTTTGGTTCCCTCACGATGTTTTTATTCACTGTTAAAGTGTGTGGGAATATTTTTATTCCATCTGCCACCAGAATTAAATTCACAAACCATAAAATTCAAACAAATTAATTAAAATTCAAAACATAACAATAAATATGAAAATACAACGCCCATTACGACTCATAAAAATGATTGTGTTTTTTCACGATATACATTAATTTCACAACCATTAAAAGCACTCGGTGTTAAATTTATCGGAGGTTAAAAACGCGATGTTCAAGAAACAACGCTTTTCTTAATTAACTTGCCGATTAAGTTTTAAACAATTAACGTAACACGGCCGGATTTAACTGGAATTGTAGATTTTAGTTAAAGAACTGAGAATTAAGTTATATTTGGTTTTTGTGTATTTTTTTTGTATTGTATCAGCCCATATACGACCCACTGCTGGGCACGGGCCTATTCTACAATCGAAAGAATCGATTGAGAGTGGTTAGGCCATATAGTCTACCACGCTAGCCTAGTGCGGTTTGGCGGACCTACATACCGTATAAATTCTTTAAAATCGCTACGGTATGCAAGTTTCCTCACGATGTTTTCCTTCACCGTTAAAGTGCGTGGTGATTGACTATCAATACACACATAACTCCGCAAAGTCAGAGGTGCGCCCTGGGATTTGAACCCACGACCACAGTTAACATGTAGACAGCCGCGTCTGGTCCGTTACCAACAGGCCACCACATTTTGTGCAGATAACTTTTTTTTATATTAGCACGACAGCGTCCGTCGCGCAGTTGGTTATACGCTGGCTGTGAAAAACGAGGCTATGGGTTCGACCCCCGCACCGAGACAAATATTTGTGTGATCCGCAGGCATTTCTTTCTGGTGTTAGTGATTATGAGACCGAAAAGTCTCTCGTAGTTTCTGGTATTCGATATAAGATTTGATCTTAGTGTGGGGTCAGGACTGTATGTGACTGTTGGGTGTATTTTTTTATTTTAACTTGTAACTGCTGTACTGTATCAGCCTACACACTTCCCACAACAAGACACAGGCCTTATCTACAATCGTCAATCGAGAGTACGATTGAGAGGGGTTAGGTATAGTCCACCACGCTGGCCTAGTGCGGGTTGGCGGACTTTACATACTGTAGATTTTTTACGAATCACAATGATATGCAGGTTACCTCACGATGTTTTCCTTCACCGTGATACCAACATACAACTGTAATAATTAATTAGTGTAGTAATTAAAATGCTACAAATAAAAAGTTTAATGTTGGTGTAAACTTAACCCTTATAATTTTTATTGCTTCCAGTGGTTTATGAGTTTGCTTATTCTAATTAAAGTTAGCGCGACGCGGTTAACAGTTGACGGTAAAAGTTAACTACGACGGTAAAATCTGGCGATTCTAAGACGTATAAAGGAGTTTAATGTTTTGTTACTAACTTTGGTATAATTAAGATACGCGGGCTAAATGGTGGAAAACAATAATTAATACTTTTTACATATATGCATACATAGATATCACGCCATTATCCCAGGAGGGATAGGCAGAGGTGCAACCAGGACACCCACGTTTCGCCTTTTTGTGTTCCGTCCTACGATGTGATAGGGGTCAGCGTATCGCCATATCAGGCACAAAGTCCTGACTCCAGACTAATATTGAATAGAAAAATCCAATATCACTTTGCCCGACCCGGGACTCGAACCCGAGACCTGTAATCATACCGTAGTACAATTTCGCCACCGAGGCAGTCTAGTAATACTTTATATACAGGCAAAATTAGTTTAATTTATAGTGAGTAATAAAGTATCTAACTTTCTACGACCTAATTAGGGTTGTAGGAAGTCTGATGACCGCTTGCGGCCCAAAACCCCAGGAGAAGCCTAGACTAAACTTTAATCTAGACTGTAAATTACCTATGGTGTATCATGGCCTAAACTCGCTCAATCGAACTGTCGATTGGTGAACAGTCCCATGTGCGGTAGTAGAAAACTATTGGCTTATACAGAGACATATTACAAGTGATTAAGTATACCATGATGTGAAAATTCAAAATATATTTGAAAAACCGCAAAGCGTCCAATGAATAATTGAAAATAAACCCATTTTAATTCGTGATTAAGAACCGGACGCTCCCAGGGGAACGTCTGGCTTGTGCCGGCAAAATAAATATTTGATATAAAAGCTTACGCATTTTCGAGGGTATAAAGGACATTAACAGGTGACACTTATGTACGAAATATGAGATAGAGTATATAATAATCCTGTACATTTATTCTCTAGTATATGTTCGTCTAAAAAACTAAAAATATATAAGAAATAGCAAAGATATTGGCACCAATCTGCGTATTTGTGCTATTGAAAATGTAATGGTCAGCCTTGGTGGCGTAGTTGTACTACGGTACGATTATAAAGCTTAGGTCTTGGGTTCGAATCCCGGGTCGGGCAAAGTGATATTGGATTTTTCTGTGCATTAGCAGACCGGAGTCAAGAATTTGTGCCCGATACGACGATAGGCCCCTATCATCGTGGGACGGAACGTACAAGGCGAAATGTAGGTCTCTTGGTACTTCTGCCTACCCCTTCTTGGAGAAGGCGAGAGTTTGAGTATGTATGAAAATGTGAATTCAGTAAAACATAACAATTCTAAAGCCATGGCATACAGAAACCGGTATAATCAAGCTGCATTTGAAAATGAATTCACTAAAATTAATTTCTGACGCCATTGCATATTATATATAGAATACGATACAACCTTATAACTTAAAACCTTAAAAAAAGCATTAAAAAAACAAAAAACCTCGAAAAGATACCGCCAAATCCGTGCCCAACCTTGAAGCGACAGTAAAATTGAATTTTAATGACCGACCGTCCTTCTCTCAAGGTGTGAAAACCAAAAATGAAGTTTATGTATAAAAAATGATCCATCATTAAAGCTGATGCATACGCGCTACTTGATGAACCTGTCTGATTAATAAGATTTTTATGCAGACTGATTGAAAGCGAAGAATAAATATACACACATGGCAACGACTTGATATTAACGATGTATTTTCTGAGTTTTAATTTTTACATAGCATACATACATGCACACATACATACATACTTACATACATATATACATACATACCTAAACTTACGCCTTTTCCCAGAAGGGGTAGGCAAAGGTTCTCCGGGTAGTAAACCAGGCATCCACGTGCTTCAATCGCCTTGTCTGTTTCATTACATTTTTACATGAATTAAAAAAATAAAAAAATAATTTACGCGCCAGTGGCGAGGCCCAAAAGCTACCGTTGCTACATATAAAGATGGTAACAGTCGATGCCGGACTATTAAATTATAATTGAGGTAGGTACCATCATTTTATTTGCAATCTTTGCGGAATTTTCCAAAGGGAGACAAGAGGACACTAATCATAACAATCACCACGCACTATAACGGTGAAGGAAAACATCGTGAGGAAACTTGCATACCATAGCGATTTGTATTTTCTATGGCATGTAAAAGTCCGCCAACCCGCACTAGGCCAGCGTGGTGGACTATATGATCTAACCACTGTCAATCGTAATCTCGATTGTAGAGGAGGCCGGTGCCCAGCAGTGGGACGTATATGGGCTGATACAGGTGTGGAATTGTTCCTGTTTATGTGTAGATGTGATGGTTACCATTGGAGCCATGATTTGTTTAATCACAAAAGAGGTTTTCAAGGAATCTTGCGAAAAGATACGATGAGGTCCTCTTAATATTTTCCTTCATCGTCGATTATTAACTACAAACCCACTAAACTTTATTAAATTACAGTGTATCAAAAAATAACATTCTAATCATACTAAAACTTTATACACATCCAATAAAGCCGTATATTTCAAGCTTTATATCGGTCTTTAGAAACCGTATTAGCATAAAAAATAAGGCGTATTTTTCTAGATACAAGAACAGTACATAAAGTTATACGATTCTGTCTGATATAAGAAATTTACTCTGGCTGAAATTTACAGGGATCAGATAAAAAAATGCGGAGGCGTTGCGGTTTGTACGCACGAGATACGATCTATACCTCACTACGCCGCGTAGAGATACGTAGAATGGATTTTTTCAGAGAATTACGGACATCCTTAGAGACAATATAATAGGAGTTTTTCTATTTAGTTAGCTTTTAAATACACGTCATAATCATTTAATCAATTTACTTTTAAATGTTATTGCATATTACTGCAAATGCGATTGAATGGATCGTATTAGAGATACGATCTCTGAACTCTATGCTATGTCACTGCGCTGCCCAAATATACGCGGAATGACTTTATTCAGAGAATGACGTAATAAATGCTTACTACAAATATTATAGAAGGTATTTATGTGGATAAATACAGACTAAAAATAAGGTAGAATGTACCTATAATTCATTATTTGAATTAACTTGTTAGTGCTAAATACGCAAGTGAGTGGGTCGCGTCAGAGATACGCTCTCTGGGTGGTACGCGCTGACACTACGCTGCATAGAGATACGATGAGAGGCATTGTTTAGAGTAAACCTCCATGTTTAAAACAAATTATGTATAAATATTATTAATGAAAGACTGACTGTATTGGTACAACTTATTTAACAATAATAAATTGACATAATACTGTCCCTCTCTGACATGATTGATTAAGCTATTTTATTTAGTTGGTCTTTTACAAGCACATGTCGACTGTAAACAATGTAGTCCAGAATTCAGTCCCCAAGTTATGCATTTTTTTCTCGTGTTTTAATCCTCACAATGCTATGTAACCAAACAAGCGTGGACTATTTAATGAAAAGGTTGACGATGTCAGTAATTCCGCTAATAATAAAATCACTATTGCAACATGCCTTAAAATATTTTTTTCCGTTAATGTACAAGTAACGTGTGGGACAGAAGCCGGCATAATTGTGTCGGCCGACAAGAGACAACCATTGCTTTCTTTGAGTCTTTTCAGTTACTTAATTATGTCAATACTCGTATTATATGAGTGAATAGTTCCGCTCAGGTCTTCGATCATAATCGAAGGCTCAGGCCAAATAAATTGATTGGTTTGGTTTTATTCAGTGGAGAAAAATCTTTGTTTTCTCTTCGCCTTCTATGCAATTCTTTCTCATTTCATATTTAAACACCTTAAATGCATTCTCAAACTAATTTCCTGTTTCGTAATTTTATTCGCCGTCTCTTTCACACAACCACGTTCCATACAAGTGTATCAGCTATCCGTCTATCATTACATACAACTCATGTTTCTCATATTCCAATACAACAATATTATATATATATATTACAACTTAATAAATATGATACCACTAAACCAACAAAATCCAGTTGCAACAAGTCACTCTGAGCTAAATAATGTCGCCGCGTTTATGGTAAAAAATTAATTATATCGACCACAATGGAACCTAAATAAGGTAAACGTGAGTAATGGAGCCTCGGTATCTCGTTTATTGTGTTATGGTTATATTTAGGGTGTATTGTTGGTTATTTAGCTGTTTAACCCCACACTGAGCTGGGTTTGGTGAGATAGTTTGAAGTGGTAGAGCCACGCTGTTGTCATGAGTCAGCATGAATGGACAGACTCGACGGAGCGGTACCACTGTCTCACAGTAATCGACGTGAAGCGACAGCTTTTCGTTCGGTGAGTGAGATTGCTAGATGCCTAATAACCGTGTTCCCATCGTTTTTTCGTCCCGCTCCTCTTCCCACTGGGCCGGTTACACACCTATGATCCAGTGTTGTGGATGTTCATGGGCGGCAATTACGGTACAAAGTATTTTCCTGCATAAAGATATATTATATAGTTGAAGAAGTCAAGAAAACACAATGAATTGATATTAATAATTTTGGATTTCAATAGTCAGTGTTGATGGCGTCAAGGTGCTACCTGATGTCAAGTGTCATCAATATTAATAATAGTCAAATTTAAATTTTGATAAATATTTTTACCCACATAAAGGTGAACAATATGGGAATCGATTTCCTTTCCTACGTCAATGAAACCCATTTAATCAGTCACTAAATCAATTTGTCTTCTCACGCTAAAACTAAATTTTGAAAACATTTCTAAAAGCGAACAAAGGGATTATATAAAAAAATAATTATACTTAATTAGTGTTCGTACAAAGAGGCAATATTTTTCTTGCAGATTTTCGTGGGAGGCCTAGACTCAATAATTATAATTAGCATTATATTTTTAGACCCAAAGTAAACCAATTATAATTATCAATATATTTACTACCTAATTAGTCTGTAAGTTGTATATAAAAAGAAAATAAACATGCATAGGTTTGTCTTGATTCATTATACATATTTCACTTAAATAAAACAAAGTTTTTATGATTTAATCTCGAAACTGAGCACTTGTTATTCATAGCTAAATATTGGCAAACATTTTTTTTTATTTTGATCTTTAATTTATACAGAAATACTAGCCCAATAAGCTCATGAAATGCGTCAACAATCAATCAAAAGTTTGAAAATGGAACACAACTATTCAAAACTAAATCCATCGATTAAAGAATCGATTAACTCAAATTTCAAATTCCAAGGCCGTTTCAATTTAAACTAAAAAAAAACAATAAAATCGCGTAACAATCAATCTCAAAAATTCAAAAATAGAACAAGACTTTTGAACACGGAATTGTGTAACGATACAAAGAGCTAACGCGGCGGGCGGTCTCCCCCGTAATGTGCTTTAATGTGTCGGGTTTATCTTAAAAAATAAATAAAAAAAAGAACAATGGGCAGTCTGTGAGCCCTTTGGGTCGGCTGTGTAGGTGTTGATTTATGTACCTTTTGGTTTGTAAATGGCGCGAAATTTGTGTCAAGTTTGATGTTTCTGTTAAGTCTGAGAATTTGGTTAAGAAAGGGTTGGTTTGAATGAATAATTTGTTTGCGTGTTATTAATTATTACAGTTTATGTATGATGTATTATTCATTCCACAGGTCTCATACAATTTCCTTCTTCATTTTATTACATTTTGCTCAAAACAAAATGTTTTTAATGTCTGCAACTGTATAAATATTTGTTTTATTTTTGTTGTGTTTAATAACTACATCATAAAAATTATGAAAAAAAGAATTTATTTTGTTTTATAAATGTATTATTTAATTATCTGATTTTTGAAAGTTCTTTAGAATAATATCGTTAGGTTTTTGTCTTTAAAACCTTTGTTTGTTGGTAAAACCAGCCCAAATAACGTCAATTTAAGACATTTAACTAAACCTTGACTGCCTCGGTGGCGTAGTGGTACTACGGTATGACTGCAAAGCTTGAGGTCTCGGGTTCGAATCCCGGGTCGGGCAAAGTGATATTGGATTTTTCTATTCATTATCAGCCCGGAGTCAGGATTTTGTGCCCGATATGGCGATAGGCTCGCCCCCTATCACATCGTGGGACGGAATATACAAGGCGAAACGTGGGTGTTCTAGTAGCACCTCTGCCTACCCCTTCTGGGAAAAAGGCGTGTGTTTATGTATGTATGTATGTTTTACGTATATAAACTCGATATTCTACAATGTGGGTGTTTATGGCCGATGGTAATTACTTACCATTAAGTTAGAATGCTTCGTCGTCTACCAACCGCATACCATTAAGATGTGGGCATATAAGTCTGCATTCCCGAAGGGGTAGGCAGAAGTACCATATCTACAATTCGCTTTCCTTGTTGCCATTCATAAATATGTTAAGTCTATCAGTATGCTACGCAAATTCCAAATAAGATTGTTAAACCCGAGAATCGAACCCAAAATCTCACAACTCAACCTATCCACACTTGACCAATCAGGCTGGCTATTAGAAAATAACATATCAGCAATTATTCTCACCTTGTAAAATAATTCTTTGAAACAGTATTGTTCAGTAAAATCCTTTAACACGATTCGAATAACACGATTTATAGCGTTAATAACATTGCATTCCTGACGTCAGCATAGCAATAACGAGCTTCACTTACAGCGTATGCTGACTTCGATTTCTGATTGAGGGAAAAATCCGTATTGCAATCTGGATTTGTGACTAAAAATAATGAGGTCATATATTTTTATTGGTTGTAGGTCTGTCATATGTGAGAGGCCGCCTGAGTGGGTAGCAATGTCTATTTCTTCCGCCAAACAGCAATGTAAATGCACTGTTGTGTTCCGTTTTGAAGGACACTGTAGCTAGAGTAACTACTGGACATAATGAGACTTAACACCTTATGTGTCAGGATGTCGAGCGCAGTGGAATTCGAAACATTGCTTAGTGATTCATGGTGTTTGGTTTTGCTACTGTCCATGAGCGGTCGTATCGCTTACTATCAGGCGAATGACGAGCTCGTCTTGATATTCATTGAAAAAAAAACCGATGACTTTTCGGAATGTGTGTATTAATGATAAATTACCACGTCCTTGAACGGTGAATGAAAGCATCATCGCGGGTTCGATCCCCGCACCGAGACAAATGTTTGTGTGAACCACAAGTATTTGTATTGCGTCTGGGTGTTTGTGGGACCGAAGAGCCTCGCGTAATTTCTGATACCCACGATAAAAGATTCGATCTTAGTGTAGGTCAGGACTATGTATGTGACTGTTGGGTGTATTTATTTATTATGAAGTATATTTTCGTATTAAGTTGAACAAAACCTTCATTAGTCGTAATGGTTCGTACAGATTGATTTATAAGGCCACGCGTGTGAAGCATTTGTCGGCAATTAATTAATGTCGCCCAAAGATATTGCATTACCAGAAACTAATAAGGGTTGAGCGGGAATATATATATTTTTTTTTTGGAAATATAATTCGCAACCTAAATGTGACACTGTTGACTGGTAGAATGAATTCAATTAATATTTATTTAATGGCGTTATCTCGCAGATGCGACAACTCCGCCAATATCAATTATTTTATAATGTACTCTGTGGTAGATATTGGAAAATGTGTTTAAAAAGCGTTTAAATGTGAAAAACAGAAGCGAAACAAACAAAAAAAAAGGATTGATATAGAGAATTCAAAAATCTATGAGACACAAGACAACTAAGACAACAAAAAATATATTTTTAAACACAAATCATTTATTTTACAAAAGAAACTAAACCTTGAACTTAGAAAATGAATGTTTTGGAAAACAACAAAATTTTATAAAATATAGACGATGCTTTGTTTGTTTATATTGCACAAAGGTAGAATATACTACATCCTTCATCATTATCATGATCAGCTCATTGCATTCCACTGCTGGACATAGACTTCTTCCGCGGTGCGCCACAGAGCCCGGCCTGCTGCTTTGTGCATGCAGTCGCTTACGGCGCCCCTAGATCCTTGGGCTTGGCATATGTTTAGCAGTGTATATTCTGTGGCTGAAGAGAGAGAGAGAGAGAAAAGACTACATTATATTTTTTGTGCTCAGTCTTGTTATATCCAGTTTCGAGCATGACGGCATCATTTTGTCGACCGGCATCATGTCCACTACCATGACGCTCTGCAGTCTTTTAATCATATAAAACAATCTCTAAAAAGTCTTTTACAGATCCTCAAACACCAAATTACAATACCGAGCATAATTCACCCTCCACGACATTTTTTTGTTGAACGCAGCTTCCGACGTTAATCTCATAAAGCATCTCGAGATGCCCGAAGTGGCTTCGCGGCCATTTTGAAAGAAATGTAATTTCCCCGGTCTGTCAACAGAGTCACTGTGAAGTGGCCTCTGAATTATGTATTCTCGGGATTTTTGGAGTTCATTATAAGTCGATGTGCTGACCAAAGAGGATTCGTATCTGACATAATTATGTAGTGACCAAAGACCATACGATGTATGAACTATATATGTCTGATATGACCAATGTGGACCATGTAGATTATGTAATCAAAAATAATCCAATATTGAAATAAAACGAATTCTTACGGATTTTATCGCGAAACTGACTGATGTCAGCCCCGTGACCACGAAAACTGTAAAGTGATAGAAACGTCGGAAAAATAAAAATGTAAAAATTAAATCAAATTCGCGATAAAATCCGTAAGAATTCGTTTTATTTCCATGTGTAAAATTCGCGTAAACCCAAGATACCAATAATCCTATAATTAAAAGGAATTATACTGGGTAGCACTTTAGCGTCAGTATAACATGACATGACTGCCTCGGTGGCGCTGTTGTACTACGGCATGATTGCAAACCGAAGTCTTGGGTTTGAATCCCGGGTCGAGCATTGTCCTGGTAGTACCCCTAGTGCCTTCACCCTTGGGAAAACTGTGTGAGTTGATGTATGTATGAATGTATAAGTATTTGTTTCGCTATGATGTTGCGAGATCGAAAACTCTTGTACTTTCTGATACTCAACTTCAATACGGCCAAAACTTCATAATTGAGTGCCGTTGGAGTTTTAATTTATGTAATCTGGTCGCAGTCAGTCATGCGGCCAGGGCGGACGAGTGCTGCTATGGAAAGTTCTGGAGTTATTTCGGTGTAGTAGATTTCGTGTTTTATCTTTTTGTTTGCTTTTGTTACTAGCATATGCTTTGGTAATGTGGGTTTTTAAATTAGGATTTCCGTCGACCCAGGAAACACAAAATTAAACTGCAATGTACTGTTTTGTCCCATATTCGTCCACTGTTCCGCACGATGCTCAGGCACAACTTGCAATTCGATCGAGAGCGGTTTGGCGTAGTCCACCACACTGGGCTAAGCCCCATTTACATCGAGTTTCTCGCCTCGAATATCTTCAAGTAATAATAATTCGAGTAGTAATAATCGTATCCGATTATCGTTATTATATAAAAAAGTTGGATCGTGTAAACATTTGTTAGAACATGATAGTCTATGGGTTATGTCAAGCGATAATCGCATACGATTCTCGCCGCGATAAACTCTTCCCGTCTCGCTTTAGTACGGGTTGGCGGAATTCTCTTTCTTTTTCTCTCTTCAGCCACAGGAAATCCACAGCTGAACATAGGCCTCCCCCACCATCATAGGCGGACTTCACATAGTAAAATTCTTGAAAATCGTATGGTTCACGATCTTCACGATGTTTTCGCCGTTAAAGTGCGTAGTAATTGACTATCAATGCACACATGACTGCGAAAAATGAGAGGTGTGCCCTGGGATTTGAATCTGCGACCACCGTGTCATGATATGTCAAGTCTCAATATGTCCAGTAGTTACTCTGGCTACAATATCAAACCGGAATACGAAAATGCATTTACACTTCTGTTTGGCGGGAGAAATGGTCATTGCGGGCGTACCCAGGCGGTTTCTAAGATATGAGCGACCTATACCACCACCAGTGACAAATAAGTATGTAAAGATAGCTGCGAATTGTAACCTTCTTAATAACAATTACATGGCTCATAAATAACGTCACCTCAGATGTTTAAGACCCCAGGGCCTCGGGGTATCTCGAGTGTCTTTTCGTGTAAGTACGTAGGGGCGAATTGTTAAAAATGTTTTCTGTTGCAATATATTCTCATAAGGGTTGGGTTCGCGAATGCTTTCAGTGCGACATTAGTTATGTTTTTTAGTGCTATAAAATGAGCTGTAGTTATGTAAATGTGAGATTAAATTGAAATAGATTGAAGACTTGTAGATAAGGTTTTGTTTTTATAACTTCAACCCCGTGTAAATTGGGAATTAGGACAGGTAAGAAGCATAGAGTTTCAGCAAAATTCTATCTATCATACATACTTACATAAACATCACGCCTTTATCCCAGAAGGGGTAGGCAGAGGTGCAACCAAGACACCCACGTTTCGCCGTATCTCTTCCGTCCCTATGATGTGATATCTAGCATATCGCCATATTGGTCACACATTCCTGACTCCGGGCTGATAATGAACAAAAAAATGCAATATCACTTTGCCCGATTCGGGATTCGAACTCGACCTTAGCGTTGTAATAATACCGAGTCACCGAGGCATTCTTTTTTAACAGACAATCGAGTAAAAAAATTCTGGCAGCTAAATAAAATTGCTTGTTTTTCCAGCTCTAATTTACGTGCCATCTGTTTGCGACAGACACAGTTTAGCAACACGTGTTACAATACGACGTAGCAAAAACATTTGGGCATTAGTTTGGTTTTTCTTTTTTACTCTAAACCAGGCCCTTTGCTATTTTCAACATTTATGACATATGTATCTCTCTCTTTTTCTCTCTTCAGTCACAGGAAGTCCACTGCTGAACAAAGGCCTGTCCCATTGATCGCCACATAGACCTGTTGGAAGCGGCTTGCATCCAGCTACTTCCTGCGATCTTAATCAGCAGGGTAATTCACGTAATTAAATAAGTTCAGTTGCAGTTAAGTTTCGATCAAAACAGACCTTTTCGTATTCTCGTAATTTGGCAACCGCTGTCAAATACGCTAGCGTCAAGTCCGCGTCACGCGTGCGGTTTAGCGTATTCTACTGCTGCGTGTTTTATGTGCGTGATTCAGATAGCAACTTGATCGGTATTCACGTGTAAGCTTGTTGCATACGACTGACGTATAGTTGACGCGCAGCACCCGCGCGGTTTACGCATAGCTTAGGTGCAGTTCACGCGCAGCAAAACAATTACAAGAATAACATTTTGCACTAAGACGTAAACTTAATTGCAACTGCACTGCAACTTGATTGGCGCGTCAAAAAATTACGTGAATTACCCTACAGGTCGTCCGTCCGTCTGGTGGGCGTCCGAGGTTCGCTTGAGTATATGTTTTTTGATTATTCTTGCATGTGGGGCATTTCACGTGAAGCGGACAACCAAAAAAAAATGAGGTCATGAATTTTGTTTATAATCCGGTCAGTTATACTTCTAGTAGACGTGGATGTGTACACACATATTTTTTTTAGTATGAAGCTTTATTGCATAGTTATGAGCTTTTAAAAGTTTACCAAGAATGAAGTCACGAATTTTTGGATGCTTATTATCTGCATCAATTAATTTGTAAAAAATACTAAAATATATTGTTTCTTAAAGTTAAAAAGTCGAAGTTTTTAATTTTTTTGTCGAATTCTAAATTTGAATTTTTTTACGCACAGTAAACCGGAAATGAACATTTCAAGTCGATATTTGAGTAACTTCAACACTTTTTTTTTTTAATATTTTAACCTTAAATGAAAGCTTTAAAAGTATCAATTCTTCACAAAAAAAATTAAAACGTGATCCCCAATAGTTTAAGACTTAGAGCATATAGAGTACATACACATAGCTATGAGCACTTTCTAAGCAATCGGGTTTATGCGCTAAAATGCTAAAATACTACGCTAATAATATTTTATTCCTTCATTATAACATGCAAAAATATAAAAATAAACGATTTCATTAATTCTGTACTAAAAAATTAAGCATGATCGCCAATAGTTTAAGACTTAGAGCGGTTTTATTGAGATTGAAACAGTTTTAACTAAAATAGAGATTCATTTGTAATTTTTACTATTCGCACTGCCACTAATTCTATTTACTCATAAGCCCTCATTGGTTTGAAGAAAAACATGCAGTTGTTTAGTTCCTGGAACGGTGATAGCGGAAGCGAAACGGACTCGTAGAAAATCTCGCTATTGTTGAATACTTTCCTTCGAGCAGTAGTAAATAGAAGTCTCATTCATATAATATTATAGGTGTAGTGATAGCGTTATTCGTGGACTGTAAGCTTGCACGGGGTGCCAAACGTTTAAGGTTTCCCCCAAGACCGTCCCATGGCCTTATTCCATGAGCGGTGGCATGGAAGTGTAACTGTACTTCTATCTTAAAATCTTGGTTATAGTGAAATAGGTTCATAAAATTGAACCTATTCTTAAAATGTTGGGGAGCTCCGTCTGTAATGTATTTCATGACAGAAACCACAATTTTATGCTCATCATGGTTTTATGCGCATAAACTCGATTGCTTAGAAAGTGTTCATAGCTATGTGTATGTACTCTATATGCTCTAAGTCTTAAACTATTGGGGATCACGTTTTAATTTTTTTTGTGAAGAATTGATACTTTTAAAGCTTTCATTTAAGGTTAAAATATTAAAAAAAAAAGTGTCGAAGTTACTCAAATATCGACTTGAAATGTTCATTTAGGGTTTACTGTGCGTAAAAAAATTCAAATTTAGAATTCGACAAAAAAATTAAAAACTTCGACTTTTTAACTTTAAGAAACAATATATTTTAGTATTTTTTACAAATTAATTGATGCAGATAATAAGCATCCAAAAATTCGTGACTTCATTCTTGGTAAACTTTTAAAAGCTCATAACTATGCAATAAAGCTTCATACTAAAAAAAAATGTGTGTACACATCCACGTCTACTAGAAGTATAACTGACCGGATTATAAACAAAATTCATGACCTCATTTTTTTTTGGTTGTCCGCTTCACGTGAAATGCCCCATGTATAATATACATATTAGTGTCTTTAATGGCCGCCACATACGTAACGATATAACTGTGCAAGTCTGGCTCAAACATCATTTCTGTCAAAAAGATCGTCGTAGTATGAAGTTTGCGCAGTAATGGATGCCCAATACCCCTTTCCTCTTCCCATCCTTATTCCTCCCCGCTCTCCTCCCAATTGGGCCGATCACACCCATGATCCAGCGTTGTGGATGTTTTTGGGCAGTGATCACTTACCATCAGGTGACCTGTTTGCTCGTTTGCCGGACGTATGCAATAAAAAAAAAAATATATGCTCACACACGTTCTAGTATACTGGTGCAAATTCTTGCACAGTTAGATCGTTACGAGTGTGGCTATAAGATGTTTGTATTAATAGTCAATAACCACCCACTGCAAAAGCAAAATATCGTGAGGAAACCTGCATGCCATAGAGGTCTTAACAAAATTATCTACGGTATGTGAAGTACCGCACTAGACCAGCGCGGTCGACTATGGCCTAAGCCCACACAATCGAACTCTTGATTATCTAGGCGTCTCATACTCGGCAGTAGTTCATTACAGACTGATACAGTATGAGTCATTTGTAATTCAACCGATAACAAATTTTAGACTTGTGTGTAATCGCTTTGGTATTAGTGTAATCGTGATGACGTCACTGTTCACATACACTTTCATTCATTCGTAATGAGTAATACAGGCTCGTTAGCTCAGCGGTAAGAGCGCCCATCTGAATTTGTACCAGTGGTGGTCGGGGGTTCAAATCCCTCACGAGCTGTCTATACATTTTTGGAGTAATTTTATTACTCGATTGTACTTTACTTTTTTCTCCGCTTTGAAACACAACGCTATCGTAGGAATCGGTGTAACACATAAATTTCTAAATGGCTTCTACCTATGACGTCATTGTTACGAGATGACAGATAAACTTATTGTCAAAAATTACATAACGAATCAGAGATTGAAGAAGATATTAAATGAATTATTATGTAGGACAATACCGGCGTCAAAAGCACCTATACTGACACAAAGTTGGTCTGAAGTGAAGCGTGCTGGATGTGGATTCAAGGCAGGCCGGCAAACAAAGTTGGGACTACGCGGAACTGTGCGCCAAGCTGCAAGCCTTCACATAACTTAATATTCAAATGGGTTCGATATGACCTGGGGGTACATTTCGTGTATTTTTTATGGTTATTTTATCATAATGTGGCATTAATGGCATTAATATTGTGGGTCTTAAAATATTTTTATAATTAAGAATTTTTGCATTTGGAACCAGACGTTAAACATAGAATAATGCTGCAATAAAACTAATATTTTATTATTACAAATAAAAATAAAAATAACCGGTTCACAATTTTTGGTTGTAACAGCAAATTCCTTGCATTTTAAATGGCGAAAAGGCCAGTTGACAATTTGTAAAGCCAAGAGAATTAGTTCGACTTTGACTCCGTATAACACAAGTGTGAAATTTTCAAATTATTTCAAGTCTAGCATAGTTAACAATGATATAAATAATTAAAAAAACACACTATCGAATAAAATCGTATTATATAAAACTTGGTTTAAACAATATATGTATATGGGGAATTCCCGAAGCAACAACGCATATTTCAATCAAACATGCCAGTATTATTAAACTCATCATCTATAACCTAAAATAAAACACTAATTAACACAGAAGCCTGGAATCTGGACGCGAAAAATAAACCACAATGAATTGTCATAGCCGATACGGAAGTCCGTCGAGCCAATCACACTGTCACCTGAACCTAATTAAAATGGGATTTAATATCCGTTTCCGCCATCCCGGTACACATTCAATCAGCCGGTTTAATTACTGGAACAATGTTGGACGCGAAATGCGGAGCATATTTTTATAATAGTGAAGACGCCATGTTGGTTTAAGCGCGCCAATTTTGAAATTGGAATTCGTTGTTCCTTTTTAAATGTTTGGTGTAATTTGTGCTATCAATCTTTTGAGTATTAAAGTAAATTATTATATTTATTATATCATTATCGTTTATCGTAATACGTATTTTAATCTTTACGGTATCAAATAAAATAAATATTCACTAGAATTAAATTATCACTATTGTCTTCGGCTTATCAGATACTCTTATCAATAGAGTTTGACGAAAAGTAGGTGCTACTTTTTACCAACTGCACCGCGGAGGCTGGTAAAAGATAACAAATTATTTGTTTCCTGCTACTGGATATTCTATCTACTAAGTAAATAAATAAATAATCCCATTCATCACATACGTAGTCCAGCCCAGAATATGATCAATTAAGACTTATTTCGTGGATATCCGAAAGTACCAAAGGCTTGATGGTCTAGCAAACACTCAAATCCGAAACTAATCTGCGCATCTCACCATTTGTCTCGAAGAGGGATCCCGCGACCTCTAATTTACAGGCGGCGTATCCTTTTATTTCACCTACTTTTTTTATTGCTATGAATGACGAGACGAGCATGCCATTCGCCTGATGGTAAGCGATACGACCACACATGGACAGTAGCAAAACCAAACACCATGAATTCCAAAGCAGTGCTTGTCATTCCACTGCGCTCGCCATCCTTAAACATGAGTTGTTACGTCTCATTATCTCCAGAAGTTACGCTGGCTACAATGTCCTTCAAACTGGAACACAATAATGCGTTTACACTGCTGTTTGGCGGGAGAAATAGACGCCAGGATATCACATATAAGAGGTCTACCACCAGTGCCTGTGTCATAAATCCTTGTAAACACTATACTGACAAGCGTAAAAAATCCTTTCCCACGTCAATCAAATCTGTCAAGTGTGACATTGTCAGTCATCTGACGTCTTTTAAATCGTTTCATCTCGTATTCAATTACGATTAACAGTAGCATATCAGTGTCAATGACCCTAACACGTCAGTTGTGACATATTAATTACTGTGATAGATTACCGTTGTGTTAATTATTTATTAAGTTTGAATAGGTAATTATCGGCTGTTTTGGAAAATAAAGTGTGAAGATAAAACGAAGACATTTGGATGTTTTTAAATAGTTAGAAGTATGGTGACCTTGAATTGACCTTGAACATAGGAGAGGCCTATGTTCAGCATTGGACTTCCTTTGGCTGATGGATTGGATTGGATTGATGACCTTGAGCCTTATTTACCGACTTCAAAAAAAGGAGGGTCTCAATTCGCCGGAATTTTTTAAAATTATTTTTTTATGGAATAGATTGGTCTCTCGTGGTTAGTTATCACAGGGAGGTGCCTGATGACAAGTATGATGTCAATGATGATGATAATGTGAACAGTAAAATAATTAACCAAATCATCCTGTAACATGGATAAAAAATATAACCAGCCGACTCAACATAAGTAAACTAAATATTAACAGAAGTTAAAAGAAACATTATTGGCTACATTTTAAAATATTTCATTCTATTCATAACAAAAATCCCTAAACAAGAACCGAACCTACGACCTTCCAAGCCCTATCAGTTATCACAAAGCACCCAACGTCACTGTTATAATGCCGAGCCGACAAAACGAAATTCCGTTCACACCGTGTCCTTTAAATCAGGGCACACTTGACAGTTTTCGAGATATCCTTACTGTATCTGTCTCATTCTAACTCCATACTAACTGTACAGGTGTGACAAGGACGGAAAGAGCGCCTCATCCCGTTGTGAAATCGGCTCGCACTTTGTAACACGATAGCCGTGTGTTACACATTTAGAGATGGGTGAGGTATCGATATATTTATCATAATTAATGTGATTAGTAAAATCGATAGTTTTGGGATATAAATAATAGTGATTTTTTAAATATAAATTTTGAATGAAATTAATTTCATTAAAACAAATATAAACTTTTTTGTGACATGATCCATAGGTTTCGCAAATCTTCAATCAGTCTTATATTAATAATAATCATTACAGATAATACAAATTGATGCACTTACATACATTTAAATTTAATAATGTATTTCCCATTAACAGTAAAAAATAATCAATCATCTCCACTATTTTTCACATAATTCCTCAAAATTTCCCCACAAACAAGAAATCATTTTACCACCCTAATGAAACTTGAAAAGACCTCGTGGTGGGCCGCGCAGAAGGTGTAGAGATGACTTGGACCATTTTGATACCAACTGGTGTAAGAAAGCCTTGCATAGAGAAGGGTGGAAGAAGGAAAGGGAGGCCTTTGCCCTGCAGTGGGACAGTATAGCCTAGTAAAAAAAATGAAACTCACAAATCACCTATTAATAAAAAGAGGGGAAAAATGGACAAATGGAGGAGAAGCGCGCTAGAGGAAGAGCGCCAGATGGGTGGACCAACTCAAAGAGATGACTGGAGGCCAGATACGGGGAGTGGTACATATGGCGCAGAACCGGACGGAGTGGAGAAGATTGACATACAGTCACGATCCTCAGCATTGAGGAAACGACCAAAAAGAAGAAGAAAGAAGATTAATAAAAGAAATTAAAATATCATCGATATGAATACCATCCCTACGCTCCCGTTCCATCCCGCCTGTGTCCCGTTAATTGGAGCGACACCGCGACGTCTCACTCGACAAAGCGCACATTTGTCCCGTGCAGACTCTGGATCAAGCGGGATTACTAGTCCAGCACTTTGCAACAATACGCCTGGGACTTATCAGGCAATCTGCAATTGTGTGTGTTTCATGCAATTAATCAAAAAAGTAATTAAGAAGTAATTGCGGATTGGCAAGTTGAAGTGGCAATGGGCGGGGCACATAGCACGGAGAACTGATGGCCGATGGGGCCAAAAAGTCCTCGAATGGAGGTCACTAAGCGGAAAGCGCAGCGTGGGACGTCCACCCACTAGGTGGTCAGACGACCTGATAAAGGTCGTGGGACGTCGCTGGATGCAGGCTGCCTCCAACAGGTCACTGTGGAAATCATCGGGACAGGCCTATGTTCAGCAGTGGACTTCCTTTGACTGATGGATTGGATTGGAATCAAAAAAAAACTAAAATTATACATACTACACTAACTTTGTCGTGCCGGCATAAAGAATCAACATTAAAAATCACCAAAACCCAGCAGCCATACAAAATCACGATCAGAAACGTACATTAAACTGCCAAACCGTGGAGCAACTTCGCATTGTTCCCATAAAAATGGCGAGTGTTTCCAAGATTCCGCAAGTTTCAACATAAATTCAACTTTGGTGGGATGGTAATAAAGTCTAAACTGAGTTTGGCAGTTAAAAGTTCGCACGATTTTATTGGGAGACGGGCCATTGAAACGCTTATCAACGTTGATTTCTGTGATACGCGTTTTAGTTCTGATATGGCCGTGGGAAGAGAATCTCATGTTGGTGTCATTCACCTGCTTTTTTACTTTTTAGGACATTTGTCGGTACTTATAATTCAGCAGTTTCTTTTGTTTCAATGTAATTTTTTGTAGAGTTCAGGGTGGTCTCGGGTTCAAATCTCAGGGCTCACGTCTGACTTTTTTGAGTCATCTGCGCATTGATAGTCAATTATCATACACTTTAACGGTGAAGGAAAACATCGTGACAGAACCTACATACCATATCGATTTGCAAGAATTGCCAACCACCGCCAACCCGCACTAGCCCAGCGTGGCGAACTATGGTCTAACCTTTGTCGATAGTAGTTACATAATAATGCATTTACACTGCTGTATGGCGGTATAATATAGATATATAATAGACATTGCGGTAGTACCCACCCGGCCTTTTACATATCAGAGACCTATCACCAGTAAATAGTACCAGAAACTACGAGAGGCTTTTCGGTCTCACAAACACCCACACCCGATACTTATATTTGTGGACAAGAACATAAGTCCCGGAGCGGGGGTCGAACCCGGTGTTTAGTTCTCAACCTGTTCCTAACCAACTGCACTACGTTTTGTCTAATGTTATTTATCTTTTCCTAATTTTCAAGGTAAAAGGTAACAAGATAAAGAGGCATGACTATCTGAAACACATCCTTTCATATTGGTAAATAAATCAGGGGGCAGACAGGGAGATAAATTGCCACAATAAAGCCTCATATTCGTGTCAGGCAATATTTATCATTGTGAGTGGGCTGGGGCGGTGCGAAATAGTGTGTTTTCCTTTATATTGTTTAGTTGATAGAATAATATCATTTTTTTTCGTAGGTTCATATCTGTTTGGGTAAATTTTTATTGCTATGAAGGCGAGACGAGCATTCCATTAACCTGACGGTAAGGGATACCGCTCATGGACAGTAAAACCATCTCAATATGTCCAAGTGCTTCGCTGGCTACAATTTCCTTCAAAAAACATCTTGATAAAAATTGTAGTTTTAAATTATTTTCAGTAGTTCCAATACTAACAAACCTACTTAGCAACAAATAAAATCCGCAATGGTCCGGCGGACGCATCAAAAGAAAAAAAAATATCAAAAAGGACAGCTGACCGTAAAAGCCAAATTCCGAGACAAATTACGTCACCTGGTTGGAAGTCGGTATATCGGCAAGATTTCTACAAATACCCTCAATATAATTTCGGGTATCAAAGGGCAGCTTACGAAACACCGACCCGTCCCTTCCTTACATAGCAATGCTAATATTTACAGAGGACGAACAGTGGACAACCCTTCCGCGGTATTATTCTGGCAAGGACGGGCAGTGTAGTTTACTTTGTAGTAATTACAAATACTTTAGTAACCAACCACCAAATAGGAAAAGGAAGAGAAAAGGTGACGTCACGCCCTGGACCAATTTAGCAGCGTTAGGATGGTTTCAGCAACTGATGGGGGGAGTGGAAGGAGTTAAGATCTCTCTTAACTATGTTCTCTCTTAACTCTTATGTTCCATTCTGGGGCAGAGGTCTCCCTCTGCCCGAGAATGGAACATTAAAAAAAATCAAAAAAAATTAAGAAAAAATTCTAAGTGAACGAACAATTGGTTATGTTACATCCAACACTATTGTGATGAATCAGTCGAAATAGAACCAGTGAATAAAACATTATTAATGGCATAGGTGAAAAATACTGAAGAAAGTGATTTTGCAGACAATCTTACTCCACGAATGAAAAATGAAAGCATAGTCGCCAGTTAACAAAATGTCGTTGAATACAAGCCGGTACCAACAGGTATCTATTGAAATCCTAGGAACAGGCCAATGATCAACAGGGGACTTCCCGTGGCTGAAGAGGGAGACAGGTACGAGTAGTGGGTACTACCGCGATCGTGCCAAAGAAAATAAATTCATGTTGAAAAAAGAAAAAATACCTGAGCAAAGCGAGTCCAGGTTGTATTTCATGAAGTTATACCTTCAAGTATAAATATTATATGCTTTTAAGTCTACAAGACAAGCATAAAAGCCATGTTTCAACTTAACGGGCCAAAAACTACTAACTTTTCTGCAAGTCTTGAGACGGATCCCATGGGAACCCTACCGCTACCACACACTATCCAGGGCTACATTTTTAACAAGTCTAGCCACTTTTCTAGATTATCTAGTAAATTCACAAACTTATTAAGTATGCGAAAGGCAAATTGGGTAGGAATTGATTTTTTTTTCTAAAAAGAGATTTCGTTTTAAGTCGACCTCTCTGGTTCTCTCTGAATGATTAACAGAAGGTACTTTTTATCAGTCAGACTTTCAGGTAAGGCTTTTTTTTTGTAAAAATGCCTTATTTTATATACATAAACATTACGCTTTTATCCCCGAAGGGGTAGGTAGAGGTGCCAGGACACCCACGTTTTGCCTTGTCCAATGCCTTCTTTTGGATTAAAATAAATACTCCTCCATACGTACTTTTATAATTATTTACGTTATAAATACACAAAATTAAATCTGTTTGCAACCTTTTCGCAACTAAACCGATGTCTCTAAAATGCAGCTTAGAACCTAAGTTTTTTTATTGCAATGAATGGCGAGACGAGCATGCCATTTTCCTGATGATGAGCGATACAACCATTCATGGACAGTAGCAAAACCGAACAACACCATGAATAACATATTACTATAGCTACAATGTCCTTGAAACCGTAACACAACAGTGCATTTACACTGTTATTTGGCAGGAGAAATAGATATTGCGATGGTACCTACCCAGGCGGCTTCTCACATATGAGAGACCTACCACCAGTACACAAAGTTTTATTTTAAACTAATTCTACTCAGGAATGAACAGACAGTTAGTCTGTAACCAGTAAAGAGAAGCAACAGTTAAATGTAAAAACAAACGACCAACCAATTGATGCACAAGCGGCAATTAACCGGCCCGTCACAATTGAACCAGTTGTGATTAAACCGTTCGCCGGGTTGTTGACTCTTGTGTCAACTTTTATTGTGATAAAGGGGGTATTTGATGAACTTTAGTGTTTTGTTTTAATTGTCTCCCCAACAACTTGATACTGAGTTCCCTACACTTTCCAGTCACCTCTTTTCTCATGCTTGAATAGCTTTTTTCAGCCTTTGTGCCAACCCGCACTTGACCAGCGTGGAGGAGTACATGGCTTAACCCCTCTCAATCGTACTTTCGCTTGTAGAGGAGTCCCGTACCCTGCAAAGGGATGTATATGGGCTGATGCAGAAATAGCTTTTTTGAGCCTTGGTGCACAATGATTTACCTTAAAGGTCCTGTATACTTTGGCCTATTTTTGGCCTTATATTAATTTTTAAAAATTCATTTCATAATTCAATGTCTTTTTATAGTAAATACTAGTGCTGCTTACTTTGAAATATACAAGAAATTTTACGGTGCTAAATATAAAACTCCTGCCTGCTTATATTGGATCTACAGTCATGGTGACATAACAGTAAGGAGTCATTAGCGGCTGCTTGCCTGACTTCATGCCCTTTGAATATAGGCAATTTAGCCTGCCATGGTACCCTTTGGAAGAAATGAAATAAAACGAATTCTTACGGATTTTATCGCGAATTTGATTTAATTTTTAAATTTTTTTACTTCCCGACGTTTCGATCACTTCACATTCGCGTAAATCTAAGAAACCATAAGTCAGAAATTAATTTTAAAACACGTCAAAGAGTGTAACAAGTGTAAAATAAAGATATATCTCAGTTTTAATGCACTGTTCACTCATATTTGACTAAGAACTGATAAAATACTATTAGAAATTATATAAATAAAATAAATAATAAATAAATACACCCAACACTCACATACATAGTCCTGACCCCACACTAAGATCAATTAAGTGTTGTGTAGTGGGTATCGGAATCTACGAGAGACTTTTCGGTCTCACAAACACCCAGACCCGAGACAAATACTTATGGGCTTCACAAATATTTGTCTCGATGCTAGGATCGAACCCGCAGCCTCTCGACTCACAGCCGGCGTCTAACCAGTTGCGCCACGGAGGCTGTCGATATACATATTTAATCGTTACTTTTCGTTTCTATCCAGAATAAGGCCGCAGAAACGGACCTCAAAAGGAATTACTTTATAATAGGGTGTGGTTTTTGGATTTAATCCAAAACGAAACCTTGTAAATGAGACTTCGAAAGTTGGTTTAGGTCAGGTACGAAACGCATTAAGGCATTAAATCGGGTCTTGAGGCGTTTTGAGCTTCTTTTTGAGTCTCCAAGACTTTATTTATGTAGTAAAGCCTTAAAATTCAAATATTGTCATTTGTAAGTAATCTTGAGCATTATAATTAAATCGAGCCGTCTCATTCTTACTGCCAAGTGCTACCAAGATACCCATGTTTCGCTTTGTGTGTTCCGTCCATCTAATAGGGGGTAAGCATATCGCTATATGGGCACATATTCCCGACTCCAAGCTGATCATGAATAGAAAAGTCCACCAATTTGCCCGACCCAAGATTCAAACCTGAGACTCCAGCATTGGAATTGTAGCGTAGTACAACTGCGCCACTGAGTCAGTCGAGAATTCCTTTAACTTCTTTTTATTGCATCAAATTTCACCAACAAAATCAATTGGGCAAGATTTTAAACGCGCTGAAAAATAATTACAGTGTATAATTAATTGGAAAATTCCAGATGTTTCCCGACGCTTTTCATGTGAATTTTCTCACGACTAGCAATTATTTTAATTTCATCCAAGTTTACTTTATTCTTTCATGGAAACAAAGGTTAATGGAGCTTTGCTCTTAGATAATTATTTCAACGCTATAAATAGGAATGACTGCCTCGGTGGCGTAGTTCTACTAAGGTATGATTACAAATGATTATGATATGATTATGGTCTCGGGTTCGAATCCCGGGTCGGACAAAGTGATATTGGATTTTTCTATTCATTATCAGCCCGGAGTCAGGAATTTGTGACCGATACGGCGATAGGGTCGCCCCCTATCACATCCTGGGACGAAACAAACAAGGCGAACGCGGGTGCCTGGTTACTACCAGGAGAACCTCTGCCTACCCCTTCTGGTAAAAAAGGCGTGAGTTTATGTATGTATGTATGCTATAGATAGGGCTATGCTCGGAGTTTCCCCAGATCGAATCAGGAATGAGAACATCCGTAGGAGAACAAAGGTTACGGACATAGTCCAAAGGATAAGCAAGTTTTCGATAAGCAAGTTATAAAAGGCATATTGTATTGTATTGTATCAGCCCATATACGACCCACTGCAGGGCACGGGCCTCCTCTACAATCGAGAGTACGATTGAGAGTGGTTAGGCCATATAGTCCACCACGCTGGCCTAATGCGGGTTGGCGGACTTTTACATACCATAGAAAAGGCATGTTTCAATCCAATTAAATCCATCAGCCAAAGGAAGTCCACTGCTGAACATAGGCCTTTCCGAATGATTTCCACAGTGACCTGCTGGAGGCAGCCTGCATCCAGCGACGTCCCGCGACCTTTACTAGGTCGTCTGAGCACCTTGTGGGCGGACGGAGGATCATTGGAGGAGGCCTATGTTCAGCAGTGGACTTCCTTTGGCTGATGGATGGATTGGTTTTCAGTGGCGATTACAAATACAATTTTGGCTTCAAAAACATGCTAAGTATAACATGTTTTTTTTCCTGTATGACCTTTCACCTTCAAAATTGTCTGCAGAAAATTAATGCTTGTCTATTTCTAGAAGATATATTTGAAAGTAGATAAAAGAATGCCTTTGCTGTTTCCGCAATGAAATCGATTAATAAAATAGTACAAAAATGTATCGACAGCTCGTGAGGGATTTGAACCCCCGACCACCACTGGTACAAATTCAGATGGGTGCTCTTACCGCTGAGCTAACGAGCCTGTACAATCTAATCGAAAATTATAAAAGTCTATACAACAATTGACGTCATCACAACGTCACAACGCATTATCATTTTTTTTAATAATTACACTTGATATATGTGTGGGCTAATCTAAATTATAGATTATCTTGCGACTTGATTGCCTCGATGGCGTAGTTGTATGGATTACAAAGCTGAAGTCTCGGGTTCAGATCCCGGATCAGGCAAAGTGATATTGGATTTTTCTATTCATTATCAGCCCGGAGTCAGGAATTTGTGACTGATATGGTGAAAGGCACGCCCCCTATCACATCGTGGTATGGAACACACAAGGCGAAACATGAGTGTCCTGATTGCACATCTGCCTACCCCTTCTGGGATAGTGGCGTGTTTATGTATTTATGTAAATTATCTTGTAGTATTAGTCCATAATCGCCCATCTAAGAATGTGGCTACTCTAATAATGACGATTCGATTGACAGGGCTTAGGCCACAATCCACAAGGCTGGTCCAGTGCGGCTTGGCGGACTTCACATACCATAACAAAAATTAAGATCGCCATGGTATCGATGTTTTCCTTCTTCATTACCGTGCGAGGTATCAATACACAGATGACTAAGAATAGTCGGAGGTGTGTCCTGGGATTCGAACCCGCGACCACCGTCTGATTTGGCCTAAAAATGACAGCGCTCTACATACCTACATGTGACATTTAGAAAACAAGTTTTCCTCAATTGCAACTTGAGCAGGTTCGTATACACTAACATCAGAAAATAAAGAGATTATCAGTGTTTGATATCGCGAAATACGTCACTGGGTTTTTAATTTTTATACATATTAATTACATACCAACTGAACTAATATTGTTTTTATCAACTATATGGACATGAATCATTAATATTGTGCAATCGATGGCTTATCTATTAACATATGTGCTCCTTTTTTCTCTTTTTATCAGCCCATATACGTCTCACTGCTGGGCACGGGCCTACTCTACAATCGAGAGAATCGATTGAGAGTGGTTAGGCCATATAGTCCACCACGCTGGCCTAGTGCGGCTTGGCGGACTTACATACCGTAGAAATTCTTTAAAATCGCTACGGTATCCCACTGCAGGGCACGCGCCTCCTCCATAATCGAGAGTACGTTTGAGAGGGGTTAGGCCATATAGTGCACGCTGGCCTAGTGCGGGATGGCGGACTTACATATTATAGAAATTCTTGCAAATCGATATGGTATGCACTGTATGCAGATTTCCACGATGTTTTCGTTCACCGTTATAACGCGTGGTGATTGACTATCAATACACACATGACTCGGACAAGTCAGAGGTGTGCCCTGGGATTTACACCCGCGACAACCGTGAACATGTAAGCACTCTAATAATAAAGTACTTCTATCTTTGTTTGTGAGACCGAAAAGTCTCTCGTAGTTCCTGATCCCCACGACACAAGACTCGATCTTAGTGTGGGGTCAGGACTACGTATGTGACTGTTGGGTGTATTTATTTATTTATTTATCTTAATGTGGATTAAGATTTTTTAAATTCTGACACGACCATGTGATTATACGTCTATCCAGATAACGTATCAACTGGCGTGTGATGTTCATCTCTCGACCAATACAATGATACATACATACTTAAACGTCTTTCTCCCGAACGGGGTAGGCAGAGGTGCAACCAGTACACCCACATTTCGCCTTGGGTATTCCGGCCTACGATGTGATAGGGGGCGAGTCTATCGCCATATCGCCAATCCTGACTCCGGGCTGATAAGGAATTGAAAAATCCAATATCTCTGCCCGACCCGGGATTCGAACCCGAGACCTCAGCTTTACAATCATACCGTAGTACAACTGCGCCACCGAAGCAGTCGATACTCGACGCAATGATGCCTGATTGTATCCAGAATTCCAGATATACAGAACCCGAAACGCGCCACACATGGCTCACTATGACTCCTTAATACTATGTTGACAGCCTCCGTAGGGTAGTTGGTTGGACGCCGACTGAGAAATGTAAAGGGATGTTCACACGATATTTAAGTCACTTTGTTCATCTTTATAATACAAAACAATTGTGTAATTCACTTATTAATTGTTTTGACTGACTTACTGTTGGTGCGGTTATCGAAAAATTTTGCGGTAAATTTCTTGTCTATCATGTAATGTTTTGTTTATCCCAATTCTGGTCAAGGGGTTGGTCAATGTATTTGAAACAAAAAAGTATTTGTGTTTTTTTATTGCAATGAATGGCGCGCCCGTGGGTTCGAATCCGCACCGAGACATACGTATGTATTTGTGATCCACAGGTATTTGTTTCGGGTTTGGGTTTGTGAGACCGAAAAATTTCATGGTTTCTGATACTCACGATACAAAACTCGATCTTAGTGTATCGTGAGTATCAGAATGTGTGTATTTATTTTATCTACTGCGGTCGCTATCCGAGCGGATACAAACTTCCTACTACCGGCAAATGTATGAATTTTGTATATGTACATACACACATACAAAAACTCGCTCGAGTGTCCAAGGTTACAGCGGTCAATGACTCACCTTATGACATCACTTTTAGTATACAGTTCGTATATTTGACATTGACGTCACTAGCTCGTTAGCTCAGCAGTAAGAGCGCCCATCTCATAAAATTCAAACAGTTGGTGGTCGGGGGTTCGAATCCCTCACGAGCTGTGTTGATTTTTTGTTTTTGTTTTTCTCTTGGCATGGCACTACATGCTCGTCTCGCCTTTCATTGTAATAAAAAAATCAATATAAACTAATAATTGTGAATCGCACATATTTTGTCCTGGTGCGAGATTCAAACTCGCGGTCTTACGATTCACAGATTTCTTTAATGAAAAAATACAACCAACAGTCACATACATAGTCCTGAGTCCCAAGATCGAGTCTGTGTGGGTATCAGAAATTACGGCAGATAATTTCGGCTCAGAAACACCCAGACCCGAAACAAATATCTGGGGATCACACAAACATATGTCCCGGTGTGGGGATCGAACCCACAGCCACTCGTTTCACAACGGCGTATAATCCTATCATCATTGAGGCTATCAAAAGAACATCATATTATAGGTTATCAACTTATGACGTCACAGTTCGACACTAATATAGACTTAGATTATTTTGCTGTTGGCTAAACAAGCTCGTTAGCTCAGCGGTAAGAGCGCCCATCTGCAAATTAAAATAGTTGGTGGTCGGGGGTTCGAATCCCTCACGAGCTGTGTTACTTTTTGCACTTTTTTTTTCGAGAAATTCTTTTTTTTCTTCTATCAGCTTTATTGGATGTGTTTTGGCGAAAATTTAATTAGTTTAAAAAAAATAGTATTTTTTTTCTTTTTTCAGTAGTGCACTAAAAATATGCTGATCATGCAACCAGCACAATTTATATTAATTTATACAAATAGTGATTTTTATTAATGCGATGAATGGCGAGACAATTATGCCATTATGGTAAGCGATAAGACCGCTCATGGGTAGTAGGAAAACCAAATACAATGGATTTAAAAAAAAAGGCAAGGCTTGGTATTCCACTACACCCGCCATCCTGAGACATAAGATGTTAAGTTTCATCATGTCCAGTAGTTACTCTGGCTACAATGTCCTTGAAACCGGAACACAACAGTGCATTTACACTGCTGTTTGGGGGGAGATATAAACATTGTGGTGGTACCTACTCAGGCGGTCGCTCACATATGAGAAACCTACCACCGGTAAATTTTTAGTTTAGCTCACAAATCAAACTTGTACAGACTACTCGACCAGAATTCGGGCAAGAGTCTTGATAAGATATCCAAGTTATTCACTTCTAACGGCTGGTTTCTATAATCTATCTTTGACAAGAGATTTGATTAGAAATTTAAGAAATACAAAATCACTGTAATTTCTCCATCCATTTTAAAAATAACTTAATATATATATCAGCCCATATACATCACACTGCAATGCATGGACAATCAAAGATACGATTGATAAGGATTAGGCCACATAGTCCACGACGCTGGAGTTTAATAGATCTATTTAAATCATTCTATTTTTATACATCTGTGTACATTACTCACTCAAAGATGCTCATTCATGCATTCAAGGTAACACAGCGAGCAATGGATGAGTCATCTTTATTTAGGACGGTACGGACTGCGTGTATTGGCGCGAAAACGACTGTTACGTCACAACACAATAGAATGCCCAATTATACGCATACAGTATGTTATATATGTATACGTATATAAGTGCGTGGTGGCCTGTTGGTAACGGACCAGACTCGGCTGCCTACATGTTCACGGTGGTCGCGGGTTCAAATCCCAGGGCACACCTCTGACTTTTCGGAGTTATGTGTGTATTGATGATAGTCAATCACCACGCACTATAACGGTGAAGGAAAACATCATGAGGAAACCTGCATACCGTAGCGATTTTAAAGAATTCCTACGGTATGTAAGTCCGCCAACCCGCACTAGGCCAGCGTGGTGGACTATATGGCCTACCCACTCTCAATCGATTCTGTCGATTGTAGAGTAGGCCCGTGCCCAGCGGTGGGACGTATAAGGGCTGATAAAAAAAAAAGTTATATATCTGCAATTTTCGTTTTTATTCCGGAATAGAAAGTTTTGCATTGGGCATTATTATTTCGAGGGCGATTTTAATGCACATCATTTAGAATAAATTTAATTTTATCGATAAATAAATAAAATCTAACAACAATTGTTATTGATTCGGGTATCAGAAAACATGTGAGACTTCGGTCTCACAGCATCCAGATACGAAATAAATATTTGTGGATTATAAACGTTTGTCTTGTGATGGAATCTAACTTGCCATCGTAATTTTTTTTATTGCAATGATTGGCGAAAAGAACATGCGAGTCGCCTGATGGCAAGCGATACGACCGCTCATGAACAGTAGCAAAACCAAATAACACCATGAATTACAAAGCAATGCTTGGCATTCTACTACGCTCGCCATCCTGAGACATAAGGTATTAGTCTTTCATTGTGTCATTTAATAAATCAAAAGATAATTATAATTTCTTACAAAATAAATAAAAAAAAACTTTGATCTCTCTATCACTCCTCCTCGTATCTTCCCTCTTGCTTCACAGATTTCCCGCGTATTTAATAAGTGCGCACACATTTTGTTCAAACTGTCCTTTCTAAATAAACGAGCAAGCACGTCGCCTGATGGTAAGTGATCACTACCGTCCATGAACATCCACAGCACTTGGATCATGGATGTGTTGCCGGCCCATCAGATCGGGAGAGGAGCGGGAGGGATAAAGGATAGGAAGAGGAAAGGTGTATTGGTTATCCGGTAGTCTCACTCACCGAACGAAACGCGACAGCAGCGAAGCTGTCGCTTCACGTCCATTTTCTGTGAGACAGTGGTACCACCCCGGATAAGCCTCCCCATTAATGCTGAGTCATGACTGACAACAGCGTGGCTCTACCACTTCCATCATTGTGTAAAATCAAAAGATTATTACATTTTCTTACAAAATACGTAAAAAACAAATATCATACTCCTTGAAGTTATTAACTAAGTGCTGTGGATGTTCATGGACGGTAGTGATCACTTACCATCAGGCGACGTGCTTGCTCATTTATTTAGTTTTTACGTTTGTTTATAATTTCATAGTTTTGTTTATATATTTATTACTGTAGCAAAAACTCGGTGTGATTTTTTGTTTTTAAGTTTTTCCTTTTTAATTTTTTATTGTTTCGTACACACGATTTCTTTATGTATAATTTAACTGTGGAAACTTCACTGGATTGTGTGTTAGTAATAAAAAAAATAATCGTGTAGTTACGTTAGTTACGATTCATTAGAAGAGCTATGGGATTATCAAGTTATGACGTAATCTTTATTTTAGACTTCGGTTACTTCGCTGTTATTGTTGTAAGCTCGTTAGCTTAGTGGTTAGAGCGCCCACCTTTGAATGCAGTATAAAGTGGAGGTCGGGGGTTCAAATCCCTCACGAGCTGTCACTTTTTGTAATTTTTTTTCGAGGAGGTTCTATGAGGTTTGACGTGTTTTGATGTAATTTTAATTGGTTTTCAACCAAAAAAGATATTAATAAAAATGTATTTTTTTGCCTACTTAAAAACATTTGAAAATTATTACTTTATCATTTGGGAAGATCTATGTTTAGCAGGCAACTTAATGTCGATGAAGTTATGATAAAGTTATTTTCGGATAATTAATCATTTTATTTACATAGTATGATCCACATAGTCCCACTGATAGAGGTCGCAAGTAAATAATAGTTTTCATAAAGTTATTTTCAATCCCAAAAAATCATACGTGGGTTTTAATACTTGTAATATCGTAACATTATAGATATTGAATTATGATATTTAATTTAACCCACATGTTTCTTATCACCCCAGATGACATTGGACAAAATTTGAAAAGAAAAGGAACGGCGAGAGAATCAACCACACTCTAGATGTCGGAATGGCTAACCTCCACTCTCCAAGACTCATGCCGAGAGCCTCTAGGACAACAGTCAGCAATAGGCGGACAGCGAAAGGTCGAACCTCGGACCCCCAAATATTGTAATGTATTGTACGAGTATACATACATACATACATAAACACTCGCCTTTTTCCCAGAAGGGGTAGGCAGAGGTGCTACCAGAACACCCACGTTTCGCCTTGTATATTCCGTCCCACGATGTGATAGGGGGCGAGCCTATCGCCATATCGGGCACAAATTCCTGACTCCGGGCTGATAATGAATAGAAAAAATCAATATCCCTTTGCCCGACCTGGGATTCGAACCCGAGACCTTAGCTTTGCAATCATACCGTATACCACTACGCCACCGAGGCAGTCAACGAGTATACCAAGTATAAATTTATATGTATGGTAGTAGGTAAGGTATACAGTACAAGCCCCTTATTCATGGTATCCGCATTAAACAAGGAAGCAAGTAAAAATAACACGATTCTTTAAAACCTTGACTAAACCTGATGATAAAAATTGTTAACTAATAATTGTACTGACGATAAAAGTGTAGTTTACATTAAATTAAATTTATATTGTCCTGTTCTCCGAAACATCTTTTTAAGAGATTTCTCTCGAGAACCCAACTATGAAAAGAACTCAAGTTGATTTGAAACTAAAATAATAAATACTACATTTAAATTTTTTTTTTTTTTTTTCTGGATCTCGTAATTTTTTTCGCACAGTATCCGGACCTCACCTAAAACTACTTACTGACCACTGTTCTAGGACTTCTAGAAGACGCCTCGCGAGAGTCTGGAGCGGGCATAAGAAATCGCCCGGAGCGATAGCGAACCGCTATCTGTACTTTTTTTTTTTTCCTTATTGGGTGCAATTAAGAAAAAAAAATGGTATGCGAAGTCCGCCCGCACTAGGCCAGCGTGGTAGACTATGATCTAAACCATCTTAATCGAATTCTACGCTATTATTTGTGGATTATACTATGTAAATATAATTATTAAAGGTCCGAAAATCATTTTATTGTAATTTATTTATCCACAATAAGGTCCCTGCTAAACATCCATACATCCATCAGCCAAAGGAAGTCCACTGCTGAACATAGGCCTCTCCAAATGATTTCCACAGTGACCTGTTGGAGGCAGCCTGCATCCAGCGACGTCACGCGACCTTTGCCACCACCATCTGCTAAACATAGACCTTCCGAAATGATTAAATAATAATTTTACCGCTTATAAGTATGCGAAACATATTACTATTTTGTTTAAACTAATTAAATTTTCGCTAAAATACATCTAATAAAACTTATAGTACACTCTTCGAAAAAATAAAGTACAAAAAGTGATGGCTCGTGAGGGATTTGAACCCCCGACCTCCACTGTTGAATAATTTCAGATGGGTGCTCTTACCGCTGAGCTAACGAGCCTACTACAATATTGTCGAAACAACCGAACTGTACGGTAAAAATGACGTCATAACTTGATAATCTCCATAGTTCATCTATTTACGATGGCCATGAAACGTAAGATCGCAAGTTTGATTCCCTCACTAAGACATGTTTGCATAATCCACAAATATTTATTTAGTATCTGAATACTGTGAGACCAAAGCCTCTCATATTTTCTGATACCCGAGTCAATTACAAGTGTTGTTAGATTTTATTTATTTATCGATAAAATTAAATGAATTCCAAATAATGTGCATTATAAAAATCGCCCTCGTAATAATAATGCCCAATGCAAAACATTATATTTTGAAATAAAAACAAAATTTTCACTTAATCCTTTAATATATGAAATACTATATGCGCGTAATTGGACATCCTTCTCTGGTATTGTGACGTAACAGTCGTTTTCGCGCCAACACACGCAGTTGTTATCGTCATAAATACAGGTGACTCATCCATTGCTCGCTGTGTTATCTTGAATGCATGGACGAACTTCTTTGTTTGAGTAATGTACTAAGATTTATAAAAATAAAGTGATTTAAACAGATCTATTAAGCTCCAGCGTGGTGGATTAAATGGCTTAACAGGGGTTAGGCCATTTGAGATTGAGAGGGCTCAATCGTATTCTCGATTGCAGAGGAGGCCCGTGCCCTGCAGTGGGACGTATATGGACTGATACATGTATATGTAAAAAACTTAACATACATGTATATGTATATTAAGATTTTTTTATATTAATCAATGAACTCCTGTGAGAAAGTGCAGATTTTTTTATTATTTTTTTTAATTTTCAGGTTACTGTATCAGCCCATACACGACCCACTGCAGGGCACGAGCCTCCTCTACAATCGAGAGTACGATTGAGAGTGGTTAGGCCATATAGTCCACCACGCTGGCCCAGTGCGGGTCGGCCCCAGTGCGGGTTGGCAATTTTCAGGTTAAGTCACATTTTAATCACCTGACATGTGTTTTTTAAATTTTATTTTGTGTTTTATTTCTGTAATATGTGTTTAGTTTTTTCTGTGTTGGTTGTTATAATTTATAACGCATATATCAGTAGCGGAAGATCGAGCAAACTTTTTCGGGAATATTGTATGGTGTCATGAATAAAAAGGAGAAAAAAAAAACTTTAATAAATAAGCATTTCACATACTTAAAGATTTAGACTATCTATAGATCGGCATGTTGGTCAAATATAACTCCATTACTTTCCTTATAAAGTGCGTGGTGGCCTGTTAACAGTCTGGACGCTGCTGCTAAGAAAGTGATCACAGGTTCGAATATCAGGGCAACAAAAAACACGAATAGCTCGTGAGGGATTGGAACCCCCGACCACCACTGGTATGAATTCAGATGGGCGCCCTTACCGCTGAGCTAACGAGCCTGTGCTATATAAAACTCAGTATTATAAGTATATATAACAATTATTTATATATGACGTCATGTGTAATGAATCACTTTAATCTTAGAAAGTGACAAATATTATCAGTTTATTGATAAAAACAGTAATCTCTTTTGGTTGAATTTTTCTTTAATCTCTATACGGGCATTTGCATATGTTTTTTTATTGCATAGGTCCGCCAAACGAGCAAACAGGTCACCTGATGGTAAGTGATCACTGCCGCCCATGAACATCCACAACGCTGGATCATGGATGTGTTGCCGGCCCAATTGGAGGGGAGCGGGAAGGAAAAAGGATGGGAAGAGGACGGGGGTATTGGGCATCCGGCAATCTCATTCACCGAACGAAACGCGACAGTTGAGTTGTCGCTTCACTTCGATTTCCTGTAAGAAAGTGGTACCACCCCGGATGAGCCTACCCATTAATGCTGACTCATGGCTGACAACAGCGTAGCTCTACCACTTCCATCATTGTGTATCTTCATAAAATCAAAAGATTATTACATTTTCTTCCAAAATACGTAAAAAACAAATATCATACTCCTTGAAGTATTATAGAACGGACAGTTTGAACAAAAGCTGTGCGCTCTTATTAAATACGCAGGAAATCTGTGAAGCGAGAGGAAAGATACGACTACATAGGAGTGATAGAGGGATCATATATTTTTTTTACTTATTTTGGAAGAAAATATAATAATCTTTTGATTTTATTTAATTACACAATGATGGAAAATCTCTTGTAGAGATTAAAGAAAAATTCAAGCAAAACAGATTATTATTTTTTATCGAATTGATAATATTTATCCAAGATAATTAATATGATTAATTACAGATGACGTCATATATACTTGTTATACTCGTATGTACTTCGATTACTTAGCGATAGATAGTACAGGCTCGTTAGCTCAGCGGTTAGAGCGCCCATCTGAAAGTTTTCTACAGTGGTGGTCGGGGGTTCAAATCCCTCACGAGCTGTTCAAATATTTTTGTAGCAATTTTATTCGTGGATAAATTATTGGAAAAGGATTAGCACAGAATTTCCTATCATAGGATATTAGCAATGATTTCTATATGACAAAATTTAATTTTATGGAAATCAAAGGTAAAAACGAAAACTCATATACAAAGTTCAGTAATTATTAAATATTACTGCAAACACGCAACCTGTCCCATCAGTGTCACAATTGAACAAAACATGGAAAATATTTTAACTGAAACGACGTAGCAAACTTACGGCCTTATCATAGACTGTTTTAAAACCTATTTTAGTTATCAAATGTTTTGTCTTCTTCGCTCAAACTGAATTCTAAAATTGTTCGAAAGGGACAAAACATACGAAAGCTAAATTTGGTTTAAAATCTGTCTATAATGGCCGTTAGTAATTGCGCATTTTAACTATAAAGGAAAACATCGAAACGTACATACCCGAGAATTCTACACATGAATGCTATCAATTTGGTTGGCGTTATCTTCTATCTACAAACGCCTTATTTATCTGTTTTGTTAACCGCATTTTATTCAAATTAAATAATAATTACACCAAATAGTCACATACATCAATAAATAAATACACCCAACAGTCACATACATAGTCCTGACCCACAATAAGATCGAGTCTTGTGTCGTGGGTATCAGAAACTAAGAGAGACTTTTTGCCTCACAAACACCCAGACCCGGAACAGAACTGTGAATCACACAATTTGTCTCGGTGCGGGGATCGAACCCGCGGCCTCTCATTTCACAGCTGGTGTTTAACCAACTGCGGCAAAGAGGCACTCACATCAGTAACTATGTAAATCCCTTTTAATTGTAGAGAAGATAAGCCCAACTGTGGGACACTTCTGTAGGCGAGAGAAAGGTCTGATACGTTCATAGCCAGGTCATGTTATGTTGCAAATGCTATGCTGCATTGCCCAAAGTTCCTTATAGGTATTCAAAATAAATAATTAGGTTACTTTTTGAAAGACTTTGTCGTAGCCAAATTTATTGAAGTATTTCACAAACAACAATTACCCAAAAACAAATTAAATAAATAAAGATTCCAACCAATTGAGAACCTCCTTTTTTTTTGAAGTCGGTTAATAATGTAATTTACTTCCACAAATGCAAAGCAATATTTTTGTATTATATTGTATCAGCCCATATACGATCCACTGCAGGGCACGGGCCTCCTCTACAATCGAGAGTAAGATTGAGAGTGATTAGGCCATATAGTCCACCACGCTGGCCAAAGCAATATCAATAAGAAGAAAATAATCGATTTAGAATCTACAATACGTAGATTTATGTCGGTAAACGCAGTAAAATTATATTTAAAAACTACCCTTTTTTGTCGAGGTAATTCTATGAGAATTTACGATCCCTTATAGGGCGATACGACATTCGTACACGCAAATATTCTGCGCCAAGCCCTATTACCTTGAATATAAAGATTCCTTAAAAGAAAAAAAATAAAGGTTGCGTGAAAAACTTCCTTGTAATAGATAAAATTACCGCAATTTCTTCGTGTTTATTCGCAAAAGTTTAGGAAATCAGACAAGTTGGTAGTTTTTTTTCTAAATAATGAAAGTTGCACAGTTATTTCAATATTAAAATGTTACATATATACATACATAAATTCAAGCCTTTTTCCCAGAAGGGGTAGGCAGAGGTGCTAGGAGACCCAGGTTTCGCCTTGTGTGTTCCGTCCCACATTGTGATAGGGGGCGAGCCTATCGCCATATCGGGCACAAATTTCTGACTATAAATATATTAAAATAATATGAAAGTATGATAGTGTATAAAATATATTCTAAATTAGCTTTCCTTACCGGTAGCGTGTTAGACGACATGCTATTTGTAATTGCCTCCCCTATACAGCGGTAGGGATAAATCATTTTTCCACGCGAAAACATATAAAGTACTGAAATAATCAAATCCTGAAATTTTAATCTGGCATGACCTGGGAATCGTCCCTTGAATAAATAAATAAGTACACTCAAATACATAGACCCACACTAAGATCGAGTCTTGTGTCGTGGGTATCAGACACTACGAGAGGCATTTCGATCTCGCAAACTCCCAGACCAGAGACACATACTTGTGGGCATCACAAACATTTGTACGCATAAAAACTACTAAAACATTACAAAAACAATACACACGCTTTTGTTATCAACACGTTTATACTTGCCATTCGGAAGCGGATTGTGAATTCATTGCGTTAGACGGTAAGGCATATGGCTTTAATATTCCCATGTGCGCAAACGATCTGTTATCGTTTTTATTACTTTGTATCATTGAGTATTTGGTAACTCTTTGGCGCAAATATTAAACCGGCTATAGAACGAAAATGTGTTTGGGATCCACAACTTTTTGGGTTCTGGTCTGGGTGTGCGAATAAATAAAGAAATACACCCAACAGTCACATACATAGTCCTGACCCTACACTAAGATTGAGCCTTGTGTCGTGCGTATCAGGAACTACGAGAGCCTTTTTTGTCTCGCTTTTCGGTATCAGTATTTTCTTTTTTCATTCGCCCAATGGTGCCTAAGCCTCAAGCTTGCGCTTAGACAGGAGCAGCACCGCTTAGAACTTATAACTTACGATTAATCTGAAAGCGGAGTAAGAACTATAAGAAGGTGATAGCTCATACAAATTCAGACACGATTGATTTTCTTCTCTATACAGTGCCCATTTGGAACATTTTATTCCGCCACTTAAACTTCAGAAACACGTAGCCAACGTATTTTATAAACTTTCACGTTCGCGGACATGTCTATTCAGTATTCAAGCAGTTTTAAGTTTTAACATTTTTGCGAAGTGATTTTGCTCGAATGTTTTAACTTTTAAGCACTAGTGTATTTGATTTTGTGTTTGGTGATAGTGTAATACTCCATGGTTTGTGATATGTTTAAAACGACTTTATCGTTTGATGGTAAATTAAGATATTTTGACACCATCGGACTAGTATCAAACCGACAAAGAACATGATAGGAAAGAAAATATATTTTTGCCAGTCGCCATTTTCTCACTTAAGCCCCATTTACACGGGGAGAGTTTCTCGCCTCCAAGATACGATTATCGTAAGGATATATTGTTGCATCGTGTAAACGTTTGTCAGAACACGAATATCTATGAATAGTCATGTCATGCGATAATGACATACGATTCTCGCCGCAAGAAACTCTCCCGTGTAAATGGCGCTTTATTGTCAGAGAACTTCATCTTTCTTTTCTAATTTTCTTTTTTAAACACAACATATTATTAAATTATTTGTATTTTCTATACTTTTTCTTCTTAGCTTCTTTCCTTTACACGTTAGACCTTCCTCTGTTTATCATTTTTCTTAAATCCATCCCGTGGTTGTCTGTAAGACATTGCCTTGGAGCGATAAGACGCCAATTGTACTTTTTAATGTTTGTGATTCGTCATTGTATTTATATTTTGTATGTGCAATCAAGTATATTTAAATAATAAATACACGATTTCAGCGTAAAAATACACATATTATGTAGTCGCTTAATTGCCTAAACGCCTAAACGAGCATAACACACTCCGTAAAGGTCCAAAACCGTATTCAAAACACAAGTCCATTTTCGCCCGAAGGTCAAGTTATAATGGGCACTTGAGCGCAGATCACGTCATATCGCGAGCTTGTCCAGATACAGTTGTACCAACGCTAATACACCGGCGTGTAATTGAGCGGGTCGAGTACAAATTAATTTCCAACTAATGGGGGGACACACTGGCGGGATGGACCGACAACTTGGTGAATATTTTGTGTAATACTTCTTCTCTCGTTCTCTTCAGTCACAGAAAGGTCACCCTGCTGATCATAGACCTCAAAATATATTTTCCATTCCATTATTTTTGTTTAGCGTTATTTCTGTGGTGCAAGGGTAGTCTTTTGTATCATGTCTTCGGGTTTTGCTCGAATACTGAAAACCGGTAAGCCGCCGAGCCGAATCGATCCACGCACAGACGCAAAATATGTTTTTGATTTGTTTCTGATGTGGGTGCTTGTGAGACTGAAAAGTCTCTCATAGTTCTTGATACCCTTGCTGTCGCGTTTCGTTCGGTGAGTGAGATTGCCGGATGCCCAATACTCCTTTCCTCTTTCCATCCTTTTTCCTTCCCGCTCCCCTCCCAATTGGGCTGGCGACATAATCCTGCTTTGTGGATGTTCATGGGCGGCAGTGATCACTTACTATCAGCTGATCTGTTTGCTCGTTTGCCGGACCTAAGCAATAAACAAAAATACCTACGTCACAAGACTTTCATCAATAACTATGATTTCAGAACTATGTATGTGACTGTTGAGTTTATTTATTTATACAAAGTAAATATAACGTGATAGCGCAGCGTGGGACGTCCACCCACTAGGTGGTCAGACGACCTGGTAAAGGTCGCGGGACGTCGCTGGATGCAGGCTGCCTCAAACGGGTCACTGTGGAAATAATTAGGAGAGGCCTATGTTCAGCAGTGGACTTCCTTTGGCTGATGGATTGGATTGGAAATATAACGTGGCTCGGCCCCAACAAGTTCGCCAACACGCTACCCGTCCCTACCCTCCCTATATCATTCGAAAACATTAAAGGAATGTCGCCTGTCTTATGTACAACATAGCTTCGTATTTTCCCGAGTCCACACTCGTCACAAAGGGTTCAGGGTGAGGGCTTTGTGTAATTACATATCGGTCAGGATTCACTGGACTTTGGAGTATATGTTTTGGTGTTTATTGATGGAAAATTAAAACTTGTGTCTACAACTGTACAAGTTAATCCATAAAAATATTTTTCGTACGAAATGTTTCTTAAAGGCTTCAAAAGAAAATACAAAATCCGTGATGATTTTAACAAAAATATTTTATTTAATAAGGTGAAGGAAAAACGTAAAATATTATTTTAAGAAAAATTAATGTTAAGTTGACAAGCTGAGATATTTAGTACGGCGTATAAGTCATCTATTTTATATTGGAGTGTGACGTAAAATGTTAAAATATCTATTTAACGCATTGTTTGAGATATGTTTTCATATAAATATCAAGCATTTATTCTCGTAATCTGATAGTATTAACATGTCCAATATAACAAAATGTGAAGAGAGAAAAACTGTTTCTAATATTTTGACAACAACGCAACGCCAAAAGATTGTAAACCATGTGTAGCAGAAAAACCACACTTTCCAATACATGTTTGACTAAAACATGCGTATGTCAGCTATCACTGTCAAAGTCCTGAATCCAAGGATGAACATCATCATCAGCCTGTTGCTGTCCCCTTCTGGACATAACCCACAAGGTAGTAGGTATGCCACAGACCCCATAAGGATGAACATAATTGACCGAAATTTTATTATTTGTTTGGGTTCACAACATAACTAAAGAAGAATGCCCATTTTGCTCTAAAACTTGGTATTGGTGCGAAGATTTTTGTCCCTCAATAAAACCTCCTTTTTTGTGTAGGGAAAAATATATATTTTCAATAAAAAATAAACATAATTACGATCCAGGCCCGGTGTTCTTGGAGAAATGAACTTGGACTCCAATAAAAAATATTTTTTGTCTTAGCTCTGTGAATTAAAAACATAACTTTTAATGTTAACTTTATTTTATAAAAATCTGTCGCCCGGTATAAAACAGGAAGGTTTAAGGCCAAACCATAAAAAATGCTATAATTAATTTTAAGCAGTATCGGGATCAACGATATTTTCTACCGATACCATGGATGGGCATTCTCCTTTGAATAAAATATGATAATGTCATAACAACATTTTCAGTCCACATAGGCTCGAAAGCATCCAGGTCGTCTTGCCAGCGATTCTTAGGTCTGCCGCGGCGTCGTCGACCATCAGGTACTCATTGGGTGACAATTATGACATTATGGGGAGACCTTTGCCTAGCAGTGGGATGATATAAGTTAAATTTCGACAGCCTCCGTGGCGTAGTTGGTTAGACGCCGACTGTGAAAGGAGAGGCCGCGGGTTCGATCCCCGCACCAACACAAATGTTTTTGTGGCCCATAAATATTTGTGTCGGGTCTGGGTGTTTATGAGACCGAAAAGTCTCTCGTAGTTTCTGATGCCCACGACACAAGACTCGATCTTAGTGTGGGCTCAGGACTATATATGTGACTGTTGGGTATATTTATTTATTTATTTTCACTAGTTTCAACTCTGTAATTCCACGTGCTTGCATCCATGACATTCTATAACAAGATATTTCGCTGTCGATGACGGAGCAACTCCTCGGCTAAACGACAGATATAGCGGGGTTTCTGAAGTCCTCACAGTATAAATTGCTGTTGAAGCGAAACTACGAAACGGTGGCAAATCGTAGAGGTAAAAATTTTATTTCTAGTAAAATCCGTGAGGTTTAACATCCTGTGAAATCCTGCATACAGTTCGCAATAAAGTTTTCAAAATAATAATTAATTAATAAATCATAAATACACCCAACAGTCACATACATAGGCCTGACCCTACACTAAGATCGAGTCTTGTGTCATGGGTATCAGAAACTACGAGAGACTTTTCGGTCTCACAGACCCAGACCCGAAACAAATACTTTTGGTTCACACAAATATTTGTTTCGGTGTAGGGATCGAACCCACGGACTATCGTTTCACAGCCGGCGTCTAAACAATTGCGCCACGGAGGCTGTCAAAATTACTATTTATTTGTACACTAGGGGCCGGCCCGGCTCAGCTCAGGTACAGATACTTTTTGAGTCCAGTCTACACCAACAACATATTATATCCCGTCCCGTTATATCCTGGTTTGTCCCGTCTCATTCTCAACTAAGGCATGTTATTGTCTTAACCTATTGTGACAACCCCACCAAAAATAGATAACAAATTTCACATTCAGAGATAGCTTTGCCTCTGTACGGTTTATTTACTCATGTTATACTACGGTACGATTACAAAGCTGAGCTCTCGGGTTCGAATCCCAGGTCGCGCTGAGTGATATTGGATTTTGCTATTCATTATCAACCCGGAGTCAGAAAGTTTCCCGATATGTCGACAGGCTCGCCCCGTATCATTGTGGAACGGAACACACAAGCCGAAACGTGGGTGACCTGGTGGCACCATGATGGAGAGGCACATATGATGTAAATATATAACAAAATATAATGGTACAAGGGGCGACTATGTATATGTTGTATTTGGGTGTACTATAGCTTTTACAGATGATAGCTTTTACGGGACGTCGCTGGATGCAGGCTGCCTCCAACAGGTCACTGTGGAAATCATTAGGAGAGGCCTATGTTCAGTGCGTGGTGGCCTCGTGGTATCGGACCAGACTCGGCTGCCTACATGTTCACGGTGGTCGCGGGTTCAAATCCCAGGGCACACCTCTGACTTTTTAGAATTATGTGTGTATTGATAGTCAATCACCACGCACTTTAACGGTGAAGGAAAACATCGTGAGGAAACCTGCATACCGTAGCGATTTAAAAAAAAAATCTACGGTGTGTAAGTCCGCCAACCCGCACTAGGCCAGCGTGGTGGATTATATGGCCTAACCACTCTCAATCGTACTCTCGATTGTAGAGGAGGCCCGTGCCCTGCAGTGGGTCGTATATGGGCTGATACAATACAATACAAAAATGTGTTCAGCAGTGGACTTCCTTCGGCTGATGGATGGATGGATGATAGCTTTTACAATCTATAGGAAGCTTCACTTTGTCAAGAGATGCTTCTATCTATTCAAATTAATCATATCATATGGTTAACCAGCACCAAGACCCTTTGAAGGCTATAATTACTACTGAATTGAGACGTGTTAATATTATATACGACAGTGGCTCTCAAATTGTTGTCTGGAAGATATCACCTGTTAGTAATATTTCAGTTTATTGAGTAAGTGCCAGTATTAGTTAAATATGTTAAACAAACATTGTCTATGGTATTTATATTATGTGGTCTATGTTTTGTCTTATTTCCTTTCGCTCGTCTCTAGACATACGTTTTTTTCCATACTGTCGTGTGTACTGTTTAAATATTGTATTGTATTGTGTCAGCCCATATACGTCCCACTGCAGGGCACGGACCTACTCTACAATCGAAAGTACGATTGAGAGTGGTTAGGCCATATAGTCCACCACGCTGGCCTAGTGCGGGCTGGCGGACTTACATATCGTAGAAATCCTTTAAAATCTCTACGGTATGCAGGTTTCCTCACGATGTTTTCCTTCACCGGTATAGTGCGTGGTGATTGACTATCAATACATACATAACTCCGAAAAGTCATAGGTGTGCCCTGGGATTTGAACCCGCGACCACCTTGAACATGTAGGCAGCCGCATCTGGTCTGTTACCAACGAGCCACCACGCACTTTTGTTGTTGTTTAAATATAACTAATACTACTTTGTTTAAATATACTTAATATATAATCCTTATTAATCTTGTTCACCAGTTTACTTATTTATCTAAACTCATCATCACCGACAGCGATAACACCGCCAATTGTACTGTAAATATGGGTAAAGGGTTTATTCATAGACAATTTGTCTTCTTCGCTCAAACTGAATTCAAAAGTCGTTCGAAAGGGACAAAACATTCGATGACTAAAATAGGTTTTAAAATTGTTTATGAATAAAGGCGTGCTTTTTTGTGTACTTTTCTCTGTTTTTATGGACTGTAAAGTGTAATAAATAAATAATTTCAAAAAATAGCTCACACTCTATTTTCGACATCATAGTCAGCACTATGTTTTTTAATGCTAATTCTCTTGCATTCATGTTCGAATGTTCAAATCTCGACACACCTCTGACCTTTCGAAGTCATGTGTATTGATAGTCAATCACCACGCATTATGACGGTGAAGGAAAACATCGTGAGGAAACCTTCATACCATAGCGATTTGCAAGAATTTCTATGGCATGCTAAGTCCACCAACCCGCACTAGGCCAGCGTGGTGGACCATATGGCCTAACGCCTCAATCGTACTCTCAATGGTAGAGGAGGCCTGTGCCCTGCAGTGGGATGTGTATGGGCTGATACAGATACAGTAAGTACCACTAATTGAGAATCACTGGAACAAGCCATTCCGCCACGGTTTTATCGACAGTAGGTATACAAATTTCAATTATCCATTAATTAGATACAATCGAACACATTAGTGGATTGTCAATACAAATTGCTCGAGGTTAATTACCTGTATTGCATTCCATGAATATATAAAATTGTTTGATGTATGATGTAGTGTTTGTTTGTCAATCAATTGGATGGATTTACACATAAGATTTATCTTCTATCTGCATCTTAATAATACTTTTTTGTACATATTTAAAACGGCAATGTATTTACGATTTGCCAAATATTGTATACGCCTTTTCTAGTCCTAGAATATTCTCATAACTATTTTGCAATTAAAACGGGTGTTGAAATTGAACTATAATATCACCTTTTTGGAATACTTAGACACTAGAGGGACAGTATAAAGCTGAAGAAAGGTTTATTCTATTAAATAAAAACGCAGTTATGACGAAATATAAAATTCAATTTTTTAAATCTTTTGTTCTTCTCATTCCCAGTTCAGTAGTTAAATTTGTGTGATTCTGAAAATGATTATCTGCCCGGAATGAGTTCTTCTATTAGGCGATGAGTTCCCTCTATATCCAATTGGGCTAAAATAAAACTCGGCCAACTGTGGACTCAGTTGACCTGACTCCCTACCAGCCCTTTCGACAGTCGTGAGATTAGTTGTCTTGAGTTTGTGTTCACTTACTCAGCTCTTGTCAAATATGCACCGGATTGTCAAACTAATGTGCACTTGTGTCGACCTGCAGATAAATAGCATTATGGACAAACCATGATGTTTATGTATATAAAAACCTGATATGGAACAAAAAAGCGGAACGCGGAAAGCGCAGCGTGGGACTTCCACCCACTACGTGGTCAGACGACCTGGTAAAGGTCGTGGGATTCGCTGGATGCAGGCTGCCTCCAACACGTCACTGTGGAAATCACTGGGAGACGCCTATGTTCAGCAGTGGACTTCCTTTGGCTGATGGATTGCATTGGATTTGTGGCTTATAAATGCCAAAATACCTACTGAAATTGTATATTTAGTTTCTTGTAATTTTGATAAATAAATTTAAAAAAACTTGTCATTGTAATCTAATTTCTAAAATAACAACCTCACATTCTATTTATATCGCCCATTAATCTAACACGTGGTTTTTAATAATTCCGAATGATTTACAACCGTACGTATCTTAAATTATGATTACATTTTACGCATTTAGTGCTCATAAATCAACATTACGACTTTCCGGTCGCAATATGTGCCGTTCGCTTCTCCGTGTGTGACATTAAAAATGGTAACTGGGTGGTTCCGGACCTATAAATTAATACGTTTCTTTGGAAGGTGGTAAAAATACACCATATATAAATCAAATAAACGGGTGGAGATTGTTTTTAAAAACGTTTCAATCATTGCTATTACAAAAAATGTTACTAACAATTCAAAAGAAAATTTATTGTTGCCTGAATGGTTTATGTATCCATGGCTATAGATTATACTTAAAGCGAACGAGAAGTTATAGGTTCGATTCCAGGTAATGCGCTAAGCCTGAGTAGTTTAGTTTCGGAAATAAAAGAGTTGTTACGAATTGTAATGTAATGACGATAGGCTGGCCTTATCACATATTAGGAAAAAAATATGGCGAATTCACAATATCTTATTCGAATTCGTACCTACACCCTACGACACAGGCGTGAGTGTATGTACATGTTTATGTATGTATTTTTATATTAATGTCTCCCATTCTCTCCCACGCTTCACTGCCAAATATCCGTTATTTATCAACATACAAAAATAGGTCAGCCTTACACATTTGTTTCTTTGTGTCCTGTCAATATTAATATCTCAATAGTTATGTTATACAGGGTATATCCAGAACGCGACCGAAAACGAAGCCAGATGGCAGTATTAGTGACTTCAGACACAATGCAACTAAATAACGTCATTTTTTTTGTTGCAATTTCTTATTGTATTTGGGTAGTAAATACATCTTTGTCCTAAAATAATAACGTACACCTTAAATTATAATTTTAGGTATTTACCACTAAAACCCAATGTATTTTAAAAAAATCCAAAAAAAACCAGTCGCTTTTTTTGATAAATTGTTAGTTGCATTGTGTCTGTCGCACTAAAACTACCGCCTGGCTTCGTTTTCGCTCGCACTTTTGATATACCCTGTATGTACTAATTTCTTATCAAGAGTCAAGCGACTAGAGTCTATGGTGTAATACAACAATTTTACCGATTAAAAATATTTTTCTATACAAGATTCTTTGTGTAATGTAAGGTGTATTTAATATTCATTAACGGCCACAATCAGATAAACAACAAAATTAATTTCACGCCTTACAAAAATGAAACGGTTATTAAATTTCAAAACTAAAAACTCAAACTAATTTAAAAAGTATATTTACACTGAAGATGTGGCGAATTACGGGCATACCAAGCACTGTTAACTTAATTAAAAACTTTACCACGAAAAGTGTAAGTTTAATCAAACTTAGCACCAACTCGGATCAAACTTTAAAAAACGCACGAATTTCACACCCCACTAAGTGTCCAAGTTGTGAAGGAATGGTTTGTGCAATTATTGCAGGATTATATATCTTTCATTTGTCTAGGAGACTGTTCCGCCCTCACACCACTGCTACTCCTGTAATCCAGGAACTCCAGCATTGTAATGACACCGAGCATCATAACATAATACAAGCAATGTTGCTCCCCGCTGTCTGTCTGTCCCTATGTATGCTTAGACCTTTAAAACTACGCAACGGATTTTGATGCGTTTTTTTAAATAGATAAAGTGATTTAAGAGGAAGGTTTATATGTATAATACATATACAGGGTGTCCCACGGCGATATTTTATATAGATAAATTTATGAAAGAAGACATCATTTTATTTTGAAAACAATTTAAATTGAATTAAAAGATTGTTGATTAATTGCATGTATGAAACGGGAATCGAGTTTGCCATCAAAAAACGTCTGCAGCCAGGCGAAGCTGGGACGGGTCATCCATCAATAAATAAAAGCATCTCTTGACAAAGTGAAGCTTCCTATAGATTGTAAAAGCTATCATCCATCCATCCATCCATCAGCCAAAGGAAGTCCACTGCTGAACATAGGCCTCCCCCAATGATTTCCACAGTGACCTGTTGGAGGCAGCCTGCATCCAGCGACGGGCCGCTAGTTAATAATTATAATAAATACAGCCAACAGTCACATACATAGTTCTGACTCCACATTAAGATCAATGAAGTCTGTCATGGGTATTAAAAACTACGAGAAACTTTTCGGTCGCATAAACACCCAGACCAGAAAAAAATAGCCGTGGTTCACACAAATATTCGTTTCGGCGCGGGGATCGAACACGTAGCCTTACGTTTCACAACCGGTGTCTAACCAACTGCGCGACGGAGGCTGTCAAAATATTTCATTTGTTTAAGAGACTGTCCCGCCCTCACACCCGCCACTGCAACTCCTGTAAGCCGGGATCAGCCGCATTGTAATGACACCAAGCATTGAAGCTCAGCGAGTCCCCGGCGATAAGATTAGACGTCGTACTATTGGGATCTATAGTGGGGTGTGCCTGCCGACAAGGCATACACTCCGCGTGTTGTTTAAAGAATGAATTTTAAATGAAAGATTAATAAAATTAAAGTACTGACTGCCTCGGTGGCGTAGTGGTGCTACGGTACGATTACAAAGCTGTCTCGGGTTCGAATCTCAGGTCGGGCAGTGATATTGGATTTTTCTATTCATTATCAGCCCGGAGTCAGGAATTTGTGCCCGATATGGCGATAGGCTCGCCCCCTATCACATCGTGGGACGGAATATACAAGGCGAAATTATATGTTAGCATTAGTGAAAAGAAGTATCTGAAAAGTTAATAATAATTCATATTGTATAGGTACAGATAACTTTAAAAGTGTAAGTAACAATACAAAACAGTTGAATTAACACTTAATCGCTCGACTGTAGACTAAATTACATTGTTAAGAAAGTCCTTCATGCAAATATTTGTTTGAAAAGAAAATTTCCATTCTAAATTCTACCAAACTTTTTATAAAAGATTACTTTTAAAATTTATCGAGCCGTTATTTATAAAAGACTTTGGCATTTTCAAACTCTATTAATTAAATCGACATAATATTATGAAGAGTTGAATGCCCACGGCAAACGAGTGTCTAAAAAATTAAAAATAAAAATATTTTTTGAAATTCAATTAATAAATGCAGCGTTAATTTTGCACTTAATTCTTTTGAAAGAAGGCAGGTGGTATTTAATTAAAATTATTTGCCTCATCCCCTGGTTAATTGAAAACCAACAATTATAATTTACGTTTAATAAATTGAGAACTAATATTGAAGTGGCTTCGATGTTAATTGAGTACTGAGTGTCGCCCAGTAATTAAATTAGGTCTCAAGTTGGTTTATACTTTGGAATATTCGAGAATTTTTGAAATTCGTCCTTTGAGTATAAAGTTTTACCAAAGAGAGTTTGAATTTTGAAATTAGCAATAAGGATATTGCGCGAATTCTTTAGCATATGTGACCATTCAGGAAGAAATTTTGAAAACGTCGTAACGAAATCTCAAAAGACGAATATTATAATTGATACAACAACAATATTACCGACAACATCGTGGCTCTACCCACAATAAATGCGTATGGCTAGTTTGAGCAGGCCGGCATAATTGTGTCGACCTATTACTCATTACCAGATTACTCCACGTGGAGTGTATATTTTGCCGTTTTGATTAGAAAAAATCACATGGGTATATTTTTTTACGAAACATATTTCAGGATAAATAAAAACACTAGTCAAAATATATACGCTGTCACACAGCAAACATCAAAAAGAATATTTATTCGCGTGTCATGTCGTCGAAATAACGCCATTTTGCACTTGACGTCCAAGTACCTAGTGTAAACTAGTGATGTTCCGGATATCTGTATCCGTATCAGCGGATATCCGAGGGTGAAATAAGGTCCTTGTCCGTATCTGCATGCATCACTTTTCTCGCGGATCTTTTATTAATTTCCAAATTCAATTGAAAGGATAAAATGCATAATAACTTAGATTGAGTGATTAAGTAGTATGATTAAAAAAAAACATTCAGTCATTTTTATTTCTTAAAATCAAATATTTGGCACCTTTAATTGCAAACATATATTATAAAAGTAACTCAAAGATACTAAATGACGTCAACTATCGTTCCAAGGTCATGCGTCGATATCGATTGAGTGAGAAAATAAAGATCCGTATCTATGTCCGTTTCCGCGGATATACATGTTTGACGATCCGGCACATCACTAGTGTAAGCCTACTGGAATCAAGGGGACTTCATTTCAACTGTTAACTAGTGGTTAGTTTTTTTTTGGTTAAGATTTATTTTTGATATGTGGCTTAGTTACGAAGTACCGATATGAAGTGTGGAATAGGGTAAGAGAGAAACGTAAAAAACAGCAGTATGGTATCGTCAGACAGACAGCCTCCGTGGCGCAGTTGGTTAGACGCCGGCTGTGAAACGAGAGACCGCGGGTTCGATCCCAGCACCGAGACAAATGCTCGTGTAAACAACGGGTTTTTGTGTCGGGTCTGGGTGTTTGTGAGATCGAAAAGTCTCTCCCTGTTCCAGATACCCACGACATAAGACTCGATCTTAGTGTGGGCAGGAGTATGTATGTGACTGTTGGGTGTACTTTATATCATACATTTAAACCAAATTAATATCAAGTACTTACACTGAATAGACATTTAACTAAAACTAAACGGAAACAGCACAACTCAACAATATTATATCCGCAAAATTCAAATACAATTCACCGGCAAATATTAACTGACGCAATTACATCTTAAACCTAACACGAATCCTGGGCATTTGCTTGTTGTCACAATCTATGAATTATTTAGCCGCCATTTTGGAAAAGCGACCTCTGGCGGGATGCCAGAGAATTAAACCGTCACAAGGCTGTTTGCTGTCGAAAATGCGGAATATACTAGCCGTTTCGGACTACCAACCGCAAACGTTAGTTTGTAACTGTAGTTTAACTGGAATTGCCTAGTCGAGACTAATTTAACCAATTACGCCTTTGAAGATGTTATGAAACATGATTCCTGAAAAACCTCTTTGGAAAATTACTTTTTTACTCCGCTAATGATTTAAGCGATTAATTTCGTCGTGATGGTGGACCGGGGTTTGAAGTGTGGTTTCTCTTTCATTATTTAAAGTAGTCTTAGTAATTTTAATTACACAAAAAATATTGGCGTTATCCAAAGAGTATTGAATTAAATATAGAGCCAAAAACGCAATGATTTGCGTAATTTTTTGGAAATTCATCTTGAGGTAATCGAAATTTAAGGTTTTTTTGCAATCCAAGACCGCATAGTTTGAATGCGTTGAAAAAGACCGTGTTCTGTGTTAATGAAAAAGATAATACTTAAAAAAAACTTAATTGTATCATGTTTATAAGACTATTTGAATTATAAGGGAAATTCCAATTAATAAGCCCATGTGGCAAATGCTTGCAATTTATCAAGAGAAATGAACTCGTATGCAAAATTAAATAAATTCAGCAGATCGAAGTTTGAAATACGACTTCTTCCTACAAATTATAGAATCGTTTAATGAAAACAGCCCGACACGGCGACAAAGTTTAATTATATTTGATACCTTTGAGAAGTTCAAAAGGAATTATTCAAACCAAGTTTTTGGGGTATTTTTCCCTCGTCCATTAATTTTGGGGCATTCGGTTCAAAATTAAAGACTAGTTTGTAATTCCGTTTTTGATTTTGGTGCCGATTTATTTTTTGTATGATGTGGTTTTGATTATAACTGTTAAGAATTAAAATACTGATTTGCGGCATTAAGTACGCCTTGAATACTTTTCTGTTTAAGAAGATTGTACTGTATGAGCCCAGATACGTCTCATTGCAGTGCACAAGCCTCATCTACAATCGACTGTGAGATTGACAGTGATTAGGCTATGTAGTCCACCACGGTGGCCTAGTGCGGGTCGGCGGACTTTACATACCATAAAAATTCTTGCAAATCGCTATGGTATGCCTATGCAGGTTTCCTCACCAGGTTTCCCTTAATGTTACAGTGCGTGGTGATTGACTATCAATATACACATGACTTCGAAAAGTCAGAGGTATGCCCTGGTATTTGCACCCGCGACCACCGTGAGCATGTAGGCAGCCACGGCTGATCCGTTTACCAACGCGCTTTTAAGAAGATTAAGAAAATAAAATATGCTTAAACCAGTAATCCCAATTACTAAGTGGAAACTAGAAATTGTAGGTAGAAGCATCAAAATGCTTATTATGAGTGTTAAATATTACTTCTCCTGTTTATGTGCACGCGTGCGTCGAGCGTATTTACACCCGTAATTCCCGCTTATAAAATAAAAAGTAAAAAATCAATTGACATTGTAATAATCGAATGGCAAAGTACATTTCATTTTCCTTTCAAAACACATGTAATGTTAAAAAAGAATCTAAATAAACTCCCAATCACACGTCAGACACAGTTCAATTCCAACAACATCCAATTTGAACGCTTTTGAATTTGAAACGTACAAATGGTAGAATTAATTGGCGCTGCGAACTTCTACTTGATTTGGGGAGACAAATTGTTTCGAAGGTATAGATTCATTTAAATGTTAAAATGTAGGAACATGTGGATTTGATGTTGATAAAAGAGAAAGATGTGTTGCTGGATGCAGGCCACTTCCAACAGGTCAATGTGGAGATCCTTGGGGGAGGCCTATGTTCAGCAGTGGACTTCCTGTGGCTGAAGAGAGAGACAGAAGAGAAAAGAAAAAGTCGTCAAAGGAATGTACTGTACTGTTTCAGCCCAAAATCGCCCATTGTTGAGCACCGAACTCCTACCGCGAGTTCGATTGAAAAAGGTTAGGCCATAGTTTCTCACGCTAACCTAGTGCTGCTTGGAATTAAGTAAATCAATTAAAAATATCATTGAAATAAAACGAATTCCATGGTCTGTCCGCCCCGTGACCACGACAACTGTAAAGTGATCGACGTTGGGAAATTTAAGAACGTAAAAATTAAATCAAATTCCCGATAAAATCCGTAAGAATTCGTTTTATTTCAATGTGACATTCGCGTAAATCCAAGAAACCATTATAAAAATATCATCAAAAAACTCAGAATCATTAGATCATTGTAACGTTACTTAGACAAATAAAATCTTGATAAATACCCAATAATGGGATAAATGGTTTAACACCCAAATATCATTAGTTCTCTTCAGTGTTGTCATTTGTAACCGACAGCGGGTGGCGCGTCAATCCATTGTGTCAATATGTCAAGCATTTCATTAAGAAAATATAGAAAATGTTTTTCTTGAGACCCATTTACACGGGGAGAGTTTCTCGCCTCGATTATCGTAAGGATATAAAAAAGTTGCATCGTGTAAACATTGACAGAACGCGATAATCTATGGCGGTTATGTCATGCGATAATCGCATACGATTCTCGCCGCGAGAAACTCTCCCCGTGTAAATGGGGCTTTACTTTAACTGTTAGGACGTGTGCCTGCGTTTGATGTCTATCAAACGCAGGCTGAAATATTTCGATAATTGTTTTTTTTCACAGATATATATGTTTAGTAAATATTTTATATTCAGGTGGGTATTTTATATTTATTGCAATAATACTTCTTATTATATTTGTATACAATTAATACAAAACATGCGTAATGTTAGTATGTATTTGCATATTTAAATATGTCGTCATCGTCATAGAAAGATAGAAAAACTGGTGTAATTAACAATAAATTCACTTCATCAAGAAATATGCATGTATGAACGTTGTGTTAAAAATATATATTACGCCACAAACTATGCAATTATTTTATTTCAGGAAAACTTCTGACTAGCATAAAAAATATTAATTAATAAATAATATATCAGAAGAAAGGTCAATTAAAAGTTTCCACAATTATTTGTGTAAAATCTTCCTAATTAAAGCTCCAACAAAATCTATACTGCATGACCTCATCCCTTTTCACCCCATATAAAAAATCCACATACCTGACTCCTCAATCAAGTTCTCCTGCTGGCTTTCAACGCAGTACTGCAGCAGAAGACACAGCAGCACGCTCGCCACAGCATGCGCCCGAGACATCGACATCGTGACTACCTCGATAACTTATCGATGATCACACGATTGCACATCACTAGCACCTTTGACGTCCTGGAACAAGAGACAGTGTGTGAATATACATGTCGTCTACGTCCTTCTTCGAAAGTGCTTTTAAAAAAAAATTAGTTTTTCTCTATTCACATTATATTACATTGGACATGTTAATACTATTGATTACGTGTATAAATCATCAAAGTGCGTGGTGGCCTGTTGGTAACGGACTAGACTCGGCTGCCTTCACGTTCACGGTGGTTGAGGGTTCAAATCCCAGGGCACACCTCTGATTTTTCGGAGTTATGTGTGTATTGTATTGTATTGTATTGTATCAGCCCATATACGACCCACTGCTGGGCACGGGCCTCCTCTACAATCGAGAGTACGATTGAGAGTGGTTAGGCCATATAGTCCACCACGCTGGCCTAGTGCGGGTTGGCGGACTTACACACCGTAGAATTTTTTTTTTTTTTTTAAATCGCTACGGTATGCAGGTTTCCTCACGATGTTTTCCTTCACCGTTAAAGTGCGTGGTGATTGACTATCAATACACACATAACTCCGAAAAGTCAGAGGTGTGCCCTGGGATTTGAACCCGCGACCACCGTGAACATGTAGGCAGCCGAGTCTGGTCCGATACCACGAGGCCACCATTGATAGTCAATCACCACGCACTTTAACGGCGAAGGAAAACATCGTGAGGAAACCTGCATACCGTAGCGATTTTAAAGAATTTCTACGGTATGTAAGTCCGCCAACCCGCACTAGGCTAGCGTGGTGGACTATATGGCCTAACCACTCTCAATCGATTCTCTGGATTGTAGAGTAGGCCCGTGCCCAGCAGTGGGACGTCTATGGGCTAATAAAAAAAAAACATCATCCATCCATCAGCCAAAGGAAGTCCACTGCTGAACATAGGCCTCTCCTAATGATTTCCACAGTGACCTGTTGGAGGCAGCCTGTATCCAGCGACGTCCCGCGACCTTTACCAGGTCGTCTGACCACCTAGTCCGACGCTGCGCTTTCCGCTTCGAGTATAAATGCTTGTTGTTTATATTATGAATAACATCTCAAACAATGCGTTAAATAGATAATTTTTAATTTTATTTTTAGTCCAAGATTTCGCCACACGCCAATAGATGTTAAATAATCTGTGTGTGTTGACTAAACTCTACTTAAGGCTTTAAAGACACTTCTATAAATGAAAATAGTAAAATGTTATTCCCCCAAGAACGCGGGAAGAAAACCACAACTAGTTTTCTCCTAGTAAAAAAGAAGGTCATGATTTATCTGGGTACCAACAGCCATTATAATCTATTAATATCTTCGATTGCTTGTAACAAACATACAAACATTTTGACAAAGTTTCACATTTATCTTTTACGCGATCCGCTCGCGTGCTCGATATTGTTCGGAACAGTCTATTTTCGATATGCGATCAAGTATATTTCTGTACTTCAGGCGTTACTTTGAAACTATTCTTGTCAGTAGGTCGAGTTGTATGTCGGACTTCTATTTTATTTTGGAAGTGGCAGAGCCACGCTAGCCACGCTTGGGGGAGCCCTATGTTCAGCAGTGGACTTCCTGTGGCTGAAGAGAGAGAGCCACGCTGTTGTCAACCATGACTCAGTATGAATGGGCAGGCTCGTCCGGGACGGTACTGCTTTCTTACAGGAGATCGACGTGAACCTATAGCGTTGTAGTCGCGTTTCGATCAGTGAGTGAGATTGCCGTAGCCCAATACCCCTTTCCTCTTGCCATTCTTTTCCTTCCCGCTCCCTTCCCGATTTGGTTGGCCGGCAAAACATCAATTATCCAAGCGTTGTGGATGTTCATGGGCGGCAGTGATCACTTACCATCAGGTTACCTGTTTGCCCGTATAAATGAAAAATGAAATGAAAATGAAAATAATTTATTGAATCCATTAAAATGTTTAACATTATTTAGATTCAGTCATATATTTTTTTTCTACCATACCGGATCTATTGTATGAAAAAACACTTCATGATGATTGGTTGTGTGGTTAAGATATTCTTTCGGTTTAACAAACAAATAAACTCATATATATTAGTATACGTATGTCAAAAAGGACTAGATAACTTAACAATTAACTAACTACAATCACTACGTAGGATAAAACAAAGTCGCTTCCCACAGTCTGTCTGTCCCTATGTATGCTTAGATCTTTAAAACTACGCAACGGATTTTAATACTGTTTATTTTAATAGATAGAGTGATTCACGAGGAAGGTTTATATGTAATACATATACAGGATGTCCCAGTTTGTACGATAACATGTATCTGGTGAGGAGTTGAATCAAAAAACATCAGAACTCAGGCGAAGCTGGGACAGGCCGCTAGTCATATTTATTAAAATCAAAAATATGTTTTAGCAGGGACGGATACATAATACATGTCCTCGTACAATGGGGTATTTACGAATAAAATGTATACGGAATACTTCGTAAGTAAACAAGAGAATTCGTTTTAATTAACCCTGTGTAAATACCCTGTGTCCGATACGAGGTCTTTGTTTACTCCAATGCAATTATACCATTTTAATTGATATTTCAATAAGCTCTGGAAAAGTATATTACTTATTATATGAGAGTTAATTTCGGTTTTTATTGTGACAGTAAATAAATGTTTAATTTGGAATAATTAAAATACTTTTTTTTCCAAAAATTTTTTTTGTTGGAAGCTATCACCGTACACAACGACTTTGATCCGGTTGTAAAGATCCTCGTCAGTATCTCAGGTTTCACATTCATTGGGATTAGACCAGGCCGGCATAACTGTGGCAACCGACGAGAGGTGTTTCGTATCAGTAGACGCTGTGTCCCTACTTCACTTACCATCACATGTAGGCCCTTTCATCATATAAAATATAAATAAATACACCCAAGAGTCACATACATAGGCCTGACGCCACCCTAAGTTCAAGCCACACTAAGTCTTGTGTCGTTGGTCTCAGAAACTACGAGAGACTTTTCAGTCTCACAAACACCTAGCCCCGAAACAAATACCCGTGGATCACACAGACACTTGTTTCGAAGCGTGGATCGAACCCGCAGCCCTCGCTTCACAGCCAGCGCTTAACCAACTGCGCCACGGAGGGTGTTAAAAAAGCTTGTAAACACAAACACGACAAGCATTTAATCGCGCGCGTGGGGTAAATTGTCCGCCCGAAGCAATTAAAACGCAATGATTGATGTGTTAATAAGCTCTTGTAGGAGACAAATTGAGCCGTCCGTCCAATACTACTGAAGTTACGTCGCAACTCGAGCCAATTTCCCAAAAATCCAAGCGAATTTACATTTCCGAAATGGGGTAATTGAATTCACGTCAGTGTCGGCTCTGACATAATTGTTGCTTAATAATGTAGCTGCTAATGGGGTGTTGTGGTGACAACGATTCCCGATTTGGGCAGGACCGTCCCATTTTTCGTTGCTCTGGTGTCCTAAAGTTAGCTTTGGGACATTGATGTGTCCCGATTTTTGTTGCAGAAGCAAGCGAAAATCTATAACAGATATAAGTTAGTTCTTAATGTATTAGAATGTTTAACAGTCTTTATCAATAGACAGCCTTCGAGGCGCAGTTGGTTAGGGGCCTGCTGTGAAACGAGAGACCGCGGGTTGCATCCACGCACCGAGACAAACATTTGTGAGGCCTACAAGTATTTGTCCCAGGTTTGGGTGTTTGTGAGACCGAAAAATCTCGCGTTGTTTCTGATATTCGATACAAGACTTAATTGATCTTAATGTGGGGTCAGGGCCATGTATATGATTGTTGAGTTTATTTACTTATTTATTTCTCAATCTTATCTTTTTTCAGTTTAAGACAAAAAGCGATTAGCGCCTTCTAAAATTTAAAATTACATATTCTAGTCCTTAAAACAAGAATTGCTGTTAAGAGACAATCAATCAATGTCGAGACTATCCGAAAAAAAAATGGACACAACATACGCTTTTATTTCATCAATATCCCGTTTCGCACAAAAATAATGGTCGCATTACGTATAGGGGTATCTGAGTTCGTAACGCAAGCATTCTGTAACGTGGTGTAGGATGAAATCCCAAATGGTTCCAGGTTATTCCGGAACTTAAATCTAGATTGTCCCCGCAGAGAACCGACTGAGTGCAGATAATTACAAACCCTAACAGAGGCAAATTTTGTGATCACAAACCAAATTGCAAATGCTTTTGTCAATTCCGGTCTTACACCCGCCATTGAAACTTGTAAGCCAGATTTGTCTATGATCGATTCTGTTAGTGGTAGGATGTTAGTATCCGCTTGAATAGCGACTACCAGATACATTGATGGAAAACCTGTCATTGTACCACACATAAGTGTCTTGCCTTTTTGGATTCTGCCTCTCTCTCTCTTTTAAGCCACAGTAAGTCCACTGCTGAATATAGGCCTCGCTCAAGGATCTCCACATTGACCTGTTGGAAGTGGCCTGCAACCAGCGACTTCCTGCAACCTTAGCGTGGTCATCCGTCCACCATGTAGCGTGGCGACCGACACTGCGCTTGCTTACAAAATAAATAAATACACCAAACAGTCACATACATACATAGTCCTGACCCCACACTAAGATCGAGTCTTGTGTCGTGGGCATCAGAAACTACGAGAGACTTTTCGGCCTCACAAACACCCAGACCCGATATAAATACCTGTGGTTCACACAAATATTTGTTTCGGTGCGGGGATCGAACCCGCTTCCTCTCAGCCGGCATCTAACCAACTGCGCCACGGAGGCTGTCAAATGTATTTAATGTTATTCAAAAGTTGTGGCAATAATAAAAATCATTTCATTCATTTCTTTGTTGTTTCCGAAGTTTCGTTCGAATTTAAATACGCGCCAATAATTTCAATACGACCTATTAAATCACGGAGTATTTTTTATACTTTGCTTTTATTTTTCTCGATACGAAAGTTATGTGAAATTGTGTCGGCTCGAAGCGCAATCTTGTTCTTGGCAACGGTTCCTATGTTATAACTTTGTATATAACGCATAATATTAAATTTATAATGGTCATATACATATTGTATTATTTTTTGTACTGAAAGCGAGTGGAAATTCTTATAAAGTTAAATTGGGTCTGAAATATATGGACTTCCGCACGAGGTCGAATCAGAAAGCGCAATCAAAGACTAAGTAAGCAGAAGTTACTAAAATTGCCAAGAAGATTAGCAAGATGAAATGGGAATGGGGATTGGGGAGAGTAAATAGAACGTAAAACTGATGAGCGATGGGACTAAAAAATTCCGAAGAGGCCACGTACCGGTCGATCGATCTACAGATCGAGAGGGGACCGGGAAAGAAGATTGATTGATTGTATTGGGCATTATAACAAGACTGCCTCGGTGGCGTAGTGGTACCAAGGTGCGATTGCAAAGCTGAGGTCTCGGGTTCGAATCCCGCGTCGGGCAAAGTGATATTGGATTTTTCTATTCATTATCAGCCCGGAGTCAGGAATTTGTGCCCGATATGGCGATAGGCTCGCCCCCTATCACATCGTGGGACGGAATATACAAGGCGAAACGTGGGTGTTCTGGTAGCACCTCGGCCCTTCTGGGAAAAAGGCGTGTGTTTATGTATGTATGTATGTAACAAAGAGGGCTGTGTATGTTTTGTCTAGGCTTGATTTACTTGCTATAAGCTTGGATTAATTATTATTTGCATGTTTTATTGTTACACTTATCGGTTAATTCTATAACAGTTACAGCTTTAGATCCTTGTATAAGGAAGATGACAGTGGAATGCCAAACATTGCCTTTTAATTCATAGTGTTTGGTTTTGCTACTGTCCAAGACCGGTCGTATCGCTTACCATTAGATGAAAGGCATGCTCGACTCAACATTCATTGCAATAAAAAAAAACCTAATGACGATAGCAGAAAGTTGATGGATGCGTGCCGCTTTGTACAAAATATAGCTATGGAAATTTTAAAGAGAGGCGCATGTTTGGCGGTGGAATTCCTGTAACTTTCAATATTAAACATAATCAGATAGCTAATTGCACTAGGTAATTCTGAATTCTAGGTAATTCTGTTGGTAAACGGACCAGACGCGGCTGACTACATGTTCACGGTGGTCGCGGGTTCAAATCCCAGGGCAAACCTCTGACTTTTCGGAGTCATGTGTGTATTGATAGTCAATCACCACGCACTATAACGGTGAAGGAAAACATCGTGAGGAAATCTGCATACCATAGCGATTTGTATAAATTTCTATTATATGTAAAAGTCCGCCAACCCGCATTAGGCCAGCGTGGTGGACTATATGGCCTAACCACTCTCAATCGTACTCTAGGTTGTAGAGGCCCGTGCTCTGCAATGGGTTGTATATGGGCTGATACAATACAAAAAATAAAAATTCTGAATAAAATTCGGATCAAGTTCTCCATCAATAAGATTCACCGCATAAGTTAGTACACCCAATTGGCTATGCACTGGAATTAATTATCGATTTAGTCACACAATTAAGGATCGTGTGTCATGTGATGTGTGGTGTAGGATCGCTCACACCCGTTCCGGTAGTGTCTGGTGGTAGTGTTTAATCGGCGATTATATCGGATTGGATTTGTTTAGTCTTCACTTGATGTTGTGTCTGACCTGCTTTGTTGCTTGATTGGTCGATTATTTCATAGACTGTTGTGGCATTAATGACTACAAAGTAGAAGGATAGTTAATACGCGTTATTGATACAATAATCAGAAAAGTTTCGAGTCTAGCAGGTGTCATAAAAACATAGACGTAATTATTTTAAAATATTCAGACAAAAATGTAGTGCCCCCCACTTTTACGTGTGAAATAAATAACAGCCGAAAGTACATTTTTTTCCTGAAATTATGATGCAGTTCATATACCTCTCACTTGGGTCGTACTTTCTGTTAGAGAGAGTTGACTGTGTACACTTACCATAGAAATTCCTATAAGTCACTATGGTATACAAGTCTCCTCGCGATGTTTTCTTTCCCCGTTATATTTCACGGCAATTGACTAACCGAACACGTGACTCCGAATATTCAAAGTTTACGTGTATTCGAACCCGCGACCAACATTTCGGCAGCCACACCCGATCCGTTACCCATAGACCACCAAGAACAGATTAAAAGTTAGCTTTTGAAATATATAACTCAGTTGTAGTCCTTCTTAATTTCATTGAATATTTAACCGCACTGCGGTTTGGGGTAGGTACCTACTACAGATCCGTGAAGGTCAGTGAGGGTAACTATGGGAAATATTGGGGTGAAGTGTACCCTAATGAAACCATCCCGCGCGTGATCAAAATATAAATAGGGCTGTTATAACCTTATTGCTAATTCAGTTATTGATAGGACAACGTAAAGAATAATTAAATTTCCCATAAATTTTGATAAAGCTATGCGCGGAATCCAATTCCATCAATGATTTTTCGAAATCACGTACATATGTATTATTAAGTAGGTTGACAATTTCCTTAGGCGCCATTTACACGGGGAGAGTTTCTCGCCTTGAAGATGCGATTATCGTAAGGATAAAAAAAGTTGCATCGTGTAAACATTGTCGGAACACGATAATCTATGGCGGTTATGTCATGCGATAATCGCATACGATACTCGTCGCGAAAAACTCTCTCCGTGTAATTAGGGCTTTACACCTTACAACGAAAACATCGCGAAGAGATTTGCATATCATGGAAAACTTATCAAAAATGTCTATGGTATGTGAACACCGCCAACCCACAATAGGCCAGTGTGATGAACTATAGGATCATCCTTCTCAGACAAACTCTCTCTTCCCACCCATGCTGAATAGTAAGCGCATATGAACTGATTTTTATTACTTAACTAGCGGCGGGACGCGGCTTCGCTCGGGTGCAGACACTTTTAAGACTCCAGTCCACCTCAGACACATATTATTTCGCATACTAACAGATTTTTATTTAAACTCAACGTGACTGCCGCTCTTTGTACAGCTTTACTTATTCCGTCCCGGTACGTCCCGCCTTATCCCGTCTCAACCTGTACCATGACATGACAGGGTATCAGCTACTTAAATACCAAATTTCATCAAAATTGTTCCAGCCGTTTGAGCGTGAAGAAACAACCATACAACCTTTCGCCTTTATAATATTAGTAGGAAGAAGTATAGTACGATATGTTATTTTTTTAAATAAAGTATCTAAGAGTGGTAGAGCCACGCAGTTGTCAGCCATGACTCAGCATGAATGGGCAGGCTCGTCCGGGGTGGTACCAGTGTCTCATAGGAGATCGACGTGAAGCGACAGCTTTGCTATCGCGTTTCATTCGGTGAGTGAGACTGCCGGATGCCCAATACCCCTTTTCTCTTCCCTTCATTTTTCCTTCCCGCTCCCCTCTCGATCTGATGGAACAGCAACACATATATGATCCAAACTTTTTCATGAGCGGCAGTGATCACTTACCATCAGGTGACCCGCTTACTTGTTTGCGGGTCCTACGCTATAATAAAATCTAGACTTCATTCTAATGGTTTCTTAGATTCACGCGAATGTTACACATTGAAATAAAACGAATTCTTACGGATTTTATCGCGAATTTGATTTAATTTTTACAATTTTTAACTTCCCGACGTTTCGATCTTTACAGCTTTCGTGGTCACGGGGCGGACTGAGGTATTAGTCATCCGCTTAGTGACTGTTACAATTTAACTACCCTTAATTTACAATTATTAAATTAAAAAGGTAATTTAAAATTTAATTGGTTTTTGCGATCCGATTTACGCAGAAGATTTAGACTCCAGCCTGCTCAAAATTAATATGCTAAGCCGACTATTTGTGCATGAAATAATATCAGCTCTTCCATATTGCTATTTTAAACTACAGACAGCAAATTTAATTCGGGCCGTACAGATATCGTATTCATTGGTTGATTGCTCGCTTCCTCTCAGTGCTATTCTGTAGTATTCTAGTATTAATCATTGACCTAGAATGTTAGGAAATTACGAGGACGTTGTATTCTCATTGATATAGAGCTAGTGAGGTATATTTTGAATAATACGTTAGTCAATTTTGAATCGACAGCCTCCGTGGCGCCGGCTGTGTAACTGGAGACCGTGGGTTCGATCCCCGCACCGAGACAAATGTTTGTGTGAATCAAAACTATTTGTTTCTGGTGTGGGTGTTTGTAAGACCGAAAAGTCTCTCGTAGTCCTGATACCCACAACGCAAGACTCGATCTTGGTCAGTAATCGATCTTAATCTGGGGATTCAGTACTATGTTGCCCGGGACAAGAATATGTGCAGAACGACAGCGACACGCCCCTTATCATATTTAGGCCGGAAATAATCTGGATTAACTTTGGATAACGCGTATGTCATCTTTGCCTAGGCATATTAGCCATATATGTATGTATGCGTAAACTTATTTTAATGTAATTTTTTCAGGGTTTATTATTTCCCAAACAGGTTGACACCAGCAAAACGACATTCTAAGATATTATACTTACTATATTAATCATCTATGTACTTATATAATTAAACATATATGTATCTATAGGTCTGTTAAACTAAAAAGCTGACCTATCCACGGTTCCCCATCCAAATCCCAGTTTAAAATCTCAATTCCCAGGTTCATAAATAGCTGACAAGCTTACAAAGTGGCCGTAGTCAGGCTTCTTTGCTGACGACTATTCAGTACAAAGCGGGCCATTCAGCTGGCACATTCACCCACCAAATTCACAATGACCTGTCCCAGATTCCTATATCGAATCGTTTGGCTTGAATTCGATGTGATTTCGAGATTAAACGTGGTATACATATTGGTTTTGCTGTAATGCTGGTAATGGAGTCTGTTGGTGACCATTTTACAAGATCAAGTCCTTAGGGCCTTATTAATAAACTCGGATGAGCGAGGGATTAAATTTAGTCCAACGCTTTAGAATTGACTCGATTATTTTGAATAGCGAGGTGTTCTCGACTTTATCAATAAACACGGAATTGCATGGAGGGCTAGGCAACCATCGTATTGTAGTTACATTATTCAATATTATAGCCAAATTAAAAGCCAAAATAATCGATTCAATTCTAAAGTCCTGGACTAAAGTTAATCCTTCGCTCATCGGAGTTTATTAATAAGGCTATTAATGAAAAGTTTTCCGCTTCGTGAAGCGCAGCGTGGGACGTCCACCCACTAGGTGGTCAGACGACCTGGTAAAGGTCGCGGGACGTCGCTGGATGCAGGCTGCCTCCAACAGGTCACTGTGGAAATCATTAGGAGAGGCCTATGTACAGCAGTGGACTTCCTTTGGCTGATGGATGGATGATGATGGATGAAAAGGTTTCGCATTTTAGGTTACACCTTTGCGTGTAGGTTTCGATGAGGTCGAAATAATAATGAAGACCAGAGATAACCATAGTTAAAAAAATCGACTTAGGCCTAAAACTATTCTCAAAACCATAAGGTAAACGAAACATTCTTAAAACGAAGTATCCATGGTTCGAAATCCACATTGACTTATTTATATGATTTACTACTCGTAGTTTTGGAATAAATAGCAATAGCAATCAAAAATAGCAAATTATTTTTTTTTAAATACAACCAACAGCATACATAGTCCTGACCCCACACTAAGATCGAGTCTTGTGTCGTGGGTATCAGAAGCTACGAGAGACTTTTCGGTCTCACAAACACCCAGACCCAACACAAATATTTGAAATATTTGTGGTCCACACAAACATTTGTGTTGGTGCGGGGATCGAACCCGTGGCCTCTCGTTTCACAGTCAGCGTCTAACCAACTACGCCACGGAGGCTGTCAATCGATAATAACATTCACAAGTTCTGTACATTTGCGAAGTGCGTTGTGGTTCACAAAGCCGACCGGCTAATATTTATATGCGGTCTCGTGATCTATGAAGGAGTGAGTGAAATAGGTGACACAGATAACACGAAGAATTTGGTTTAGCAATTAGTCATCGATTTCAAAGAAACGATGCGTGTTTAACAGGTTAAAGAAGAAACTGACCAGTCAATTTTGTGTTGCAGTTTTAGATGTTTTGTTTAGAATTATTTTACTTTGTTGTTAACTTTTCTAATTTTATGTTTAGTTGTTCTGTGATTTTATTTCGTGATTGCCTATAATCGTAACAGAAATTATATTTGTTTTTGTAAATTTAAATGTACGATTCGCAATTGTATGTTTAGTTGGCGATCCTGAATAAATAAAATAGATGTGATTTTTTTTTATATTAAATAGGTCAGTTTGTTTCGTGTGATAAATCCTGTGAGGGGCAATTAGCAATAGCAAAAATATAGAGGACGCTAAGGCTTCAAAATAACAAGGTAGTGATGTTAATTTGAAATATCAATAATTACCAAAATTACGATGTACAAATTTTTTGACTATATAAATGCGATTGGAATTGTCGCTTCAGAATAGTCGTATTCTGGAAATTGAACACAAAATCTTACTGCTCAAATGCACTCCATATTGAAATAAAACGAATTTTTACGGATTCTTTCGGCGAACCGTCCGCCCCGTGACCACGAAAACTGTAAAGTGATCGAAACGTCGGAAAATTAAAATGTAAAAATTAAATAAAAGTCGCGATAAAATCCGTAAGAATTAGTTTTATTTCAATGTGTAACATTCGCGTAAACCCAAGATACTATTATGCACTCCATATTACCAAAAGACCTAACTATACTCCAGAATTCAAACCCACACTATGTCGTTTCTCCTCACCACTGAACATAAAAACCGTGAGATAGAATTAGAATCACTACACCGTGGGTGTTTGAGGGCGGCGCGGTTTAACTCCGAGGTTTAACTAACCGTGTTGATTTATGTGAGTTTAACTAACAAGCACGATTTTTTATGTTAGCAAGGAATTTATTAACAACGTGCCGAGATTGAGGATTATAGCGTCTTATATTAGGCACAAGAAAGAGTTGATCAAAACACAATAAAAATATAATTAAGTAGGAGTCACGAACAAATATAAAAATAATAAAAATAAACTTTTATTTAATATTACACAATTCTTATTTATTATTTACGAAAACATTTAAATTTTTATTCAGGATGAAATTGGAATTTTCGTAATATGTACATGACAAAAAATATATGAATTAAATAATTTATTTCCTAAACAGGAATTTATCAATGTAAAATAAAATAACACTGCCATTGACACTTATACATGGTCTTATTAAATACTTAAAATATTTATACAAAACAAATGATTTTATTAAAGCATTCACGGGTTAAGTATAGGGTAAGTATAGGGTATTGATAGTCAATCACCACGCACTATAACGGTGAAGGAAAACATCGTGAGGAAACCTGCATACCATAGCGATTTGTATAAATTTCTATGGTATGTAAAAGTCTGCCAACCCGCACTGGGCCAGCGTGGTGGACTATATGGCCTAACCACTCTCAATCGTACTCTCGATTGTAGAGGAGGCTCGTGCCCTGCAGTGGGTCGTGTATGGGCTGATACAGTACAGTACAGTATTCACGGGTTAAAATAAAATGCGCCTCAATTTCTGTAAATATTTTCGGATATTACTTTATTAAAATATTTTATTCATTAAATATTTAATTAATTGCCACGTTAACGTGTTAATAATGACTTGACGTAATCCTTAATTAATTGTGTTATAAATCAAATTTACGGCGTGCGGGTGAAATGGTTTCGAAATGAAGGAATTTTCGGAATTAAAAACCTATAAATGTCGGCTTGTATATTGTGATAAGGTTGCAGTATTCCCGGATTAATTAATTGGCATTTAAAATATGTATATATTAAAAACAAAATTAGATTATTATTATATTTTTTATATTGCCTTTACCTCTGACTTTTCGGAGTCATGTGTGTATTGATAGTCAATCACCACGCACTATAACGGTGAAGGAAAACATCGTGAGGAAACCTGCATACCATAGCGATTTGTATAAATTTCTATGCTATGTAAAAGTCTGCCAACCCGCATTAGGCCAGCGTGGTGGACTATATGGCCTAACCACTCTCAATCGTACTCTCGGTTGTAGAGGCCCGTGCCTTTGCCTTTAATGTGTATGAATAATTGCAGATGTCGATGTCGATGTTCGTTTTTTATTACTAACGACTGTGGTCCTTTTGCCTGAATAGATTAAGAAAATGAAAAGCCAAAGTAGCAAAGTTAAGCTATGGATCTTCGTGTAATTAAACTGAAGACTGGAGCAAGAATTGCTTGAATTTTTTAAACTAGATAGCCTTCTAACTAAAACTTGTGTCCAAGTTCTTGACAGCCTTCGTGGAGTTAAAGAGGACCCGATTGTGGGACATAGAGAAAGTTCTTTTTCCACAAGGAGGTTAATACGGGTTTACATGGTTTCACATTAAAAAAAAAAGGATATTTTTTAAATTATCATATTACCTATTTGTTTTGACAATCTATAGAGTTTAATAAGATATACAATTTTATTTTTGACTATTTTATTTATTTATTTATACAATCGTTACACTATCGGCGCGCCACTAATAAAATTACACAAACATATATTTTATATAAGAATTGTACAAGGTGACGAGCCTTTATAGGTGTATAAATATGAATTATAGTGATTTAAAGCCAGGCTTTTCTTTGCAATTGTATAAAACCGTATTTAAGATACGTACTGAATTCTAGATTATCGAGTTCATCGCGCACTTAAAGCGATTTTCTTCATACGTTTTACTTCATAAGACCTGACACTTCAAAACGGAGTTAAGACTATGAGTGTTACTTTTTAATAATTTACTTCAATACCCGCTCCCGCCTAAGCTTTGCACCACACAAAAAAGAATACCGCTACACATACCCCCCTATATTTGTTTTCGTAATTATCAAAACACTATGAATTAATAATCGGCCCACGCCATAACTTTTCGACGTTTTTCCCTCATTAAAGCACTTTGATTAACCAGAGGTGTACATTACATGTCAAATTATTTGTTTAGTTTATCATTTAGCTGTTTCGTGTAGGGTGGACAGTACTTATTATCTTTTTTTAATTGTAGGTCCGGCTATCGAGTAAAAGCCTTACCTGATAAGTGATTACCGCCGCATGTGAACATTTAATACTTGAGTTGTAGGTTCGTTGATATCCTTTTGTAATGGAAAGGGATGAGATAAAGGATAGGAGGAGGACAGGCATATTGGGTCTTTATGAATTTTGCTTATAAACACGAGAGCTAAGCCGTCGCTTCAAGTATCTTTTCTGTGAGAAACCACTCCATCTTCGGCACATTTGTAAAGTATTCTGAGATGTCTACAGTGGCTCTAAATTCTATACAAAAATTAAACTTTTTTCTGCAGTAAATTTATTTAAGGTGGGGTATTATTATGATTAAATTATTACCCGAACTGGGCTCGCGTGGTGGACTATGTGGCCTAGCCACTGTCAATCGTACTCTCGATTGTAGAGTAGGCCCGTGCTCTGCAGTGGGACAAATGTAGGCTGATACGCTTCAGTATTTTAAGTGTTTCGTGGGTATTAGAACCTACGTCAATGCCTTTTAGCACCCGCAGCCGACGATTGACTTGAAATATGCAATTCCCAATATATCGCATAAATTAATGAATATTTTTCCGAACAAACGCACGCATACTTCATACGCAATTTGTATGATGAAAATTTCAAAAAACGTCCGTCCGACAAAAGGCTTGATCAATCACATTGTTCTGTGCTGTAAGGCTTTTATTTTATTTTATTCACATTTATATGCAGTGCGAAAAAGTTAATAAAAAGGCGAATCTGAAAAATTTTAATTACACGTACTTCTTTCGCGCATTTTTGTATCAATCTGCCATTTTTAATATTAAGATTTGTAGTTTGGCTTTTGTTCCGTGCAATTTTTTAATGACTTCTTGTGTCATACACACAATCATACCAACCCACGCCCTTTCCCCAAAAGGGGTAGGCAGAAGTGCTACCAGGACATCCCACGTTTCGCCTTGTGTGTTCCGTCCCACAGTGATCGGGGGCGAGCCTATATCGGACACAAATTTCTGACCCCGAGCGGATAATGCATAAAAAAATCTAATATCATTTTGCCCAACCCGGGATTTGAACCTGAGAACTAAGTATTGTAATCGGGCTATATTACAATAACGTCAAAGAGACTGCCATTTTATTGTTTCATGGATTACTTAAATATTTATATGTTCTGGGCTAAAGTTTATGTCATTTTAGAAAGACAAATAATTTTCGGCGCGGGAACTGCACCCCCGGCCTGTCGTTTATTTATTTACAAATTTAATAAATAAGAACACCATAAAATACTGTTATGTATCAACCAATTATATGCAAGAAGATTAAGAAAAAGAAATTAAAATGTCAGAAACACAGACACATTGCTGTAAAGAAAAGCAATTTTTAGCAGTTACCACCCAATGCTCCCCATTAAAATTTCAAAATATCATATTCCTTTGAAGTACTCCAAATTACATCTCATACATTCGCTCTTTTACGTGTACTTAGCTAAGAAATTGATGTACAAACAGAATCATTTATTATGTAGGTCAAACTACAAGAAAATCGTTCTTTCAAAATGAATATGGAATTCGGGTTATTGCTTCGAAGGACACGTTAATTAACTACCAGTAATTATTTGACATAAGTCTATAAAGTGACACAGAAATAATATACAGGTATATCAAGACTGCTACCGAAAACGAACAGACATGACTACGAACTGACTACAGACATGATGCAACAATTTTGTTGCAAAAACACGCCTTAAAGCCTTGCGTACTTTAAAGATTTTCATGGTAAGCGTGTACCAAGTAAAACATTCCTTTATTGTTAAAGTGTAGGGCGACAGAGGTGGCTAAAAATCAGCGATGTTCGGTATTAAATTGTGGATCAGAATATGCTGAGTCAGTTCCATAGTGTCAGATCATTGTTAATTGTTTTGTGATTTTTAAGTAATTTGAAGCAATAAATTGTTTTTTATTTATTTATTTAGTATGTGGTTAGGACTTTATACACAAATGACTCCGAAATTCACAGGCGAGCTTTGAGAATCGAAGTCAACAAAATCATATCAGCAGCCGCGTCATGTCCGTTGCCAACAGGCCACCATGCATCTAATGCCATACAATACTCAGCTTCCGAGACTGACGAAAAAATATATCTAAGCGTGAAAATTAACAAAATATCAGGCATATTTCCCGGTGTTATCAAGAGGGCGTGGATTACACCGCCATTTTTAATAAGGCCAGGGCCGTTTCAGGGGCTCTTTCCCCTGACATGATGTGACAAAACTAATGATGTAATTATAGATGGCCCTTGATCCACAATCATGGGATGAACCGTGTGGCGTGAACACTCTTGGTGTAATTTTTGTGCCTTTGTTCCATTCGGTGAGTATTTTTCTTCCAGCTGTCCCCCTTTTGATGTCACCTCATTTTATTCAAAAGCATCTCTACTCGCGGGTATATTTTCTTCCATCTGTCCCCCTTTTGGTCTCACCTAATTTGATTCAATAGCATCTAGATTTTAGATTATCTCTTCGTTTGTTCCTGGGTTGGTTTTCTACTACAATTTTGCTATTGTCATCCTTTATCCAGTTAGTCGATTCATCATAATTATCGTGAGCCGTAAGATTTTCGGAGTCATGTGTTTATTGATAGTCAATCACCACGCACTATAATGGTTAAGGAAAACATTGTGAGGAAATCTGCATACTACAGCGTTTAGCTAGAATTTCTATGTGCAGTCCGCTGACCCGCACTAGGCCAGCGTGGTGGACTATATGGCCTAACCTCTCTCAATCGTAATCTCGATTGTAGAGGAGGCTCGTGCCCTCTAGTAGGACGTATCTGGGCTGATACAATAAGATGTCAAATTTTCGATCTGAACGGCATAGTTATGTTAACCGACAAGCCACTCTCTTTACGGTTAATTTATTTGGATTTCCTAACCGACTCCATTTAGAATCAAATTGTAGTCACTTTGTTAGGCTAAGGATTAAATGCATTATACTCATTTTGTTTTGCGTAATTATCCCTCAGTCGGTACCTCCTGATTAGAATCTTCACCCAACCAAGTACTTCTCAAAACTACCAGGAAAAATTACAAAACTGGCAAACAAATTTCATTCCGCATCCACGATTAATGTGTGGAATTTATCTCGCCGAATTTTATTATTAAACCCACCGTAATCCCATTACTTTACCAAATAACTTTTGTACTTTCCACAAATTATGTTTTTTAACAGCACCCGGCCGTGAGCGCGCGAAATTGTTGCGACTTAAGGGATCATTCTTAAGTGCCGCGACTGATATAATTGACGAAAATCTTACAGATTATGAATATAGCACGACGCAATTTGATTGTGTACATAAAGGTTAGAAAATGACAAAGGATTGTTGAAAGCAGGTGACTTTTGAAGTTATACTTTTTGGGTCGTTTGAAAAGAATATGAGAGTATTTTTTTAAGATGCGCGCGCACACCGACTTCCAAAACAGCTACTTGATTTAGTTCAGGTACCAGGAACGCATGAAGTTGGTGGAGATATTTTTTTGTATTGAAAACTACTGTTGGGAGATCGCAGGTTCATGTGCAAAGTAATTAGATGACTTTTGGATTTTGTTTTTCAATATAGATCTGTACCGCAATAAATATGTAAGGTTAGTGCATAGTAATTGTAATGAAAGTTTAAGGATAATTTTGTTTATAAAGTTTAGGATTTAGGTGTATCTATTTCACTTACAACAATAAGAGTGATTGGATGTTAACGTCTGTTTAACATTTTTAAAGCGACTGTCTTTTCTTTTATATCTTCATCAAACAAAAACAAAATATATTTAAAATGGGACGTCTAGCCAATTACTATTAATTACGTCATTTCGAAAAAATAGGCGTATGTATATGCTGCCTGGTTTCGAACCCTATTCTACCGTCTCAGCAATCCGCCCTTTTCCCTAAGCTATCACTTTGTAACCTCACCGTATAAATTAACGTTACAATGTAAAAATAACAAAAAAGCTTAATAAAACAAGGCCTTTTCAAATTAGAGCCTTTGTCATTGAACTGAGTAAATTATGAAGTATAAATATGGAGATTTTAAGTAAATGTTTGAATGTTATCTAATGCTAAGTGTCCATTGAGGACCGAGTGTTTTGTGGTCGTACAAGTACTTTACAGTAATCACTGGACGATGTACGAGGTGAAAAATATGGGTATTTCTCTTTGGTTCTGATCCGTGTTAACATTTGAAATTATTATATGACTGGATGGATTCTTCCTGAAAGGCTGACGTTACGCAGGTAATGTACTAAAATAAAAATATATAAATTTAATTTTCCGTAAACACAAAATACAAAATAAAACTTACGCACTTTAAAGACCAAATTGACATATATGACATGTATTGTAAAATAATAATAATCTTTTTGCAACATGCAAAAAATACCTTTTTGTATTACTCCACTTAAATATCGTATAAAAAGAGTAGAAAAAAGCTTGAAAACAACCGTTAGCTACAGTTTTCTTTATTATATATGTCAACAATACCCACGACCGAAAAATACCTTCTAAATGGGTCCTTAGCATAACCATTCGACCCAAAAACCGTAGGTCTTGTTTAATTGGTTTTCACGCGGACCCTTAGAATGAAATATGATTGCGGTTGTTGGGTCTTTTTGTACGTGTTTTGGAGTTTTGGGGTCGATTTTGATATTGTTTTAACGTAAAAAGCTTGGACAAGTGGCGCACCTGACAATGTTGTGTGTATACTGTATTTGCTTGTAATAAAATAATAATAAATAAATACATAGTCCTGAAGAAAGAGTAGCTCATTGCAGGCACAATAATTAGGCAAAAAAAAAAAAAAACACCCAACAGTCACATACATAGTTCTGACCCCACACTAAGAGCGGGTCTTGTGTCGGGTGTTGTGGTCGTCTTGGCTAAAATCAAATCAGATAATAACCTCTCTCTTTTCAGCAACAGCCCTGATACTCTTCAATATGGCATAAAGTTCGCAAATTCTTTTTTGTGCCGCACTGTGAAGCTGTGGAATTGTTTGCCGTCACATGTGTTCCCTCCTTCCTATAATCCTGGGTCCTTCCGCAGTAGTGTGATGAAGCATCTCAGCAGGCCGGCATAATTGTAGCGAATGGCATGGGAACGCCGTCCGATGCCATTAGATACTCTTTCTGGACGGCATTTGCGCTTACCACCAGGTGCAATGCAGTCATTATGCCGTGCCAGTGTAAAAAAATATCTCTCCAAGAAGTGCGACCAATTCTTAGTCTCAATTCTTCTTTAATCTCTCCAAGCGACATGTTGTAATCGGCCTGCATACTGCGACATTAACCAGGTCATTTGTCAACTACTAGGTAAATCAATCATAAAAAGACAGCAAACAGACAGACATTTCCAGACCATAATGTATTTTATATGTATATAACATCAGTTAATTAAAGTCGCCACTGAGAGGCCCAAATTACTACGTATGTTTACGATGCTTGAGGTCCGCTGGTTATAAATTTTAATGACCTCGCCGACTGTATGAGGCGTTTGAAGTACTGTAAGACTGGGTTGTACAACACGTTTTTTACCGTATTCGATTTGAGATATACAAATAGAGACGCATGCATGGAACTGTTCACGCGACCTTTATACTGCAAAAAATACATACATAAACACACGACTTTTTCCCAGAAGGGGTAGGCAGAGGTGCTACCAGAACACCCACGTTTCGCCTTGTATATTTCGTCCCACGATGTGATAGGGGGCGGGCCTATCGCCACATTGGGCACAAATTCCTGACTCCGGGCTGATAATGAATAGAAAAATCCAATATCACTTTGCCCGACCCGGGATTCGAACCCGAGACCTCAGCTTTGCAATCATACCGTAGTATCACTACGCCACCGAGGCAGTCAGAGTTTACTGCAAAAAATCGAACACAATTTTTTTAAATTCCATGTGAACAGTTAAATGTACCATGTAAGTGCCACTGTTGTTCGTTGAAAATCAAATTCATCAAAATAATACGGGCAATGACAATTCACGTTAGTTAAAAGAGTCAGAGGAGTCTTAGATTCGAACCTACAACCACCGATTTACTAGTTCTTTTCTTTTCTACCCACAGCTACGTACTCACATTCCGATGAAAACAAAATATGCGCCGCATTGAAATATCAAAACGTGTTGAATTTACAACCTTATTTTATCGACATCTATAAAAAAGCGCCATTGATGATATTAAACAATGCTATAGAAAAAAAAAACTATAAACCGAACCACCCAAAGTTATAAAAAAATCCAAATTTATCGGATCACACGTGGAAACTAACAAATATCTTATTAAATTTATTATTGGGACACATTAATAAACATGTTCAGGTAGAGAGTATATTTTGAAAGTGGAATTGGGTTCTGTATAGTTTTTTATTTCCGTTATAGGCAGACGAGCTAGTGGCCTGATGGTGAGCGGCTCTGCTGCTCATGGGTTTTACAATGCCAGGTCCAAACCTACCAAAAGAGAGAAGGAAGATTTAACATAGTTTTCCATCTACTCTTTTTCTTGCCGGTGCCTAGATCCTTTTATAAATCATTCTACTATCGCTGTAATATTCAGTTATTTTCAAATTGATTTTTTTATAATAAGTTGTATTAGTTTGTTTGTTTGTTTAGTGGTCAGACGACCTGGTAAACGTCGCGGGACGTCGCTGGATGCAGGCTGCCTCCAACAAGTCACTGTGGAAATCATTAGGAGAGGCCTATGTTCAGCAGTGGACTTCCTTTGGCTGATGGATGGATGGATGTATTACTTTGAGGTATACAGTCGGTAGAAGAAGATTTCGATGATAAAATAATTATCCAAAAAGTCATAAAGGTTTTAAAAATTCGAAATACTGATAGGCATTTCATTAGGGGAAATCTGAAGCTGCCCTCAGTAAAAAAGACATTACACGGAATTAAAAAAAATCGTAGCGAAACGAAATAATATTCTATCTCAGTTAAATTTTAAGTTATATAGTAAGTTATTTAAGTTATTTAAAACAATCATATTCAACTAACATATTAAAAAATATTACGAAACATCAACATTTTAAGACATAAAAGCATAAAAAATATATTAACCCAAATTCCTTCATCATCAAAAATTAGGTGTAATTGTTTGCGGTGGCAAACAGGGGTTCTGTGCCAACGGATCCCTAACCGTGCGGTACATATTAAGACATTTCACGGTAATTTACGAGCGTGTAGGCGGCTTATGATACAACGGGTGTAAAGCCTTATCTTGGGTGTTTTTCGGATTATTTCGTGTTTGGGATATAATAGGCTTCTTGCGGAACCATATGCAATTGTATTTTACGCCTAGAGTTGCAAATACTGTTGAAGTACGCCTTTTTATTTTTATTTTATTCGGAAATTACAAATAAAAATAAAGAGTGCAGATGGCGGTCCTGTCGTTCTAAATCTATTCGATCTCTTACAGACAACCTTTGGATGGATATAAGAAAAGGAAAAGAAGGGAGTTCGGAACAATAGTTCTTGACATTACCGCGTTCAAACAAACAAACTTTCTTCTTATCTTTATATTACGGATTTTAAAAGCCCGTTATATTTTTTTAAATAAATACACAAATTCCCACGTCACCGGCCCTGTGTTAACACTAATTATAATTTAAAACACCGTGTTTGCGGCTCGTGTGATGTCGGCAAAATGTCGTTTATCTCTCTGCCTACCGCCGTTTCAACATGGAATATTATGTGATTACCTATATCATCATTTACATGAGGTTTTGTGAAATGTTGTATTATGAGCAATTTTACTTCCATCAGCTTGTTTTTTTAATGATCAGGGAGGCCTATATTCAGCAGTGGACCTTCTAAGGCTAAAGAGTGAGAGAGAGAGAGAGAGAGAGAGAAGCTTATTTTCCTACGTGTATCTCATCATAAATACTCATAAACACTTTCATATCGTCATTTTTAAAAGTGCTAGTGACCCTTGTGCTTTGTGTTCGTTTCAAATCCAAGAAATATGACCTAGAAAAATCTGACTGTATTTTTTGCACTGCGTCGAATCCAAGAGTTGCAAAATAAGAATATAGCTGCTTGATTTTTTTTTGGATAATCCAGGGCAATCATCCAATCTTATCTGAGCACTGAACTCAGAACCCCACTATCCATATACCCTACCACTCCACCGTTGATAAATTAACATATCTTAATAAAACATCAAAGATGCTTTAATAATCCGGCTGCGACGACAAAGGGTAAAATAATTTTGAAAATTTAATATTCTGCGTTAAAGCCAGTAATTCGTATTCATCTTGAGTTCGGAGACAGTGGCGGCGCATTTGCTTATTTCTTTGGAAACATACTGGCTTCTGTACCGTTTAGAATCGCCGCGTTTTATATTATTTTTTTTTTTTGCAAGCTTTTATTTATTTTAATAGTAGCTCGTTAAGGACAAAGTGTGTGGTGGATTGTTGGTAACAGGCTAGACGCGGCTGCCAACTGCCTATACACGTCCCACTGCAGGACACGGGCCTTCTCTACAATCGAGAGTACGATTATTAGGCCTTAAAGTCCATCACGCTGGCCTAGTGCGGGCTGGCGGACTTAACATATCGTAGAAATAATTTTATATCGCTACGTTATGAATGTTTTCCTTCACCGTTATGTTTGACAACAATACATAACTCCGAAAAGACAGAGGTGCCCTGGGATTTGAACTCGCGACCACCGCGAACATGTTGGCAGACGCGTCTGGTCCATCCAAACAGGCGACCACGCATTTGATAATTTATGCTGTGTTCAAATATTCTGTTATTCCACGCAATAACCAATTGACCTGATGGTCACTTACAACTGACACAATTATGCCATCACAGTGGTAGTACATAGAAAACCTTATCAAAATTATCAGTAATCGTCACAATCCCCTGACTATCTGTTACGTATTTATAGGACATATTATCATATAAATGGAATATTTTGTGATCGATTTATTGTTGAGGTTACACGAGTGAATTCCATGAATAGTTTTGTGGGACGTGATGTCTTAAAGTTGAAACATTGGGAGAGGCCTATGTTCAGCAGTAGGATGGATGGATGGATGTCTTAAAGATAGGTGAGAAATTCTGTAGCCAAGCTTGTGACTTTGCAAAAACAAAAAAAACGCTAGGGGATATGGATGACCAGCCTGGTGGATTATATGGCCTAGCCCCACTCAATTGTACTCTCGATTGTAGAGGAGGTTCGTGCCCTGAACTGGGACGTATATGGACAGATACAGATATGGATGAACTTAACGCGATAACAAATCAATCAACAAAACAATCTGATGGTACGAGTTTGAAAAACTCTTTTTGTAAAACTTTCACATGAACCATACAATAGAGCATACAAAGAAGCACTCAAGTGCTAAGTCTTTGCATTTAAACGGGTAGATAGACCTAAAATTCTTATGTAAGTTACAGGTCACCTTAACAATCTTCACGGTCATCAGACTGCCTCAGTGGCGCAGTTGTACTACGGTACTTACGATTGCAAAGCTGAGTTATGGGGTTCGAATCCCGGGGCGGGCAAAATGATTTTGGATTCTTTATTCATTATCAGCGCGCAGTCAGGAATTTAAGCCCAATATGGCGATAGGCTCGCTCCCTATCACGTCGTGGGACGGTACATAAAAGGCGAAACGTGGGTGTCCTAGTATCACCTGTGCACACACCTGTGTACACAGTCACTTTGACATACCACTATCAAAACTTCAATTCTTAATACTACTAAAATCTCAGGGTATTCACGAAACAGGTCATAACATTTTCCAAGATCTCAACCCTACAGTCACTTTGACACAGAATCAAAAGTAGCTACATCTAGCAGTACTTAATGATCTTTGCACTCAACGTAGGAACTAAAATCCCAGGCGATCTTACGAAACGGGTCAAAAGGTTTGACAAGCCACGTCAAAGGTGTCGGTGTCCAAAGGCGACAATTAAGTCACTGTCGTGTTCCTGATTGCCGCTTTTACGTCAAGAAATGGTGGATGTAGGTCGCGGGTTGGCACTTAGCTCGGTTATTGTGTAACCGTGTATCTACCTTCGCAAGAAAGATCTTTGAGGTATTAATACTTTTGAAAATCTTAATTTATAATCCGAATTTTATTAGTGGATCGGCGATTATAACAAGGCGCGCTGGATTTGTTTTGTCTAGGCTTGATTTAATGCTTGGATTAATTATTATTTACATATTTTTTATAGCATAAGTCCGGCAAACGAGTAAATAGGTCACCTGATGGTAAGTGATCACCGCCGCCCATGAACATCCACCATGAATTACAAAGCTATGCTTGACATTCCACTGCGCTCGCCATTCTGAGACATAAGATATGACGTCTCATTATGCCCAGTAGTTAGTACAATGTCCTCTAAACCGGAAAACAACAGTGCATTTACACTGCTGTTTAGAGGAAAAAATAGTAAAATATTATATGCTCTTAATCATAATAGTTTGCGTAAAGTGCGTGGTGGCCTGTTGGTAACGGACCAGACGCGGCTGCCTACATGTTCACGGTGGTCGCAGGTTCAAATCCCAGGGCACACCTCTGACTTTTCGGAGTCATGTGTGTATTGATAGTCAATCACCACGCACTATAACGGTGAAGGAAAACATCGTGAGGAAACCTGCATACCATAGCGATTTGTATAAAATTCTATAGTATGTAAAAGTATGGGTCGTATATGCGCTGATACAATAAAAAATAAAAAAATCGTAATAGTTTAAAAAAACATTCTAAACATATACACAATCTTACATTAACGTCTGTATGGTTCCCAGAAATTATGACAGTCATTCCAATCTCACAAACACTAAACAAACATTTGCCTCCAACTTCCCCCCCGTATGTTTCCACTTACATTTGCGATTGTCTTCCTAGTTTAGAACCTGAGAAATATAGCTGCAAGCGCTCGGTGCATTAAATCATAACTCTAAAGATTGTCACCGACAGAACCGTGAAGAGGGAAGGGGGAGGGGGTAGTAGAAAGGGGTAGTTGCAGGAGTGGGTGTCTGTTTGAAATTATCTTACATTGTGAGGGGTTATTGTTTAAATTGGGAGAGGCGAAACCCCTTCAATTCTGGGAGTCTTAGAATTTTGTGATTGAAATCCCCAATTTGTGTAGATGTGACGAATTTTATTATACCCAACAAAGTATCGTCAACAATAAAGGTATGTTCATAATAAATAATAATAAAGAAATTAACGTTAATATATAAGAATATAAATAATATTAAACAAATATTTTGTAAATAGATAATAAGTTTTATGTGTATTGAATTGTCATAAGGGCTATTTAATTGCCTATGTGACTAATAAACGAATTTCATTTCATTTCATGACTGATTTTGTATAATATTGTAAAATGAGACAGCTATCGGTATTCTTAAATAAAAGTCGGGGCGTAATGGCATCTTACTTTCTATATCATGCGCCCGTATTGTAATACTGGTGACGTCACTTTTCTTATGGTGCATACTTCTTCGTTTACTTGACTATAACCACTAAGTTAAAAAAGTTTCCAACCTTCTCAATTCTGAATGTACTCGTACTTTCAAAATACATGTTATGTTAGATTTTATAGAGCATATTCTTTAGTTAACCATTAATCAAAGTTTATTGACGTCTATGTCTACAATCAACAATAAAATATAATAAGGAATTCTTTAAAAAGTCTTTAAACAATTTTGCAACTATAAACATTTAAAACGGAGAACTGATGCCCTATGGAGCTAAAAAGTTCTCGAATGGAGGAGGCCACGAAGCGGAAAGCGCAGCGTGGGACGTCCACCCACTAGGTGGTCAGACGACCTGGTAAAGGTCGCGGGACGTCGCTGGATGCAGGCTGCGTCCAACAGGTCACTGTGGAATTCATTGGAGGAGGCCAATTTTCAGCAGTGGAATTCCTTTGGCTGATAGAAACATTTCAAAGAAATAATTTTGCATGTTACGAGCTAATCGATTCTAAATTCTAATAGAACTGCAAAAAAGTCTAGACTGAGCATTAATTTAGTCAATACACCCTAAATGCTAAATAAATAGAAGCCATCGAACAAAATTAATGGCCATTTAAGCCCATTACTGCCCGTCTGGCCGTAATCTTGACTGGGCCATGGCCGTTTTATAGGCGTATTTTTTACGAGCTGCGTTTGGTCGCGCCGACGCCTTTTGTAGTGTTTTACTTTGTTGTGCGACTAGTGATGTGCTGCATTATCGATAAAAGTAATTTTAATTATTTTTTTTCAGAATCGATGATTGTAAGTCTGAAAGACTCAGAAATTTTTCTCTAGACTCCAAAGTAGTGTATTTTGTGGTGTCGGGATTCTCAACATTAAATCAACACTGTTTATCAAATCTATAAAAGTGTTAGACATAATTTTATATGTATTTTATAATTTTACCACCCGGCAAGTTGCAGTAGAGAAGAACGGGCAAGGAACTGAAGTGTTGCTCTTTTCAAAATCTTTTACAATACATTTAATGTAGCAGAAATTGCAACAAACAAATGCGCTTCTTTGACTTAATGAAGTCTTATTAATTTTATCGAGTTCTGTCTGTGGTTACGGAAGATTTTACTTTTGAGATCGAAAAGTCTCCCATAGTTTTTGATACCCACGACACAAGACTCGACCTTAGTGTGGAGTCAGGACTATGCATGTGACTGTTCAATGTACTTATAATTATTATCATCAAACAATCCTTACTATAATAAAAGAATACACCTTATTAAATACCTCAAAGTACAGCAATAACTTAAAAAGAATTCCAACATGACTTCACATCGAATGAATTGTTGAAAAAGAAACTTAGTGCCAACTTATATACTTTCAGCGCTTGACATTAAAAACTTAGGATTAGCCGCCGTAAATTTGGGAGGATAGCCAAACTTCTGCCAAATAGTTGGCTTGGACATAGTAATTTCTAACTAGGGTCGAATTATCGGTTAAAATTTACTTTGGTCTACGTTCTGTAGGTTTTGTCAGATATTTTACTAGTCTGGAAAACCTAATTAGGTCATGTTTGCAGGAACATCGCCTACTTCTTTTTTATTGAGGTAACTAAGGGCGCCTGGGAATCAAATTTAATAAAAAGCTGGTGGTAGCATATTTATAACTAAACAGAATAGTTGAAAACATACCAAAGTGTCTCGTGCCTGTGTCGTGTTCTAGGCTTAGCCAGTGTATTCTGTTCTGAAAATGCCGACATAATTGAGTCATTGGATACTTTATTTGTATGCTGTGTTTTCTAACTGATGCATTGTGTCGGACGCCTACCCACAAGGTGGACGGACGACCTGGTTAAGGTCGCAGGATGCAAGTCGCTTCCAGTTCTATGTGGCGATCCATGGGGGAGGCCAATGTTTAGCAGTGGAATTCCTGGGACTGAGAGAGAGAGAGATTGAGAGAGAAACAGAGTGATATTGTAGTCACTGTCCCGGGTAAATTTAAAATATAATATATATGTCACAACTTCATGAATTTTCCTCCATTACTAAAGAAGATGCAAAATCCCATAGAAAGTTACACGAAATCGATACTAATTTAACAATTTACAACCCACGTACCAGCGAAGCATAAATCCTTAAACCCGTAACCGATAATTTGTCATCGGAAACTTAGTTGCGACAAACACATAACTCAAACTAACACGCCACACATATCCGATTATCGAGTTTAATCTATCGATAATCGGTATGCAATCGCAGCACTATTGCGTACATACACGTTTATCGAGTTAAACACATCGATAAAATTGCACAGCACTACTGGACATTTACATACAAATGTGTATGGGAAAGACAGAGGGAAATGGGGGGAAAATGGGGGGGAAATGGGAGGCTATTAGCTTGATTTTTTATGTGTATGTATGTGTTGTTTTTGCTCTGATTTTGATGCTGATAAAACATATTTTCTTGTATTCTCTTTACGTCTTTTGTCGTAAATTCTATTGAGTAGGTCATTTAGTAACTAGAATAGCTTGCATTGTTTTTTATTTGCTTGCGATACGGCCTAGATTTTCCCGCTTTCAACTCTATTTTTCTCGCAATAAATAAAAATAGGTTTCAATTAAATCTGATTAGAACCGCTTCTTCTATATTAAAGTCTTGTTCCAATTTTTTTGTTTTGTATCAGCCCATATATGACCCACTGCAGAGCACGGGCCTCCTCTACAATCGAGGGTACAACTGAGAGTGGTTAGACCTTATAGTCCACCGCGCTGGCCTAGGGCGGGTTAGCGGACTTTTACATACCATAGAAATTTATACAAATCGCTAAGGTATGCAGGTTTCCTCACGATGTTTTCCTTCACCGATATAGTGCGTGGTGATTGACTATCAATACACACATGACTCCGAAAAGTCAGGGGTGTGCCCTGGGATTTGACCCGCGACCACCGTGAACATGTAGGCAGCCGCGTCTGGTCCGTTACCAACAGGCCCCCACACGCTTTTTTTTCACGTTTCTATTTACTTGCTGGTAAATAGTTTATAAACCTTCTTCAAGATTTGTGGTATTAATATGTATATAGGTAAGGTAGATATGTAATCTGAATGGCAGTTCCAGAGATCAGCGAGTCCAAACAAATATTTTAACTTACGATATTAGTATTTTAGTTTTTTTTATTTTTATTCTGGCACGGCATGATGACTGCACTGCACCTGATGTTAAGCGCAAATGCCGTCCAGACAGAGTATCGAATGGCATCAGACGGCGGTCCCATGCCATTGGACACAATTATGCCGGCCTGCTGAGATGCTTCTTCACACTACGGCGGAAGGACCCAGGATTATAGGAAGGAGGGAACACGTGTGACGGCAAACAATTCCACAGCTTCACAGTGCGGCACAAAAAAGAATTTGCGAACTTTTTTGTTCGCGCCGAGATGGTTTGAACCGTCAAGCTGTGGCTTCGCAAGCCAGCACGCGTGATTCTGTTAAGGAAAGGAGAGGAGGGGATCAAACTAAACAATTCCTCAGAGCATTCACCATGATACAGACGGTAGAACACGCTTAGAGAGGCAACATCCCTCCGCAACTGTAGCGACTCTAAGTTGCTCGTAACGTCTGCATCATTTACAATGCGGATGGCCCGCCGCTGCAATCCATCCAAGGCATCGAGTAAGTACTGGGCGGATCCATCCCAGAGGTGCGAACAGTATTCCATACCCGGCCGAACCTGCGCTTTATACAAGCGGTATAGTTGACCGGGTGTGAAAAACCGACGCACCTTGTTCAGGATTCCGACCCTGCGCGATGTGGCAGATATTACGCCCTCGATGTAATTCCTTGGATTAAGATCACAGCGAATATCCACACCAAGGATACTCAGGTCATTCCGCATTGAGACGGGAATACCCTGAAGATTAGGGAGGGGAGAGAACGGGGATTTTTTGCACGTGAACGCACACACCTGGGTTTTCCTGGCATTGAACTCAACCATATTCCTGGAACCCCATGTAGAAATGAGATCCAAGGACCGGTTGAGCTCAATGACAAGATCTTCGCGCCCGCTCACAGTGCCGTCACGGCAACCTGGGGGCCCATAGCAGTATCGCCCATGAACCGTGCTGTCATCTGCACAGCAATGAATGTTGCCGAGCGACAACATATCATTGATATGCAGAATAAACAGGGTGGGCGACAGTACCGAGCCCTGTGGAACTCCGGCATTTACCGACATGAGCGCCGAAGCGTGTCCGTCAACGACAACACGCATTCTACGCCCATGCAGAAAGCCAGAAATCCACGAACACAAGTTGCAGGGCAGACCGTATGCCGGAAATCGTACCATAACCGTAGTTAAATCACGGAAGATTATATGCTTCTTTGTCTTGGAATTTGTTTTTCATAATACATTTATTTCCGTTTTCCGATGTACAAAAATTTATTAAGATGTAATTAAGAACCAACGGATTTCAAATAATGTTAGGAAAGATAAAACACAATAGCATAGCTGTTACACTACTGCCTCGGTGGCGTAGTTGTACTACGGTATGATTACGAAGCTGTAGGGTAATTCACGAAATTTTTTGACGCGCCGATCAAGTTGCGGTGCAGTTGCAATTAAGTTTACTTCTTAGTGCAAAATTGTATTTTTGTAATTGTTTAGCTGCGCGTGAACTGCACCTAAGGTATGCGTAAACTGCGCGGGTGCTGCGCGTCAACTATACGTCAGTCGTATGCAAGAAGCTTACACGTGATACCGATCTAGTTGCGATCTAAATCACGCACATAAAACACGCAGCAGTAGAATACGCTAAACCGCTCGCGTGACGCGGACTTGACGCGAGCGTATCTGACAGCGGTTGTCAAAATTACGACAATACGAAAAGGTCTGTTTTGATCGAAACTTAACTGCAACTGCACTGCAACTGAACTTATTTAATTACGTGAATTACCCTACTGAGGTCTCGGGTTCGAATCCCGGGTCGGGGGAAATTATATTGGATTTTTCTGTTAATTATCAGCTCGAAGTCAAGAATTTGTAGCCGATATGGCGATAGGCTCGCCCCCTATCACATCATGTGACGGAACACACAAGGCGAAATGTGGGCGTCTTGGTAGCACCTCTGCCTAACCCCTTTGGCAAAAAGAGTGATGTTTTTGTACGAGTATGTATGTTACACTACTGCTACACCTCTTTTTTTATTATATTAAACATCCATCATCATCATCATCCATCCATCCATCAGCCAAAGGAAGTCCACTGCTGAACATAGGCCTCTCCTAATGATTTCCACAGTGACCTGTTGGAGGCAGCCTGCATCCAGCGACGTCCCGCGACCTTTACCAGGTCGTCTGACCACCTAGTGGGTGGACGTCCCACGCTGCGCTTTCCGCTTCGTGGCCTCCATTCGAGAACTTTTTGGCCCCATCGGCCATCAGTTCTCCGTGCTATGTGCCCCGCCCATTGCCACTTCAACTTGCTAATCCGTTGGGCTATGTCGGTTACTTTAGTTCTCCTACGGATCTCCTCATTTCTGATTCGATCTCGTAGGGAAACCCCGAGCATAGCCCTCTCCATAGCTCGTTGAGTGACTTTGAGCCTCCTTAAAAGGCCCATAGTAAGAGGCCACGTCTCGGTGCCGTATGTCATCACTGGTAACACACAACTATCGAAGACTTTCGATTTGAGGCACTGAGGTATTTTGGACGAGAAGACGTCGCATAGTTTCCCGAACGCTGCCCAACCGAGTTGGATTCGACGATTGACCTCTCTCTCGAAGTTGGACCTGCCTAACCGGACCACTTGTCCTAAATATACATATTCTAAATAGATATTATATTAAACAGATATAAAAAAAAAAGAAAATCAAACATTTGGGCTCTAAATTCCTACCTTAGACTGGCTTTTCAATACCACCGCTAGCTTTCTCCTGATTTGCCTCACTTTTGACCCCCACAAACACCATCTTATATTTTTTCACCAAACCTTTCTTCAGATAACGTAAGACTTATCCTAGAGCTAGTAAAATAAGAGATCTACAGCCCAAACAAATATTATGAATGCTATTACAAATAGAATTTCCACACTATTGTTTTAGGCGTGTCCTTAGTGAGCGCAAACGTTTGAATACAAAATATGAGTTTCGTGAATAACCATTTGTGAGAATTATTTATTTTGTTCACTTGTAGAAAGACAAAGGGAAAATTGAACAGCCTGTGTGTGTTTGAATTTGTGTGGACATGGGGACCGCGGTGGTCGCGGGTTCAGATCTACACACCTCTGAATTTTCGGTATCTTGTGTGTCAATCCCGTACTGTATCAGACTGCAGGGCACGGGCATCCTTTACAATCTAGAGTACGATTGAGAGTGGTTAGGCCATATAGTCGACTCCGCTGGCCTAGTGCGGGTTGGCGGACTGTCTGACTGTGTCAATCCTGCTTTGCTCGATTTCTGCTTCACTCAAAGGTATATTAGGTAATACAATATAATGCCTCTGGCGTTAAGACCGCAGGTAAGAAAAATCACCAAGCACTATAATGGTGAAGGAAACCATCGTGAGGAAAACCGCAAACCATAGCGATTTGTAAGAATTTCTATGGTATGTAAAGTCCGCTATCCAGCACTTGACCAGCGTGGCGGACTACATGGCCTAACCCCTCTCAATCGCACTTTCGATTTTAGAGGAGGCCCCTGCAGTGGAACGTATATGAGCTGATGATGATACCCAGATAATCGTAGGATATAGAGTAGTAGAAACAACTTAACACGTTGAATGCCATGGGGTCACCTATGGAGCCCATGTACTTAGTTGAAGGAGCCAGACTAAATGAAAAAAAAATATCTCCCGTGGGCTCCGCGACAATAATTCACAAGATCGTTAGCGAGGGGCGCGGGGTTACTCAAATTCTAAATACATTAGGCGGCAATTTCGTACTAGTTAGAATTCTCAGAGCTCAAGTTACGCTGGTCGTTTTAAGCACCGCTTGCCGGTTCAAGTAATCACTTGACACGGCGGGTACACTTGTACTACATTTCCACCTGCCGAACCTTTAAGAAAAACCACCAGGCTATGGCACTTGTAAGGGTCGTGTAGGGAATACAAATCGTGTTTTGTAAGCTGGAATTTTCAGGAAAGGTTTTTGTGATGGGACAACGGCGTGATTTAGGTTTTAATCAGTTTATTTATCAGCCCATATACGTCGTTCTGCAGGACACGGGCCGTCTCTACAATCGAAGTTACGATTGATAGGGGTTAGGCCATGTAGTCCACCACGTGGTGGACTTTATATACATACATACATACATAAACACACGCCTTTTTCCCAGAAGGGGTAGGCAGAGGTGCTATCAGAACACCCACGTTTCGCCTTGTATATTCCGTCCCGCGATGTGATAGGGGGCGAGCCTATCGCCATATCGGGCACAAATTCCTGACTCCGGGCTGATAATGAACAGAAAAATCCAATATAACTTTGCCCGACCCGGGATTCGAACCCGAGACCTCAGCTTTGCAATCATACCGTAGTACCACTACGCCACCGAGGCAATGGACTTTATATAGCGTAGAAATTCATACAAATCGCTAAGGAATGCAGGTTTGTTCCCGATGTTTTCGTTCACCTCTATAGTGCGTGGTGATTCACACATTTCCTGACAACACTAGCAATACTACACCAACATCAAAACTACCGTCATTCAAAATAACCTCTATAAAAACAATTCCGCAAACGTGTAACCAAATGAATCGTGCAAAGGCGGATCCCCGCTCCAATATTTTATGTTTTTTGGATGAACTGACGTATTGGCTCGTCACAAAAACGTCTACGTCAAGTATATCCGATCTCTCGGTATGGCAAGTACTGAAGCTATGGATGTGCTGACTCATGGGGATCTATGGGGTGATACGGGAGTGTGTTCAATCGAAAAACGACGGTGAAACGATAATGCAAAGATTCTTCTTAAAGGCATTTTTGGTCTGTACCGTCTTATTGGTCAAGTGCAGGGGTGGCGAACCAATGGCACGCGTGCTATCGATGGCACGCGATATCATATTTTGGGCACGCGACCGATCAAAAATTTCACCAGAAGAAAAAAAAACAACTATGAAGAAAATGTTCTTAAAACTGGGAAACATATTCCGCGCTCGTTTATTATTGTACAAATAGTATTTGAGGTATTTTTTCCCATTAATAATTAAATTAAAATTATTTGACGGCACTTGTATGTCTTTATTTAACATTTCCCATAACAAAATATCACGTTGAAGATAAATGTTCGCCACCCCTGGTCTAGTGTCAGTGACTATTTAATATGAGCTCGTGGGTAGGTTCAGAACTGGGCAAGTTATTTGTTGATTTTTAAAATATTACACTTTTTAGGGACTAAGAGTTTGGTTCGAAATGGCGATAATCTCTCTAATCATATTTATAAGACGGAAAAAAGCTTGAGCATATAAGACTGCCTCGGTGGCGTAGCGGTACTACGGTATGATTACAACACTGAGGTCTCGGGTTCAAACCCCGGGTCGGGCAAAGTGATATTGGATTTTTCTATTTATTATACGTCCAGAGTCGGAGATTTCTATCCGATCTGGCGATAGGTTCGCCCCCCGTCGCATCGTGGGACGGAATACACAAAGGCGAAACGTGGGTGTACTGATTGCACCTCTGCCTTATGGGAAAAAGACGTGAGTTTATGTATGTATGTATGGAAATAAGCTTATTGAGCCCTGGGTAGCAATAGTGGCACCAATGTCGTCTACTCATTCTGAGGTACATACATATATCTTCTTATATTATGTATGCGAATCGTTAGGTCTGATAACAAAATCATATTATCATCATTAGAAATTAGAATTAATGCCAAAAGTACAATAGTTGAAAATAACTCACTAGACCTAGATAAAATTTCAATTGTCAAGTAAATAGCCTAAAAATAATTACAAGAAAAATACATATAAACAAAATTGTTAAAAGATAAATTCCACGAAAATGCCAACGGTATAAACTTTCATACAAGCTTACGAAACAAAGTACAAAGTTCTTTGTTGTACAAAATAATTGTCTTACTTAGAATTTACTCAAGAAAAACACAAGTTTCTGACAGTCAATATAAAAGCGCCTACGCAGTACGCACTAACTACAATTTAAATAAAAGAAAATACAAATTCAATCCGAATGTCGTTACACCAATTTGGATCTTGACAGCCTCCGTGGCGCAGTTAGATGCCGGCTATGAAACGAGAGGACGCGGGTTCGATCCCCGCACCGAGACAAATGTTTGTGAGGCCCACAAGTATTTCTCTCTGGTCTGGGTGTTTGTGAGACCGAAAAGTCTCTCGTAGTGTCTGATATCAAAGTCACAAGATTTAATTGATCTTAACGTGGGGTCAGGACTATGTATGTGACTGTTGGGTGTATTTATTTATTTAATTGCTTATTAAAAAAGGAAAACATCGTGAGAAAAACTGCACACCGTAATGAATTCAAAGAATTTTTACAGTACGTAAAGTCCGCCAACCCGCACTAGGCCAGCGTGGTGGACTATAAGGCCTAACCACTCTCAATCGTACTCTCGATTATAGAGTAGGCCCGTGCCCTATAGTGGGACGTATATGAGCTGATACAATAAAATTAAAAAAAAATCGATAGAGAGAAATTAACAACGATTGGAAGCGAAAATGATACGTATGCATTCTGATCATATCCGTGATGCAGCACGTTGAGAGCGGGCTGTGAAACGAGAGGTTGTGGGTTCGATCTCCGTGCAGAGACAAATGTTGGTGTATTCTACAAGTATTTAATAAATAAATGTCACACACTGACCCCACACTAAGATCGAGTCTTATGTCGTGGTGGTGGGTTTGTTTCTGGTGTGGTTTCCTGTCATTTTAGAGTGGGGTTAAGACTATGTGCGTGACAGTTGATAATTGGTTGCAATTAGTATTTTAATCTGAATCAAACAAGCGATAAACTTACTTATCTTCTCTAATTTGGATTGAAGGAAGAACAAAAGCGATTGAAATTTCCTGAATCCGTATATCCTCCAAGCCGAAATAAGACATACTTTCACAGTACATTAACGCCGAGATGAAATACAAATGTCATAAAAAAATCCTTATCTTCCAACATTAAACCGACCAGTTTAAAAATACGGTTTTTTTTATGACGTCATGGCACTGCCTCGTAAATAAGGTGAATCATTTTTATTGAAGCTTTAATCTGAGCGTTGCCAGCCTTATGGCAGGGTCGTAACGTGATTTTTGATGTAAAAAGGGATCTGTTGATGGACAATTCTGACCATAAATACCACAGGAGAATGAACTATGCGTGCTGGGCTGAAGAAAATTGAAGAGAAGTTTAGTTATTTGCAACTATTTTTAACCGACTTCAAAAAAGGAAGAGGTGTTCAATTCATCGAAATTTTTTAAAGTTTTAAATGTATTTTAAGATTGGTCCCTTGATAGACATAACGCACGGGCCTTCTACCATTGGTTGAATGCGGTTTAGTCCGCTACACATACTTTTGCTTCTTGTAAAGAATATTGAAATATGCGACTTACAATTTTTCCTTATAATAAATAATTAGCCATAACTCAATAGTTAAAGGTACATACAACATTGGAAAAATAGGAGATTTCTATTTTAAGAAAGAAAGAATAAAGATTCATTGACACAACATGGAAAGGACAGAAATTACGAATAAAATCTTGACGCAGGAAATAGAAAACAAAAGAGAAGAAAATATATAAGTACTTAAACAACATGCATGGTTTAGATATTTAAAAATGTAAAACATATGTATGTATATAACACGCTCTAATTGTGCCAATTAGGTGGCCATCTCAGCAAAAATACGCACATAACTACGTCTTTAAATAAATAAATACACCCAACAGTCACATACATAGTTGTGACCCCACACTAAGATCGAGTCTTGTGTCGTGTATTACGAACAACCAGCAACCTTCTTGGGTCTCACAAAATCCCAGACCCGACACAAATACTTGTGGTTCACACAAACATTTGTCTCGGTGCGGGGATCGAACCCGCGGCCTCTCGTTTCACAGCCAGCATCTAACCAACTACGCCACGGAGCTTCTCTTTAGTACATTAGTTCGGTCAAATCCTAATTAAAAGACTTTAAAAGTTGCATCGCGTACAGAACACGAATACATCAAAACATAAACCTGACATCATTTTATTTCACAGAAAGGCGGGATTTTTTACGACAGACATTAAAACTGCTATAATTAAACCGCGTATAAAATAATATTAGGCATAATTTGATGTTTTAAACGCAGCGGGCTTGGCGCAAAACACTAACGTGTGTTTTCAGAAGATAAAAAGTAGGGAACGTATTATTGAATCTATGCTTACATTTTTAGAAATTTTATGTCGGGGAGGAAAATTAGATGGGTAATTTGGTGTTTTTTATGTTAGCAAGACAAAGAGACTACAGAATTGTTGATCATAGAAACATTGGTATCCAATCCAATCCATCAGCTAAAGGAAGTCCACTGCTGAACATATGCCTCTCCTAATGATTTCCACAGTGAACTGTTGGAGGCAGCCTGCATCTAGCGACGTCCCGCGACCTTTATCAGGTCATCTGACTACCTTGTGGATGGACGTCCCACGCTGCGCTTTCCGCTTCGTAGCCTCCATTCGAGAACTTTTAACGTTGAAACATTGGTATAACGCGTGCTATTCCACGGCAAAATGCACGAAGCATCTGACTGCGTTTATCAAATAAGATATTAACTAATAACAAGTTTATTGTAAAAAAAATATGTCAATCACACATAGTCCTGACCACCCTAAGATACAAGACTTATGTCATCAGAAACGACGAGACTTTTTTTTTGCAATGAATGGCGAGACGAGCATGCCATTAGCCTGATAAGCGATACGACCGCTCATAAACAGTAGCAAAACCAATCAACACCATGCAATACAAAGCAATGCAAAGCCAATATTTTATTTTGCTTTGTAAGCAATTGGGTATGTCATGCTCGCTTAAAAGTCGCTTGCAAATTATAACAAATTTTGTAATAATCACGATATTGTAAACTGGTTTTGAAAAGAGCAACACTAGATATTCTTGCCCGTTCTTCTCTAGTGAAAACCGCTTTCCGAACCGGGTGGTGGAAAAAAAAATACTGAATCTAAATAATGTACATTTTAATAGATTCAATAAATTATTTTCATTTTCCTTTTCAAATCACGGCATTCTACAGCGCCCGCCATCCTGAGACAAAATATGTTAAGTCTCATATCCAGTAGTCTTTCAGTGTCGCAACAGTCAGACTCGAAACAAAGACTTGTGGCTCGTCTCTTTAGTATCTAACCAACAGCGTCACAGAGGATAATGTTTCCCGTCAATCGACAACCTCATGCCGCATAATTGCTTTAATTTCGACATAGTCATGTCCAATTATCAGGCACGTAATTACGAGGATCAGCTTTCGATATTAATTTGATTCGAAGATGGATTTAGCACCTAATACCACAGACTCCAGTATAATCAATTTCTAGAGTACGGGGCTTTGCTACAATGTAGCATAACATGACCGTGCTATGATCGAATCGGGCTGAAAGTATTGTGCTTACACACAGTTGCTTGACGACTGAAATGATGGTCTATGGACCTTTTGAAATGTTAGATAAAACCTATTTTAGTCGCTGTATTAAACAAATGCTTTTGTGTTTTCGAAACGTTGTTTTCTCTTTCAATTATTTTTTTGACAAGACCATTGTGAATTAATTTTCTTAAATGAACGCAATGGGAACACGTAAGTACATGAGGTTGCTGGATCCCCAATACCCCTATTTTCTTTCAATCCTTTTACCTTCCCGCTCCATACCCGATTTGGTGCGCCGGCAACACATCTATGCTCCAACGGATGGAGATGTTCATGGGTGGAAGTGATCATTACCATCAGGTGACCTGTTTGCCCGTTTGCCGGACCTATTGCATTAACTTATTTTTTTTTCTAATTTTGTCCAGCACAAACCAAACATGCACGTCTTTCATTCAGTTTTATTAGCCCATAAGGAAATAGGACGCGAGTTGTGAGATGTCGAGTTACGGGAATGACTGGATAAAAACGGGAATGATTGCGTCCCGGTCGGCCGCCGGTTTATGACAGCAGTCGTTACGGACTTCGCGTGAGGATATACCAGTTCGGTTAAGGAAGTTAAATTGGAAGTGGGGAAAAACAAGATTTTTGATTCGGTGATGTTGGATTTTTGTGGGGGAGTAACGTCAATATTGTGTTATGTTAGATTCATGTGATTTGAAGAAGAAATAATTAGTGATTTATAAGCGTGCAGTTTTTTTATCAAAATGGACAAAAAAGGCCTGATGTATCGTTTTCGCTTAGGTGTTGTTTTCATTAGATATTTTGGATGCAGTTTATTTAGAGCGCCCGTCCTTTTCACTTTTTTATCTATCATTAGGTTAAAAAAAAACTATATTATATTTAAAAATAGAATCTGTATTTAAAGTTTGTGCGACCGGCTACCTACATGACATCGACCCTTTAAATAGTAATTTTTACCTTTACTAAGTTGAAATAAAACGAATTCCTACCTACGGCTTTTATCACGAATTTAATTTTATATTTTTTAACTTCCCGACGTTTCGATCACTTTACAGCTTTAAATACATAAGAATTCGTTTATTTCAATATGTGTCATTCGCGGAAACCTAAGAAACCATTTACTCATTTATTCAAAAGTATGTAAAATGATAAGAAAGTAATAAATAAGAAAACACACGATGATAAGCAGTCGAAAGCGTCTAAATCCGCAAAGTCTCGAGGCCATTAGGAAATCGCTACAAACTGGTACCAACTCGACGCGACGGGGCGCTAAACTTCACTTCGGTAATACTCCGGTACGAGACATGTTTATTGTATGGGAGCCACATTATCGTATAGGCGTACACTCGATACGAATGTTGGGTCACTTTGTTGCTTGTTAGTGGATTCGTATGGGTTTCCTAGTCAAATGTTTTTTCTTGGAGCCGACTATGCAAACACGCGACTTGTCTTACGATTTAGTTTCTCGGATCAATGGGTGTTTTTATCTTGGCACGACAACACTATTATACAGTTGGTAAGTGTGTATAAGTAATAATATAGTAAAATACATACAAACATACATAAACATCACGTCTTTTCCCAGAAAGGGTAGGCAGAGGTGCAACCAGGACACCCACGTTTCGCCCTGTATGCTCCGTCCCACGATGTGATAGGGGGTAAGCCCACCGCCATGTCAGGCACAAATTCCTCACTCTTGGCTGATGATGAATAGAAAAATGCAACACACCGCCAAATTTGCAAGACCTATGTTTTCCCTTAATAAAAGTTGATATTATTAAAAAAAACAAAGTTAAATTTCAAGTCAGTTTATAAAAACAAAAGTACAAAAACAAAGAAAAAGTAACAGTTTGACACGACATTAACAAAATACCTCGGAAAATATTTCTCCTCCGTGATCCCGGCTTCATTCTCCTCGAATAGTCATTAAGGATTTATCTACTACAAATTACCAAGTACTTTCGGTTACCAGTACGTTCTTCTTGTCCCCAGGGGCGTAATGTCTAGACAAGGACAAAATGTAAGCGACCCACACAAATGTTTAATATTAACTTGACATAATTTTTGTAATTGAATTTGATGGACGAACACAGCTAAGTTTTTAATCTTTTTCCCACTGGCGTTTTACGAGCTTTGGCGTTTCTCGAACGTCTCCGCAACGTCGACGCTGCGTTGACGCGACGTGGACGCCTCGGTTGTTTAAAATCAAGCGTTGACACTATGACTTTTGTTATAGGATATGTCACGAGAATATGTAATTGTCGTCGAAGAAGCAAACCCAGCAGTAATGTTAGGAACAGTCAGAATACCTGAGGAAAACCGGGGCGTCAACGTTGCGTCAGCGTTGCGTCGACGTTGCGTTTACGTTCGAGACTTGCTTACGCTTGTAAATCATCAGTGTGTAGGAGCCTAAGAGATGGTAAAATTATGTACAGTGTTTGTGCTAGCTTTGAGTTTTTATACTTCTTCATGGTTGTAAAAGGAACCGTGACACACAAGTTACGTAACTCCAAATTCAGAATATAATTTAACCGTACTTCATTACAATTTAAACACCGCCTCAATGGAATATAGAAAAAAAATTGCTCACATATTTATTCCTAACAAGTTTTGTTTTTCATCCAAACAACACACAAAAATATGTGTATCGCCTTTGATTAGGCGAACATCAAAGAGTTCTTTGTTCTCAATAAGAAATAAACTAAAAATAATTAAATTTGATCAAAAGCAAACTTACACGTCTAATGTAGTCTTTGTAGAATTTTGGATATGATATTCCAAATACCTGAAACAAAATCATATTTATAATTAATTAATACATTACTCACCACATCACAAAGAAAATAATAATTAAGAGACATGTTTAATTTATGAAATTAATTGATATACAGCATAAAGTAAATATTATTTTCAGAGTTGCAATTATACAAAAAGTAATATGGTTCTTTATTAATATTTGGCATAATATATAAACATATTTTGGCCACTATTTATTTTCCGATTCATACATTCAGTTGGTAAAACGAATACATACATAATAATATTCTAGACGATATATTTTTTAATATATTTTGCGAGGGCCGAAATGTTTTGAGTTGAGGTCACGCACAAGCAAGTGAAGTGTCGGACGCCCACCCTCAAGGTGGACGGACGAACTGGTTAAGGTCGCAGGAAGTCGTTGGATGTAGGCCGTCCAACAAGTCTATGTTGCGATCTATGGGGGAGGATGTTCAGCAGTGGACTTCCTGTGGCTGAAGAGAGAGAGAGAGAAGCAAAGATAATGGAAAGCGTTTTAATTGCAAGTAATTTTGGATATTTATTTTGCAGCTTTACTGTTGAACATAGGCCTCAATTTGGATCGAGTTTAGGACTCAATCCAACACGCTGGTCTAGTGCGGGTTGTTGGACTCCGCATATCAACCAGAGAAAAACTTTATAGTGCGCACTACACAGGTTGCCCCACGATGTTTTCCTACACCGTTAAAGTGCTTTGTAAGTGAGTAGCTATCAACACACATATCCTAAAATGAGGTGTGCCTTGAGATTCGAAATATCGACTCGACAGTCGCAAGGTCCGTTACCAACACCATACTTAAATTACTTATTTTAACCTTAGTTCAATTTGTAATACATACATAAGCATCACGCTTTTATCCCAGAAGGAGTATGCAGAGGTGCAACTAGAGCACTTACGTTACGCCTTATGTGTGCCGTCCCACGATGTGATAGGGGGAAAGCCTATCCCCATATCAGACAGAAATTCCCGACTCCGGGATGATAATGAATAGAAAAATCCAATATCACATTACCCAACCCGGGATTCGAACCCGAGACCTTAGCTTTGCAATCGTACCTTATTACAACGTCACTGAGGCAGTGTCGAGTCAGCATTGTAATACAATGGCCCTCAAATAAATGTCGCCAAAAACCTTACACAAATCTCCATCTTTTCGGCAGCACTACACGTATGTTTACAAAGCGGCCATCACATAAAACTATACGAGCTGTAACAACGCTGGAGTGTGCTCTTGCCCTTACTTAAGCCGTGTTTACACTAACTTACTTGTGTCGTACTGAGACTCAGACCTTACATTTGTTTAGTTAACTGTTATGGGTTAATTAGTTCTTGGACTTGTCTAAGGTAAAGGATTTGGATTAGAAGAGATTCTTAAGTTGTCTATATTGTAAATATAAAAAAGATAAATGTTAAAGGTAATATTAATAATCGTCTGCCTCGATGGCGGAGTTGGGCTACGGAACGATTACAAAGCCGAAGTCTCGGGTTCGAATACCGGGTCGGGCAGTGTTATTGGATTTTTCTATTTATTATCAACCCCGAGTCAGAAAATTATGCTTGATATGTCGATAGGCATTAACATTGATAATTATAAAAAATCCCATGACAGGAAGACAAATAGATTGACGTATAAAAATTCCTCATTAACCTCTCAATCCAATCCAATCCATCAGCCAAAGGATGTCCACTGCTGAACATAGGCCTCTCCCAATGATTTCCACAGTGACCTGTTGGAGGCAGCCTGCATCCAGCGACGTCCCGCGACCTTCACCAGGTCGTCCGACCACCTAGTGGGTGGACGTCCGACTTCGTGGACTCCATTCGAGAACTTTTTGGCCCCATCGGCCATCAGTTCTCATCATTAACCTCTAGAAGTACAAAACTAAAAATCCCGGAGAACTTCATCCGTCCAATTAACATATATTTTTCTATAAAAAGCAAGTACGTTCGTAATGAAACGTAAACAAAACATTATCAAAGAGCGATATAAACATCCCGTGAGATAATTTAAGGGCGGCCATTAGCCATAAACATTGGATCAAAAAGATTTCCGACAAAGCTTTGATGTAATCATTACGTATGAATCATGTTTGCTGAAGAGTTTATGTTTATATTAAACAATTCTTCATACTGAAGTTTGTGGAGAAAATCTCCAATGTAACATAACCTCTCTTGGTAAATACAGCTATCTGAATCAGCCCATATACGTCCCACTGCAGGGAACGGCCTCCTCTACAACCGTGAGTACGATTGGGTGTGGTTAGGCCATATAGTCCACCACGCCGGCCTAGTCCGGATTGGCGGATTTTACATACCGTAGAAATTCTATAAAATCGCTACGGTATACAGGTTTCCTTGCGATGTTTTACTTCACCGTTATAGTGCGTGATAATTGACTATAAATACACACATAACTCCGAGAAGTCAGAGGTGTGCCCTGGGATTTGAACCCGCGACCACCGTAAATAGCAGTCTCGTCTGGTCCGTTACCAACAGGCCACCACCGGTATGTTAAAATTATTTGAATTACTTTGGCATTATTAATATGTATTCATAAAGAGGTATCAGCACTATTAAACAACTATTCCACCTGACTCAACACAAGGAAGGATCCAAGAAGCTGACGGCCAACCTTCAACACTGAAGAGGCACTCAAAAAAGATTCATAAAGAAAGAAGATCGATTTATTTAATACAGAGATAAAAGACTCTTTAAACTGATGTACCAGAATATATTGAACCAACAAGAATGCACGAAGAGATTGATGAAGGTGGACGAAGCCAAAGGATATATGAGGATCGAACAAAGTGGAGATCCGTGGTCTCTGTCTCCTCCTCCCCACATCGGTCTTCTCATGCTGAGGGTCGTGATCCCCCGAGCATGGAGTCACTGTTTTGACTTTTGATCATGCTGCTCCACCAGTAAATCTTTGGCATCGTGGAGCGGTGTATTCGTTTTATAGTTGTGGATTTTTTTAAACTAAAGAAGACTAACATGAGGTTCTTAGCCAGCAAAAATCCCGAATTCCACTAAATTGTTTATTATATTACAAGTGTAAAGTTTTAGCGATTTGTTACTCTGTTATTATTACTTTCCAGCAACCTTTGCCCGACATTTTAAAGTATATACCCATAAATACTACGACACTAGCAGATAAAATGGCGAACTTTTCGGAATCGCACCAAGTTGTGGTAACAACGCAATAAATTTTGCAGTTTTTGAATTACACGCTTTTGTACCGACGATAAATAGTTGGAGTGGCGTGCAAACAAACGATAAAATTAATGACGACAACCCTGAACGTTGGCATACTTCTGCTCAAGTTTAGTTTGAAATGAAAACTTCAAAATGTGATATGAAATAACTTGTCTAACGTGATTTAATGATACATACATAAACTCATGCCTTTTTCCCAGAAAGTGTAGGCAGAGATGTAAACAAAAATATCCATGTTTCGCCTTGTATTTTCCAACCCACGATGTAATAGGGGGCGAACTTATCGCCATATGGGGCACAAATTTCTGACTCCGGGCTGATAATGAATAGAAAAATCCAATATCACTTTGCCCGTCCGGGATTCGAACCCGGGACATCAGCTTTGCAATCGTACTGTAGTACCACTACGCCACCGAGACAGTCTTGATTGAAACGTGATTTAATGATACGTACATAAACTCACGCCTTTTTCCCAGAAGGGGTAGGCAGAGATGTAAACAAAAACATCCATGTTTCGCCTTGTATTTTCCGTCCCACGATGTGATAGGGGGCGAACTTATCGCCATATGGGGCACAAATTTCTGACTCCGATAATGAATAGAAAAATCTAATATCACAGCCCGATATGGGATGCGAACCTGAGACCTCAGCTTTGCAGTCATATCGTAGTATAACAACGCCACTGAGGCATTCCAGGCAGTGATTTGAAGAGAGCGATTAATTTCTTAGTCTATGAAATAAATTAACTGATAGCCTCCCTAGCGCAGTTGGTTAGACACCGGCTGTCAAACGAGAGGTCGCGAGTTTGATCTCCGCACCGAGACGGTAGTTTGTGAGACCCAAAAATCTCGTAGTTTCTGATACCCGCGACACAAATTAATTGATTTTAATGTGGTGGTTCAGATCGCAACTTAATCGGTATTCACGTGTAAGCTTCTTGCATACGACTGACGTACAGTTGACGCGCAGCACCCGCGCAGTTTACGCATAGCTTAGGTGCAGTTCACGCGCAGCTAAACAATTACAAGAATACCATTTTGCACTAAGACGTAAACTTAATTGCAACTGCACCGCAACTTGATCGGCACATCAAAAAATTACGTGAATTACCCTACAGGACTATGTATGTGACTATTGGGTTTATTTTATTTATTATCACGGTAATACTGTCTCACATAAAAACAACATGGAGTAATAGCTTAGCTGTTGCATCTGATTCAGAGCGTAAAATTTACCGACGACCCGAAAATCCCAAGGAAATCCTCTCCTGTGCGTATCGATTTCCAAACCTCGTCAATGCAAATAAGATCGTCAATTTACGATCACGTGGCCCTTTGCGTCTATAAAACAAAGGCAAGGGAAGAGAAATGTATTATCTAAGATTCATTCAGCTGTCACTTTATCATCACACGAGATAAGTTAATTACACATCAATCCCTTCTGGCTGAAGGGACCCCTGGAAAGGGCATATGTCCCTTATAAAGATTATCTTAATTACATTAGGTAAGGACCGGAATGATGAAAGAGACGGAGATATACGAGCTGCTGGTGTGGAAGAGAGAAAGGAATGTGGGTCCGATTTCAGGATGGCTTTTCGGTGTGGTATTTCAGCCACGGTTGGAATACGCAATTAACTGAAAACTAACTGGAAACGGAAGTATGTTCGGTGGAGTGTTAATAATAATATTTGATATTATTCCAAATCTGGTTTGTCTGTAATTTTGTTATAGCTAAACTATTGGTGAATTTAGATCATATCATTGTGGTACAAATCTGTATCTACAGATTTGTAGATATCTTTACATATAATAACTGAATACTATTTCGCAAGATCTATAAAGCTTTGATAGTAGTTACAGTGCCAGTTTTAAATAGAATGAAAGAGAAAAGGAAAAGTCTCGTACTTTTCCTAGTACTAGGCAAGGCGACTTGGGCCTTTGGTAATATCAAAATTGAAAATGAAAATTGTTTATTTCGTTTCACAAAATACAGAACACAAGGTAAAGTTGGGACCTTCTAGTAAGCATTAAATATTCTCATTAATTCCTTTTTATTACTACCTTCGGTTTGCTTCTCCAGTTCATTCCAGTGCATCCAAAGGTTGTCTGAAAAGATCGGCGTGAGCGATAGGACCGCCGTTAGTACTGATATCTAGATTTAAGTCCCTTGTCTTATTATTCCTCGTTTAAGTTTTGTGTACAATAAAGAATTATAAATAAATAAATATGCCTGTAGCAGAAAATCCTGCTCTTTCATAGCAAATTATATAATAGTAACAAAAATTGTGATGTACAAAATAAACGACATTTAATACATTACTACATTTAATATTACTAATCAAACAAGACAGGATCTGAAAGCCGTCTCTTTTCGTTAATCTGTGTGAAGGAGGGGCATCGCTCCGGTACAAAAGGGCCATTCGTGCCGTAAAAATTATCGATACGTCTTCAAGTGTTAGACGATTTACAAAATACAGTAAATACAGTAGCAATTCAGTCACAAGATTTTTTTATAATTTAATCCTTAGTACATAATGAAATAATGTGTTACTTCGTCAAAGTAACATATCTCTTTTAAACCCACTCGTAACTTTTGTAATAATCGCGATATTGTAAACTGGTTTTAAAAAGAACAACAATAGAGTTTCTTGCCCGTTCTTCTCTAGTGAAAACCGTTTTCCAACCGGGTGGTAGTAAAAAATAACGAATTCTTAATAATGTTGAACATTTTAATGGAATGAATAAATTATTTTCATTTTCATTATCATCTGGTTAGACAATATGCAACATAGCCGCTCCTAACCACCCATTAAAATCGCATTTATAATTAAAATTAAAAAACAAAAGATCAAAACACTGTGACAAAACTATTTATACAAACTGCAAGCGAACGTAAAAACTGGATGCAAAATGGCATTTCCCGCCAGCCCACATTAGCACGCAGTGGACATCGGCTCAAAGTCTGGTTGTCAATGAGATCAGAATTAAAAAAAAAACAGCGCTGAAACGAAAAAATGTCGCTACATTCAGCGGCTTAAATAAATCGGATTAAAACAATACGTACACATTGTGCGGAAACTTCGGTAGTTCGCACACCTAATCACGAAGCTATAAACGATATTATTTTATAAAGGTTACATATATTTAATATGGTTATTTAGTTGTAAATGCAAGACAAAGAAATATGTTTTAAAAGACACTGTGGCTTAATTAAAATCAACACGATCCCAGCTTCCAATATACACTGCAGCTTTCTCACGATTCTACGAACGGTAATTTATCTAACTCCGGTTTCGACAGTAATTCAATTTAAAAAATAGTGAGGGATACAGATCATGAAAGGAAAACGAACAAATCTATATCAATAGCACGATGAAAATATATTAAGTATTGATAATATTTAAAAATATAAATTTATTACATAAACACCTTTTTCCGAGAGGGGGTAGGCAGAGGTGCAACCAAGACACTCACGTTTTGCCTCGTCTGTTCCTGCCCATGATGTGATAGGGGGCCAGCCTATCGCCATGTCGGGCATAAATTACTGACTTCGGACTAATAAAGAACAAAATAATCCAATTTCACCTTGCCCGACCCGGGATTCGAACCCGAGGCCTCAACTTTATAAGCATGATGTACAACTACGACACCGAAGCAGTAATAAATATTGATTACAGCAATTATTTTTCGTAAACAAAAGATGTACAGTGCCAAGAAAAATTTCGATCGCTTTTGTATCGCTTCGCTTCGTCGCCCAGGTGTGTATAACACTTAACCGGGTTTTCGCAGCATCCCGAGCCATTCTATTACAGTTGAAATACGATATTTTGGACTAAATCCCTTTCACGCTTTAAGCGAAATTTCTACGTGTTTCAGTTAAATAATTTAGCTTAGTAAATTTGCTGTTTTGTTACTATTTCTCATATACGAGTATTATGAGTGGGCAAGTGGTCATGTTTTGTTAATTAACAAATGCTATATAAGAGAAACTATTTTATTAAGTCAACTTTCATTTTTGAAGAATATTCGTTTAATAATATGAATTTCACAACTAATACAACTTGGTACATGTATTAATTCAATTCATACACTGTATTTTCGGTCAGATCAAGACACCATTTCCCATCAATTTCCCATTGATATTTTCACAAATGCAGAAAATGCAAAAAAGAATATTTGAAAATTTCAAATGCTGGATGCAGGCTGCCTCCAACAAGTCACTGTGGAAATTATTAGGAGAGGCCTATGTTTAGCAGTGGACTTCCTTTGGCTGATGGATGGATGATGGATGATTTTCACAAATTAAGCATCATTTACTTATTTAAATATACTCGTTCGTATCCAATCAATCAATCTAATCCATCAGCCAAAGGAAGTCCACTGCTGAACATAGGCCTCTCCTAATGATTTCCACAGTGACCTGTTGGAGGCAGCCTGCGTCCAGCCACATCATTCAAATATATAAATGGAATAACATTTTGTTCTTATCAATCGATCCGTAGTAAATAGACATTTTATAAAAGACAAAACCATTAATTACTTTCTCAGCCCAGCTATCTACAAAGGCGCATCTGTTCCTTCCGAGATGTAATCTCATCCGTGCGTTCGCATGACAGTGATCAGGAGAGCTCAGCGTATACTGGTTCTTGAAGCTAATCAATATCTTAGGCTTTTGGCACCAAATGGTAGTTGCTACCGAAGTTACTGTTAATAATATTCTGTACCGTACTGTATTAGGCCATTGTCGCCCACGACTTAGCACGGAGTTCTCTACAATCGAGAGTACGATTGAGATGGGTTAGGTCAAAGTCCATTACGCTAATCTAGTACAAATTGTCGGCCTCTATCTTGTTAAGATCTATATAATTATTTTTATTTATTTAATATGCTTAAAAAAGATACATGATTGTTATGTAGGTTATTTAGGTATTGGTATGTAGGTTTCTTCACGATGTTTTCCTTCACCGTTAAAGTGCGTAGTAGTTCACAATAAACACATGGCTCCAAAAAGCCACAGGTATGTCCTGAGATTCGAACCAGCGACCACTGTTTTGGCATCTGATCCTGTCCGTTATCAACAGTCCACCACGCACTAAATACGCAGATCCAAAAGTCGTCGAATATCCGAGATTTCGTAGCGTTGTGTACGGCCTTACAAGGCGTGTAATTCTGTCTTATCTCTTATCACTGGATGCCTAGGGCTGTTCCTCTAAGTGGATATAATACGTGATTCTTAGGACACGTTCCCATTGGCTTTGATGTTTCATAATGAGGGAAAGGTAGACGGTTATTACGGTAACGTTGTTTACATTGCGAAGATTTCTTGTTTGATTAGATTCTCTTAATACTTAGTACTTTTGAATTGCTTCCAGCTATTAAATAATAGTGAACATAAATAAACTCACGCCTTTTTCCCGAAAGGGGTAGGCAGAGGTTCCCTTGGTAACAACCAAGACACTCACGTTTCGCCTTGTGTGTTTCGTCCCACAATGTGATAGGGGGCGAGAGCCTTTCGCCATATCGAGCACAATTTCCTGACTCCGAGCTGATAATGAATAGAAAAATCCAATATCACTTTGCTGGACCCGGGATTCAAACCCGAGACCTCAGCTTCGTAACCGTACCGTGGTACAATTACGCCGCCGAGGCAGTCGACAGTGAAAGATTGAAATAGTTTAATTTTTTTACGAATTTTATCACGGATTTGATTTTTTTTTTAACTTCCCGACGTTTCGATCACTTCGCAGCTTTCGTGGTCACGGGACGGACTCAAGTCGAGATAAAATACTTAAAAAATAGTCTTATTTCAATGTGTAACATTCGCGTATATCTAAAACAACATTATACACTGGAAGATCTTTACAGATAACGTTTAAAAATACGGCAAAAATTAATTTTTGTATCCGTAATAGTCTACGGCACGACAATAACCACTGGAGACCTCTGCAATCGAAAGTTGAATTGAAAAAGCATGACACGTCTCATGTTGTCAATATCAGAAGCTGCGTATATTTTAACCAGCTCTGACATATAAACAAATTGATCAGATACACTTTTGACAGCCTCCGTGACGTAGTTGATAAGACGCCGACTGTGAAACGAGAGGCCGCGGGTTCGATCCCCGCACAAATGTTTGTGTGGCCCACAAATATTTATGTCGGGTCTGGGTGTTTGTGAGACCGAAAAGTCTCCCGTAGCTTTTGATACCCACAACACAAGACTCGATCTTATTGTGGGATTAGTAGGGTAATTCACGTAATTGAATAAGTTCAGTTGCAGTGCAGTTGCAGTTAAGTTTCGATCAAAACAGACCTTTTCGTATTATCGTAATTTTGACAACCGCTGTCAAATACGCTCGCGTCAAGTCTGCGTCACGCGAGCGGTTTAGCGTATTCTACTACTGCGTGTTTTATGTGCGTAATTCGGATCGCAACTTGATCGGTATTCACGTGTAAGCTTCTTGCATACAACTGACGTACAGTTGACGCGCAGCACCCGCGCAGTTTACGCATAGCTTAGGTGCAGTTCACGCGCAGCTAAACAATTACGAGTATATCATTTTGCACTAAGACGTAAACTTAATTGCAACTGCACCGCAACTTGATCGGCGTGTCAAAAAATTACGTGAATTACCCGACAGGACTATGTGTGTGACTGTTGCGTGTATTATTATTATTAAAAACTTTTGTTCGATTACTCCTCCCTTTAATTTATCAATCAATTCCCTCAAACATTTTGAAAAGTAAAGTATACAAAAAAGGCTAAACACATTTCCGAAGGCCAACATAAAATTGAAACTGAAGACAAAATATTTTTCAACTTGAGTGTAGGTACTTTGCCTTTTAAAAGAATCTTGTTAAGCCTAACCCTTTTAGGGCAGCGTGATTATAATGTTAAAAGGCCGTAGTGACCAGAGGGTGGGCAGTAATTATGTAAAAACGTCCCCCATTAATGTGAAAGGGTTAAAAGTCACACCTGTTGCCGCTATTGCTCTTACAAGGATTGAATTTTTATAAGGGAATGTTTATTCTACGGGTTAGGATCAGGTGTAGACGTCCTAAGTTTTAAGTAATTGATGACGTCTAGTACTCGTAATCCAACTAAACTAATAGGCACCCGAATAGGTTCTCGAATGGAGGCCACGAAGCGGAAAGCGCAGCGTGGGACGTCCACCCACTAGGTGGTCAGACGACCTGGTAAAGGTCGCGGGACGTCGCTGGATGCCGGCTGCCTCCAACAGGTCACTGTGGAAATCATAAGGAGAGGCCTATGTTCAGCAGTGGACTTCTTTTGGCTGATGGATTGGATTGATGTTTCATACTTTTCAATTTTGTACAGACAACTCACACGATTTCAATAATATTTTCGGTAAAACCACAATTCCATGGTTTTACAGTCTATTTTATGTTACTACAAGTATTTCTATTGCCAACTCACACTAGGCCAGCGTGGTAGACTATATTGCCTAACCACTCTCAATCGTACTCTCGATTGTAGAGGAGGGCGTGCCCTGCAGTGGGACGTATATGGGCTGATACAGTACAGAACAAGTATTCCTTGCAGCTTCACTCGCATTAATAAGTTTTTCTGGGATAAAACTACCGCTATACAATTAGTGGGCTACAAAGTACCCTTCCTCGATAAATGGACAATCGAACACAAAACTGTTTTTTCAATTCGAACCACTAGTTTCTGAAATTACTGCATTTAAACAAACCGTACAGCTATTTTAATTATTATAGATTTGATTTGTTGTTTTGTATCAGCCTATATACGCCCCACTGCAATGCATGGGCCTACTCTACAATCGAGAGCACGATTGAGAGTGGTTAGGACAAGTAGTCCACCACACCGGCCTAGTGCGGGTTGGCGGACTTGACATACCATCTCATCATCAGAAGTTCTTGCAAAATCGCTATGAAATGCAAGTTTCGTCACAATGTTTCCCTTCACCGTTATAGTGCGTGGTGATTACGTATCAATACACACATGACTCCAAAGTCAGAGGTGTGCCCTGAGATTTGAACTTGCGACCACTGTGAACATATAGGCAGCCGCGTCTGGTCCGTTGCCAACAGGCCACCACGCCCTTAAATACGACGGAGTTTTTTGATTTGATAGTAATTTTAAAGTGTCCACGAATGAAATCGATGGTTCCTGTGTGCATTTAGGAGTCACAAACGCTAGTCGCGAGCGAGGTCCATTAACACCGCTTCACCGTGCAGTGACGCTTTGCTAACGTAAGCGTTTGTCCGTTTGATGAATTGAAAGGGAGTTTTGTGTTTTGAAAGCAGTTTGTGCCGGATAGGGAATATTTTCTTACATAAATAATACAGCAGACAGCCTCCGTGGCGCAGTTGGTTAGATGCCGGCTGTAAAGAGAGTCCGCCGGTTCGATCCTCGCACAGAGACAAATGTTTATGGAACCACAAGTATTTGTGTCGGGTCTGGGTGTTTGTGAGATCGTAAATTCTCTCTTAGTTCCTGATACCCTCGACACAAGACTCGATCTTAGTGTGGGGTCAGGACAATGTATGTGACTGTTGGGTGTATTTATTTATTTAATAAATTTCATTAAAATCAATCCTAAAAGTTACATTGGGTATTTTCGTAATTCATTTAGTCGGAACCAATGTGTGATTTCATTGATTTCAAACTTATTGTTTATCTATTTTTATTCGATGCTTCACTTTTTTTTAATTTAATGAGCATTTGTTTATTGTTATATTTGTTCAATTATTGATATTTTTCTCTCTCTTTCATACCGCAGATGTTTACATACAACGTACGATGGGATTAGCATGTGTTATTTCAGTACAAAAGTCCCTTAAAATCGGATAATAAAGCCATACGCCGTAAAGGAAATAAGAGAAATTTGTGTACGCAATACGCAACATGAACTATTAGAAATATACTGTGCCCGTCAATAATCGCGCTCTATTGAGCCCGGTCTCTCTCCAACCGAGCCCGATTGAGGGCTTTGCCTTAATCCACGCTGACCTATTGCAAGTTGGCGGGTTTCATATGTCATAGAACTTTCCGTATGGTAGGCAAGTTTCCACACATTTTGCTTCATTAAAGCGCGTGATATACATACATGAACTCACGCCTTTATCACCAAAGGGATAGGCAGAGGTGCGACCAGGGCACCCACGTTTCGCTTTGTGTTCCGTCCCACGATGGAGCACGAGCAAGTCCTGGTTGTACCTCTGCCTACCCCTTCGGTGATAAAGGCGTGGTTTTTATGTATGTATGTATTTTGCCCCTAGACTTATAGTCACATATAGTCCCTTTGTCGTGCCAGCAAAAAAATCTAGTTCATACGTTCAAATTGTGAGGGTAGTGCTGATTATTTTTGGCGTAATTATGCCGGCCGTGGAGAGCTCGCAACCTCCACACGGCTCTTGACCTCGTTGGACAAATTTTGGCATTGTGTTGTGTGTACTTTCTTGTTTTATAAGGTTTTTTCATATGTTTATACGTTATTGGAGTTGTTATGATATATTATAAATATTTTATGTATCTTAAAACAATTTTCCTTTCCCCAAATTGGTCACGTGACAGTAGGTAAAGATGTAAGTCGTGAGCTTTCTCGATTCGAGTCTCGGTTCGAGTCCCAGTTGGGTAAATCCACTGAATAGGTTTATGTATTTTGGTTTGGTAAACCGTGTACAGTACACATAATATGAGTTGCCTCGGAGTATGTGAAGAACCAACCCGCATTAATCTTGCCTACATGGTTGTCTAAGCCCTTTTCATTCTTAGAGGCCTATGACCAGCAAAGGGATATACAGGGTTATTTTGATTTTAGTGTTCAAATTTTGAGAAGAGGTTCAGAATCATGAAGACAATCCATTAGTAAAATAAAATGATTTCTTTTTAAAAATGTTTCATAATTTTTATCCTCACCAAACAAAATACTAAGGCAATACACACGACTCTAATAAACCCATTGATAAACTATACGATATGTATGTATATACACGTGGGCGCGCGTCTGTGTATTAAAATGACCGACAACTGTGCTTATAGCAGATGTTGAGTACAATTTAAAATTAATTAGGATTTGAAATGGAAATAAATGACTTTTTACGTGTTTATTTGAATATTTTAAACTATTCCTTAATCAGTAATATACTCTTCAATTCAATAATAAAAATGTTCGGCCGCTGAATAATAACACTGTATATCGGTTAATATTAACACATCAAATTTTACATCAAACTACCAGTTTAATTCGTATCTTATCAGATAATCAAGATCTTTCGCACTGCAATTCATCACGGGGACAAACAAACACTTTGTCATAACGTCAACAAGCGTTTGTCATTCGGAACGATTCCAAAGTAATTGCTTGCTTTCCAATTATTCGCAATCGTAATAAAATTGTGTTGTTTTTGGGATAAAATATTGGTATAAAAATCATTTATTGTGTAGGAATATAAAATTTATGCTTCAATCACTTTATTGTATGTGCGGTTATACGATGTTAAAATTACTATTTCTAGATGATTTCCAAGCAATTAGCTCAATCCAAAGGTATTTAAATAAGACAAAATGATCAAAAATAATTGTGTCTATACATAAAAAGGCCATGCGTTTTGGTAGGTATACCTTCTTAACTCCTTATTGTAATACTAGCAACCTACCTCACTTTGCCGAGTTCTATTCTATACGGTCTCTATTCCCATATAATTGCCTATTCCACCAGCAAAATACACCAAATAAATAATTATTTTTACTAAATTATCCTGCCCTGCACTAAAATCCGATACAGGCTGAAGCCAAAACTTAACACACTTTTTCTTTGGTTTTCCACCATCGTTTACCCTACCCAAACATATTTTTTTATGATGTACTAAGATGTTACACATAATTTTAATAACGAACCAGCCTTATGACTAATGTCAGTTTCTGTATCAGCTCATATACGTCCCACTGCTGGGCACGGGCTTACTCTACAATTGAGAGAATCGATTGAGAGTGGTTAGGGCATATAGTCCTCCCCGCTGGCCTAGTGCGGCTTGGCGGACTTACATACCGTAGACTTTTTTTATGACTAATAAGTTATTTAAATCTAACCTAAATGTCTAATGAGACCATTATTAAGAATATGTCCCGTAACACTTTTTTTACTGTCTCTATTAAGGGGAAGACACAAAGTCCGCGTGTTCTTTTTCACCAGCACTCACTGCACTTCGTTGCCCTAACTGTTGATTGCACTAACTAGAAATTGTCCTTTTCAATCTTCTCACTAATGCCCCCTTTACATGGGGAGAGTGTCTCGCCTCAAAGATACGATTATCGTAAGGATATAAAAAAGCTGCATCGTGTAAACGGTTGTCAGAAAATGATAATCTATGGCAGTTATGTCATGCGATAATCGCATACGATTCTCGCCGCGAGAAACTCCTCGCGAGATGGCGCTTAAGTCAGTGCTATCGAGGAGCTGGATTGCCTCGACGTTCACAGAACAAAATGCACCAAATAATTATTACCTACAATAGAAAAGCATTTGATATTCCCAAGCGATTTCCTGAATACAGCTGTATTTGGGTCGGTGTTTGAATGAAAAATTCACCATGTGAGCACTGCGCTAAGAGTCTCATATCTCGGACGCCGAGCGACATCGATTCTGCTAATCCTCGGCGCTTGCAGAGGGGTTCTATTGGTTATGCGTTATCGGTTGATTCATGATTGGGTATTTTTTATCAGACATTTTGAGTTTTAAGTAATTTCTTCAGATAGTATTAAGACCTTATTCATAGACATTTAAAACTTATGTTACTTATCGAATAGTGTGTCTGTCCCTTTCGAACGACTTTAGAATTCAGTTTGAGCGAAGAAGACAAAACATTCGATAACTAAAATAGATTTTAAATCTGACCATGAATAAGGACTAGTCTCTAGCTATGCCACAATTCTGGCTAGATCAATTGTTTCTTCACGCTTCGTTTAAAGTACTCAAAATGACATAAAGGTCATATAACACCAAAGGTTAATTTAAAATAAATGCTTCCAAAGCTACCATACAAGACGTATACTCTGCCAAACTTAGAGACAGAACCTGATAGCAATTAGCGAGAGGCCGAATAGCAACCGCATTGGAAATAGGACTCTCTTCATTGAGCTGGTCTAAGACATGCCATAAAGGGTTTTAGATAAAAGCCTTTAGAGCCTCTATTTGTGTATCTAGCACACTCGCCACTGCAAGCTCTTGTAAGATCGACAGCACGCATTTCAGTACTGCACTGAAGCTTGGTGAGTGTTTGGGAATGTCTAACTCATATTTAACCGGAAATTCAATCAATCATTTATTAAAAAATTGTGCCCGATATTGCATAGGCTAGCCCCCTGTCACATCGTGGGACGGAACACACAAGGCGAAAGCCGGGTGTCCTGGTAGCACCTCTGCTTAACCCTTCTGTGAAAAGGGCGTAAGTTTGTGTATGTTATATGTATGCCAACCCGCACTAGGCCAGCTAGGTGGACTATATATATATTTTTTTTTTTTCTCGCGGGGAAAATCCCTTTACGGACCATCCCACCCCCGAAGGGGCGAGGGTGTGTCGGACTCACCGGCGCCTTCCGAGCCCAGCGAAATGTTGTGCCGCCCGTGGATGTGGACGGGCGGCCGCTGGGTCGGGTCCCTACCATAAGCTACGCGCCGAAATACCGACTAAAAACCCCGCGTCGGCCACCATCGGTGCACTTGAGAGACGGCCCCGGGATACCGATGAACGGACGCGCCAGGACCGCCTCTTTGTGCACCGCCGCTTTAGCGACGCGGCGAATGACGCGTGTAGCGTCACGTCTCGGGGGCCGCCAAGGTAGGGACGGCGGCCCCGCGTGGCCTCTGCGGCGCCGGGTTAGTTGTTGTCCCGGCGCCTCCTACGTCTCCTGTGGCGACGAGCGGGATCGGTCTGCTCCCGATCCCGCTCAGCGCTCTCCTTCTGCGACATGACACGTTCGCAGAAGGAGAGCATGGCTCGCCACGAACTCCGGCTGCCGACCATGGCGGCGACCACGGCCGGCAGCGAAAGGTCACTTCCCACGACCGCGATGAGAGCGCTGCGCTCCTCGTCCCAGGCTGGGCACTCCTCCAGCGTGTGCTGGGCCGTGTCCTCACGGCAGTTGCCACAATGGTGGCACACGGCGGACTCCTCCGCTCCGACTATACGACACAGGTACGCACCGAAGCAGCCGTGCCCGGTGAGCACCTGCGTCAGCCGGTATGTCGGCGCACCGTGGCGCCTGTCCAGCCACTGTTCGAGGACAGGTCGCACTGCCGCGACGGTCCTCGCACCAGCACTAGGGTTCTCCAGCCTGGAACGCCACTCCTCCACAGCGGTCCTGCGGAGGGAGGCCAACATGGCCTCGACCTCTCTGGGGACCAACCTCTGCCCACGCCCGGACGCCTCCTCTCGCCGGAAGAAAGCCGACGAGAGGGTCTTAGCGTCTAGCACCCAGGGCAGAGTTCCCGCCAATACGCAGGCTGCCTCGTGCGAGACCGTGCGGTAGCCCCTGATTATTCGCTGCGCCACCATGCGCTGCGGACGATGCAGCAGGCGGACGCAACGATCGCCCAGGGACTCGGCCCAAACGGGACACCCGTAGAGGGCCATGGCCCGCACGACTCCAGCATAAAGATTTCGGCAAGGGATGGTGGTGGACTATATGGCCTAACCCATCTCAATCGTACTCTAGCTTGTAGAGGAGGCTCGTGCCCTGCAGTGGGATGTATCTGGGCTGATACAGTACAGTAAAGTTATGTATGTTACATGTAGTTATTAAAAATAAATCAATTGGATCTAAATGGTATAATTTACACTTTATCTAGACAGCATTATACTTACCAATAAGTGTTACCATTTTGCCGTATTAAAAAGACTATTCAAGATTAATCAAAACAAAAACTCACGCATGCCTCGGTGGCGTAGTGGTACTACGGTACGATTGCAAAGCTGAGGTCTCGGGTTCGAATCCCGGGTCAGGCAAAGTGATATTGGATTTTTCTATTCATTATCAGCCCGGAGTCAGGAATTTGTGCCCGATATGGCGATAGGCTCGCCCCCTATCACATCGTGGGACGGAATATACAAGGCGAAACGTGGGTGTTTTGGGAGCACCTCTTCCTACCCCTTCTGGGAAAAAGGCGTGTGTTTATGCATGTATGTAAAACTCACGCATAGAATTACCTAACCTGGAAATTAAACCCAGGGCTTCACATTTCACAACCATTATCTACTGCTCTACATAGAGGGTATAGCAACGTTCTTAACAAACACAATTTCAACCCTTATTCCACTATTTGGTCTAATTCCTTAGTTCTTAGTCGCTAGTCCATTTAGGCCTAAAACTAGACGTAATTAGGTTAGGCAGACCGTTATTAAGCGATTCTCGATTTCGTATTTACACAGGGAATTGTGTTGAAGCGCTATCTTTGCTCTTGAATTATGAAAATTAATTGATAGGTAGAATTGTGAAATAAAAGATAATTAGGGTAAAATACACTAAGCCTTGGACTATTATAGGAATAGGACGGCTAGACTGGGGTGGGATTGCTATCAAACAAAACCGACGTGAAGCGACGCTTTGCTGATGTGTTTCGCTCGGTGAATGAGAATGCAGTAGGACCAATATCCCTATTCTCCCTCCGTGCTTTTTCCTTTGCTTTCCTCGTTAGTTGAGTCATTAGCGCGTTTGCTGGACTTGTGCCATCAAAAAAATTGATCCTTCTCGATTTCAGGAGTTATTCGAGAGGTCTTCAGGTTTATAAACAACTATTATGACATAACACATACATACATAAACTCACGTTTTTTCCCAGAAGGGATAGGAAGAGAGGCCACAATGTCACCCACATTTCGCCTTGTATGTTCAGTTTCACGATGTGATAGAGGACGAGCCAGCGGCCACTATTAGGCAGAAATTCCTGACTCCGGGTTGATAATTGATTAAAAAATCCATCACTTTGCCCAACCCGGTATTCGAACCCAAGATATAACACCCCTTCTAAAAATACTGGAGGAATATTGTTAAACACCAACAGCCGAATGTTGCCAGTTAAACATGACAGAATAGTTTTATCTATCTGGATCCATTTTCCGGGCGGATACATAATCCATCTTATTTATCACGACCATAAATTCAGGATAAACAAAACGCAGACAAATACTAGGCCGTCAACCCCAGTCTAGATCCAAAAGACTGTGTAACTGTCACTTTAACAATACTTGAAAGGATTGCCCGTTTCTGTGCCAAAAATCTTTACATACTAGAATAATGTTTGGACGCGAGACGCTTAGCTAAGCCGAAAATACATTGCTACAGTATTTCATACAAATGTGAGTGGAAGGATTTGTTATATTCTTTGGAGTGGCATTTTTTTTTATTACCGCAGTGACTTTTGTTTTTTTTTTGTTCTTTTGGCTTTGCACGGTTTGTGCATACAGCCAGTCAAGTTATATTTTTGTCAAATTCCCTAAAATTGGGCGAAAGTGTTTAAATATACCCCATCGTCTGTCATTGTCCGTCAGTTGGTCCATAGAATTCCCCATGTTATGCTTTAGTAAGGTGAAGGCTACCTTACCAAAACTTCTGATAAAGCCCAGCGAAAAAACGAATTAATCACATAAAACACTCTAGTTTAACCGTCACTTCACCTGTGCACCTTTATAGAACTATATTGAATCAAATGCCTTCTACCATATGCAATAAAACTCTAAAATGCAGCAAATTTATGAAGATAAAACGAGAACTATATGTAATTTCTACGATTTTCCCGCTTTTTGTCTTTTTTTAATCGAGTTGAGGCAAAGGCGTTTAGACACGGCCTAACAGTTACGTTTTAGGCGAAGGCATTGTTGACATACAGCTTAATAGGTCTTAATTATTGTAGAATATTTTGCAGTGCATATTTATTCCTAATTCCTATAAATTATAATTGATCTTCTTTTAAATCAATTTATGCAAAGGCAAAGTTTACACACATAAAAATTAAAATTTAAACACATTAAAATTTAAAACTGTGAAATAGTTTGTAAAGCCGTACGGTCCTGTGTACACTACATGAAGAACAGTAGATAATTATCAAGACTAATATTAAAAAATGCAAAATATTTTCAACTCCAATTAATTTAACTTTATGATTGATTGTTGCAGGTTAAAGACAAGTTATACATTCCCGGAGACTAGCTGAGCTCAATGCTCGATGTCATTTAAATGTGTCACTGTTGATCTTGGCTTACAGGAGTTGCAGTGGCTGGTGTGAGGACGGGACAGTCTCCAGTCAGCAAGACTGATGTAGATGAAATATACTGGCACGTCAAAGTGGCTACAATGCCTGATTTAACTGGTAGCAAATCCAATAACCCTGCCCAAAGATAACCATCTATTCAAATTTCGAATATAATTTTACCAGCTGCAATATTTTTTACAAAAAACATTCGAAATTGTTTATGCAATGTTACGCTTCCATTTTCAAATATCCCGCAGCAATTTGTTTTCAAAACTCAGCCGTTGACGAATACGGGCTATTTTATTTTTCCACTTAAATCCTTTATTTAATTGCTCGAATTAATGTTTTTTTAAGCAATTTGCGGCCTGTATGGATATTTGCGAAACGCAGCGGTGTGAATGTAATTTAAATGTTTGTCGCTTTAGTTGGATTGTCACGTGTAGTTATTCAAAATGATAGTTTTTTTAGATAAAATGTGGTTATTGTGTACACGATTACTATACAGGGTATATCAAGACTGCTACCGAAAACGAAGCCAGGTGGTAGTTTTAGTTACTTCAAACACAATGCAATTAAATTTTTTGCAAAAAAGCGACGACTTTTTTTTATTTCCTATCATCATATTAGGGTGGTCAATACTTACATTTTCCTAAAAAATAATTTACACCCTTTAATTTTTAAAGACGCTATAGTACGCAAGGCTTTAAATTATGATCTTGGCAAATACTGCGGATTTACCATCCAAACACAATATTTAAAACATTACAAAACAAATTCGTCGCGTGTTTTTGCAAAATTTTTAGTTGCATCGTGTCTGTACTCACTAAAACTACCACCTGGCTTCGTTTCGGTAGCAGTCTTGATATAACCCTGTTTATTAAGTACATTACCGATGGAAGTAGATTATTCGTCCTCTAGCCCTCAGTAACCTTATACATCAAAAGATACGAAATCTACAAAAAATCTAAAAAAAAATATCTAAGTTCTATACGATTTTATTAAATTTCCTACGTTTATTGCTCTTGAACAACGAAGCATATTGTTTACGTATGTTGTCACGTTCGATCAATGTTTGATAACGTGTATTTAAACCAAATTAAACGAGTCAAATTAACATGTTATCCTACAGAGACATCGATAGTACTCTTAACGAACGATGAATACTAAATATTATAATTTACTAAGAAATTAAATCAACTTGTAACATTTTTAGATAATAATCACTGTATTGTAAACTGGTTTTGAAAAGAGCAACACTAGAGTCTTGCCCGTTCTTCTCTAGTGAAAACCACTTTCCGAACCGGGTGGTAGAATAAAAATATGACTGAATCTAAATGATGTTGAACATTTTTACAGGATCAATAAATTATTTTCATTTTCATTGCCTGTATTTATGTAGTTAATTTGTTTGAAACATACATACTAATAAATATGTAATGCAAATTAATAATTAAGAATTATTTAAAATTCTGTTAAACATACTTAAAGATTTTGGAATATTTATAACGTAGAGGAGGGTGCGCTGTCATACATTTGCGTCTTCAAACACGTACATATGTAATTTCTTTTTTGTAATGTTGGTAGCGCTGATATATTTGTGAAAATACAACAAACTGCTATAAATTCCGTTAGTAATCCAAAGTATATTTAGGTATTTTCCGCATGAAAAGAGTTTGCGTAGAATTCAATAACTCTAAACAATTTTTTTTTTATTTTTCTTTTTCAAGCAATTCATGCATGTTGGTCTGGCTGTCAAATGTCAGCCAATAGGAGGGCACAGTAAGGTGAACCGGCACCACCATTTTTATCTACCTTTTTGAAGCACCAGCGCTCTCTCTATATTATTAATACTCTAAGGGTTAGAGCTATGTATGTAATTACTTATGTATTTATTAATAATATTATCCACATTAAATTCCTAAATCAACTAATAAATTACATTGTTCTAAACCAAAATTAATTGCAACAAAATGATTTACATTCACGCATTTAACGAGAATAATTACATTTACACAGACATAACTCATAACATTCCGAAACGCATTCGAAATTTAAATTTGAATCGGGCATTCCACGGCCAGTCCCTGAAATATAAAACAAAATTACGGATTAAAAGACTAGCAGCCTGTCTGTAATAATAAAACCCAAGAAAAAAATGCTAACCACAAGTCCATTTGCTGAATATTTTGTGTACTCGGCCGTCCATACCGCTCTGAAGCCAGTCTGTTAGGCCGGTAATATAGTAAAGTGAGCTAAAAATATTGTTTGGAAGGGACCACCGCTTCTATATTGTTCATTTGCAGGCCTTGCTAAACGTGTATTAAGGAGCAGGGTATGTTTTATAGAAGGCAGCGGGGAGCGAAAAATGCGTTATGTTTTTTTAGGATTGTTCGTAAAATATCAATGTAAACTAGATGGCCAAATGAAATATAAATAGTTTCAAAGGTTCAAAATAAATGTTTGTATGATCAATACAGGAAAATGTTTTGAGTCTGGGTGTTGAAAGATCAAAAAAATAAATTTCACGGCTTTATATTTGGGATTATAAAAGTTATTTATTTATTAACGCTTTATATACATAGTATACAGGCGGACTTAATGCCTGGGGCATTCTCTCCCAGTCAACCTTTGGGTCGTGAAGAGAAATCAAGGTAGGCGCCAACTAAATAAAAAAAGTAATTTATTACAAATAAATGAAATTAAAGATAAAAATAATATTCTAAAGTATCTTTATACTTTAGAATATTTTTTTTCCTTTACAATAACAAACCGTAATGAACTTTTCCTTTAATGTCAGGATAGAGAAAAATAGAAATTCATAGTTCTGACTATCTACGACATACTATCGGACTATAAAATTAATTATTACTACTTCAATGTATCCAACATCATTAAACAACATAAAAACCAGCAATTAACCCTCCACGTCCAAAATAGCAAAACAAATATCTTTTAGATAATTTAATACGATCCAGGCACGCATTCTCCAAGGCATGTAAATGACACTTGGGCAACTTTTTGCCCGCCGGCGTCAGATTCCGAGTTTAGAACTCTGTTTTAACCCTTACTAAAGTTTCGAGTGTGGGAAATAGGATGATGGGCCTTATCGACCCCCAAGTAATTCAAGTGCAAAATGTTCTTTTAGGAAATTGGAGACGGGCTACGTGCTTCGTAATTATCGTCTTTATTTGGATTACATGTTATTATGGAGTGTTAAGGGGTTAGAGTTGAAGGATGTTGTTCTTATTGCGTAAATTAAATGTGTATTTGAGTTGATAAAGACTTTTAGCTTGAAGTGTACAAACAGGGAATGCAGAAAGAGATAGCGTTGAATGAATCGGCCCGAGCAAGGTTGTATCACTAACAGGAAACCGACAAAGTGACAGCTTTAGTTAGTTTGTTAGTTTGTAAGCTGGCGTTCGCATGTCACTCAAGGTGACCGCTGAAAACCAGCGTTGCGCTGTAACAATAAGCTGAGTGGTCACCTACGTGTCACATTTATGCGACGTACAAACTCCCTTTTACTGTCTTTTTGTTGTTAGATATATATATAAATGTATCTTAAACGAGTGTGTGCGTCATCTTATTTGTGGCTAATAAATGAGTTTTCTTTCTTTCTTTCTTCTTTCTTTCTTTCTTTGTTGTATTTCTCTATTTAAGTGAAATTGCCGGAGGCCCAATTCCCTTTTCCTCTCGCCGTCCGTTACAATTTTGACAAGCTGACCATCCACATACGATCCTTTGACAGCCTCCGTTGCGCAGTTGGTTAGACGCCGCTAGGGCTGTCAAACGAAGCAACGTGGATTCGATCCCCACGCACCGAAAAAAACATGTGTGGTGCCCACAAGTACTTGTTTTGGGTCTTGGTGTTTGTAAGACCGAGAGGTCTATTGTATTGTATCAGCCCATATACTACCCACTGCAGGGCACGGGCCTCCTCTACAATCGAGGGTACGATTGAGAGTGGTTAGGCCATATAGTCCACCACGCTGGCCCAGTGCGGGTTGGCGGACTTTTACAAACCATAGAAATTTATACAAATCGCTATGGTATGCAGGTTTCCTCACGATGTTTTCCTTCACCGTTATAGTGCGTGGTGATTGACTATCAATACACACTGAGAGGTCCAGTTCCTGTGTATCTAAGTGTGGTCAGTAGTCAGTACTATGTTTAAGACTGTTTGGTTTATTTATGTTAATGGACGGCTGTAATTACGTACGGCCTTATGCATAGAGTTTTAAAACCATTTTAGTAAACGATTGCTTTGTTCCTTTCGAACGACTTATGAATTCAGTTTGAGCGCACGGGACAAAACATTGGATAGCTAACATAGGTTTTAAAACTGTTTATGAATAAGGCCGTTAGAATAAATTGTGTAGCTTGTTCATTTGGCGGATTTTTCTACGCTTCCCCCATCACTAAGTTACACCCCGATGGTGAATGATCCGCATAATTTTTGGGTCAAGTTGATATAGCGTCTCATGTTTTACGAGCAACACTATGATTTTCGTTTTAATCCATGTCCGCATGGGAATGCTCGCTGATTAATCTGTGTGATTTATTACGGAGAATATATTGTAGCTGAAGGGGATAATTTAGCTGAAGAGATGTGAGGGGGTGTGGAGGGTATCGGGTTCAAATTCTGTATATAAGCTTACAACTGTTACCTTGGAAGGGCAGATCTAGGTTGTCTATAGTGCCATTGTCCAAGGTTATTTTTCAAAATCTGACCAAATTTTTTTATTGATTTCAAGAAAATAATACTAGGAATAATATATGGTGGAAAATATTCAAATTTGCACGTAATAAGTCATTTATTTCCATTTCACAATTATTGTAATCAATGTTCAAATTACTGAACATCTGCTACAAGCACGGTCGCCGGTGATTTTTATACAGACGCGCGTTTTGGTGTGTAGTTTATCAATGGGCTTAAAATGAGGTCAACAATTTATAATATTTTGAAAAAAATAAATCATTGTGTTTATCTCATGGACTACGAGTATATTAATGATTCTGAACCTCGGTCTCGACTCGATGCACGGATCGAACCCGCGGCCTCTAGTTTCACAGTCAGCGTCTAACCCACTGCGCCACGGAGGCTTTCAAACACCAACGACAATCTACGTGAACAATCACAAGTCTTAAGCCCATTAGGTTATCGACCTGAGGTCGGCAGATGAGGTCATTCTAGCGTCTTGAGTGTTGCGCTCAGTAATATGATTGCAGCTGACGTGTTTGTGCTATTTGGACAAACGTTGGATCGTATTTGTCAAATGTCTACTGGTAATGGGTTAATGTTTGATGAGTGGTTAAATAGTGTAGGATTTTTTATTTTTTAAAATATATTTTCAAGATGTGATATTAATTTTATGCGAATTGCAGAAAATCTTTTTTTTACGACCGTCTTTCTTAAGTCAGATTTAGGGAAACGATAAATATTAAACATTTAGATATGTTTCACTTACATATTTCCATTAAAATAGTAATATTTTCAACACTCGAATGCCTCGGTGGCGCAATTGTACTACGCCATGATTGCAAAGCTGAGGTCTCGAGTTCGAATCCCAAGTCGGGCAAAGTGATATTGGATTTTTCTATTCATTATTCCCTCCCTATCGCATCGTGGGACCCATTTTTTTTTTTTTTTGTTCAAGAGGAAAAGCTATTAAGCTCCCCTTTTGTTGCCCCGGGGAGGTGGAAAGGGGTATGTCAGTGTCTCTGGCCTTCCAGCCTGGCACAATGCGGATTTGTGGCCAAGCTGGGTCCCTACCAAGCCTACGCCAGCATACTGACTAAAAACCTCTTGAAAACCGTCACACGCATTGTGGGCGGTACCGGACATCCCAGGGTGAAAGGCACCCCGATTTACGTCCGCGTGACCGCCCCGCGCATAACCATTTCTGGTCCTTCTTTGATGTGGGGCCCGGATGAACCCCACTTCCGACTATTTTTTAGCTGTTATGGGCGTCCGTGACAGAGACGAGGCACTGTCGTTCGCCTCAGAGCCGTTATAAGTCAGGGCGCACCGCCCCCGCAGTGTTCCCAGTGACTCTGATGGCCCCTTTAGGTCGCCTCTTACGACGGGCAGGGGATACCGTGGCAGAATTCTTACACCCCCGGACCACAGGGCGATGACCCATAAGGTAAAACGTAGGTGTACTGGTGCACCTCTTCTGGGATAAAGGCGTGATGTTTGTGTAAGTATGTAGTAAAGAATTACCTACCAACATACATTAAGTCAGATATATGCCTTCGACTCGAGTCTATCAATTTCGTCATTACGATCCCCCCCACTATTCCAAATTCACTTAATTACTACATAGAGTATAGCCTATATACACAAATGTCTATAACAGCCCAAAGAGCATACCAAAGCGTTGTTACACCACTCCCAAGAGACATAATAATAAATTACTCCATATTTAACCCATCCAAAATTAATTTACCGCCCATATCCTTCAAAATAACAAATACTCGACGTTTTACAGCACTCAATAAAAAACAGTATATACGCAATAATAACGCATAATGCGATGGAATAGAGCATAAATTACCGTGACGCGGTCTGTTTATGACGTCATAAAGTGGACGTCAACTATAGATAGTCGTTGATTGATGGTCTGTGTGTTTATTTACCGCACCATTTCATCCTTAAGGGCTGTCTTTACATTCAAGTGAAGTCGATGAGTAAACTGTGAAGAAATTGAAAGCTAGTATATTTTGTGAAGCCCTTTTATTTATCCCAAGTTGTTGGTATACTGGCAGGATAAAGTGATAAGTAATACCTGATGGTAAGTTTGGTGAAGTCTATACCGTCTATACTAGTATATACCGTTGGGAGAAGGATAACTATTACGCCGGCCTGCTCGAATTCTAGTATTCACAAGTTTATCTCGAAACGCGACATACTGTCGTGATTCGCTGAAATTAATTGTAATTCGAATTAAGAATTTCAATTAAGAATATTAAATTTGAATTAAGAATTTCATTTTACAGTTGCGTGATTTCCACCATTGTGTGAAATGGTCGCTGTCTAAGCAAATAAATAATAAATACACCCAACAGTCACATACATAGTTCTGACCCCACACTAAGATCGAGTCTTGTGTAGCGGGTATGAGCAACTACGAGAGACTTTTCAGTCTCACAAACACTCAGACTCGACACAAATACTTGTGGTTAACACGAACATTTGTCTCAGTGCGGCGATCGAACCCGCGTCTTCTCGTTTCATAGTCGGTGCCTACCCAACTGCGCCACGGAGGCTGTCCATACTAAATACTAATATCCTTTTAGATTTTGTATCTCCAGCAAGCGTAAAGTAAAGCTATTACTTATTTTTTGCCATCAGATATCTAAGTCATAAGAAGCCAAGAGATACCATCAAAAGTGACTAAAAACAGGGCACACCACACTAAATAAAGCGCATGCCCGCGCATACGTTATAGCCAAAACTAATCCAGTTATCCAACTACGTCTAGACAGTTCACAAATACTGTCAAGTTAAGCGTCCATGCTGGTTTCAAGTAACTGTTACAATAACTGCAACTTGTCGTTACTCTACTATGGAAGGGAGAGTGCCACATTATTCGTCTTTACTGTGGATATAGGGAGAATGCCACAATATTCGTCTTTACTGTGGATATAGGGAGAATGCCACAATATTCGTCTCTTCACTGTGGAAGGGAGAATGCCACATTATTCGTCTTTACTGTGGATATAGGGAGAATGCCACAATATTCGTCTCTTCACTGTGGAAGGGCGAATGCCACATTATTCGTCTTTACTGTGGATAAAGGGAGAATGCCACAATATTCGTGTCTTCACTGTGGAAGGGAGAATGCTGCATTATTAAGGTCATTGTGTTTCAGTGCTAATTATGAAGTTCTTATAAATTGAAGTCTGCGTTGAATAAGCTGGAATATAACTATATTCAGCCTAATTCAGTTTTGTATGGTAAAGTAGAAGCATCCGTATTCATGAAACAGGTATTAAGTAATTTAAAAAAAATGTTAGTACATAGGTTTATTATTGGTTCCGCAATAATTGTGTTCCGTAGCGTTGAGAGACCAACGCGATGCCTAAGTGTATATATTGCCTAACCCCTCTCAATCGTAATCTCGATAATAGAGGCCCGTGCCGTGCAGTAGAACGTATATGGGTTTTACAGATTACAGATACAAAACGATGCTATTTATGTAATTACTTATTACGTTATACATTCTTAATAAATTCTATATAAAAGGCGGCGAACATTAAAACTATTCTTTAAATTCAAGTCAAAAACTAAAATACAATAGTGAGAAACCGAATGAAATAAAACTTGTCTAGTTCCAAGTGTTGAAGGCGATGAGGGCAATTGCAAAATGGCGACTGAATTGCACAATTGTGACGTCATTAAATTATTCGCTGCGAGCTTGTTACGTCACTGGGGAGAGCGTGGTTTGTAACACTATTGTACGTTGTTTAAGGCTGCATTTCCTTCTTTAAAGGTGAAGGAAAACATCGTGAAGAGACTTGTATATCGTGAAGATTTTACCAAGAAATTCCATGCGTGAAGTCTGCCAACTGGCAATAGGCTATCGTGGAGGACTGTGGCCTAAGTCAGGTTGATTGTAAAGGGGTTCCGTGCTCAGCAGTGGCCGTTATTTTACGTCGGTTTTTGATGAGACATTGGCACCACCCAGGTCTCACCAGAGTATTTCTTTGTATGTTTGTATCAGCCCATATACGACCCACTGCAGGGCACGGGCCTCCTCTACAATCGAGAGTACGATTGAGAGTGGTTAGGCCATATAGTCCACCACGCTGGCCTAGTGCGGGTTGGCGGACTTACACACCGTAGAATTATTTTTTTTTTTAAATCGCTACGGTATGCAGGTTTCCTCACGATGTTTTCCTTCACCGTTAAAGTGCGTGGTGATTGACTATCAATACACACATAACTCCGAAAAGTCAGAGGTGTGCCCTGGGATTTGAACCCGCGACCACCGTGAACATGTAGGCAGCCGAGTCTGGTCCGATACCACGAGGCCACCACGCACTATTTTTAGAGTATTCCTATAGGAGTCAAAATAACAGTGTAGCTTTATCACTTTCAAAAGCTTTTCTAATTTCTATGCCCATTTAATTTGTATGCAAATTCGTCTTTACCCATACAATAAAAAATACATAAATAAAAACATCCAACAGTCACATATATAGTGTTGACCTGACATAAGTTCAATTAAGTCTTGTGTCGACATTTGTCTCAGTGCGGGAATCGAACCCACCACGGCCTCTCGTTTAATAGCTAACGTTTAATCAACAGCGCTACGGAGACCGGCAATATAGAACGTCTACATATGACATGTACTTGTATTTACCTCTGTAAATGCAGATTTTTGAAATGCAAATTTACAAAACAATTTTCCAAGTACGTCGCAATTTTTTTCGTTCTATTACATTCCACGACGGTGACACTTCAACGCGTACAAAATCTCCCACAGTCCCATTTCAGACATTTCCTAGAATTCACAATTTCGTCCACATTTTCGTGCGGCATTCAGATCATTACACTTCAGTAAATACGTGTAATATTGAGACATGTAAAGGAATTGTATTTTGTATATATGTATATATATTTTGGGACAAAATCATTACTTTTTAGATGTAGATTTGAATATTTTGTTGAGACATTTTAGATTATTTGTTTGCATAGGTAAGTTTTAAGAACATGTGGGAAATTTCAACCTAGTTTTTTGGCTGCCATTGTAGTACGGTACGGTTACAACGCTGAGGTCTCTGCTTCGAATCCCGTGTCGCGCAAAGTGATAATAGATTTTTCTATTTGTTATCAGCCCGGAGTCAGGTATTTGTGGCCGATATAGCGATAGGCTCGCCTCCACGATCGTGGGATGGATCACACAAGGCGAAACGTGGTTGTCTTAGTTGCTACCAGGACACCTCTGCCTGCCCCTTCTGTAAAAAGGCGTGAGTTTATGTATGTATGTATGTCTAGTTTGACTATAAATTGAATGGGCCATATCCACAGATTTGGCATCACTGTCTTATAGAATAGTCTAGTCTCTAAAGACTCGATGGGTGTTCTTAATTAAGAGGCCTATAGGGTTTGCTAAGGCTAGTGTAAGGGAGGCATTACTTCGGAGGATGCCGATATAGAAGCAGCTTTGCTGTCATATTTCATTGGAATAACAAACTGGCGGGACGACTTGCGCAAGAGGGCCGGCAGCGACTGGATGCATAAAACAGCAGACTGAGCTCTGTGGCGTGTCTTGGGGGAGGCCTATGTCCAGCAGTGGACTGCAACGGGCTGATGATGATGAAGAAACTGAATGGCTGCTGAAACTAAAACTGTCCCATGTACTACGTCCGAAAACTGGCAGCACACTGATGAATCTCCATGTTGTGCCTTCACGGTTAATAGTGATAATAATTTTCAAAAATAAGACTGTTTTTTCCCCCACATTTGAAAATTAAAGACTGAAAATACTTTATCTCAACCAATATCTGGTAATTCAATTCTTGGGACATTTTATAAAGACTTTATTGCCTTGGATTTTCCATATTGCACCGAGATATCATAAAGACGATACGTGCACCGCATGCAACGTTTATTAAAACACAAAGGAAAGTTAATATAAACACAGTTAATATTCGTTCAGTAGCTCATAATTTAGCGGAGCTATTTATATTTTCTAATTAAAACAAAGGAGTTTAAATGTTCATTAAACAGTAGACAATTATGACTAATAAAAGTTGTAGGAAGTGGCTGGATGCAAATGAATAGTTGGCGAATTGTTCCACAGTTATGTTGTAACAGAGGTACGTTTTAGAAAACTTTTTAGAAAACCAATATGGACTAGTCAGCAGACGTAGTTTTGGATCTATATACATACATACATAAACACACGCCTTTTTACCAGAAGGGGTAGGCAGAGGTGCTACCAGAACACCCACGTTTCGCCTTGTATATTCCGTCCCACGATGTGATAGGGGGCGAGCCTATCGCCATATTGGGCACAAATTCCTGACTCCGGGCTGATAATTAATAGAAAAATCCAATATCACTTTGACCGACCCGGGATTCGAACCCGAGACCTCAGCTTTGCAATCATACCGTAGTACCACTACGCCACCAAGGCAGTCTAGTCAAGTCAGTTTTGGATCTGAAAGGTTAAATGCGTGAATCTAATATTTGTAGTAAAGAGAGGTATAGGATTTTATTAATATAAACAGTAGGAAGTTTATATAAAATGAAAATGAAAATATTTTATTGAATCTATAAGAAGTCATACATCATTTAAAGAAATTCCCCAGAGATGAATCAATAAATTCTAATGTTGCTCTTTTCAAAACTAGTTTCCAATACAGTGATCGTATAGGAGTCGCAGCTTAGTTGCATTCAGAGCAGTTCATAAATGATTTTTAAAAATAATTAATATAGAGGTGACATCTCTCTGCAACTGTTGCATAAATGATAGAGCAACACAGAACCGCTAGTCTATAGCAATGAGTACCCAGTTTGTCAGAGATGGTGTCTTTGTGTACCAAAAACCTAAAAGAAAGATCATGTGGCTTTGCTCTTTTGATTCCATTGAAGGGTGTTCTGGAGGCATCATGATGTCTACTCCTCAATCATTTCTGTCCACAATAGTTTATCTAGCAAGTACTAAGACTAACAAACCTATGAGTCTCCAAAGGTGTTAAACATTCATGAAAGAAATAAATACATTTATCGGAGGCGCAAATAAACATAAGTAGCAAACAAAATATTAAAAAATAAAAAAACATGAAAAAAGTATTAATACGCAACAATAAAGAAATAAGTCATGAGAAGTCCTTATCAAATAGATATTTTGCTTTCTACCTCACCATTCAATATTTAAAGTAATAACACAAAAAGAAACATACTTTACAAAAAACTTTTATAAGTCCGTCAAAAAAAAACCCAAAAATATTAGATAAGATTTGCGCGAAACATTAAGAAGTTTGGCAATTTTGTGGAATCATTTTAGTTGTTGGAACTTGCTTAGACCAATTTGGAGTGTATTCAAAGAGGTTTGTAACTTTCCGATGGAGGTTTGGATCTGTAACTCAGTCCAGTGGTTCTCAACGTTTCGCTTTGATCTGAGTTCTCAGTTGCACACGATGGATTGCGTTTAGCTGGCGTTCGTGTTAGGCATGTAGCACTTTTGATATAACTTTGAAACTATTTAAATTAAAACTTATGAGTGAAAATTGAGATAAATTTGGTTTGATTAAAATGTTTAAGTTAGACAATACTGAATTACACAAAATTAATTGTATGAAGTGCGTGGTGGCTTGTTAGTTACGGACAAGAAACGACTGCCAACATGTTCACGATGGTCGCAGGTTCAAATCCCAGGGCACACGTGACTTTTCAGGGTTATGTGTGTATTGATAGTCAATCACCACCCAATATAACGGTGAAGGAAAACATCGTCAGGAAACCTGCATACTGTAGCGATTTTTAATAATTTCTATGGTATGTAAGTCCGCCAACGACCTACTGCGAATTAAGACAGCGTGGTGGACTATATGACCTAACCCCTATCAATCGTCCTCTCGAATGTAGGGGTTAGGACACTAAGTCCTGGACAGTACACTGCAGGTTTCCTAGACAAACATATCGACAAAAAAGTGATTCTATGAGCGTTCTGTATATTTTTTTTCTAGGGGACCCTAAAAGCTACATATTTTATCAAATATTTTCTATCAACATCACTTGCCTTCAAAACACATCTGAAGTAAACGTTTTCGAAGCGTTGTCAGGTAGGTGTCAATTATTTGTGTGAAAACGTGAATCTCCCCACGTTTGAAAGGAGCGTTATTACATTTATTACCTTTCTATCTATAACTATATAACTTTGTATTATGATGATATTCCAATATTTTTTTTTTTTTTTTTTTTTTTTAATGTTGTGTTATGGCGAATGCCGTAATACATCATTTCAATAACGATCTAGCCTTATGACTAATAAGTTATTTAAATTTAACCTAAACTTCTAAGGAGACTACGACTAAGAATATGTCCAATAACACGTTTCTTATTGTCTCTATTAAGGGGAAGACACAATGTTCGCGTGTTCTTTTTCACTAGCACTCACTGCACTATGTTTCACTAACTGTAATTCATCACTAACTCGAAAGGTTTTGTCCTTTTCAATCTTCTCACTAGGTCCGTGTTATCGAGGAGCTGGATAGCCTCGACGTTCACGTGATGGTGAAGCCTATGTTCATGAGCTTCGGCATACTTTTTTACAATATTTCTAACGAAGTCTACCTTGAGGTCCCGATGAAGATCTTCATTTCTTACGTACCATGGGGCGTTTGCTATGTTCCGCAGTACTTTGTTTTGAAAACGCTGTATTATTTGCATATTGCTTGGTTTGGTACATCCCCACAACTGTATACCATAAGTCCATACAGGCATAAGGACTTGTTTGTATAATAGTATTTTGTTGTGTACTGACAACGAAGAGTGTTTACCAAGTAGCCAATACATATTCCTGTAGCGAATTTCTAGCTCGTCGCGTTTCTTTTTGACGTGTGCCTTCCAGCGTAGCTTTGCGTCCAGAGTCATGCCAAGGTATTTAGCCGTATTTTCATATGGTATAGTGTTACCGTTAATGAACACAGGCTCATACTTTGGCTTTTTGTTGGTGAAGTCAATATGAACTGATTTTGATTCATTTATTTTCAAACGCCATTTTTCAGTCCAATTGGAGATGACATTAACAGCTGTTTGCACTTTATCCACTGCTTCTTCGTGAGTCGATCCTGTGGCTAAAATTGCCGTATCGTCTGCGAAAGTTGCAATGGCATTATTTTCTATTTTAGGAATATCACAGGTGTATAATAAGTACAGGACCGGACCTAGTACACTTCCCTGTGGTACTCCAGCTTCTATATGCTTAATTTCTGAATAAGAATCTTCATGTTTGATACGAAACATTCTATCAGAAATGTAAGATTCCAGTATGTCTGAGAACTGCTTCGGCAGCAATTTCCTAAGTTTGTAAATGAGGCCGTGGTGCCAAACCTTGTCAAATGCTTGTGCCACGTCTAGGAATACCGTTGAGCAAACTTTTTTCTCTTCTAGAGCTTGTTCTATTAAATTAGTTATCCGGTGGACTTGGTCTATTGTTGAATGTTTTTCTCTAAATCCGAATTGGTAGTCTGGGATTAATTTCCGCTCTTCTATAACAGGCTTAAGCCTTTTCAATAGTATTTTTTCATATAGCTTAGCCATTACTGGCAACAAGGAAATTGGCCTATAGGATTTCACGTCATGAGGAGGCTTACCAGGCTTGGGTATCATAATTACTTCAGCAAATTTCCAAATGTCAGGTACATATTTCAATCTGAACGAGGCATTTATCAAAGTAGTCAGTTTGACAACTGCTTTGCGCGGTAGATTGATCAATACTTCTCCTGTAATCAGATCGTAACCCGGAGATTTCTTTTGATTTATTTTCTTAATTTCATTTGTTACCTCCCTAGGTGTAACGAATTTTATTGGATGGTTGTCTTGTGAAACGTAGTCTAGGGTGAAGTTCAATACAGTACCTTCATTTGGTTTAAATATGTGCTCTAGATGTTCAGCTAATATATTTGCTTTTTGTTCATTGTTTATGGCCCAGTTTCCATTTGTTGTTTTGATAGGAGGGACTTGCATAATTGGTTTTTTAATATTTCTGGTAGCTTTCCACAGTGAATAATCTGACATACGGTGGCTAGATAGCCCACGAAGATAGGTATTCATCGATTCGTCTTTGAAGCGTTTTATTTCTCTAGTGACCCTTTTTGCGAGTGTGTTATAAATTTGTTTATCCTTAGGAGACCTGTTTGTTTGCCATTGTTTTCTTTGTTTCCTTTTTTCAGCTATAAGGTCCCTGATTTCTACTGGGTAAGAGTTGCCTCTAGCTCTTAACCTAGCTACAGGTGTGTTGCGCCAGGCACATTGTTGTATGTTCACTATAAACTGTCTCAAGTCTTGTTCGAGTTGCTCCAAATTTTTAAGCGGAACTTTTAGATCAATTATAGATTCTAAATCTAACTTGAAGCTTTTCCAGTCAGTGTATCTATTTGATAACGAGGGATGGCTTTCCTTTTGAAAAATTCCAGCGGATAGAGTTAAGATGATCGGCGAATGATCTGAACTCATGTCATAGCCCTCCTCAATATGTAGAGTATCGAGGGGGAGATTTTTTAAGATGAAGAAGTCTATTAGGTCTGGGATCTTTGAGGTATCCGTAGGCCAGTAAGTAGGCTTTCCTGTAGATATCACATCACATTTGAGTTCTCTAGCAGCTGATAATAATTCTCTACCTTTGGTTGTCGTGAGTCTAGATCCCCAGAAGGTATTTTTTGCATTGAAGTCACCACCGAGTATAAACCTGGAGCCAAGTTGTTTAAACATATGTATATACCGCTCAGCCTTTAGTGAATACCTAGGTGGGGAGTATATAGCAGATATAGTAACAGGATAGCGTTTTGTCTGTATACACACCGCCACAGCTTGTATGTCTTCATCCTCTATCTTGGATTGTTCGTAGTGACAAATGTTGTCTTTTATTATGAGAGAACTGCCCCCCCTTGGTGTATTGTAAGGATGCAAGGCGTGGTAAACTTTGTATCCTTTTATTTTTATTATTGTTTCTTTCGTACAGTGCGACTCTGAAATGAGGCAGGCATCGAAGTTTTCAGTGGTTAGGACGAATTCTATTTCATTTAGGTGTTGAAGTAGTCCATTGGCATTCCAAGCTATGATTTTAAGCGTCATTATTTGGTATTTGGTAAGATAGCAGTTTTGGTGCTATGCTCCAGCTTTTTCAGGCGATTATCGAATGAAGTCATAAAATTAAGAATTTTGTTGATTTTGTCTTCAATGTCATGTTCTTGTGATTGTGGTTTCTGTTGTGACTGCGACAGGACCTGTGGCTGTATTTGCATCTGTCCAGATTTTGCCATTTGTGAATAAGTCACATCTTTTTTAACACTTTGAATGTTTTTTATTGTTTTAGGTCTATTGATGTCTGGAGTTTTGATTGTATTTTTACTACTCTTCATCACCTTATTTTTCATATTTTGAAGTTCTTTGGCTACTATGCACCCTCGATAATTAGCAGGATGTGGTTCACCACAGTGTATGCATTTTGGCTTAGCATCCGCTGGTTTTGGGCAGTCACGAGTAAGATGCTTACCCGTACATTTAACACATCTAGGCTCCTTACTACAGTATTTTTGAGTATGGCCGTATGCTTGACATTTCTTGCATTGTGGAATTAGTTTAGATGTTTTGATTGGCTGTATTTCCACTTTGCAGCCGAGAATTGAGCTGATATTATAGATATTGTTTATGTCTTCTTCTTTTTGGAATATTCCAATATGAAAAAAAAATCTATAAAATTATATTTTTAGTAGCATCTGTATGTAGTTAAGGCTACAGTAAAAATGGATTAGATCGATCGATGGTAACATTATGTCTCAGAAAACTTATGTGACATTTTCATCCGCCCGGATTTTGACTACCGTACACGATGGTGTAAAATATATCATGGTGGTCCAAGTGTCGTAAGTTGGTATTAACCCTTAATTTATGAGATAAATATCTCTGTTCGGTAAATACTCTATCTTTTTTTGTTGCCTTCGCAGGTAAACGAGCACGCGGCCCGCCTGATGGAAAGCGATGACCGCCGCTCATGGACCTTCTTAGTGCCGGGGGCCTACCGCAATCAGCTCGCTGCCTACCGATCAGGTCTCTACCATCTTCTTTACAATAAGTTAATTAATTATTTATGAAAGTATTTTATTGTGACGTAGTTATGAAAAAATCTAATAGATGGCGCGATTTTTGCGGCCATCTTATTGATACTCCAAATGTACTGAAGGGCGTATACTTAGTTTTTAAATCTATGGCTGTAATAAATAAAAAAAAACTTCTACCACGAGGGAACCTTATGCTATTACTATATAAACTGTCTGCCTTCCAAAACAGCTGATATTTATAAAAACAAGAGTAAAATAATAAAATAATGTCAACACTTTATTACGTAGCTGTACATATAGCCATCAGTACAGTCGCAGACAAACTAAGTAATTGGGTTTGCGAGACTACGTTGAATAAATGTGTAATATTTGTTTATTACAAAAAACGTCTAGAGAAATAAACAAATGAAGGTTTATTTTGTTTTTCACTTTTTAAGGAAAAAGTAAGTCTTTTTGGTCTCGAGGTGATTCTTGTTTTATTTTATTGGCATGTCCGATGCTGTAATACACGAAATGGTGATTAAAATTGTTCTTTTGCAAATCGATACAATTATGCCGGCCCAATTTCGTTTACATATCCTTTGAAGATGCTTGACATTGATGATGCAGTTGAACTACAGTACGATTACAACGCTGAGGTCTCGGGTTTGATTTCCGGGACGAGCAAGGTGATAGGATTTTTCTATTCCTTATCAACCGGGAGTCAGAAATTTGTGCCGATATGTCGATAGCCGCGCCTCCTATTACATCGTGTGACGGAACAAAGCGAAAATTGGGTGTCCTGGAAAAAAGCCGCGAGTGAATGTATGTATAGACGATGCAATTAATCAAACATCAATAGCGTTCCATCAGAAAAAAACCCTATACACACAGAAATATCCAAACAAAACACTCAGATATAACTTATTCACTCGTGAAATTGCATAAAGCATACCAGTTCAATGGCGCGAGGGGCGTAGGGGGCGAGGGGCGTCGCCCTTTGAGAGCCTCTGTCTTTATGTCACATATAATGGCTTAATGGATTCGATTCCTCGTCTCGGAGTCCTCAAGGTGTACTTAAAGTTTGAAAACGTTTTATTGGAGTGAAATTGGGTAAATAATATGAGTTGTTATTTGATGTTCGCTTTCGTAGTTTGTGTAATACTTTATGATTCTGGAATCGTGGGAGTTTCTGGAGTTCTGTACTGTACTGTATCAGCCCAGACACCTCCCACTGCAAGGCACGGGCCTCCTCTACAATCGAGAGAGCACGGTTGAGTGATAAGGCCATATAGTCCACCAGGCTGGCCTAGTGCGGGTTGGCGGACTTTTACATACCATAGAAATTTATACAAATCGCTATGGTATGCAGGTTTCCTCACGATGTTATCCTTCACCGTTATAGTGCGTTCTACGTGAATAGTTTCATTACCAGACTATTTTGATTCAATGGCCGCGTGATGCCTTGGTAAGAATCAGACGCGATCTGCCGAGACGATATCGGGTTGAAATACCCAGCTGGATATACCATTGCGTAAACTCTTTTAATCGAGAGTAGGCAGCAGTTTGACTGTACTTTGGCTTTCCAGAAGTCCATGAGCGGCGGTGATCACATACCATCTGGTGGCCTGCTAGCTCGTCTGCCTAACCATTTAAAAAACAATTATTGGGTTCCTTTGTTAGCAATGGTCAATTAAGGACTGCAATACAGCCCAGATATTCCTCACTCATCAATATGATCTTGGATCGTTTAAAAAACAAACATAATAAAATAAGGGTGCAATAAACCCAGGCATATAAGGGTGCGTAAAAAACCCTATCGGTGTATAAAAATAAATAGCATGGCGTTTACCGGCGTTGTGGGTGATTGATGACGTCACGGGTGCCGCCATTTCCGCTTCCTACCTGTTATCGTAAAAATTATGTGGGTGGTCGTGCAAGATATGTTGTTTGGAATAATCATGTGTAATGTTTTCACATGTGCGTGATGGGTTTAATTAGATAAACAAATTGTAAAATTATCCCAAAATTGTAGCCAAGTAACAAGAAATAAAATATTAAAACAACGATTCTACCAAGGCGGTGTCGTGAAAGGTTCCAAATTATACAAGGCAAGGTCGAAGGTTAACAAAGGGCCTTAATTGGACCCTGAAACCCCTCCGATCTGTTTTAGCACTCAAAATGTACAAATTATTTTACGTTAATATTTTTCTTTGGGTTATTTGATTAAAGGGGTTGCTTTGGAAATTTATACTTTTACTTTATTTTAGCACTTTTTTATAGGGAGGGTACAAAATACCCAAAGCGCCATTTACACGGGGAGAGTTTCTCGTCACGAAGATATGATTATCGTTAGGACATAAAAAAGTCGCATCGTGTAAACATTGTCAGAACACGATAATCTTATGGCGGTTATGTAATGCGATAATCGCATACGATTCTCGCAGCGAGAAACTCCCCGTGTAAATGTAATAAATAAGATCGAGTCTTGTGTCGTGGGTATTGGAAACTACTTGAGACTTTTCGGTCTCATAAACACCCAGACCCGGAACAAATGTCTGAGGATCACACAAATATTTATACGTGGAACGAACCCACGGCCTCACGTTTCCCAGCCGGCGTCTAACCAACTGCGCCACGGAGGCTACCATACTTTGACATGCCAAAACCTACACGGCACTAAAAAATCACATCAACCCTCAAATACCCTTAACCATTCTATGGTCCAACATACCCCAAATTACACGACTCAACCCGTTCACATCAGAGCGAACGACTTAACCCTCCTTACAGGACCGCGAAATATAATAAATATTAACCTAATTCTGGCCACAAGTGTATCGCACTATCTGACAATATGAAAGGAACGTCGATACATTGCCGGAGTACACTTCCTTTCAAAGGTCAACGAGCATTGCGTATCGTTAGGGCTCATTGTACCAAGGAGGTGACATTATCTCTATAAAAACTTACACTGGATTCTCAACCGTTAGTAGTTGGGTTAAGGTTTAAATTTGTGTAAGAATTGTGTGCATAATGTAATGTTAGGGCTGCCAATGAAAATAAATTAGGTGATCGCGGTAGCCATGAGTGGTATGTAAGAATCGCTCTTTATGCCGTTTATGGAAGAACGGCGTAAGTGTTATGGAAAAGTGGTGCACATACGTCGTTTGGTTAGAGTGTATTGGTATTGTTTTCTTCGTCGTATTTTGATTCTTTATACGAGTGAATATAACCATAGATATTTAAAGTATTGGAAATCTATTAAGTACAAAATATTCGACAGCATTAGCATTCGTGAATCAGCCGTGTATCGAGAAGTCGCGGGTTCGATGCACGCACCGAGACAAGTGTTCGCTTGGCCCATGGCAGTCATATCCGTGCTTATTCTCGCCATACAATTTGCACGTCATGCATCAATGACAGAACTCAAATGTATGTATCTAGATTTGCCATATTTTTTTATTTCGAACTATATTATATATATTATTATATTGTATTCTATTCAAGGAAGTACATAAAAAGCTATTTGGTACTTGTAAATATAAAATACTAGCTGCCCGAACCGGTTCCGCCCGGGTGTAGACACTTTTTGAATCCAGTCAACATCAGACACATATTATTTCGCGTGCAAACTGTTTTATATTTTAATTTAACGTGACTGCCGCCATTTATACTGTTTTTCACGTTACGTCCCGTCCTATCCCATCTCAACCTCTTCTACGACTCAAGGCATGAAATGCTGTCGTCTTATATCCCATTTCATCCGCCTTACATTATATCCCAAACCATATCTTTGAGTTTAAAAGAGTAGCAAATATACATATTTGAATTATTTTCAAATCTCACGGAAAAACTACATTTTCGGGATAAAAAGTAGCATATGTGTTAATCCACGGTATCAGCTACCCCCATACCAAATTTCATCAAAATTGGTTCAGCCGTTCGAGCGTGAAGAAGTAACAAACACACAAGCTTTCGTCTTTATAATATTAGTAGGATAATTAATAATATTTTTGGAACATTAAGTATTATATTTAAAGAACCGTCAAATTTTCTTGATAAAGCGACGATATAAAATGAAATATAAGCTTAGCTAATGGAAAGATTTTATCACTCAAGGTACTCCTACGCAATGTCGCCTGTGGCTTGTTGTTTGTTTGTATATATTTACGCTTGTAGCACCTACAGGGGTGGCAGAGGTGACTGAAACCTATGCTTCACTAAATTATTGTCTAAATAATGACTAACGGCCTTTTTCATAGTTTTAAAACATATTTTAGTAATCGAGTGTTTTGTGTTCTTCGGTCAAATTGAATTCTAAAGTCGTTCGAAAGGGGCAAAACATTTATTACTTAAATTAGGTTTTAAAACTGTTTATGAATAAAGCCGTCTCATATGGATTGATTCTAAACCAACAGACGTAAGAAAAATATCCCTTATTTTCTTCCTTTCTCTCTTTAACTTTTCAGCATTACGAAAGGTTGGATGTGTTTCGATAATTACATTTTTTGAAGGGATGACATTAAGAGAACCACTTTTTTAAATGTTAAATGTAAACTGTTGAAACATGACTGTCTCTGTGGCGTAGTTTTACTTCGGTTTGATTACAAATCTGAGGTCTCGGGTTCGACTCCCGGTTCGGGCAAAAGTGATATAGGATTTTTCTATTTATTATCAGCCCGGAGTCAGAAATTTGTGCCCGTTGTGGCGATAGGCTCGCCACCTATCACATCATAGGACGGAATACATAAGGCATAACGTGGGTGTCCTGGTGGTACATTTGCCTACCCCTTATGGGAAAAAGGCGTGAATATTATGTTTGTATATATGAATGTTGACACATCCGCCATTTTAAACCCACATCCGCCATCTTTTCCAACAAACGCAAATTGAATTTCGCAGATAAAAAACTGAAAGGGAAAAATATCATTACACAAGAAAATAAAATTAACTTCCACCTCAACGACACATAAATTGCAATATCGAAGTGCTACGAGCTCACGTCTACGGCTACGAGCTACGGTGCTGCGGCGCTACGGCGCTACGAACTTAACGCCCCGCTACACTAGAGAATTCCCGGCATACATTTCTGAAATATAAGGAATGTGATTTTTTTGTTATTGGACTGCGGAAAATGTGGTAATTCACGATCGCTCATTTAAAATGCTGGAATTGGTATTGTTTGGAAAATAAATTGTGAAGCTCAGAGTATTGGTTATTATATTTCATGAAGACTTGGAAGGTAGGAAATTCAATTTTTTAAAATTTTATTTAATTAGCTCTGAAACGGCTTAACGGATTATGATGAAATTTGGTATGGAGGTAGCTGACACCATGTAGTGTTCCCGTGGGATGAAGAAGTAATGACGATATATTTTTTACTTTTTTATACTCAAAGGGATGGGATGGGACTGGATCACATGCCTTGAGTGGGAATAAGACGGGACAGGACGGGAAATATCAAATACAGTTAATTACACAGACGAAATTTGTGGGCAGAAGCTAGTTTTACCTTAAACAATATACTTCTGAGGTGACCTTGAAAGCCTTCACAAGATATCCTGATTAGATAATCGGTATAGATATGCCGACAGCCTAGTGTCTAGTCCTTCTGAATTATAAATGGGCGGTCCGACCAATTCGATTCAATATAATAACATAATAGTAGAGAATAATTGCGGTTCGGTAATGTTAGCTTTGAGTTATTAACATAATTAATTTCGTAATGAAGGATGATTGTATAAAATTGATGGTGGTAACTTTATAATTTCAGGGGAAAAAATATCAAATTTTCGAAGTTGGTATGTTTGGAGTTAATTATCGGTCTCTTTAAAACTTAAGTAAAATAACGTTAGGAAACTTATCTAATAATTCTTTAGGATTTTCAAGGGTATACTGTATATAGTTTAACAACCCGCAGTAGGTTAGTTTGGTTTGCCCTGTGGATCAGGAGTACAATAATTCCGCCACGGTGTTCCCTCACTTTTTCGTAGATGTAAATTGAGTTTTGAGTATTATTTCTTAGTTATTTTATATTCTAGAACGAAAAAACGACTACATTTGATGGTAATTAAATTACAAAACAGAGTATGTATCTGAAAGAATTACGAGTAGTTATACTCGTATTAGAGGAAAGTGGTATTGGGCATCCAACAATCTCACTCACCGAACGAAACGCGTCTGTCGCGTCACGTCGACCTCCTGTGAGACAGTGGAACCTCTCTGGACGAACCTAACTACATGCTGAATCATGACTGTCAACACCGTGGCCCTACCACTACTGATCATATTTTACATTCACATATATACGAATTAAACAAAAGCCAACAGTTAAAGACCTTTCATTAATTTCGAACCAAGACATTGATTGAAGCGTCTAACAAGACGACAAAGATACGTTCGCAATTACTCCGACCTACTTCGGCACATCGGTTGAAACAAGCATACATTATGTCGGGTTTCGCAATATTTCCACTTTATCTTCTCAATTTTAAAACACTATCGTGTCAGTTTGAGTGGTCATTACAGCGCTTACCTTACGATTCTGCGTTGATTTTTTAACTGATTGTGGAAAAAGATAAAATAAATAAATATATACACCCAACAGTCACATACTTAGCCCTGACCACACACTAAGATCGAATCTTGTGTCACGAGTATCAGGAACTACGACAGACTTTTCGATCTCACAAACACCCAGACCCAAAACAAATACCTGAGGATGTCACAAATATTTTTCTCAGTGCGGGGATCGAATCCGCGGCTTCACGTTCCACAGGCGGCGTCTAACCAATTACACATACATTAAAAGTACAATTGGCGGTCTTATCTCTCAAAGGCAATGTCTTAGACAACCATGGGATGGAAATAAGAAAAGGATTAACAGATCTCCATGGAGATGTAGATTTTATTAAAATACCAACTCAAATGACTCTATCGAAACAATATACTTTCTAGCACGACTGAAAGCATAGTCTTTGACCCTTATACGTATTTAGCAGCTCGCCTTGGCTTCACCCGGTTGCAGATAGTTTTGACAGGGTCACAGTTTTTGCAATACTTTTAGGTGATAGCGTGACGTTATTTAGTCTATATATAAAGCCTATATATAGCCTTACTCGATAAATAAATAGCATTGCAAAAAGAACCAAGCAGTTCCTGAAATTAGAGCGTTCTAAACGAACTATTCAGCTTTGTAAGTATATTAGTATATATATATATATATAGTAAACGTAGAAAAACAAGAGATTCCTAAAAATTCCCCAACAAAACTCGGCACACATCATTCGGTTTTTGTGAATACATTCCGAAGTGGCGCTCGGGTGCCCGCGCTCCGCCGGGGAATTTAAATGCAAAATTGTTTTGTGCACAGAAATTGTTTATTTTGCATTTTGAGTTTAAAGAAACGTATCTTGCAATGTTTGGCTGCGTTCATGCCTACGTTTGATGAGTAGATTGATTTTAATGTGAAAATAAGAATTTTTCAATAGACTGAAGGAAATATGATGGTTTTTTTTTTGCAATTTTGAGTGGGAGAATGTGGAAGTGGCAGTGGACCGGGCATATAGCGCGAAGAACTGATGGTTGTTGAGGACGAAAGGTTCTCGAGTGGAAGCCACGTACAGGCAAGCGCAGAGTCGGTCGCCCGCCTACAAGGTGTACACACGACATGGTTAAGGTCACAGGAAGTCGCTGGATGCAGGCCGCTTCCTACAGGTCTATGTGGCGATCCATGGGGGGGCCTATGTACAGCAGTTCTTTCTGTAGCTGAAGAGACAGAGAGAAGTATACAGGATATAAAAAACTACATTCCGTAATAACTCCATATAATTCAACCAAATGAACAAACAATTTCATAATAAAGTTATGCAAATGAATACGCGGGCGGGGCTCATTAATCCGTCAAATTTCAAAGGTGAGCTGTTGTTTGGCAGTGAAGCGTCTAATCCGAGCATCAAACGCACTAAGCCCGTTGTAAGATATAAATCATTCCTCTTGTAATTTATTAATCATTGCTTGATATAATGGTGATACAGAAATTTGAACTTGTGTAAATATTGCTTGCATACATAAACTCACACCTTTTTTCTCAAGGGGTAAGTAGATGTAGTAGAAGGATATCCAAGTTGTGTCTTGTTTGTTTCGTCCCACGATGTGAAACGGGGTGAGCCTATTGCCATATAAAGATCATAATCCTGATTCAGGGCTGATAATGAATAGAAAAATCCAATATCACTTTGCCCGACCCGGAATTCGAACCCGAGACCCCAGCATTGTAGTGGTACTTACGAGTAATACAAATGCGCCACCGAGCCAGGAGATAATGTAAAAACAACGCTTTATTTTGGTTTACCAACTTTACCTTTGCCTGTTAACACTTCTGAAAATATTATTGAGAAATCGTGAGTTTTTATACGGAATTCTCTTTCATAGTTAAATCAAGCGATAAGCCCCAATATATTCTATAGAACAAAACATTTCTAAGCAAATAAAAGGATTTTCGTTCACATAAGAGAAACTGAAACGAATTTTCTCGATCCTTCCCGAGCTTTTCCTTAAGCCGAAGTAGGAACGACATAAAGAGCTGTTTCCACCCGGAACTGAATCTTTACCTTTGTTCAAATCTATTTAGACAGCCTCCTGTCCAGTTGGTTGAGTTGGGCCTGTGAAACGAGGTCTCAGGTTCGATCTCCGTACGAGACAAATGTTTGTTTCATAATTATTTGTTTCAGGTCTGGGCGTTGTGGAATGAAAGTCTCTCGTACTTTCTGATTGTAATGATACAAAATTTGATTTTTTGCTGTGAGGTCAGGACTATGTGTGTGTGATTACTGGGTATATTTAAGCACTAAGCATTTTGTCACGATTTCAACTAAAGTAATTTACGTTATTAATATAGGCCAATAAAGCTCAGGTATATTTATACGTTGTCTTTTATCTTTTGGCGTGCGAATGCGTTGTTGTCGTGCTGTTGTCAAAATATTAGGAACAGTTTTTTCACCTCACATTGTACTCGTATTATATTGGACTTGTTAATACTATTAGATTTTGAGTATGAATGTTTGTTGTTTATAATATGTGAACATATCTCAAATAATGCGTTAAATAGATTTTTTATATTTTATTTGTACTTCCAAATTTCGCCACGCGCCAGTAGAAGAAATATTTATTTATTTATTTATTTATTCTGAACTGCACACAGAAAGGAAAAACATACAAAAAAAAATTAAACTAAGAAAAAAGAACAGATGGCGGTCTTATCGCTCTAGGCGATTTCTTAGACAACCTTTGGATGGATATAACACAATGAAAAAAAGGCAGGGCAGTCTAGAATATAAAAGAGACAAGCTCCAACACAAACAAAAAAAAAGGAAAATTAACAAAATGTTTATAATTTATATATACACAAGATACAAAGATTACTATTTGTTTAGAAATAACAGCGTCAAAAACCGTCCTTGATAATAGATGTAACAAAAAGGATATATTACACAGTTATGACGTCACCTTACTAAAAAAGTAGTCGTGTGAAAGAGATAGCTAGCTATTGTCCCTAGACTCCATAGACGTTTTTTACTCAATTTTTTGATAGGAATTTCTCCGTAATTTTACAATCAGTTTTGATGACATTTAATTAATAATATAAAATGCAGGAAACACCTATAATTAATGTTTTGAACATAAACCCCATACATCGATATCAAAGGCAGAATTCCCAATCAATGGACCTAATGGGACCTTATTGCTTCGGCAGTTCGGAATGCGGGTGAAATTAACCGGAATCTATATGGTTCGGTTAACCGGTTTGTGTATTAACTAGGAGACCTGGTTTATTAGACCAGACATTATTAACACGTGTAGCTTTTGTATCATATTTCTTACAAGCGGTCGGGCCTTTTAAAATACGATATTTTAATCAGAAAGTATTGTACTGTTATAGATAGTATGTAATAACATTTTCGAGCGAGTATTTAAAATAACTCCCCTCCAAGTTAGGCGAGATATCTTAAGTTCAATTCCTGGGTGAAGCAGTAACCTTAATGTATCTTAAAAAACTTACGTGCATCACTCGTGATTAAAATTTATACCTAGCATAGCGAAATAGCCACCTGTCAAATCTATGAAAATTACCCTTCCAATCTATTGGTAGCATTCGATAGTATCACTCCTTTATGGCTACACAATAACTACCCCTAAACAAAGTCGCCTATTCAAAATCAAACGCTGACCACGGCGCGATTTACCGGTTGAATTTGAAATTCAAATCCTGGACCGTTGATGAAAGATTCAGCTCCTCACAAAGCCACTGGCACGGGCCTCTCATTAATTAAAACCGGCCTCTATTATTGTATGGAGATTCGTGCTGCGAAGAATTTTAATAGTGCCCCTGTTAATGTAGATAGTCTGTTGAGTGTCAAAGTTGTGTATAGTAACGATGGCAGAGGTGCAACCAGGACACCTACATATCGTCTTGTGTGTTCCGTCCCACGATGTGATAGGGGGCGAGCCTATCGCTATATCGGGCACGAAGTCCTGACTCCGGACTGATACTGAATAGAAAAAAGTGCAATATCACTTTGTCCGACACGGGATTCGAAACCGAGCCGTCAGTTTTGTAATCATACCGTAGTACAAATACGCCACCGGGACAGTCGACACTCTGTCGAACTATAAAATTAATTATTACTACTTTAATGTCTCCAACATCATTAAACAACATCAAAACTAGCAAATAACCCAACCAATATCACTTTGTCCGACCCGGGATTCGAAACCGAGAACTCAGTTTTGCAATCATACCGTATTACAACTGCACCACCGAGACAGTAATTATAAGAGAAAACATCGACCCACTGTATAATATAAAAACATTTGATCACAAACTCAGCCTAAGAACCAAAATATAGGCAATTTGAGTACGAATTATCGCAGTCTTCAATCTCTCTCACCAAATGCCAGACTGCCAAGCAGCCAGTAAATACCACTTACAACACAAAACGCGTACTATTAGCTCATTAAAATTGTCTAATACAGAAACACGCCGTGCACATTTTAAGCACAGATTACGGAAAGCGACGCGGAATATTGCGAACTCCGGAGTTTCGTAAACTTCGCCAAGTCAGTACCACACGCTAACTTTAACAAATTATAACACAAACATGGGTGGAGCTGTGAGGGATTTTGTTGTGCTTCCCAGAGAATTGTCAAATGTTCACACCCTGTTAATAAAGAGGTTATTTTCAACTTACGCCTGTTTAACTTAAAGGCGTAGGTATATATATGTCACAGGTATCAACATTATTGATTTATTCCCGTTTAAAATTTGAGATGAAGATAATAAAAAATATCAATTCTCACCTTGAATTTTTGTTAATAAATAAATACACCCAACAGTCACATACATAGTCCTGATCCCACATTAAGATCATTGAAGTCTTGTGTCGTGGGTATCAGAATCTAGGAGAGACTTTTCGGTCTTACAAACACCCAGTCCCGCGACAAATACTTGTGGGCCGCACAAACATTTGTCTTGGTGCGAGGATCGAACTCGCGGCCTCTCGTTTCACAGCCGGTTTAACCAACTGCGCCACGGAGGCTGTCGTATTCATGAATATGGACCATGGGCCACATTGAAAGTTCCCAAATTATTTGATAATATTTTTTTTTCACGAAGTATAAGTGCGTGGTGGCCTGTTGGTAAACGGACCAGACGCGGCTGCCTACATGCTCACGGTGGTCGCGGGTTCAAATCCCAGGGCACACCTCTGACTTTTCGGAGTTATGTGTGTATTGATAGTCAATCACCATGCACTTTATCGGTGAAGGAAAACATCGTGAGGAAACCTGCATACCGTAGCGATTTTAAAGAATTTCTACTGTATATAAGTCCGCCAACCCGCACTAGGCCAGCGTGGTGGACTATATGGCCTAACCACTCTCAATCGATTCTCTCGATTGTAGAGTAGGCCCGTGTCCAGCAGTGGAACGTATATGGGCTGATAAAAAAATGGTAATATAATAAGTCTTTTAGGCCGACGCGACATCAAAAAGTTAGGTCATCAATTCAACTGATTATTATTTTATTTCATATTTAAATCTACGATATACATTGAAATAAATCAAATTCTTACGGATTTGATTGCGAATTTGATTTAATTTTTACATTTTTTTCGATCACTGCCTTTCATGGTCACGGGCGGAGGTATAAGTCATCTGCATAGCGACTTTAACAATTTATCTACCCTTAATTTACAATTCTTATATAAAAAAATAATTAAAACTTAGATTTATTTCAATGTGTAAAATTCACGTAAATCTAAGAAACCGTTCCATGATATACACTATTAGCCGTAAAAAATACTGTTGTGGAGATCTGATTTCCAGCAGTCCCGCACTTCCATAGAAAAATCTAACGTATTCATGGGTTTTCTATCGCGTTTTATTTGGCGAGTGCGCTCCCGGTGATCCTGTTCCCATCACTTTTTTCACTCTTAATTACATTTGACAACCCAAGTTTTTGTTTGTTTTCCGATATATTTCATTGCATCTACGGCGTATAAAATGAAGCGAAAAATATTTGGAAATGGACACAGATATATATATATATATATTAATGTATTGGTTTATCAGCAGTTGTTACAATATTACATAACCGTCGTACATTATCACTTATATATGTAACATATATTTATATTTCTAATTGTACAACTATTTAAGATAAACTCGATATGCTTAATGTGTAGTCAAGTTAACAAATAGTGGGTATCGTTGTATCACCTCTGCCTACCTCTTCTGGAAAAGGCGTGTTTATGTATATATGTATATCCCTATATTCATCCCAGAGGCACTGCATCTGGCGGAGGACCGTCAAGCTTGGCGATCAGCTGATCAAGACTCGACCAAGTGTCAGAGGTCACAATCCTCAGCATTGAGGGAACGAGAGTTTATTTTACTGTTGTTGTTTGTGACAAGTCTATTATTCTTCGAACTCAAATTATTTTGTTTGTAATATTTTAAGATTTGTTGTGCTTACTGAAAATTTAATCAATGCGTTAGAAAATGAGACACTGAAAATTACTGTAGGGCTTTCCACAAGTCCCATACAAAAATATACGCTTCAGAATAAAGGATCAACTCTATAAATAAAAACAAGAAAATAAATATTATAACGTTTTTTAACGACGACTTTGTGGCTAACTAAGCTAAAAAGCATTTTAAGTTTTCCTTTTCAAATAAAATTCCCAGCTAAGCAACTAAAAGATCCTTTTCAACGGTAAAGAGTCTAAGATACAGGCAATGTTCTTCACTGTCCCCACACTGTAAGGACTTTTTTATTTTTTTCTACGACGTCGCCTCAGTTTTAGCTACATTCACTCCAGAGCCGTATTTGGAAGCAAATCCGTGGGTATACTTTTAATTTCACCTCCGATAGAAGTAGACTAAACATGATAGTAGCGTAGGTTATATTTTGTCATAACCGTACAGCTGGTACATGCCAAAGTGTTTAAAATATTTTTTACAGAGAACACAAAGCTATTTATCATTGCTTTGCTTGATTTATTGATAGTCAATCATCATGCACTATAACGGTGAAGGAAAACATCGTGAGGAAACCTGCATACCATAGCGATTTGTATAAATTTCTATGGTATGTAAAAAGTCCGCCAACCCGCACTAGGCCAGCGTGTTGGACTATGGGCTGATACAATACAATTGCTTTGCTTGAACAGTAAAATAATAGCGTGGGCAACATTATTCCCATACCTGTATGTGTAGAACAACCTTTGCTCATAGAACAAGGGGCAAAAGCCAAAATCGAGATATAGGATATAATTTTATTACAAATGAAATCAAACAGATAATATAAAACAAAACCTATTTGATTTTATATTAGTTATAATAAACATTAGACGACAATACAATGCTAAATTAAATGAAAACACAATTACATTAATATTGATTAGCGAATCCCCGACCTCCTTTTGAGTATGACAATGATTTGCCAATCAATTTGTTGGGATTTTTCCAACATACCATAAATCCCCATCTCCCCTCCCCAAGTCCATCGCTGGTGAAGTTAAACAGTGTTTCACTGTCTGTTTTTGGTTCGTTAGCAGAGAATCTATTTGTATAGTAGTTGCTCGGTTCCCTCTAACCGAGTGTTCTTAATTATATTTTTTTGGTGCGCTCGCCTTTCTGGGAACATCTGGTGAGCGGTGCATTTGATACTTTTCCTCTGTAGCCATTTGGAAAATGAAACCTATGAATGTGAAATGCTTTTATTTCGTCTTTTTGTAAATTAAAGGATTTTTCTAGATTATTGTCATGATGGCAGAAAAACTGGAATTTGTGGTAGGACTTTAATATCCAACTCGACAGCAAACATTTTGGATGACCCGTTTACTGGTGGTGGGTCTCTCAAATGTGAGAGATCGCCTGGGTAGGGGCACCTACAGTGGTAACCGCAATGTCTATTTCTCCCGCCAAACAGCGGTGTAAATGCACTGTTGTGTTCCGGTCTAAATGACGTTGTAGACAGAGTAACTACTGGACATAGTGAAACCTAACACCTTATGTAGCAGGATGGCGAGTGAAGCGCAAGCCATGCATTTCTTTGTAATTCATGATTAGTCTCAAAATTTTATAGGTACATAAAATTGTAGATTTTTTTTATTTGGTCCACAAAACTAGACATACACAAAAAGCAACATAAAGGAAATTTTGTTACTAAAATAATAAACGCGTGTACATTCTACTTGATGTGAACACGACTTGCATTAAATTGATACGTAATTATAATAAAAATACGAAATTGTAAAAGTAGATAAATATTATAAAAAACCTTCATACACCCACACAAACAATTTAATATAACCACAACAATCAAAGCGATATATCTAAATCTGGAAAGCTGAATAACTTCGTACAGGGTTTAATATGAAGCACGACGACCCGTGCAAGTTGTATTGCAGATACGCCAAGGAGATTTAAACCTTGAGCGTTTATGAAATTCTATTTTCACTTTTAACGTAATTATATTCTATATGGCTCCGATTTCAACTCTACGCTTGAAATTGAAATGTCTTATACAAGCTCTTTACCCGCGAATGGGCGGGTTGGCAGGAGTGTTAGAAATGGCTCCTACATTTGTCTAAGACAAAATGTGTTAGTGCCTGATCTGGGAATAAAGCCTAAAACCTCACGGTTCACGGTCCATATACGGTCCATGAGATCAATAAAGCTTTTAAAATATGGTATCGCAGAGTAACAGACACTACGAGAATTTTCTATGTCATAACACCCAGACCCGAGATAAATACATAAGTAATGTATGGATATACTTGTAGTATAGATGCGAGGATCGAACCTGCGGCCTCTAGTTGTGCAAGCGACGTCTTATTTCACTGTGCCACATAAAACAATTATTATATCTGTATCTGTACAAGGCCATATACGTCCCACTGCAAGGCACGAACTTCCTCTACAACCAACAATACTATTGCGAGGGGTTAGGTCATATAGTCCACCACGCTGACCTAGTGCGGGTTGGCGGACTTTACATATCGTAGAAATTCTTGCAAATCGCGATGGTATGCAGGTTTCCTCACGATGTTTTTCTTCACCTTTATGTTGCGTGGTGATTGATTATCACTACACACATGACTCCGAAAAGTCAGCGGTGTGCCCTAGGATTTAAACCCGCGACAACCGTGAACATGTTGGCAGCCGCGTCCGTTCCATTTACCGTCAGACCTCCACGCACTCCAAGCATAAGTCATATAAAAATAAAAAAAACGATTTAAATATTTAAGAATTTGATCGATTTATCCTTCTCCCAAAATTTAAAAGCCCCAACATTAAAATCCCATAGATTTAATTTACCTCAAAACTCCTTAGTCAGCAGTAGTAAAAATTACGAAAGTCGAGCATCTGGCGCGACCATTTCGATCAAATATTATGAGCCAGGTGGTGTCAAGCACTTCCTGAGTGTAAACTGATCGCTGGATGGGCCAACGGTATCACATTTTAAAACAAATATTGTATTATAAATTATGAGCGGAATAGACAGCATTTTGCATATAGTATAGAAACTATAGATCTAACGACAGACTCCGTGGCGCAGTTGGTTAGACGCCGGCTGTAAAACTAGACGCCGCGGGTTCGATCCGTCGGGATCGTATCGGGTGTTTATTTCAGATCTGGGTGTTTCTGAGACCGATGTCTTTTATAGTTCCTGATACCCACGACACAAGACTCGATCTTAGTGTGGGGTCAGGACTATGTATGTGACTGTTGGGTGTATTTATCTATTTATTTATTTATTTAATGCTAAATCGAAGATTTTTATACTGAAAATGACTACAAAGGTGGTAATGTTAAAAGTGCAAAGCATCCAGATAGGGAACCAAAAATTATTCCGACCTAATCGAAACTGAATATGTGCAGGCTGAACTCGAAACTTAACAAACCTTCCTTATCAACATTGTGTACGATGATCACTGACTGAGCATAACCGAATATTCTGCCAGCTTATTTGTAATAATGAAGGACAATATTGCGCTTATAATTTGCTCGAATTTATGCCCGATATTGTGATGAGCTCGCACGTTCTTAAAGAATTTTAGATTGTGTCACTTCTACCTAATCCTTCGGGAATTTGCTGTGAATTTATGTACATAGTTCGTTTCATAAATATCTGAAAATAGATTCATAATTTTGTTGATTATAATAAATAGGTCTATTATGTTATATTTCAGTTCTTAATAGTGTAATTTAATAATAAACGTTAATCTGTAACAGAGAAATTGAATTTATACATTTTAAATGGTGACTAGCGGCCCATCCCGGCTTCGCCTGGGTGCAGATGTTTTTTGATTCCACTCTACACCAGATACATGTGATTTTTAGTACAAACTGGGACACCTTGTACATGTATTATACATACAAACCTTCCTGTTGAATCACTATATATTTAAAACAAATCGCATCAAAATCCGTTGCGTAGTTTTAAAGATCTAAGCATACATAAGGACAGACAGACAGCGGGAAGCGACTTTGTTTTATACTACGTAATAAAGAGGATTAAGTTGTATTTGAATCAAAATTCGATATCCAATAATTAATTGGTTAATAATGTACTCGTAATATTACTGGTTCGCGAAATTTGGTATTTGTTGTGGCTTTACTAATTAACCGAAATTAATTATTTACTGTGTGTACTCGTATATTTTCAATAATTTAACCGAAATTATGTTTTATATTTATTTAAATAAATTATCAAGTCAGCACAGTCTCAATAATAAATTAACCTGCTTGCCGCTTATTACATAAAAAGTATTCTTAAAAATATCAAAGTTGCAATATTTAAAACTGGACTCAGAGCTCATCCTGTTTTTATATAAGTCCTAATTTTATTTCCTAATCAGATTGAGGTGTCAAAGAAACGAATGCAAAGCATAATAGTTTCCAGAATATAATTTCCTTTTCATATTATGGGCGTGGAGGGCTAAATCCGAAACTATAAGGAATATTATAAAATGCTGAAAGAAGTTACGAGCTCGATTTTGAGGAAAACTAAAACTGCATACTTTAATTTTTGATAAATTAATATGCCTAGTTAGTAATCGAACTCGATGATTTTGAAAAAACACATGCTGTATTATCACACCATTCGAAATTCATTATATTGTATATATGTATTTCATCACACCACTTTAAATTGAAAATTAAAATACATAATATAATTCATAATATCTTTAAACATTTTAAACTAAGTTTATGAACACACGAGAACATTATATTCTCGAAAATTCTACAACACGTCGATTTAACGCTAACATCAAATAACAGACCCTTCCAGAATCTTCTACAGCTTGCAAAATCCGATCGCAATTGAAGAGCGGCCACTCGAATTACAATAAAAGTTTGACAAAGGAAAAGCAATCTTACACCTTTGTGATACGGCATTGAAGATTCCTTGAGGATCCCCCAGGAGCATGTGTGACTCCATATTCTGAATTCAGTAGGTGCTGACTATTTCTCGCGATGTGTATTGCAATTCTAAAATGGTCCGGATTTAAATTGGATTTTTGTTGGGCGAACAAGTGACGTCCGTATCGCTTTTGATAGTGAGAAGTCGGTGCGAAGTATGGTGCAATTTGTCGGGTCTGAGGATGCAAAGCGTGGGATTACTGAGGTGAATAATTTTTTGATAAGAGAACATTGACAATGATTTTTTCAAGTTCATATACCCCTGGGTAATCTAATTAATTAACTAATCAACGTAGAAATGCAACAACTAAACGAAGAAACTGATGAAAAAACGGAGAACTGATGGCCAATGGGGCCAAAAAGTTCTCGAATGGAGGCCACGAGGCGGAAAGCGCAGCGTGGGACGTCTACCCACTAGGTGGTCAGACGACCTGGCAAAGGTCGCGGGTCGTCGTTGGATGCAGGCTGCCTCCAACAGGTCACTGTGGAAATGATTGGAAGAGGCCTATGTTCAGCGGTAGACTTCCTTTGGCTAGTAGATTAGATTTGAAACGAAAAAAAAAAACCATTTCACGTCCTGATTTATGTGATTATCATAATGGAATATTCAAGAGTGATCAGAGGCCATTGTGGTGGGTTATCAAAAGTTCTACTGTTTCTCAAAAAGCTTAAAATACGAATAGATTGATTAGTTACCGAAATGCAATGAATAGTAAATAAACATTGAATCAGAATGGCTTCCAATAGCTTATTTTTGAGTTTTAAAAATTCTTTAATCACGTGCAATCCATTTACAGTCTAAACTTAGGAGAAACAAACAAAAACTGCATTCGTAGTGTAAATAGGAAGAAAAACAGCAGTTGGACGAGAAACGAGCGCATTCTTCAAACAAAGCATGCGAGATATCTCGGCAATCCAAACCGAGGAAGGTGTGTTCGTATGCGAAAGGATTCCGCGCCCAATAACACTAGACAAGGGCGACTGACTTATACCGAACAAGGGAATATGAGCAATATTAGCAATTAAATTGTGGACAGATTTTAAAAGAACTCATGCGTAAAGATATTCTGGTAGGTTTAATAAAATATAAATAAATACACCTAACAGTCACATACATAGTCCTGACCCCACAATAAGATCCAGTCTTGTGTCGTGGGTATCAGGAATTAAGAGAGACTTTTCAGTTTACCAACACCCAGACCCGGGGTTCACACAAATATTTGTTTCGGTGCGGGGATCGAACCCGCATCCTCACGTTTCACAGCCGGCGTCTAACCACTGCGGCTGTGTATATGGGGATTTATTTTACATCTTTAGACAACAAACAGGATTCCCGTCAAATGAAGAGCTAAAGATTTGGCCAATGCACGGCTGGGTATTACTTGCTTGTAACTGATTAAAAATAAAGTACGATTAGGACCTATATCTTTTTTAGAAGAAAGAAAACATTGATGACTGCCCCTTAGTTTGATTTGGACTTATGCGATCGAATTTCGTGTAATTTCCAAATTCTTATTTCTGAATATGAGTCATTTAACACAATTTTTACATTAAACGGTTTTGGAAGTGGTAGATCCACGCTGTTGCCAGTCATGACTCAGCATGAATGGCCAGGCTTATCCGGGGCTCCCCTCCCAATTGAGCCGCATCACATCCATAATCCAGCGTTGTGGATGTACATGGGCGGCAGTGATCACTTACCATCAGGTGACCTGTTTGCTCGTTTGCGGCACCTATGCAATGAAAAAAACGGATTCGCTGATGAATAGTGGCTGTACTATACTTTTGCCTAGTATGTTGTCAGTCAGTCTGAGTCGTTCCTCGAGCGCACGAGTCGGTTGGAATTTATCTTTTTCAGCTTCTCAAAGATTTGTTTTCTCTGTCTTGCCGAAAGTATCTTTTGTAATTAATCTTGTGCGGTGCTGTCGGGTATCGGAGATTAAATATTTTTTTACGTCGGGAGGAAATTGAAAAGGAAAAATGTTTTGAGAAAATCCGCTAGGATTTAAGTTTCGTCCGTCGCTGTTCATACCCGGAGATTTTTGAATAAATATTTTTAAGACCTTTTTCACGGGGCATGAATAATTGAGTTTTTAATTTTGGGTATTTTGTCTTTTTTCGAATACTTACGGCACTTTATTTTGATTGAAAATGTACCTGAAACAGAAAAATATATTTTTAAAATGATGGTTTGTTAGAAATCCTCCTCAATCGCAGAAATAAAACAGATTGATAATTATTATAGTGGCAATTGACTTAATACAAAACTATTTAATATTTGAAATCAGACATACATACAACCAGACATGAGTGTTGACGAATTTCGGGACCAGCTTGTTTACAACCAATTTCAAGTTGTTTGGAATAACTTCGACTAGACATAGAGGTTATTTGATCTCTCCGTTAGATTCTGATTGCACTTTTGCAATACAAAAAGGGAAATAAATTTACTGATAATAAGTGTAAGTACTTATGCCGATATGAGTATCGATGAAGGCAAACATCCTGATCTCGACTAAGGGGTGGAGAGAGAGAAGGAAACAGAGAGGGCAGTGTAAAACATAAAGAATTGGAGCCAACTAATACTAATTAAACATATGAAGACACAAGCATACTATACATACATAACATATAATCATGTATGTATTTTTATTAAAAACTAACTTATTCTTTTGGTGAGCAAACGACTGTTTTACACTTTGTGGTTTCAAATGGTTATCATAATGTTTAAACTAGTTTGGTCTCTGCATTTCTATTTCTACGAAATGTGTGCGCTCTTTTAGCACAGATTGTGTGTACACAATTTATGGAAAGAATTCTGAGAATTTGTTTGAGGTATTTTCCATGAAAAACTCTTTTTTTTATTATTTTTATGAAAATCTCTTTATGATTCTAGTAATAAGTTTAATTTAATGTTTATCGTCTTATATTAATGTATGGTTTATGTACAGCTTGGTTTTAGAAGGAAAATATTATTTTTTGAATGGTTTTATCACAGCACAGTTTTTTTTTCTATTAAATAAATATGTACCTAAACAAAAATAATTATAAAATATCTTCGATAATGTATCCATTGGATCATAAAATCGAATTTCATAACATAGTATAAAACAAAGTCGCTTTCCGCTGTATATCTGCCCCTATGTATGCTTAGATCTTTAAAAATAAGCAACGGATTTCGATGCGGTTTTTTTAAGATCGACTGATTCAAGAGGAAGGTTTATATGTAGTACATATCCAGGGTGCCCCAGTTTGTACGAAAAATAATATGTATGTGAGTGGAATCAAAAACATCCACACAGGCGAAACCGGGACGGGCCGCTAGTCATTATATAAAATTTATAAATTCAATTTCTCTGTTACAGATTAATGTTTAGTATTATATTACACAATTAAGATCTGAAATATATCGTAATAGACCTATTTATTATATCAAACAAAATTATCAAGTTTTCTGATATTTGCCTAGGGCAAAGCAAAGCCGGGCCGCTAGTAAAAACATTTAACAACAAAAACTAACATACCTCATATAAACTCATGAAAAAAAATTATTGTAATGTTTACTTAAATTAACATAAACGCTGGTACTCCTATCTCAATTTCAATTATTTTAATGCATTTAGTTTTATTCAAAACTATGGCTTTTTTATTAAATGTAAATAAATAAAATTAAGGCTGCGATTAAAGGAGGCTTAATCTTATATTAGATTTTATTACACCAATGATAGATTTATAATAAAGTTTGGGTCGTCCACCCACAAGGTGGTCAGACGACCTAGTAAAGGTCGCGGCACATCGCTGGATGCAGGCTGCCTCCTACAAATCACTCTGGAAATCATTGGGGGAGGCCTATATTCAGCAGTGGACTTCCTTTGGCTGATGGATGATGGATGGATTGGGTCGATATAAGTCAACTTAGCAAAACCTTAAATAATACCTGATTTAAACGCATAAGAGTCAAAATCATATAACGTAGGAACACGCTTAAGTTAATATTTAAAACCGCACTCAATCATAGTTGCACGAAAGTTGAAATCCGAGGAACTAGTTGAACAAGCGTTGAACAAGGAGCTGATATATCGCGAGCACGTACTCTTTATTTACAACGCGTTTTAACGTTTGCACTCCTCGAAATTTATGTAATAGCTCGAGGTTAATTTGGGTTTATGGGAATTTTTAAAGTGGGTATGTTGAGGTGTGAGTTAGGGGTAGTTTTGGGTGAAAGTAGGACGCGATGTACCTACCCTTGAGTCTTGTGTCGAGGGTATCAGAAACTACGAGATGCTTCTCTGTTTCACAAACACCCAGACCCGATACAAATACCCGTGAATCACATAAATATTTATCTCGATGTTGGATCAAACTTGCAGCCTCACTTTTCACAGTCGGCGTCTAACCAACTGCGCCACGAGGCTGTCACTTTATCGTGCTAATATTAAAAAAATAATGACCGACTTAAAAATGAACTCTAAAGTTTCATAGTCCATTGACTCACGGTACCAATACAAAGATGACACGGCAATTTACCTATCACAATAGATTTCTGCCCCAGTAACCCAGTTATAGATAAGACAAAGCTTCAGTTTTTGCTCGATACCCTCCGTATTCTATGAATTTCATTATCTTACGATAATATGAAATATCCACATGAAGAGCGTAAAGTTGGAAAGGAAACTTCAGTAACGGTATTGAAGTAGAATGTATTAATTTTGAAATATAATGATTAATAAGACTCTTAATTAAGAATTATCTTATATTACTTCGTAGGAAATACAATTTGTGTCTGGTATGGCGATAAGATCGCATAATAAAGCGCCATTTACACGTGGAGAGTTTCTCGCGGCGAGAATCGTATGCGATTATCGCACGACATAACCGCCATATATTATCGTGTTCTGACAAATGTTTACACGATGCAATTTTTTATATGCTTACGATAATCGTATCTTCGAGGCGAAAAAACTCTCCCCTTGTAAATGGGGCATTATTATATTGGAACGGAAATAAGTCAATAGGACTTCTGGCATGCAAATTTTACCGCGATGTTTTCTTTCATAAAATTAATCCATAATAGTTAATAAACTATGAATACAATTAAAAAAACAAAAGACCAAATGTCTGCCGTAACTTCGAGCTCATTACCTCTATTTAACCCTCAGTCTTTCCCCTACTACCGCAGCAGTTACTACGCCGACCCAAGACTAACCTTTACGTGGGTAAAGCGTAACTAAGGACGCGTCGTTTTGCCGGCCCGGCCCTTGTCAACTCCACAATGGTCTTGTGTGTCAATAAACGAACACACCCGTATTTGAACCCGCGCTTTGTGTGCTTACAATGCCGCCTGTGTTGTTGGAAGTTGCGGGTTCAGGGCTTTGTGCGAAATGTCTGGATGATTAGACATTTTCTGAGTATGTGAAAAGGACAATATAGTAGCGATAAAGCATAATATCCATGTAGCGTCACTTCATACGCTCGCTTTCGTCATTTGTCAGTTGCTGTACGCTTACATGCAGCTTGTTTATAAACAAACGCAGCTCTGTCCATGAAGCGACATTGTTGCATTTGCGTAGTGGCAATCAAGCGTAATGTCTTCGTGGACAAAGCTGCAACTGATAATATGTGAGCTACCAGCAAGCGTACAACAAACGACAAATGAGTATGACGTAACACTCCGTGGTCAGTACGTGATATTTCTAAGGGTAGAGAGGTTTGAAATCCTATAACAGCAATTTCATTCCAGCATTAAAGTCCTTCTCCAGCTGAACTTGTACATCATTACCCTATCTTTATTGAAATTATCCAAGCCACAACCTGGCGAAAATTCTATTGACACCAAAGCAATCCAATAGGGTCTTTGACTGTGATCGATTTTTTTTTACGTACAAACCACAAATAACATGAAAATAAAACATTTCTGTCAAAACAGACAAGTATTAGTAATTAAAAAAAGAGTAGGAGCGAAGTTGGGACATCTTGCCGTCTCTCTCACACGCGCACACTGTAATGCATATTAAGACAAGTGACGTCACTCGTTTTGTTTTGCATCTCTTTTCTTTTACTCCCACTGCAAGATTTAAAACGCTTCTAATATGTTTAATTCTGAATAGATTTACAAAAAAATTTTTTTTGCTAGTTTTTAGATAAAGATACTTTTTGATAGATACAATAAAAATATAGAGTCAAACACCCTATTGTTAAGCATATATGGACACTAGCAGTAAATAACGCGACAAATGTATATTAAAAATATATAAAATATGTAACAAAGGCACACAAATTCTTATGTAATAAAAGCTTATTTTATCCTGAAAACTAGAGCCATGTTTCGCGTCCTGATAATAATAAGATATTTTTGGAAACAACAGCAGCGAGACTAAAAGCCCGTCTTAAAGTAATGTTGTGTTTACTAACAAGTTTAACTTAAAATAAACTTGATCCCGACTTCACAGTTTTATTGAATAAGGCTTACGTACACTGATCTTTTATTAAGACTCGCCTGAGTTGGTTTTCTTAAGAAACTACTGTTGTTTAAGATGTTTAAAGAAGTTGCTTGTCTCCATTTCTATTGTCCGTCCTTTTGGAATTTGCATTAAATTGTTAAGGAAAGTTGTTGGGTACTTCACATTTTATAATAGTTAAAATGTAGACAGCCTCGTTGTCGCAGTTGTAGTTGTACACACTACGGAACAATTACAAATCTGAGGTCTCTGGTTCGAATCCCGGGTCAGGCAAAATGATATACTTATTCATTATCATCCCGGAGTCAGGAATTTGTGCCCGATATGGCTATAGACTTGTCGCCTATCACATCGTGGGATGGAACATACCAAGCGTGGCGTAGATGACCTGGTACCACCTCTGTCTACACCTTCTGGGACAAAGGCGTGAGTTTTTGTGTATGTTAAAGACCAAAGTAAGGTAACAAAGGTTTTCCAGAAAAAAACCTTTGAACAATGGCAGGAGTCCCAAGTATGGGATACTTGACCATATCGAACTTTTATTATCACACAGAAAAATGATATTAAGCAAAACATTATGGAATAATAAAGTGTGTTTTTAATTGAATTCTGAGATCTAGACACGCTGAGCGTGTCAGCCAAGTTCCAAGTTAACATCATTCTTAACACGGCCGGGAAACTGTAAAGGTTAAAATAACAGCGTATCATTTGAACCATTGACACGAAAGAAGAAGAATAACAGGATTAAGGTTTGAGTAATATTCCTATCAATAAATAAAAAATATAATTTGAATAAATGCCATTGCAACACATTTTTTAATTGTTAAAACATATAAATATTTTTTTTAAAACAGACATTTTACAAAAACACTTAAGTTACTAAACCACTACGACGCACAAAGGCAATACACGTTTGACTTTCTTTTGAACCTTGGGTATTGAGAAAAGCAATTTCATAGATTCCGAAAGATACTTCGACGTTCGAGAATTATATTTGATACAATTCGAAACGGCTATAAATAAACAACTGCAAAATAAATAACGTATAGGAATCATTATGATTGAGTTCCGTGACTTTGACCCTTTCAAATATACGAGTATTAGTTTACTACGTTTTCTGACTTCACTCGATCAATTGTTGATTTTATCATGTATTGAAGTTGTTGGTTGAAATAGGATTAAAATTGAAACTAAAAATGATTTTTCTATTGGGCAACGTACTTGTTTTGTGGACAGGACCGTCCATGGACAGAAGCAAAATCAAACAGCACTATGAATTGCAAAACAATGCTTCACATTCCACTGCACTTGGAAGTCATTGCCGCCCATGAGCATCCACAAAGCTGGATCGTGGATGTGTTTTCGGCCCAATTGGGAGGGGAACGGGAAGGAAAATGGATGGAAGAGGAAAACGGTACTGGGCCTCCGGCAGTCGCACTCACCGAACGAAACGCGACAGCTGAGTTGTCGATTTTGTGTAAGACAGTGATACCGACCCGGATGAGCCTGTCCATTCATGCTGAGTCTATGTCTGAACTAGTAACATGAATTTACACATTAGAACTTATCATAAACTATTTAAAAATAACATAATCTTATTATGTATTTGATTTGGCTTCTTATAAAATAAATGTAGATACTGTCTAGTATATTATATTCACTTTGTTGTGCCATTATAAAAATAGAATAATAAGAACACAATTACGCCGAGACAAGATCATGAATAATTCATCCAAAAATACAATAACCTGTTTTCCATCAGGGACAAAAAAGCCGTTTCACGTGAACAGTAAAGGGCATTAATTAAAAATTAGCGCGAAACCGAAAGTCAAACACGCCATTAACTTTCCCTTTCAGAGGAAAAAAGGACCTTTCAAATGCGCCATTGAAAAATGAAATGTGGCGCAGTGTGGCTAGGGAACGTGACTTCCCATAAATTAGGTATTATATATATATATTTGGATGTTTTTTTTTTTGCAGCACCAATAATTATTAAGTATCAGCCCATATTCATCCCAGTGCTGGGCACGGGTCTACTCTACAACCGAGAGAATCGATTGAAAGTAGTTAGGCCATATAGTCCACCACGCTGGCCTAGTGCGGGTTGGCGCTTATATATCGTAGAAATTCTTTAAAATCGCTACGGTATGCAGGTTGCCTCACGATGTTTTCCTTTGCCGTTAAAGCGCGTGGTGATTGACTATTAATACACGCATAACTCCGAAAAGTCAGAGGTGTGCCCTGAGATTTGAACCCGCGACCATACGATACATTAGAAAGTAATTCTAAAGAGGCAAAACAGAATATTATTATTGTTAAATTTTAGAAGAATCTATGATTAAATCATAAAATGTACTCTTACCTCAATTTTTAAGAGCTGTTTTATTATATTACCAATTATGCTTAATCTTAAGCTGTTAATAATAAACCTCAGCATTTAATTACGTGGCAACACCGCTTATAGCCGTGAGGCCAGGCGACCTCTTGCGGCTTTTTGTTCGGTAAATAGACTGAAATGGGACGTCCTCCGTGAAAAACTTCATTTAACCCAGCGATTATGGAAACTGTTAAGAAATGTGGAGGTATTTTCGGGTATGAGGGGCTTTTTGATGCCAGTTACTTATGAACGGGGAGTTGTGGGGCTATAAAAGGATGGAGACTGATAGATTTATGGTTTAAACGGAAGATGTTTAAATGTCTTTATATAACTTGTTACAATGGCAGTAGATGCTACTGCATCAGCCCAATTGATACAGTACAAAACCACTAACGTGGAGTGTCTGCTTTATTGTTGCATTCGGTAAGTAAAATTATCAAAGTCAACAGCAATTAGTAGTATATTTATATGCGCCCAGATAACCACTGTACATCTGGAAAATCCACGCACGTGCGTCCGTCGTATTTTAAATAACTCTGTACAATGATTTTGGACACAAAATATAATCTCTCGCAGGTGGATATTCTATTTGCATAGCAATTACAACCAGGTACCTTCTAGACTGTCATGTCAGTATAAAAATAGCCAAATAAATCCATCCCAGAATATCAGCAGGTCGAAATCCTCGGATTGGCCGGCGCGACGGGCGACAGCTAAAGGCGGACGAAGCAGTGCACGAGACAACACACACCCTGTATAGTGCACAAATAGAACGCTTGAATGGAAAAAATAATTCAGACTATTTTATTACCTATTTTGTGAAAGGCACGTACAAAAATCGAGCTAAATCCATCTATCAGCCAAAGGAAGTCCACTGCTGAACCCCTTTTCCAATGATTTCCACAGTGACCTGTGGAGGCAGCCTGCATCCAGCGACGTCCCGAACGTTTCCAACTAAATAAATACTGAAAAATAAAAATTTACCAAAAAGAAATCTGACCATTAAATTAGAGCATAAAGGCATCTTATAACAAGCACATACTTGAACTCGTAAATCTCCTTGTAAACTAAGACTTAAAAAAAAAAAAGAAATCCTTCACAAAATATCAGGCAGTAAAAGCCGTGGATTTTAACAACAAATTACACAGATTATTTCATTACAAATTTTGCGAAAGGTACGTAAAAAAACAACCGCACTAGGCCAACGTTGTGGACTATATGGCCTAACCACTCTCAATCGTAGTCTCGATTGTACAGGAGGCCCGTACCCTGCAGTGGGACGTATATGAGCTGATACAAAACAATACGTAAAAAAAACAAAAACAAATCTGAACATTAAATGAGTGCAAAAAGGCATCTTATAACAAGCACATACTTGAACTCGTACATCTCCTTGTAAACTAAGACTTAAAGAAATCCTTCACGAAATATCAGCAAGATGAAAGCCGTGGATTGGCCGGCGCGACGGGCGACAGCTAAAGTCGGACTAAACCAGTGCACACGAGACAACACAACGCTTAACTTCACTCAACTGGCGACTTTGCACACCCTGTATAGTGGAGAAAATGTGGACACTTTTCAACGTTTCCTTTATTTACTACTCAATGTTAGCTCTAAGAAGTTTATTGTTGGCTTGTGAGATAATTTCGTTGGGATTTTCAGTGGAAAGTCTTTTTATACTGGCATTTGGACGAGGGAGACCTTTGTCTAGTAATAGGATGATATAGTTTAACACACCTTCCGTGACAACCTTCGTGATGCAGTTGGTTAGACGCCGGCTGTGAAAAGAGAGGCCGCGGGTTCGATTCCCGCAGAGACAAATATTTGTGTTAACCATAAGTATTTGTGGTCAGAGGTACATAAAACCAGACATGCTACAGAGCGATGTAGCTTATCATTTTACGAGTGACTCCATATTATCTAAAATCAATTCTTTCAGGAAAATACCTTTTAGTTTACCACGGTAGCCTGATGGAGTTGACTCCCTTACCTTCAAAATTCTAGTAGATAATTCAGGAATGCAGGTTTTACAACGATATACCTATTTTGGCCTTCTTCATTAACGCTAGAGGGTTCAGGATAAATATAGTGCTGTCTGAATTTCACGCTAGCGTATTTGGAAGGAGCTAAAATTGATTTGAATTAGTACTGCATTATCCCGCCTGCCCAGTATGTGTCTTATGCCAGATCTTTCTTAATTATAATTAACACTTAATGAGTAGACTTAAAATAGAGCATATGATGCAGCAGATAGACATAGGACGGTAAATAGAATTGGAAATTGGCATGCAAGCATACGCAGGATAACGCCTGTAAATTTTGAAGCTTAGAGAGTTCCAAAAGTACCCTAAAAATGTCAAAGCTCTGCAATTTGATTTTGGTAATGCTGGGAAGGTTTGAACTAACAAATATAAACGGCCATTTAAATACGAATTAAATGCAATCTGAAAAAAATACATTTCAAGATAATTTTATTTAACGACCAATTTTCATCAAGATACAGCGTGTTAACGACATTACTTTAAAATATGAATCAATTTTCCAAGTTTTTAGAGTTTCTGTTAATTTCCCGTATTTTGATCCCGTCTTTCGAACTTCCCAGATTTTTATCTTTATTAGCGAGGCTATGGAATGGTGTAGGTAATAATACAGCATGTGTTATTTTTTTCAAAATCATTGGGTCGATTCCTCGCTAGGCATACTGATTTACCATAATTCTAAGCATGCAGTTTAGTTTTCGTCGCAATCGGGCTCGTGATTCCATTTAGCATTTTTCGATATTACTCATAGTTTCGGATTTGGCTATCCACGCCGACTTGAAAAATCCAGCCTGTTTATAACATGTTAAAAAACAATCAAATAAGTTTAAAGAACACTGTAGTACGAGTACTTAAATGCAAGCGTGACGCCTACAAGGTACCACTAATAATTTCTCATAATTCCCCTAAGGCAGAAACATTCATAATTAGAGCCCTACCTTCCAACATTCGCCATATCCCGATACGTGTAAAGAAGTTGCTAACGGGACGAGCCCGGTCGACCGTGAGGGCAGAATTCAGCTCTTTGAACACGACCGGTCCAATTAACGACCGTATATTGATGTACTTGTTGAGTTTTCCATTGTTTTGTGCAGCTGGACATTTTACTTTTTACGCAATTTGTTTCATGTTTGATAGTAGTTACTATCTATTTGACAAATAAAAGACTGGAGATATATTGTTTAAAAAACAAATCGAAGGGAGTGTCATTAATGATCAATCAAATAATCAATCCCAGCAAAAGGAAGTCCACTGCTGAACATAGGCCTCTTCTAATGATTTCCAGTGACCTGTTGGAGGCAGCATCCAGCGACATTAATGAAGTTAAAAAATTACGTAAAGGAACAAACAAGATTGAAAGAATGTTGGAGAGAAATAATTCTGAGAGGAGTATTAAGATATTAAGTGAGGACATTCAGACAGTATAGATGATACTAGATTGATAAAAGTCTAGACTTTTTCCAGGCCTCCTGTCTCGATTTGAAAGGTCAGCAACGCCCATACGATTCAAGCTTTGTAAATTTTCAAGACAAGTTGTTTTAACGTTTTCCGAACTTAAGTATGAAACCAAACCAAACCGTACTAGGTCAGCGCGGTTGATTCAATCGAATTTTCAAAGGTAGAAGGGGCCCGTGCTCTGCAGTAGGATGTACGTGATTAAAAGGCATAAAAATATAATTTACAGTATATCCAAAGCGTTAGAAACCAACATTTGCAAAACATTTGATCCAATAGACTTCAGACCTGCTGTTAAATAGGTAAGGAGGTCATAACGGTCTATAAGAAACAAAGCTCGCGGCTCGGGAGACTTCGTATATACAGGGTGCTTACGTAAACTGACGTGGACGTGGCTGCTATAACTGGACGTTTTCATCTAGTATTTAGGTTAAATCTTAAAAATTCTGGTATTGATGTATCGTGTTTTAGACTGTGAGCAGATCGAGCAGTAAATCATAATTATTTTTCACCTTTAGATGTATTTATTTATTTATAAATTGGCTTACCAACTAAATACATAAATGAAGCTTACACTTATTTGCAGAAAAAGATCATAAATGTATTTAAATTAGTGGTTAGGTCAGTATTACTTAGAATACATAGTTGATTCTAAAGTAACTAAGCGACACTAAGCTACAAGAACAATGTTGTCAATTTGTCGTGCCAGTATAATACGCTCAAGTTAACGGTTGAAAAAAACATTTTTTTACTTTTATATATTTATGATTTTTTCCTCGAAATTCTTTATCTCGATGAATCTAGAAACGAAATAAAGCTAGAAGAAATTCTGCTTAATTTATTTGTTCGACTGATATTCTGTTACCAGAATTATGTAACCTGATTCAAGTAATTTTATTGGAGAATTTAAGAAGAAAAGAATATTGATAATAACTTTACTTTATTTCTGTCATTTGTAATAATTCATTGATCCCTTCTAGCAGTAGCAATCACTTTTGCTATTGTAAATATAAAAAACTTGCCATCACGATAAAATTATGATGGCCGTTACTCTTCAAACTGCAGTTAGATTTAGTCTATGTTGTCTAAAACTTTAACAGCAGTACATTCTATCCAAACAAACAAAATCAGTCCAAGATGAATACTAAACATTACATCCACAAAAACTCCACTCATCGAAATATTTCGACCATTCCCATCAAATATACTGCTTCTGACAGGGGTTGATAAGTCCGCGTCCACAAACACGCTCCTACGTCACACGTCCGAGTCGCGTCTCCGCTCGATCCGTCATTATTGATGACGACATTTGTCTGGCTGACCCTTAGACGCATGGTAAAGTGGACTGTGTGATGGGAGAGGAGCGGGTGAAATGGATGTACCCATCACCAATGTAAAATAATACTGATGGTAGGTGTCACTCCTGTTATATGATAGATTCAAAGCCGTTTTAATAATAAAACCAGGTGTAAGTATGTCAATGATTTTTTTTTTATCTTTCAGTCTAAGCCGATAAGGATGGTTGGTCCTAAGCTCATAGAAAACCGAAGTTTGTTGCATGTTTCATAATTTCTAACTCAGGTTTATTAAACCTTGTTAAAAATGAGTTCCATCTAACTGTCGTGAACTTCACCAAATCGTTTCTCCTCCTTGTAAGTTTTTTTTATAGAGAAAATCAACTGTTGGTGTATCGCAATAGAAAGATATATCACAGGAGGACAAAGTCGCTTCCGCTGACGCTTATGCTTTTAACTCCCACCACATCAGTCACGTATTTGGATATTTACGGTTAGGGAAATATCAAGTCATTGGAATCTTTATCTTTTATTCTTTATGGCCCCGAAACGTCCTTTGTGATACAGAGGCGCAATTAATCAAAGTTTCTGAACGCAGCCGAACGCGGGCGTTTTTTTCCGAATCAAATCCGCGAGGAAAACATTAATTTCCTTTTTCATTTATAGATTCAATGATTTGTTTATGGTAACGTTCGTGTGATGCATACAGGGTGTTTCGGTTGAGCGAAGTTGCTTTTATAAATAAGTAATTAAATTACAAGTGAGATGAATATTTGTGAACATATCCGAAGGTAAAGAAGGAAAGAAAGATAAATATTGACTTATGTGAATAGGAAACAAGACAAGTAGACCTGTAGGGTAATTCACGTAATTAAATAAGTTTAGTTGCAGTGCAGTTGCAGTTAAGTTTCGATCAAAACAGACCTTTTTGTATTCTCGTAATTTTGACAACCGCTCGCAGATACGCTCGCGTCAAGTTCGCGTCACGCGAACGGTTTAGTGTATTCTACTGCTGCGTGTTTTATGTGCGTGATTCAGATCGCAACTTGATCGGTATTCACGTATAAGCTTCTTGCATACGACTGACGTACAGTTGACGCGCAGCACACGCGCAGTTTACGCATAGCTTAGGTGCAGTTCACGCGCAGCTAAACAATGACAAGAATACCATTTTGCACTAAGACGTAAACTTCATTGCAACTGCACCGCAACTTGATCGGCGCGTCAAAAAATTACGTGAATTAGCCAGCTGTGCTTTTTGGATGTTGAAAAAAAATAATTTCTCGCTGTCGCGAACAGCTTTTCTTATACAAAATGGTATCCGCGGAATGTCTAATAAGCGCCATTGATACGAGGAGAGTTTCTCGCGGCGAGAATCGTAAGCGATTATCGCATGACATAACCGCCATAGATAATCGTGTTCTGACAAACGTTTACACGATGCAACTTTTTCATATCGTTGCGATAATTGTATCTTCGAGGGGAGAACCTCTTTCCGTGTAAATGAGACATTATTTACATCAAAAGCACCAAAATCGTCCATAATACGGTCATACCTATACTACGATTTAATGGACCCTCAAATTACAAATTTTTTTTCAAGCATCGAAACCCTTGATAGACTTGAGACATAAAATCATAAACATAACAAAACATCTTACCGACCAAGAAAAGGCAGGTAGAAATGCATTTCAACAAACCAAACACGCCAAGTAATGAACTACCCTCATTCCGCCAAAGTAATCAAGAGTAGAATGCATTTGCAACAGGCAGATATTACCGGCTCAGGCACAACGCGTGTAAATAACAATATAGTTTGCACAAGTGGAAATGATATATGTGCTAGTCTCGAATGTAAAATGAACTTGCAGACAAAGCAGGGACACACTGTTGTATACAACGGTCAGTCAATTCTAAAAGTGAGTTTGCATGTTACGCCTTCACGCTTTAAACAACCGATTTTTACGAAATTTTGAATACAAATTGTCAGGGATACAGAAAAGGATATAGGGTAGGGTTATTACTAAGTAGTATTTAATTAGGGAAGATTGGTTAAGGTCGTGGGAAGTCGCTGGGTGCAGGCCACTTCCAACAGGTCAATGTGGAGATCCTTGGCGGAAGCCCATGTTCAGCAGTAGACTTACTTTGGCTGAGAGAGAGAGTATTTCGTTTCTAATATAGTGTGGTTGTATCCGTTTAAATAATGACCATGGTGGAGGAGCATTCATAGTTAGTCATACGAGTGCTTCGTTTTCGGGTTCAGCCTATATTCGCTTTCGTACAGGCCGGCATAATTGTGTCGAATTATTGTACTCATTTTATTATGCCTATGCAAAAAGGGTCTTATAATTTGATACCTCATCAACGCTGTATTAACCCATTCTTTCTTTAAAGAGCTATGAAAGACTTGAGTTCAATCTCAAAGGTAGAGTGTTCTACCAGGCCAAGGCCTTACATTAATATGCTTCAGGAATGATATTCCTTTCAAACGAAATTCATCAACACATTCATAATATCGTTTAAAGGAAATTTCTCTGTAAAATATCCATAAATTTGAAATTAAATTCACTATTTCTTCTACCCGTGTGTCATAGTGACGCGCTAATCTCTCCATACGAAAGTTATGCAAACGTAAGCCTTAAGTTGAATTGACTTAGTACTTCATATGAAATTACTTCTTTGACGGAATTAAAACGCCGCCAGTTTGTGGACTGTTTGCATTTACTTTTTGATGTAAACAGTGGTTGTTCAACTTGTCCTTTATACTCCATTTGCGAGTGAATTTCTGAGATTTTACTGTCGACTCTGAGAACTTACATTGGGTAAAGGCTTCGGCTAGCATATACTGGATGCGACAAGCTGAAGACAGGGTGAAATGGCGCAATCAGGTGGAGGCCTATGGTCAGCAGTGGACAATAAAAGGCTGAGGATGATGATGATGATGAAAGGCTTCGGTTATTTCATTGAAGAAACTTGGAATTCAGTGGGTAGGGCATATAATGCGGAGAACTGATGGCAGATGAAAGCCAAAGGTTCTCGAGTGGAGTTAAGGTGGTCGGTATACCTAATGAAAGCTGCAGGAAGTCGCTGGATGAAAGCCGCTTTTAACAAGTTACTGTGGGAATTTTTGGGGAGGCTCACGGAGTTCAGCTGTGGGCTGCTTGTAGCTGAAGAAATAAAAAATAAAATAATAAAACAATCTATTGCTTCAAATCAGTTACAAAGGACAAAACTATTAAGAATTACCTGTAGTGCAATAGAAAAATGACTCAGCTTATACTGATCCACAACTTAGTAATGAAAGCGCTAATTTTCACCCTTGACTCCCTATGGTGGTGTGCGGGAGTTGCGCAGCACTGGTTCGCTTGACGACATAATACAATCTCCAATACAACTTAAAGTAAACCGCAAAAGGAAAATGACAATGCAATTGTGGATTTATACAATTTTCATAAAATCCAATACTGGTAGAGGGTTTATTTAGTTTATGACTCAGCCTTAATGGGCAGGCTTGTCCGGGGTAGTACCACTGTCTCACAGGTAATCGACATGAAACGACACCTTAGCTGTTGCGTTTCGTTCGGTGAGTAAGCTTGCCGGATGCCTAATACCCCCTTCCTCTTCCCATCCTTTTTCCTTCCCGTTTCCCTCCTGATTTGAAGGGCTGGCAACACATCTATGATCCAAGAGTTGTGGATGGTCATGGGCGGCAGTTATCTCTTACCATCAGGTGACCTGTTTGCTCGTTTGCCGGGCCAATGCAATTAAAAAAATACTCTGCCTTTTTATCTTCCACAAAAACAATATATCCGAACCTGTCGTAAAGTGTACAGCATATTGCTATAAAATATGATAGCCGTCTTAGCGGTCAGTATGAACTTTAATGAAAGATATTAATACACTACGCGCCATGTGCCACTGAGGGTTTTTGTACGAAGATATTACATGGCATGTACTAACAATATTTGTTAGTTTCCTCCTTCAATGTACTTGCTTCGGCTACTATTTATATTCGAATTTTTAACTTCGAGAGAAAAATTTGGAGTACGATTTTGGAAATCGGCGGCCTGAAAATGTAAACCAATTTCGAATTCCTGAGCGATGTTTGACACATTGGTAGAGCTACACTGTAGTTGCCATGGACAATTCTAAATCTAACAGTGAAGGAAAACATCTGCACCTAAAACGATAGCGTTTTTCAATAATTTCTAAGGTGCGTGAAATTCACCAATCCGCTCTATGCCAGCGTGGTGGATCAAGGCCTAATCTCAAACAGCCTCTCGATTGTAAAGGAGACCCTTGCCCTGCAGTGGAGTGTATATGGGATGGATTATGTCCACAGATATGGACCGTCTCACCAAAATCCAAGATGAAGTGAGTCTACTGTCTTTCGTTCGGTGTGTGAAATCGCTATTGATTATTCTATTCCTCTTTAACCTTCCTTTTTTTACACAAGAGACCATGTAACGAACCACTAAGCCTTCGAATAATGAACGTTTATCACAAAGGTGACTTGCTTAAACAAAAATGTCCCAAAAATACCGATGCATTTTCCAGTTTTTAAATGCAAAAGACTGAAACATAGTCACGGTCAAGTATCAGATAAGGGTGGAATTAATTCAAACTATGCCATAAAAGCGCTAATACTGTTAGATATGAATCGGGGTAGTTAAGGCGGGGGAGCACGCGATACATGTCATGTTGACTCTTAATTTTTACGTACTGATGCTTGTCGTTACAAACAGAAGGCATGTGTTTTATTTAACTTTAATGTCGAGACTTACAACTATAATGAGAAAATTTACTGAATGAACGAAAGCCTTGATTTTTAAAGTAACACGTCATTATAGATGTAATGGTACCTTATTCATACTTACATAAACATCACGCCTTTTTCCAGAAGGGGTAGGCCGAGGTGCAACCAGGACATCTACGTTTCAACATATGCGTTCGATCCCATGATGTGATATGGGGCGAGCCTATATCGGGCACAAATTCCTGACTCCGGGCTGATAATTAATAGAAAAATCTAATATCACATTGCCCGACCCGGGATTCTAACCTGACACGTCAGCTTTTTAATCATAGTGAATTACAACTACGCCAATTCCATGAGCAGTCGTATCGCTTACCATCAGGCGAATTGCATGATCGTTTCGCCATTCATTGCAATAAAACAAAAACTTAATTCTATTGCGCACTTGGATAAATATAAATATTATATAAACGAATCCAAACAGTATTTACCGGGTTTTGAGTAATAGACTTAGCTGAACAAACTGACAAGTATCTTTTTCGCGTATTACCGTGCCCAGTGAACCAGTATCAACCGGTTTTCACATGATATATTGCGCCGTTTCCCACACTGACAGTTTGCGATAGGACAAAAGAAATATAAAATAACGCGGGCACGCGTGAAATCTAAACTTTGTTTGAAATTCGTGTTGTTTCTTCGGAAATTGTGGGTGGTATTGTGTCGTGCGGGCTTGCATTATGCAACAATTTTGTGCTCTCGTTTATCAAAGACGTAAGCGGAATTTACACGGGGAGATTCTCGCGGCGAGAATCGTACGCGATTATCGCATGACTTTAGTTCATAACTGCCATAGGATTATCGTGTTCTGACAATGTTTCCATCCATCCATCTATCAGCCAAAGGAAGGCTACTGCTGAACATAGGCCTCTCCTAATGATTTCCACAGTGACCTGTTGGAGGCAGCCTGCATCTAGCGACGTCCCGCGACCTTTACCAAGTCGTCTGACCACCTAGTGGGTGGAGGTCCCACGGTGCGCTTTCCGCTTCCTGGCCTCCGTTCGAGAACTTTTTGGCCCCATCGGCCATCTGACAATGTTTACACGATGCGATTTTTTTATATTCGTACGATAATCGTATATACGAGGCGAGAATCTCTCCTCGTGTAAACGGGGCTTTGCAAAGGTTTTGATTTTTATATTAGTCGCAATGAGGAGACGTTCAAGCTGGTCGCCTGATGTTGAACACACATATGGGTTGATATAATATTTATATTTATTAGCCAGAAGTAGACAGCGACCTGGTTGTGCTAGACCCTTGGCACTGAGAATGTCCAAGAGCGGCGGTCACTGCTTAACATCAGGCGGACCGCATACCTGCCTGCCTAGTTAAAATATGTTGAAGTCGTTCGCCTAACAGCAAACCTCCCTCCCGCGTGCATAGTAATAACGTTGATAAGTTATAACGCATTCACTTTTATTACTAGGAAAAAAATCCTCCTTAAAAATTAAAAACGGAATCAAAAATACAAACCGAAAACGTTTTGAATTCGGGAAACGACCCTTAATATATCATAATCCGCCATTTCTCACAATTAACCGACCTCGGCGGCGAAACGCAAAAATTCGTACACAATTAATTCCGACACAATGGCTCTGACCCAAGGGTCGGGATTAAAAAGAAATTTAAAATATAAAATAAGCGATCAGAACGCTGGTGTAACATTTATGATATCTGGTTTTCAGCGTGATGTGTTTAAAAAAAATATGTTATATTTTACAATTACATAAAAAGTGAGCATTTTTGGAATAAAATTAACAAGTCGTAGATTCCACCAGCGTGGTGGACTATATGGCCTAACCACTCTCAATCGATTCTCTCGATTGTAGAGCAGGCCCGTGCCCAGCAGTGGGACGTATATGGGCTGATAAAAAAAAAAGATTCCACGAGATTACCAAGCGGGTTCAAAACACCTTTCCTCTTCCCTTCCTTTATTCCCAGCTCCCTTCCCAATTATGCCGGCAACAGACCCATGATCCAGCATTGTGGATGTTCATGGACAGCAGTGATCACTTACCCTCAGGTGACCCGTTTGCTCGTTTGCCGGACCTTTGCAATAAAAAAAAAGATAATTAGTAATAAATAAGAATATCGTGTTAATCCAGTTTGATAGCTTTCGTGGTGCAGTTCACTAAGAATTCAGCTGTGAAATGATGGTCCACAGGTTCGATACCTGCGGAACATATTTTCGTTGGTTCAAATTAATTCGTTATGGGTCTGATTGTTGTCAGAACGAAGTGGATCGCGGTTTTAGTATTGCCATAAGACTTATATATAAAGTAGCAGTTTATGTATGAAATACGGACGGTGACGTGTAAGTAGCTTTATTTAAACCTCTACCTAACTACCTATCTATTCAGAGATATAATCAATCCAATCCATCAGCCAAAGGAAGTCCACTGCTGAACATAGGCCTCTCCCAATGATTTCCACAGTGACCTGTTGGAGGCAGCCTGCATCCAGCGACGTCCCACGACCTTCACCAAGTCGTCTGACCACCCAGTTGGTGGACGTCCTACGCTGCGCTCTCCGCTTCGTGGCCTCCATTCGAGGACTTAAACGTAAACGAGATATAAACGTTAGTCATATTCCGAGTACATAGATACATAGCTATGTTATATGACTGGTAATCTAGTCTAAGCATGTATGTTTGGCCAACACAAAACCCCACAAAATATTCTCAAAACCCACACTACATAACCCTAAACTGAAATCCGATAATCTGAACCCCGCAAGGCTGAACGCAAGCGACCCGTGTCAAGATGCGGTCATTCCGACCAAATTTCGTCCGCAATACACATATCTTTCCACTTAAGCGAACGGGTTTTCTTTATTTTCCACGCGGCTATCCCCAAGTAACATTAAGTTGTCTGTTTTACTTACTTTATTAAAGTAATGTTGATTTTATTGTCTGGGTGATAGAAGAAAGTTTGGTGAAGCGAATCAATGTATATCTTTGTTTGGTAACGAAAATGTGGTAGATGTTTTCTAGCATTGTCTAGTACCTAACAAAGTTGTCTGGCAGCGTAACATATTATAACAGTGCTATGAACGTATCAGGCAAAAAGTGTTCATTGTATGAATTCTACTATAGAACGTGACTAATCGTCGATGTTCTGTAGCATTCTATATAATTCATACGAAGAATTTTTGTTACCCAATATTCACAGCACGGTCATATGCTGAGATGTAGAGGGCAGAGATGTAAATGAAGAAAAACATTTAGCAGTAAATGTTGGCCTTCACACTCAATTCTCCAGACCTTACCCTTTGGTATACTCAATTATAAGCCCATCCCCTTTTATAGTTTTCTCATTTGATATCAAAACAGTGCTTGTTTTGACAAATTATTCTTAAAACAAATAATAAGTCAATATGTACAAGGAAATTCCAGTATAAAATTACTAGTCACCAGTCTAAAGCGAACACTGCTCACTTCTCATAGATATACCATTATATAGACATTGAAACCATCCATCTTATTTCTTATTTCTCTCTCTCTCTTAATCTACAGGAAGTCCACTGCTAAACATAGGCCTTCCCCAAAGACTTCCACATTGACCTGTTGGAAGTGGCCTGCATCCATTGAAGTGGCAGTACGCCGGGCACATAGCGCGAAGAACTGAAGGCCAAAAGGTACTGAAGTGAAGGCTACGTACAGACAAGCGCAGTGTCGGACGCCCGCCTATTTCCTATTTATTGACTCAAAATATATATATATTCCTCTTAAAACATAATATAAGATATATTTCGTATTTTAGTATTCCTCATGAAACACAAGTTTAGGGTTATAATAAAGTTAAGACACCTTATATGTAATTATTGTAAAGGCTTCGAGATCGCAACCTGTTTTTTGTAAAGTAAAATAAATAAAGATAACTCAAAAATCCTGAAAGAACAAACACTCGTCACAAGCATTCATTTTGAAAGTGAACAAGCAATATTTCAGGTTCATTCAACGTTTGAGAGCGTTCGGTAAACACTCGAGGCTCAAGCGTGAAGTGCGGATTCAAAATGGTATTAAATATATCGGATTATCCAGACTTGGTTTGGAAGGCATAAATAGTGAGCAGGAATGGAGTTTCCAATTAAACATTTTTGAGTCTCAGAAAACTGCTAGTAAGACAGGTTTTTCATTAATTTTGATTCTTTTAGAGTAGACCATGAATTATGGAGGGAGAAGGGAGATCAAAAGACAGGGTGTGGAGATTTTTATACATTGTCCAAAATGTTGATGCGGTTTACATATACATACACACAGAATACATACACATAATACATACATAATACATAGACAGGGTGTCCCAGTTTGTACAAAAAATAACATGTATCTGATGCGTTGTGGAATCAAAACAAATCTGCACCCAGGCGAAGCTGGGACGGGCCGGTAGTTCAATATAAAATTGATAACATAAGCCTTTATGAGCTCAAAAATCTAATTTTCACAACCGATCAACCTTACTTAAAATCTCAGTCTTAACTAAGAGTATATTAGACAAAATAAAATTATTAAAGTTGCTGCTAAAATTCCCCTTGAGAGTTGCGATCGGAATCGATAATACCGCTTCAGAGTTGACAGTCGGTAAAATCTATTACGTTTCAGCAATAAATATTAAATACACTTATTCCTCGACTTAATGGAAGGTCTATTACGAAAGGATTTATAAAATAAAGCCATATTAGATGTTTATATTGATGTATTGGAATAAACTACCCATTCGGCCAGGAAAGTATAAAAGTTTTTAATAGTACAAACAATTTTGAGCCATTGACTCGAACGAAGAAGATTTGAACATTAAATGCGAAATAGTTCGGCTCAAAGGTCCGGTAGAATTATTTTTTATTTTTAAAAATGATATTTAGAAATGATAAATATACTTAATGGTTTATTGGATTAACGCGAATGTTACACATTGAAATAAAACTAATACTTACGGATTTTATCGCGAATTTGATTTATATAAAATATAATCATGATTTACTAAAATTAAAATACCAGAGAAATCTCATAAATTATCAACTTCACACGTAACTGAAGGACAGATACATAACTGTATCAGCCTAGATACATCCCACTACAGAACACGAGCCTGCTCTACAATCGCGAGTACGATTGAGAGTGGTTAAGCCACATAGTCCACCACGCTGGCCCAGTGCGGGTTGGCAGACTTTTACATACCATAGAAATTTATACAAATCGCTATGGTATGCAGGTTTCCTCACGATGTTTTCCTTCACCGTTATAGTGCGTGGTGATTGACTATCAATACACACATGACTCCGAAAAGTCAGAGGTGTGCCCTAGGATTTGAACCCGCGACCACCGTGAACATGTAGGCAGTCACGTCTGGTCCGTTACTAACAGGCCACCACGCACTTTTAATAAATGAATTTTCCATAAACATAATGTATTTAAAAGTATAATCACACCAACTGATGCATTGAAAAACCGCACAAGATATATCTACCTTACAGAACCTAAGCTACCCCATTTCATGTCCCTATTCATACGTTCACACACGTGTGAACCACAAAAGCGGTATGTAGGACACTCGAAACGCTATATTCAACATTAAGAAAAATCCAAGATTCCGTACAAAGCACTTAGGGCAAAAGGAAAGGTTAGCTGTTCCTCGACCGGCCTCACGGTCGCGATTTTAAAGAGCCCTTAAGGATTCGAAGAGGTATTTATAAGTATTTCTTGTCGGATAAAAAGGATTCTTTTATTCTCCCCGGGGAATCTTTTTCTTTCTGTTAACGCGGTTGATTGTTTGTGACATTTCGTCAAGTTAATCCCGTTTGGGTTGGCCGTTTAAGACTTTAATGTGGGTATTATTCGGTGGTTGTGCCAAATTGTTATTTTATCGGGAGGAGAAATTTACAGAGATGTATTAGTGAGAGATTAGTCTGTTGGGTGTTAATTCAAAAGGTTGAGGGTAACGTAGCAAATTAGATCTTAAAGAAATAATAAGGAGATTGCACACGCATTGACAATCTGTACAGCGCTGCGGTACAGCATAGGCTATACTGGAGCATCTAGTTGAATTCGCAGTAATAATTATATGAAGTGTTTGTATTCCTTTTTGTATAGTGCGTGGTGGCCTGTTGGTAACGGACCAGACTCGGCTGCCTACATGTTCACGGTGGTCGTGGGTTCAAATCCCAGGGCACACCTCTGACTTTTCGGAGTTATGTGTGTATTGATAGTCAATCACCATTTTAAAGGTGAAGGAAAACATCATGAGGAAACCTGCATACCGTAGCGATTTAAAGAATTTCTACGGTATGTAAGTTCGCCAACCCGCACTAGGCCAGCGTGGTGGACTATATGGCCTAACCACTCTTAATCGATTCTCTCGATTGTACAGTAGGCCCGTGCCCAGCAGTGGGGCGTATATGGGCTGATAAAAAAAATCTTTTTTTCATGTATAATGCTTCTTTTTTGTATATTTTCTATTACTGTCCGACAATAAATTCTTTCTTTCTTCTTGGAGAAAGCATCTGGGTGCAAATAAAAATTCTGTAATGGGTAATTAAAGGGTTAAGCAGACATTTATCCAGCGATACCATATAGATCAATAGAGAAATACATTCAAGAGGGATGTTTCTGCTACGAGTATACTGTGAGAACAAGAGAAATGTTGTTTATAATTAACCAAATTCTGCAAAAAACGTTCCTACGATGAATATTTGCCTATACGTATCAGTTGGTCAACAATTTCCAGTCTCCAAAATCATAACAAATTAGGATTGAATTTTAATGTATTTCTAGCTCAAAAATTCCATCTGAACAAAATAAAAACGAGGAATTCTTTGCAGTGTCAACATGTATACATATAATCAATTTGTAACCGATCGATGTCAGTACATGGATGATAAACGTAAAAAACTGATATGGGGATTACGTTGATATAGTCCATCTAAACGTAATAGAACCGAAAACAATGATTTCTTGTCTTTTTGTCTGTGCGGTTGTGCGCGACGAAATCAGAATTGGCTTAATGGATTTCGATGAAATTTGGTATGGAGGTAGCTGACACCCTGGATAAACACTTAGACTTTTCATCCCGAAAAATTTAGTTTTCCCGTGGGATGAGAGACGAATTCCGATATATTGGTACTCTTTGTACTCAAATGGATGGGATGGGACTGAAGTACATATCTTGAGTGAGAATGAGACGGGACAAGGCGGGATACAACATGATGAGACGGGATGGGAATATTTTTATAAAGATAACCACGCAAACGAAGTTGCGGACAGAAGCTAGTCCCAAATAAAATACAAAGATCGCAATTGAAAATCAACACCACGAAACACCCAAAGCCTTAACATATTGAAATCTCCAAAAGCAATTGTATAAAGTGCGAAACTTTTATCCAGATTTGAATATCGGCTATAAAATGGAGTAATAATGCCCTGAGGCCGTTCCCTACGGTGTGATCGAGTAAAGAGTTGTACTTTACAGCGTCTTGAGAATTTGTCTGATTATCCCTTTATTTCGTCTAATTAAAATCGCATTTAGGTTTAAATTTATCTGAAGTTTCTGAAGATCGTTATTGGTTACAAACATAAACTCACGCCTTTTTCCCAGAATGGGTAGGCAGAGGTTCTCCTGGTGGTAAAAAGGCCATCCACGTTTGGCCTTATTTGTTCCGTCCCACGATGTGATAGGGGGCGAGTCTATTGCCTTATCGGGCACAAATTCCTGAGTCCGAACTGATAATGAATAGAAAAATCGAATATCACGTTGTCCGACCCGAGACTCGAACCCGAGACCTCAGCATTGTTACCGTACCGAAGTACAACTACGCCAACGAAGTAGTGGTTACAATACTTTATTAGTACATTGAAATAGAAGTAAATATGCAGCTATACTTGTTTCAATGAGGCTCTTAATGTTTAGAAGAACACGCGGAAAATAATAGTTACAAGCATACGTAGCATCTCAAGGAATTTTATGAAAACTGTTTAATAGCTTAGGCTACGCACAATAGACACAAAATAATTACTAATCAATAAAATTATTCTTCACCCACTAGGTGATCAGACGACCTAGTAAAGGTCGCGGGACGTCGCTGAATGCAGACTGCCTCCAACAGGTCACAGTGGAAATCATTAGGAGAGGCCTATGTTGATGGATAAGATTTCTATTATTTAGTCCTTAATAAACAGTAAACTGAACTAGAACTGATGGCCGCTGGGGCCGAAAGGTTCTAGAGTGAAGGCCACGTACAAGCAAGCGAAGTGTCGGACGCCCATCCACTAGGTGGACGGACGACCTGATTAAGGTCGCAGGAGGTAAGTTCAGCAGTGGACTTCCTGTGGGTGAAGAGGGAGAGAGAGAGAAACAGTAAACTTGTTTTTGATTCATGCCTTTCTGACAACATGCCAGAGGCTAATTCTCAATAGAATAAGTTAATTAAACTCTACTGGTGTATTATGATTTTTTTGTACATAACAAAAGTTTCAATGAGTTGACTTAACTTTTCAAATTCTTTTAAAGAGTTTTCATGCAAGTTTTCTTTTCACACTCTCTTCGTTATTATTCTATCAAATTACTATGATAAACAGTAATGATACTACAGACAGTATCAATTATTACTCCTTTCGACTATCAATGAGTAAGTCGCGTGTATAAAATAGCCCAAAAAAGTCTAAAAAAATTTCAAGTCTCATTAACCGGATTGTGACAGTCAGCAGTGAATTTGGGAGTTCATTGACCTCCACAATAGGTCAGCGTGGCTTGCCCAAACTACCTTAACGCGATAAGAACTTGAACAAAGGTCATTGGTACCCCGATCTACAGGCGATTTTAGAACGGTAGAAGCGACCCGACTTCTCGTAATTTTAAAAAGGTCAACCCTTTCCGAGCGAACGAAAAGCTTCGAAATTGAATTTTCAGATGGAAACAAAATGAAATGAAGCGAAATTGAAAGACCGATGAAAAAAATGTTTCCATCTTCCTAATAGATTTAAATGAGAATATTTTTTTCCATAACAAAAACAAATTAGAAGCTTAATTCCAAAACGAGGTTTTATTGTAATATAAATTATCGGGAGCAGTATTATTCATTGTTGAATGATTTTTCCAATGTTCTTAAACATTTTAGTAGCATTTTGCGATTGATAGAACACTGGTATAAAGAATCCCGATTGGTAAGTTACGTGACTTGTGTCGGGGGTATCGGAAACTACGAGGGAATTTTCGGTCTCACAACACCCAAGACAAATATATAAAGATCCCGCAAATATTTGTCTTAGTGGAAAAATCGAACTTTTGGCATCTCGTTTTACAGCTACACTAGAAGCAACTACAAAATGGAAAAATCAAATATACAGCAATATTTTAAAAATGCAAAAGTTAATCAAACATAAATGGAAAGGCAACTGTCAAATCAAAACGTCAATACGTCCATTGAGAAACCGAAGCACGTAAGACCTAAAATAATAATCACGCACTCCCGGCACGGTACATTCCATTTCGCCTAAATTAACTCAACACCCAATTCCCATCACGCGTGCAAAAACACTGTTCCCACACAGAATTTTCTATATTTAACTCCTAAATATTCACATACTGCCACATAAAGAAGCTGAGTTAATATCGAGACGTTTTGTACGAAAAAACAGATGACATCTTAGTACATCCTCACCTAATTCGTGGAGGCAAAAAAGTCTTCCCTCCTTTTATAAAATAAGGAAAAACTGAACGCCACGATACTGGCTGAATCGTGATGAGGTTGGAAAGGGAGGGAAGGTGTTTAACGATGTTAAGAAAGGGACAGATGATGGAATAGCGTTAAATGAGTCCAATGTAGAAGTTAAGTTACAACAGAAGGCAGTGGATGTTCATAATATTAAAAATGCTCGAGAATTTTATCCTGAGGAGTGTTTTGAATAAATATGTATTTTTTAAACTTATTTAGAGGAATGTTGACCTGAAAGATTATTCAGATGGTCTTTGATCCTTTAAATAGGAAGGACATTTTGTGATTAGTAAAGGCAAGCGGAACGAACGTTTTTCGGTGCGACGACCTGAGAAAATTGGTTCGGAATAATTGGATGTGACGAGATTTACACGTTTCGTGTTGCTTTGGCTACTAGAATTTTCGAGTATTAGAGTGGTCCTTTGTCATTCAACCCGGTTTCGGTGAGTGGTAAATCGGATATTTTACTAAATTATATTAGAAGTGACATAATTTAGAGGACCAGCGATAATTTACGCTTGACTTAAATCACTGGTGAAATTTAGGATCTTCAAATAATTTAATTGAATTGTATGATTTTTGGTACAAAAGTTTCCAAGAGTTATTAAGAGCATTCCGCTCATCAAAAAAAAAAAATAGAGCGCCAATTGCTATGTTCCATATATACATACCTTTTTCTCTTCATCGACTGTCGTTAATATCTTTATACACAATTATCGGTTACAAGTATTTCTTAATTAATTAAAAACAAAGAAACCTTTAAAAAAAATTGATGCGCATTATTTCATTTAGTGTAATAATTGTAATAATAGTGTTATAATTTCGAAATTCGTGGAACATGAATATAATGATTTCCTAGAATTAATACATTCCGAAATCCTCTGAAACTGGCAACATGATTAATTTCCGATATGATATCAGGCATGCTCCTCGATCCACAAAGCCTAGATTCGTTACGCCTGGCAACGCCATATTAATTGTTTCAAAAAGCTTGGCGTCGTATTGAATTAATTCCCGGAAGGATTAACGGCAGGGCGCATACGACTGTCGGAATATATCAGTCAATGCGCCTTTTATCCTATATACAAAAATGTTTCGGTAATCCTATATGAGAAAGGATATCTAACGCATTAAAAAAAGTCTTTTGCGCGCCATTGCTGAAGTCGAGCCACTTCTACGATTGAAAGTTTACGCGCGACACCACGCCAATCTAGTACGGGTTTTTGGACTTTACATAAATTTGACTTTACGTAAAAAATAGGAGGTTTCATCGCAATATTTTCCTTTGTCATATACATACATACATACATAAACACACGCCTTTTTCCCAGAAGGGGTAGGCAGAGGTCCTACCAGAACACCCACGTTTCGCCTTGTATATTACATCCCACGATGTGATAGGGGGCGAGCCTATCGCCATATCGGGCACAAATTCCTGACTCCGGGCTGATAATGAGTAGAAAAATCCAATATCACTTTGCCCGACCCGGGATTCGAACCCGAGACCTCAGCTTTGCAATCATACCGTAGTACCACTACGCCATCGAGGCAGTCTTTGTCATATATGAAACGATAATAGGAATACACACGTAATTTTGAAAAATCAACGTCTTAATTTTGATACTTGCGATCTTTGATTTGGCAATGGGCTGGCCACATATATCGCAGAACAGATAACCGCTGGTTAGCGCGTTATGGAGTGGAGACCGCGTCTTGGCAAACGTTGCGTGGGACGTCCTCTGGCCAGATGGCGGGACAATAGACAAGAGGGCCGACAGCGAAAGGATGCATAAAGCAGCAGACGGGGCTCAGTGGCGTACCTTGGGAGAGACCTATGTCCAGCAGTGGACTGCAACGGGCTGATGATGATGATGATGATCTTTGATTTATGAGTCCGATGACCAGTAGTATCTTTTTTACCAATCCACAAATCTTTGACTTGTATTGGACTATAACTAAAATTGGATATCATAGCCCACTTTAATATCAATTCGATTTGCTCGCAATTGTTAATTATAACCCGAGGAATTCAAGTAGCCGGCGTGGCGGATACACCCTCGTATATTTTACTCCAGCGGATATTATCCGAGCCGGTGTCACAGACAGCGGATATTTTTCAATTTTATTTGCATTCATAACCAGCGGCATAACTCGACGGGATGAGAGCGAATAACAACGCTGTACAACGCAAAGAAGTTTAATAACACCGACTTTTGATGCCATTTCAGTGGGAATGTTAAAATTGAAATGTGTTGTAATTTTCTGAGGCTTTTTTGCATAGGTCGGCAGCATATTCGGGTCATACGTTGGTTAGTGGTTATCGCTGCTAATGGAAGAGTAAAACATGTTGATTGTACATGCGGAAACGGTATTTTGTAATGCTTTTATACGGCCTCGGCGGCGCAGTTGTACTGCGGTACGTTTGCAAAACTGAGGTGTCGGGTTCCAATCCCGGGTCGGGCAAAGTGATATTGGATTTTTCTGTCCAATATCAATATGGAATTTGTGCCCGATATAGCGATAAGCTCGCCTCTATCACATCTTGAGACGGAACACACAAGGCGAAACGTGGGTGTTCTGGTGACACCTCTGCCTACCCCTGGGAAAAAGGCGTGTGTTTATGTGTGTATGTATATCTTTCCTAAAGAAGAGGAAAGGAGAAAGTACGTGAGGAGGAAACGGATATTCGTCTAATGACAGTAATTTCGCACATCGAACGAAACATGACAGCAAAGCTTTCGCTTCAGATTGGTTTCTGTTAAGATATTATAATCACAAGGGGCAGTACTAGGTAATAAAAAAAACCGAACATCATTTGACAGCCTCCGTGGCAAAGTTGGTTAGACGCCGGCTGTGAAACGAGAGGCTGCGGGTTCGATCCCCGCTCCAACACAAATGTTTGCGTGGCCCACAAATATGTGTGTCGGGTCTGGGTGTTTGTGAGACCGAAAAGTCTCTCGTAGTTTCGGATACCCACGATACAAAACTCGATTGTATGTTGTTGACTGTTGTTTAACCAGAGTGTTAATTGAATTCGATAGATAGTTCTGTTAATTTACGAAAACATTTAACGTGCATTTAGTCTGGAAGCGCGGGAATTCGTTATCCGGAGAACATATTGCCACTATACAGGGTATATCAAGACTGCTACCGAAAACGAAGCCAGGTGGTAGTTTTAGTGACTTTGGACACAATGCAACTAAAAGCTTTGCAAAAAAAAAGCGACGATTTATTTTTTATTGTTTTTCCTATCATTGTATTTGGGTGATAAATCCATACATTTTCCTAAAAAAATAATGTTACATTTTTAAAGAAGCTATTGTACGCAAGGCTTTAAATTACCAAAAAAAGCATCCAAACACAATGATATTTAAAACATTAAAAAAAAGTCGAGTATTTTGCTAAATTTTTAGTTGCATCGTATCTGTAGTCACTAAAACTACCACCTGGCTTCGTTTCGGTAGCAGTCTTGATATACCCTGTATACTATACTTCGATGACGAATGTTTCGTATATACGTCATAATTTGAGTCATAACGTTTATTACAACTACTGTATTTATGAAGACCAAAGACCTGCTTGACCTAATAATAAAATAAAGATTGCGTCGATGATGTAGTTGTACTATGGTATGATCACAAAGAGGTCTCGGGTTCGTATCCCGGGTAGGGCAATATTAGATTTTCTTTTCATTATCAGCCCGGAGTCAGGAAGTTTTGCCCGATATGGCGATAAGCTCGCCTCCTATCACATTATGGGACGGAACACACAAGGCGAAACGTGTACTAGTACCAAGCACAAAACAAATAGGTATTTTGTGTATCGCGTTTCCTGATCTAGCTATGTATACCCGGTTTGTAACAGGCCGGCAAAACGATTGCGACTGGTGATATTCAGAATCGTTATAGCCAGTTATTTTTTTAATGCGACCTCGCTGCACCTACTACCTAGTGTAAATGTGAGCACTTTGTCGTGTAAATATAAAAAAAAAACATTACATTTTAGGATATTTCACAATTTCATATATCATTCCTAATCATGTGGTTATAAAACGTAACATATGCAAATTAACCCTTTAGAATATTTCACAAAACAACGTGTTGGCGTACTGGCGGGTTTTAAAAACGCTAACCCTTTATAGCCCGTACGGGTGCTGAGGCTTCATAAAGAGACGGGTATATTCGACCGATCAGAAGTGTTGACGTGACAAAACCAGATTGTGGAGAGTTATAGGGTTATGGGCACTTTTTTAGCTGTTTCAGGGTTAAGCATTATTTCATTACGTTTGGAGAATATGTTTGCTTTGGATAAAAATGAGGGTTGAGTTGGAGATTGATAGAAATATATTTGTAAATTGCATTTCACTGAAAAATTAATTTACTATTTTTTATTTGGGCTCGATAAAGCGACTTGCGAGATGGTACATGGTCTTAAACTAGATCGTTATACATACAAAAATAACATTATCATAGTCTATGAATTATGAATTTTATCCTCGCTATAATAATAAAAAATACTTCGAGAATTAATTGTACTAAGAATAATTTACATCTCATAAATATGGTAATAATTTTACTGAATGTATTCAATTTAATGATTTCTTCTCATTAAACAAAAATAATAGGCAACTTATTTAATATTGTAGGGACACATTGTATGAAGTTCTCAGAATATATATATATATTTTTATAAGCCTTTATAGGCAGACGAGCTAGCAGCCCGCCTGATGGAAAGCGGCTACCGCTACCCATAGACCTCCGCAGTGCCAGGGGTCCATTATAATTTGCTGACTCCGTATTTTGTAACAGTGCGGGAGCGTGCCCGCTAGAGTTAGTTAGTCGTCCCCCGTCGCGCACCTTGTAAACTTGTATACTCGTAACCGATACCGTACTAATGTCTATTATAAAATATATATTAATTTAGTAGAATGTACATGTATGTGATCAAGAATATATACTGTTCAGTAACAATCGAAATTTGCAACCTTCAGAGATCGTGCGCGTTGTAATAAATAAGACTACCACATGCAACCCCACAATATTAAGTAAGTTACAAAGCCTGATAGGACAGCTTCTATTGCTAAAAAGTTATCAGAAGGGTAATTCACGTAATTAAATAAGTTCAGTTGCAGTGCAGTTGCAGTTAAGTTTCGATCAAAACAGACCTTTTCGTATTCTCGTAATTTTGACAACCGCTGTCAGATACGCTCGTGTCAAGTCCGCGTCACGCGAGCAGTTTAGCGTATTCTACTGCTGCGTGTTTTATGTACGTGATTCAGATCGCAACTTGATCGGTATTCACGTGTAAGCTTCTTGCATACGACTGACGTATAGTTGACACGCAGAACTCGTGCAGTTTACGCATAGCTTAGGTGCAGTTTACGCGCAGCTAAACAATTACAAGAATACCATTTTGCACTAAGACGTAAACTTAATTGCAACTGCACCGCAACTTGATCGGCGCGTCAAAAAATTACGTGAATTACCCTACAGATGTCATGAAGCTGTGTCATTTGTGTTGGTGCGGCGATCAAACTCGCGGCCTCTTGTTGCACAGTCCGCATCTAACCAACCACGCCACGGAGACTATCGAATTTAGGTACTAATTTCTGGCAATCTTATTGTGAAATAATGTCTTTATTACACGTGTATTTCTGAATGTATTATAATAATATATTTTATTACCCTCATAATCGTGAGGAAACCTGCATACCGTAGCGATTTTAAAGAATTTCTACGGTATGTAAGTCCGCCAACCCGCACTAGGCCAGCGTGGTGGACTATATGGAAAAACTACGCTCAATCGATTCTCTCGATTGTAGAGTAGGCCCGTGCCCAGCAGTGGGACGTATATGGGCTGATAAAAAAAAATACCCTCATGATTTACAATATTAGCTAAGACTTGTGTGCCAGGTGTAAAAACTGTGTTACAGAAATCAGTGTCCTCTTCCTTTACCAAGAATTATAGAAATTATATATATACTATATTAATTATATAGAATTATAATTATTATTAATCATGTGAGGAAAAAAATCAATATGAATGTATGTAAATGGATGGTAAGTGCAATGGAGTATTCCATGATGTGAGATGTTTATATCTCGCTGGTCGACACAATTTTGCCGGCCAAATCGCATCTGGTATACATACATAAATAAACTCACACCTTTTTCCCTAAAGGGATAGACAAAAGCGCTACCAGGGCACCCACGTTTCGCCTTGTGTGATCCATCCCCTGAATGTGATGAAGGGGCGAGCTTAACACCATATCAAGCACAAACTGATTCAAAGCTGATAACGAATATAAAAAACAATACCGCCTCGAGAATCGAACCCGACACCTTAAATTTGTAATACTTGTACAACAGCGCGAGGCAGTTACATCCCACAATTTATTAGAAAAAAAATGGCCTAAAACACAAAGAAAGTAAGTACAAAAGAACACTCAATATCGGCCCGAAAGGCCTTACCGAAATAAGGCGAGTTAAGCCTGCTATTTATTTGGTTGCATTACATCCTTTAGCACATACTGAAACGCACTTTACGTGTTAAATAACGAATTATTCCGAGCGCGTGCGGCGAAGAATTCGCGGATTTATGAAGCTACGTGCTTAGTGAGCGCGTGTGGTGCGAACTGGAGGCGGTGGCGGGTTAAAATGAGTGTGGAAGATGAATGCGGTCTTTGGGTTAATATATCACACGACAAATTGTTGGAACTTACTAGTGAGGTTTCATATTATGTGAGAGAACGCTTGGGTAGGTACTTCCGGAATGTCAATTTCTCCCGCCAAACAGCAGTGTAAACGCATGTGTGTGGTTTGAAGGATATTGTGGCCAGCGTAACTACGGGACATAATGAGACTTAACAACTTAGCTTCAGGATGGCGAGCGCAGTGGAATGCTAAGCATTGCGTTATAATTCATAGTGTTGTTCATAGTATCGTCCATGAACGGTCGTACCGCTTACCATTAGGCGAATGGCATGCTCATCTCTGCATTTATTGCAATAAAAAAATCCCCAGTTTTCCTAAAACACTGGCACCACATTACATGACCATCTGTCGCCGAATGTAAATAACAATTAGGAATAATTTAGAAGACAAGGCTGTCATCGTTAAACAATAAATATGTTTTAAAAGTATTCTTAGATACGTGGCAGTCTCAAAAACATAAGCAAATCCCTTCAACAGAATATCCCAAATTGATCTCCCACCGACCGCTGTAACGATAATGATCTGAAAACCCACTTCCATTTAATGTTACATCACTAAACCGAACTCTGAAAAGGCTCATAAAATTACTGAATAAAAACAAACGTTGGCAATAACATTAAACGCTATCTACCCTCAGTTGGGCCGCGTCTTATGTCCAGGATTACTCGACTACGGATCGCCCAGAAAATTGGGCTGCCTCCGAATGCGAGTGGTTGTCGAGATAAAGAGAATTATAAAAGGCTCCAATATATGCCATTGAAATAAATGTAGGCGTAATGAATTCTTCTTTTGATAGTCTCTTTGGAGTTTATAAAGCCTAGTATTTGTGGGCAGCGAATAAATCGGTCTCTGTTTGTACGTACGAGTATCGTTAGCTCATAAATTGGCACCAAGTCATTCAAAACTTGTATTAGAATGTATCCGTGGCGCAGTTGGATAGATGCCGGCTGTGAAACAAGAGGCCGCGGGTTCGATCCCCGCACCGAGATAAATATTTGTATGGTCCACAGGTATTTGTTTCGGGGTGTTTGTGAGCTAGAAAAATCTCTCGTAGTTTCTGATCTGTGCACAAGACTCGATCTTAGTGTGGGGTCAGGACTAGGTGTATTTATTTATTTATTTATTCACTGAGCATTGCATTTGCATTTAGAAGTGCGTGGTGCCTGTTGGTAAGGGACCAGACGCGGCTGCCTACATGTTTACGGTGGTCGCGGGTTCAAAAACCCTGTGCCCACCTCTGACTTTTTGGAGTCATGTGTGTATTGATAGTCAATCACCACGCACTATGTCGGTGAAGGAAAACATCGTGAGGAAACCTGCATACCATAGCGATTTGTATAAATTTCTATGGTATGTGAAAGTCCGCCAATCCGCACTAGGCCAGCGTGGTGGACTATAAGGCTTAACCACTCTCAATCGTACTCTCGATTGTAGAGGAGGCCCGTGCCCTGCAGTGGGTCGTATATGGGCTGATACAATACAAAAATTGCATTTAGTGTCCCCGTGCTGTCTTATGATGCCCATAGTGACAGGCCACGTTTCGGTGCCATATGTCATCACTGGTGAAGTATGGGTAAGGATACACTTCAAGTAATATTAGGAACGAAACGAATAAAATATCATGAAAGATTTTTGCCAATGATCCCGCGTGGTCTTGACATCTGTATTAGTTAGGGCTGGAAGATCAATGTTACAAGCATATATTTACAGTAATCCTTTTCGTTACGACAAAGAATCTATTTTTATTACAAATAAAAATGATATGAGTATATGATATATAAGTTCCTGATATCCAAGACACAAGACTCGATCTTAGTGTGGGTCAGAACTACATATGTGACTGTTGGGTGTATTTATTTATTTATTTACAATTTTAAGCGTTGAAAAATATTGTTAGGAGCATTTAATTTAATACTTTATTAAAGGGTATTACACCTACAATAACTTGCAGTACGCATTTCGCCGTACCAATAAAAAAATAAAGCGATATCTAATTTTCTTCCGCAAGCCACTCGTTTCAGCAAAATTACCATTTCTTTTGTGGGTCAAATTATACTTTAACAAACTTTTTAAGGATATTAGTGACCGAACTCCCAAGTTAAAATGACATTAAACGAGTCGCTACGTTTGTCTTTTGTTATAAAAATGTGACGCTGCATTTTTATTTTCAAAGTTGAATATAGTATTAAGTATTAAGTAAACCAGTCACATACATTGTCCTGACCCCAGAGCATGATACCAAGTCTTATCTTAGGGTATCAGAAACTTTCAGGAGAAAATCAGAGTCTTTTAGGTCTCGCAATACCATAATTGTGTGTCACACCAACATTTGTCTCAGTTTCAGAATCGAACCCGCGATGTCCCGTTTCACAGCCGGTTCTTAACCAACTACGGTACAGAGCTTATTAAATATATTAAACATACATTAGTTAAATTGTTTTATTTTTAAATAATAAAAGTAAGTCACCAGAGGGCTATTGTCTCAAAGTTTATCAATATAAATTGTATTAATTAATATTAATAGCAATATGTATTAAATTATTCTAAGATAGCGTTAAAAGAGCAATGACCCAGGTTTGGTAATTTCCTAATACTGCTATGTTTATTTATAGGAAATTAATATGTTAATAATGTTTAAAAAATGTTCTTATATGTAGACACATTATAATAAAACAATACTTACTACTTATAATTAAATAATCAGCATCTATAAGGATCTCCACATTGACCTGTTGGAAGTGGCCTGCATCCAGCGACTTCCTGCAACTTTATCTATGTCGTTGGTACACCTTGTAGGCGGACGACCGACACTACGATATTATATTAAATTCCGATAGTATATCAAGCAACTAAGATGCTAATTACATTATCATGTCAGCCGCAAGTAACAGATTGAGATTTAACCGCCCCTCTTCTAGCCGAGGATATGTCGCCAGCATATTTGTGTATTTTATTTTTTTATTCATAAATTATTTATTGCACACCACATACAACTATAAAAGGACAAAAAATACATACCTATATACATAATCACGCCGAAACCTCGGCTTTGTAATCGTACCGTAAAAAAAAAAGTAGGAATATATTTATTAATCTTAGACCCGGCCAGGGCCTCGACGTTCTCACAAGGGTTGGCTTAGAAGATATACTAATACTGCATTTGAGGAAAGTTATAGGCTTTTTTAACGCCAGGATTCTGAGGGCCGGAACAAAAAAAAATTACTAAAATTAGTTATTCAGTCTCCGATTACAACACCCAAGAAATGCAATCCAAAAATTATTCCACAGCTTGTTAATTACTTCAAGAAGAAATGAACCACACTCCACAAAGTATCCCACAGGTATATTATCAATTCAAACATCAAAATCATAATCAGAATACATTTATTAGACAATGTATGTACAGAAGGTTATAATTATATTTAGACAAATCATCCGCGACTAACAGATTGAGCGCCGACCGCTCCCTTTAGCGCCGAGGATATGGCAGCAGCTGATGCTCCATATTTAGTGATATCCGACCCGGCCAGGGCATTCACATTCTCACCAGAACCTCCGGCTGCGGCTAATGCAACTGGCTCGTCCGGCTTGGCCGCTACGAAGACTACGAGCATGGCGAGGATCTCTTGGGAGGTCAATATTTAGTAACAGCATCCATCCATCCATCCATCAGCCAAAGGAAGTCCACTGCTGAACATAGGCCGCTCCCAATGATTTCCACAGTGACCTGTTGGAGGCAGCCTGCATTCAGCGACGTCCCGCGACCTTTATTAGGTCGTCTGACCACGTTGTAACAGCATGCTGGGATAGATTTTCCATGGTATGTGAAGTTTGCCAACCTGCACCAAGCCGGCGTTGTGTACTGTGGTCTAACCAAGTGTAGTACCAATCGAAATCTCGGTTATGGAGTTGTTCATTACTCAACAATAGGCAATTATGATACAGATACTGATACAGAGATGCTGGGGTGGTAACAGTATAATTAAGTACCCAAAATTTGGCTCTAATGCGCCGAAGAGGGTCTCTATTGTGTGTTTGTCTTCCAAAAGGTCTATGTTTAGTGGAGTTTTTGTTATGATGATGACGATGAATGGTTAAATCAACCAAGTACCACTAATAACAAGAGCACCCACATACATTATGATGACCTATCTAGAAATAAATGGGGGGTTCGTAATAAAGAGCTAATAGATCTATGATAAATGGCAACCATTTTAATACATCATTCGCAACACCTTTAACAAACGAGCACTTTGAATCTGACTGGCAAATAAATTACAAAGAATCATAGATAAATATGTCAGATTCAGAATCATTTTAGACTATGCAAATACAACTTGTGCTGTTCAAGACGTAAATTGGCTAAGTCAAAACATTGGTAGTCTTTCTTACGACGTTTTGAAAGTGAAAGAAACTCTGGACAATGAAATTGCCTTGACAAAGAACAGCGCAGACGTAGAAGCGAGATCGCAAATAAAAATACAAAAGTAAAATGAATTCAGCGCTATTTAGAGAGTTTTGAGTCCTTCAAAGAAGGACGAAATGTCACAATGCAATTTTAAGAAGTGACTGTGGCGATTAACAATAAATTTATTACTGACTTGGAAAAAGAAAAGAAATCGAGAAATTCCAAATACAACATTGTTGAATCTGATAATATTAGCACCTAAATTGGTTAGATGGGGTTATACGAGTTCGAATACAGGGTTTTTTAATAATAAAAAATTCAGACTCATGAGAAAGTAGTTCTTTTGGATCATGAACGACGACAGTGTTAAACACCCACAAGGGTTGAGAATGTAGGAGTGTTTTTCGCTTTTAAAAGGATACGAGAATAGAGAGAAACAGAAACAAGAAGTTATTTATGAGGTTCTGTACTTTTACGTTTCTTTAGAGACATTCTCCCTACCTCAACCATCAGTGTTACTCCTGTAAACCAGGACCAACCGCAACATACATACATAACATACATAAACACACGCCTTTTTCCCAGAAGGGGTAGGCAAAGGTGCTACCAGAACACCCACGTTTCGCCTTGTATATTACGTCCCACGATGTGATAGGGGGCGAGCCTATCGCCATATCGGGCACAAATTCCTGACTCCGGACTGATAATGAATAGAAAAATCCAATATCACTTTGCCCGACCCGGGATTCGAACCCGAGACCTCAGCTTTGCAATCATACCGTAGTACCACTACGCCACCGAGGCAGTAGCAACACGTATTTCAATGACACCGAGCACTGAATTTCATCGAATCTCTGGGAGTAGAGAAGAGTTTTAACTTATGAAATAGAAGTAGAAATTAGAGTTAAACCAATTGTTACTTACCAGTACAGCTTTCATGTTGCTCTGTTGTAAGTAACAGTGTATGCTCAAATGTGGCGAAACTACGCTTTTATATTACTTCACCGATGCCCGATAATGCTAATTAACTTCTTAGTATTCTATCTTACAATGTAAATTAGTCTAATTTTGGCTAATTAGAACGGTTAAATTTAATTTTGGTGAATTGTTTTGTCTGTTAGTGCTGCCGATGTGACTCAAAAATGTAGATATTTTTAGTATGAATTGTTTGTATGTGACTTTTTAGACTTTTCGTATTGATATAATCGCAATTAAAAAAGTAATCTGCGTTTTCTAAGTGATATTCCTCAAAAACTCCAAAACTAATATTGATGATGCGAATTATATGATGCGAAAATAATTCTACTACTACGCTTTCACGCCTAAACCATTAAACCGATATAAATGGAATTTGGTACAGAGATAGATGAAACCTTGGGAAAGGACATAGGATACCTTTTATTGCGAAAAAATTACTTATAGGGCTTGAAATAGGCGATGGAAGTTGGTCATTGAAATGGGACAAGAGAATACAGTATTGCATGCCTTGGGTCATGAGACAGAATGAGGCGGGACGTGATGGGAAAAGCAGTATTGAGAACGGCAGTCAAGTTAAGTTTAAATGTAAAACAGTTCATACGGGAAATAATATATTTTGGATATTTAATGGATCAAATATCATTTGCACCCGGGCAAAGCCAGGCCGGGCCGCTAGTAATAAGTATACTATTTTTCTACTCACTAGCTGATTGTAATAATTTATTTAAATAAACCGTTATAAATTTAAATTCCGATAGGCCTTTTTTTCCTCTTTATCAAGTTATACTACTCGTATATTACCCAACTAGCTTCTGCCCGCAACTTCGTTTGCGTGGTTAACTTTATAAAGAAATTCCCATCCCGTCCCGTTCCATTATATCCCGCTTTGTACCGTCTCATTTTCGCTCAAGATATGTAATACAAACCCCTTTTCATCCATCAGCCAAAGGAAGTCCACTGCTGAACATAGGCCTCTCCTAATGATTTCCACAGTGACCTGTTGGAGGCAGCCTGCATCCAGCGACGTCCCGCGACCTTTACCAGGTCGTCTGACCACCTAGTGGGTGGACGTCCCACGCTGCGCTTTCCGTTTCGTAAATAAAACTTAAATATAACTTCGTAAATAATATAAAAAAAATAACAAATATATCAGAATTCCCCCATCATCCCACGAGAACACTACATTTTTCGGGATAAAAGAAGCCTAAGTGTTAATCCAGGGTGCCAGCCACGTCCGTGCCGAATTTCATCGAAATCCATTAAGCTATATCTGAGTTCATCGCGCACAACCGCACAGACGAACAGACAGAAATTATAAAAAAACATTATTTTGGGTTCTATTACTACTAGTACATTAATTTAGTTCACCCATATTATTTTTTCTCATTTATATTCCATGTACAGACATCGATTGGTTACAAATTTATATATGTATAGATACCTTATTTCTTTTCCGCGGCACAAACCAAGCGAATGTCTTCCATGAATGTAAAATGAAAGGATCAGATGAAGATACGCAGATACCAGTTAAAAACATCATCTCATATGTTTATATCTATTATCTGTAGTCGGGTAAGGAATTACGTCATTAGTCTTTAATCTTGTGTCATTATTTAATGAAAGGGAGAAGTTTCAAAAGTGGTATAGCCACGCTGTTTTCAGCCATGACTCAGGATGAATGGGCAGGCTCGTCGGGGTGGTACCACTGTCTCACAGGAGATCGACGTGAAGTGACAGCTTAGTTGTAGCGTTTCGTTCGGTGAGTGAGATTGCCGGATGCCCAATACTCCTTTACTCTACCCGTCCCTTTTCCTTCCCGCCCCGCTCCTGGTCTGATGGGCCGGGAACACGTCTATGATCCAAGCGTTGTGGATGTTTATGGGCGGCAGTGATCACTTACCATCAGGTGACCTGTTTGCTCGTTTGCCGGACAACATTTACGGTCATCAGATACCCGATATTAAAACGGAGAACGAGATTTACTTGGTGGTAAGTGCAAATGTTCGTGTTGGTAGGAACCACTTAAATTCGTGCCTGTAACTGTATCAGCCCATAGCCCATAGAAATTGGACAGTCTCCCTGGTGTAGTCGGTTAGACGCCGACTGTGAAACTTGAGGCTGCGGATTCGACCCTGCGCCGAAACAATTATTTGTATGATCCACGGGTATTTGTTTGGGGTTTGGGTGTTTGTGAGAGCGAAAAGTCTCTCGTAGTTCCTGATACCCACGACACAAGACTTATGTGACTGTTGGATGTATTTATTATTATTTACATACGTCCCACTGCAGGGCACGAGCCTCCTCTACAATCGAGAGTACGATCGAGAGGAGTTAAGCTATTAAATCCGCCACGCTGGCCCAGTGCGGATTGACGGACTTTACATACCATAGAAATGCGTACAAATCGCTGAGATTCGCTGGTTTTTTCACGATGTTTTCCTTCACCGTCACGCACTATAGTGCGTGGTGATTGAATATTTAAATACACACATGACTCCGAAAAGTCAGAGGTTTTAGAACCCTAGGATTCGAACCCTCGACCACCGTAATAAACATGTGGGCAGCCGCGTCTGGTCCGTTTCCGAATAGGCATCGCGTAGGTTCCACCACCATGACTGTTTCTGTTGCTAAGCAGTATATGAGCAGTCTTGTCCCAAAGTCTATGTGTTCCTGTTTGAAGGATATTGTAGACAGTGATTACTGAGCGTTGAGAATTTACAATCAACGTTTCGATTGAGGAGCGTAGTACAATTCCATGCAGTGTTTAATGTTAAATGACAAGTTCTGAATAGTGATGCTACTGTGTAAGCGCAGGACGCATTTTAATTAAAAAAAAAAATTGTCATTTTCGTCGAGATTTTTCAATAATTGTCGGTAATAAGTTTTTTTTTTTTGGTGTATGCTTAGTTGCATTTTTCTTTTGTTTTGTTTAAATATTTCACTTTTGATCGTTTTATTGAAATTGTTTACACTGGCAGTACTTGTATCAGGATGGGTGCCCAAGACACGGGCTTGCCTACTTCGGGACCCACATATTTGATAAACAAATGACTGTAAAATGTGAATGTGTACATTGTATCTTCTTGGAGATTTTTCACAATAAAAAAATATTTTTATTATTATTATTATATATTTTCATAATAAACAACAAGCATTTATAAAAAGTGGCTGGTGGACTGTTGGTAACGGACCAGACGCGGCTGCCTACATGTTCACGGCGGTCGCGGGCTCAAATCCCAGGACACACCTCTGACTTCGGAGTTATGTGTGTAAATTGCTATTTGATTGAAAGTCAATCACCACGCACTATAATGGTGAAGTAAAACATCGTGAGGAAACCTGCATACCATAGCGATTTGTATAAATTTATATGGTATGTAAAAGTTGAAACAGATGGGCTGATGATGCAGTCGAAGGAAATAAAGTAACCTATTCATTAAGTTACATATGTTAGTATTTTGTAATCACATAGTTAAACACTGTATTAGTTTTCATAAGTGTAACAGCAGTACGCCCAATTTCTTTTTTTTTTTTTTTATTTATTTGGAAAACAAACAAATGTACAATCTGACTTACAAACTAAGAAAAATAATTATATTTATCATTGTACATTCCACTACGTTTTCACAGATTACAATACAAAACAGTGGTACAGAAGTGTATGAAGCAGATATAAATTTTAATAATTTGCGTTTGTCATCAGAACATGCATAATTTGTTTTTTAAATATGTTTTTTCTAAGATCGAATATATCTATATCAACAAAACAATTATTATAATTTTTAACCATTCTATGGAGGGGTGCTCTCTCACCCGCATTTGTACGACAAGGGGTTGTGGCAAAAAGCGGGTATACGCGTGTCCCTCGCCTAACTACGGTTCTTGGTATAATATAGAAAATATTATTGACTAGGTCGGGACAGTCATACCTATTATGTAATATGCCATGGAGCATCATGGTTTGGAGAAACAGGCGTCTTGATTGTAATGTCAATAAACTATATTTTTTAAGCGAATCTGTGTATGATATTCGTGCTGTTGATGGAATTTTATATTCGATAGATCTTAAGAATTTGCGTTGTATTTTTTCTATCGCCAGACTATACTTGTCGTAATATGGGTCCCATATCATACATGCATATTCTACTTGTGGGCGTATCAAGGAATTATAAAGATAAAGGCATGTTCCTTGGTGTTTAAAATCCGATGATGCCCTCATTGCTAAATTGTACATTTGGTATTCTTTAACAATTATTTTGTCTATATGTAGGTTCAAGTGCAGTTTACTATCCAAAAGGACACCCAGATCACAAATATGAGTCTCTTTAGTGAGAAGATTGTTGCACAAGGAGTAATTAAAATTAATTAGATTTTTATTTTTTGTAAAATAAAGATTGACATTGACATTTGGGAATGCTTAGTTTCAAGTTATTCTTAGCACAATACTCAGACAAGTTATTGAGGTTACTTTGGAGGAGATGGCAGTCCTCTACCGTTTTAATAGGTTTAAATATCTTAAGATCGTCGGCGTATAACAGGAATTTACAGTTAGGGAAACACTTATTAATATCGTTTATGTAAATTATAAACAAAAGAGGGCCCAAAATAGATCCTTGGGGTACTCCTGATGTAGCTACAAATGAGTCTGAGTGGTATCCATTACATACAACAGTTTGGTTCCTATTACTTACATAAGACAAAAGACATTTTACATTTCACCAGTCTCCTTTACTTCTTTTGAGATTAAACTGTGCAAATGGTTAGTGACAGCCTCCGTGGCGTAGTTGGGTTAGACGGCTTCTGTAAAACTCGAGGCCGCGGGTTCGATCCCCGCACTAACACAAATGTTTGTGTGGCCCACAAATATTTGTGTCGGGTCTGAGTGTTTGTGAGACCGAAAAGTCTTAGTAGTTTCTGATACCCATGACACAAGACTTCATTGATCTTAATGTGGGGTCAGAACTATGTATGTGACTGTTGGGTGCATTTATTATTAATTATTTTAATCATGAACGTTTGCACCGGGCGAATCTGGCCCAGGTATACTAAAAACTTCATTTGAGGAATATTACAGGCTTTCCAACTTCAAGCTAGGACTCCCTATAGTATGAACAAACGGAAAATAATGACTTAATTTACTTCATGTCATTTTTATGCTTTGTTTCAAAAGATATTAGATCTACCACATTCAAGAAATCATTTCACAGCTTGACATGAATATTTAAATTAAACTTTTTATATTATTAATTACGTTTGTGACACCGAAAAGTCTCTCGTAGTTTCCGATACCCACGACACATGACTTGATGTTAGTGTGGGGTCAGGACTTTGTACGTGCCTATATTATTGCCTTTATATTTAGTGATATTTTAATATATAAATAAATATATCAAAATAGGAACACATTAAAATTCTTCCGCACCAAAATAGCTTCATAGCTAGCTTTCATAGCTTCTTAAATCATCAAAAAAACATCAAAATCACAATCAACATTTATTCCCAAACGTAAGTACATAAGTTAACATAAGTAAGTCTCGTTGTATTTGGCTCGGTGTAGGTAGAAATCATCCGCGACTAACAGATTGAGCGCTGACCGCTCCTCGTTTAGCTGAAGATAAGGAGGTACCGAATGCTCCATACTTATTTATCCCGGAGTCAGCCACGGCAACCACGTTTTCACCAGCACCTCCAGCTGCGGCCAATGATGATGGCTCGTACGGTTTAGCCGCGACGAAGACTACGAGCATGGCGAGGATCTGTTGGTATTAATTTGTGAGACATGCTTGAAATATATGCTTTGATGCGCGTGTTTGAGTGGAGTTCTTGTTTATGATGAAGTTATATGAGCTGATAAGTCACCAAGTACCACATATAATAAAACATTAAAGTAAGATACTATCTTGAATGGTTCATTATATGTTTTGAATATTTAATTAATATTATTACAAGTTATTTCTGAATGGTCTGAATTTAACTAAGCTGCGACTACTGTATCATCACTGTATTCTAATCTTGGTTTGAAAAGGGCAACGCTAGAGTTTCTTGCCCGTTCTTCTCTGGTGAAAAGAGCCTTGTGAACTGGGTTGTAGAAAGAAAGTAACTGAATCTAAATAATGCATAATATTTTAAAGATTCAATAAAGTATTTTATCTAGTACATCGTGGGACGGAATATACAAGGCGAAACGTGGGTGTTCTGGTAGCACCTCTGCCTACCCCTTCTGGGAAAAAGGCGTGTGTTTATGTATGTATGTAAGTATTTATAATTCCTATTAATTTCATAACTGTTGTGTCGTTATCAGGAAATACGAGTGAATCTCAACATCATATTATGATTACCAAAATTGCTATCGCGTAAGAATAATAGAGGTATATTTTTATTTCATATCATGTTAAAAACCACTTGGTCGAATAATACAGCTATTACAACCAACGTTTTCAACAAAAAAGCAAAGGTTAATCTACATTGAAATATAAGGTATTTTTGTCCCCGAAATAAAGACCTCAAGCACTCATAAACGTTCCAAAACGTAGTTTCTAAAGCGATTCTCTACATTATATGACACCCTTATACATTATGATGACCCATCTAGAAATAAATGGAGAGGCCCCAAATAAAGAGCTAATAGACCTATGATAAATGGCAACCATTTTAATATATCATTCACAACACCTTTAACAAACGAGCATTTTAAATCTAACTAAAAAATACATTGCAAAGACTCATATATAAATATGTCCGATTTAGAAACATTTTAGACTATGCAAATACAGCTGAGGTGATTCAGGAAATAAATGGACTAAGTCAAAACATTGCTAGTATTTCTTACGACGTTTTGGAAGTAAAAGAAACGCTGGACGTTAAAATTGCCTTGACAAAGAACAGCGCAGACGTTGAAGCGAGATCGCAAGTAAAAATACAAAACTAAAATGAATTCAGCGCTATTTAGTGAGCCTTGTGGACTTGAAGAAAGGACGAAATGTCACAAAGCAATTTTAAGAAGTGACTGTGGCGATTAACAATAAATGTATTATGACTGACTTGGAATAAGAAAAGTTTAAATATAAAATTGTGAAATATTAGCAACTAAATTGGTAGGATGGGGTAATATGAGTTCGAATATAATGTTTTTTAACAATGCAAAGTTAAGACTAATGAGGAAGCGGTTCCTTTAATGATAAACGATGACGCTCTTAACACCCCAAGTCTTGGGAATGTAGGAGTGCTTCTTACCATTAAAAATGCACGAGAAAAGGGAGAAATACATAACAAATAGGACGTGAGAGCAATTATGCTTATATTGTTTTTGCGAAGACGGGTACACTCTACGATCAGTATTAAGTTTGCTCATAAAGCATTTATTAGTTACAGTGAATCCTTGCTAATTTTGAAAAATCAACTGTTTAAAGTTCCTTATGAACTTGACTTTCATGGGAGTCGCAACTGAGACCAGATGATTTAAACTACACATAGTCATGAAACTAATGAAATATGTAGTAAAATAAATTCCGAACCATTTGTAGCTACTTCCCTGACTGAATATTGAAACTAGACTATCTATAATTAAGTAATGCAATCAAAATAAGCCCTGCCTGTCCCATTAGGGGCTAAGGAGAGATTATATACTTGTACACTTACATTGATATACAATAGAAAAGAAAATTCAATAGTTTGTGATGGGAAATAAAAAATAGAAATTATAATTGTTACTTACCAGTACGGCTTTCATGTTGCTCTGTTGTAAGTAACAGTGTAGCTCAAATGTGGCGAAATTGCTCTTTTATATTATTCCACCGACAGCCGATAATGTCAATCAACTTCCGAATATTCTATCTTACAATGTAAATTAGTCTATCTAATTCTGACTAATTAGAACGGTTTAAGTTGAGTTTGGTGAAATGTTTTGTCTGTTAGTACTGTCGTTGCCACTTAAAAATGTGGATATTTTTATTATGAATTATTTGTACATAACATTTTTGATAGTAACTAAGTGCGTGGCGGCCTGTTGGTAAACGGACCAGACGCGGCTGCCTACATGTTCACGGTGGTCGCGGGTTCAAATCCCAGGGCGCACCTCTGACTTTTCGGAGTCATGTGTGTATTGATAGTTAATCACCACGCACTATAACGGTGAAGGAAAACATTGTGAGGAAACCTGCATACCATAGCGATTTGTATAAATTTCTATGGTATGTAAAAGTCCGCCAACCCGCATTAGGCCAGCGTGGTGGACTATATGGCCTAACCACTCTCAATCGCACTATCGATTGTAGAGGAGGCCCGTGCCCTGCAGTGGGTCGTATATGGGCTGATACAAAACATTTTTAGATTTTTCATAATTATATCATTAAAATATTCCTACTAATATTATTGATCGGAAAATAGCTCATAATTATTTTAAGACATTGTTTTGTCTGACTGACTGTTAGTGCAGGTTTTGTGAATCCATGTGGGTTATTATATTCTGAAATTTTAGATAATGTTGGCAGGTATAATTGAAACTACCTGAAAAATATTTCGTGGTCTTGTTGAAATAAAAAAAAATTGCACTGTATTGAACCAGCCAATATACGCCCCACTGTAGGGCACGAGCCTCCTCTACAATCGATAATACGATTGGGAGGGCTATATGACATAACCCCTCCCGTAAAACATTTATGTAAATAAAATTATGAGAGTTCCATCGTTTTTCGAATATTACTCAAAAACTAGTGACAATATTGTAATCAAACCTCCCCTCCCCCTTGCGTCGTATTCCTTAGTATTGAGGGTCGTGATCTTCTATATCAAATATTAAAAAAAATATTCTAATTTAGACCAAAATTATGGCCTTATAATCGAATGGTGTAAACGATACGTCCATATTTAATTGGAAAATATTATTGTAAAAAAATTAATGTATTTCGAAACAAGCAAACTCCCGGTAATCACCTAGTTTGAAACTTAAAATTAAAACTTCATCACAAATGTTCTTTATCAAAGTGAACTACTTATTTTCCAATTTCTATAAAAAATACTCGCTGATTGTAATAATTTATTTAATTAAACCGTTCCAAATTTAAATTCGGATATGCTATCTCGCTCACTCTTTATCATATTATACCTTATTTCTATTCCGCAGCTCAAACCGAGCGGACGTCTTCCACGAATATGAAATGAGTACGAAATTTAATTATGCTTTGGACATCTTGCTAGCAGAATTATTGGTATTTTAATTCTTAGATAGTATCCTATGATCCGTATTATTAGATTTGTTTTAGGATACTCTTATCGGCAAAAAAATGAAGAATGGAAGGTGAAAATTCTGGTGAATGATTTCTTGTTAGTAGAAGCCAGTTTAGGGCATGATACATTAAAATTTTGCCTTTCAATGTAAAGTAAAATTTATTTTTAAGCGGCTTTATTTACCCTGATTTGGGTGTAGGTGGTAGCTGTTAAATTGTAAAGGTTTTTTATTCATTTATACATAATAACTTTCCTAAATAATTATTTAATAACGCATTATAAAAAACAACAGAATTCAATATCAAAAACCAATCATATCCAGCAAAAATAAAACAAAATTTAAATAAAACTGTATTAAATTTTATGGTGCCATTACTAAGAATGTAAATTATTTTCATAATACAAAATTTCATTGCAACTAAATTATTTTAATTTCTGGAAACTACATTTAAAAGAGAATTTAATAACTGCCATTTCGCTCGTGAATAAACTGCCACCAAAATTACCGGGAAAAGTAAAATGTTTATACAAAAGTTTCGTAATATGAGAGAGCTCATATAATCATTTGTGTTAACATGTTTTATTATGTGAATTCACGTTACAATACTTTTTAGTATTTTATTATTAAGGAAGTACAAAAAATCGGCAAAAAAAAGTGCGTGGTGGCCTGTTGGTAAACGGACCAGACGCGGCTGCCAACATGTTCACGGTGGTCGCGGGTTCAAATCCCAGGGAACACCTCTGACTTTTCGGAGTCATATATGTATTGATAGTCAATCACCACGCACTATAACGGTGAAGGAAAACATCGTGAGGAAACCTGCATACCACAGCGATTTGTATAAATTTCTATGGTATGTAAAAGTCCGCCAACCCGCACTAGGCCAGCGTGGTGGACTATATGGCCTAACCACTCTCAATTGTACTCTCGATTGTAGAGGAGGCCCGTGCCCTGCAGTGGGTCGTATATGGGCTGATACAATACAATACAAAAAATCGGCAAACATATTTCATGTATTGTACGCCTATATACTACTATATATATTTTTTTATCAGCCCATATACGTCCATCTGCAGGGCATAGACCTTATTTACAATCGAGAGTACGATTGAGAGGGGTTAGGTTAGTATAAGACGTTAGCCTTAAGCCTAGTGAGGTTTAGTGGACTTCACATACCATAGAGATTCTTACAAATCGCTATAGTCCGCAGTTTTCCTTTAATTTACAGCGCGTGGTTGTGGCGTGGGCTATCAATACACACACGACTCCGAAAAATCAGAGATGTGCCCTGGGATTTGTAACCACGAACACCGTGAACATTTTGGCAGTTGCGTCTGGGCCGTTACCAACAGGCCACCAGGCACTTAGCCAGTAATTACTGGGCAATAAAATACATAACACCTATATACTATAACACCTAAGAAGTGGAAGAGCCACGCGGCTGTCAGTCATGACTCAGCAGGAATGGGCAGGCTCATCCGGGGCGCTACCACTGTCTCACGGGAAATCGACGTAAAGCGACAGTTCAACTGTCGCATTTCCTCTTTCCATCCCTTTTCCTTCCCGCAGCCCCCTCCTAATTTTAAGGACCGGCAACACATCCATGATCCAGCATTGTGTATGTTTATGGGCGGCAGTGATCACTTACCATCAGGTGACCTTTTTGGTCGTATGCCGGACCTTTGCACTAAAAAAAATCTTGTTTGACGAGCGCAATGCCATGTAGCCTTTAGTAATATGTTCTGAGTTTCGAGGGGTGTCCCTATTGTTTATAGACAGGAGGTATTCTGGCTTGTAAACTTAAACATAGATACTGGATTTTAAAATTTCCACTTAAAAAACTGAGGCACAATTTTTAGTTTATTTTTTACACGACTGACGTCAATTTGAAGCGTACTGGGTGCTTCCAAAACTCTCGTAATTTAGTTTAGACATCGTTGGCAAAAAATACTGAAAGTCTGTTTTGGATAGGCGTTCGGAATAAGATTATATCATTTTTACTACCAACTTGCCTCGGTGGCGTAGTGGTACTACGGTACGATTGCAAAGCTGAGCTGAGCTCGGGTTCGAATCCCGGGTCGGGCAAAGTGATATTGGATTTTTCTATTCATTATCAGTCCGGAGTCAGGAATTTGTGCCCGATATGGCGATAGGCTCGTCTCCTATCACATCGTGGGACGGAATATACAAGGCGAAACGTGGGTGTTCTGGTAGCACCTCTGCCTACCCGTTCTGGGAAAAAGGCGTGTGTTTATGTATGTATGTATGTACTACCAAATTTTATTCCAAATTTTAGAGAGGTTGATAACCTGAATTTATATATTAGTTTCAACTTGCAACATAGTTTATTTTGTGACATTACTATCAGATTACTTAAGGAAATTACTTTAATTAGGGCAAGATTCAGATATGTTTCCCCAGTAATTTTTTTCATTTACCGTCAAAGTGAGCGGTAAAATTACATGTAAATAAGGTGTGTTTAGATCGAACTTCCTATATTCATCTTCGGAGTCCGTTCATCCACATATAGCCTAGCTAATTCCCACATTTGGCCATGTTGTCTAGCTAATTTTCATCTCAAGATGTAACAGGGGCGACCCCTATAAGTGCCGAGCACAAATTCCAATCCACGCAAAAATCATCAACAGGAGAGCTCAATTTGTAACAGAACCCTGGACCTTACTGACCACATTTGAAAATACATTGTCATTACAGACACAAAATTTAATACGCATGTTCAAACGTACATTTTTTCGGATATTGCCCGATTAGAGACCAGTTACCGGTGCATCATTCGGACTGGATCGGCCAAATATTGACTCGCTTTGAATCGGGTCAAAGATACACGGCGCAATATGCGCCGATACGTCCATATTGTTTGACAACCGTGAGTTTCATCTGGGGAGATGAGCGATTTTTGAAAAAGATAATACAGGACATATGAAAACAACGATTTAGTGATCGAAATAGTAGATTACTATTACAATTGTTTTCATACATACACATACATAAACTCACGCCTTTTTCCCAGAAGGAGTAGGCAGAGGTGCAACCAGGCCACCCATGTTTCGTCATGTATTTTCCATCCCACGACCTGATAGGTGGCGAGCCTATCGCCATATCCGGCACAAAATCCCGACTCCAGATAATGATTAGAAAAATCCAATATCACTGTACCCGACCCGGGATTCGAACACGAGAGCTTTGCAATCATAACGTAGTACAACTGCGCCACCGAGGCAGTGCAGGCTATAGTTTCGCATTTACAATATACGAAACTATACCTATATAAATACATACATACAAAGCTACTTGAGGACATGTCTACCCCAACGGTTGTCGATTCTCCGACAAATGTGACCGGCCCACTGCCACTTCCAGTTGCTGATCCGTTCTCGAGTGAACACCACGTCTTGGCAAGGGTAGTGTAGGACGAACTCCGACCAGGTGGAGCGACGATATTCATAAGATAGCTGGGCTGAAGATCGAGCCCAGTAGCATACCACAGGGGATCCTATGTCCAGCAGTGGACGCGGAAGGGCTGATGATAATGATGATAAAAAAGATAGAGTTTATTTGTTTGAACGCTATAATCTCGGGAAAGACTGGTACGATTAGACAAATTCTTTTGATATTGTATAGCCCATTTATCGGGGAAGGCATAAGGCAATATAACATCACGCTATGACCAGTAAAACCGGAGCATTAATGAAAATTGTTGCAAACATTTTCTGGTCAAAAAGCATCTGCACTTGGCCGAAGCCGGGCTATGCGGCTATGTAAAATGAAAGTGAGGTTTTTAATTTGATTTTTTAAAAGCACTAGTTTAGTATTCATGGAATAGGGAAAGCGAGCTCGAGATCAATGGGCTTGATTGGCTAGCACCGTTTTAATACCACTATGGAAGAGGTAGTCACAGGGCTTTAGAAAATTGCATTTTATAAAGAGGAGGACATTAATATCATTACTATTACAATTCATATGTATTTCTGAACTGATTAAATAATAGGTAAATACACCCAACAGACGACCTGGTAATGGTCGCGGGACGTCGCTGGATGCAGGCTCCCTCCAACAGGTCACTGTGGAAATCATTAGGAGAGGCCTATGTTCAGCAGTGGACTTCCTTTGGCTGATGGATGGATGAATGACACCCAACAGTAACATACATAGTCCTGATCAAACACAAAGATCAATTAAGTATTGTGTCGTGGGTATAAGGAACTACGAAAGACTTTTTGGTCTCACAATCGCCGAGATCCGAAGCAAATACCTGCGGATCACACAAATATTTGTTTATAGTGGATAGGCTCAACCCCTATCACACCGTGGATCGAACATACAAGGCAACCTCTTTACACCCCTTCTGCTCATTGACCTGTTGGAAGTGGCCTGCATCCAGCGACTTCCTGCAGCCTTAAATTATATTCACATATGTAAATATTGCTGAAATATGCGTAAAATGTACTACATACATTTCGAAGGAAACTATTATTGTTTTGTTTTTTTGTAAAAGTATAGGTCCGGCAAAGTTTAGAAGCCATAATACCTCCTGTCTATAAACAGTAGGGTAGGAAATGCTACATGGCATTGCGCTCGTCAAACAAGAATTTTTTTTATTGCATAGGTCCGGCAAACGAGCAAGCAGGTCACCTGATGGTAAATGATCACTGCCGCCCATGAACATCCACAACGCTTGGATCATGGGTGCCGGCCCATCAGATTGGGAGGTGAGTGGGAAGGAAAAAGGATGGGCACAGGAAAGGGGTATGGGGCATCCGGCAATCTCATTCACCGTACGAAACGAGACTAGAATATAACATCAGATAATGTCAGATCAATTAAGACCTCATCATTTATTGGTAATAATAGGTCTTTGCCGCCAAAAAGTTAGGCAGAGATGTCAATATATCCACCCTTGGGTGACGGAGTTAATGTTACAAATAGAATAATAAATAAATAATTACACCCAACAGTCACATACATAGTCCTGATCCCACACTAAGATCGAGTCTTGTGTCGTGGGTATCAGACACTACTAAAGATCTCTCGGTCCCACACACACACACAGAATGCTGTCCACTGCTGGACATAGGCCTCTCCCAAGGTACGTCACAGAACCCGGTCTGCTGCTTTATGCATCCAGTCACTTGCTTCCCGTGAACGTAGTCCCGCCATCTGGCCAAACGACGTGAGGTGACATGTTTGCTGTACCCATTTGAAATGACTAAATGTCAGTTGGTCATTAGATTTTCTCCAAGACTTTTTAAAAATCACGAGCTTGCTCGAGATTTGAAATCGTGCCCGCCCCGGCACTAGACTCGCCCCTCTCTTGGGACGGACATAAATTCCGCTTACCATGGACGGAAAAATTTACTTCTCTACCTTAACTCTCAGCGATACATGCTTGAAAGTATTTTTTTTTTACTTTGCCAATAAATCCATCATCCATCCATTCATCAGCCAAAGGAAGTCCACTGCTGAACATAGGCCTCTCCTAATGATTTCCACAGTGACCTGTTGGAGGCAGCCTGCATCCAGCGCCGTCCCGCGACCTATACCAGGTCGTCTGACCACCTAGTGGGTGGACGTCACACGCTGCGCTTTCCGCTTCGTGGCCTCCAATCGAGATCTTTTTGACCCCATCGGCCATCAGTTCTCCGTGCTATGTGCCCCGCCCATTGCCACTTCAACTTGCTAATTCGCTGGGCTATGTCGGATACTTTAGTTCTCCTAAGGATCTCATTTCTGGTTCGATCTCGTAGGGAAACCCCGAGCATAGCCAGTCGGCTCAACGAGCTATGGAGTCCCATAGCTCGTTGAGTGTCTTTGAGCCTCATAATAAAGCCCATAGTAAGAGGCCACGTCTCGGTGCCGTATGTCATCACTAACTATCGAAACAACTATCGAAGACTTTCGATTTGAGGCACTGAGGTATTTTTTTTCAGGTATTTGCCAGAAATAATACATTCAAATTGATCTTACATTATTCCATTTTTATCTAATTAGTTCCAAGCGAACAATAATTTACAATAAAATGTCCTCGTATGTAGACAATTTGCGCATATTTTGCAAGTAAATTTACCTGTTATTATAATTCGAGGGGTATAAAAGGAGTTTTTTTTTTTTCGATGTATTCAGTAACCATGAAGTTCATGTCTGTAACGTTTCTTTTGGTAAGTGTTCGTATTTTATTTACATTATGACCATTTCGGCAGTTTTGTAAAATGAATTTCATTTTAATAACTACAGTTATTATTCTCTTTATTTTATTTTCAACCTTGTTTTATAATTTTTACAATACATATAAACATAAAAATAATAATTGTATTGTATTGTATTGTATTGTATCAGCCCATATACGACCCACTGCAGGGCACGGGCCTCCTCTACAATCGAGAGTACGATTGAGAGTGTTTAGGCCATATAGTCCACCACGCTGGCCTAATGCGGGTTGGCGGACTTTTACATACCATAGAAATTTATACAAATCGCTATGGTATGCAGGTTTCCTCACGATGTTTTCCTTCACCGTTATAGTGCGTGGTGATTGACTATCAATACACACATGACTCCGCAAAGTCAGAGGTGTGTGCCCTGGGATTTGATCCCGCGACCACCGTGAACATGTAGGCAGGCGCGTCTGGTCCGTTACCAACAGGCCACCACGCACTCATAAAAATAATAATAAAATAAATTATTTACCCTCCGGCAACAGTAATTATTATTGTGTTTAAGATTGTATTTAATTGTTAAAGTTTTACGACCTTATTCATAAAAAGATTTAAAACCTATTTTAGTTATCGAATGTTTTGTCTTCGCTCAAACTTTTCCTTATTCTTTTTATTTGACGCAGTCAGTGGCGCAGTTGGTTAGGCCCAGAGTGTGAAACGAGAGACCGCGGGTTCGATCACCGCACTAAGTCAAATGTTTGTGTGCACCACAGGTTTAGGATATGGTTGTCTGTGAGGCCGAAAAGTCTCTCGTAATTTCTGATACCCATGACACAAGACTCGATCTTAGTGTAAGTCAGAACTCAGGACTATGTATGTGAATGTTGGTATGTAAGTGTATTTATTTATTATTTATGAATTTGTTTCTTCCAGGCTCTATGCTTCCTCATGGCCTGTGTGTCAGGCCAGCTTGAACTTGACCCCTTGCTTGAAAAGGTGGAGACGCTGTTGGAAGATGTTCAAACAGGAGTGGAGGAGAAGCTGGCTGCTCTCAGGGAACTGGGCAGTGACGTAGGTTCTTAGCCCGTTGATGTGAAGTATCCAGATTGAAATGAAAAATAAACGTTTGAGCTGACATGCCGTTTAATACTTATTACTTTAAACCACTAAACTTGCGAAGCCACAGCTTGACGGTTCAAACCATCTCGGCGCGAACAAAAAAGTTCGCAAATTCTTTTTTGTGCCGCACTGTGAAGCTGTGGAATTGTTTGCCGTCACACGTGTTCCCTCCTTCCTATAATCCTGGGTCCTTCCGCCGTAGTGTGAAGAAGCATCTGAGCAGGCCGGCATAATTGTGTCGAATGGCATGGGACCGCCGTCTGATGCCATTCGATACTCTGTCTGGACGGCATTTGCGCTTAACATCAGGTGCAGTGCAGACATCATGCCGTGAGAATAAAAAAAAAAAAACCGAAATCAAACCGGAGTGAATAGAAACCGTGAATTATGAAAAAAAAATAGATGTCTGAGATAATTACGTATTGGTATTATTGAGGTTTCCAGGTGGAAATCATTGGAGGCCTATGTTCAGCAGTGGACTTCCTTTGTCTTATGGACGGACGGATGGATTAATCAGGTTAATATAAAAATATACGATACTATTCCATTCTACTGATGCAGTTGTTTGCTCATGTATAATCTGTTATTATACAAAACTTGTAGTCCGAGATGAGTGAGATGGTGCACCCCCCGCTGCGATTCCGAGATGTACGGCAAAGCGCGTGGCCTCGCATCTGTCGTGGACGCCCATAACACCTTAAACAGGGCTCCAAACCAAGATGTAAGTGGGGGACGACTTTGTTCCCCAATGAAACCAGACATGATTCGACACCGGGCGATCACAGAGAAGAAATGAGGTCGCTTCTTGCCGAAGTATCCTGTGTCGCCCGAAATGCACGCGACTGCCACCAAGAGGTTTTAGTAGGTAACCTAGTGTGGGATTTGCTAGGTATCCAACTCGATCGCATTATCCGCAGTGAGCTGGGCAGGAAGGCCAGTGACACTAACATACCCCTTTCGACCTCCTCCGGGGTACCGAAAGAGGAGCTTGACAGCTTTCACATCGACACAAAAAAAACATTCCAAATCATGGTAATCACTTTATTGTACGAGCGTAAAAAAACAAAAATTCAAATATTAAGTACTTATCCTTAAACGATGAGAATGCATGAAGAGACGATTGAAAGTGGACGAAGCGAAACAGGTTTTAGATAAATTTTCCCGATTGTGATTTCTTTTTAATATTATAGGGAGCAAACGAGTATACGGTTCACCTGATTCTAAGTGATCATCGCCGCCCATGAACATCTGCAACACCGTAGCGCATAGAGACAAATTGCCACACTTTAAGGGGGGAATACGGTCTTTGTTTAAAGGTCGCCAGGTCATATTTATCCGGAAATGCTGTTCTTTGCATGTGGTTCAAGAGATTTGTATTACACGGAATAAAATGTCGGGAGAAATGTACTGTGGTAGATTTCCCACCTCCAAGGTGACGTGGATGTTATTTGGAGGTTAAAATTGCACCTTGCCGATGGTAATTCTGGGCGTTATTATTAAATAGTTCGCCAGCCCAAGGTTCCCTTCTTACTATATTCCTAGGTCCTGTCTTCGGAGCACGAATAAACTTTCAAATTGGCCGTCAGATTTGTGAGTTGCAAGAGATACTTTTCAACTGCTAATCCAAAATACACAGCATTGTACTTAAATATGCACCAACATGAACAGTAATTCTATCAAGCCAGTGTAAAAACATTATTAAAACAGATCTTCTAATACCCGGTATAATATCTCTTTGAAGAGCGTTGTCATGATGGAGAATAAATGTGACGTCATCAATCATCCCCGATCGAAATGAATTATCGATATCGCCATTGTTCAATGTGCCTTACACAGCGCTGCGTATTCACAGGATTTATCAGATTACGGGATAATGAGGCTGTGGATGTCAAACGGGAGGCTGTGGGTTCGAATTTCGGAGTAAAAATTATCCATAATTTAGTTTGGTTTTAGATTTTCTTTTATAAGGTTTCATTCGAAAACTATGTGAAATCGTCTTAATATGTTAGTTATGAATATTACAAAAAGATTTGTAATTGAGCAGCCGCCTAAGGGCCAGCTCAGACCATGACGGCAATGCAAGGGAATATTTTTTTACCAAAAGATAATAAAACTTATGTGGTAGGAATACGACATAAATTTCAATGTTTTAAATTGATGCCGCGGCATGGAACCAGCACCACGCTGGCCTAGTGCGTGTTGGCGGACTTTACATACCGGAGAAATTCTTTAAAATCGCTACGGTATGCAGGTTTCCCCAGGATGTTATCCTTCACCATTATAGTGCATGATGATTGACCATCAATACACACATAACTCCGAAAAATCAGAGGTGGGATTTGAACTCGCGACCGTCATGAACATGTTGGCAGTCGCGTCTGGTCTGTTACCAACAGGCCGCCACGCACATCGTAATCGTATCATATTTATATTACTAGTTATAAATTAATAGTCACGCAATATAGGTTACTTAAAGAAATAAATTGTCCATTGAGAACATTTTATGCAAGCAATAAAAGTACACAAAAACCATTATTTATATTGAAACAACATATTTGTATTGTTATGAATAATTCTATTTAACTGTACGAGTGGTTTCACTCAAATTATTTTTTTGAGACAATTGTTTATTCGTCTCGGCTTTTTAATAAATTGCTTCTGTTATGAAATGGATTATTAATAGCGTCCTTATTAACCCTCTTTGCTTTACTATTTAAACACTTACTGCAGATATAGTACATTAGTAATTACATTTATTTCTTTCTTCAGCCACAGAAAGTCTAATATCGCAATAGTTCGGTACATAAACCTGTTTGAAGCGGCCTGTATCCAGCGACTTAATGGCAACTTAACCAGGTCGTCGGTCTATCTTGCAGGCGGGCGTCCGACACTGCACATGCCTGTACGTGGCCTTCACTCCAGAACCTTTAGCTCCAGCGGCCATCAGATGAAAATGAAATGAAAATAATTTATTGAATCCATTAAAATGTTCAACATTATTTAGATTCAGTAATTTTTTTTCTATCACCCTTTTCTGTAAGCGGTTTTCACTAGAGAAGAACGGGCAAGAAACTCTAGTGTTGCTCTTTTCAAAACCAGTTTACTGTTTACAATATCGTGATTATTACAAAAGTTACAAATTGGTCTAATCAGAGCAGTTCATTGATAATTTGTTATAATTTGGAAGTGACATATATTTTTAATACAAATATGTTTACATTCTGTTTAATGTGGCTGAGTGAAGCGAAGTAGCCCAGAACGAAGAATCAGTATACTCTGTTTCACCAACGCAGTGAATACTTGTTCAGTTCTACGTGATATGTGCCCGGTCCACTGCCACTTCAACTTATTGTCATATTAACAACATTTGTGTAGTTAAACATTATCCATTTAACAATGAAAAAATGGTTACCAAGTTTCCTTTGAACCATGTCCTGAAAGTTACATACATAGACAGCCCATTAATAAAACATGAGCCGGGTTTCATAGTTGCCGTAATTTGGGGTCACCATTATGAAAAGTTCTTGCGCTGAACAATTGTAATAGGTTCTGTACAAGTTGGGGTCCAATTTATTTCACGGTTTAGCTGTCCTGTCATTACGCTTTGTTGGAGTATGGCTATCTGTGTATATGTAACGTTGTGTTGATATACACCTACAGCCAATATCTATAGACAATTTAAAAACCTATTTTACTTAAGAAATATATGGTCTTCTTCGCTCAAACTGAATTTAAAAGTCGTTCGAAAGGGACAAAACATTCGATAACTAAAATAGATTAAAATGTCTATGAATAAAGCCGCTACGGTATAGTGTATACTGTAATAATCAAGCCTAGCAATATTTTGATTATTATGTTTTTGAATTGATTGAATCATTGGCAATTTGTCCAATCTACATACACAAACGTCACGCCTGTATCCCATAGGGGTAGGCAGCGACTATGGGCCTCTTGCTCGATTCTGACATATTTGTTTCTTATACTCGTATTGTTTTATCAACACATTTCCCAATCTCGTGTGGCTTTCTTAATAATAAATAGCCTGAGTATTATTAAATTACTTCTAATAAATTTCATTACTATCGGGTCTATTCAGACAAAGTTAACTTTTAATGCGTCCAACTTGAAAAATGATTGCTTCTCCATAACACATTTCATTTCTATTTAACCCTTTAAATCTTCTAGAGGAAATTTAGCTTATATCCTTCTCGAAGATCCCATATACATCTAAACTAAATCTCATCCAAATTGGTTCAGCAGTTCGTTTGTAAAAACGTAACAAACAGTAGTTTTCTACTTCGTATCTGTTGGAATAAAACAAGAAATAGGCAAAATACTTTTTATTTGGAATTCTTAGCCACTAGTACCACCGTTGGAGCCAACTTCTCCTTCCGATGCACCGGCACCCCCATCAGCGTTAACCACGTCTTTCGTAGCCTTAAGAGCAGATGTGGCGAACGGGTTCTTTCCATTCGCAAAAGACTCAATTACAGCAAAAGGATAGTTGCGCAAAGTGTCAAGAAATGTATCCTGGGCCGATACGAAGGCCAGGATTGATAGCACCTGTAATATTTGCGTACAAATAAAATTAATAAAACCACCTAACCGTCACACATCGTCCTGAAGCCATTAAGATCAATTAAGTCGAGAGTCATGCGGATCAGAAGCTACGAAATTTCTTGATCCAACACACACACCCAAAACACATACTTCCGATTATTACATACAACTAACTTGAACATACAAGCCTTTTTAAATAAAATCATGAAGTGAGCAAAACGGACCTAATTGTTAACGTAATACAGTCCATTTTAGGACGGATAGGCTGAACCCGCAACGTGACGCACTTGCATGGCACTATGACGGGTTTCCCATCGACGTCTACGGTGGTGACCATTCAGGGCATATAAATATTCACACAACCACATACCAGCCACAAAAACTAAGCGAGGACATGTTCAAGTTCTCTCTAGCCTCCAACGAAACCCCGGGAATACGGCATTAAGCCGGGATAAAAATAATTTTACAGCCGAAAAGCCACCGTATAACAATCAAGAATAAGTCTTGAACGGGGCTTATTATCCTTGTTTCCAATATGTATGGCAAAAACACCGGGAAACACGAAAATGCCGCCGAGTCTTTTAATTTATGAAATAGATTTAGTGAAGCTATTTTTGTTGGAAACGAATGACGAGATGAGCATGCCATTCACCTGAATTTGAATGAATTACATAACAAGGCTTGGCATTCTACTACGCTCCCCATACTGATACTTTAAAATTGACTCGATTATTTTGAATAGCGAGGTATTCACGACATTATTAATAAACACGGAATTGCATAGAGGGCTAGGCAACCATCGTATTGTAGTTACATTATTCAATATTATAGTTTACAGTAATCTAGTCAATTCTAAAGCCTCGGACTAAAGTTAATCCTTCGCTCATCCGAGTTTATTAAGAAGGCCCAGAGAGTTTCAAGAAGTTACTAATATTTAACAATTTAAAATAAACGAAAATAAATACATACCAAAAACACAGATACTACTACAGGTTTCATTGTGCAAATGAATACATTAGATAGGAAAGCAGCTGTTTTATACTACGACGATAGCAGATAACCTAATTCCTAAAATATACAAATACATTTTATTTTATGAGAAACTAATTCTAATTGGCATCGCGCGGTACTAATTAGATGAATTTAGGATAGTTTACAATTTACATGAATACAGAAATCCTTAATTAGCTAAACACGTGAAATTATCAGGCCTATTCAGGGGTATTGTGTTTCTTTATTCTGTTTTCCTACTATTATCTTAATTAGTTTAATTAACCGACTTCAAAAAAAGGAGGAGGTTGTCAATTCGTCGTTTTTTTTATTATAAAATATTGTGTTATATGTAGTCTATTAACGCGCTATAGGCCAGCGTGGGTGATTATGGCCTAAGCCATTCTGGGATGTTATGATTCTTTACTTGTGTTTTTCTGCTACCATCTTATTTAAATTTAAACCATTTATTTCTTCCACACACACAATACAACTAAATAACAATATAATACAAGGAAAAGGTCAGGTATACATTGATATTAATTAATTTACAAAACTTTTTATGGTGTGTGAAGCCTGCAAACCCGCACTAGGCCAGCATTGGGCTCTATGGCCTAAGCTGTCTCACTCCTGGACTAAGCCCGTGCTCTACAGAGGAATGTGTAAGCGCTGAATGATCTATAATTATATACTAATACATAAAGCCGTAGTATTCCATCCATCAGCCAAAGGAAGTCCACTGCTGAACAAAGGCCTCTCCTAATGATTTCCACAGTGACCTGTTGGAGGCAGCCTGCATCCAGCGACATCCAGCGACCTTTACCAGGTCGTCTGACCACCTAGTGGGTGGACGTCCCACGCTGCGCTTTCAAGCCTTTCTTTAAAGCCGTAGAGCTTAAAGTAATGGTTTGAATTGAAAAATCCTTTGAGTGTTAGATTGAACATTTATCGATAAAGGCTTTAGGGTACTTTTTATCCAAGGAAAATATATAACAGGACTTTTATTCCGAAAAAAAAATACGCGGGTAAAGCCAAGAGCGATCGTGGTTTATATTTACCGTATCTCGAGAAGTACCTTGTATCAGCCCCTATACGTCCCACTGTAGAGCATGGGCCTTCGCTACAATCGAGAGGGGTCAGGCCATATAGTCCACCACGCTACCCTAGTGCAGGTTGGTAGACATTACATAACCTAGACTTAAAAAAAAATCGCTACGGCATGCAGTTGTCCCCACGATGTTTTCCTTCACCGTAAGAGCACGTGGTGATTTACTACCAATACACACACGACTCCAAAAAGTCAGAGGTGTGCACTGAGATTTGAACCCGCGACCACCGTGAAAATGTTAGCATTCGCGTCTGGTCTATTACCAACAGGCCACCACGCAATTACGTAGAAGTACCTGTTCAATAAAATACAATTTTATTTGCCCATTGTTCCGTAAAGAGCCCTCAGCGATCAACTTTTTATCATTGTACAATCCCCGCCCCTCTACTTTGAGAGATCCTAGGAAACTCTTACTTCCAGTACAGAGTGTTGTTCACTGAGATGAAGAGTTATCGTCACGGTTTTCAATAAGATAAAATAATTTGGCCTTCTTAATATAGTTATTGTGGTAGATAATACATTAGCTTTGACCGTTGCTGATGGAGGGCGAAATCAAATGAGTCAACTCGCTTACCCCAATCTTCATTAAGATTCAGAGGAAAATGTCGTTTATTAGTAGCCAATAAACTTGGAAACTACTGAACCGATTTTATTAATTTTTCTACTTTTCGAAAGCTAATTTATTATGGAGTAACACAAGCTGTGTTTAATTTCTGTACCAGATATATTATTTTTAATTCATTTTTTTTAATTTCTCGAGATGACGAGTTCAATGAAGTGCAATGCAATCCTAAATATTGCGTTTTGAGTGGATTTGCTTTCGTATGTGGGTAGGTGAAAGGATCACCCTAAAACGGTCAAACAGCGACCGTCTCGTCTCGTCATTCTCCTTAATAAGAACAGTACATACATCTGTAAGGTCAGATGCATAACACGCAAGGTTTATACCTCCATTCTAGGATTAAAAGAAAACAGAGCGGAATATAAGGACCAAAATCCTTTGCACAAAATACCGCAACCGCCAACCATAAACTCTTTGGAAATGTTCACGGCTTTAGAAAAATGTTCAGTGGAAATATAGTAAAAGAGGCGAGAAAATGTTCTGTTCGGCACTTTGCTGATCGAAATGAGCTCTAAATTGCGTGATAACGAACGCAAACGTACAGATAACAGTGTTTTCTCCCAACGTTACGTTGAAAAGATTATAAAACCAGTAATTCTGTCAGCAAGTTTTGATGGTTTTGATAGGAATTAAGTTATGAGAGTTGACAAGAGTAGGCTCTAGTTTTCATTATCACTATCATTATTACATAATTCACTTTCTCCAATGTTCTGCCTCGATGGCGCAGTTGTACTACGGTATGATTGCAAAGCAGAGGTCTTAGGCTCGAATCCCGGGTAAGACAAAATGGTAGTGATTTTTTTTCCATTTATTATTAGCCCGGATTAAGGAATTTGTGCCCGATATGGGGATAATCTCGCCCCCTATCTTAATAATTTTGTTCCCTTTTTACAACCAAAAGGTGAGCTGCGAATGTGGTAGATTTTGTTAGGTGGATCGGGCCTAGTAACTGTAGATATGTAGATGAATATTGCTAAATACAAACGTTTTCTACTTAAGGAGCATCAAATAACTCACTCAATTGTAATATAATATCATAACTATCCATTATAGTTAACAATGTCAGAAGAAAACAATATTTGCCGATCAAAAAAAAAAAAAGCTGGAGAAAAGATAGATGAATCTATTTCATTTATACGTAAATGATTAATAACGTCCAATAACAGAATTCCATTCGCGTCGTACTCTTGAGAAAACAGCTATCCGTGGGGATCAAGTAAAATTGAGTGAACTGATAAAACAAGCTTGTGATAGCTCTCCCATATGTGAGAGGCGGCCTGGGTAGATATGACCGCAATGTCTATTTCTTTCGCCAAACAGCAGTGTAAACGCACTGTTGTGTTCTGGTTTGAAGGATATTGTAGCCAGGAAGCTACTGGACATAATTAGACTTAACACCTTATGTCTCAGAATGGCGAGCACAGTGGAATGCCAAAAATTGCTTTGTTATTCATGGTGTTTGGTTTTGCTTTTGTCTATGAGCGGTCATATCGTTTATCATCAGGCGTTTGGCATGCTCGTGTCGCCATCCATAGCAATAAATAAATAAATAATGATGTTAAATAGCATTAAACATACACCTTTTAGATCCTAATCCTACATTTTTAATGTCATTGAATGTTAAAAATAGACCAGAAGATGATTAAAAATTAATACATCGCTCGTCCTCAAAACTTGAGCCACAAAAAACAGGAGGCGACTCATAAAGAATTTATATAAGCGAAGATTTAGTGTACGGGCCCAACCGGGAATTATATGTTTCGGGGATACGTCGAGATTCGGAAATTAGACCTGCAGGGTTTCCTTTATGAAACAACTATTCCATAGCCCTTTTAGCCAATTTACCTGCGAATTTATACGTGGAATTCCATATATTTTGAGTAACCTTTTTATATCAAAATGGATGATGTTTCTTATTGGGCTGGGGAACGCGCGAAGGGTGTAGTGATGGTGAGTGATAACACTTGGGTCGTGGGTGCGATGTTGACTATTCGAAACGGAGTTTGAGAAGAAAACAGGCGGGATGGGAATGATGATATTGGTTCTCTGGCAATTTCATTCGACGATCAAACATGGCGGTAAAACTGTGGCTTAAGTAGGTTTTCACGAATAGTGGTACCACTCCGGCAACGCTAGTCTATTCCTATAGTAGCACAAGATAACTAACAATTTGCCGCGACTACTTTTGTGATGGTAAATGGTCACCACCGCCCATAAACATCGACAATATTCGGAAGTGATGAAAGGCTCCTTCTTTAAACAATCCTTACTACTTTTACGCAAGTCCCACATCATTTATAAGATTTGGAAAATCGGTGAAGGAGGGTTATCGATTTAGACAAAGAATGTGTAAAGACCATTATGGATAAACATAAAAAATGCAAAATATAAAGAAATTACTCCGAATAAAATGAAAGTTTTAATATTAAACATTTCGCCGCTTTCGTAAAACTAAAACAGTGGCCGGGTCATAAGGATACATTAGCATAACGAAATTGGTTACGCTAGTTGCCCCAAATTGAATGCTCTGATAATATTAGAATGCAAAGGGCTACATATTAATTGGAGTATTTCAACACGAAAATATTTATTTATTAATGGAGTTTCAAAAGCAATCAACAAATGAAAATATTGTGAAAAGTCATTAAAAGTCTGTGATCAAGACATTGTAGTTTGGAATACATTATTACTTAGCGTTTTTTTTTTTACTTATTATTTATTGACTGCCTCGGTGGCCTAGTGGTACCACGGTATGATTGCAAAGCTGAGGTCTCGGGTTCGAATCCCGGGTCGGGCAAAGTGGTATTGGATTTTTCTATTCATTATTAGCCCGGAGTCAGGAATTTGTGCCCGATATGGCGATAGGCTCGCCTCCTATCACATCGTGGGACGGAATATACAAGGCGAAACGTGGGTGTTCTAGTAGCACCTCTGCGTACGCCTTCTGGGAATAAGGCGTGTGGTTATGTATGTATGTATTTTTTTTTATCTGCCCATATACGGGCCACTGCTGGACACGGGCCTACTCTACAATCGAAAGAATCGATTAAGAGTGGTTAGGCATATAGTCCACCACGTTGGCCTAGTGCGGGTTGGCGGACTTACATACCGTAGAAATTCACTTAGTGTTACTTAATGTTATTTCTAAGTTATTGGAAAATAGTTTGGTAACCGTCACGAAATTGTATTACGTCTAAAGGACAAATATATTAAGATGTTTAGAATGATAACTTATTTTAAACACCTTTTTTTTACAGTTCTGTATGTGTATCAGCCCATATACGTCCCACTGCAGGCCACGAGCCTCCTTTATAATCGAGAGTACGGTTGAGAGGGGTTAAGTCATATAGTCCACCACGCCGGCCTAGTGCGGGTTGGTTGTAATTGTGAGTTTTTACAGTTAAATATTGATAAAAATATGTGATTATTATGATGCTAAAAGATTCAACAGCTGCAAAAATCTTGAGAGTGCAGTATTCTGAGCCATTGTCAAATATTGTTTCCAATTTTATTGTAATTACATATAGCATTATAAGCGAGCGAACACGAAAGTGTTTTGCTAGAATACAAACTAAAGGCGCCAGTAAATTTTATTTCTTTTTTTTACACAGGGTGATATAACCATATTATGGTATTTAATTTTAACCACATGTTTCTCATCACCCCAGGTGATATTCTACAAAATTGGAAAGAAATGCGAGATGATTTTTTGTCAAAAATCGTGATTTCTTCCTATAAAGTTGTAATTTTTATACCAATTTTGTCTACCACCCCCATTATCGCAGATATTATCAGACAGATATGTAGATAATAATGATGATTAAAAACATAAATCCACAATTACTTACCAATTCCATTTTCATTGGAACATCGAAGACAATGGTTTGAAGCAAACTTTACCAAAATCCAAATCCTTGTCACAAAATAATCTAATTCGATCATAATCTTACATTTAAAAAATCGCTTTATCCCCCGATTTGAACCACAACCCCCGCGACAAAAAGTCAAGCGTGCGAACTAAACCCTCCCCGTACACCGGATACGTTTCGGGGTTGAATTGAAAGGGTTAACGGGCACCCGGCGGGTAAGTAAGGCCCAATCCTTCCGTTTGTAAGTACCTGAAAAAGAAAAAAATATATGAGAAAATTGTTTACAGCGAATCGTTCTGTTGGGTGTAATTTACACTACGAGACAAATAAAATAGTTAACAATTAAAATAAGGGGAAAGAAAACATCGTGAGGAAACCTGCATACCGCAGCGATTCAGAAGAATCTCTATGGTATATAAAAGTCCGTCAACAAGCACTATACCAGCGTGGACAATATGACCTAACCCCATTCAATCGTTCTCAAGATTGTAAAGGAGAACCGTGCCCTGCAACATCTAATCCTACTATTCTAAATTAAGACTCCAAACTCATGAATCGCAGTAAATATAATTATATTATGTCTAAATTAAGATTCCCGTGGACCTCAAAATCCACAGCCTATTTACATAACAGCCCGGTAACTCTGTACAATAAACATGTAAGAATATATAATGTATTCAGGTCAAGAGAGCTGAAAGGTACCCTTCAACGTTGCGCGAGGAAGTGCCCTCTCAGCTTGAATACGCCACAATGCGTAGGGAATCAAATTAAAATGTTCCTACATTTGTAACACAATGCATACATAACGATCCTGCATGCTGTAGGGGTAGGCAGAAACTGTGGTACATTAATTTCCTCGACCTTGGCAAATCAGTTTCGTCCACATTGATTAAGTTCGTGGTCTCTGGTCGGTTCAGGGTGCGCCTATGTCGCAGAAATTTCGGACATGCAGTGTGTCCATGTTTTTCGTGAGAGTGAAAATACAAGCAGGTTCGGTGACTGCTTTTTTTTCCTAAGCAGGCAGACGAGCATGCGGCCCGCCTGATGGTAAGCGGTCACCGCCGCTCATGGACCTTCACAGTGCCAGGTGTCCAGCACAACAAAGTCGCTACCTGCCGTAAAGAGAGTACTCTGTTTAAGTATATAGATAAGTAAAAACATATATTTTAAAACTCGTTATCAACCAAAATGCAATGGTTTTTGGTTTAGCTGTAAAGCAAAGCTGATTTTATCAACCCAGTCACGTCGAACACACAGCGGGCCGTCACGATTGATCTGGAAACACTAACATACACACATCACGGGGGTTTTAGTAACGTTAACCTAGCATTCCACCCTTTTCACCCCCTTGGAGGTCGAATTTCCAAAAATCCTTTCTTAGAGCTACCCTCATATAAGGAATCCGTGTGTAAATTTTCACGTTACTAGCTCTGATAGTTTTGGCTGTGTTGATACGTAACTCAGCTTCATATACAGGGTATATCAAGAATACTACCAAAATCGAAGCCGGGTTTAGTGACTACAGACACGACAAAACTAAAAATTCTGCAAAAAGCGCGTCGATTTTTTTTTTGTATTTTTTTAAATATCATTGTGTTTGAGTGGTATATCCATAGATTTTGCTCAAATTATAATTTAAAGCCTTGCGTACTATAGCGTCATTAAAAATAAAAGGGTGTACATTATCTTTTTAGGAAAATGTATGTATTTACCACCCAAATACGATGATAGGAAAAAAACTACAAACAATATAGTCGCTTTTTTTGCAAAAATTTTAGTTGCATAGTGTCTAAAGTCACTAAAACTACCTATCAGTCTGCCTAGTAGCAATCTGTATATATAAATAATTATATTAAAAATCTTATCCAAAAAGCAATTCTGGTTCAACTGTAAAGCAAAGTGAATATTATCAGTCTAGTCACGTCGGAACACCCACCGGGCCGTCGCGATTGATCTAGAAAATACTAACACACACACATTACGGGAATCTGTTGTGACGTTGACGTAGGTGAAAGAACGCAAGGTTTGATATGAAATGAAAGTAATTATCATCTCTGTGCTTACATGATGACGTTTTAGTAATGGGACGCGGCTGCTGAGACTGTGAAAGCGAGCTCGACTACGCAATCAACAGTGCTGGTCATCGTGAGGAATTCTGCACACCATAGATGTCTTAACAAGGTCTTCTATGGCATGTGAAGTCCGCAAACACACTGGACCAGCGTGGTGGAATATGGCATTATGCCTTCTCGGTTGCAAAGGTGTGCCGTCCCTAGCTGTGGATAATTATGGACTGATACAGTACAGCATTGTCACGTTCAGCCTCTCCCACAAAGATTACCAAATCGAACTGTTCAAAGCATCCTCATTCCAGCGAATTATGACTCAGGCAGTGTGTATTTGGGAAAGGACTTCTTGTGGCTGAAGAGAGAGTGTGAGAGAGAGGTAAAGAGAGAGATTTTAGAAAAACGAAAGAATGCAATGAAATAATCTTTTTCTGTATCGCTTTTTCTTATATCCAATATTTGTATGTAAATAAACGTCTAGTGCTATAAGATCACCATTTTAATTATTTAAGTGCCCCTATATGCAATGTATGAAAAGCTTAATTAAATAAATATCAGACCATACACGTCTTAATACAGGTTACAAACTCCCTCTGCGGTTTAGAGGGGTTGTTGAACTTACACCTTTGAAAGTCTCGCATAGAACTTTCTGGTAGGTTTCCTTGCGGTGTTTCTTTTGTTACAGCGAGCGATTATCAAGTGAATATACCCACGTAACTTGGGAAAGTCAGACGTGTGTGCCGTTGTATTGAACTTCATACTTACCAGATCAGTGATAGTTAAAGGAGAATGCCCATTCATGGTATCGGTAAAAAATAGTGTTGACCCCGATGCCGATATTGCTTAAAATTCATTATAACATTTTTTATGGTTCGTCCCTAAATGTTTTCCTGTTTTATCCCGGGCGTTATACTCATTAACTCATATACTCATTAACATTTCACACATTCACGAAAATAAAAAAAACTATTTTTAATGGATTTAAAGTTCATTTCTCCAAGAACTCCGGGCCTAGGTCGCAATTATGTTTAATTTTATTGAAAATATATATTTTTCCCTACACAAATAAGTAGGTTTTATCAATGGACACAAATCTTCGCACCGATACCAAGTTTCATAGGAAATTGGGCATTCTCCTTTTCTTTATTAGCGAGAGTAATGTGACGAAGAATTCCATCTGCTGATGGTAACCGTCGTGCCTACCTATATACGGAAGAAATACCACTAAAAAGTTATTATTATTGAGCACTGCATGGCACTGCACTGCGTTTGTCATCCCAGGACTTTCGGCGTTAAGTCTCTTAATGCCCAAAAATCTCTGGCTATAATTTCCTTTAAAACGGAACACAATACTGCTTGGCGGCAGAAATACACCATGCGATTATATCCACGGTCTTTAGCATCAAGCATATACATATATCTTCTATCGCTTTTTAAACCTGGTTTAATCTGTTGTATAGAAAAACTTTAACCGTAGAAAAAAATACAGATATTTGACAGCCTCCGTGGCGCAGTTGGTTAGACGCCGCCTGTGAAACGAGAGGCCGCGGATTCGATCCCCGCGCCGAGACTAATGTTTGTGAGGCCCACAAGTATTTGTCTCGGGTCTGGGTGTTTGTGAGACCGAAAAGTCTCTGATACCCACGACACAAGACTTAATTGATCTTAATGTGGGGTCAGGACTATGTATGTGACTGTTGGGTGTATTTATTTATAATACGGGTTGGCCGTTTCATGAAATTACATAACAGAGATACCAAAAAAGGGTCTTGTAAAGGAACGATCAAGATCAAAGACTCTCGCAAAGAGGCATCTACCTTTCTCCATCTCTTTGGCGCAACTCAAATTAAAAGCCATACAGAAAGCACCAATTAATTAACACCTTGAAGCAAAAAGCACCCAAACCACGAGCAATTAAGTTGTAAAAAACAACGGGAACCCGCATCATGCCGTCAAAGTATGCAAGTATGAAATTACAGTCGGTTTGTCGTAAATTACGTAATTTTAATGCGCCTTGACAAATGCACACGGAAGGCGAAAGCGCCGTAGGCAACTGGTTATAACGGTACGGATGTTTTTAAATCAGCAAAATGCACTGCACCTGGGTGCAATCCCAGTTTGATATTTTGGTTGTATTTGCACGAAAGTTACATAAACTCACGCCTTTTTCCGAGAAGGTGTAGGTAGGGGTGCTACCAAGACACTCACGTTTCACTTTGTATTTTTCTCCACGATGTGATAGGGCGCGAGCCTATCGCCATATCAGGCACAAATTCCTCACTCCGGACTGGTAACGAATAAGTAATAAATCAAGAAACAATTTTGACCAATGCAATGCAATCTAAAGTATCAATTGATGGTTATTATTCACCTATAGACACAATTAACCCAACCACCTCGATACCAAACATATTGTACAAAAATTCAGTCCTAAACAAAGAAAGAAAACTGATTTATTAAACGTGACTCACTTATAATATTATGGCAGGTTTTCCACAATCATGTTGACTAGACACTCTGAGTACAGTCCCTACTAATGATATTCCGAGATCGAATAAGAATATTCTATTACAAGATATGCAGTATTAACTGTACTGTACAGTTTCAGCTCATATACGTATGTACGTCCCTCTGCAGGGCACGGGCCTCCTCTACAGTCGAGAGTACGATAAAGAGTGGTTAAGCCATATAGTCCACCACGCCGACCTAATGCGGATTGGCGGACTCTTACATACCATAGAAAAATAATTATTAAAAGGCGAATATTATCTCACGCATTTCGTTACAATGTCCGCCAGTTTAATTACTTTTTCACAAAAGCAGGAGCCCGGGTGGAGGAAGGGAGCACGAGGGCCGGAAAAATATTCCACAGCTGAATAATAAAAATTATGAGTTAAGATTTTTTAGGCTCTGGCCTAGGTTATGCTCGCTATTACCCAATTAAACATAAACTTTTGCCACCCCAATCCAATCCAATCCATCAGCCAAAGGAAGTACACTGCTTACCATAGGCCTCTCCCAATGATTTCCACAGTGACCTGTTGGAGGCAGTCTGCATCCAGCGGCGACGTCCCGCGACCTTTACCAGGTCGTCTGACCACCTAGTGGGTGGACATCCCACGCTGCGCTTTCCGCTTCGTGGCCCCAATTCAAGAACTTTTTGGCCCCATCGGCCATCAATGCTATGTGCGCCACCCATTGCCACTTCAACTTTTGATGGGGTGGCAACCCCATCGAAACCTAAAAATAATTTTCTTAAAACGTTTTTTAACACCTAAAATAATTTCGTATTAACGAAACTCAATCAATCATTATCAACCTTGTCTTAAAGTAATAAGAGCGAGTATCCATTAAAGGGTCCATTTAAATTTAAAAACGTAACTTCAACTCCAAACAAAATGAAGAATTAATTTAATGGGCGTATTCATCATTTTTAAATGATTGATCGAAAGAGTTATTAGTTCGGTGTTTTCGTCATTAATTTTAAGTCCAACGTCACGAGCCATTAAGGGTACAGAATTATCTTTATTCAATCAGCAAGCATCATTTATAAATACTTAGGGTAAATTTAAAATCTGGTTTTTAGATTAAAGCAGTATTTTATTTGTTAATTTTGTGTATTGATGTAATTGATACAGTCCATACACGTCTCGCACGGCACGAGCCTCTTCTACAATCGAGTACGATTGAGAGGGCTTAGGCCATATAGTCCACCAGGTCTAGTACGGGATGGCGGACTTTACATACTGTAGAAATACTACTATACTACTTCTTGATATTACTTTTATAAAAATAATTATATAATATATGCTAAGACTTACACAATATAAAGCATATTTAAACAAAATAAAGTTCATCAAAATCCGTTCAGTAGTTTTTGAGTGAAAGAGTAACAAAGAGTAATCCTCAGAAACACGCACTTCACATTTATTTCCATATTAATATACTTCACACGTAATGCTGCTACTAAATAAGAAACATTTCCCCAATAAAGAGAACACTACGCTGGCCTATCACATCTTGCCTGACTCCAAATAAAATATCTTGTAATACATACATACATAACCTCACGCCTTTTTCCCAGAAGGGGTAGGCAGAGTTGTAACCAGGACCCACGTTTCACCTTCTATTTTCCGTCTCACGATGTGATAGGGGGCGAGCCTATCGCCATATCGGATATATCTCCTGACTCTTTGTACTACGGTACGATTGCAAAGATGAGGTCTCAGGTCGAATCCCGGGTCGGGCAAAGTGATATTACATTTTTCTAATCATTATATCTTGTAATTTACCGTAAAAAAAACTCCCCACAAATTCTTACTTGCCTACCAATTACGACCCAAAAATGCTAATTTGTTAAACTTTAATGACGACATTCGTCCATTTCCCGTTGCTCGTTACTCGCGATCTGTCAATGGCGTATCTAATTATAATATACTGTCTACTGATTTGATTAGGATGGTAGTAATTGCGTTATTGATATATGTAATGAAGCACTTGTAGTTAATTGTCCGGTTTGATGACTGTTATAAGGTAATATACAGGTCTCTCCATGTTTCGAAGATATGTAAGGCGTTTCAATTCAAAGGATACAATAGTGGACTTCGAAACATGCATCATTTAACAAACATTGAAGTCATGCAGGTGGTTGCCAATACATTGCTTTTTTTTATTGCAATAAATGGCGAGAGGAGCACGCCATTCGCCTATACGTCATACGAGCGCTCATGGACAGTAGCAAAAGCAAACAACACCATGAATTACAAAGCAATGCCTGGCATTTCACTGCTCTTGCCATCCTGAGACATAAGATGTTAAATCTCATTATTTCCAGTAGTTAATCTGGCCCCAATGTCCTTTAAACCGGAATACAACAGTGCATTTACACTGTTGCTTGGCGGGAGAAATAGACATTACGGTGGTACCTACCCAGGCGGTCTCTTACGTATGAGATCATACAAGTATTTTAATGTTTCATCGAATTTGGAATTGCCCCAGCCCTACACCCAAAACAACTATAGCTCGGTTAAACAATACATTTTCGTTTAGATTGCCACAAAGTAATTCTTTAAGTATATCAAAAAGAAAATTCTCTTAAAGATTTTATTTTAACAAGTTCTTTACCAAGAACACTCGCTCCATCTAACATCTCCAATGTCACTCACATAACCAAGTATCGAAGCCCTTGTTTTTTCTGCTTCCAAACAACCATTATAATTTCTAAGAACAAATCTTCAACAAGAATTCACGCAAACTATGATTGGACCCGCTTCTTGACGTCTAAGTAATTGCGCCCACATAAACTGTGCTCTTAGGCTGATTAGTTTTTTTTCTTCGTTCCGAAATGTAACATTCATTTTTATAGACCCCAGACTGATATTAAGAGGCCAAATTGTGGAGTTTATGTAAATGTCCCAGTTTTTATGGGTTTCGCTAAGTGGTTTGATGTTTTCGTGTACTTTGCCAAAGTGTGGCCATTTGTTGATGTTTATTTGCAGTTAGGAGTTATTGGAAATAAATATCTTATTATCATAATCATAGTTATACGAGGTTGGGTTCTGCTCACAAATCATCCAATCTGCTTCTTGTTTTCCATTTTTATTCGTCTTTAAAATAATTACGTACAGACAGTTGGACAATCGTGTTGAATCGACTGTGCGTAAATGTGACATAACGCACTTGAAAAAATATAATTATCTTATTCTTATGTGCTTTATTTCTTTGCGTTACAGATTTCAACGTTCACTAATATAATTACTTAACACTGATTAGGGTAATCGAAAAACATATAGTAATTAATTTTGGTACGAAAAATAAAAAAAAAATATTCATACTAAATAAAACATCTCATAATTCTACTAACATTCTTATCTACAAAACGTCTGAAACTATCAATCAAATTTGTGTTATGTCTACAGTTAACGTGGTTTAACCGACATATGCTACGGAAAGCTTGTTCCGTTTGATTACGGTTATTAGCATCGCGGAGAACGCTAGAGGCACATTTCAACACATTGTTTGGGGTTCACGGAATTATCACTTCTTTTTGAATGCATTAAAACGGTACAGTCGGGTGGGAATGTTCTTTTTATTTTTTGTTTTGCTAAAAATTATAATTTCACCTGGGAATTGTAGTAGGATAACTGTATGCATGATAACTGCTATGCTGCTGACTTGCTGATAACTTGTTACTATTTGTTATCATATTTTTCACATATTTACACGACGAAACTAAGTAGTGGACATAATGAGACTTATGTACATACATACATAATCGTCACGCCTGTATCCCATATGGGTAGGTAGAGACTATGGATCGCCACTTTCCTCGATCCTGACATTTTTTTTGAATTGTATCAGCCCATATACGACCCACTGCAGGGCACGGGCCTCCTCTACAATCGAGAGTACGATTGAGAGTGGTTAGGCCATATAGTCCACCACGCTGGCCTAGTGCGGGTTGGCGGACTTACACACCGTAGATTTTTTTTTTTTTAAATCTCTACGGTATGCAGGTTTCCTCACGATGTTTTCCTTCACCGTTAAAGTGCGTGGTGATTGACTATCAATACTTAAATAATAATGGTATAATAATGAGACTTAACATCTTATGTCTCAGGATGGTGAGCGCAGTAGAATGCCGAGCACTACTATGTGATTCATAGTGTTGTTTGGTTTTGCTACTGCTGGGCGGTCGTATCGCTTACCACCAAGCGAATGGCATACTCATCTCGCCATTCATTACAATTTAAAAAAACAAAAAGATTATACTCCAACTCAGTAAAACGAACCAAAAAGTTCGCAAATTCTTTTTTGTGCCGCTCTGTCAAGCTGTGGAATTGTTTGCCGTCACACGTGTTCCCTCCTTCCTATAATCCTGGGTCCTTCCGCCGTAGTGTGAAGAAGCATCTCAGCAGGCCGGCATAATTGTGTCGAATGGCATGGGACCGCCGTCTGATGCCATTCGGCATTCAAGTGCGTCTGGACGGCATTTGCGCTTACCATCAGGTGCAGTGCAGTCATTATGCCGTGCCAGTGAAAAATAAAAAGTCAAACTCTGAGGCCTGAGCGAATATCGGTTCCAGCAACATTTTATAGATCATTGTTACTATAATTATGAATCCTCGGTTGGGCCAAGGTAAACTCGTGTTAATCACACGTAAATCCAAAACTGGTAACTAAAACGAAATCGAAAATTTACCAGCATTTCTCCATCCGTCTGTACCCGATTGATTGTAAAATTATCCTGTCTTGATTGTCAGCGGTGTCTGATGTAAATTGCACGCCGGTACACGCAACTGGTAATTTCACCCGTATTGTCTACAAGAAATTTATTTTTATGTCATTAGTGCCTTATATAGGATTCCAATGGTCGGCTACTTCATTTCAACAAAATTGAAGTTTTAAGAACCAGCTGGAATATTCTGTCTCGGTGGCGTAATTGTACTGCGATACGATAACAACGCTGAGGTCTCGGATTCGAATTCCGGGTCGAGCAATGTGATATTGATTTTTCAATTCATTATCAGCCCGGAGTCAGGAAATTGTGCCCCACATGATGTGACGAACCATACAAGGCGAAATGTGGTTGTCCTGGTATCACTTCTGCCTATTCCTTCTGGGAAAAAGGCGTGAGTATTTGTATGTAGGAAGTTTTAAATCATTTGGCATTACTGAAAATGATAATTAAACAACCATCTCTATAATCTGGCCAGTTGGTTTACATAATTGAGTTACAATAGATGTTACTGCGATCACGTATGTATAATCATTGTTAGCAAGCACTTAAGATTCCACATGGACTATGCATTCAAAATTCGCCAAAAGTATATTCCTTTCATAAAGAAATAAGGTTTAAATTCCCTTAAAACGACCGAACAATGTACTGATGATGTAAACAGTAGGAACTGAATAGGCATTTAATTTTAATGTAACATATTCATTGAAATGAATTTCAATTAGAGCATTCGCTGAATTCTTCAAAGTTCCAATAACATTTGCTAAAATACTCATTATAATATTAAACAGTGTATTTGAAAACATTTTCGGGAATTCGTAAAAAGTTCTTTTTTGTGCCTGTATGAAGCCATACTTCATATTTATGCGATATTTATTTAGCATATTTATGCTGCAAAAAAAAACTCAATAAACTAATTTTTGTACATTTATTTTTTCTTTTGTAATGTAATAATGTAGTGCATAATAAATAAATAAATACACTCAGTAATCACATACATAGTCCTGACCCCACACTTAGATCCAGTCTTGTGTCGTGGGTATCAGGAACTACGAGATACTTTTCAGCCGCACAAACACTCAGCCCCGAAGAAATACCTAAGGATCCCACAAATATTTGTCTCGGTGCGGGGATCGAACCCGCGGCCTGAGGTTTCACAGCCAGCGACTAACCAACGGCGTCACGGAGGTTGCCAAGACGGTGCCGGCGATGGCGAGTTCAAATTCCGACACACGTCTGACTTTTCAGAGTCATGTGTGTATATAGCCAGTAACCACGCATGTTAACGGTGAAGGTAGAATTGTGGGGAAACCTGCATACCATAGCGATTAGTAAGATTTTCTATGGTATGTGAAGTCCGGCAAGTCGTACTAGACCAGCGTGGTGGGTTATGGGACGAAACCCGTAGACATATACAGATATCGACACATGTTACTTAATTTAACCCACATGTTTCTCATCACCCCATGTAACATTGTAATAATTTGAATAAAATCGGAGATGATTTTTTGTCAAAAATTTTTAAATTTTGTTTTAAACCATTTTTGGCCACCCCCTACAGATACGAGTATTTTTACCGCTTACCTGAATTTCAGTTCGGTTCAGGAACTTACCTGAGCCGTAAAAAGAATCGTACCTATACAGGTTGATCAAAGGTCTTGGAAACTAAAATCGCGATTTTTGACAAAACTACCACGCAGTTTTTTTCAAACATGGTGCAATGTTAGCTGGGGTAACGTATGGTTTAAATTAAATACCATATGTCAATATCACCCTGTATACATGTAGGTACATATAAAATGTAATAACACCCTATCACATCGTGGGACGGAATTACAAGGCGAAACGTGGCTGTTCTGGTAGCACCTCTGCCTACCCCTTCTGGGAAAAAGGCGTGTGGTTATGTATGTAAATGTAATAACAGTAATCGACATAATACAGGTTCCTACACCGGATGAAAGTAATTATGGCTATCCATGAACCAAAAGGTTCGCTCATATGTGTTTTGCCGCACTATTAAGCTGTGGAATAGTTTGCCGGCCCACGCGTTCCCTTTTTTCTATAATCTTGGCTCACCCCGCCGTATCGTAAAGAAGCGATTTTTGTATACTGCCACGAAAAAGAAATTGCAATGCATCTGATATACTTATAAATCTACGACTTGGTAAGTACCACCGCTGTGTATTTCTTCCGCCAAACAGCAGTGTAAATGCACTGTTGTATTTCGGTATGAAGGACATCGTAGCCAGAGTTACTACTGGACATAATGCGACTTATCAATTTATGTCTCAGGATGACGAACGCAGTGGAATGCTAAGCATTGCTTTGTAATTCATGTTGTTTGGTTTTGCTACTGTGCATGTGCGGCATCGCTTACATCTTGCGAATGGCATGCCTCTCCGTTCATTGCAATAAATAAAAAATTGCATTGTAATTGCAACACTTAGGCTACTTTTTATCTCGAAAAATGTAGTGTTCCCGTTAGATGAGAGAGGAATTCCGATATATTTGTTACTTTTTTGTACTCATGAATGGGATGGCACTGGATTAGACATCTTGAGTGAGAATGAGACGGGACAAGGCAGGATATAACGGGACGGGATGGGAATTTCTTTATAAAGATAACCACGCAAACTGAGTTGCGGGCAGAAGCTAGTAAATAAAAAAATTATAACAACGCTGTTTTTTATTTATGGCCGTTAGGTGCCGCCATGTTAAATGGCTAGTACGTAATAAATCCCAAACCATGTACACAAGTGTACACATGTGTAAGTGCGTGGTGGCCTGTTGGTAACGGACCAGACGCGGCTGCCTACATGTTCACGGTGGTCGTGGGTTCAAATCCAAGGGCACACCTATGACTTTTCGGAGTTATGTGTGTATTGATTGTCAATCACCACGCACTTTAACGGTGAAGGAAAACATCGTGAGGAAACCTGCATACCATAGCGATTTGTATAAATTTATATGGTATGTAAAAGTCCGCCAACCCGCACTAGGCCAGCGAGGTGGACTATATGGCCTAACCACTCTCAATCGTACCCTCGATTGTAGAGGAGGCCCGTGCCCTGCAGTGGGTCGTATATGGGCTGATACATGTACACAAAGTATTTATAATTCCACAAAGGTGAAATTAAATGGATCTGCAGGAAATTAATATGAAAAATGTAGTTGAAAACATCCGACAATACGGCGCGGGTTCAATGAGAAAACTTTTGAACGCTGCATAAAATATGTCGCCGGAATGTTGGCGTGGCCGTGTGGTATTTGCTCTCGTAATTATAAAGCTTTAAGGTTAGACTGTTTGTTTAGTTATTTCTGATGTATTATATGGGTTATGGGATAGTGTAGAGGAATTATCGTTAAAAAGATACATATGATTAATAATACACCCAATAAAAAAATTAATGATGTTATGATAGCGTAACAATCTTCCAAAATGCGATTTATTTACTTCAAAGATCACTTTAAATTAGGTTAAAAGCTTACGTGTTGCTGCATTTCTGCTGGCAAAAGACAAAACCTTTGAAATAAAATGAATTCTTACGGATTTCATCGCGAATTTAATTTAATTTTTACATTCCGCACTAAGCGGATGACTAATACTTCAGTCCGCGCCGTGACAACGAAAACTGTAAAGTGATCGAAACGTCGGGAAATTAAAAAATGTAAAAATTAAATTAAATTCGCGATAAAATCCGTAACAATTCGTTTTATTGCAATTAATTACTTACTTTAGAATTTAATTAAAATAACAAAAAAACAATAAACATCTGTCATTTCAATTCTTTCATGTTATCTTCTGACGAATGATCTTGTGATTGAAAAATCCTTAAAATCCTCGCAAATAAAAGCCATCGCAAAACTGTGACGTTAAAAGCGGAGAATCAGTGAGGCAATATTTAAAAACTGATCAGGCCAGATGTCTAATCAAGATTACGGTCCCAAACGAGCGGGAAGCTTAGTGAATTCCCCGGGAATCTTGTGATTAACTCGCCCTTGATCCTCAATAACGTATCTTATGAGATCATTACCCGGGTTATATCAGTTATCGGTTATGGATATTCTTCTGTCATATTGGCAGCCTTTGTGGATCAATGTGAAACAAGGCGTGAGTTTAATCCCGGCTTTTTTTTTTCAAGAGGAAAAATGGCTTGAGAAAGTGATTATAATGGTGACCTTGATGGCAAGTGCAACAGAATACAAATAGAGCTTCCTCTGGCAAGATATGAAGCAATAATGTTTTGAGTGATTAATTCGATTTTCTCGCTGGACTGTATCAAAAGGTTTGGTAAGGTTCCCTTTGTCTAAAGCATGACATGGGGGATTTTACGGTTCCTACAGACCGACTGTCGGACAATGATGGGCGATGGACTCTGTTTGAACACTTTGGTCTAAATTGGAAAAATTATTACTTGAGGACTGGTTATATGCACAAAACGGTCGAAGCGGTCGAAGAAGATATTGAAAAAAAAAGCAGTTACTTCACCTTAGATCTGTGAGACTGTTGTTCCAATTCGAGTCAACCCATTAGTTCCTATTGTAGCTTCAACGACCAAGCAAGACCACCTTCTTCCATAAAATATAAATCCTTTTGCAACCGAAATTTATTTCTAAATAAAATACATCGCAATCAGATAACTGGCAGCACAAGACATCTTTTAACCTATTGAAACGGCATTCATACGTTATCGCATACAAAAATATTTTTAATTAAAATTCACAGACGCGACACGACGAAATTCATTTTAACAAGCCCGTTACAATGACGTGAAAAGAGACAGAAAACTGAAAAATGATATCTCATGTATAGAATTGCATAGAGCGAGTTTATCACTGTTTCGTAATGGAGCGAAAATGTGTTAAAAGCTTCGTTTGTACTCCGAAGTAGGGTTACATTCTTCTTCTTCGGTCGAGTCAATAGCTCAAAATTGTTTGCACTAAAACTCTTACTTAATTTCCTGGTCCAGTAGGTCGCTACACTTATAGCAGCGTCTGTAGCTGCGATGATGTCCCTTGTACAAGTGGTAGGGCACAGTGAGCACATATTGATATCACACTTATTGAACTGTATTATTACACTCATATTTTGTACTGGGGAGTCATAGTCACAATCGGACTTTAGTTGATAGTGACTTTATTTTTAACATAGGTTATGTTTTTCGGCCAAAATTAGTCGTTTTTAATCTACAAACAGTCATAAAAAGGAAAATGGCAACCATCATGATTACTGTAGTTATCTTATACTACAGTAAGACAGGGCCGGCTGACTGGATTCGTATTCCGTGCCACAGCCTCTGTGAAAATCGGCGTGAAGTAATCATAAAATCAAGTATTTAAAGAAGGAAAGATCTATTTAATGCTGATACAAATAGCAACACAAACAAAGCAACAAACTTAGAATAACATTTAAGACAAACACTTGAAAGTGTTACATAATAAAAAATAGTAAGATACAATAACAAATAATAACTAGACTAATAACAATTTTAGGCATATTATTATGATAAAAAGCTAATTGTGCCAACAATAGGAAACCTTATTCAGCTTCTTACAGCAGAACGGCCTAAGTTTTTTGAAGTGTTAGAGCCACGCTGTAGTCAGTCATGGCTCAGCATGAATGGGCAGGCTCATCCGGGGTGGTACCACTGTCTCACAGTAAATCGCCGTGAATTGACAGGTTTCGTTCGATGAATGAGATAGCCGGATGCCAAATACCCCATTCCTCTTCCCATCCTTTTTCCTTCCCGCTCCCCTCCCAATATGGGCCGCAACACATCCATAATCCAGCGTTGTGGATGTTCATGGGCGGCAGTGATCACTTACCATCAGGTGACCTGTTTGCCTGTAAGTAAGATTGCAGACGGCCCAATATTTTATCCTGCTTCCGTCATATTTCCTTTTCTTTCCCTATCATTTTAAGAAGCTGGTAATCTATCTACGATACCAATTAATTGGATGTTCATAGGGCCAGTCATTAATCATCACTGACCATGGGATAAGCATTAAAAAACATTTTCAACTTTAAGACAACCGACACCCCATTTATATTACTTTTAACGATTGTTGGGTCTCTTAATTTGTCTCCATTGTAAATTATCACCATAGATTCCTACTCAACAAAACATACATTATAAAACATTGGATATTTGATACCTTAATGGTGTCTTTAAATAACACTTCCCATAATTTGATTCCTAGCGTCATAAATTGTTATTCTCACTGCCTTTCATTAACAAAACATATAAATAATGATTAGCTTTCATAAGAAATAAAATATCACTAATGTTTAAATTATGAAATGAAAATAAATATTTTTAACTAATTGTTTTTGGCTTCCGTACACAAACAATCAATCAAAACTGTCAGTTGAATTTATAGGAATATTTAAGCAATCCATCTATAAGATTGGAACAGGTTCATAATTAAACCTGGCTAATGGATATTTTAGGATATAACGCGTTGTTACTTTTAACAATTCAACCCTGAATGATAGATATTTGTTTACGAAACTGTCACATAATATGCTATCTACATAATATAATCGACATCGTACTTACAGTATGATGATTTGCAATTTCAGTGACTATATTATAAACTCATGTAGCTTTGAACGAGAGATTTAGACTAAGAACTTCGTGATATAATCTTTTAAGACTATTCACCTGCTCTCAAATCTCTTACGGCCTTATTCATAGACAGTTATTAAACCAATTTTAGCCATCGAATGTTTTGTCTTCTTCGCTCAAACTGGATTCAAAAGTCGTTCAAAAAAGGGACAAAACATTCGACAACTAAAATAGATTTTAAAACTGTCTATGAATAAGGCCATCAGTCTACGAGTATAAAACTATTCAAACGACAACAACTTTTGACAAACTAATAATCGTCCAACTAAAAGTCGCACAAACTGACAAACCAATTTCTCAACATCATGAAAAATTAAGAATAGAACATAAAAACCTACACCGGCTCATAACATCAAAAGTAATTTACGACGCATTAAATTAACCTAAATGATGGTTATTATGTGCTTATGAACTGTCGGTCTGTATTAAGCGACATTTTTGTTGATAGTGTGGTGGTTTTTATTGTTATTTTAATTTTCCTCTCGGAAATCGTAATTAAATTAATTTTATTGCTCGTGGTGGTTCAGATACTGCTTTGAAGATTGTGATGGAGGAGATACCAAAGGTCAGAGGTTTTGTAGTAGCAGGTTATCTTGCTGTAAATGTTAATCAGCCCATATAAATCCTACTACTGAGGACTGGTCTCATATTTCGTCATAAAGCGAAGATATTGGTCCACGATGCTACCTTATGGAACTTTTATTCAATAATAAGGCATTTTTCTTATTGTTTTTTTTTCTTTCTGGTATAGATGTAACGGAGCTTGAAGATGGCCAGGCTGAAAGACGGAAGCTGCCGTTTTAAAGCCGAGAGATGCATTTCCGACTTTGAGAAATAAGTTAATGTTTCTGTAAAAAAATCAAAGGTAGTGAAGTCTAGGGGGTGGACTGAGGACTATGGACCTAACCTAATGGACCTAAGCCCTTCATAGCACATGTTTAAGCTAAAATTATCTATAGACAAATGTAGATTAAAGAGATGAGAAATATCATTTCATCTGCCAGAACAATCAAACGGTACAATAAAAACAATCTTCAAGCAATAAATAAAGGAAAATTCAATTTGATGCGAACACAAAGCGCTGAAACAAATGATCGGCAATTAAACATGTTGGAATCGACAAAGAGGCGACCGCGGTAACGGACGGAGAAATACGCCCCATTAGCCGCTACACAGATTATGGTTCCCCAAGCATTTGTCTAAGGGACAGAAGGGAATTCAGGGAACCTAGACGTGGATTGTGCCCTGTAATTAATTATAGTTGAAATGAGGACTTTTGATGGGGTACAATCGATCTTAGAAGGGCGTTGGTGAAATCGTGAGCTAAATCTTTGTGCATGGGTAGAAAGTAATGTATCGACTTGCATGAAAATGTTCCAGTGTCTGACGGAAAAACAAGGTTAATTAATAAATTTACAAATATTTATAACTTAGATATTTTTATCACACCAAAGTCATAAGATAAACACCAAAACCCATACAAATAAAAATCAATCCACATTTTGCTTGATGCACGTAAAGCGATGGACCAAATTATAATTTTGTTTATGTAAATTAATGGAACTGAATATCAAATCAAAATGCATGTTGATATAAACGTTGCAAAACTGAACTGTAGTTTATTAAATCATTTCTAGTACACTAGCATGTACTCACACTAATTTCAGGAATGAGTTTGTGAAGTCTATTTATTTTTCAGTATATTGTACTGTAAACACGCTCAAACGCTTATATGTTATTTACCATTTGAACAAATAAACATACATTCATACATAAACTCACGCCTTTTTTCCAGAATGGTTAGGCGGAGGTGCACACGGACACACACGTTTCGCCTTGTATGTACCGTTCCACAATGTGATAGAAGGCGAGCCTATCGCCGTATCGGGCAAAAATCCCTAACTCCGGGCTTGTAATGAATAGAAAAATCCAATATCACTTTGTCCGACCAGAAATACGAACCTAAGATCTCAGCTTTGCAATCATACCGTCCACTAGAGTCTAGACTGTTCTGCCACCGAAAGGTACCGTTCCGTAATAATTCCGGCAAATGATACTTTTTTGCTGCAGCCGTTCATAACACAGCCATGTTAAGTATACCATGGCCAATGTAGCAACATTTTAGGGGCCAGAGAGCCTAAAAGTAACATCATCCTAATAATTTGACAAAGTCACGCGAAAAATGTCAAATGAAAATCATTGATAATTCTAAAATGACTTAACTGTATCAATGCCGTTCTAACTTGGTGCACTTAAGTTCTTTTCAATTCAGACCGTGTTCAATTGGGTCTTTACCCAACCACGTCCAATTGCAAATGTTCGCACATCACAATTACGAAACATCACATTACAGCTACATCGGAATCGCACGACCCAAATGCTAAATTATTTACATCCAACATGGTACTGTTTGAAACGGTTCGCAAACGCCATCCTATGATGAATGCATGTTAACAACTTGCGGTCGGCTAATGTTCGGAGTGTTAAACCATTGGCTCCGCGTTTTAGAGTATAAATATGGGGAATTTCTGGTGCCTCAAAGGCATACTGGGATTTACCTGATGTATTCGACTCTCTTTGTGATTCATGTTCGGCGTTTAATCAGAAACGGTTGCCTGTACTTCATATTGATTGGAAATGGTTGCTAATTTGATTTTGACTTTAATTTTGTCAGCTTTATTAGGCTCTTTCATATTATAGGACTAGCAAATGAACATGGCATGGTAATTTTTGCCTCCTATGAATTTCTACAGCACCAGTGGAATCATAGATGCGTTCCTGATATCAAAGGATGGACGATTGAGCCACAAAGTACCAGTGATTTAAGGCATACTATCGACCTAATATCAAAATGTTTTCTCTAACTTAACAAAAATCCTGACACTTCTAAAAATACCCATTTAGCCAACAGCATGAAAGATTGCACATCAAAATACAAGGACGATCTGATTCACATCAGATTCATTCCGGCATCCCCTCTCATCACTTAAAAATTTTAGCTCGTCCAATCTAATTTAAGCATCATTAATTTAAACCGTCATTAAGAGGCCGTTTTTTTTAAATTCCCAAGTACCCACATACCAATTTCCCTAAATTAATCCAATATAATTAAGTCGCCCTCCCGAATCGTATTAATTAAAGATGACAATCTTTTTTCGAGTGGCGGAAGTGAGGGACGTTGAGTCAGCGTATTTTTGGACCAATCAAACCTCCTCACACATAGCAATTAAAAGTCTACGTGAAATTGAAAAAGTTTTGGGCTCTAGGGTGGAGGGGGAAACTTTGGGCCACGTTGAACAAATGCTGGGTTAGTTAATCGCTTTGTTTTCCGAATTTGGGATAAAGGAGAATTAGGCAGAACTGGCCTTGCTTTTGTAATTTAGGCATATCTTAATTTGTGATATATTCTTGTATTAAGTTTAATCTGTCAACTTAGAATAAGCCAACTTTCTGTGTTCAAGGAAGGAAATGTGTCATCTTGAAAATCTTTGGCTATAGTAATGCTATAAGACTTCTGCCTATCTAGAGATACACGAAATAATACTCCGTATATACCATAAGGTTGATTATAAGTACTTTATCGTGCCAGTAAAATATCTGATAGAAAGAAACGAGACACTAAACTCACGTTACGAAGATTACATCGAAGATATTAACGACTTCTTCGCCGGAGTACTTGCGAGTAAATATTTCACCCAATTTACTGACGCGTACGGATAAAATAAAATATCAGATATTGTATCAATAAGTTTATTTCTAACGTTGGCTTTGAGCGTTGTATGTTTCTTGCTTTTAATATTTTGTTGAGTTGACTTCAAGGTGAGGTGACATTGATTAGCAAAACATTGCAACAAAAAGGATCTTTCTCTTCAGACTTAGGAAGTCCACTGCTGAACATAGGTCTCCCCCAAGGATGTCCACAATTACCTGTTGGAAGCGGCCTGCATCCAGCGACTTCCTGCAATCTTAACCATGTCATCCGTCCACATTATAGGCGGGCGTCGGACACGGCGCTTGCCCGTACGTGGCCTTCCCTCCATTACCTTTCGGCCGTGTTACTAAATGTATATTGAAATTGAAAATATTTTCCTGACCTAATAACGATTATAATCGTAGTATACTGGGTACTCAAACCTACACAATAACCCTTACAAGTGTCTCGTTCCGAATTCAGTGGGTATACATCCGGTTTCAAACAGGCCAGGATAATTGATGCGTGAATTTTAAGCTTCAATGGATGCGTCATTTGAAAAATGTTTAGTCCACAAATATTCGTTTCGATTCTGGATGTTATGAGACCAAAAAGTCTTTCGTAGTTTTTGGTATCATACTGTGGGGTCAGGACTATGTGCCTAGGCGGTGTATCTATTTATTTATTTTCATTTAAATATTTACCAACAGCTGTTGTCACTGTTGTGGCAAACATGCTTTACAAATTCTCAATAATAATGCACAGAAGCCTAGAAAATACCCAATCACATTTCCCTACGCAAAGCCCGTAAATTTCGCTGAGCAGAACAGCATTTCCTCCCACAACAAGCGGAATTATTGTAAGAAACAAGGGCGGTAATAATGCAGGCGAGTCGCGTTCGACGCCAGTTCATTTAGTTAAGTATGCCGAATATTTTGTAGAATACCCCCCTGTGGAGACTTATTGATTCCGCCCGCGGTAGACGGTTTTCGTTGTGTCACGGCTTTGAGAGAGTCTGATTTTGTGACGTGAATTTCGGTTGAGGTTAAAATGTTTTGAAGAAAAGTTGTGAAAATGTTTTTTAGCTCTTACGTCTGTATTCTGTATGAAGGTAGGGACAGGGTCATTTTTTACTTATTTTTGCTTCATGTTCCTTTTTGCTTTAGCAAACAGGTCACCTGATGGTAAGTGATCACAGTCACCCATGAACATCTACAACCCAAGGGTCATAGATATGTTGCCGGCCCATTCAATCGGGAAGGAAAATAATGGGAAGAGGAAAGGGGAATTCGGGCATCTGGCAATCTCACTAACCGAACGAAACGCGACAGCAGAGCTGTTGCTTCCCGTTGATCTTCTGTGAAACAGAGGTACTGCCCCGGACAAGCCTGCCTTACCACTTTTTAACGCTTGTATCAATTGTCACACTCAAGTGATAAAACAACCAAATCATGATTTTTTTGTCATTTATCAACTCTTAATATTTCCAAAGATAACGTCCTTCTTTGGTCTTCCCATCCCGCCTTAAAATGTTCACAAAGAACAAAAACGCAAAAGAATACATTATGTCAACTTTGTGTGTTGCAGCCTTTGTGTGCACATTTCGCGGTATGTAAAAACTAAAAACCTTTTTACTCGAGTTTAGTGTATTTCAGAACCCATTTCATACAAGCCTACCCAAAATAAATATAGCTAGTAATTTTACCTCAAATTTGATTGAAAAGGCTTAACTTAGTTCACTACTGTGGCGTACTTCATAGGCCAGAGAAGGCTTAAGAACCAAAGTAGGCTAAGATAAAATAAATTCAGCAAATACATCATCCGTGAAAAACCCCGTGCCGTGTCCTCCAAAGGCACCGAGCCAAAACCGCATAAATAACCAAAGAATGGGAAAAAGAAAGAGGGGGCACTCGATTGAGCGATTCATGCCGATCGCGGAGTTAATGTTCTCGCGTGCGATTTATTAGTCCAGTTTCAATGAAGACTTGATCTATAAAAACGAAGTAAATGGCAGTTTATCTGCAAGGGAATAATTCCCGATTAACTTTGTGATTTAGAAGGAGCTTCGAGTTTGGTTATGGGTTTTGTATGAATGGACTGGGTCTTTTAGGATGATAGAAATACTACAAAACGTGATCAATCTGTTATTTATACGAGTGTTATACTTCAACTATATTATAATGTCTTGGACTAGCCCATTTAGGCCACAATGTGGATGGCCCAATTCGACTTGTTCCAGTAATTTACATCCTTTACTTATTTTCAAAAGATTCCTATGTATCTGCGATCCATGAACACGCTATAACTAAGAATAGCTACAAAAAACTATCACTATAAAATTTAACTTCAATGTATACTGTTATTAAAATTGTTAAGAATACTTGGAACATTTATTTTTTATCCAAAGCACTTTAGAATAAATTGTCGGTTTAATAGTAGCTTCAAAGTCATCCGTGGAATGTCTTGTAAAATTAAAAAAATCCGGAGAAGCTTTTAGCGAAAATTTCCCACGTAACAACAATATTGAGTCTTGGAAAATATTTTAAAAGTCCTTTACACACAGGCGAGCATGTCGCGTCTGAAAAATTCAAGCAAAAGATTTTATTAGCGAAAGGCGTCACCGTGGAATTTTAATATAATAGTTACACATAGTCTCGACCCCAGTAAAATAAGATATTTTAAACCTTGAGTATTGAAAATATTGCTAGCATTCTTAGCAGATACAAATGTATTTCTGTCTTTTTTAATTCTGGATAAACTGAAAACTGCTGATTCCAGAACTATAAGCTTTCCTTGTGATTAGAATTGATTATTCAGGAAATGTTTATTCTATTTTTTATATAGAATCTGTATTGCCGACTCTGATTGTTTCTTGGTTCTATGATTGTAGCTGTTTTAACATACAGAAATTTGGCACGCTTTATACACGCGCTACAATGGAAGTTCATCGACTTTCTGGCAGATAAAATGTGGAAGATTACGACCTATTTGATAAAATTATGACGATGAACTCCACTCTAACTTATTATGTGATATTATGACACCACGTTTGGGCGCCAGTTTAGCGACAAGTCCGAAGAGTTGGATCGCTATACTGTACATTGCAATCACGTCAATGCCGTGGATACATACGTATCATTAAAGGTATTGGCTAATTAGTCCCCTAGTTGATCTGGGCAGCAGATTTGGGACGTGAAAATTATTTAAAGTATGCTCGGTGTTTCTTTGGGTTTTAAAGTCACAGTTGTCTGAGACTAAAATTTGTAGCTAACGTGCTGATAAGCCCGCTACTCTTATCACATCTATAGACAGAGACAAGCTCGGCAAATTGAAGGTGACATTAATATTACGTCTACCTACTTATTTCACCACTATTATTATCTCCCTACCACTTAGTCTTAGACCAACGATGACAAAATTAATGTGTTAAAAATAGTCAAATATTTCTCAAAGAGGGTTTAAATATAAAGAAGAAAATAACCTAGCATCTTGTTCTTCACTAAATGGGCACTGAGTTACGGCTTACCAACACGATGGCCGACATAAACAGTTTCTTTAGACCCCTAACAAAAATAAAGACCAAAATTACACTATAAATCTTCACGATAAAACGAGTGTCAGATTTTTTGGTAAAGATATGTTCATTTTATTTCGCAGCGATTTATTTTCAGCCAGTTTCACGGCATATTATTTATCTCCAAGGGACTTCATTTTCGCGAGATAAAATCTCGTGTATTGCTTCGACGGGTGTTTGGGCCTTGGGATTTGGTGATGGGAAATATAATTTATTTAATGTATTAAAGGATGATGGATTCAGGCCTTTTCCAATATGTCGCTGTTATTTTGACTGCCGTCTTAGGCAGACGAGCTAGCGGCCCGCCTCATGGTAAGCTGCGTCCACTGCTCATAGACTTTAAAATGCCAGCTGTACAGACAAGCCGCTGCCTACCGTGTGATGAGAACTCCTTTTATGTCTCTTTTGAAGAAGGACAGGTCAAAGCACTGGGGAAACATCGAAGCAGGGAGTTCTTTACAGAGCTGGCACGTGTGTGGTAAAAAATAATTGAAGTTCTTGAAGACCTGTGATCAATAGTGGACTTTCTGTGACTAAAAATGTTGATGTGCATCATATTTTTGTTTATTTTATTTTATTCAGAAAATAGTCCTTTATATAGGTAATACACAATGTTTAAATTTCTATTAATCAATTACATGTTTTCACATTTAAATAAGTTAATGAATTAAGTCTCTGTGGGACTAGGCAATTATTGGTGTTAGGATATTCATAGACATGGGAATAAAAACGATTTCAAAAATGAGTTACAGTCACCCACGCAAGTATGTCATGTTCAGATTTCAACTTGTCTATATCCGATTCGAGGAGGCCGTCATAATTTTAGATATATTTTTTTGGAAATTCGTATCAGTATAAAAATTCAGTACCCAAGCCTATTTTCATAAGAGGCTTTCTTGTAAAGGCGAATCAGAATTAAGTTAGTGATAACCTGCCTGTTAGAGGATAGATGAACAAGATATTAGTCTCAATTATCTAGTCATATATGACGATACACGTGTTTAATGGTGAAGGAAAACAACCTAAAGGAAGCAACATAATAGAGTAGGCTCTTTAAATATATACTTAAAGCGTATGTGATCGATGATTAAAAGCTGTAATTCCCTAAAGTTTAACCGTTCTCAATCCAGTAATAGTTTAAACCCAGCAGTGAGACTACTAAACTAAACAGCAAATTCAAAATATTAATAAACATCCAAAACTAACAAGCCTTTCACATAACACACCAATTAAGAGCACAAACTTAGTTCTCACTGCCGACTAAGAGGCTAATCTAAACAACCCACTATTAAAACTTTGCGAACCATTTAAATATCCACTTTACCCCATTAATAATAGAGTTAATGTTCCATTGAACAAACTACGCTAAGATTTTCACGCCACCAACAATAGCTCCCTTGTGTAGTGATTTAAGTAATTACTAGCCGTGAAATGTTTAATACATTCGGTCATCCATTCGGTCCATCCATTCGTACGTTCATTCATTCATTAATGAATGGCTGTTTAAAATTCACATGTTTATGTACGAACAGATAACATACGTTATATATTCCGGGTAAAAGTGTTCTATATGTTAATACGGGTTGTAGTTGATACATTTTTTTGTAGGGAATAATTGCGATTGGGGTTTTGCGGATGTTTTCCGCGTTTCCGAATATGTATTTTTAGGAATTTTGTGAAAGTAAAATTATGAGAATGTTACTCTAAAAGAAAGGTATTAGCTAGACGCCAAGAAACAGGTTTTTATATCGCGCAAGAATAATAAAATTCTTTTAAAGATACATACTATATGAAAGTTTCCTTATGACGTTTTCTTTCACCGTTGCAATGCGTGGTAATTGACTATCAATCCATACATCTATTAGTTGTGCCCTGCGATTAGAACCCTCGACCACCGCCTTGGTATATCGCGTCCAGTTAATTACCAACAGGCAATTACATTAACAAACACAAATAGTCTAAAGCGAATCCCATAACGCGTTGATATTTGTATCAAACGAATTGCATTCGAACAAACATCAGAACTCATAAATTATTCTGCTGTCAATAACCGACGATTGGTAGCGATATGAATCATTTTAATGGGTATCGCCTAAACAACTCGATGTTGTAACAGTTTTTTCAGTCAGAAGCTTTCGGACACACTCAGAGGTTTTTTCGGTCGCAGAAGTTTGTTCGGTCCACTAACCACTTCTGTTTCGGTTCACTAGCCGAAATAGCCGGATATATGATTGTAAACTTCGTTCAGTTTTCGGTGAGAAAGTGGTACAAAGGTGGTTGGGCATATTTAGGGAGTAATATTTTTATGATGGATATTTGAATTTCCTGACCACCAAAAATAGCAAATAAGGAGGTCATAGTGACCCATATAAGTGTCTCGATTCAGGTTCGATCTGTGTACATCTGGATACGAACAGGCGAGTATCAATGTGTTTATACTTTATCAGGACGGCGCTGTACTTATTAGTGTATTGTAGTCAGTTTTTAGTTAGCATCATAATTTTAGTCCTTATTCATCCACTCCTGGACCCAGGCCTCCTCTTTACTCCACCACTTTGCTCTCTCTTGCGCCAATCTTATCCATGCCTTGCCCTGAAGCTTAATTATGTCGTCACTCAATCTAGCAGATGGTCTGCCTACTTTATCTTGGCTCTCTGTCCTTTCCGTTCCCACCTTGGTCCATCTACTACCGCCTCATCGAGCCAATTTGTCTTACCAGTATCAAATCCAATCCAATCCAATCCATCAACCAAAGGAAGTCCACTGCTGAACATAGGCCTCTCCCAATTATTTCTACAGTGACCTGCACCAGTATCAAAAAAGTGGTGAAAACTACACTTCAGCCGTTGAACGTTTGCGAGAACTAAACAAAAAATAGTCTTAACAGACCACATACGGTAGTACAGATCTCTCCGTAACTTGAACGCACTCATCCTGACAAGCGATGCGTCAGTCCAAACGTCAATTGAAACGTACTGAATTTCACTTGATTAGCATATTCTCATTCCTGACATCGACCGTTGGCGACTAGACTGTGGTCGGCCCGAACTACAAACTACTACGTGGAATATCTTCGCCTTTAGGAAATTAGTATTGGCTAGACAAATTACTAATCTTGATTGTGAAAAAACTGACTAAGCCTGTAGCCTTCGTTTTCGGTACATAGTTCGTACAATAAATCGGGAAGTAAGATCTAAAATTGATGTACTTATGAGCAATTATTTGTATGTACAGAATGAGGTAGATAACACACTAGCGCCTCGAAACTGAGGCGTTCAAATTCAGGCAATTGGTGTAATTTCATTTAGTCGCATAGCAACAACGCAACGCTTTCTCTTTCCATCTCGTACTTTCTGTATGATCTGTTTCATTTATTATAAATTTCAAGAAATATTGACAAATAATTTTAAAACATGGATATGCTTCATCTTTATTGAAACATCATTGCCTATGAGTTAGAAATGAACCGTTAGTCTTTCAAAGACCACGTTTGTTTTTAACGTTTTTATTTCTTGTTTATAGAGCTCGAAATGTAAACTTGTAGTTGCGGTACAAATTTTTTGCTATCAAATATTTCTGTGTTCGGTGAGTGAATAAATATCGAGACGTTTTGCGGTAAATTTTGAATCCGAACATATTTCGGGGGTAGTTAAAATTCAAGCCCCACTACAGGCTTCGATATTAAGTTACAGTTGATATAAAGATTTTTATTTTTATTATTTTTAAGACAAGTTAATTAGGAGCAATTGAAATAGGTCTTGTTTTGTTTCTTTTTCGTATTTGATGGTTTTGTCTCCGCTTGTAATTTTTGCTCGTAACCAAACATATATTATAATTATTTTTCTTTGGAAATTATTTACTGCAACAACATGTACAATGTATGTTTACCGTATTTTGGTCCAATTAAGTAACACAACATGCATGAAAAAATTGTGGAAAAATGTAAAAGCGAGAGAAATAGAAAAGATTGAGTGGGAAGTTACGAATTATAATACAAAGATGAACCTTAGCTGCTGAACATAGGCCTTCCCCAGGGATTTCCACATTTACCTGTTGGTAAAGGCCTACATCCAGAATCCTCCATCCTTCCTGTGGCTGAAGAGAGAGAGAGAGAACTTTAGCTAACTTTAGGATAACTTTAGGAAGAAAGATAGTAACACGACATAGGATCTGTACCTGTATCTGTATCTGCCCACATACGTCTCACTGCAGGGCACGGGCCTCCTCTACAATTGAGAGTTCGATTTTGGAATACAAGATATATTGTATGTGTCCGATGAAAAAACGGCAAAATTCGACTTATGCAATTGCATATTTACTCTAATGAAGATTGGATTCCTTAGCATCTGTATAACACTACGAATTTCTCATGAAGCTACATTCAAGAAACAAGCGAACAAATCCTATTTGCATATTCACCAGCCTTCGGATCTTCGATACTGAACCACAGATTTCAGATTATACGGTTTTCTTGCATTCGCATAAATTATTTAGCTGCCTTTCCCGAAATCCTGGCTTTTCTGAATTTATTAAACTTGTTATTTGTTAAGCTTAAAGCATGTGTTCTATTGACGGTATTGTATCATCTTTGTCATTCTATGTTTTTTTGATTGCATTGGTCCGGCTAACGAGCACAGGTCATCCGATGGTGAGTGATTACTCCAGGCCATGACCATCCACAACGCTTGGTTCATAGATGAGTTTTTTTTTTTTTTGTATTGTATCAGCCCATATACGACCCACTGCAGGGCACGGGCCTCCTCTACAATCCAGAGAACGATTGAGAGTGGTTAGGCCATATAGTCCACCACGCTGGCCTAATGCGGGTTGGCGGACTTTTACATACCATAGAAATTTATACAAATCGCTATGGTATGCAGGTTTCCTCACGATGTTTTCCTTCACCGTTATAGTGCGTGGTGATTGACTATCAATACACACATGACTCCGAAAAGTCAGAGGTGTGCCCTGGGATTTGAACCCGCGACCACCGTGAACATGTAGGCAGCCGCGTCTGGTCCGTTTACCAACAGGCCACCACGCACTTAGATGTGTTGCCGGCCCTTAAAATCAGGAGCAGGAGCAGTAAGGAAAAAAGATGGGAAGATAGAGAAGGTTATTGGGCATCCGGCAATCACACTCACCGAACGAAACGCGACAGGAGAGCTGTCGATTTCCTGTGAGACAGTGGTACCTCCCCGGACGAGCCTGCCCATTCATGCTGAGTCATAACTGACAACAGCGTGGCTCTACTACACATTAAACACAGTATTATTTTCGTTTTCATCTGTAATGAACATGCGACCTATATGACGGTAATCAATCAATACTGCTTATGGACTTGTGCAATGACGGGCATCTACTCTATAGTGTACAATATTTTCATGCCTTACTTAAATTATGCCGGGTCATAGCGATCGCGAAATACCAAACAATGAATTCTTTCCACAGTTAATTGTTTAGTTACTTTTGCAAGGTTTTTGTTCCTAAAGGATACATGCTGTTGACTTCTAATAGATCTTTAGCGGATGTAATATCTACCACGTTTAACCAACACAATATATAGTCATTACCAGCTTAAGGCGGATCTGAAATCTCCGCGGTATGCCCTAATTAAGACCCCTGAACATTGATTTAAAAACTAACGATAGGCCCTTCAGTACATTTAGGGTTTTATAAAGATGACCGCGAAAATCGTGTTAAAATAAGTATTAAATTAACTTAATTTAATAGATTTCGTCTTAAAAAGGATTACTATCTTTATTTTTATTTATCTTTCTGTCATAATACAAGGAAAGATTTTCAGAATCGTTGCGAGCGACGACTAATTTCAGTGACGCTATACTGGAGATGCACTGGCGCGCCGTACCACTTAAGCACTATTTACATGGGGAGTTTCTCGCAGCGAGAATCGTATGCGATTATCGCATGACATAACCGCCATAGATTATCGTGGTCTGACAATGGTTTACACAATGCAATTTTTTTATATCCTTACGATAATCGTATCTTCGAGACGAGAAACTCTCCCCGTGTAAATGGGGCATTACGTTGGAACACTTTACGCGCGGTTCACCATGTCCATATATTTATGTAAATTCCCCTAAAGAACACTTCACAGCAGTTCTCAATATACTTACCATCCAAAAAGTCGTTTTTTCTACATTAGTTTGTTAGTTTATGTTCTGTGTTCTTACCTGGAAACAAGGAAATAAAATTATTAGCATTTAGTACATTCCAATACTGCATAATGCTTTCTTGAATTTACGCGAATGTTACACATTGAAATAAAACATATTGTTTACTTGTGGTAGGTCTCTCATATGTGAGAGGCCACCTGGGTACGTACCACCGCAAAGTTTATTCCTTCCGCCAAATCGCAGAGTAAACGCATTGTTGTGTTCCGGTTTGAAGGACATTATAGCCAGCGTAATTGCTGGACATAGTGAGAGTTAACAACTTATGTCTCAGGATGCCGAGCGCAGTGAAATGCCAAGCATTGCTTTCTAATTCATGGTGTTGTTTGTTTTTGTCCATGAGCGATCGTATCGCTTACCATCAGGCGAATAGCATGCTCGTCTCGCCATACATTGCAATTCGAATCCGAGACCTCAACTTTGCAATCGCACCGTAGCACAACTGCGCCTTCGAGGCAGTCACCAAGGTTCACATATGTCCTATACTGAATCCCGTTTCTTATCCTTTAATGACGTGTCCATAAGGTCGTTTCCCAACAACATTTGCCATCTAATGTGCCTGATATTTATGTTCAAGCTGTGGGGTCGCCAAGAGATCACGGCTTTGTTCTTTTGCGAATTTAATTAAGTCTACAGTCATACGCTCCTAAGCAGTTTAATTAATTATTTTATCAAAATTACCTTGTACACGGCTAGCAAATTTCAAAGGAATTTTGGGGATATTTTATTAATTGCTTACAGCGTTCTCGATAAATGTTTTCGTAAAGGAAATTAGCGATATGTTTATATTGCTTTTTATAGATAGTTGTGGCTCTTCTTTTGCTTTTTAATTAATTTAATTATTTATGATTACGTGTTTCTTCCTCTTCCCTGTTCCCCCTTCTTTTAATAGTTTTGTTGACAAAACTATTTGAATAAAATCTGCATCATCTTAATGACGACTCGTCGAAAATGCGTCATACATTATATCAACCTTTACAAAGATGTTAAGGTGCGTGCTTTAAAGTGCTTGATGGCCTGTTGGTAACGGACCAGACTCGGCTGCCTACATATTCACGGTGGTCGCGGGTACAAATCCCAGGGCACACCTCTGAATTTTCGGAGTTATGTGTGTATTGATAGTCAATCACCACGCACTTTAACGGTGAAGGAAAACATCGTGAGGAAACCTGCATGCCGTAGCGATTTTAAAGAATTTCTACGATATGTAAGTCCGCCAACCCGCACTAGGCCAGCGTGGTGGACTATATGGCCTAACCACTCTCAATCGATTCTCTCGATTGTAGAGTAGGCCCGTGCCCAGCAGTGGGACGTATATGGGCTGATAAAAAAAAAAGATAAAACAAATGAAAAAAAATCTAGACCTAGTATTCCTTCCTTCAGGTCTTTATTAAAGTACTTGGGATTATTTAATTTCCAAACAGCATCAACAGGTAGACTATTGATTTCAAGTCGTGTCTCCGATAGGATATCGTATACAACACAAATTGCAATTTTTAACGCAATGTTACCTAACTTATTGATAAAACCCTTTATCAAGCATACATACATAAACTCACGCTTCTTTCCCAGAAGGGGTAAGCAGAGGCGCCACAATGACACCCACATTTCGCCTTGTATGTTCCGTTCCACGATGTGATATGGGGCGAGCCTATCGCCATATCGGGCACAAATTCCTGACTCCGAGCTGATTAAGAATTGAATTTTTTTTTATCACTTTGCCCGACCCGAGATTCAAACCCGAGTCCTCAGCTTTTGCTATCGTACCGTAGTACGACTACGCCACCAAGGCAGTCAAGCAACAATTATCAAGCAACCGGAATTCAACCAGTAACATTGATTACCGATGTCATCCATTTAAAATCAAACTTGAAATATCTTGCGACAATCGTATCTGACTTTGTGATTGTAACAGGATGTGAACTGTCTCCTAATGTCGTGTTTCCTCTCATTAACCTTACGATTAGATGACATAAGTTTTATATATTCAAATTATTTATTAAATTAATTTATATACTATTTATTCAGAATCCGATTTGATAGCGACGTCCGCGCAAAGCGGTTATTGTAGTTAGTAGGTACATAGTTACCCAGGTAAGTGTCCCGCATTTTAGATTCGAACCGTGTACTTACTAATTTCGGATACGAACGGGCCGGCATAATTTTGTCGACCGGCGACAGAATGCCTCTCAGTATCCAACCCAATTCAATCCATCAGCCAAAGGAAGTCCACTGCTGAACATAGGCCTCTCCCAATGATTTTCCTCTCCGTATGTAGTGCTCTAATTCTATTGCCCTGCACTTGCTAACTTTATAATATTTACAATACATTTAATTTTTCAATATTTAACATTACCTAATACCTACCCACGCTTCATCTATTTCGATTGAAAAAATCCACTAACGGGATATTCTAAACCACACAAAATCCATGCAAAATTCACCTTCACAGTTCACACGAGGATTTATTGAAATGCGTTCCGGTGCGGCACATATTAATGCTGACCTTTATGCACTCCTGGTCGACCGCACTGCGCTTTTGGCAACGGTCTACCAATGCCCCCGAGTGCAATGGTGCTTATAAGAATTGCAAATCAAACATAAAACTTGCGTCTTTGAATTATTTAAATTTTACGACATTGTGAACGAAATTAGGGACGAAAAGGCCTTGGAATTCTAGAGAAATTTAGGTAGGTATGGATGAGATTGGCTTATAACTGGGAAAATTCGTGTTGGCAGTGGGTGACTTTGAAGTAAAATTGTTATGAAAAATATTTTAATGATAAATTTAATTCTGTCATATTAGGTTCGTATGATCCAGCAAACATCTTAGGAAGTCGCAGCATGAAGTTATCTTCGAAACATTCTGTAAATTTTCAGACGTAGATTTACCATGCCTGAGGCTAACAATGCAGATTTTTGATTCAGTTTATGGAAGAAACTCACCACAATTCCACAGCATACCAACAAAAATATCCTGATATTCGCAAAAACTATGTACATACTCGTGCGAGTGAAACACAAACAGGAGGCGTAATGTCCTTGTAGCAAAACAAGCTAATCAAATTGCCACCGTCCTTTGTTGGTAAAGCGAACTGTTTTCCGACGCCCACGGACATTTTTTTTTCTTATTAACTTTGAGATGTAGAGCGGTTTGTTGTTTGAGATCGACGCTGGGTCCCTTTTTAATATTAAGAGCTGGAAACGAGCATTCATCCTATTAAAATTGACGTACAGATCTTGCAATTTTAAAGTTATGGTGTTAAAAAGTGGCTTATAAAGGAAAAGGGCAGGTCTTAATGGGGTATGTAAAGAAGTAAGATTAGTAAATAATATGTAAGATGCTCTGCCTTGTCACATAACAAATACTACGAGGGACATTTTATTTATAACCGAATAACATAAACGTGGATTACGTCATCTGGGATTAGATAATGGAAAGAAACAGTGCACAATCTAAATTATATAATACTGATATATTATGTCGTTTTAACTAGTCATTTTGTTACGTAGAGAAAAGCGGAAAAAAGAGGTGAATAAATTCTAAATTACAGAAAGTCTTGCAAATATCAAAGATAAACAATTTTAGAACTAGTCCAGTTTGGTTCCTATCCACCCCTACGACTAAGTGTAATTAAAGTGACACATAAACGAAATTAAATTCAGCGTACACCCACAAAGTATTGTTTAATTTTAACACGCCACTGCCGAACTGCGTCAAACGATCAGATCACACGCGATGCGCGCATCCAAATCAAACAAAATGAACAGAACATTACAATTTCACATTTTACTTAATTAAAATAGAAATTGAGTTCTGGTCATCAACTTTCAATCCAATCCATCAGCCAAAGGAAGACCACTGCTGAACATAGGCTTCTTTTAATGATTTCCACAGTGACCTGTTGGAGGCAGCCTGCATCCAGCGACGTCCTGTGGCCTTTACCAGGTCATTCGCCCACCTAGTGGGTGGACGTCACACGCTGCGCTTTCCGCTTCGTGGCCTCCATTCGAGAACTTTTTGGCCCCATCGGACATCAGTTCTCAGTGCTATGTGCCCCGCTCATGGCCACTTCGATATAATAAAAAAAAATTTTTTCGGTGTAAAGTGACCGCGTTGGATGTGATGGTAAGTGTCGTACTGTATCAGCTCATATACGTCCCACTGCAGGACACAGGCTGTGCCTACAAAGTTTGTCTAACAAAGGTCGTTCTCGGTGAAAGGACCGCCGAATGTAGTATAAAAATATAGATTTTTACAATTAAGTCTTATGATAATATTTTAAGTAATATACTCGTATGTACTCTATCAGCCCGTATATTTCCCACTGCTTAGCACGGGCCTCCTATACAATCGAGAGCACGATTGAGAGGGGTTAGGCTGTAATCTATCACGCTGGCCTAGTGCAGGTTAGCGGACTTGATGGTAATTGCAATGTTATAACAGAACACCAGCGAAAGATGGTTTTCGCCCGTGGACATAATTATGCCGGCCTGATTATTACCGGATATACAGACTCTGAATTCTGAAATATTTGCGTGGTATTATGGCGAGTTTTCCACTATCGTGCACGGAGATATATTATGTCCGCCAATTCAAACAGTAGAATCAAACATTTTTTTTAGTTTTGTAGGAACTAAGATTAGCTTGTAAGTTCCAAACATTCCATTTTTTTAATTAATAAATAAAAAACAGTGACAGATAATCTAGACTCTAGATGAGTAAAATTGTAGCCGTAAGATTCAAGAAATCAAATTAATCGCATTAATTTAATTGTATGGAATCTTTTTATCCCAGATAACTATCAAGATTGGTACAAAACTTAAAAACTTATTGGTATAACAGTACTATTTTATGATCCTTCATCAGTTGCTATGAAAAATGTACACTGTTTTTACGTTAATAATCGTCAATTTGCGTCACAACTCTTTCATTGTTTTATTCTATTACCTACTGAGCGAACTAAAAGATTTGTCTTACGATAACACAACTCCACTCTGACCTCAATCCTTTTGGGAAATACCCAGGCGGAAAAACATGTACCTATTTGGGATTGAAAAACCTTTGTTAGGTACAGTTACATAGTCCTTATATGATGTGGAGAAGTAGTGTTTGTATTGGTATGTGTATAGACCTTGTTGTTTTATTTACGTCACTGGATGCAAGTCGCTGTAAAAGTCCTTGAGAAGGAAGTTCAGCAGTGGACTTCCTGGGCTAAAGAAGAAGCCTGTTAAAATAGACTGCCATAATTTTTTTACCTGCATACCATAGCGATATGTATAAATTTCTACGGTATGTAAGAATACGCCAACCCGCACTAGACCAGCGTGTATATGGCCTAACCACTCTCAATCGTACTCTCGATGTAGAGGAAGCCCGTGCCCTGCAGTGGGACGTATATGGGCTGATACAGATCATAGATTATAATTATCCCACGACATCCCGCGACCTTTACTACGTAGGTTGTTCATCATAACTTCGTTTTTCACATGTTAAAATGACTACTTACAGCGGGACTGTGTGAAAGCAATCCAAACAAAGTATCCACAGGTATGAGACGGTCATCCCATGCATCTGTATGTCCAGTAACGAGCGGGCCAGTATAATTATGTCCACCACGCTGGCCTAGTGCGCGTTGGCGGACTTACATACCGTACAAATTCTTTAAAATCGCTACGGTATGCAAGGTTTCCTCACGATGTTTTCCTTCGCCGTTAAAGTGCGTGGTGATTGACTATCAATACACACATAACTCCGAAAAGTCAGAGGTGTGCCCTGGGATTTGAACCCGCGACCACCGTGAACATGTAGGCAGCCGTGTCTGGTCCGTTACCAACAGGCCACCACGCACTGTCAACTGTCAATTATGTCAACTGCCTACAGGTAAATAATAAATACACACAACAGTCGCATGCATAGTCCTGACCCCACACTAAGATCGAGTCACGTGTCGGGGGTATCAGGAACTACGAGAGACTATTCAGTCAGACAAACACCCAGACCCGAAACAAATACCTGTGGATCACAGAATCATTTGTCTCGATGTGGGGATCGAACCCGCGGCCTCTCGTTACACAGCCGGCGTCTAACCAAATGCGCCACGGAGGCTGTCAAATCATCAACTCATTGTCTGACAGCAGACAGACAGCATTACAAAAAAATGGTTTTTAATAATTCATTTCCACGAATAGTTTTCCTATACCTCAATACGTATTTACGTCGTTTCACAAAACGCTTATGTATCCATCAACGAAATTAATAAAAAACATTTTTACAATGCCACGCAATGCTGCAATGAGCGTTCGGCACGACATCGATGTCCTATGACGAATGCGAAAGGTAATATTGTCAATGTACCAGGCTTAAAACATTTTATTATCATTGTACATGAAGGTAGAACGAATTTTAAGTAACGCAAGTTTTTCGTACATGATTCCTGTTTGATTTATTGTTAAGATTTTTTTTTGGTGAAATTTCAGGGTTTTATACGTAGTGGCAGCAAGTTTGTTCAATAATGGGTGAACAACTATAATCGAATTCCATGCAATAGATATTGCTAATTTAAGATTAAACAGTTTGTCGAGCCTATACGAAGAAAATATAGCCAAATTTTCTGTTATTACGTTCATATTATGTTAACCAAGTCACTGATACGAAAATAACTGCTTCATTGATAACCTTCTTTTCGAAAACATTTAAAACATAATTTACTCTTCATAAAACATTTCCTTTAACCACTGTATTAGCCAAAACCGTTCCCCACCTTTACACACTCAAACTTAATTAATAGCCAGCAAAACAGCAAAATTCCAAAATTATATCCATAAACACTATTAACCACAAGGCGCTTGCTTTCACGTTAATGGTACGAAAAACAAATAAATTCCCGGTAAAGCCACAGTAATTACAAATCCATCAAACAGTACATAATTACTGTTGAATGTAAAATATTCGAAATTAGGAGTGGAATAGCGCCCGTCGTACATCCGACAAAATTAATTACACCACAACAGAAACCAAATTAAATTTCAATTCGTGCCCCTTGAATTGGACGCATTACCCTTTGGCCAAAGGTAGAAGGGTTGGCTCCTGTTAACAGTTGGGAAATTATAGTTTCAATTTAATAGTGAAGAAGACGATGGTGAGTTCTTGAGGTTAATTCCGGATCATGAAATTAATCAACCAGCATTTGGGCTCCGTGATGAACTGCAACGGAAATTCTTTTGAGTCTTAGAGAAAGCCAGTTCACTGCAGAAGGTCGTATATCAACTGACATTATATGTAACGCCCCTACTAGCATACATTATGACAGAACTCCAGCCTTGGTTGATTGCGCTGTCTCATAACGAGTAGATCTAGTTTGTATTTTTATACCGACATGACAAAGTGCCTACATTGCAGCTGATTGTCAGTGCAGACCCAATGGAGTAACTATCGACACGAAATCACCATTATACAACACAAAGGTCAAAACAATCATGACAGGTTACCAAACTGAACCCAACATATTTACATGGCTACTACAACCAGCTTTCCATCATGGTCTCAAGAGGCTATACCCTCGAATACAAATTTCTACTGTCTTTTTTTATTGCAGTAAATGGCATGCCCAAGATAGCCTGATGGTAAGCGATATGACCGCTCGTGGACAGTAGCAAAAACAACACCGTGAATTACAAAGCAATGCTTGACATTCCACTGCGCTCGCACCTGAGGCATAAGATGTTGATTCATTATGTCCAGTAATTACTCTGGCTTAAATGTCCTTCAAACCGGAACACAATTTTTTACACTGCTGTGTGCACGAAATAGACATTGCGGTGATACCTACCCAGGCGGCCTCTTACATATGAGGGACCCACCATCGGTCTCCTACTGCTGGGCACGGGCCTACTCTACAATCGAGAGAATTGATTGAGACTGGTTAGGCCATATAGTCCACCACGCTAGCCTAGTGCGGGTTGGCGGACTTACATACCGTAGAAATTCTTTAAAATCGCTACGGTATGCCGGTTTCCTCACGATGTTTTCCTTCACCGTTGAAGTGCGCGGTGATTGACTATTAATACACATCAATTTTAACTTAAAATACTAATATATACAAAGAAATTTCCAAGCTACAAAATACATTCAGCACACTCGCCGCAAACGCGTAACGAGGTGCAATGGATCTGCTATCGACTGGGATTTTTCATATATCACATAAGGGCCATCTCCACTCGCGAGTTTCCTGCGATAGCGGAGTGCCATTCAAATCAATGCGTTTCTGATGTTATGGATTGGTTTATATATTTGTAGTGTAAGTCCGATGAGGAGGTGAGGACAAGTTTAATTGGTCGAATAAAATCGGGGAGCCACTGTAATGGAGTGACGTAGGGTCGTATTTCGTGAAAGTATTATGTTTTATACGTTTACTAATACCGATGATCCAAACCGCAGTAACTTCACTGGCAATGGAGAAGAGGATCACAAACTTTGAAATCATAATAATAAATAAATAAATAAATACACCCAACAGTCACATACATAGTCCTGACCCCAAACTAAAATCGAGTCTTGTGTCGTGGGTATCAGGAGCTACGAGAGTAATAATGATAATGTAATTATTCTAGAACTAAAGCATTCCAATATCGTCAAACAGAATTAATTTTGATGATTATTGTTACTCCTTTTATTACTACTGCGATATAACCGATCAGATATTTAAAGAAAAAACATAATACGTACGTTTTAAAATAGCATTTGAACTATTTTGCGATTCCAATAATACCAGGCTTTTCTACACAAATGAAAATAACCGCTACGTTATTCTCTCCAACAGAAGTATCCCTTTAATCCAAATAGGCCGCCGGACTACAGGTCACCAAACATTAGCAGTCTATAGTAGTCATCTAGCTATTTCCATCTGACCTGTTAAGTAGGAACTTACGTGTTTCTATTTTAATGAAGAGGTTTTATTTATTGAATTGGAGTTAATTGCATTGCAGTGAAATTATTTACTTAATTCGCTAACTTATAAAGCTTAGTATTTAATTTCTGCAACACATCTATAATTCCAGCGTTGCAGATGTTCATGGGAGGCAGTGATCACTTACCATCAGGTGACCTGCTTGCCGGACCTATGCGATAAAAAAATAAATACATTAAAAATAATATTTTCGATTCATTCATTCAAAATTGGTTAATATGATACTGAAGTAACTTTAAATAATTGTTTTTACTGACTTTACAACCTACGTTATTATTAAGTGACGAAATAATTCTAATCTATAGAGATTACATTTTTTTCACACTGTAATAGTCATAACAGACATAAGCACACGCCTTTTTCCCAGAAGGGGTAGGCAGATGTGCTACCAGAACACCGACGTTTCGCCTTGTATATTCCGTCCCACGATGTGATAGGGGGCGAGCCTATCGCCATATCGGGCACAAATTCCTGACTCCAGGCTGATAATGAATAGAAAAATCCAATATCACTTTGCCCGACCCGGGCTTCGAACCCGAGACCTCAGCTTTGCAATCGTACCGTAGTACCACTATGCCATCGAGGCAGTCTAGTAAACAAAATAATAGTCAAGTCTTGTAATAGTCAAGTCAACAAAATATAAAGAAACTATTTAAAAAAGTTTATAATAAACAATATACAAATGTATTACATTAATGCACACGTAAAATATACATTTGTATTATATTCTTTAATATTTTGTAAGCAAGCAATGTAACACGTACGAAACTTCACGGCAGCGCACGTGTCATAGAACGCTAGCGTCAGCTGCTTCTAATATTCGCATTACATTACGCTATTTAAAACATGCATAGAAAAATATGTTGTTTGTATTTTAAAAAGTTTCTCTATTTATCCAAATATAATGGGATGTAGAAGATGCAAAAAAATATACTTAGATATTCTATTTGTCCTAAGCCCTCTCAATCATACTCTCGATTGTAGAGGTACGTGCCCTGCTGTGAGTGGGACGTATATGGGAGGTTACTTTATGATCCGAAACGAAACTAGAATGTTCGGACTTCGCACGTAAAACTATATGAATGTGCCTAGGTACTGCACAAAATGTTGGATTCCTCTATCATACGTCCTAACTATAGACGTCGTTCGGAATTAATGATAAGTATCATAGAGAATAGTGTTGATTTTTTTTAAATGGAAAACTTATAACTTACTTCAAATGTCGAAGTCCGAACATTCAAGTTTCGTTTCGGATCATAGAGCAACCCCCCTGATACAGACAGATTCTATTTATCGAAACATGACGCGGTGAAAAAAATGCTAAAACATTTATGTAACTTCTCACAGATAAAATATTGTCAAGCTACAATTTACTGGTGCAGGTTTATGCAGTTAACAGACTATACATACATACATAAACTCACGCCTTTTTCCCGGAATGGGTAGACAGAGGTTCTCCTGGTAGTAACCAGGTACCCACGTTCCGCTTTGTCTGTATTGTCTCAGGATGTGATAGGGGGCGAGCATATCGTCATATCGGGCACAAATTCCCGACTTCGGACTAATAATGAATAGAAAAATCCAACATAACTTTGCCCGACCCGGGATTCGAACCCAGGACCTCAGTTTTGTAATCATACCTTAGTACAACTACGCCACCGAGGCAGTGTATAAAAAGAAAAAAAAACCATTAAACTTATCAGTTTTTAATTAAACATCCCACAAGGACCGAAAACTACGTTTTTAATATCTGACAGCTGCACTTGACACATTGATTTTTTAAATTCCGCCATGCCGAAATTAAATTTAAGTTGAAATGACGGTGCGGCGTTATTAATAAACTTTGAAACGGACGCGGGCATGACGGTAAATTACAAGCAATTTGGTGGCCACAAAAAGTCATTTATTCAACTTTAATTTCGATAACAGGCAATGTATTGGTGTTTTTATTGTGCTTCCCTAGGAAATTATTGGTAATTTTGTTATATAAAACTCAGAGGTCATGTAACATTGGATATTACTTCTTGTGGATCATTAGGAAGTCGTATTAATGGATAGTAATATAGTAGTAATTAACTTTAAACTATGAATACTTTAAAGAATACAGAAAGCTTTGAGTAGTGTTTGAAATCGTGGTAAGAAGAAATTTTTGTTATTGACTTTTATTGATCATTACTTTCGTAATATAGTATCAACAATTTTGTCGTTATGTGGATAAAGTGCCAATTATACTTAGGATTTCAAGATCATTATATTCCGAAACGAAATGAGTCAAAAAATAAAATGAATATGTATCACAACATACGAGTAGTATAAAATAAAGTCGCTTCCCCTTGTCTGTCTGTCCTTATGTATGCTTAGATCTTCTAAACTACGCAACGTATTTTGTTAATGTTTTTTTGATAGATAGAGTTATTCAAGAGGAAGGTTTATATATAATACATATACAGACTGTCCCAGTTTGTGCGAAAAATAGCATGTATCTGGTGTGTGGTGGAATCAAAAAACATCTGCACCCAGGCGACGCTGGGACGGACAGCTAGTTAGTCATAAATTATTAATCACTTCTAACTATAGCAGTGCAGGAGACAACACCAAGTATAAAAGATGCTAAAACCTTGAATTGAAAGACTAAAAGGAGAGGCCAGCTGTAAAGCACCACGTACCTTTTTTTTGAGTTATCATGTAAGCTATACTTGAATCCAATATCGAACAAAATAAGTGATAAAAGAATTGAAAAATTCGAATCAAACCGCTTTACATTTCCGCAGTGAATAGATAGAACATTCACATCCTAATAACCCGGGAACAGGGGGGTATCCTGCTTACTGGACGCAACCCCCCATTCAATCCAAATGTTGCAGGGGGTGGGAATTAATCATAACGTGCAGCGGGATTTAGGTCAAAAGATAGGGGCTGTAATTGGCGTGTATGAAATGAACAAAGGATCCGCAGACTCCAGTAGGCTAATTTCGCTTTTTTGCGGTTTGAGCTGTGTTCGCGATTAGTTGGAAGGAATGATCTGGAAAAAACCTGTTTGTTGTTTTCAATTATAATATTTTTTGTATTGAAATTATGTATATTATAAAAATATTTAGATAAGAGCGTTTTAAAACTCTGGGAGTAGCGATGACAATTCATAAATATAGGTACTAACTAGATGGATCATTGGAACCATAGATTTAATGTACTAGGTCCCTGAATAGAACGAAATAATCTTAACGACGCATTTTAAAAGACACTAAAAAAGAGCATATCAATAATACTTTGCTTATACAGTACAATTCAAAACTATACCCATATATTCTGAAAAATAGGTGCTGTTTAAAAAAATATTTGACTTTATTATTCAACCGTGACTTTCCAAAATAGCCCTTACCTACAGCAATATAAAAGCTAAATTAGGTTAATAATCAATAAATTAGATCACACAACAAACATTACGCTCAACTAATATGTAGCCGCCACTTCAACAGTTCCCGTAAGCGAACGTGCAACTCAAATTTCAAATAGCCTCATACTCAATTCAATGTTAACTAAAGCTTCAATTCACCCCACAACCGACGTTTCCATTCACCCCGTGCTTTGAGCGAAGAAAATTGATTCCACTTCGCACAGGTGAATAGTTGACACCACATGAATTTAAATAGATGCAATGTATGCTTTATTAGTGCAAACAAAGTTTATTTTCCTTACTAAATGATTGCCGATTTCTAACATATCTTTATTCGATAACCTCTACGGCGAAGTTAGTTGATTAGAAGCCTACTGTGAATCAATAGGCCGCGGGTTCGATCCCACACCGAAACAAGTGTTTGTGGGATCCGCGGTTGTATCGGGTCTGAGTGTGTGTGAGACCTAAATGTCTCGTAATTTCTGATACCCACGACACAAGATTCGATCGCAATATGGGGCAGGACTATTATGTGACTATTGGATGTATTTATTAAATTAATTCATGTATGCTTCCCGTGTCCAAACGAAGCTTGGTGTACTTACTTCAATGTTGAATTTACTCGCGCACCCTTGTTTATTGACAATTCTCTATTCGATTGGATGCGGTTATCACAGTCTTTCATCTGGCTCAACAAACTCACTGCACTTTACCTGACGGTACGATAAAATAAGACACCGTACAAAAAAAATTGCCGATTTGCAATAAATAATAATCTCCTGCCACTCGACACAATTATGCCGGCCTGCTTTTCTTTAAGCAGCAACGGAACGATCCAGTATTGTAGAAAGGAGGGAACATAATGAGAGACTATAAACATAACATAATGTCCAGAGTAACTACTGGACATGATGAGACTTAACATCTCATGTCTCAGGATGACGAGCGCAGTGCGATTGCAGCCAAACATTGCTTTGTAATTCATGATGTTTGGTTTTGCTACTGTCCACGAGCGGTCGTATCGCTCAACATCAGGCGAATAGCATGCTCATCTCGCCATTCATCGCAATAAAAAAAACCGAGCCGGTCAACTATTCCACAGTCTAACAGTGCAACAGAGGTAGGTCTTCAAAACTGTTAAAATCTGGACTATGTATTAGTGTAATTGTCTGAGGCCTGTTGTATTATTTAATCTATACAGCTGGAAATCCATAATCCTCAGTTGTAAGAAGTCCACTGATGAACTTTTTTTTTATAGCCTTTATTGGCAGACGAGCTAGCGGCCCGCCTGATGGGAAGCAGCTACCGCTGCCCATAAGACCTCCGCAGTGCCAGGGGTCCAGTACAACAAAGTCGCTGCCTACGTTAAGGAAAGTACTCTCTTCAAGCCTCGTTTGAAGCCACCTCTAAGCATTTACACAATCGGAATGCATCCAGCGACTTTATTTAATTATAGACAGTCCACTACGAAACATAAGACTGCCCCTTGAATTTCTACACCAATCTGTTAGGAGCCTGCGACATGTTTATTTCTGCAACTTTTATTAGGATTTCTGTCCATCTTGTGGATGTTTCGATTCAGTTGGTTAGTTACAATATGTAAGATTTCCGTATTTATAAAACTTGTATGGAAAAAATAAATTTTCATGGATAAGAACTAAAAAAAAGGTTTCAATAAAACACGCGAAATTCGCAAAAAAACCGGCATAGCAGATGTGGGGCGCAAAACATCGTAACTGAAGTGGGATTGGGCAGGTCATGTGAATCTAACGCGTCCGGATCAGTGGGCTAAAATGGACCTGATGGTCGACGACGTCGCGAAAGCCCAAAAAAACTTTCGAGACGACCTGGATGCTTTCGAGCCGGTGTAGCCTGAAATTGATTGGAACCGCGAATTGTAGAAAAAGGGGAGGGAGACTTTTACCTAGCAGTGGGATGATAAAGGTTGATAAAAAAACAGTATCAAAAATTAAGCGATCACAAAGTATAAAAATATTAACAATATAGTTTCAGTGTAATATATTTTTACATAATAAAAACCCTTTTCAGTGTAATAATAATTCTTATTTTATATATTCGTGCGTGTTCTAACGAATAAAGTGAACCCTTGTTACAGGCATCTATACCTATTTGTAGTTTTTTTTATTTACTTAAGGTTTCTCATAGAATACACAAGTTTAAAACTAGGACTTACACATTCAATAAATTACTTTGAGCTGAGTGCTCCTCTAATGACTTCTTACAGTAATGTTTTGTAACTGTCGAGATCCTTGGGGAAGCACTCAACTTCAGCAGTGAACTTCCTGCGGCTGAAGAGAGAGAGAGAGAAAATGTAGAGTGCACCCTGTGTGATTTTCCAAGGTCCCCATGTTTGTATTAAGTGCGGTTGTAAGATACAGGCCGCTTGTAATAGTTCGCTGTGCTAATCTTAAATCTTTAGGGATTACTTCCGTTCAGGGGGGTTACTCTATACTACGAATATTCGAACGGCGTACGTAATCTGTATGAATGTGCCTAAATATTGCAAAATTCGTATCCTGTATCGTACGTCGCAACCATATACAAAGTTGGAGTGAATGATAAGTTTCATTGAAAATATAATCCAACTAAAGTTATACCGTTCGACGTTTCATACTTTTCAAGTTTAAACTTCTTTGTACGGGCGGAACTCACACAATTTCAATAACATTTTCCTTAAACCATGGAATTATGGTACAAATTTGAAAAGTATGAAACGTCAAACGGCGCCTATTAGTTTAGTTGGGTAAGAGTATTCATTTTTAGAAGTGGAAAACCTTTATCTTATACGTCGAACGTTCGAACTTCGTGTCGAAGAATAGAGTCACCCCCCAGCAGTAGGCTTTCTGCAGCTAAATATGATGATACCTACAGTTGCATAGTTTTTTTTTTTTTTTTTATCAGCCCATATACGTCCCACTGCAGAGAACGGGCCTCCTCTACAATCGAGACCACGATTGAGTGTGGTTAGGCCATATAGTCCACCACACTGACCTAGTGCGGGCTGACGGACTTTTACATACCATAGAAATTTATACAACGGGCCACCACGCAATAGTTCCATTTATTATTACAGTTCCATAAGTACTAGTTAAAAGATTCATCTAACCTTAAAAAAAGATCAATTTATTTTAATATATTTCTCCCTACCCTCAATGCTCGAAGCAAAAAGTTGGGTAATTTGTAATTTTACCGCGCCATTAGGTTGGGAAGCAGTTTGCCGGCTCACGTGTTGTTCTCCAACATTGGGTGCTTTAAACGAACCGTGAAGATGTGTTTGGGTAGACCTGCATAATGATCTCGACCCGCAGTAACTTATCGTGTTTTACCAGTCGATATTCTATTGGAACTGCAGTTACGATTAGGTGCATTGCATTAGCTGCATAGTACATACATACATACATAAACTCACACCTTTTTCCCAGAAGGAGTAGGCAGAGGTTCACCTGGTAGTAACCAGACACCCTCGTTTCGCCTTGTCTGTTTCGTTCCAGAATGTCATAGGGGGCGAGCCTATCGAGCGAGCAGATTATAGTAGCAAACGCGGGTGACCTGGCTACTACCAGGAGAACCTCTGCCTACTCCTTCTGGGAAAAAGGCGTGAGTTTATGTATACATGTAACTTAGCGACCGAAACGAGCGTATTCCCACCTTAAAGGCCGGCAATGCATCTCCATGCCCTATGGTGTTGCAGATGTTCATGGGCGGCGATGATCACTTACCATCAGGTATAACATACCAATTATACAGGTATATCCAGACTGCGACCGAAAACGAAGCCAGGTGGTTGTATTAGTGACTTCAGATACAATGCAACTAAACATTTCGCAAAAAAGCGAATTTTTTTTTGGTGTAGATTTTTATTTGGGTAGTATACACGTCTTTATTTCTTAAAACACAATGGTACGCAAGGGTCTAAATTATAATTTTAGCAAAAACTAGGTACTTACCATCCAAACACTATGATATATAAAAAAATACAAAAAAACCTGTCGTTTTTTATTGAGAAATTTTTAGTTACATTCTGTCTGAAATCACTAAAACTACCACCTGGCTTCGTTATCGACCGCAGTCTTGATATATGTAAGAGTGAGTGAGTATAAAGAAAGAAAGCGGAAAGCGCAGCGTGGCACGTCCACCCACTAGATGGTCTGACGACCTGGTAAAGGTCGCGGGACGTCGCTGGATGCAGGCTGCCTCCAACAGGTCACTGTGGAAATCATTGGGAGAGGCCTATGTTCACCAGTGGACTTCCTTTGGATGATGGATGGATGGATGATGTAAAAAAAACAAATAACCTAGTTATTAGGTATATAATATTATAAATTTTAAGAATACAATATTCCAAATATATCTAGGTATCTATAAATAAAATGAACATTATGGCTTCCTCCTCTCTCCTAAATTGTTGCCGTGCCCAACAGGGTCCACATTGTACCTTTTTATAAAATTATAACATCTTTATAACATGTGGTGTGCAATAAAGATATTGAGTATTGAGTATTGAGTATAGGTATTTCATTGGTTTCAGAGACCTAACAAAGTTATACTCGTATATACATATATCTACACCGAGAATACCGATACTGTTCTCTGAAACAAATTAGAGAACACATGTTACCGTTACGTGACAAGGCCCAAAATCTTTGCCCCAAAATATTGGTGCTGAGGTTTCCAATGTAATCTTACAAGGTTAAGACATGACGTTAATTGAAACGTGTGGTGTCACGTTAACAGGTTGTAGATTAAGAATTATTAAATTAACTTTAGCGGTGTAGCCACAGTATGTTTTGACTCATAAACAGACACAGAAGGTACACATATAATTCTGATCCTTCTTTATGATAGGTCTTGTGTTGCGGTATCAGAAACTACGATCCTTTTCGATTTTACAACACACCGGCATGAAACAAATACTCGTGGGCCAAAGAAATATTTGTCTTGGTACGGGGATCGAAGCCGCGACCTCTCGTTTTAGAATCGTCATCAAACTGTGAACCTCGGAGGCTGTTCGAGCTCCGAAGGCTGATAGATTATAATTATAGCATCGGTACATTATATGACTGACTCGGTGGCGTATTTATTCTACGCTACGATTACAAAGCCGATGTCTCAGGTTCAAATCCCGGGTCGGGCAAAGTGATATTGGATTTTTCTGTTCATTATCAGCCAGGAGTCAGGAATTTGTGTCCGATACACCGATAGGCTTGCACCCATCACATCGTGGTACGAAACACACAATGCGAAACGTAGGTGCTCTGTGCACCTCTGCCTTTCTCCCTTTTGGGAAAAAGGCGTGATGTTCATGTACCTACGTACAATATGTGGTACGAATATCGACTTCTGAATTATAGTGTCACATTTATCTGAATATTAAGCTTGACCCACACCAATAGTATTGCCAACACAATTTAAAGTCTACATATCTCCACTCCAGACAAAGCAACGCTAAATGTACGCGTCAGTCGCACATGTTCTAAATTTACAAGACCACCGTCTCAACGCAATTCCTCAGACAATGCCGACGTAATGAAGCTTACGTTTTAATGGATATGGAATTTCACACCATTCTCTCTAGACTGCAAACTAGCTTTGTACAAGCTGTTGTATTTTACGGTCAAATTTAATATGAAAATGAAAATGAAAATAATTTATTGAATCCATTAAAATGTTCAACATTATTTAGATTCAGTCTTTTTTTTTCTACCACCCCGTTCGGAAAGCGGTGTTCACTAGTGAAGAACGAGCAAGAAACTCTAGTGTTGCTCTTTTCAAAACCAATTTACAATATCGTGATTATTACAAAAGTTACAAGTTGGTCTAATCAGAGCAGTTCATTGATAATTTGTTATAATTTGCAAGTGACATATATTTTGTATATTTGTATAATATAAGTGTCTATCTAAGAATTGAGACCGAAAATAAATCAATTAAAGTATGCAAAATGTGGGCGTGACGATAATTTGTTGAGTTGATTGGTCTAAATTCCGGATTGATCCTTATGGCCACACACGTAACGATATAAGTGTGCAAAGCTGGTTTGCGCAAACATCATTTCTACGGTATGTAAGTCCGCCAACCCGCACTAGGCCAGCGTGGTGGACTATACGGCCTAACCACTCTCAATCGATTCTCTCGGTTGTAGAGTAGGCCCGTGCCCAGCATTGGGACGTATATGGGCTGATAAAATTAAAAAAAATAAAATAAACATCATTTCTGTCGTCGTCGAGCGTCGTAGTATGAAGTTTGCGCAGTTATTTGCCCACACATGGTCCAGTATACTGGTGCAAACTCAGGCATGCACAGTTATCTTTAGATACCAGTTAGGGTACCCTACTAAATAGTGACATTAGGGTAAATTTTCAATCGTCCAATAACTGTTATTGGAAGAATAATCTTATCATTTTGAATAATTTATATGTGTATGTATATTTGAGTGCTTGGTGGCCTGTTGGTAACGGACCAGACTCGGCTGCCTACATGTTCACGGTGGTCGAGGGTTCAAATCCCAGGGCACACCTCTGATTTTTCGGAGTTATGTGTGTATTGATAGTCAATCACCACGCACTTTAACGGTGAAGGAAAACATCGTGAGGAAACCTGCATACCGTAGCGATTTTAAAGAATTTCTACGGTATATAAGTCCGCCAACCCGCATTAGGCCAGCGTGGTGAACTATATGGCCTATACACTCTCAATCGATTCTCTCGATTGCAGAGTAGGCTCGTGCCAAGCAGTGGGACGTATATGGGCTGATAAAAAAAATGTATATTAGGAGTAAATTACTATGTATCATATATTGTGTGGATATAAACAATTTGTTAATCTACATTTTTTTTTTGTTCGAGCTTGTTTCTTTTATATTCCAGACTGCCCTGTCTTCTTTTCATTGTGTTATATCCATCCAAAGGTTGTCTGTAAGAAATCGCCTAGAGCGATAGACCGCCATCTGTACTTTTTTCTTGTTTTTATTATTTTTTTATGATTTTCCTTTCTGTGTGCAGTTAAGAATAAATAAATATTAGCCTGCCGATATAAAAATCATTTTTTACACTTTAATTAACAATACATACATAATACTACGATGTACGTTTTCAATAAAGATGGTAAATTGAAATAAAACGCTTTCGTGGTCACGGGGCGGACCGAGGGGGCTGTAAAGTGATCGAAACGTCGCGTCGGGAAGTTAACAAATGGAAATCAAATTCGCAATAAAATCCGTAAGAATTCGTTTTATTTTCAACGTGTAACGTTTGCGTACGAGTAAATGTATGAAACCATTATAAGATGGTAAAACCCATTTCAGCAGCACAATTTTTTTTTTTTTTTATCAGCCCATATACGTCCCACTGCTGGGCACGGGCCTACTCAACAATCGAGAGAATCGATTGAGAGTGGTTAGGCCATATAGTCCACCACGCTGGCCTAGTGCGGGTTATTAGGTAGGTTAGGTTGGGTTACACAATATTATACAGAGAACAATTTCAAAAGCATAAATCCAAACATTTATGTGCGAGCAAAACACTGCATGTAACTTCAAAAATCCCCTGCAAATAATCCGCAGCGTTCAAAAACCTCCACGGATTTTCCATTTTCCTTTAACACTGTTGTAAATCTGAAGTTCACGAGTAAGTGCCGTGTTTCGTGTTACCCTCTCCCCCTACCCCTGCCGCTTCCAACCCCTTTGACACCCCTAAGCTCTGTATCACAGAAACATCCATTAGCCCTGTTTTGAAAAAGCCTGAAAATGTAATGCGAAATGAAAATGCTTCAAAATACTGCGAGCGTTCCGATGGTGGCGTTAAAGATAGAAACGCAGTGAAAAAGTGTGGTCGATTTTTTATATTTTTACATACACAAATATTTCCATTTAAAACTCTGCAAGTTGTGGGTTATAGACAAATGTTACATAAATAAATATATACACCCGACAGTCATATACATAGTTCTGACCCGCATTAAGATCAATTAAATAATAAATAAAGAAATACACCCAACAGTCACATACATAGTCCTGACACTACACTATGATCAAATCTTGTGTCGTGGGTATCAGCAACTACGAGAGACTTTTCGGTCTCGCAAACATCCAGACCCGAAATACCTGCGGATCAGACATTATGGTCAACTTAGCATATTCCTAGATATTATGGTAAAATCACTATGGTCAAACTAGCTTATTCCTTCTATAGATCTAAAATGATACCATCTAGTATCAACAACTACACCATTATTATTAATGTTAGGGAATATCTTTCCCGATACTTTACAAACTTTGCGATCTTAGGAGCTTTGGGTAAAATCCGTTTGAAACTTATCACTTTAACTTCATCTGTAAATCTGCTATATAAAATATACTATTCATATTATATGTATTTGTATATACATAACCACACGCCTTTTTCCCAGAAGGGGTAGGCAGAGGTGCTACTAGAACACCCACGTTTCGCCTTGTATATTCCGCTTAGCTTATTTCTTCATTATACTCTTAGTCGTAACGGGCAATGCACTTCTAAGTAAAATAAATTTTTATTAGAGTATTCTAATACAGCAGCAGCAGACAAATCCGACACTGACACTTGTTTTCGTCTCCCACTTCGTTTCGGAGAGAAGTGGACAATAATTTATTTTCAACTCCTATTAATTTAACTTTATGATTGATTTCGTTGCGGGTAAAAGACAAGTTCGAAATTCCCGGAGGCTCGCTGAGCTTCAATGCTCGGTGTCATTACAATGCGTGCTGTTGATCCTGGCTTACAGGCGTTGCAGTGGTGGGTGTGAAGGCGGGACAGTCTGCTAGAAATCCGACACTGACATCGAAAAAAAATCTCATTCTATCTTTAAATAGGCTACGAGCATGTCCCGACTAACTTCATTAAATTTATTTAAACTGTGACTTATTTTAGAATGGCTGAATGTAAGAGTTTTTTCCCAGTACATTTATTATTCACGAAGAGCGACAAGGCCGTTTAACTTATTTATAAAAGACAAAACGCCTACTCGCACACTCGCAAATGAATGATCGTAAAATATTTCCATTTTCTTGAGCATTTTCAATTCACGTCTTCGAGGAACCGAGCTACTGATTATTAAGGAAAAACATTATCAAATTTCTGCAGAGACGAGACAAGACATCAAGATTTACATGTGAGAAAAAGGGATGTAAAGTCCAGACGATTTTCTGCTTCCAGATGTTTTATCAATGTTTCGAAAAAAAAATATCAGAAAAAGATGGCGAGATGAGTTGGACAGGTGGGAGAGAGACTGGCAAGATCGAGTCCTTAACCGGGTCGAATGGAAGGAGGGTAGAGGGGTCTTTGTCCTACAGTGGGACAGTGGATAATGTTTCGCGGATACAGGCTACTTCCACCAGGTCAATGTGGAGACGCTTGGGGAGACCTATGTTCAGCAGTGAACTACTGGCTGAATAAAGATGCTTTATCGTTCTCGTTTCTGGATACGAATCCAACGAAATATTTCACTTAAATTATAATTGAGGCAAACGAGGAAAATACACAACAAAATAAGCCACCGTATTATAATTACATTTTCAAAATCTCTGAATTGATCCAAATTAAGTTTAGCCTGATACCTGGAGAAAAAGACAGGCTAATATTGGTTATTCAAAGTAACTTAGTTATAATCATTCTATCCATAAACAGCTACTAAAGATAAATAATTGAAAATTATATCTGAGAACGTATCTATCAATGTATGAATAAATTAAAGAAACTAAATATTCATGATTTCAAGGCCAGTAGCGACCTAAACTTGTCTAATAAAAATAATTAAAATGTTAGAATATTTAAATAGTAGAACATGGAAATAACTTAAGGGAAGAAATATTGAATAGTTTAAAATGTCGGAGCAAATCCGCCATTTTTTCTCTCTCTCTCTCTACATATTTCCTCTCTCTTTTCAGCCATAGGAAGTCCTCAGCTGAACACAGGCCACCCAAAGATCTCCACAGCGATCAGTTCTACCATTTCACTCAACAAATATTTAGATTTTCATAGAAAAGATGAGTAAAAACGTAAAAGCTCCAGTTACAATATCGGATACATTTCTCCCGGGCGGAGATCTATTTCCGCGTATTTAGAACACATAAACAAACTCCCTACAATATTTACAACGTTTCGCAACGTGTAAGTGCCGGGAATCAGTTAAAGTTGGTAAACACGTTTCCGTCTGTACTTGTTTGTGTATTTTATACAATATTATACTTTATCGGATGGTTTCTTAATTTTTCAAGTCTGTCCCGTGACCACTAATGCTGTGAACTCTGAAACGTCAGAAAATAAACCAAAGACTCGCGATATAATCCGTAAAACTAGAACTAGTTTTCGAAATTGAAATAAAACTATTTAAATAGGTCTATGTATGTCTATGTATACAAGAAGTGCGTGATGGCCTTGGTAAACGGACTAGACGCGGCTGCCAACATATTCACGGTGGTCGCGGGTTCAAATCCCAGGGCACACCTCTGACTTTTCGGAGTCATGTATGTATTGATAATCAATCATCACGCACTATAAAGGAGACACTATATCGTAAGGAAACTTGCATACCACAGCGATTTGTATAAATTTCTATGGTATGTAAAAGTCCGCCAACCCGCACTGGGCCAGCGTGGTGGACTATATGGCCTAACCACTCTCGATTGTAAAGGAGGCCCGTGCCCTGCAGTGGGACGTACATATACGGGCTTATACAATACTATACAATACCTATGTATATCGATTTTTTTTCTCCTGGACACATACCTCTCAGATTGACAGCACTGAACTCATTCATTCACAAACAAGTAATTTTTATGGCCAGGAAAAAAGCCCACCATTCTCAAGTTAATGTGAATTATAAATCCCCAATTAATTCACGTCTTGTATAACATGCATTCGAATATGAAATTAAAAGCATCCAAACACGCCATACAACTCTAGCGCAAACAGAACCTGTGCAACTGATTATCGATTTATTTATCGATACACCGGTACATTGCAAAATAAACTCTATTTATAACGTCGTAAAGAGTAAACTACCTTCTCAGATTGGCTGAAATGCAGTAATGGAGCATTATGATTTTTATTACGAACATAATAAAGTCGGTATTTGATTGGCTGAAGTTTTTATAAGTTCACGGAGGTTCAAGGATTCCGCCACCGACATATGTAACGACACGTAAACGTGACGATATTTATTTTTGTAATGTAAACTTTACGTGACATGAAGACTTTTTGTCGACGTACTTTTTAGAAGCGATTTGACAGTTATGCGCATGTCAAAGGTTTACTTCCTGTGACAGTTTTTTATTTTCGAATCCTTGTGGGAAGGGGTGATTTGTTTGCCCACATTTTGCCCTGGATAAGAAAACAAGAAGCAACGGCTGCCTACGATCTCTATTTAGACATTTTTTTTAAATGGCAGAAAAACTATAACGCAATTATTCGGATTTCGACCAAGCCGATATAGTGGTGTTGATTTGCAAATATAACCATATTTTATCGTTTGATGCTGTACTTATATTTGAACTGAAGTATAATCCAATCAATCAATCAATCCATCAGCCAAAGGAAGTCCACTGCTGAACATAGGCTCTCTCAATGATTTCCACAGTGACCTATTGGAGGCAGCCTGCGTCCAGCGACGAAGTATATTCACCATCAGGTAATTAGTCAAAACGAAGAAAGACCACTGACCCCATCACCATGTGTGATTCATGAAAGAGAGAGAGAGTGGCAATTAGACACGTTGTCGCGCCTAACTTTAAAAAATAAATAAAATAGATCCTGATCATATAACCCTAGATAGAATAAAAAGCATTACTCTCCGCAGTCGGTTAACTACACATACCAAAATAAAAGCTTCCTTAAAACGACATCGTCCGAAATAATCTCCCATAAATATTAATCTCTCATTGTATAATCAAATCATTCCCAAAATACCGACGTCATTCAGTTCACGCCCGCCATTATGATACATTTTTTGTTTCGCTAGTGATGGATAATAAATAAATACACCCAACAGTCACATACATAGTCCTAACCCCACGCTAAGATAGAAGTCGTGTGTCTTTTATCAGAAATTAGGAGAGACTTTTACATCTTACAACAATCAGATTTGAAATATATTTTTGCGTGCAAACATTTGTCCTGCAGGGATCGAACCCGTAGTCTTCTGTCTCAGGCTCTTAACCAACTGTACTGTCGTAACCATAAATATACTTAAGAAAATCCAAAAAAACTTCCCATAAATACTAATCTTCTAACATAAACAAATCATTCCCAAAATACCAACGTCATTCAGTTAACGCCCGCCATTATGATACATTTCAGTTTCCTTTAGTGATGGATAGTGTTTTCAAAGAAATCTGCGGGAATGATGTTGTAAATTGATTGTGATGGAATGTCGGCGTCTTGAGTTCAATTTACAAGGCTTTTACACGTATATTTATTTTCTTTTGTCTTGAATTTTGAATTATTTCTTGGTAGAGCACATCCCTACTTTTTGGAATTGTATGTGTATTTTAAGTAGATTTATTGCTAATTTTAAAGATGAAGGAAAACATCGTAACCTGCCATAACAGAAACTACACCAAGAGAATTTTAATGTGCCTATTTCGTCTAAAAATCATCTTAATTCAACATCCATCCTTAATAGTTTTACACAAGAATTTCAAAAGGTGTGTGAAGTCCAACATTTCGAATTAGGCATATTTTATGGACAAATAATTTTACCACTGTGAATCTTACAAGAGGCCCGATTTTTCAGCTGTTAATATTATAATTACTTACACAGTAAACAGCGGTTTTTTATACACTAAAAAACATTTTAAAGAACTCACATATTTGTAGACTTATGACATTATCCTTCACAGTAAATTTGACCTTTTTTTAACAGCGCATCCACGCGTATATTAAAAATCAGAGTACGCTTTTATTTCATGTCCAGTTAATAACTATCTAATAATGGTTAGAAGACTGTGATTTATAATACACAATCTAATCCGATGATCTAGTTTTTCCGATCTAGATGAAAGTTGACATGACAACAATGATTGATGGCTGGACCGGTATCGGAATAGCTTCAGAACCGTGATTGCCTATTTAAATATTGTATGGGGGAATCTGTTTAATGGAATTTGTACCATCACGCTATTGGTAATGAGATAGCCTGAGATGCCAATAGAACTATTTATGCAAAGCATCTTGTCTAAGCGTTATTGCGTGAAAGGACAAACAAGATTACAGATAAAAAATTGAATAAAATTAATTAAATATTGAAGCGCATGCCTGTGTCACTGGAGTGTAGGTAGAATTGCTACAAAATTAATCGCTAAGCTTGTATTCGTCTCAAAACATAATAGGAGATGAGTCTATCTATATGAAAAAAATGTAATATTTTTAAAGCTTATTTATAGCTTTTACAACCAAAAAACCAAAGAAGCCGAAATCGAAATTAAAGTAATAAAACTGACGTCGTAGGATCTAAATTCACACTCCTAAAAAAAATCCAAACATTGAAATCTCTTTTTTTTAATTCATTAATTAAACTAAACCTATTTCCGACAAAGCGTTTCTAAACATATTTACATTTTTTTCCCTGCAGGTGTGAACCGCCTTCGCGTTAAATTTTATAGATTAAGGTTTCTTAGAGCCCTTATCTCGTAGATAAGCTGCAGGAACTTGCTATGATAACCTGTGTTTGTTTGAGCGCAGATGTCGTGTAAAACTGTGGCTTTAACGTGTATCCTAGTTTTTGCGGAGTTGTTGTCAGCGTGTGGATTATATGACAGGATAGGATTGATATTTCGGACAGCCTCCGTGGCGCAGTTGGTTAGTCGCCGGCTGTGAAACGAGAGGCCGCGGGTTCGATTCCCGTACTGAGACAAATATTTGTGAGGCCCACAAGTATTTGTCTCGGGTCTGGGTGTTTGTGAGACTGAAAATTCTCTCGTAGTTTCTGATACCCACGACATAAGACTTAATTGAATTTAATGTGGGGTCAGGACTATCTATGTGACTGTTGGGTGTATTTATTATTTACATTTATAGGATGGTTTGTTATAGCACTGTCTGCCTCGGTGGCGTAGTTGTGCTACGGTATGATTGCAAATCTAAGATCGCGGCTTCAATTCCCTGGTAAAATGATATTGGATTGTTCTATTCACTATCAGCCCAGAATCAGGAATTTGGGCCTCGCCCCCATCACATCGTGGGACGGAAAATACAAGGCGTAACGTGGGTGTCTTTATTGCACCCTGCCTACCCCTTCTAGGAAAAAGGCGTGAGTTTATGTACATGTATATATGTTGTAATAGTATGATATTTTGCAGATTGTATTTTTAAAGAATTCCATTACAAAAATAAAGGAAGCTCTCATAATGCAAGTCTGTCGCAAAAGCTTATAAGACACCATGCAAATAAGGTCATAAAACTTGGCGTGGAGCAATATGTCACAGTGTAAAAATAGATAATCCGTAAGATATTCTAAAAAATCGTGGTTTTTCTTTATTTGTACATTGTCAAAAAATTTGATTCTGTCTGACAGACGTAGTAATGTCGCGTAAATTAACGGCTACATTCATAAACAGTTTTAAAACTTACTTTAGTTATCAAATGTTTCATCCCTTTCGAACGACTTTTGAATTCAAGTATAGCGAAGAAGACAATACATTCGATAACTAAAATAGATTTTAAAACTGTCTATGAATAAGGCCGTAAGAGTTTGTAAAGTCTTACAATTGACAGTGTTCGATTGTATGGTACATAACCCAAGGCACGCTAGTCCAACTCGGACTTGGCTATTTTTTACTGGCCGGCAAAGTTATTGCGTCGCACCTGGTGGTGAGTGCAATGCCGTCCAGATAGATCCATTGGCAACGAGAAATTTTCTCTTGCCATTCGACGCGATTAGCTTTCGTAACAATTTTTTACGCTAATGCGGATTATGAGGTAAGACGTAGGCCGACAAAGTATAACAACAATGAAAACTCAAGGTATTCTAATAACTATCGGTTAACCCACAATCGCCTACTAAGCAAGGAGCTCATGTTTTATAACCGAGAGTCCGATTCAAAGCGCTTAGGCCAGGGATGACGAACCAATGGCACGCAACATAATGTTTTGGGTACGCTACAGATTACAAAATTCATTACTTATGAACTAAGAAAAAAAATCTGCTTTTTTTTTTCAAAACGAGAAAACATATTCCGCGCTCATTTGTAGCTGTAGTTTAGGTGTATTTTTCTCAAATTTAATGAAATCATAGTTATTTGGCGACACCTCTATGGCCTTATAAAACATGTCTTTATAAAAAATGGCTTACGATAGATAAAGGTTCGCCACCCCTGGCTTAGGGTATACAAGTAGTCCACCACACTGGTTTAGTAAGTGTTGCCGGACTTCACATTATAGCCGATTCATTTCGCCAATCTACACTCACATACTCATAATACATAGACTTCTTTAGCAAAATTTTATTAGTAATTTTATATGAGCCGCATCTAGTAATGCTTTATCTATAACATTACTTAAGTTGTCCAGTTATGATCGTTGGCCGATGAATCAACACTAACTACCTACATTTCAAATTGTTTTAAATATAGTGTAAAAAAAAAGCCTTTGGTCTGTGCGAATTAGCCCAATGTAATATAGATAAGTACAATAAGTTAATATAATATTCCCATGTAAGTGAATGTAAATTCTTATGGGAAAATAAAATTCTTAAACCACAAAATATCACAATATATTATATAAGTTATATCTTTAAAATGTAAGTCCGTTATTGGCCGTAAGATAAGTAAACTAGTTGTATTATAGTAGCATTAAGGGCTGTGGATTTTATACATAATCGTCACGCCTGTATCCCGTAGGGGTAGGCAGAGACTATGGATCGCCACTTTGCTCGATCCTGACATACTACTATCGCTTCATCCATGTTCATCAATCTCTTCATGCATGCTATTTTATGTGGATTTTATGTAAATAAATAAAATACATATAAATAGATAAAATTCGCTTCTTACCCATATACTCTCATATAAAAACTTCTTTAGCAAATTATCACAACATACATGTGTAAAATTGGCTTGTTATGTAAAATTGCCTTAATCAGCGGAAGAGAAACAATAGAATAGGAGTTGTTTGAGAAATAACATGTCATTATAGTAATATGTATGTAACCGTACTTAGGTGGTCCAAGGTTTGTCGCATTAGATCTTTATTATCATAACAAGCAGGGAAATCATTTAAATTATTGAATGGCCAAGTTATGGTATGACCTTGATACTTGTGCTACTAGCTACTCAAATGTCGAGACCGCTATAGTGGTTTGTCAATGTAATGTCAACTTAATGTCAATTTAAATAGGGTATATTTTCACTGTTACTATCTATGTAATGAAAGCTTTAATGTAAGTATAAATAGGGTATATATTTAAAAAAGTTGACACATTGACTAACCACTATTATAGCTGTCGGGACGATCAAATAAAAGTGACAATTGGATGAAGGGGACAGAATTACTATGAATCCACGTAAATTTATAATGAGCAATATTTTTATGTTATGAGTTAAAGCCATACTGATACCGTCACCGGACTAATTGCCATCCACAGATTTGTGGATATGAAAAAGTTTCAGAGTGAAGCAACCGACGTAGGATTCGAATATGAGACCTAACGGTTCTCAGATTACACACAGACCAAAGATAGAATATCCAAGCAGTACCAGATACTGATATGGGTTTCAAAGCTAGCAGTAATCTTACGGGCGCCCGCCTACAATGTGGACAATCGACCTGGTTAAGGCTGCAGGACGTCGCTGGATGCAGGCCACTTCCAACAGGTTAATGTGGACATCCTGTGGCTGAAGAGGGAAAGAGAGAGAGAATCTTACGTTTTAAGTTAGCTACTATACCAAACCCCTCTCATAAGTACCAGGGCGACATAACCCGCAACAATTCTCCACAATCAAATCCACACACATGACACAGCATTATAAATTATAATTGACATTTCCGCACATAACTAGGATGTGACGTCTTAATTACAACGTCTGTTTTCATTAGCAAACGCGAAGCAAACCTCATTAATGTGACGACACGTACACGGCACTTGAGACAGCCTTTTTGAAAACAAAATGGCCGCCTGATTGCGTGGAGACCATAGAGGACTGAGTTCTCTTTTCAGTGAAATGAGTATAGAGGGTAGAGATTGTGCGGTCAGTTAGATTTCTAAATTGTAAACTTAATTCTATTGAACTGATGGTAAGGTCTGGTACCATAGTACCAGACATAGATTATTATAATGCACTAGAGAAATATGTTATGTTTTAGCACTCTATAGCAAGATTGTAACACTTATAATTGAAATACCGCATATGCTTATCTCTGTAAGTGATACTAGAGTCTCACAGAAAAGTGGTTAGAAAAAAAATGCTATTGCATATCGACCACGATTATTGGAGACACTGTAATCCCTTGCCCTTCCCTTTTTACCCATCCCAACTTTTTTTCTTTCTAAACCAATGCATATTTTGCAAATGGTATTGGTATTGACCATAAACAATTCATTTCTAGCAGGACAGCATAATGTTCAGCGACTGGTGAGAGATCAACGTTGTTGGATACCATTTTGATTGTTCATTGTACTATACTCATAACAGAGTTCATCATGGCCAGTTTGTCATCAATCCATCCATCCATCAGCCAAAGGAAGTCCACTGCTGAACATAGGCCTCTCCTAATGATTTCCACAGTGACCTGTTGGAGGCAGCCTGCATCCAGCGACGTCCCGCGACCTTTACCAGGTCGTCTGACCACCTAGTGGGTGGACATCCCACGCTGCGGTTTCCGCTTCGTGGAAAAAGGTTGAAGGTTTCAGTTTGTCATACCAGTATTCTATTCCATTAATTCACCGATTCCAAGAAGTGATGATATCGTTTCTCCGCATATTGTATCTAGGTGAATAACAATAAGGCTTAGCCTTTCAACGGTGGAGCTTCCAGCATTTCTATGAAAATTACCTGGGAAACGATTATAATCAGAATTATGAAGTTATGTCACAAAGTCACAAAGAAGACTGCCTCGGTGGCGTAGTGGTACTACGGCACGATTGCAAAGCTGAGGTCTCGGGTTCGAATCCCGGGTCGGGCAAAGTGATATTGGATTTTTCTATTCATTATCAGCCCGGGGTCAGGAATTTGTGCCCGGTATGGCGATGGGCTCGCCCCCTATCACATCGTGGGACGAAATATACAAGGCGAAACGTGGGTGTTCTGGTAGCACCTTTGCCTACCCCTTCTGGGAAAAAGGCGTGTGTTTATGTATGTATGTATGTCACAAAGTCTGTATATTTAATGTTCCTAGAATATGAAGAGACTAGAGAGTAGACTAATAATTTATAATATTTAAGTATATTATATTTATTTGAATATCTGACAAATAGTATGAATTAATAAGTAAGAAAAATCCTGCCAACCTGTAAATTTGTGTGGACTATGGCCTAATCATTCTTCATATTAATATTTATGTAACAAAGCTAATATTAAAATAATTGTTTGAGCCGTTTACTAAGAAATATAGGTCGAATCGCGTGAACTGTGTGACACGTTGCATGTCCGCTTTTCATGGCAGCCATTTTAAAATTCAAACTTAAAGTTAAATGTTACCAGAATACAACAAAATAAAATATTTTCCTTTTTTATTTAAAACTCATATTTACTTTACAAACATATATATGTTCCTGTTATATTTCGGTTACAAATGTGTTTTTTCACGTTTTTATTGTGAGTGTTGACTTGACGTCCAATCCAACACTGCTTTGCACAGTACAATCATGAAATAATAATTTAAAAAAAAAAACAGAAATAACCTACCAAAGATGACATCAGTAAGAACGCTAGTTTTAAAATCATAAAACAACTCTCAATTCTCAACCAACCTTATCCAGACAGTTATACAAACTATTTAGTTATTGAACGTTTTGTCCCTTTAGAACGACTGTTGAATTCAGTTTGAGCGAAGAAGACAAAACATTCGATATCTTAAATAGGTTTTAAAACTGTCTATAAATAAGGCCGTAAATGCTTATTGCTCGCCACATGTATAAGAAGTGAGAAGTGCGTGGTGGCCTGTTGGTAACGGACCAGACTCGGCTGCCTACATGTTCACGGTGGTCGCGGGTTCAAATCCCAGGGCACACCTCTGACTTTTCGGAATTATGTGTGTATTGATAGTTAATCACCGCACACTTTAATGGTGAAGGAAAACATCGTGAGGAAACCTGCATACCGTAGCGATTTTAAAGAATTTCTACGGTATGTAATCCGCCAACCCGCACTAGGCCAGCGTGGTGGACTATATGGCCTTACCACTCTCAATCGATTCTCTCAATTGTAGAGTAGGCCCGTGCCCAGCAGTGGGACGTATATGGGCTGATAAAAAAAATGTATAAGAATATGTTACATTATAATGTATAATGGGAACCTTAATGGGTACAGCAAAAACTTAAGACATAGAAAACCATGCAATCTTCTGCAACATGAATAATATAATGCATGTAAAAGTGAAATAGAAAAAGCGGCCTTCCTTTAGAATATTGTAGCTAAAACGTATTTTTCTTTGTAGTCTAGACTTTAAAATATCCCTTAGAAAGTCAACGGTCTAGAAGAAACACACTTTGTATTTTCTTCAATTTCACCCACGCGTATTGAGAGGCAACAAAAAGGTTTGTAAGGACATTTACCTATACTTATTCTATTTTTATACCCTTGTCAGAAAGGTATGGTGTTAGTATATTTTTAGGAAACATAATACAGATGAAAATATTATTAAAATTGACTTTGAGCCATCTGTCATACCTATTTCTTGAAACAAAGTAATTACGAGTATATTTCATCTGATGGTAGCAAGGCGATCCAGATATGGCACCGAATGTCTAGGCATCACATCTTGCCAGTTGACACAATTATGCCGTCCTGGTCAAAGGCTTCATATATGACCCGAAATTACAAAATAGAGGTCATTCGGAAGCCAGCGAGAAAAGGTTCATCACATTGAAATTAATTTTACTCTAAACTATATCTCTTCCTAATCTAACCAAATTTGCAAAAATACATCGTGTCCTTTAAATTCCACTCTGCATCAAAACATTTCCTAACTAATTTCACTTAAAAAAAACAAATCAACACCCAAATGATAAAATTTCACTCAGCATCAAAACACTGCCCAATAATTCCGCTTAAAACACAAATCAACACGCAAATAATTCTCAATAACAAATATTACAAACAAACCCATAATATTAAAACACCTAGGAAGTGGTAGCTGAAATATTACCGCTCGTTATACCATCCCGGCCGTATCGGCACATAAATCGCCGTATCTTCCCGCGCGTTCTCACTGGGTCGTTTGTACCCGTTTAATTGGTGTTCGCGCCTTTATTAAAGGGTTAATATGACGTTTATTTTACGATTCGCTAACGTTTTAATTGAGTCGGACACGCGATGGTAAATAAATAAACTCGTCTATAGAAAGATTCGTGTTGTGTTAGAAGCTATGAACGAGTCTTGGGTTTCATAACACAGAGGCCTGAAATAAATATTTATTAATAATTATACTATTACAACACTGATCGGTTATCGCTGAGCATAATTGATAATACGCGTCTATACCCTGTAGTTCGATTAAAACAGGAAGAAATTGAGAGACAAAGCCAGTACACTTGTGTCCATCAATAATATGTATTTACAGCTAAAATTATTAATATATAAATATCAAACAATCCTTACCGCTATCTAAGGATTAATTTCGAAAATTAAGCAATCAACATAATTCGAATGCAGCCATTCGATAAATCTTAAGCCCGATTGGTAGATTTTTGCAATCGATTCTTGGATAAAGACCAGGATTTTAAATTAAATTTGGCTTTAATTGTCTATTGCCAATCAATATTACCATCAGATGCAGTGCAGACCGTAGTGAATTTTATAAAATCGGTTATTTACGCCATTGATAACTATTTCAAATAGTAATTACTTCGAAAGTCATAATACCAAGGTTCCATCAAAAAACCTTGTAATAATCTGTTCCACACTCAAATATTACAGGCCAAATAGTATTAAATTTATAAAATATAATTGTAGTAATTTATACTATCAATAACACTCAACTAATAAATGGAAACATAAATCACATTCTATTCATCACATTGGCTCTACATACCCAAATCTTGCGCTGAAACCTTAACCCTGCAAACGCTTCCAAAACCACTGTAACCTGTCAAAAGCACGACATCCGTGCATAAAATACGACGTGGAAAGACACGCGAGGGTATTTTTTATCACTCTCGAGCAGACAACGCTTTTCCAGTGATATATAGGCGAAATCGGGTGGAACCGATGTTTTTGGCGGGCAGGGGCCGTGTTGACACCCTAGTGTTTTATAGGGTTAGCTCAGAAGATTCGTATGGAATTGTCTGTGTGTTGTCGTTTGTAAGGCTTGTGGTTTAGTGGTTAAAAAAAATGTTGTTGTGTTTATAGTGTACGTTCAAAGCTATGGAATATGGCAGACAATTTTTTGGTTTAAAAATTAAAATGAAATCGTCAGTAAGTAAATTATGTTAAAAATAGTGCCTTACTTGAGAATGAAATTGCGTTTACCCACAAAGTTACTTACTCTTATAGGACGATATTTAGATAAACAATTTAATAGTTTTATTTACTGTATTGTCTATTCATATTCCTAATCTAAGTCACTGTAGTTCATTGCTTATTACCTATCATAGCCTAGGCATAAAATGAGAACACATATAAACCTAATAGCAAAAGCAATAACGATATTATTTTTATTCTCGCTATCAAAGTCAAAGAAAGGAATGAATCGTAAATATTTAAAGCTTTCTTTGTAAATACATTACTCTAATGTATAAAATATAATATGTGAGTTTTTTTGCATCTCACAGTAGACATAAAAGGCGTGATAATTGACATGCATATAGAAACTCACGCTTTTTTCCCAGAAGGTAGGCAGAGGTGCTACCAGGACAACCACATTTCGCCTTGTACACACAAATTTCTGACTCCGGGCTGATAGTGAATAGACAAATCCAATATTTGCCCTTCGACACTTTGCCCGAACCGGGATTCAAACCCCTCAGCGTTGTAATCCTACCGTAGTGCAACTATGCTACCTAGGCAGCCCTCACATCCTTTTTCCTTCCCGCTTCCCTTCCGATCTATAGCTATATGTGGATTTTCATAGCAATGATCACTTTCCATCTGGTGACCTGTTGGCTCGTTTGCCTGTCCTGAGTACTGTATAAAAAAAGTCTAACGTTTATCCGCGAGTTTGATTCCATCAATTTTGAAAATGCCACCCAATATAAAAGTACGTAGGGCGTCTGTTGGTAAAGGACCGGATAAAAAATGCCAAGACAGATAGACAGAAGGTAGTCGCAGGTTTATATCTCAGTGCTTATATATTAGTTTCGAGTAGTTAGTAATATTGTAGTTTATCCACTAAGTGCCAGTATTACTTCAAGATGTTAAACAAACATAGTCTATGTCTATGTTATATTACGTTGTCTATGTTTTGTCTTACTTCTTTCCGCTCGTCTCTTGACATATGTGTTTCCATACTGTCGTGTGTACTGTTTAAATATTTTTTTTGTATTGTATTGTATCAGCCCATATACGACCCACTGCAGGGCACGGGCCTCCTCTACAATCGAAAGTACGATTGAGAGTGGTTAGGCCATATAGTCCACCACGCTGGCCTAGTGCGGGTTGGCGGACTTACACACCGTAGATTTTTTTTAAAATCGCTACGGTATGCAGGTTTCCTCACGATGTTTTCCTTCACCGTTAAAGTGCGTGGTGATTGACTATCAATACACACATAACTCCGAAAAGTCAGAGATGTGCCCTGGGATTTGAACCCAGGTTTAAATATACTTAATATATAATCCTTGTTAATCTTGTTCGCTGTTTATTTATTCATCTAAACTCATCACGAGTACTCTAATACATCGTCGTTTCCAATACAAACGCCACACATAAGACGTGTATATAAGTGTGAGAATTATAAATGTGATAATATAATATAACTAAATCTTTACTTTCAGAACATTAGTAAAATATCATTCCTAATATCAAAAGTTTTGAACTTGAGATATGATCATCAATAAAATAAATAAGCAAAGCCTATAAATGTAAAAGATACGCAAGGGGTTGCGACAACAAAATTGAAGACCGACCTGAACCAAAGAAAATAAGGTAATCGAATTCTGTTTACTGCCTTATATTTACCTTTAAGTAACAAATATCTCTAAGGGCGTATCTCTGTAGACATTCTTAGAAATGTTCAGTAAAACGGTTATAGTGAAAACCTTTTATCTATCAATAATTTATTATGTACAAAGTCTATAACTGCGTTGTTAATAATAAATGACCGAACTCCAATTTCGAGCGACAAGTTAAATATAAGTAATATTACGATGTCAAGAAAAGTAAAGCTGAGTTCTAGTGCTTGAATAATGGCGTATCGATATAACTACAATTAACCTAATGGTAACTTAAATGCTGTACCAGATCGAAAATCATCTCTCTCCATTCTCGTTCTCTCTTTCTCACTCTCTCTCTCTCCCTCTCTCTCTCTCCCTCCCTCTCCCTTTATATCTTTTCAGCCACATAAAGTCCATCACTGAACATAGGCCTCCGCCATTGATCGCCATATACAAGTGGAAATAAAAAAATAGAAAATCCATTGGTGAAATTTATTCAACTTTTGCAGAACGACACAATTATGCCGGCCGCCATTATTCCAGGCCATCATATTGGAGCCAAAAGATAATTCTCTGTCGTCACCAGACGAGAGCATAAATGTTAACAAAAGGTGCAGTGTAATTACCACCGTGACATAGTTAGAAGAGGTGAATAGAAACAACGAAAAACCGATTTTTTTACCAAAGCTCTAATTCATTCCTAATATGAAAATGAAAATAATTTATTGAATCCATTAAAATGTTCAACATTATTTAGATTCAGTCATATTTTTTTTTCTACCACCCGGTTCGGAAAGCGGTTTTCACTAGAGAAGAACGGGCAAGAAACTCTAGTGTTGCTTTTTTCAAAACCAGTTTACAATATCGTGATTATTACAAAAATTACAAGTTGGTCCAAATCAGAGCAGTTCATTGATAATTTGTTATAATTTGCAAGTGACATATATTTTATAATACCACCTAATACCTATTAAAACCATTATCGATTCGACATTATGAGTTTTGACGTGACTAATATGACCATTAAATGAAAAAATAAAAATTCGGACGAATTGAGAAACTCTTCCTTTTTTTTAAGTCGATAAAAAAAAACACTTTAAAAAATAACACACTTCTTTTAGTCAAGGAGCGGATTAAGCAAGTCTTAAAACATACTAAAACATATACATTTCAAAGGAGATTCAATTTGTGTCGCGACTTTCTTACTAAAATTCGGACCACTTTAAGCTAAGTACGTTTTTAAAAACGGCCTTTTTAAACCTTTCAGAATTTACATATACATAAAATGGTAATTTTTGCATTAATACCGTTTGAATTATTTATTTTTACAGTGGCCACGCTACTTTAAATTTTATAGGCTGAAGTTTGTGACTTTGTTACGCAACCGCGCCTGTTTAAATTAACGAACAAACGGGATAGATATACTTTGAAATTTCTAATTCAATACCTCATATCTTTATGTATGTCAGCTGATATACATCCCCATGCTAGGCAAAGGTTTCCTCTATAATTGAAATAAATTTAGACCTTGAATCGGATCTCCTCATTCCTGATTCGGGAATTTAGGGAAATACCGATATCTATGTCTGCGTATACCAATCTATGAAGAAACCCCTCATGATATTTGTACTCACTGTTAAAATGAGAGATAAGTAACCAGGAATAAACACATATACATAAGTTCGACTAACAATGTAGTATTGACACATTTATTATTTACATAAGGTTCATTACTCCACACATTGGCTACACATAACGCAATTACTGTCATTTACTTAATTCAATATTGACAATAAGGGAAGTGCTGAAATACAAGGACTCATACATTATACACGTAATAGTTTCATTTATTGTATATATCTAGCTATATATAAAATGGTTTCACAAGTCTACAATAAGTGTATCGCCAGTTTTCTGAGGAAAGAAGAGAGGAAAATGGAATGGGGGGGAATTATACCCCTCCCCAAATATTAACGGAATGTTGAATCCCTGACAACCATCATACAGCTTTTTTTTGTATTGTATCAGCCCATATACGTCCCACTGCAGGGCACGGGCCTCCTCTACAATCGAGAGTACGATTGAAAATGGTTAGGCCATATGGTCCACCCGCTGGCGTAATGCGGGTTGGCGGACTTTTACATACCATATAAATTTATACAAATCGCTATGGTATGCAGGTTTCCTCACGATGTCTTCCTTCGCTGTTATAGTGCGTGATGATTGACTATCAATACATACATGACTCCGAAAAGTCAGAGGTGTGCCCTGGGATTTAAGCCCGCGACCACCGTGAACATGTAGGCAGCCGCGTCTGGTCCGTTACCAACAGGCCACCACGCTCTTGCCATCATACAGCATACGATAACAAAGAGTTTTCTTTTTAATAATGACGAAATATAAATGCCTATAAATAAAATTTAGTAGACTAGTCCAACTTGTTTCTTTCGTCTATAAAATAACTTATCCCAAAACTATTTAAAAGAAGAAAATAAACTCCAAATGCTTATTTCAGCTACAAGAAGTTGTGAAAAAATTTCAAAGTAACATTAAGTATCTCTAGAAAACTTTGAAACTATAAAACATTCATTGTTTCCAGGGAATAAAATTCACTTAAACAGCCCGTGTTTTATATAAAAATAGTCGGGAGTTCTTAACTCGACCTTGGACTGACGTCACGGGTTAAAAGGGTGGTGGTATTGTCAAGTGCGTGGCCTGTTAGTAACGGACCAGACGCGGCTGCCTACATGTTCATGGTGGTCGCGGGTTCAAATCCCAGGGCACACCTCTGACTTTTCGGAGTCATGTGTGTATTGATAGTCAATCACCACGCACTATAACGGTGAAGGAAAACATCGTGAGGAAACCTGCATACCATAACGATTTGTATAAATTTCTATGGTATGTAAAAGTCCGCCAACCCGCACTAGGCCAGCGTGGTGGACTATATGGCCTAACCACTCTCAATCGTACTTTCGATTGTAGAGTAGGCCCGTGCCCTGCAGTGGGTCGTATCTGGGCTAATACAATACAATACAATTGTCACACGACATAACCGAAGGCAAACATTTCGTCTACAGTTACTCAAGTTCAATATCATCCCTAGAAGTCAATCAAATAATTATAGTCAATATACGCCCACTGCTCAAAACGCGGCTATTCAAATAAGCATATCTCAATTGCCTTGGTGGCGTGGTTGTACTACGGTATGATTAAGAAGCTGAGGTGTCGGGATCGAATCCTGGGTCGGGCAAATTATAGTCAATATACGCCCACTGTTCAAAACGGAACTATTCAAATAAACATGTCTAATCAACTGCCTCAGCGGCGTGGTTGTACTACAGTATGATTACAAAGCTGAGGTCTCGGGTTCGTATCCTGGGTCGGGCAAAATGATATTGTATGTATAATAATTATCACCTGAAACGCAGGTATTTTTGCCCGGTATGGTGGCTCGCCGCCTATCATAATGTGGTACGACACATAAGGCGAAATGTGAGTGTCCTGGTAGCACCTCTGTGTACCCCTTCTGAGAAAACGGCGTGAGTTTATACATACGTACATTTCTTTAATACAGAATTTAACTAGATGATCTCAAAACTACTGTGCGCTACGAACAAAGAAATGTGTTTTCAATTTTCATCCTTCACCCAAAAACCCTTCTAACAATTTACATACCTTCAGACCTTTCAAGTATAACCTTTACATAACCTTTAAGCTAAGTTACTTAGGTCTTACAACGTAGGTAACTAAGTTAAGGGCACTGGAGCGAAGCCTAAATCCCTACTTATCTCAATTAAGTTGCCGTATTAATAACTTAGAAATACTTAAGGGTTTAAGGAATTTCTTACGGGTGTTAATTTATTATGTAGCTATATTTTTTAAATATAAACATATTAAATAACTACACCTCATTTAGACATATAGGCTATAGCTTACTTCGGAGTGAAACTGCTGAAAATGAGACAGCAGCTTCGATTCTCAGCGGAGTAACATTTGTCTAGATTTTTCTTTTATTCTGGCACGGCACAGTGACTGCATTGCACCTGGTAAGTGCTAATGCCTTCCAGACAGAGTATCAATGGCATCAGACGGATCATAGTTAAATAAAACTCAACACGAAAACCAAATTATGTGAAACCTACCAAGCAACGTGGGATTCCGACAGGTGATTAAATTATTTTCTGTCTACGAAAGCAGGCACGGATATAGAAAAAGATCGATCTTTTACAATCTCGGAACAAGCACAAAAAAACTCCGTTCTAAATTCGAGTGTGGATATTCAGCCGAATAATTTTCTCTTCTGGGGCATCAAAACAATGGCTTAATGTTTTCGCGAAGCCGAATTCAAGTTTAGGTACCTGTGTTTTTAAAAACCAGATAATTAAATAGACAATTACAAACAACGGCTGAGCGCGACTGTAACATCGTTGAAGTAAAACAAACTTCCTTTGGAAACAAGACGCGTATACACTAGCGACATCTATCTAAGTGTCTTATTAAACAGACACCACTAAAATTAAAATTCTGAGAATTTTCTATAATGGACTTTTAAATAAAATCCAAGTATTTTTAATATTACTGATTAATAATACTGCATAGTGAATTTTTTTTCGAGGTAAAATGTAAAATTAATTCACTGCGCACTGGCAAAATAACTAGAATCATTAAAACCCGATTTTGACTAAAAGATTATTTGTTTCATGTAATATAAAGTTGGAAATCGTTAGTACCATCCAGTAACAGCTGTGTATTCGTAGAAAACGTAATTAAAATGAATTCTTGTTTTACTCCGACCTCTTTTGCTGTTTGGGTAGAGGTGAAACTCTATTTGGGTCGCTGGATGACAAGGTTATACAATCGAGAATACGATATAACTTAGGCACTTAGGCTTATAGTCCACCGCACACACCTAGTCCGGGTTGGCGGACTTCACATGGCATAAAAAATGTTGTAAAGATTGCAGGTACCCCAAATATTTAATGTCAGTCAATGAACAAAATGTTAGTCATGTTTTATATCGTTAAATTAATAAAGTATAACGATAATAAAATAATACGCACTACTCGTATAACGGTGAAGGAATACATCGTGAGGAAACCTGCATATATTTATGAGCCAATACAGATACAAATAGATAAATCCATGGTGTCCACATAGTTAAAAACAAAGCTATAGTTTACTTAAAAATAGCTTTTACATAAATCTTACCTTAAATATTTTACTTTTTAATAGTCTTTGTCAAAAGAAACCAAGACTTACTGCCTTAACAAAGTAGCAAAAAAAAATTCACGTAAGTATGTTTTAAAGTACGTACGAACGTAAATGTATCTGCATACTTCACGTTTTTTATTTAGAATTCTGCAAGTTAGTGGCGTCTGATGTTTTTTAACCGTGTTGGGAATAACGACTTGCGGTCATAAAGCTGTTAGCGTTTAGATATTCAATCATCTTACTGAAAAATCGCGATACAATATCGAGAAATAATAATTTTTAAGTGTCTTTCAGTATCATTTAAAGTAACAGCGATGGGTTTTGAAAATATTATTTGATTTAGGTATTAAATAGAACTAACAAATGGGATGCATCATATCTATATCTTTTTTATTTTAATAAATGGCGAGACGAGCATGCCATTCGCGGGATGGTAAGCGATACGACAGCTCATGGACAGTACCAAAACCAAACAACACAATGAATTACAAAGAAATGCTTGGCATTACACTGCGCTCGTCATCCTGAGACGTAAGATGTCAAAGTCTCATTATGTCGAAAAGTTACTCTGGCTACAACATCTTTCAAACCGGAACAAAACAGTGCATTTACACTGCTATTATAAATTATAAGTATCTTGTTATAAGTTTGTATTATGCAAAAAGAATAACACGCTCAACAGCCACGCACATAAGATACAAAATAATGGGTATCGCAAGATATGAGACTTTTTGGTCTCACACCCATAATTCCACACCTGCTACTAATATTTGTGGGATAAAGATTGTCTCAAATCAGTGTTGAGAACACGCGGCACCTCGTTTCATATTCCTCTTTTAAACAACTATGCCACGAAGCCCGTCAGAGTTCATGCATAATTTTACGATTGTTACTTGTCAGACGTTAAGTTTTTCAATCGATACGAAGTATATATTTCTTTCTCTGCCTACCCCGCTCACTTACGTGGATTTGCAGAAAATAACTTTCCAGACATGTTGCTGAGAGATTTGACTTTTAATGTTACGACTGGCTACCTGCCTCAGATCATCTCTTTCTGGGGAAGGTTTTCTGGTCTACTAAAGTCCAAGGGCCTTATTCGTAGACAGTTTTAAAACTTATTTTAACTATGGAATGTTATGTCTTCCTCGCTCAAACTGAATTCATAAGTGGTTCGAAAGGGACAAAACATTCGATAACTAAATTAGGTTTTAAATCTGTCTATAAATAAAGCCATAATACACTAACACAATGGCCAGTAAATAAGACTAAGCCATTTACTAAAATGAACCTAAGATTTTCAAGCTGAGAATCTTCCACGAATCGTGAAACCTAGATTATTACGACTCATTGGTTTGCATCAGTCACAAAACCTTTTCCATAGACATTAGACGTTCGCAATATCCCATTTTGTAATATTAAAAAAGTGGTTAATAATTCCCATACAAAGTTAATATTTCGTTTTAAAGCTTTCAAATTTTTCTGAGAAATTCTTTATGGAAAAAAACAATCATCAACATCATGATATTATTTCGTTTTAAAGCACTCCGATTTTTCTGAGAAAATCTTTATGGAATAAACAAATATATCAAAATATTCATTCTTACTATATCTGATATCGGTTTTAACATTTTCAACGCATTTTTTGTACCAAGAATTTTAGTTAAGTATATATTGAAATATTTGAACTTGACTTCCCGAAAACCGAATAAATAATAACTTTAAGTGAAAATATTGTAAAGAACCTTACATTTTTTCACCAGTCCATGCTGCCCATGTACAGACCAGTTTTGCGGGCAAAGCACAATTTCGAAGCATGTTCCAGAATGGTTAGGCTCGCCTGACTACTAAACATGAATTGTTAATAATAATTTGTATTATTACAACATTAAAATAAACGATCCTACACCATCCAAATCGTAGATACACTCAACTTGGGTAAGATCAAAAGTACCCTGAATCGCAAAGAATGCATGAAGAGATTAATGAAATCGGATAAAGCGAAAGTATACATCAGGATCGAGCAAAATGGCGTTCCACGTAAGTAGTCGTTGCCTACTCCTATGGGATACAAGCGTGACGATTATGTATGATATCCCTAATCATTTTAATTACATAATTTGGTCAAAATAACTTTCTATTAAGTATTGTCAACTATTATAAATAAATAAGACGAAATAATTTGAATAATTAACGGGTTTTATTGACAAGTGAATTATTAATTCCGAAGTTTAAGCGTTCACATCGCTCTCCACGCAAGTTTATTAAATATAACGTCAATTTAGGCCTACAAATAAAGCGCAACTGCAACATCTTACCCAAACAATAAACAAATACAAAATTACAACCGACCTGTTTGTAATGATCCCAAAGGCTTATTCCGGGAATCCAATGTTAAAATACAATACACAAACCAAACACCAAACTATAAATCTTAAATCACAGTATCCCGTCACACTAGAACTTCGTAATCACACCATAAAACAACCATTTACACACAGTACATTATTAAACACACTGAAATCCGTAAAAACGATTTCTGCGTTTGTTTAGTATCACAACGTACGTAATGTTGGTCATCGATTAGGACGCGACCGCGAATCAAATGACAACCGCACGCCACGAGCGGCAAAGCCCGACTGACGCGCGATGCGACGGACGCGGCAATCCCGATTCCCGCGAGCTTCGAATCAAAAATCAAGGCAAAAAATAGGGCGTTTATAATGACGTTCTATATTCAAAATTGACAGCTTTAAGGAGATCATTCTTGAAACGAACCTTTTTTTATTTTTTTGTATTGTTTAGCTAGAGCATTTTGTAATGTAAATAATAACGATTTAATAACTGATATTAATTTATGACTGTTTGGTGTGTTACATAAATATATACATTAACAATCACACAGCACAAAGATTTTTCGGTATTAAAACAGCCAAACCAAAAATTAATATTTGTAGATACTAGGTCATCACGTGAAATTTGCATCGGTGCGGGAATCGCACATCCTGTTTCACAGGTGATGCGACGTGTTTACCAATTGTGCCACGATCCACGGAGGCTGCTTATTACCTAGATTTTGGCTATATTTACCAGAGATGTGAATTTGAGATAAGTTTAAATAATAATATCTGTCCGGATGTACCTACGAGATTATAATAAATATTTTGATGGCCTCAGTGGCACAATTGGTTAAGTACTGGCTGTGAAATGAGATACAGCAGGATCGATTCCCGTATTGTGACAGTTGGGTGAATTTATTTAGTTGTAAAATAAATATTTATCTTTCTAATCCATTAAAGACGATAAATTATTTTATTTTCTATATAAAAGTAATGTAGGACAGAGTTAAAAATGTATCAAAATCTATAAATATTAAAATGAATAATCAAGATGAAAATGTTCACAGCTAATAAACTGTATTTTACGATGCTATATTGTGTTTTAAATTAATTTAATCAGAGTTCGATAGAATTACAATATCAAAGCAGTTTCTAAGAATTATGAAACATATTTTAATTATCGTTTTACGGCCTTCTCACAAAATTTATATTGTAGCCCTATTTTAATTTTGATTTGTATAATTAAGCGACAAAGAACGTGGTGACAAGTTTGTAAAAGTCGAGACGTCAACTGTCAAGACAGGGGTCACGGGTTCAAATCCTTGGAAATTACACACCACTCACATTTAGTAGTCATGCGTTTATTGTTAAACAAATACCATGCAATTCAATTCTCAAACACTAATACACTGAAGACTATCTTTACTGAAAAGATCGAAGCACAAATTGCAATTAATTAAAGAACCATTCCGAAACGCCAACAATTCCCGCTTTTAATTACAAAAATATATAAATCCGCATTGAATTGACTTCGGCGAAGCGACTGCAGACAGGCAGGAAATTAACCCGGCAACAATCCAAATACTTGTCGACGTGCCGACACCTACAACGTTTATCTAATCTTTTGATTTAATTGTAATTAACTTGGACTAAACGCGAAGGAATAGTGAAAAATATGCCAACTTTTACTTGGCTGTTGGCTGAATGATGTTTCCTTCGCTTTAAAAAATATGCAATTACCGATGGCAGAATGATGTTGCCTTTGCTTTTTAAAATATTGCAGTAATATTTACATATTTTATACATTATATTATAGTATTCCTAGCCGTTTTCGGTACTTGAATGAGAAGAGTCATAAAACTGCATTAAAAGCTAAAACATTTTTACAAATAAAAATACCCAGGCATAATATTGTGTCGCCTTTGCCTCTTAAGTTATAACCAATAGGCACAGACACACTTCATATTAATACACCTATAAAATATTTATAATACTTAAAACTACGCAAATATTAACCCATACAATTTAACGATTACGTCTTCGAAGCGGTTTAGTGATTTTTATTCAATATCGAAAACCCGCCTTTTAAGATATTTAAATATGGGCGTATAAGGCGGGGCTTTTCAAGGTGACTAGTAAAATAAAAGTACGCAGTAATTATCCGGGATGGCGGAAAGAGATTTATGTTTCCGTCCAGACGAGTTTAACTGTTTTTCAATATTGCTAAAAGAAACTTAAAGGTCATTTGGTAACTTGGTACTCGTTGTACAGAATTTATGATAATCGAAATGGGTAGCTGCCTATTTTTATGGGCTTTGTCTATTAAAACGGTAGTTTAAGAGCACTACCACGCACATTGATAATGTATACAGAAGGATTTGTACCTACTATTGTTCTTGTAGGAAAAAAAATCAAATTAGGTATGCGTATATTGGCGCGCACAGGCAGCGCCATCTATTGATAAATAGAATGAAATCCGTTCATGAAGTATTTTATTGTTAATTTACAAACGAATTTTATAAGTATCAAAATCTATTACTGAATGGATATTTAAATATCGTAATTTAAATGTAACATTTGTTTGATTTTAACTTATGGTTAGTCATATCACTGAAACCGCCATTTCTTAAATAGGCAGACTTCCGTTACGACATTTATTTTGCATTGTTAAAAGTATGGTAAAACATTGTGAGTAATTACAGTAATTGTTTATTAAACTATTAGTAGTCATTTATTATTTTTGCATTACTAAATTTACTAATATTAGTTGTATAAAAGTAAATTCAAAAATGTGACTGATTGTTTATTAAACGGAGTATTGAAAAAAACGACACGTTTAAACTCATAGCTACTCGCACGTCAGCTTTTTTAAAATATACCCTATTTAAACTAACATTAAGTTGATATTATATTAACAAACCTTAGTACAGGTCGGGACGTTCGAGGAGATGGAGTAATGTTCATAGAATTTTTAAATAACTTGTAGTAGGTAGTTACGACTAAATAATTATCTAAAGTGGTGTTATTATGGTGGTGTTTTTTAAATGTTATTGATGTCAATGTCGTGCTAACGGTGAAAACAGCAACCGCGGAGATTTTTGCCTGTTCTTATCTGAAGGAAACTGTCTTTTGAACACGTGGTCGCATAAATAAAGTGCAATCAATCAATCAAGACTGCCGTTTCTATGAAGTTCACGTATGTATGTACATATTTATGTTGCATGAGATATTGTATATTTATTTATATCTATAAATTATTTTCTTATTTATTAATATATATTTTTGTAGTTATCTTATAAATCCAAAGCCGTTTCTCTCTCTCTTTCGTAAATACTGTTCTTTCCTATAAAATTACCTGTAGCGATACAATTTCTAGTGAATCACGTTATGTTTCCACTTTTCTGGTTCACCGGTACATCTGCGTCAGCCCATATAGACCAACTTCAGGGCACGGGCCACCTCTACAATTAAGGATACAATTGAGAAGTGTTAGGCCATAAGTCGCTGGATGCGGGCCGCTTCCAACAAGTCAATGTGGAGATCCTTGGGCGACGCCTATGTTCCCCGATATAGATAACTTTTAATCCTAATTAAAAGCAGAATCCCATACAAATCATAATTACATATGGGACATCATCACAGTATCCCGACATTTAAAATTAAACCAAGTAATATAAAAGCATGTTATTCATAAGTTGAAGCTAGTTTAAATGCGCTCGGTTGCACTACATACGTGTGCCTGATATATGCGGGCTGTATAGGGCAGTGTGGCGAAACAATCATCTGGCTTAAAGGACGAATATTCAGGCTGTAAAAAGGAATTTAAAAACTACAAATATACACATACAATGAAGTTGCTAATAGCCGTAATGTACCCATTTATTTTTTATTTTTATAGTTTCAAATGTCCATTTTCATATTAATATTAATATTCTATTTTTTGGTTAGGTAACAAAGTTTAGTGTTTTCTTTATAATTTGATCTTTATAAAATAAATTCTCCTTATTGACAATGTACACATAAGTGTGACCTATAAGCTATGACCCGTGAGGTCGTGTGTTCAAATCCCATTCCAGTCCGTGTAAATTTTTCGCTCTGGAAATCACATAATACAGTATAAGTTGCTAGAAACTGGAATGCACGGCAATGCGATAGGCTTACCTCCATCACATTTGGGACGAAAATAAACTCGATGATCTGCGTGACGCACAATTACTAATATCTATTTATTTATTTTATTTATGCTTAAATAATATAAAGGCGGACTTAATTCCTGAGGCAATCTCTAACGACCTTTGGATGGTGCAAAGAGGAAACAAAGTAGGCGCATTATCATCACTGCCTACCCGTTCGAGGATGAAGGAGTATGTTCACAACACTATCACCAAAACAAATATTTTCAAAAAAATCTCCAACATGCGCATCGTAAACAAGGCGCCTTAATGGAAAGTGAAGTTTGAACGCACCGTAGCTGTTAATATGAATTTTACGGGCGCAGTTACGTTAAGTGTGGACGCCAGTATAATTGGAACATAAAGCTGCACATTATATTTTACAACTAGTGTATGCCTCGGTTTTGTTCGCCATTGTGGATGTAACAGACGTTTTGTAGCCAAAATTGCATAACTTGCACGTTGTGGTTATGACTATGTTGGAACTTGTGTGAAATTTTGCGTTGTTAGTTACTACATCTTAGACGTACTTTTTGTATCTATGTCTGTGTCTGCATAGCCCATATATGTCCCACTGCGGGAAAGCGGTCTCCTCTACAATCGAGAGTACGATTAAGAGAGGTTTAGGCCATATAGTCTACCATGCTGCCCTAGTACAGCTTTGCGGACTTTACATACCATAGATATTTTTACAAATCGCTATGATATGCAGATTTCTTCACGACTTATTTCTTCAACGTTATTGATGGTCATTGACTATCAATCCACACATTTATTTTTGTATCAGCCGTTGGTTTTTTGAAGATAGAATAAGAGTTGTAAAGATCTCTAACCGACACCTTTCTTACCCCAAGTCAACTTCACCAGGTTGCTGCGCGCCATGCTAGCCAAGGGACGAAGCACTGACGGCCGACATATGGCAGAAACATCGCAAAGATGACCTAGTCAAATGAGCCAGGCTGATGACGGAAAGCAACATCATCAGCGTACGGCGTCATGATTCATGGAGAGGCTTATATACTGCAGTGGACTTCTTGTTGCTGAAGATGGTGAGTCTGCACATATTTTTATGTACACATTAAATATGATGACATTGCTATATTTACTCTTTAGGCTTACGGTATCAAAGATCCATGAATTAAAAATTCTTATAGGAGTATCATCTTCACACAGTTTGGCGAAGAGACACATGACGTTGATATATTCTTAAAAAACATAAAGATTCCGATTATATTTCAAAATAGATTTAGCGATACCCTACGCTATAAGGCGGAATACACTTTAGACTAAATGTAATACACAAAATAGAACCAAACAAAAAATAAAAAACGTTACGTCCCAATTTTTTTCCGAGCAAATTAGCAGACTTTTCAGAATTTTGTCAAGATATTTTAGGCTTCAATCATAGAGAAGTAGAATAGCATTCAATAGAGAGACAGCATAGAGTTAGTCTGTAACATCTTTCAAGGACTTTACCAAGCATACACAAAGAGCAATTTGTTCCAAGATATTTGAAGCTACAAGATATTCTAGTAGGATATTCTAGTTAGGATTTCGATCTAAGCGCATAATGTACAGCCACCGCAGTCTTCATTTCCTGATCTATCTCAAAGACGTCGCTTTGGAGACGGTTCTGTGTGTCTGAACGTATATTCAAGTCATATGTGGCTTTCGTAAGATATTTTGAGTTACCAATTTCTATTAACAAGAAACTCGGATTCAGTTCTATCGTAGAAGTGAAATGTCTTAAAGGGTGTACTAAGAACGCATTGATATTGGAGTCAATGTTTCTTTCGATCTTTAAATTGTTAAATTACCTTAGCCTCTGTGGCGCAGTTGGTTAGACGCCGCCTGTGAAACGAGAGGCCGCGGGTTCGATCCCCGCACCGAAACAAATGTTTGTGTGCTCCACAGGTATCTGTTTCGGGTCTGGGTGTTTGTGATACCGAAAAGTCTCTCGTAGTTTCTGATACCCACGACACAAGACTCGATCTTAGTGTGGGGTTAGAACTATGTATGTGACTGTTGGGTGTATTTATTTATTAAATTCAATAAATGCTTCGTTGGACGTCCGGTATCAAGGTAGACGGAAGATCTTATAAAGTTGTTGGATAAGCGTTTGGATTCAGGCACGAAAGTTGAAAAAAGTGTCGCGTCTGCATACAAGTCGCTTCTAATAACTAAAAAATAAACAAATTATTGGTTGATGACTAAGTTCAACCAATCCTGTCTGAAGATAATTATATATTTTATTCATTTATTTATTATGATGAAGCATCTACAATTGTCATAGTATTGCGCGTGTTTAAGGGCGCCAGTGATAGCTTCCAATTAAATGAGCATGAGTATATGTCGTTTGCAGTAAAATCCAAACACCAGCCTTAGAGTTATTAATTTAAAAATTCAACAAGCATACAAACTAACACTCGTTTTAAAAGTTATGAGCTCGTTGAACGTTTTCAGATTGTATTAATTAAGCGCATTCTTTAATGCAAGTCCGTTCTGCCGGTTCAAATATAAGCTCATTTTACAAGAATTTATTACTCAGTGTCTTAATTAAGACAATGTATTGTTCAAGTTTTTGTAGATATTAATATAATCTCATCTGTGTTGTTATCAACAGTAGCAGTAGATTGTTATCGTTTTGTCAAAACTATGTGATAGTAAAATGATTGATTATTGACAGAATATAATATGGACTATGTCATAATACCTTTGAAGTTTTAAATCTAGATTAGTTAAAGTAATATGATCAGCAAATATAGATACTTCATCATCATCATCAGCCCGTTGCAGTCCACTGCTGGACATAGGCCTCTTCCAATATAGGTACTTATATGTAAAAAAATGACCCAACATCGATTAATTTTCGGAATTCGATTAACTCCGAAATAATCATAATGCTTTCCGATGTTTTGTGACAGAAAAAAAGGTGTTTTTACCTTCTATCAGGCACTTTGATTTTTTTTATACGTCTTACTTTTCGATTTATTGTGCTCAGAAAATTCTAATCAAGGTGATATAAAGTCGAATATATCTAGACGATTGAGAGTGGTTAGGCCACCACGCTGGCTTTGTACGGGTTGGCGGACAACGGACAACCACTCTCAATCGTACTCTCGATTGTAGAAGCGCGCCGTGCCTTGCAGTGGGACGTATATGGGCTGATACGATACGATATCTAAACTAAAAGTAAAACATTTGACTTATTTACTATCCAACTCACTAATCCCGTAAACCCCACTAGAAAGAATCTTAATTAGTCCACAAGCCATCCATTAGGGAATTTTAAACGGCAACATTTTTCAAAATACAAGCGGATCAAGCTGTGCTATCGGAAACTCATTGCATCTCTCTACTAAGTTAGCTTCATTAAGCTAAGTCCGTGTTAGTTCATTTAGATTCGTAGAATGCTGATGCGCGAAACATTTTGGGTTTAATGATGTGGATTTGAGATTTAATGTAAGGTTTTTATTAATGTAAGGTTGTGGCATATTGTATTTATGGTATTTTTGTGCTTGAATAGCCACTGCCATTATATATGTTAGTTAAATTTGTTTAGTTCAAGTGTATTAGGAGCATTGAAGTCACCTTATGTTGCAAATAACATCTATATATAAGATAAATGAGAAAATCTGATATGGGGGCCCTATATTAACATAATCGAACGCAAAACAATGATTTTTAGAATTTTTGTCTGTTTGTCTGTGCGGTTGTGAATGAAATTAGGTATGGAGGTAGCTGATACCCTGGATTAACACTTAGGCTACTTTTTACCCCGAAAAATGCAGTGTTCGCGTGGGATTAGGGAGGAATTCCGATATTTTTGTTACTTTTTGGTACTCAAATGGGGACTGGATTACATATGATAGGATTGGATTACATATCTTGAGTGAGAACCAGACGGGACAAGGTGGGATATAACGGGACGGGCTGGGTTGGGATATTTTTATGAAGATAACCACGCAAACGGAGTTGCGGGCAGAAGCTAGCAATCAATTTGACTGTATAACTCAGTTTGCGGCATCACATGAGATTGTATCTATAAAAATGTATGAAAATTTTAAATGCGAGATCAATATTAGGTAAACATCTGACAGACTAGATACTGTAGTTCTCGCGTCTTTTCTAAACAGAAGTATTATTCCTAACAATTTTGAATTACAATTAAAATTTACATAAAAATATTTAAATCCTTCACCAATGATTGTTTCAAAATAGAATAAAGAAGGTAGAAGTAATAAAGACCTCATACGAAGATAAAAAGGGGAGAAGTAATGAAGACATCGTAGAATTAATTTTAATCCTCCGGTTAGTTTAGCGACAATAACAACATCTGTTGGAGAAGCGTTACGTTTACGATCATTATTAAACGGTAACGTTTGTTAACCGGGGCGGGTGAAACTGTGTTTTATCACCCATAAATTAAGCAAGCAATCTCGTTTATGAGGTCATATTTGTTATGAACTTGGTAACAAGGAATGGTACTTGTTTGGTTACTTGGTTTTGGTCTATGGTCAAGCTATAGTGTTGGAACTTGGTAACAAGGAGTTATGCTGATGTCTATGGTCAAGCTTGTATAAGCAAGGGTGCTCCCAACAGGTCAATGTAGATCCTATGGCTAGCTACGTTTAGCTGTGGTCTTCCTGTGAGTGGCAAGAAATAGATTAAGTTAGCGATCACAATAAAAATCCACCTGATCGGAAGTGCAAGGCAGTCTAGATAAAACGCCCATCGTAGAGAGATACTCATCTTTCGCTGAAGTTAAATATGCTGGTACCAGCTATATAGTCTACAACTTAAGTATCTTAATTACTGTTTCTATATCAGCCCATAAACGCCGCACTGCAGGGCACGAGCCTCTTCTACAATCGAGGGCATGATTGAGAGCGGTTAGGCCGTGTAGTCCACCACGCTGGCCGTGTGAAGGTTGGCGGACTTACATAACATAGACTTTTTTAAAAATCACTACGCTATGCAGGTTTCCGGGATGTCAAGTCTGGTGTCGTTAGTATTAGAAACTACGACAAACGTTTCAGTCTCGCAAACACCCAGACCCGAAAGAAATACCTATGTATTGCAAATTATTGTCCACTCTTGTTGTCACTGTTGTTTAGGTTTCATTACATCTTTCGGGGTAAAAAGTAGCCTATGTGTTAATCCAGCGTGTCAGCTACCTCCATGCCAAATTTCATCGAAATCCATTAAGCCGTTTCTGAGTTCATCGCGCACAACCGCACAGACAAACAGACAAAAATTCTAAAAATGATTGTTTTGGGTTCTATTTCGTTAATATAGTCCCTATATTAGTTTTTCTCATTTATCTCGCATATACAGACAGATCGGTTACAAATTTATCATATGTACAGATTACAATGCATCTGGAAGTGCAGAACAATCCAAATTAGTATCAACAGGCTGAAAACTATATCACGAAATAGCCCCAGATTAGTCTTAAAGTCCAGCCTTAAAGCTTCTTATTGTTACCGACACTGGGTTAATTCACTTGAATCCAACAAAATCCAGTAAAACGAATGCGTCGACCACACTAGTTCTCGACGACATTTTTCACTCCGCCCTTTTATCTTAAGTGTCCTGACCGAAGTGACCGGCTCAGGAATTACGGAGAATCTTCTGGAATACATTTTATGCAGTACTCGGCGCTTCTAATGAAATAGTTAATTCTATGTAATTGATTCTATCTATTCCTTCTACGTCTTGGTGTCTAAAGAATGCATATTATTTAGAGTCGTATTAAGAACAAGGAATTACGTTTTTTTTGGCGTTTATCTTTTATATCTATACATATAATAAATTTGTAACCGATTTATGTTTGTACATGGAAAATAAACGAGAAAAACTAAGATGGTGGGGACTATATTAACGTAATAGAACTCAACACAACGATTTTCAGAATTTTCTGTCTGTTTCTTTCTTGTCTGTTCGTCTGTGCGGTTGTGCGCGATGAACTCAGAAACGGCTTAATGGATTTCGATGAAATTTGGTAAGGAGGTAGCTGGCACGGTGAATACTTTTTATCCCGAAAAATGTAGTGTTTCCGTGGGATGAGGGAGGAACTCCGATATATTTGCTATTTTTTATACTCAAATGGATGGAATGGGACTAGATTACATATCGTGAGTGAGAATGAGACGGGACTAGGCGGGATATAACAGGACGGTACCGCATGAGATTTTTTTTTATACAGATACCACGTAAACGGAGTTGCGGGCAGAAGCTATTTGTACATATATTTTGTTTTTATTTATTTGTATTTTGCAAATATATTACAGACCGGCATAATTGTGTCGACCGTCGAGAAATAGATTTTTCGCGAGAGTAGATAATCTATTTGGACTATCATTTGTCACACTATTGCTCGGCTCGGCAAATTTGTCTCCGTAAAAAATATCCAATCAATCCATCAGCCAAAGGAAGTCCACTGCTGAACATAGGCCTCAATGATTTCCACGGTGACCTGTTATAAAGAATATAAATTGACCAAAAAATAAGCCGGTTATTAAAAACACCGATGTGTTCGGTCGCCCGGACATATTTTCCGACAGCCGGGTACACAATCGTAATCCGGATGAGCTCTGGTCACATGGCAACCGACTCTGGCTTTCGACGACTGATTTGTTCGCTGACAGATTGCTCTTTTGCAAGATCTCTTTTTTGTGTAATTTTTATTGATGCTTTTTTGTTTGTTGTGTTGTAAGGCAAGGAACACCTCTATGATTGAAAGGCTTATAAGTTAGGAAAAACAACTACTCATATTTTGTGTATCAATTTTGCAAAATGTGCATTAGAGACTGCCGGATGTACAATACCCCTTTCCTCTTCTTATCCTTTTTCCCGCTCCCGATCTGGTGGGTCGGCAACACATCCATGATCCAAGTGCTGTGGATGTTCATGGGCGGCAGTGATCTCTTACCATCAGGTGACCTGCTTGCTCGTTTGCCGGACCTATACTATAAAAAAATATATAATACGATATTTACATTCGTCCTAATACTGCCCACCGTACGCAGTGGTAGAAAACCAATCATAGTTACTTATGCTAGTGCGTCGCATGTCACAGTCAGGATGTTTTCTCCAACTACGAAGGAAACCATCTAACACTGAAAGATACTATGATCGTATCAAAATTCCGCTGCACTTGATAATTATTTACGAGTATTGGAGTCACTAATAGGCGTGGTGGCCTGTTGGTAACGGACCAGACTCGGCTGCTTACATGTTCACGGTGGTCGCGGGTTCAAATCCTAGGGCACACCTCTGACTTTTCGGAGTTATGTGTGTATTGATAGTCAATCACCACGCACTTTAACGTTGAAGGAAAACATCGTGAGGAAACCTGCATACCGTAGCGATTTTAAAGAATTTCTACGGTATGTAAGTCCGCCAACCCGCACTAGGCCAGCGTGGTGGACTATATGGTCTAACCACTCTCAATCGATTCTCTCGATTGTAGAGTAGGCCCGTGCCCAGCAGTAGGACGTATATGAGCTGATAAAAAAAAATTGGAGTTACTGCTGTGTCAGTATACATATTCACTAGCCAATCTATTACCAATTTTTGTTCAAATATAAAGAAGTAACCGCATTGATACTGGAAGATACAGAAGGCCGATTTACTTATACATCTCAAAGCGAATCGACGCTTCAATGAAAAATCACAAACCACAGCATATTTCCATCACAATGCCCTTGCTCTACTGGCATTACATGGCGTTACGTGGGTGCACTGGCTAAATAGACCGTGCCTGTTTCCACTGAGTGCATTGTCGCCGCAGACCACCAAGGTTTCAGTTTTAAAGGCCCCGCGTCCATACGATAAAATGACGTGAACGCTAGCGTTGCCCGCAACATCTTTTATGTATGGTTTTTGATGCTGAGTTATTGGGGCAATATTTGAGTTTTATATAGCTGTGTGGGTTTGTTTGGTCAGGATATAAGCTTGATTCAAATCACGTGTTTTAGATACATGGCTGCCTCGGTGGAGTAGTTGTACTACGGTATGATTGCAAAGCTGAGGTCTCGGGTTCGAATCCCGGGTCGGGCAAAGTGATATTGGATTTTTCTATTCGTAGGCCTAGAGTCAGAAATTTGTTTATATTTGTATGCGATAGGGTCGCCCCCTATCACACCGTGAGACGGAACATACAAGGTGAAATATGGGTGTCCTGGTAGCACCTCTGCCTACCCTATCTGTGAAAAACGCGTGCGTTTATGTGTTTTAGAAATATGGTTACTAGAAAGTTTAATATTTTAATTGCAATTAGACGTTGGCGGGAATAAAGTTCTATTGCTTTATGAAAAGGTGAAATGAAGATCAATTGCTTTATGAAAAGGTTGCTGAGTTATGTAGTCTTTTTCTGGTCTTTTTTTAGAAATACACCTAATAGTGGCATACATATAGAGTCGACCGATAAGGCAAGGGAACGGGTTTCAATCAAGTGTTGAATGTTTAAACACAAGTAAAATACCTGTTCTGAAATATTCACGTGCATTTTGTTGGAGTTTGGTAGATGTGGGGCTGGACCACGCTTTGTAACTTCTGTTATTCACATAACAAGACACCTAACTAATTATTTATTTTTGGCTATGTACGACTGTGGAGTTTATTCATTACTATGTCGTTTCACGTATTATATTTCGTACCAATTCTATGAAATATTTTAAGCCTCATTCTTCCATTTTAGCTGCGAATCGCTTCAAGAAATCTCAATTCAAGTGTAGCGTTTTATTGAACGTTTTAAACCAACGGACAATGGCCCTTAGTAATATTAGTCACTTTGCCGTATTTAGGTGTTAAATATGAGAGGTATTACGCTCGGATTGGTAACTGATATTGTTATTTTAAGTAAACTAGATAGTCCAGATACAGTGGTTATTATACCTTTTGGTTTTGGGTTATGAGCCTTCGTTTTTAGACTTAAGAATCGGTATATATTTATACAAATGGCTTAAGGAATAGATTAAGATTTTCAATAAGATTTTAAACAGATAACTTTAATACCTAAATCAAAAATCTTGTTAAAAGTAAATATTGATTCATGTTTGACTTTAACAATTGCGAAGATATATTGTTTTATTTTTATTTGTAAGTAAATTTCTGAAATAAAATAATTCAACGATTTGGAAGTTTTTAAGAAAATATAGAGAATGTAGAAATTTTTGCCATATCAGCGAATTAATTATCTCGCTCTAAGGAATATTTTTTTAGCTTTCATTGAAAACGTCCTGAAGTTTATAAAAATGTTATTATAAAATCTCTACACAATTAACAAAATAATATTTTAAAATACAATCAAAATTCTCATCACACAAAATTCAGACACAACTCTTTCACAAATAAACACATCAAAAACTTTTGAGCGTGAACCCGGCCTAATATCTTTATAATAGTGCTGCGCCACGTAGGTACACGATACGCGTAATCACTGCCCTTTGATTCTGGCCCGTCACGCGTAAAGTTACGTCGGTTGCAAGTCATGCGTGTTTTGTCGGTTTGGGATGTCGATAGTTTATCGATGTGTTAATGGATTTTAGATTGAAGTTTTTAATTTTCATGAATTAAATTGGTGTCTTGTAGGGTACAAAATTAAATAAATATGACTAGCATTGGACATATTGACAATTTAAGACTGATATGATAATATGGAGGGGATAGTCTATGATTAAAAATCAACTACTTTGAAGGTTATTACATAAACACATACATAAAGAAGATAAAGATAAAAAAAGATAAATTCCCAGAAGGGATAGGCAGAGGTTCGCCTGGTAGTAACCAGGCAGTCAAGTTTGGCCTTGTCTATTTCGTCCCAGGATGTGATAGGAGGCGAGCCAATCGCTATATCGGGCACAAATTCCTGACTCCGGTTTGATAATTTATAGAAAAATCCCATATAACTTTGCCCGTCCTGGGATTCGAACTCGAGACCTCAGTTTTGTAATCATACCTTAGTACAAGTACGCCAACGAGGCAGTCATGAGTTTTTATTTAAAAAGAATTACAAAATGTTATAAAGAATACTGTCTCGAATCACATGTTTTGGATTTAAAGGGTCAATAAATTATTTAGCGTAGCACAGAATCCTCATTTTAAAAGTACACATCACTTTTGAAACTACACTCAAATCGCAAATTTTCCTTACATATATTTTGACACATAATTTAAAACATGTTATCGACATTCTACGCCCATCCCTACCCGGCGGTAGGGCAGACTGACCGCAGCTCTTCCTAGACCGCCGGGTTATAAATTGTGGTCCCTTTATTGTCCCTAAATGGACCAGAGTAAGTCGGGACGCCTGGTCGCATGGTAGCCTTGTGGCAGCATTTTGAACTCGCTTTGTAATTGAGAACGAACTGTCAAAATGTTTTGTTTGTGAGGTGTTATTTATATGTTGGTTTAGTTATTAAGTTTGTTGAAGTGAATAGAGATGGGTTTGATGCTCAGGCCGGGAATTAATATAGTTCGTCCGAGTTTTTATGTTTTGTATGGAACGAGACATGTCTGGTGAGGCTGATTTTTTTTTGTTTGGCGCTGGTGTCACAGCGTGATGGACTATATGGCCCAACCTCTCTCAATTTTACTCTAGGTTTTAGATTCCTCTAAAACCGAGAGTAAAATTGAGAGAGAGAGAGCCCGTTCCCTCCACTAGAAGGTATATGGGCTGATAAAAATTGGTATTATTTCTGCCTATCCTTTTAATTCTTAGATGAGAGTGTGTGTATGTATGTAAACAATACATACATACATAAACATCACGCGTTTTTCCCAGAAGGGATAGACAGACGTGCAACCAGGATACCCACGTTCCAGCTTATATGTTTCGTCACATGATGTAGGGGCGAGCTTATCGCACAAATTTCTCACTCCGGGCTGGACAATATATTTCACATATAAAGCAATATGAAGAAAACATCGCTATTTCTATCATCCATCCATCCATCAGCCAAAGGAAGTCCACTGCTGAACATAGGCCTCTCCCAATGATTTCCACAGTGATCTGTTGGAGGCAGCCTGCATCCAGCGACGTCCCGCGACCTTTACCAGGTCGTCTGACCACCTAGTGGTCACCCCTCACAATGGTGAATAAATCCAGGACCAGGCTATTTCTATACTTTCAGAAAAATATTTTAATTAAAACAAACATCTAAAGAACACGCTAATAAAATTAGAATACATATTAATACATTCTACGATAGTGGCGTGTCGTACAATAATTATAGTTTCGGTACTATCTTTGTGTTTGAATTATTAATACAATAGATATCATCGCTATATGATAATTAAATAATGTCTTCATACATTTAAAATGTGGAGTGTTACAAATGTATTGGTCTCATTTTGTTTAACTTATGAAGTATTATTTTTTATTTATTTTTGTATTGTATCAGCCCATATACGTCCCACTGCAGGGCACGGGCCTCCTCTACAATCGAGAGCACGATTGAGAGTGGTTAGGCCACCACGCTGGCCTAATGCGGGTTGGCGGACTTTTACATACCATAGAAATTTATACAAATCGCTATGGTATGCAGGTTTCCTCACGATGTTTTCCTGCACCGTTATAGTGCGTGGTGATTGACTATCAATACACACATGACTCCGAAAAGTCATCGGTGTGCCCTGGGATTTGAACCCGCGACCACCGTGAACATGTAGGCAGCCGCGTTTGGTCCGTTTACCAACAGGCCACCACGCACTTTTATGAAGTATTAACTTACCATCATTTAGTTAATACCCTTCAAAGTGCGTGGTGGGCATCCGGCAGTCTCACTCAACGAAAGAAACACGACAGCAGAGTTGTCGCTTCACGTCGATCTCCTGTGAGATAGTGGTACTACCCTGGACGAGCCTTTCCATTTATGCGTAGTCGTAGGAGGGAGGCCTATGTTCAGCAGTGGACTTCCTATGGCTGAAGACAGAGAGGAGTATGGATATGTTTTAATAGCCATCTCAAATCAGTGAATACTCTATTATCGTAACTGCACTCATTGATCTTATATTACTTACGTATAATATTAACTCAATGACTGCACTACACTAATCATTGACTATTGTCAGTAACTCTGTCGTCGTATAAAAAATAAATACAACTAACGACACACATAATCCTGACCCCACACTAAGATCGAGTCTTGTGTCGTGTATCAGAAACTACGAGATTTTTCGGTCATACAAACCCCCATCCCCGAAACAAATACCTGTGGATCACACCAACATTTGTTTCGGTGCGGGGATCGAACCCACCGCCATTCGTTCCACAGGCGGCGTCTAGCCAACTGCACCACGGAGGCTGTCTAAAACGCAGCAAATATACACTATAAGTTGGTTTCAGTCAACAATTAAGAATGCACAAAGTTTAGACAAAGGTTCAACGTGTAAAAATGCAAGAGAATATAAACTTTAATTAAGTGTGGTTTAAAATAACTGAATAGAATGAACGGGGTAAATTATTTATTATTATTGCTTTTTATTTTGTACTGTTCTTTGTTTAATTATCTTTTTATAATGTTTGTTTTTAAGTGTAATGGTAGTGTGTTCTAAATCGTAACGTAATGGGTTTGATTCTCAACCGGGTATTATATTATAATGTTCCCACATTATCTTTATTGCATAGGTCCGGCATACGAGCAAACAAGTCATCTGATGGTAAGTGATCACTGCCGCCCATGAACATCCACAACGCTGAATTATGGATGTATTGCAGCCCAATTGGGAGGGGAGCGGAAAGGAAAAAGGATGGGAAGAGGAAAGGGTTATTGGGCACATGTAATAGTACGCACAAAGTTAAAAATTATATTGCAATGGTATGACTATTTTAAAACCTTAACACATTTTTAAAACCTTAAGCTAAACAAAATTTTCATTTAACGTGTTTTTCATAGTGAAAAATTTTCTTGGTATTATTTAATATTTTAACCGCCTTTTAATCTATGTTTTTTTATGTAAATAAATAGATTACAATCTAACACCAAGCTTTTACCAAAGAACATCGGGTTTGTAAGTCGCTTTGTATTGTACAAGTTTTATTATATCTTTGAACCCTTTCTACTCCACATATAATTCCAAAATAAGACTACAGATACCAGCTACCAGCAGTAAAACAGTTCTTGCCTACAAAAGCAAACAGCGTTAAATTTAACCGTACCCCGCTTTGTAGAAGGTCATAAATCAGCCAGTAACTATTCAACTTGCATTGTTTAGAACATATATTTTTAGATCTGCTATTGATGTTTCAAGTATGGAGTGTGGGTTCGAATCTCGGGTTGAGGAATTTAGTTTTGAAATATTTTGGTTTATGTTTGCGTGATTATCTTACATGTCAAGAAGTCCAAAGATGATAATTACTTTGATTTAAAGTACTTTTCCTACAACGTACCATACCATGACCGTGCCATGAACGTGTCAGGTAAAAAAATCTTTGTTTGATTTACTAAGGAAAGTCATCGCTCCGTGACAGAATGGTCTATAGGAAAGCTTTCTATAGTAATTGATATAATTTTACTTTCCTCCATACTTTTATTCAATGCTATAATTAGGATGCTGGTTGAAGAGAGTTTTAAACTCAACATAAGTACATAAACTCACGCTTTTTACGAACGAAGGGGTAGGCAGACGTGCTGCCAGGACACCCTAGTATCACCTCGTGTGTTCCGTCCCACGATGTGATATCGGTCACAATTTCCTGACTCCGGACTGATGATGAATAAAAACATCCAATATCACTGCCCGGTCCGGGATTCGAACCCGAGACCTGAGTCTTGTAATCCTACCGCAGTACAACTACGAGTACGCCACCAAGGCTGTAAACTTAATGAAAAATACTTTGTTGCTGTGCATATATTTACTAAATATTTCAGTAATTAAGTGTTTCGGTAACCCGTAATTTTTCTATCGAAACCCAATCCATAAACAAACGAATAAAAATGAAGTTATTTCTCAGAATGTTAGTCGTGTAAATATACGCATATTCTGGATACAAAATAAAGTATTTTAATACATTTGAATTAATCATACTAGCGGCTAACATTTTTATTGCGTGTTAACAATTTAAATTCGAAAGAATAGTTTGCAAATTTTATGAAGTTGTGAAGTTTATATTAAAATAACATTGAAAATATTGAAACATATAACAATATTGAAATTATGCTTCTAGATTCGAGAGTTCGATTGAGAGAGCCTAGGCCATTTTCTATCTGCACTGAGCTGTTATGAAACTGTTTGAGAGTGGTAGAACCACGCTGTTGTCAGTCATGACTCAGGATGAATGGGAAGGCTCGTCTGGGGCGGTACCACTGTCTCACAGGAAATCGACGTGAAGAGAGAGCTTAGCTGCCGCGTTTCGTTCGGTGAGTGAGATTACCAGATGCCCAATACCCTTTCCTCTTTCCATCCTTTTTCCTTCCCGTTCCCCTCCTGATTAGGCCGGTAACACATCCATGATCCAGCGTTGTGGATGCTCATGGGCGGCAGTGATCACTTACCATCAGGTGACCTGTTTGCTCGTATGTCGGACCATTGATTCAAAAAAACTTACCCGTAATCGCCTACTGCTGAGGAGCATACACTAAATAATGTTATTTTTTATCTCTCGCCGGTCGACACAATTATGCCGGCCTGATTGTATTCTGAACTCAAAACACGACACTAATGTTAGTGTCGTGTTTTGACACTATAACGTAACGTAACACTATAACGTAACACGTAAATATGTAGTTATGACAAGTTCTTACTATACAAGTGGGTTAATTTATGATCCGAAACGAAACTCGAATGTTCTACGAGTATTTCTATGTTTTACAAACATTAATAATGCACTAATTTGAGGAAATTGGCACAGATAATGAAATACTCCTAAAGCTATTTATAAAATTACGTGGATAAAGTCTAAAAAGCGAGTTAATCGTAAACGACACAACTACGTCTACTCTAAACGGCATAAACCAAAGATTACTACTTAAATTCTCCTAAAACTTAATTAATAATAAATACATTTTTTTAACCATGCCAAAACATGTCCAATACTAACATGTCAATGTACAATAAACATGTATTTCGTGATACATTGCTGCTTGTGGTCATTTAAAATATTTTTTTTTACGGAACCATAAAACCTCTTTTGTTTTGGCGTAATATACGGCCGTGCCCTATGGGGTGGGCTGGTGTACTAATGGAGCGCAGTAAAATCATTTATTTTATTCCTATATCGTCCTTGCGGCTTTTTAGAAATAAATATAATAGTTTTAGTGTAGTTTTTTTGTGGATCAGGTTGGTTGATAAAAAAATATTGTATGTGAGCTTAAACAAAGCTTTATTTAGTGATACCCATCAGAAAAATATTAATGTTATGTGAAAAAAGTAATGCCTTTTTCAAAGAAGATTTTTAGTAAAAAATACATGTGCATTAACATTGTAAGATCGGAGTTAAGAATTTGCATCCGATATGGCGATAGGCATAGCCCCCTATCACATCGTGGGACGGAACACATCGAAACGTGGGTGTCCTGGTTGCACTTCTGCCTACCTCTTTTGGGGAAAAAGCGTGATGTTCAGTATGTAATTTACATGCAGGGTGTATTATTATCATAAAAATAGTGCTAATCCTAGCATTACATGTCATTATAAAAGGGAAAATACTAATAAAATCAAATTAGAAAAGCAAAATAGACCCTCCTAAATGAGACTGAATGATTTGGTGGCTTATTTTTTAACCCTATGATATATTAAAATCCTAAATAAATTTAGTCAGGATTTTTTAATAGCGAGTTCAATTCCATTTGTGAAAAAAAAGAAAAAATATAGTTTTATTACGTCAAATTTAACAAACTTGAATCAGTGGAGCATTGCTGGCCCCTTAATGGAAGGGGAACGAGTAGGAAAACCACGAGAGGTAAAAAGGGGTATTGGCCCTCCGGCAATTTCACTCACAGAACCAAACACGACAGCAAAGCCGTCGCTGTTTCACACGTCGGTTTTTGGTAAGACAGTAGTAACCCCATCAAGTCTAAGTAAAAGGTAACTTGGCAGCCTCCATGGCGTGGTTGGTTAGACGCCGGTTGACACATAATAAGGCCGCGGGTTCGGACCCAAACTGAGACAAATATTTATATTACCCGCAGGTATTTGTTTCGGGTCTGGGTGTTTGTGTGACCGAAAAGTCTCTAGTAGTTTCTGATACCCACGACACAAGACTCGATCTTAGTGTGGGGTCAGGATTATATATGTGACTGTTGGGTGTATTTATTTATCGCTATACTGTGGCTGATGGCTCTACCACTTTAAATTATCATTCAAGCTTTATCCTAGAGATAAATTACAGACTGCCCTCTCTCCATTCTCTTATATCCATCCCATGTTTGTAAGAGATTGCCTAGAGCGATAAAACCACCGTTTGATCTTTTTTTTGAATATTTTCTTTTATTGCATAGGTCCGGCAAACGAGCAAACAGTAGGATAATTCACGTAATTTTTTGACGCGCCGATCAAGTTGCGGTGCAGTAGGGTAATTCACGTAATTAAATAAGTTTAGTTGCAGTGCAGTTGCAGTTAAGTTTCGATCAAAACAGACCTTTTTGTATTCTCGTAATTTTGACAACCACTGTCCGATACGCTCGCGTCAAGTTCGCGTCACGCGAGCGGTTTAGTGTATTCTACTGCTGCGTGTTTTATGTTCGTGATTCAGATCGCAACTTGATCGGTATTCACGTATAAGGTTCTTGCATACGACTGACGTACAGTTGACGCGCAGCACACGCGCAGTTTACGCATAGCTTAGGTGCAGTTCACGCGCAGCTAAACAATTACGATTTTGCACTAAGACGTAAACTTCATTGCAATTGCACCGCAACTTGATCGGCGCGTCAAAAAATTACGTGAATTAGCCCGCAGTTGCAATTAAGTTTACGTCTTAGTGCAAAATGGTATTCTTGTAATTGTTTAGCTGCGCGTGAACTGCACCTAAGCTATGCGTAAACTGCGCGGGTGCTGCGCGTCAACTATACGTCAATCGTATGCAAGAAGCTTACACGTGAATACCGATCAAGTTGCGATCTGAATCACGCACATAAAACACGCAGCAGTAGAATACGCTAAACCGCTCGCGTGACGCGGACTTGACGCGAGCGTATCTGACAGCGGTTGTCAAAATTAAGAGAATACAAAAAGGCCTGTTTTGATCGAAACTTAATTGCAACTGCACTCCAACCGAACTTATTTAATTACGTGAATTACCCTACAGGTCACCTGATGGTAAGTGATCACTGCCGCCCATGAATATCCACAACGCTGGATCATGGATGTATTGTGTGTGTGTGTGTGTGCGGGAAGGAAAAGAATAGAAGGAAATGGGTATTGGGCATCCGGCAATCTCACTCACCGAGCGAAACGCGACAGCGAAGATGTCGCTTCACGTCGATTTCCTGTGAGACAGTGGTACTGCCTCGGATGAGCCTGCCTATTCATGCTAAGTCATGTCAGACAACAGCGTGCATCCACCACTTATAAATGAATATATTGCTTTTTATATCAGCTCATATACGTCCCACTGCAAGACACGGGCCTCCTCTACAATCGAGAGTATGTATTATTTTAAATAAATTAAACAAAGAAATAAAGCTCATCCACACGATCGCATAAAATATCAATAGTAACCTATCTCGCCACTATCGGAATATTTTATTGAAACGTACAAAGAACGTCAGTAGGAAACAAGATCCGGCGACTATTTAGATAAAGCGCTGATAAACCGGCGGAATTGATGTGTCTATTTGTATACCCGACCTGCGCACGTGGGCTTTGAGTTAGGAAATTGTGGAGGCGTCTGTTGGAATAACAGGTGGGTTTGGGAGTAATGTTGGTAAGGGATTTTTTCGTTTTTAGGTAATAACTAGACATACATACATACGTACATAAACATCGCGCCTTTTTCCCAGAAGGGGTAGGCAGAAGTGCCACCAGGACAGATGATAGGGGGCGAGCCTATCCCCATATCGGGCACAAATTCCTGACTCCAGACTGATTATGAATGGAAAAATCCAATATCGAACACCAAACCTCAGCGTTGTAATAGTACTGTAATACAACTACGCCACCGAGGAAGTATAACATTTATGTTGTAGTATTTATGTACGTTAAAAGATTTTTTAGTTTTTTAAAAGTTCTCGAATGGAGGCCACGAAGCGGAAAGCGCAGCGTGGGACGTCCACCCACTAGGTGGTCAGACAACCTGGTAAAGGTCGCGGTACGTCGCTGGATGCAGGCTGCCTCCAACAGGTCACTGTGGAAATCATTGGGAGAGGCCTATGTTCAGCAGTGGACTTCCTTTGGCTGATGGATGGATGATGATGGATGATTTATGTATGTACAAATATAGATAATTACATACTATAATATAGAGGATGAGAATATTACCAGAATGATTTAAAATAAGTTTTTACATCGCTACAATTAGTTATTTTGCAATAAATTTTAATTTTTCATTGTTCACGGTGGTGAAGCGGGTTCAAATCCTAGAGCACACCTCTGACTTTTCGGAGTCATGTGTCAATCACCACACATAATAACCGCGAAGGAAAACATCGTGAGGAAGTTTGCATACCATAGTGATTTGTTTTAAATTTCTATGGTATGTAAAAGTCCGCCAACCCGCATTAGGCCAGCGTGGTGGACTATATGGCCTAACCACTCTCAATCGTACTCTCGATGGTAGAGGAGGTCCGTGCCCTGAAGTGGGTCGTATATGGGCTGATACAATATAAAAAAAATAAGTTCGTTGCCGGGTTAACATTAACATACTACTATTTATTTATATATTAAACTTCATATACATGCATTGTATAAAAGGCGGACTCAATGCCGGAGGCCACATCTACCAGTCTACCTTTGGGTGTAGCAGCCATATATTTTCATACACTATAGAAATACAAAAAACATATCAACTTTTTTTCTTTGCTTATTTAATCAACTACAACTTGCATAGATCGAAAACCAAGTTAAACAGCTTAACAAACTACCCACAACCTTATCTGATATATTTGACGCCCCTGAAGACATCTTCCGGCTTATCAACTAGCTTCCGGTCTCTGACATTTGACTCTTTCAACATACATAGTTAAAACAACGCCTACGATCTATTGGTAGCGACAGAGCCTATTAAACTTCGACACATGGTGTCTTTCTTTAATTTCTTATTGTGATGTTTTTAGTGGATCCTTTAATTGGTTTGTACCAGTTGAAATGCATTTTTCTTCATACTATGCTGTATCGCTGAACTGTATCAGCCCATATACGTCCCACTGCAGGGCACGGGCCTCCTCTACAATCGAGAGGACGATTGAGAGTGGTTAGGCATTATAGTCCACCACGCTGGCCTAGTGCGGGTTGGCGGACTTTTACATACCATAGAAATTTTTACAAATGGATATGGCATGCAGGTTTCCTCACGATGTTTTTCTTCTCCTTTATAGTGCGTGGTGATTGATTATCAATACATACATGACTCCGAAAAATCAGAGGTGTGCCCTCCGATTTGAACCAGCAACCACCGTGAACATGTAGGCAGCCGCCTCTGGTCCGTTACCTACAGGCCACCACGCGCTCGCCATACTATGCAAGGAGGAATAATTTATCTTACTAAGTTACTTCCGCAGGTAGATAATAAGTACATCAAAATGTCATTTACATGTCGCACTACTGGACATAATGAGACTTAAAATCTTAATTATGTCTCAGGATGGCGAGCGCAGTGGAATGCCAAGCATTGTAATTCATGGTGTTTGGTTTTTCTTCTACCCATGAGGGGCCTGTGGCTTACCATTAAGGGAATGACATTCATCTCGCCATTAAAAAAAATCACTTGAATTAAAAAAAACGTATTCTTGACCCCACAGTATGATACCAAGTCTAGTGTGGCTATCAGTAACTAAGGGACGATTTGTGAACTCACAACGCCCAGATCCGAAATAAATATCTATAAAAACCAAAACATTTGTCTGCGTGATTGTATCAAATCAAGGGGTCCTATGTGCACAAACAGTTTCACCAACTTCGTAAATACATACATATATAACCACACGCCTTTTTCCCAGAAGGGGTAGGCAGAGGTGCTACTAGATGACCCACGTTTCGCCTTGTATATTCCGTCCCACGATGTGATAGGGGGCGAGCCTATCGCCATATCGGGCACAAATTCCTGACTCCGGGCTAATAATGAATAGAAAAATCCAATATCACTTTGCCCGACCCGGGATTCGAACCCGAGACCTCAGCTTTGCAATCATACCGTAGTACCACTACGCCACCGAGGCAGTCGTAAATACTGCCTCTATTTTTATCTTTTTTTTTCATTGAATAAAACCTTAATTCAACACTCCATGGCGCCTTACTATTTAATATGGTTTTGCTGCGCACCGCGACGTTATCGAGTGCAGTAATAAACACTAGTGTCTTAGGCTATTTATTAGCAGACTTATAGCCTAGGTCCACCTAGGCTATAAGATTTATCGTTCCCGCTCTGTATGGACTCGTAAAATAGTTCCAACTGTTTCGAAGGCACGTATTCTTTTGTTTCTGAAGATTGACTTTTGGTGTATAATCGGTATCTTTTGTGGTTGTGGCTTTGATCTTAGCAGGGGTAAGTATTATACTCATATGATAATAATTATCATTTGTATGCTATTTTTGACAGCCTCCGTGGCGCAGTTGGTTACACGCCGACTGTGAAACGAGAAGCCACGGGTTCGATCCCCGCATCGAGACATTATTATTTGTGTGAACCATAGCTATTTGTTTCGGCCTGGGTATTTGTGAGACCGAAAAGTCTCTGGTAGTTCCTGTTACCCACGACACAAGACTCGATTTTAGTGTGGGGTCAGGACTATGTATGTGACTGTTGGGTGTATTTATATATTTTATGTTGGTGTAATAGTAGCATGTAGGTAGAAAGCCGCGAGATGCAGGCGATCCACTTACCATTTCATATTTCATAATTCGTTTCCGTGGATTGGGGATCGTGCTCGACATGGCAATAATCTAACCCCCAGATTTAATATAGAAATATTATTCGTTAATATTTCTAAAAACGACGAACTGTTTCCGAAACCAAGCCGATACGTATTAGTTTTTAAATAAACAGAATTTTAATGAAATATTTTTTTGCTATAACCCACAAAGCTTTTAAAAACAACTTCGAATAATTCTGTCACCGAAATATGTTACAACTATGAACATATGACATGAAACGTATTTCGTCATAATATATGCGCAGTTTAAATGAATACGCCGTTTAATACTGGCATTAAATGTGTAGTGCATGATGTGTGTGACGTCACGGGTTCATGATGGATGCTTTGTGTACGGAAATTGTATAGAGTTGATACAACAAATGATACAATTTAATGCGCTCTACACACTAAACCGGCCGGCCCGGCGACACAACCCGCCCGCACAACCCGGCGGCCTATAAGAAAAGCATCATGTCGGCGGCAAGCGCCCGCACGTGCTGCCGACATGACATTTCTACAACGCAAGCGCACTGCTCGTCAACGTCATAAAATGTTCCTTATAATTTCGGGCCGCTGCCATGTCGCCGTCAAAGGTTTCCGATTTGAAACGACCGAAGCCGCCGACTAGCCCGCCGACAAAATGTCGCCGACATATTCCGACGGCCCGGCGGCTTTGATGTGCAGTGCGTTTAATATTATACGTCTTATTCATTGTCAGTTATTAAACCTATTTTTATTTATCGAATGTTTTGTCTTTGTCGCTCGAACTGAATTCAAAAGTCGGTCGAAAGGGACAAACATTCGATAACTAAAATTTGTTAATAAACTACATACATACATACATAACCACACGCCTTTTTCCCAGAAAGGGTAGGCAGAGGTGCTACTAGAACACCCACGTTTCGCCTTGTATATTCCGTCCCACGATGTGATAGGGGGCGAGCCTATCGCCATATCGGGCACAAATTCCTGACTCCGGGCTGATAATGAATAGAAAAATCCAATATCACTTTGCCCGACCCGGGATTCGAACCCGAGACCTCAGCTTTGCAATCATACCGTAGTACCACTACGACACCGAGGCAGTTAATAAACTGTCTGTAAATAAGCCCGAAAGAGTTTGGGATCGGCTTAACTCATAATAAAGATTAATCATTATGCATGAATAACATGATATTTAGGATATCCTAAAAAGCACTTAAGATTACCTAGTCATCGGTGATTTGTCGGCCAGAGTCTATCGTGGATATATCGTATATCTCATAATTTAACGAATCCTATGCGTCCGAAAATATCACTGATTTTGTATCTAACAATTTAACTGATCCCACGAGAAGCGATAGCAATGCTGTTACTTCTAGGTAGGCGCTACAATCCAGATCAAAAAGTCTGTCAAGAAATTAATGTCTGAAGCTCAGTCATTTTTAATCTTTCCTTCCCCGCCTTTCCTACCTAGGTTCTTTCATATAAATGTTGGCAACAAAAGGAGTTGTACGTATCATCTCGATACAAATCCCGTGCTCTCGGCAGTAAGCGCCATAAAGTTAAGGGAGAATTAATTACCCGCGTCAGGTCAGTCGCAAACCCCGCGCAGTGACGTCACCTTTTATAATATTGCACTCACATCCGAGATGTGTATATAGTGTATTGTTACTGGAATGGAAGTTCCTTATTGTTTCAACTAATTGTGTTGAAATACATACTGTATACATACAACATTACGACTTTTTCCAGAAGGGGTAGGCAGAGGTGTAACCAGGACACCCACGTTTCGCCTTGTATTTTTCATCCCTTATATGATAGGGCGAGACTATCGCCGTATCAGGCACAAATTCCTGACTCCGAGCTGATAAATAATAGAAAAATCCAATATAACTGCCCGACCCGGGATTTGACCCCGAGACCTCAGCTTGCAATCATACTGTAGTGCAACGACGCCACCGACGCAATCAAACATCATATTATATTAATATATCGTCTGTATTGGTTTTTGTGAGCGTTTCCCTAACACCCAGTATAGTTACATATTTCTGAATCATACATCCATCCATCCATCAGCCAAAGGAAGTCCACTGCTGAACATAGGCCTCTCGCAATAATTTCCACAGTGTCCTGTTGGAGGCAGCCTGCATCCAGCGACGTCCCGCGACCTTTACTAAAGATAAATTATTAGAATTTATTTCTGATTAAAGCTCCAGTTTTCCGTGCTGTGTTAATTAACCGGAATTCTGAGCTATTCCGCAGCAGCTCAATAATTTATAGGCATTGTTTGATGAAACGTGCCGGGTTTGTTTGATCTACGTAATGGTTCACTAGTCCATTGGTTACTGTACACAGGGGAATAGGCTGCCCCCCCACACCCCACACCGCTTTTGGTAGCTGGAACGTATTCAAATCATACGCATTCACGTCTTAACTACTCAAACAATCGTCATAAAATTGATTTTTTTTACATTTACATACATACATACATAAACACACGCCTTTTTCCCAGAAGGGGTAGGCAGAGGTGCTATCAAAACACCCACGTTTCGCCTTGTATATTCCGTCCCACGATGTGATAGGGGGCGAGCCTATCGCCATACCGGGCACAAATTCCTGACTCCGGTCTGATAATGAATAGAAAATTCCAATATCACTTTGCCCGACCCGGGATTCGAACCCGAGACCTCAGCTTTGCAATCATACCGTAGTACCACTACGCCACCGAGGCAGTCGGTTAAATTTTTAAATTTATGCTATAAAATATGCGAAAGAACGTAGAATACACCCAATAGTTACTTACATTGTTCTGATTCTCATGCTAAGATACAAGTCTTATGTCGTGGGTATCAGAAAGAGAGACTTTTCGGTCTTACAAACACCCAGTCCCGAAACAAATACTTGTGGATCATACAAACATTATGCCACGGTTAGGAAATCGAACCCGCGTCTAATCAACTGTGCCACGGAGGCTGTCATAGACTGCTGTTTCCTATCTTTACCTACCTATCGGTCTTTAGCCATCTGATATTTTAATAACTTTATTAAACCATTATGATACTTCAGTCACCAAATATAACTTCACAAAATTGAAATACAATTCGCGTGTCACACCCAAAGAGCAATAATTAGTTAACATTAAAATAATCAGCAAATGCGGGCCTAATTAATTACACGGGTATCAATGGAATCTGTCATAAGTGCAAATGTGATGGTCTATTTAATTAGGCTCCGTTATTATTGAAAATTTGTGGCAAATGGAGTCAGGATTTCTATGTCATCAACATGTGAATTTGACATCGCATTGGTTGAACCGCATGTAATTAACAGGGAGATCTGTAGGGTAATTCACGTAATGTTTTGACGCGCCGATCAAGTTGCGGTGCAGTTGCAATGAAGTTTACGTCTTCATGCAAAATGGTATTCTTGTAATTGTTTAGCTGCGCGTGAACTGCACCTAAGCTATGCGTAAACTGCGCGGGTGCTGCGCGTCAACTGTACGTCAGTCGTATGCAAGAAGCTTACACGTGAATACAGATCAAGTTGCGATCTAAATCACGCAGCAGTAGCGTATCTGACAGCAGTTGTCAAAATTACGAGAATACGAAAAAGTCGGTTTGATCGAAACTTAACTGCAACTGCACTGCAACTGAACTTATTTAATCACGTGAATTACCCTACTGAGTTCTATATTCAGCTCGGAGAAAGAAAGATCATCGAATGTCATATATTGTGTAACGGGTGATTTTATGAGAGATGAGTAGTTTGTTTTAGTTCTCGAATGGAGGCCACGAAGCGGAAACCGCAGCGTTGGACGTTTACCCACTAGATGGTCTGACGACCTGGTAAAGGTCGCGGGACGTCGCTGGATGCAGGCTGGCTCCAACAGGTCACTGTGGAAATCATTGGGAGAGGCCTATGTTCGGCAGTGGACTTCCTTTGGCTGATGGATTGGATTGGATTGAGTAAAGCAACCTATTCTAGCATGACGATGTTGCTGACAGTTATATTAAGAAGAATAGAACAAGGATTTAAATACAGAACGGAGTTGTCAACGGCTGATGTGAAGGATGGTCGAGTCGGAAGATTATCGCGCTATGGTTGATCAAGTTGTAACGTTTTACATTTTTTATATGTGCGTGATGTTGGAAAGTACAGAGAAATTATGATTACACAATCGTCGTATTATTTGGAGTATTAAAAATTGATTCCATTGATAACTTCTTCCCAGTCGTGTTCTTCACCACCGAGATCACGTCCCTGATAGGGCTTTATGGCTCTGCCTGTCAATTCTATTCAATTAGCTCGGTTATAAATTTCTCTTAAGGCAGTTGTTACAGAGATCCCAGTGAGTGATGTCTCTTGATCCAACCAGCGGCTAAGTGCCCGGCTGCGAGGACTTTCCCCTGCCACTTTACCAAACATAATCAGCTTGTCAATTAAATGCTTAACGACGGGCAATATGACCAAAATAACATAGAACTCTCTAGTAACAGATCGTATTTGTCCTCATTGTGGTCTATGGTAGTCGGAGCATTCTTCACCAACACCACATCTCGAAGCCATCTATCTTCTTGCGCTCCGTTGCCCGAATCGTCCAAGAATCTGAGCCGTAGAGAAATATCGAGAAGACCAATGATCTGTTCATTGGTCTTCTCGATATTTAATCTCGTTTTGGTTATGTTAGAGATATTTCTGCGCTGCTAGATACGTGTTAGCTCACTGGAGCTTTGACCATTTGAGTCCTTTTAATCTCACTTTCACTTCATCTCCATCGATGAAATTAAATTGGATATACTGTATTTCTTACTTAATTAAGATACGTTTAAGCCTGATTTCTAATACCGAGCGTTACCAAACTTTTAATTATCAACTATTATTCCTTGGGAAAAATGAGATTTCCGGTGTGTTTTTCACGCGAAAAAATCGGGAATGTTAAATCGACCGTTGAATTTTCGCCCGGGCAGCGCACCTTTTATTTTCGCTACGGAAAACAACTTATTCATTCAGCCGGTGTGCCAGAAAGAGTTTCATAAATCGTATTAACACAAAATTATTCAATAATTTGAAATTTCACGAAGAATTGGTGAGCACGAAGTACGATCTATTTTTTGGCTTCCTATATTTTAACTAGAATTTGCTCGCGGTTTTGTCCAAGTTCTTATTCAATCCATCAGCCAAAGGAAGTCCACTGCTGAACATAGGCCTCTCGTAATAATTTCCACAGTGACCTGTTGGAGGCAGCCTGCATCCAGCGACGTCCCGCGACCTTTACCAGGTCGTTTGACCACCTTGTGGGTGGACGTCTCACGCTGCGCTTTTCGCTTCTTGAGTTAGCTCGACAACTCGAGACCTCAGCTTTGTTACATTACAAAAAAATCAATAACAAAATTCTTATAGATTTTAGTTCTTTTTGTAGGATAAACATGAAAGGAACTTAATCCAAAGCAAATATATACAATTAAGAGAATAAGTTTCTTTGAACTGACATCGTAATCTCTTTGACAAGCCGTCTATGAGCTAATGGAGCATTTACCAAGCAAAAACTATTAATTCAGATTATTATGAATGTCCGCGTACACTGATTAAATATGTTTTAGTTTCTTGTGCTGGTCTACATCTATTCATTGAAGTACTCTGATGTTAATTCGCTGTACTATATTTATCAAAGAAGCTTGAAAAGGAATACAAAATACAGGGAGAAACTAAAGCTACAGTGATAAATATTTTGCTTCTTTTATTTACTGTATACGTATATTGTATCAGCCCGTATACGTCCTACTGCAGGGCACGAGCCTCCTCTACAATTGAGAGTACGATTGAGAGTGGTTAGGCCATATAATTCACCACGCTGGCCTAGTGCGGGTTGGCGAACTTTTACATACCTTACAAATTTATACAAATCGCTATGGTATGCAGGTTTTCCTTCACCGTAATAGTGCGTAGTGATAGGCTATCAATACACACATGACTCCGAAAAGTCCGAGGTGTGTCCTGGGATTTGAACCCGCGACTTTTTTTTTATCTTTTTTTATTCTGGCACGGCATTATGACTGCACTGCACCTGATGTTAAGCGCAAATGCCGTCCAGACAGAGTATCGAATGGCATCAGACGGCGGTCCCATGCCATTCGACACAATTATGCCGGCCTGCTGAGATGCTTCTTCACACTACGGCGGAAGGACCCAGGATTATAGGAAGGAGGGAACACGTGTGACGGCAAACAATTCCACAGCTTCACAGTGCGGCACAAAAAAGAATTTGCGAACTTTTTTGTTCGCGCCGAGATGGTTTGAACCGTCAAGCTGTGGCTTCGCAAGCCAGCACGCGTGGTTCTGTTAAGGAAAGGAGAGGAGGGGATCAAACTAAACAATTCCTCAGAGCATTCACCATAATACAGACGGTAGAACACGCTTAGAGAGGCAACATCCCTCCGCAACTGTAGCGACTCTAAGTTGCTCGCAACGTCTGCATCATTTACAATGCGGATGGCCCGCCGCTGCAATCCATCCAAGGCATCTTGAACCCACCGTGAACATGTTGGCAGCAGCCGCGTCTGGTCCGTTACCAACAAGCGACCACGTACTTATTTTATTTATATTTATCTAATTGTATTTAAGCTAAATAAATACACCCAACAGTCACATACATAGTCCTGGCCCCACACTAAAATCGAGTCTTGTGTCGTGGGTATCAGAAACTACGAAAGACTCTTTGGTCTCACAAACACCCAGATCCGAAACAAATACCTTGTAGGTTTTTGTTATATAAGCTATAAAAATAGTGTCAATATTTTAGTTGAGTTTATCATCGATGGGCATAACAGTTCTAGGTTCGATCCCCTTACCGACAAATATTTGGACAGCTTGTCGAAAACGAAGCAGAAAGCGCAGCGTGAGACATCCAGCCACTAGGTGGTCAGACGACCTGGTAAAGGTCGCGGGACATCGCTGGAGACAGGCTGCCTCCAACAGGTCACCGTGGAAATCGTTAGGAGAGGACTATGTTCAGCAGTGGACTTCCTTTGGCTGATGGATGGATGGATGATGTCGAATTTTGCTTCGTAAAATGTATTACCTTTAGCATTCATCTTAATAGACTCCAGTATAAAAAATCTACTTCAAAAATTTGTGCCAAAATACATTCACAATAAATAAAGACATTCCTGTCCAGCTTTATCTACGCCTTCAGGCATTAAAAAAGCAAAAATATTACAGAAAGGCAAGTTAATCTGTCAGGAAGCGAACCCAGTACAAAGCTAATCCGGATTAACCTGCTTAAATTTTCACACCCGACCCTCGTGCCCGCGTAAATTTAATTTTCACTAACAATGGATTTGGCCTCATGAAATATTCGCGCCTACTAAAAGTACACGTCATATCGTATTTCGAGTTTGTATTTTAAGAATACTTCAGACGTGAAAATATAAGGTAAATGGGTTGACTCAACTTTTGTTTCTATTAATAAAGATTAGAAAGGTAAAGGTCGCGAGACGTCGCTGGATGCAGGCTGCCTCCAACAGGTCACTGTGGAAATCATTGGGAGAGGCCTATGTTCAGCAGTGGATTTCCTTTGGCTGATGGATTTGATAATAAAGTAGGTTATCTTCATCTAAAACATACATACATAGATAAACTCACGCCTTTTTCCCAGAAGGGGTGGGCAGAGGTGCAACAAGGTCACCCACGTTTCGCCTTGTGTGTTCCGTCCCATGATGTGATAGTGGGCGAGCCTATCGCCATATTAGGCACACATTCCTGACTCAGGTGTGATAATGAACAGACAAATCCAATATCATTTTGCCCGACCCGAGATTCGCACCCGAGACATCAGCTTTGTAATCATACCGTAGTACAACTACGCCACCGAGGCAGTTAAAAATACTTCGTAAATGAAAATAAAAGCCAAGTAAGTTGACTCAATTTTTGTTACTTTTATTAAAAGTTAGGTTATCTTCATCTTAAAGTGAATTAATAGATTGATAAGTAAATAAAATAAATCAGTAAAGAACTAATTAGTTAATCTAGAGACATCCAATGAATTATAATTATTTAATACTCATGTCATAAGTGCGTGGTGGCCTGTTGGTAACGGACCAGACGCGGTTACCTACATGTACACGGTGGTCGTGGGTTCAAATCCCAGGGCACACCTCTGACTTTTCGGAGTCATGTGTGTATTGATAGTCAATCACCACGCACTATAACGGTGAAGGAAAACATCGTGAGGAAACCTGCATACCATAGCGATTTGTATAAATTTCTATGGTATGTAAAAGTTCGCCAATCCGCACTGGGCCAGCGTGGTGGACTATATAGCCTAACCACTCTCAATCCTACTCTCGATTATAGAGGAGGCTCGTGCCCTGCAGTGGGTCGTGTATGGGCTGATACAGTACAGTAGATCCCTATGTTCCGCAGTGGACTTCCTTTGGCTGATGGATTGGATAGCTGTAATTAATTGCTTGTAACAAATAAATGTTTCTTTCTCTCACTAATGCACAACTTATTGATAAAGAGAAAGGGTTGAAATGGGTAAACATGACAAGCTTCAACTTCACTGTCAGATGAGTGACAGCTTCCGAACCCAAGTTCCGGAGTTAATATCAAGGTATTGTTTGTTCATGTAGTTTTATTGTTTTTGTAATCGTAAGATCATGCCACCCACGGGAATGTGTATGAATTGTAATTTTAATTTCTGTTAAAGTTTTCATAGATACGTTTTTTTACATCTAAAATCGGGAAGATGTTACTAAAAATAGGTATTGGTTTTAAATAGCTTTACAGATTTTTTTTGTAATTTTTAGCATCATCCGTCTTGTGGCAAGATATGTGATTTGTACCGTAATGTCTTTAGTTCGAATTTCAATGCATTGCGTGTAAATTTAGTTAGAATTCATGACAATATTCGGAAATATTTGTGAAGAGAATGAAATACAGGACTCATTTCAAATCCCTATCTAACATAGAAGATAAAAAAAAACTGACTGTTTATAAGTGACTGCCTTGCTTGCGCATTTGTACGCTGGGGTTCGGGTTCGAATCCTGCGTCGGGCAGTCCTATTGGATTTTTCTATTCAGTATCAGCTCGAAGTCAAGATATTGTGCCTGATATGGCGATAGACTAATCCGCTATCATATCGTGGGTCGTAATACACAGTTACGTGGGTGTGGTAGCACCTGCCTACCTCTTCTGGGATAAAGGCGTGAGTGTAAATCTTTATTTGTACCAATATTTACATTTACAGGTATAGGTAAACGATAATAGTTGCTGTAGTTGGAACTGTGCTGCAGCTATTGACGCCCTGCCTTCGAAGATTTAGGTTACACCAAACTTGTACATAAACACACGCCTTTTTCCCAGAAGGGGTAGGCAGAGGTGCTACCAGAACACCCACGTTTCGCCTTGTATATTGCGTCCCACGATGTGATAGGGTTCGAGCCTGTCGCCATATCGGGCACAAATTCCTGACTCCGGGCTGATAATGAATAGAAAAATCCAATATCACTTTGAACTCACCAAGCTTGTACTTTAGAATATAAAATTATATAACATATTTTAAACAATTAAATTAAATTAATGGTTTCATAGATTTACTCGAATATTGGATATTGATATAAAAGGATTTTTTACGGATTTTATCGCGACTTTGATTTCATTTTTACATTTTTAACTTCCCGACGTTTCGATCACTTTACAGTTTTCGTGGTTACGGGGCGGTCTTAGTCCGTTTAGTGACTGTTACAATTTAACTACCCTAAATTTCGGGTTGCATAAACCAATTCACTTTTTAAATTTAATAATTGTATATTAAGGGTAGTTAAATGTATCGAAACGTCGGGAAGTAAAAAATGATAACAATAAAATTAAATTCGCGAAGAAATAAGTAAAGTTTAAGTACGGCCTACTTATGAACTACGTGTGTACCTGTGTGTGTGTGCGCGTGCATGTATGTGACCAATATGTATGTCTAGGTATGTATGTCATCCCATCCATTTAAGTACAAAAAAGTAACAAATATATCCGAACTCCCCTCTCATCCCACGGGAACACTATATTTTTCGGGATAAAAAGTAGCCAAAGTGTTAATCCAGGGTGTCAGCTACATCCACACCAAATTTCATCGAAATCCATTAAGCCGTTTTTGTGTTCATCGCGCACATCCGCACAGACAAGGAGACAAACAGACAAAAATTCTAAAAAAATCATTGTTTCGAGTTCTATTACGTTAATATAATCCCCCCGTATTTCTTATTTATCTTTCATGTACAGACATCGAATGGTTACAAATTTATTATATATATAAAAAAAGATTTCCACAATGACCTGTAGGACTGTTGGACTTTTACTAGGTCGTCTGACCACTTAGTGGGTGGACGTCCCACGCTGCGCTTTCCGCTTCCTGGCCTCCACACGAGACCTTTTGAAATTCAGCAGTGGACTTCCTTTGTGTGATAGATTGGATTGGATTGGATAGAAAAAGATATAGAAGAAGAAGACGTATTTAAGTGTTATCATAAATACATACATAAACACACGCCTTTTTCCCAGAAGGGATAGGCAGAGGTGCTACCGGAACACCCACGTTTCGCCTTGTATATTCCGTCCCACGGTGTGATAGGGGGCGAGCATATCGCCATATCGGGCACAAATTCCTGACTCCGGGCTGATAATGAATAGAAAAATCCAATATCACTTTGTCCGACCCGGGATTCGAACCCGAGACCTCAGCTTTGCAATCGTACCGTAGTACCACTACGCCACCGAGGCAGTCCAAGTCCAAGTATTATCAGTTACTTAATATTAAACCCAGCATTTACTTTACCCATATTTTACCGTAGCTATTTGAACCGATCAGCTGTTGTTCAACTACTGTTGTAAATGCAGATAGCTGCGCAACGAAAGGCTCCCGAGGGAGAAATGTTATCGGCCGCAGATAACGCCGCATTACCCTTATGTAAATCATCGGATATTTCCGAACCTACGGGGATTGTTATGAAAATATTGGTAATATTAGCCTATATACTTCCGTTATATCACCCGCACTAGGCCAGTGGTGGACTAAATGGCCTAACTTCGATCTCGACCGTAACCTTGATTGCAGAGGAGGTTGCCCTGCAGTGGGATGTATATAAATGATAAATGAATACATCCCACCAGTCTGATACATAGCTCTGACACCACATTAAGATTGAAAGTCTTGCGTCATAACATCAGGAACTACGAGAGACTTGGAGAGCAGTGGTATATGGACTGATACAATACTTCCATTGTTAGAAATATGCCTCTCCTATTATAGAGAGGGGTATAGGCCATAGGCCACGAAATAACCAAAAACCCACGATACGGTAAGAGGACTTCAATAAATATTTTATTTTTGAAATTATAAAATTAATCTACGTAAATAATGATGTGGGCAGTTTGGGTCTCCTTTACTATTGATAGAGAAATAGTTCTCAATGAGGAGACTCTGAGGTTTGAAAAAAATCATATTTTTATGTGACTAGCAACTGTTGGTTACTCTATGATCCGATACGAAACTGGAAACTTGGGACGTCGCACGTAAAACTGTTCGAATATGTCTAGATACTCTACAAAATGTTAGAATCCTCTATCGTACGTCTAAACTATAGACTGAAGTATCATAGAGAATACTGTGATTTTAGAAGTGGAAAATTAAAAACGTACTGCAGCCGTTGAAAGTCCGAACTTTCGAGTTTCGTTTCCGATCATAGAGTACCCCTCTGTTCTTTAACCTTATTTCATACTCATCGTTGAAAAATTACAACCCTGGACCTAGACTATTCAAGATATTTGCAATATCTGTACTATAGTTTAACAGATAATCTCGTTTCTAACATTATAATCTTTTAAATCATTACCCATTTTCCAAGTAAATCCATTTATATTCGCATCCAAGCGACTGCACCAATTTCAATCGACTCAACTATAATTTCAACTCTACAGAGTAAACGTATTGAAATGCAAACTCATTCATCTTTAATTTTCCAATAGGCTGAAAATTTCATTATTAAACTAGACCACGCCCTTACTTCGCTCGGGGGAATTTTTTTCTGCCATTAATCCTTCGTCTCTTGATCGCCCGTCTCCTCGTAGACTATTATCCCGGTCATTTTTGATGTTTTTTATACTGGCAAAGAGACTTTTAGGCAAATCTCTTGCCCCAAGTGGCCCCTTAAACTATTATAGCAGTCATTTTCACCCTTTTTAGTCGACTTTAAAAAAGGAGACTATCAATTTGATGTGTTTGTTTGTAATTTCGTCAGAATTACGTGGTTTTCGGATATGTTGGCCTATACCAGCTATATGTCCTAACCCCCCCCCCCCCATCGTACTCTCGATTGTAGAGGAGCCTCGTGCCCTGCAGTGGGACGTATAAGGGCTTATACAGATAAAGACATACCAAGTTGAGTTATAAGCGCACAAACAGACAGTCAAGTTGTTTAATAATATTTCTCAAATTAGTAATAATTCTAAAATCTAACGCTTGTAAAACCGATAGTAAAACTAATTACTTAGTTCTGAGAATCTTAGTATTATATTTGTACATGTTCATTGGTTTATAATTAATTCAAATGTACATTTCTCAGTAAAGTTAAAGTTTTGGATTAATTAGCTATTTGTTGGAGGTTAATAAACCTTTTTATATCACGCAAGGGGATAAAATAACTGCGTGGAATGATTAGAGTAATTGTCTGTAATCTATGGTCTATTTGGATGATAGGTATAATTCATCCAATTCTATTGGCGTGTGGCGAAATTTGGAACTAATTTAAAATATTGAAATGAAACGAATTCTTACGGATTTTATCGCGAATTTGATTTAATTGTACATTTTTATATGTTATGTTATAATTTAACTACAGTTAAATTACAATATACAATTTAACAGTCACTAAGTGGATGACTAATACCTCTGTCCGCCCCGTGACCACGAAAACTGTAAAGTGATCGAAACGTCGGGAAATTAAAAATGTAAAAATTAAATCAAATTCGCGATAAAATCCGTAAGAATTCGTTTTATTTCAATGTGTAACGTTCGCGTAAACCCAAGACACTTATACTTAAATATAATTTAAAAATTATCTATTTTTTAATATATTTATTTTTTATTTTTTTCATTCTGGCACGCCATGATGACTGCACTGCACCTGATGGTAAGCGCAAATGCCGTCCAGACAGAGTATCGAATGGCATCAGACGGCGGTCCCATGCCATTCGACACAATTATGCCGGCCTGCTGAGATGCTTCTTCACACTACGGCGGAAGGACCCAGGATTATAGGAAGGAGGGAACACGTGTGACGGCGAACAATATATAATCAACAAGCATCTAAACTTGTTGTCTAATAGTATTAACATGTTCAATATAATGGAATGTGAAGAAAGAAAAACTGTTCCTAATTTTTTACGACTTGATACGAATTTTCGCACGCTTTGAATAATGTTACAGGATCAGTAGGGACAGAACGGGATATAACGGGACAGGACGGGAAAAGCAGAATCATGGACGGCAGTCACATTATACATTATTAATAAACTCGGATGAGCGAGGGATTAACTTTAGTCCAAGGCTTCAGAATTTACACAATTATTTTGAATAACGGGGTATTTTCGACCTTATTAATAAAAACTGAATTGCATAAAAGGCTAGGCAACCATAGTTTTGCAGTTACATTATTCAATATACTCGTAATAGTCAAATTAATAGTCAATATAATCGTGTTAATTCTGAAGCCTTGGACTAAAGTTAATACTTGGCGCATCCGAGTTTACTCGTATTAGTAATGCCCAATATATATTTTTTTATCAGCTATATACGTCCCACAGCTGGGCACGGGCCTACTCTACAATCGAGAGGATCGATTGAGAGTGGTTAGGCCATATAGTCCATCACGCTGGCCTAGTGCGGGTTGGCGGACTTACATACCGTAGTAATTCTTTAAAATCGCTACGGTATGCAGGTTTCCTCACGATGTTTTCCTTCACCGTTAAAGTGCGTGGTGATTGACTATCAATACACACATAGCTCCGAAAAGTCAGAGGTGTGCCCTGGGATTTGAACCCGCGACCACCGTGAACATATAGGCAGCCGAGTCTGGTCCGTTACCAACAGGCCACCACGCACTTTATTTCTAAACTCGAGGTTAAATAAAAAAACAATACGGAAATAATATTGTTGTGTAGAATAGAGTCAAAAACTATTTGTACACGAGCGAAGCCGGGCCCGACCGCTAGTAGCAAATAACCTCTTAAAACTTCTGATATCTGGGATATAAGTAACATATCTAATTCCTATATTCTATATGTATTAACTTTACGACTATTTCTTCATTAACATAGTAAATTTATTTGTTCATCAACATACTACAATTACCCCGACAATTTAATCAAGATAACGATGCCAAATATTGTACACTGACGAAGTACCAATAAAACCCTACATTCGTCTTGTATCATGAGAAATTTATCTGGATTTGCCGAATACTTCCTTCATTTCTGTGGTGCAAGCGAAAACTGCGGAGTTCTGCGGGCAAAGTTGCTTGAAGCAATTTGCCTTGGTCGCATCAGTTTGAGGGGTTGTGGTAGCTTTACTTGCGTTCTGGTTTGAGTGTGTGTTTGGTTATTCGTTCGGTTATTTATCTGTAGTATTTTGGTTTAGTGTCATATTGTTTGGTTGTAGAACCTCCTTGTTCAATCTTCTCCAGTTTGACCGTTTTGCGTGTTGTAGGTTATAAGATCTCTTATAATAAATAAATACACCTAACAGAAAAATACATAATCGCGACCCCATACTAACACGGAGTCTTGTGTCGTGTATCATGAACCACGAGAGACTTTTAGGTCTCAGTAACTACCAAACCCGAAACTAATACTTATGGTTCTCATAGATGTGTTGCCGGCCCAATTGGGAGGGGAGCGGGAAGGAAAACGGATGGGAAGAAGAAAGGGGTATTGGGCATCCGGCAATCTCAATCACCGAATGAAACGCGGCAGCTGAGCTGTCGCTTTATGTCGATTTTCTGTGAGACAGTGGTACCGCACCTGATGAGCCTGCCCATTCATGCTGAGTCATGACTGACAACAGCGTGGTCTATCACTTCCAATTTGTCATTTCAGTGTAACGTAAAACATTCATATTTCTCATTAACCTCACCTATATATACTACTTCAAAATTATACATGATGATATCGAAATAAAGTATTTCATTTTAACCAGATGTTCCCAACCACCCCAGGTAACACTGTACCAAGTTTGAAAATAATCGGCCAAATAGTTTCGTCAAAAATCTTTTTCTTAACCCGTATAGGTACAAGTCTTTTTACGGCTCAAGTGAGTTCACGAACCTAACTGAAGTTCAGCTAAGGGGTAAAAATACTCGTATCTACATGGGGTAGCCAAAAATCTTAAAAGCTATAATTTAGATTTTTGACAAAAAAAAAAACATCTTTTGTACAATGTCTCCTGGGGTGTTTGGGAATATGTGGTTTAAATTAAATACCATATGGAAATACCACCCTGTAGAGTCAGGCCTAATTCATCTGCCGTTTTACAGTGACCCAAACTTTTGATAATATGAAGCATTGCCAGTAATTCGTCTCCTACCTCCTTCAATCCATATTTATGAGGAGAGGTCCCATAATTATTTCAACTCCTCAATGATTCTTATATTAACTTAGACCACAGGCCAATTGGCAATACCCTGGCAAAGTACCAGATCCGCATGTGTTGATACTGAAGGAAATATTACGTTACGTATATGCCGGCCATAAACAATTCTTTGGGTAGCGCTGTTGAAGGAAATCGTGCAAAAAATAATTAATAAACTACATAGAATTACTTGTCGCTGTCTCTTTCTCACGCATGTGTTTAATTATGTGTTGGACGAGATGGAATGATGTAAATATGTTTGGTGTAGAACTGTGATTCGTCTGATATTCAAACGGTTGGATATATGATAATATAAGGTTTATGTGAGTCGTAAAATACGTATATATAAATTATATGATAAAGTTCACGTGGAGACGTTTGGAAAATAAAAAAATATGTCTTTGATATTTATTTGATAAATGTATCACCAAACTAAGAGATGTAAACGGCTTCATTCATAGACAGTTTTAAAACCTATTTCAGTTATCGAATGTTTTGTCCCTTTCGACTGACTGCCTCGGTGGCGTAGTGGTACTACGGTATGACTGCAAAGCTTGAGGTTTCGGGTTCGAATCCCGGGTCGGGCAAAGTGATATTGGACTTTTCTATTCATTATCAGCCCGGAGTCAGGATTTTGTGCCCGATATGGCGATAGGCTCGCCCCCTATCACATCGTGGGACGGAATATACAAGGCGAAACGTGGGTGTTCTAGTAGCACCTCTGCCTACCCCTTCTGGGAAAAAGGCGTGTGTTTATGTATGTATGTATTGTCCCTTTCGAACGACTTTTGAATTCAGTTTGAGCGAAGAAGACAAACATACATAGTATGCATGGATGCAGGCTGCCTCCAACAGGTCACGGTGGAAATCATTAGGAGAGGCCTATGTTCAGCAGTGGACTTCCTTTGGCTGATGGATGATGATGATGATGATGATGATAATGAAGAAGACAAAACATTAAATAGCTAAAATAGGTTTTAAAACTGTCTATGAATATGACCGGGAGACTCGAAAGCATATTTAAAGCAAACAGTACATAAATTTTTATAATGGCACAACAAAAAGACTTCAATGCACTTAATTATATTTTGTACAGAATAATCCAAATAAAGTTCCCCCCGACACAAATTAACCGCCCTAATCGAATCTAGATAATATACACTGTCTGAAGCTTAAATACTGGTGGTAGATTTTTAGTTGATTAGGTACTCTCATATGTGAGAAGCCGTCTGGGTGATACCACCGCAATATTTATTTCTCCCGCAAAACAGCAGTGTAAATGGACTGTTATAATCCGGTTTGAAAGAAATTGTAGCTAGATTACTACTGGACATAATGAGACTTAACATCTTATGTCTCAGGGTGGCGAGCGCAGTGGAATGTCAAGCATTATAAGTCATGATGTTTGGTTTTGCTACTGTCCATAGCGGTTGTATCGCTTACCATCAGCTGAATTATATAATTCAGCCGAGATATTATATAATTTAGACGAGTATACACTCGTCTTGCAATTCATTGCAATAAAAAAAAAACGACTCTGACCATCTGACTGATTTTTTACCGTCATTTGCGCCTTACGATTGTCACTATGCGAACGTGTACGAAATACGAATACACTACCACCAATCGAATCCAATCCATCAGTCAAAGGAAGTCCACTGCTGAACATAAGCCTCTCCTAATGATTTCCACAGTGACCTGTTGGAGACAGCCTGCATCCAGCGACGTCCCGCGACCTTTACCAGGTCGTCTGACCACCTAGTGGGTGGACGTCCCACGTTGCGCTTTCCGCTTCGTAGCCTCCATTAACCACCAACCACTGACATTAATTTACAAATTTGTACCACACTGCCATATCAACAGATCGTCAGCATTATCGTGCATGTATAAAAACATCCCAAAGTGGCCTAATATCACTCCTACTTTCATTCATCTTCCCACTCCAAATGGCCATACAAATAATAGACACTGCCCTTAATACAACACTCCGTAATGTTACGTCCCTATTCCACTAGAACGGCCGCATTTATCTTAATACCCTCGCCTAGATCTTTGATGACCTAAAAGCATATTCAGGCTCAAGTTAAAATGGACTTAGTCAGTGACCGCGTTGGGAGTTTTTTTTTCCTCTAAGGATGCCAGATTATCTTGAATTTATGTAACGTTTTTGCGACATGTTTTGATTATGCTATAATTTTTTTAAGGGAAATAATATTTTAGAAGGTTTTTTTTGGAAATTGACTGCCTCGGTGGCTTGGTTGTACTGCGGTATGATTACAAAGCTGAGATCTCGGATTGGGCAAAGTGATATTGAATTTTTCTATTCATTCAGCCCGGACTCAGGAATTTGTGCCTGATATGGCGATAGGCTCGTCCCCTATCACATCACGGAACACATAACGCGTAACGTGGGTGTCCTGGTTGCACCTCTGCCTGCCCCTTCTGGGAATAAGGCGTGATGTTTATGTATGTATTTTTAGAAATTACGTTGTTACACATTTGATTAGTAACAAGTAAATTATGTTAATAATGATGAGACAAAACATCGCGAGGATACCTGCATGCCATTTATACAAGGAGTTCTATGGTAAGTGTAGTCCGCCAAAATAAATATTGATTTTAATAAATCAATTCAGTTTTTTTTGTCATAATAATATTTTTTTTTATCAGCCTATATACGTCCCACTGCTGGGCACGGGCCTACTCTACAATCGAGAGAATCGATCGAGAGTGGTTAGGCCATATAGTCCACCACGCTGGCCTAGTGCGGGTTGGTACTAATTATTCATAATATACTCAATGTGAAGCTTAGACTATAGAAGTCTCATATGAAGGTTGTCAGGAAGAAATCGCTCCTTGCGATACGGTCACCCATTGTGCCATTGTAATTTTTATTTGATATGCGGTGGAAAGACGAGTTGGATGCGTTCGAGCCAAAATGGCAAGACCTTGCTGTATTGTATTGTATTGTATCAGCCCATATACGACCCACTACAGGGCACGGGCCTCCTCTACAATCGAGAGTACGATTGAGAGTGGTTAGGCCATGTAGTCCACCACGCTGGTCTAGTGCAGGTTGGCGGACTTTCACATACCATAGAAGTTTATACAAATCGCTATGGTAGGCAGGTTTCCTCACGATGTTTTCCTTCACCGTTATAGTGCGTGGTGATTGACTATCAATACACACATGACTCCGAAAAGTCAGAGGTGTGCCCTGGGATTTGAACCCGCGACCACCGTAGACATGTAGGCAGCCGCGTCTGGTCCGTTACCAACAGGCCACCACGCACTAAAAAAAATGTCATTCCTATCTAATTTGATACGTACAATAAAGAATACAAATAATGTCTATATTAGGGGTATAAATTATTCGAAATGTAACTGAGAACGAAAACTCGAAGCTATTGGAATATTTTCTTACAGGCAACCCTAATGTAGCAAATTCAATTATACAGGCCTAGACGCACATTCCTCACTGTAAAACCTAGGGCTTATTTTCTCAAACACTAGAGCATCGCAGAGGAAATGAATAATTGTTTTGTGAATTTCATAGAATTTCATGAATTCTTGCGGTCAATCTAGAAAAAAATACTTTAAAAATTTGAGACCTAAAAGCTGGTGGTAGTTGGAGTGGATTTGTGAAAGTTGCTTTATTTGACACTGATATTCAGAATGGTTTCTAAGATTTACGCGAATGTTACACATTGAAATAGAATACATTTTTACAATTTTATCGCAAATTTTGTTTAATTATTGCTTACCGACTTTTCTATCACTTTGCAAGTCGGATAGTTAAATTATGTATAAATTAAACAAAATTCGAGAAAAAAACCGTAAAAAATAGTTTTATTTTACTGATATATAGTCTTATCAGTAACCATAAATCCTTTTTTCGTTGTCGGAACCGCACGGTCTCGTTTCACGACGCGACGTCTCAATTCAACCTTCTTATTCAACAGTACCACGAAGGATATGTAGCAAAAAGGTCTTATCCATCCATCCATCCATCCATCAGCCAAAGGAAGTCCACTGCTGAACATAGGCCTCTCCCAATGGTTTCCACAGAGAACTGTTGGAGACAGCCTGCATCCAGCGACGTTCCGCGACCTTTACCAGGTCGTCTGACCACCTAGTGGGTGGACGTCTCACGAAGCGGAAAAGGTCTTAACCGCCGTACAATTCTAAATCACTTACGCCCTTCTACCAACATGTATGCACAACAAGATACCCACGTTTCCGCAATCATAACTCTTTAACAGCGCATATAATCCTATCTCTATTACACAGAGTTTACCCGGGTAATTTAAGTGGACACGAAAGCGCAAACACAGTTACAAATTGCTTACCATTATAATTCGCTGGGTAATATTATAGTGTCTATGTGAATTGTTTGTGCACTGTTTCGCATGTTTCCGTGCTCATATTAATGGCTGTTGACACATTTGAATGTGTAATGCTTGCAGTTTGTTTGGAGAAGTTAATGATGCATCTAGACATTAGGCAACAGGCGTACAGTACGTGAAAATTTGATTTCAAATTCTCATTATTTTTTGCATCAATATGGCTATAAATATTACATGAAAATTAGGATTTCTTGACTGCCTCGGTGGCGTAGTGGTACCACGGTACGGCTACAAAGCTGAGGTCTTAGGTTCGAATCACGGGTCGGGCAAAGTCATATTGGATTTTTCTATTCATTATCAACTTGGAGTCAGGAATTTGTGCCCGATATGGCTATAAGCTCGCCCCCTATCTCATTGTGGAACAATGGAGGGACTACCAAGGAAACCTCTGCCTACCTCTTCAGGGAAAAAGGCGTGAGTTTATGTATATGTATGTAGGATTTCTTTTACTAATAATAATAAATGAATTTTAGCTCAAGTCCGGCTTTGCCTGTGTGCAACGCCTACAATATTATACTCTCAAAAAAATATGGAATGATGAATGACATATATAGGGTACAGAAATTACTAGCGGCCATGCAAATCCAGTCACCATCAATGTATAAATCTTTGCGTCTAGTTGTTAGACTAATCGGTACTGATAATTACTCTCTCTCTCTTCAGCCATAGGAAGTCCACTGCTGAACATAGACCTCTTCCATAGATCGCCTGGAACCTGCTGGAAGCGGCCTGCATGGAGAGATTATTATTAATAATACATAGTTATTAATAATCCAACTAAACTGATACCGTTTGACGTTTCATACTTTTCCACTACCATAACGGCGAAACGGCGAAAACATCGTGAGGAAACCTGCATACCGTACCGATTTTATAGAATTTCTATGGTGTGTAAGTCCGCTAGCCCGCACTAGGCAAGGGTGATGGACTATATAGTCTAACCACTCTCAATCGATTCTCTCGATTGTAAAGTAGGTCCGTGCCCAGCAGTAGGACGTATGTGTTCTGATAATTTAATTTAAAATAATTCCATGGTTTCACGGAAAATGTTAATGAAATTGTGTGAGTTGCGCCTGTACAAAGTAGTTTAAACTTGAAAAACATGAAACGTCTAAGTACTTATTAATTTAGTCAGATTATAACACCTCAATTTTAAAAGCATGTCTAAATAAAATACCCATCAATACAGAACATCCCTTCTTCAACCTGAATCCTTCTATTAATCAGTGCAAGAGGGCAGAGTTGAATTATTAAACAACCAGTCCCCAGCCCAAGTGATTTTAGGGTCACGTCTATATTTTATTAATGGGAAATGTTGGATAGTTAATCTGCGAATAAATAAGGATTCGGTCTGTCTCACTGCATCGGTCAGAGGTGGATTATAAAGGAGACCCTGGGATTTTGAAAAGGGTACTGGAATTATCAATGTCAATTTCAAATGTTTAAATATTATGAACTTAAATTATTTAACCGACATTGCCCAGCGGATTAGCAAGTTGAAGTGGCAATGGGCGGGGCACATAGCACGGAGAACTGATGGCCGATGGGGCCAAAAAGTTCTCGAATGGAGGCCACGAAGCGGAAAGCGCAGCGTGGGATGTCCACCTGGTCAGACGACCTGGTAAAGGACGTGGGACGTCGCTGGATGCAGGCTGCCTTCAACAGGTCACTGTGGAAATCATTAGAAGAGGCCTATGTTCAGCAGTGGACTTCCTTTGGCTGATGGATGGAATTTGTTTAGTGAGTTAGAATATTTTACTTTTTATTATAAGACATTGATCAATTAGAATTAGTGTTTACTGATGCTAAAATAGACGGTGTTGGTATATAATTGACAGCCTCCGTGGCGTAGTTGTGTAGAGACTGTGAAACGAGAGGCCGCGGGTTCGATCCCCGCACCAACACAAATGTTTTTGTAGCCCACAAATATTTGTGTCGGGTCTGGGTGTTTGTGAGACCTAAAAGTCTCTCGTAGCTTCTGATACCCACGACACAAGACTCGATCTTAGTGTGGGGTCAGGACTATGTATGTGACCTTTGGGTGTGTTTATTGTTGTTTATTATACTTTGTAAAGTTCCTTGTAAAGTTACTTGTTTGTAAAGTGTTAAAATATTGAATGATGTAATTCTTAAACACTCAAATTCGACTTTCCACGGCAAAAGTTATTTAATACATGTTTTCCAGGTGTTAAAGTATAAGTAGAAGTCTAGGGACATATTGGCGTTATTACTCCTTGGATAATATTTTCATTAACCCAACGAAACACGTGAGAAAACTATTTGATTTTTGTGATAGTGGTACTATCTCTAGCTCTCCGACCCAAATATTCTGTAGCCTACATTGGCCACTGGTAGCTTTACGTTGTGAAATACTTCTATCATATTAATTACAGCTGCCATTTTGAAATTAAACCTCAAGACATTTAAATACCAAATCCATTAACAGATACAAAATGTTATATGTCTCAAACAATATTGTGAAACATTCCATCTTTCATTAACGCAGTTGATAAATCACCAAAAATATTTGTTGCTGTATCAGGGGATTCGCCCAGTGATCTGTCTTCGCGGCTTAATTGATTCTGATACACTGCAAGACCGATGACTGCAGACATAATGGTCAGATGTTTTTTTCACGTCATTAAATATTACTTCATATTGGTTTAACTGTAGCTTTGGGATGCTGTTAGTTGTCAATCCGATGTTTTTCTCATTAACATACTTATAAGTGATGATACATGCATAACGACTGCATCAGTGGTGTTATTGTACTACGATATGATTTCTAAGCTGAGGTCTCGGGTTCTCTCACTTGAATCTCTTGAATCACTTGAATTGAATCACTCTGTCTATTAAAAAACCGCATCAAAATCGATTGCGTAGTTTTAAAGATCTAAGAATACATAGGGACAGACAGACAGCGGGAAGCGACTTTGGTCTAACTTTGTAGGGGTCATAATTTTGAGGAATATATCTAAAAGTTTAAATTCGTGTTACTAGTTTTATAAGAAACGTGATTTTATTTACGATTTTATATATTTATTGTTATTCTCTTTAGCTTTAAGTTAGCTTGTTAGAATATATAATGCAAGTACTTTGGATTAAGTCTGTAAACTTGCGTTTTCTTAATAAATAAATAAAAGAAGCACATTGACCAGATTGCCAGCAATATACGTTACAAAATCACCTACATAAAACGCCTTTCTAGATCGTAGTTCAAACAGGGGTTATTACAAAACAAAAGCAAATAGAGGAAGGTATTCTTCCCATTGTAGTATTGTTTAGAGCATTGCCGAGCCCCTCAGTATCGAAGCATTGTTGGTTAGTTTATAACTCACCTTGTATTACGCCATACTTTGTATTTCATCTCATTGTTTCAGAATAACTTCCCAGTATTTGATTCCATATATATCTGGTTTTTTTATAGCGTAGGTCCGGAAAACTAGCAAGCAGGTCACCTGGTGGTAGGTGATCACTGCCGCCCATGAACATTCTCACCGCTTGGGTTAGGGATGTGTTGCCGGCTCATCAGATCGGGAAGCAAGTGGGAAGGAAACAGGGCGGGTGAGCATAGGGTATTGGGCATTTGGCAATCTTACTTACCGAACGAAAAGCGACAAGAAAGCTGTCGTTTCACGTCGATTTCCTGTGAGACAGTGGTTATGCCCCTGACGAGCCTGCTCATTCATGCTGAGTCATGACTCACATCAGCGTGACTCTACCACATAACGAAAAATAAAATAATATTTTAAAAAATGAGCTTTGCTGAATACAACATTAAAATTGATTGTAAAATAAAGACGATATAATTATTTTTAGTAATAAAATGAGCGGGTATTAGGAACGCACAGCCGCAATGTAATCCGCTGAAGTATTGTGACGTCACTATTCTTATTGGGCATTTTTCTGTTTACCGACTACCAGGTTTGGAATGCTTTGTGTTAAAAGGTCTAGTATCGAGATATATGCAGTTTGATATAAATAGATACATTGCACTGCGTCATAATACAAGTTCCCTCAGGTATAAATATGTAAATATGCCTTCGGAGTCAGGAATTTTGGCAATATTCCATAATTTCGCAAGATGTCCACTCTTGAAAGAATGACCTAATTTAGTCTTCCGCATGTGTCGTATATGCATACGTCGCATTGGTGGACTAGGGGCTAGTACCACAGTTTTGAAATTGTCTGTTTTGAATTAAGGTCTCTGGCCACTACAATATGAGTACTGTAGTGTACTTTAACAGCCCTTATACGTCCCACTGCAGGGCACGAGCCTCCTCTACAATCGAGAGTATGATTGAGGGATTAAGCCATATAGTCCACCACGCTAGCCTAGTACGGGTTAGCGGACTTTACATACCATAGAAATTCATGCAAATCGCTATGCCAGGTTTCCTCACGATGTTTTCCTTCACCGTTATGGTGATACGTAGCACTAATAAAACCTTTTAACTATTAATAAATGTGTACTATTCTACCTAAGGAGCAGTTGGTGTTAAGTGGGTCACGAAGGGGCATATGAAAATTACCTAGGCATGGCAAAACAATATTTGGGAAATTATACTCTAAGCTACTAAAGGTCAAAATAGGCACAGCTATTCCTGGCTGCCTCGTACTCAAACCTGACGGATGGTAATAAAATAGGTATCACAAATGATGCTCGATAGTCGAAGCCCTATGTGGTGATCGCGGATCAGATCTGAAACAGTTTCGACGGATAAATCTGTGCATATTTGGCTTGCTATTGTCTTGTCAGAACTCATTACAGATCCACCAACTTATCTGTTCAGGTGGCTATAATTGGAACTAAACCAGTGTTGTCAGATATACGGTAATTACTGCAGATGCTCATTATTTTTTTCACCAAAACACTGCCAACGGTAATGTTATATTACCGTGTCGTTTCTACCGTATTTTATAAGATACATAACTGTGTATATAATTCTCTAATTTACTCTAATCTAATTCAAGATTTTTTTAAAGTGGCAATACTCAATTCCTCACTAGCGACGATTCCGAACTTCCGACTGAACAGATAACTTGGTGGCTCTATAGTTGATGTACCTATTGCCAGTTCCTTCCTTTGTTACTTTGATAGATCACCAAGTGTTGGATATTAGAATTTTGTATTGTTTGTTTTCAGTAAATTACAATAATAAAAACCTCGGACAAATCGCAAGTTTAAGTGATAATACGTCAATCAAAACTTAAACAAAGGGTAATCCAATGGTTTATGTAAAAGTAACTCTCTCTCTCTCTCTCTCTCTCTCTCTCTCTTCAGCCACAGGAAGTCCACTGCAGAATATAGGCCTACCCTAAGGATCTCAAAATAACTAACAATACTTAACTTGGACCGCTCAGTACTTATCATCAAGTGATAGTACGGTCGCTTTTCCATGCCAAAATAAAAACAAATACATACATACATATATAAACTCACGCCTGTTTCCCAGAAGCGGTAGACAGGGATGTTACAAGGACACCCAAGTGTCGCCTTGTGTGTTCCGTCCTACGATGCGATAGGAGGGGGGCCCATCGCCATATCGGGTACAAATTCCTCACTCCTGGCTGATAATGAATAAAAAAAACATATCACTTTGCCCGACCCGGGATTCGAACCCGAGACCTTAGCTTTGCAATCGTACCGTAATACATTTACGCCACCGGGGCAATCGAAAATAAAACAAAATGCGTTAAATTAAAAACTCCAAATGTTTTCAAATTCCGCCTAAAACACTTGCGGCTTTATCCAAAGACAGTTTATAAATCCATTTTAGTTATCGAATGTTTTGTCCCTTTCGGACGACTTGAATTCAGTTCGAGCGAAGAAGACAAAACATTATATAGCTAAAATAGGTTTTAAATCTGTCTATGAATAAGGCCGTTACGATCTTACTCATAAAGCCACATACCATTCAAATAACTCCGAGGTGGTATCGAGTGTTGCTGTAATGAAACATTATTCCTATACTAATTATGACCAAACTTGGATCAGTAACTGTAGCCGTATTGCAGCTGGATAGGCGCAATGGACGGTATGGTTTGTGGTGCTTTTTGTAGCGTTTTATGATTTTTTTTTATCAGCCCATATACGTCCCACTGCTGGGCACGGGCCTGCTATACAATCGAGAGAATCGATTGAGTGTGGTTAGGCCATATAGTCCACCACGCTGGCCTAGTGCGGGTTGGCGGACTTACATACCGTAGAAATTCGTAAATGAAATTATTACTTTTTAAATAAATAGATACACACCAAAGTCACATTCGTCGGTATGTTTGTTTTTTTTTTATGTATGTTCACCGATTACTCGAAGATGCCTGAACCGATTTGGATAATTATTTTTTTGTTTCAAAACGTATACTTCACAGGAGGTCCTATAAAAATTGGTTAAGATCTGACGAACATCTTCGGACCTGGAGAGTAAAACTCCTCAAAATTGAGTAGGATTCCAATGCTTCTTTTTACATTAGGTTTATCATACACTCAAACTACAGTTATTTATTTTCTTGAATGATATTTAATTACAACTTCATAGAATTAACTTTTTCATACCAGTGCAAAACGCTATTAAAGGCACCATACCCTTATGTAAAGAATAATTTAATGGACAAGTATCCACTCGTTCAAAAACTATGGGTAGCGCGGGCGGTGCGCTCGGCATTCATATTGTGTTTAATCCAGATTAAGGTTTTAGCATATCTGTTTAGAATGGGTTCGAATCCGTCGTGCCATGCCGATTATTAGCTGTTTGTGTATAGAGCTGGGCTATACTTTAATAGAGCTATAACTTCACCTCTTTGAAGATGGATTGCTAATTGATCACCCTTGACCACTGTCTCTGAATTTCTAAATATTCAAAAATACTTTTTGTCAGTTATTTGTAACAGATGTATATATCGAACCACGCTGTTGTTAACCATGGCTCAGCATGAATAGGCAGGCTCGTCCGGGGTGGTACCACTATCTCACAGGAAATCGACGTGAAGAGACAGCATTGCGTTTCGTTCGGTGAGTGGGACTGCCGACTGCCCAATACCCCCCTTTTCCTATCCTTTTTCCATCCCGATTTCGTCCCGATCTGATGGTCCGGCAGCACATCCACGATTCAAGCGTTGTGGATGTTCATGGGCAGCAGTGATCACTTACGATCAGGTGACCTGCTTGCTCGTTTGCGGGATCTATGCTATAAAAATATCAGTTCATAGTCCCAATTTTCTGAAGATAAGTGGTAACGTAAATATCGGTTTTTAATCACTGCAGCGGAGATCAACTATTTTTCCGTTACTATTTTTATAATTCGGCCCGGCTCCGCTCGGGTGCAGTTACACAATTTTGAAAATATTCTATCGCCTTTGTTTAATCAGATATAATGTAAGATTTTGATGGTGAACACAATTTTCAAATCGGTTTAGTACTTTCAGAGCCCATTCAATGCCAACAAACAAACCAACAAATCTTTTCTCTTTGTAATATTTGTTTAGATTATGTGCGCACTTAGATTCATCTCTGTATCAACTACAACTAATTTTGTGGATTCAATTGCCTTGACCGACAAACAAGCAGACTGCTCACATGACGACAAGTGATTAAAGCTGTCTATGAACATCTACACTGGCGTCGTAGATGCATTGCCGACCTCTTAAAATAGGAGGTAATGGGAATGAAAATCGACGGGAGGATGTAATAGTAATTAGGTTATTTGAAGTAGATAATGATCTAGCTTATCCATGTAAGGAACCCTTTCTGACTTTTGGATCAACGCATATACATCCCACTGCAGGGCACGGGCCTCCATTAGAATCCAGAGAATTAATAAAAGGGCTAAAGCCTTATAGCCCAACTCTGGCCGTGTGCGGCTTGGCGGACTGTTAATGCTGAAGGCCCAATGTCCCTTTGTACTGTACTGTATCCGCTCATATACGTCCCACTGCAGGGCACTGGCCTCCTCTACAATCAAGAGTACGATTGAGAGGGGTTAGTCCATATAGTTCACCACGCTGGCCTAGTGCAGCTTAGCGAACTTTACAAATCATAGAAATTCGTACAAATCTTTATGGTGTGCAGGTTTCCTGTCATGATGTCTTCCTTCTCGGTATAGTGTATAAATACATAAATTAAGCAAGCCTTATACATACAAAGATATATATTACAAATGAATTTGCATATCAATAGCACGATATTCTCTGTATTTTGTCTCTAAGCAACATGTAATGTAAATTAATACATACCGAATATGCGTAATTAATATGAATTTCCACGTCACACGCAGTTGCCCGTATTGCATTAATTATGATGTAATACATAGTACCTAGTTATATATTACTTCTCGTATAGATTCCTGTGAAAACATCGTGAGGAAACCTGCATAACGTAGCGATTTTAAAGAATTTCTACGGTATATAAGTCCGCCAACCCGCACTAGGCCAGCGTGGTGGACTATATGGCCTAAGCACTCTCAATCGATTCTCTCGATTGTAGAGTAGGCCCATGCCCAGCAGTGAGACGTATATGGGCTGATTAAAAAAAATAGATTCCTGTATGGAAGCGTATTTTTATGGGAGAGAAATTCAGAAATGGGAACTTTTCTATCATATTTTAATGATATTATATCAAAAGCCCCAGTGGTGCAGTTGGTTAGACGTAGGCTGTGAAACGAGAGGCCGTGGGTACGATCCCTGCACCAAGACAAATTTTCGTGTGATTAACAAGTATTTGTGCCGGGTCTGGGTGTTTGTAAGACCGAAAAGTCTCTCATAGTTCCTGATACCCACGACACAAAACTCAATGTTAGTGTGGGGTCAGGACTATGTATGTGACTGTTGGGTGTATTTATCTAATATTAGGTAAGACGATTGGCTCTTCTGTGTTGGTGGCACTTTGTTTGCTTTTTTCTTATAACATTGCATAATTTTCAAGATATCAGCTGTTTTCTGTGCAATGAGATTAAGAATAGGAAGAGCGCGTGTTATTGGCGCTTCTTTAAACACGTTATCTTCAACTTTGTTTATTACACATGCCACCAACAAAAATATCCTTTATATTCGAGACAATTTCCTTTAAATCCTATACGTATATTTCTTAAAAACTCAGCTTAAAATAACGAGAGGAAAGAACTACAAAATGTACCGCATTTGAGTGTGCGGTTGACCCGACACTAGTCTGGCGCATTTGGCTCAAATCCTATTTCCTGTTAGGATTTAGATTTTATTGGTCTAGATATGAATCCTAATGGCTTATAGGACGTCTGCGCTCATAATCTCTACGACCTATAAAAGCCAAGCAATGGACTTGGATGAAATAATTCAATGCGGTTTTAGTTGGACGTAGAGACGAGTATTGTTAGCTTACAGTAATGTGAGGATTGTGTTCCCTTTATTACTATGTTGTATTAGTATTTTATAGTTTATTTTATTTGTAAAGATATTATAGATTAGAAGCGTGTTTGTTAGTGGCATATTTATAGGTTACTAGCGGTCCGACCCGGCTTCACCCGTATGCACACTTTTAGAGTCCAGTCCACATTAAACACATATAATTTCGCGTATTAAATATTTTATATTTAAACTCAACGTGTCTGCCGCCCTTTATAGTGCTTTTCTCATCCATCATTGGCCCATCCCGTTACGTTCCGTCCTGTCCCGTCTCAACCTGTGCCGAATCTCAAGCCATTGAAATCTGTCGTCTTAAATCATCCGCCCTATATTCTATCTTAAACCATCCCTTTGAGTTCGAAAGAGTAGCAATTACACATAATATTATAATTGCTTTCTCATCCCACTGGCTAATTATATTTTCGGGATAATAAGTAGCCTATGCGTTGATCCAAGGTATCAGTTACGTCCGCACCAAATTTTATCGAAATTGGTCTAGCCGTTCGAGCGTGAAGAAGTAACAAACATATAAACTTTCGTCTTTATAATATTAGTAGAATAGAATAGGAAATAGGAAGTAAGATATATTTTTGGCGCAAACTGCATTATTATGGATGTTATTAAGATCAAGTTTTGAATGAACCAGGACACTGCTCTGATTTTTTTGGAGTCGTGTGTTTGTTAGTCCTCTGCCAAACTTGGTAAAAGTTGAAGGAAAATGTAGTTAAAAACCTGTACAGTATACAGATATAAGTAAAAATATCTGGTACATATGAAGTCGACCAACACGCAATAGGCCAGCGTGGTGGAATATTGCTTAGGCCCTCACGATCAAAATCTCGATTGCAGTGGCCATATTTGGGCTGATGAATTATAGAGAACTGATACCCGATGGGGTCAAAAAGTTCTCGAATGGAGGCCACGTAGCGGAAATCGCAGCGTAGGACGTCCACCCACTAGGTCGCGTGACTTCGTTGGATGCAGGCTGTCTCCAACAGGTCACTATGAAAATCATTGGGAGAGGCCTATGTTCAGCAGTGGACTTCCTTTGGCTGATGGATGGATGATTATTATAATGAATTTCAAGTTTCCAACTAGCATTTCATTATGAAATATCAAAAGGCATGAAGTAAACATTAGCTAATATCTAACTGAATAATTAATTCAACTAAAATGCAAGCGTGTGTTTACCAAATCATTTGCACAAAGAGATCTCAAACAATAGACCGCAAATATTCTAGGAAGCAAATATTAATTTGATATTTGTTTTATAAATAATATATTTTATAGTTTTGAATATGGTCTTATGAAACATTATTAACAGCAGTATGCATTACAATATGTAGATGTTTTCATTCATTTCTAGTTTGTGCAAGATTTTTAATTTTGTATTGTATTAGCCCATATACTTCCCACTGCTAGACACGGGCCTACTCTACAACCGAGGGTACGATTGAGAGTGGTTAGGCTATATAGTCCACCACGCTGGCCTAGTTTGGTTGGCGGACTACATACCGTAGAAATTCTTTTGAACATTTATTATTAGCTCGGAGTAGGAGTTTGAACTAGATATGGCGATAGGCGCGCCCCTATCACATCGTAGGACGGAACATACAAGGCGAAATGTGTGTCATGGTGGCGCCTCTGCCTACCCCTTCTGGGGAAAAGGCGTAAATTATGTACGTACGTACAAATCTTAAATTCGAAACCCACTGTAATTGCAAAGTCTAGCACGTTTCATTGAAAGTTTCGTCGCTAAAAATATATTTGAGAGAGCTCCGATTCAAAGAGGTCCCGGAATTCGCTTGCGTCTGTACTGCAAGATGCTGTATGCAGTATGCATATACGCAACGCAATGAACCGAAATATTTTATTAGTGTTATGAAACGAGCGGTAGGGAGACGATATTCGATACATTTTTATTTACTCGTATTGATATGTAGAGTGCCTTGGTGGCGTAGTATTACGGTAAGATTGCAAAGCTGAGGTTCCGGGTGCGAATCCTGGGTCGGCCAATGTGATATTGGATTTTTCCATTCATTATCAGCCCGGAGTGCGTGATATGGCGATAGGCTCCCCACTTCCACATCATGGGACGGAACATATAAGGCGAAACGTAGGCGTCCTGGTTGCACCTCTGCGTACCCGTTTTGGAAAAGGGATGTTTATGTATTCTTTGAAAATAGCTTCTGAATTGTAAAATCAACTCAGAAGACAAACGACGGATGATGTTTTTAGAAACTGTTTTATTCAAAGATAATTACAATACAGACGTCCTTAAACTATAGATCACCAGAAAAGAAAAGAGAGCGTTCCTCAATTTGCGCTCGTATTTAAAAACAACTATTTCAGTGTTGCCAATATTCAAATTAAAAAATACCATCGGTGATACGAGCGCAAATAATTGTTATAATATTTAATAAGTGCGTGGTCGCCTGTTGGTAACGGACCAGACGCGGCTGCCTACATGTTCACGGTGGTCGCGGGTTCAAATCCCAGGGCACACCTCTGACTTTTCGGAGTCATGTGTGTATTGATAGTCAATCACCACGCACTTTAACGGTGAAAGAAAACATCGTGAGGAAACCTGCATACCGTGGCGATTTTAAAGCATTTCTGCGGTATGTAAGTCCCCCAACCCGCACTAGGCCAGCGTGGTGGACTATATGGCCTAACCACTGTCAATCGATTCTCTCGATTGTAGAGTAGGCCCGTGCCCAGCAGTGGGACTTATATGGGCTGATAAAAAAAAAATAACGTAACCTGTCGATATAAACAAAATAAAAATTGAGGACAGTAGCCTTTTAAAACAAAAGTACTATCATAATTTATAACTTATTTGATAGTCATCATCAATTTCCTTCCATCCCAGATATCGAAGTAACAACCATTCATTTTTACCTCTAAACATCTACATACCGAACTTCCGGAAACATAAATGCATACAATTACACAACAACATCTCAATTAATGAAATCCGTGAGAAGTTTCACACCTAATTCTATTACCAAATTGACTACGTCTTTCCATTAATCTCTTTTATTTGACGGTAAATATAAGGTACAAAGACTGGGATCTTAGATTGAAAACCGCGGTGTAAAAAGCAAAGACGGGTTCTGTACTGATGATAATTTACAAGCGGCCGAACTAATTGAATGTCTTAATGGCGATGTTAAGGACGATCCACACTGCATGATGTTTTTTGCTTTTTAACCGACTTCAGGAAAAGAGGTTATACTTTCCAAGCGTTTGTATGTTTGTATGGCTACGATTTTTTGGTCAAAACTATTAGTTTTATTTGTAACGAGTTTTAATTTTTGACTAAATTAAAATATTGATGGCAAATTCTACTAGGTTTTGTAAGTTCTTCTGGGCATGCGTTTTTACGGTTGAAAGAGGTTTAGGTCCTGATCTGCCTAGTTAACCTGGCACGGCGAAGTGACTGGACTTAACTATAAATACGTACATAAGTTAAGTAGGTACACAAGTTACTTTAATAATTGTAATTGTGTAGCCGCGACTTCAGAAAAAAATATAAAAAATAAAAATATATATTTCTCAATACTCCTTTACTCTTCCCGTCCTTCTTCCTTCCCACTCCCGATGGGCCGGCAACCAATCCATGATCCAAGCGTCGTGGATGTTCACGAGCAGCAGTGATCACTTACCATCAGGTGACCTGCATGCTTGTTTGCCTAACCTATGCTATAAACATTAACGATTACACAATTTATGAATCAATATGGTAAATACTTTAACAGAGAAAAAAAGGTTTTTATGAGGAGAATAAAGAACTCAAGAAAGTTCCTCATCAACACAGCACTTTATAAAATTACTTAGTGATACAATCAATTGCAACAGTAGACTGTGAGCAAAGAAATCTCAAGAATTTTATCGTTAATGTTATCAGATATTGTCGTACCTGAGAATTATAAGGCAGCTATATCCCACGGGAATTGTGCGTTTTTCCGGGATAAATAGTCGCTTATTATCCCATCCATACAATATCTTTACTGTACTGTACCAGCCAATATTCGTCTATTGAGTTCGGGACTGCTCTACAATCGAAACTTCGACTGAGAGGACTTAGGCCGGAATCCACCACGCTGGCCAAGTGCGTAAGACGGATTTCACGTAACAAAGATAATTTTGTTAATATTTCTATGGTATGCAGTTTTCCTCAAGACGTTTCCTTCACCATTTGAACTGGTAGGTCTCTCGTGTAAGAGACCGCCTGGGCTGGTAACACCGCAATGTATATCTCTCCTGCTAAACAGCAGCGTATATGCACTGTTGTGTTCCGGTATGAAGCGCATTGTAGCCAACTGGACATAATGAGACTTAACAACTTATGTGTCAGGATGGCGAGCGCAGAGTAATGCCAAGCATTGCTTTGTAATATATGGTGTGGTTTGGTTTTACTACCGTCCATGAGCGGTCGTATCGCTTACCATCAAGCGAATGGCATGGTCGTCCCGCCATTGGTAGCAACAAAAACCCATTAAAGTACACAACATGATTACGACAAAAAATAACAGACATTGCTTTCCGAGAGATGATAGACGCTTCTGATCTACAAGATCAGTTGTGCCGACTATACATCCCTGACAACTACTGGAGAAGCTGTTAACATGTGCTGATTGCGGCACCAAGGTCTCGTACTGTATCCCATGCCTTGTCACCAATACCACGCATGGTAACCACGAGGGATGTGTCCATGGTTTGATTTTGAGCAGTATTTAATGATTCCTAAGAAATATCGCAAATAAAAAAACACGAATTCGAAAAAAAAAGAACCTCCTGCTTTATTTGATGTCGGTTAATAATAGGAATTGGAAAAAATAATTGTCCACTTCCCTCCACGGCAAAATGGGAAGCAATTACTGCAGCCACTGAAATATCCTGTATTAGGCAATAATCGCTTACTGCTAAGAACAGTCCTGTTCTGAATCGAAATGCCGGGTGTAGAGGAGTCCTCCTCTACACCCGGCATTTCGATTCAGAAGGGTTAGGCCAGCCTACGCTTGCCTGTGCGAGTTGAAGAACTTCCCCATAATCGATCCGTTAAAACTATATTTCCCCGTTTCTCATGTAAACCATACTTTACAAAGAACAATTACTTCGGGCCGCGGGTGCGTGATAAATTAAAAAGTCGTGCAATAACATAACGAATGGTCCGTAATAAGCGCCATGTATGACATGATACACATCAGGAGTTATTGGAATACGCCCGGGGGGCTATCAATTAGCCGTTAGATATTTTAATTTAAAAGCATTGAAAAGTATTTTTTTTTATAAATGTCACGTTGAAACAGTATATGTATGGATTTGTATTGTATTGTATTGTGTCAGCCCATATATGACCCACTGCAGGGCACGGGCCACCTCTACAATCGAGAGTACGATTGAGAGTGGTTAGGCCATATAGTCCACCACGCTAGTGCGGGTTGGCGGACTTACATACCGTACAAATTCTTTAAAATAGCTACGGTATGCAGGTTTCTTCACGATGTTTTCCTTCACCGTTAAAGTGCGTGGTGATTGATTATCAATACACACATAACTCGGAAAAGTCAGAGATGTGCCCTGGGATTTGAACCCGTAACCACCGTGAACATGTAGGCCAACAGGCCACCACGCACTTCGGATAGTTATTTTTATTTTAATGTTTTAAAAAGTAATTTATATAGGTAACTTATGTCCAATAACCAAAGAGCTTATTTAACAGACTATGATATCAACGTCAACTGCAGGGCACGAGCCTCCTCTACACTTGAGAGTACGATTGGGACAGGTTAGGTCATCCACCACGCTGGCCTAGTGCGTGTTAGCGGACTTTACGTCGTATAGAAATTCTTACAAGTCGCTACATCGTCGACGCATGCATGCATGTCATGCATCGTCGGTATGCATGTTTCCTCACGATATTTTCTTTCACTGTTATAGTGCGCGGTGATTGACTATCAATACACACATGACTTCGAAAAGCCAGAGGTGTGCCCTGAGATTTGAACCCGCGACCACCGCAAACACCACGCACTTATTTGTATCCACCTGGATACTATCATACACGGAAATACGCCAGAGTGAGTCATGCAAGTGTGTCCCGTTTAGGTTGTAACCAAGTTGTAATCCATTTAAAAGAGGGCGGTTTAATTAAATGCAAGTGCTATAAAATGTATAGTAGTCACAATACATTTGACAGCCTTCGTGGCGTAGTTGGTTAACTGTCGACTGTGAAACGAGACCGCAGGTTCGATCCCCGCACCGACACAAATGTTTTGTGTGGCCCACAAATGTGTGTCGGGTCTGAATGTTTGTAAGACCGAAAAGTCTCTCATAGTTTCTGATACCTAGGACACAAGACTTAATTGATCTTAGTGTGGGGTCAGAACTATGTATGAGACCATTGGGTGTATTTATTTATTTATTGTAGGCATTATGTCGTGTTAATAGATTATATTGGTGCAGTAAAGTCTATAATGTTTGCAATGCTCTTAAACATTCCACATCGGCTCAATATCACATTCTAAGCATGCTGCGTACTGCGTCGGTGGTGCAGTTGTACTACGCTACGATAACAAAGCTGAGGTTTCGACTCTCGGGTTCGAATCCCGGGTCGGGTAAAGAGCTATTCGATTTCTATTCGATATCAGCCCGGAGTCAGGAATTTGCCCCTGATATCGTGATAGGCTCGCCTGTCACATCATGGGTCGGAACACACAAGGCGAAGCGTGTCTTGGTAGCACCTCTGCCTGTCTCTTTTGGTAAAAAGGCGTCAGTTTATGTAAGTATGTAAGCATGCTGATGAATAATTTGCGAACTGTTAAGACCTTGCTTGCCTTATTTTTGAAAAAAAAAGCCTTTGAAATTAAAAGCTGTACTCGGGCTTGCAATAATTTGTACCACTTTCAAGTTCCATACAATGTTTTCCCTTTACCATTTAAAATACAAGCTTTTATCATATTTGTCCCTAAATTGTCTGCCATATAATTCACGAAACAAAACACCACATTTGTAAGGTCGATTAAGCGGCAATGTAAACCGTAACGGGTTAAATTACACAAACTGTGAATTGCGTTAATTCGGTGAATATGACGCTTCTACCACCCTCCTCCTCCCTCCAGCCCCTCCTAGGCCGCGGAGGCTACGTCATCGCTCATTAAATTTAATTAGAGTTAAGAAATTTGCTTTGGATTAATTAGCAAAGCCGCCACTTGAAAATGCCTCAATAGTGTCCATGTTTGTAAAAATAGATTTAAAATGTTTAAATTGATATTTTGTAGAAGCTTTGGACATTTTGGAGTTTGGATTTAATACGTAATTAGGGCACCCTTATAGTTAGTAGGTCAATCTCCGACGGTTTTATTTATAGACAATTTTAAAACCTATTTTATTTATCGAATGTTTTGTCTTCTTCGCTCCAACTGAATTCAAAAGTCGTTCGAAAGGGACAAAACATTCGAACACTAAAATAGGTTTTAAAACTGTCTATGAATAAAGCCGTTAATATTTATTATTTTAATACTGTATCAGCCCATATACGTCCCACTGCAGGGCACAGGCCTCCTCTACAATCGAGAGTACGATTGAGAGTGGTTAGGCCATATAGTCCACCACTCTGGTCTAGTGCAGGTTAGCGGACTTTTATATACCATAGAAATGTATACAAATCGCTATTCTTTTAATGAATGATCAAAACTGGTACCACTTTATTTGTGTTATTGTATCAAGATTAACAAGCTTCGCAACTCCATTGTTTAGGTAGCCGGTTATAAAAAGGGAGTTTGCGCGTTCAATCCCCTAAACGAGACCATAGTTTATGTGACTCATAAATAATTGTTTCGGGTCTGGATAATGCGATGTTAGAGTCTTTCGTAGTTTCTATTAACCTCGGCACTAGACTTGGTATCTTACTTTGGGGTCAGGAATATTCACTGCTGGGTGTTTTTTTTATATAATAAAGAACTAAATACACCCAACAGTCAGATACATAGCCCGGACCCCACACTAAGATCGAGTCTTGTGTCGAGGTTATCAGGAGCTACAAGAGACTTTTAGGTCTCACAAACACCCAGACCTGAGACAAATAACTGTGTTCACACAAACATTTGCCTCAGTGCGGGAATCGAAACCGCGGCCTCTCGTGCATAGCCGACTAACAAAGCGCCACGAGTATCAATTGGAAACAGACCGTAGTCTCTTGCCACTCGACACAATAATGCCGGCCTCGATAACTGCTTTGCACTGGAAGAACCCGGGCTTATTCATTCGTGTTCCATCGCGGATGAAACTTCCCTCAACATTCTTGTATTACAGTTGAGCAAATATCCACATTTATTAAGGTTGAATCTGTCCGTTTGTGACCGGGGTCAACCAGCGATTCCGAACTGACCCATTTCAGTTAAAGCAAAAACTAATTATTAACAACTCGGGCAAGTTGTAAACGTTATGTTACGCGGGGCAGTTAATTAAATTTCCGTTTTAATTGCAATTTTAACGGCTCTTATGACTGCGACTGTTCGGTTGGCTTAAATATGTTTTTGCGTTCGAAGCAGTGTCAAGATCTCGTTTTTGCTCTAATTATTAAGATTAGATTTGCTATGTAAGTTGTAGTCTAGTTCAGTGTTTATTGTACATACGATGGTACACTTGTGAATAGGAAAATAGAGGTCAGATTTCCATTTGTTGTTTTTAGTAAATTTGCGTAGAAAACATAGTGGCCCTGCTTTTGATTTAATTATTAAGATGTGGATTTTTCTGAAACGTTACGGGCCTTATTAATAAACACGGATGAGCCAAGGATTATTTTGACTATTAATTTTACCATCAGTATTATTGAATAAGGTAACTATAATACGATGGTTGCCTAGTCCTCTATGCATTCCCGTGATTATTAATAAAGTCGGGGATACTTCGCTATTCAAAATAATCGAGTCAATTCTAAAGCCTTGGACTAAAGTTAATCCTTCGCTTATGGGACTTTATTAATAAGGCCCTAGGTGTTTTAAAAATACCACTAGACTCCAACAGGACTGTCTGAGAAGACCCGACGAAACAAACTCAGCGGGCTTACTTTACCAAAGAATATTTTCATGATCAATTATTATTATAATACTAGCGTTATCAGCGGTGGAGATATCATTGTGAGAGTAGCTGCATATTTGATAAACCACTACGGTAGTCGCTAAAAAATTGTAGTTTCAAAACCTGCATTAAAAACGGGTCTTCTAAAGAGTTACATCTCTCAGTAGTGGAGAAAAACTGTGTCCAGTAAACCATAATATACTTAATGAAGATAAAAATAGATAAATAGCAAGTACTTATACCTCTACAACTTGCAAAGACGCTCTTAAAAAACTTCACAATAAGTCTATGTACTTTTTTGCTTCATTACTAGACCACGCGATGCCCCAACAGAATCAATCTTCATAAAATCACTTTAATTATGACTCGTTTTATCCGTATCTCAAAAAGATAATACAAAAGTGTAAAAATAAACAAAAACTTGTAATAACTGCATTTCTCGAGTCGGCCATCATGAAAACAGCAATCCAATTGGATCCTTGTTAAGGAGAACCACTTAGTTTTAAAACGTCGTAAGAGCTTAAGTGGTGCAAGCGATAATGAACCTTATGATCGTTGAAACGTGAATTTATTATTTAGGGATTCGTATGAATTTAAGCGACCTTGACGGTGGGCAGGTGTAGGAATGCAAAGGTGTGTTGTTGAATTCCATTTTTTTCGGTGTGTTGGCTTAAAATATTTATTCTCACTCGATAAGATAACATGAAAGTTATTTTGTGTAAACGATAGGTTTTTACATTGCGCGAGATCGTTTTAGTTTCCACACTGGTCCTGTGGCTGTATGTAGGATGTGACCCGTAGGATCCTGGGTTCGATCTCAGGTTAGGCAATCTAAACTATGCGGATTTTTTTATTGTAAATCATATCATACCATATTGAAGAAGGGTAGATTCAGGCCGTCTCCTCCAGCTGTTTATGGTCATGTTAGAGGGATGTACTAGTATATATTTAGTTCAGTAGTGGACCTACTGAAATAATTATCAACCCCACAGCTTCAGATAGTCCTGACATCTCACTGAGATACAAGCTTTGTGTCGTGGGCATCAGAAATTGTATGAGTTTTTGGTGTTATTAAACACCCGAAATAAATATTTATGGTTAACACATACATTTTGTCTCGAATATCGATGCAGAAATCTAAGGCACAGCTTTCCGTTTAGCAGCAGTCACCTTATCCAGCTGGATATCACGGAGGCTGTCATATATACTATGAATGCGTAAGTCTGTTCATCTGTATATTTGTTATTCACGATAAAACAGCTTAGCGCATTCAAATGAAATTTATACTGGAGGCAGCATAAGTCTTGAACGAACATATTAACTACTTTTTGTCCTAAAAGCAATATACAATGAAGCCAGGTCGACTTGCCCGCACTACATGTTAGTATAAACTAAATTGTATTACAAACTCAAGCCACTCTAGTTTTAATCGCTGCATATTGAGAAAGTTTCGGTGCATAGAGGTGTAATCCGCGTGCACATTACAGTGGAGTATTTTAGAACGTAATACCTACCTCGTTAAAAGGTTTGTTAAATATATGGAGAGGGCAGTCAAGACTGTATTCGTTTATACTTAGAGTCGCTACAGTTGCGTAGGGATGTTGCCTCTCTAAGCGTGTTCTACCGTCTGTATCACGGTGAATGCTCTGAGGAATTGTTTAGTTTGATCCCCTCCTCTCCTTTCCTTAACAGAACCACGCGTGCTGGCTTGCGAAGCCACAGCTTGACGGTCCAAACCATCTCGGCGCGAACTAAAAACTTTTTTGTGCCGCACTATGAAGCTGTGGAATTGTTTGCCGTCACACGTGTTCCCTCCTTCCTATAATCCTGGGTCCTTCCGCTGTAGTGTGAAGAAGCATCTCAGCAGGCCGGCATAATTGTGTCGAATGGCATGGGACCGCCGTCTGATGCCATTCGATACTCTGTCTGGACGGCATTTGCGCTTACCATCAGGTGCAGTGCAGTCATTATGCCGTGCCAGTGTAAAAAAAAAAAAGAAATATTATCCTAGCATAAAAAAGAAGTGCGTGGTGGCCTGTTGGTAACGGACCAGACGCGGCTGCCTACGTGTTTACGGTGGTCGCGGGTTCAAATCCCAGGGCACACCTCTGACTTTTCGGAGTCATGTGTGTATTGATAGTCAATAACCACGCACTATAACGGTGAAGGAAAACATCGTGAGGAAACATGCATACCATAGCGATTTGTATAAATTTCTATGGTATGTAAAAGTCCGCCAACCCGCACTAGGCCAGCGTGGTGGACTATATGGCCTAACCACTCTCAATCGTACTCTCGATTGTAGAGGAGGCTCGTGCCCTGCAGTGGGTTGTATATGGGCTGATACAATACAATAAAAAAGTAACTGCTATATTCTTGATGTTCATTGCAATGCAATCCAAACTGACTATCCACTGACGAGAGATTGAATAACTTCTTGATCGGAACAATTGTGCCGGCCAGCAAGAAATTGTATACAGGGTATATCCAGACTGCTACCGAAAACGAAGCCAGGTGGTAGTTTTAGTGACTACAGACATGATGCAACTAAAAATGTTGCTAAAATGGCGACGATTTTTTTTGTAACTTTTTAAATATCTTTGTTTCTAGGTAGTAGATCCATAGTTTTTGCTAAAATTATAATTTAAAGCCTTGCGTACTATAGCGTCTTTAAAAATAAAAGGGTGTTCACTATTTTTTTAGGAAAATGTATGTATTTACCACCCAAATACGATGATAGGAAAAATATTTCAAAAATCAATCGTTGCTTTATGTTTGCAAAAATGTTAGTTGCATTGTCTAAAGTCACTAAAACTACCACCTGGCTTCGTTTTCGGTAGCAGTCTTGATATAACCTGTATAAGCGGGTTGCCTTACGCTACAGATGGCATTGAGTTACAATAATTATTTTTAAGCTGTCGTGTATGGTTATCACAATCCGGGCGGTTACGAATTTCCCAGACCATAAATAAAATAATCAACGATGCGACGCCTTTGTACAAAGCACAAGAAGTCTTAAATACTGTTTACTCTGTCTCACAACACCAAATCATCAGTTCTAATGACACCATTTATGATAATAACTCTGTGTTATAAAACACACTCAATAAATCACTTTACCCGTCATATTTTTCCAAAGAAATTTTCGCACCATTGTTCGACATTAATAATCAAACAAAAACCGCATCAATACATTGCAAACCCATTTCTATCACAAAATCATTTTACCAACTACCAGGCGCACAAGAAAAATAAAGCTCCGACAGAAACAATCGTAAATCAACAAAAACTACTTAAAAACGACGTCTATGTGGAATAAAGGCGAAAATTGCTTGTGTTTTGTTTTTTAAAATGCCATGCATTGCTTCTTTACTCGACTTCGCTAACAGGCTATTAACAACTCTGCGTGGTGTCGATAAAGTTGGTTATTGATTGGCGGGTCGATATTTATACCATTGAGTATTTTTTATACCAATGCCACCCATTTTCTCGTCAATGAACAGGCGCCAGCGACCGGTTTAACCGTTCGTGCATGTATCCTTTACGTTTTCGTTAGGGTTCCGTCTGATTTTACAGAAATATTAAATATCGTTATATTAGACTTGGACACTAAAACACTTTCCGTGACTGTGGATGACGATTATGAAAAGATTTGTATGAACTTTATAGAAGTTTAGTTTTATAATTTGACTAATAAATATTTGTGTTTCTAACAAATAATAATGATTGTAAAATAATATATAATTATTTCATATCTATTATTAGAAAGTGGCATTCCCGGTCACTCACCTTCTGTTGAAGGACCCAAAAGTTTTAGTTTTTAACCTTGAATTGAAAATTGAGTCACAATTCCGTATAACTAAAAGTTCTTCTACAACCTTTTAAAACCAAAACAATAAAAAAAAAACGTTTTGGTTCTTTTCTTGGGTTGTTTGGCGGACTTAGGTCAAACGTTGTCATTAAATTGATAATAATCAATAATGATTTTATGCGGAACCCAACCAAAATTTCGTCACTTCTGCCATACATTGACCGATGTTTTGTCCGTCGGCGCGTTTCATGTCAACTCACGTTATCCGGTTAATCGGAGACCATCCCGCCTATAATGAACGTATTAATTTCGTCTTAACGAGACTTCGAGCGGAAACCGTTTGTAAAACTGACGCGGTTTAATTATGTTTCTCTTTTATAAATCGCTTTGGTATCACTAATTAGCTTTTGCACACCAATTATGGTATGATTGTTTGAAATCATCGATGAATCAGGAGTTTTCTTTTTTTCAAATAGTTTTTTTTTCATCGGTCCCGGCAAACGAGTAAACAGCTCACCTGGTAGAGATTGCCGTAGCCCGTCGACAACTACAACACTTGGATCGTAGATGAGTTGCCGATCTTTTAATGGGAGAGGAATATGAGGGCAAAAAGAAAGAAGGAAGAGAGTAGTGATTCGAAAAATATTTTCTATGGTATGTAAAAAGTTCGCCAGCCCGCACTAGGCTAGCGTGGTGGACTATATGGTCTAACCACTCTCAATCGTACTCTTGATTGTAGAGGACGCTCGTGTCCTGTAGTGGGATGTTTATGGGCTGATACAGAATGGTGGTAGGCTCGCCCCCTATCACATCATGGGACGGAACATGCAAAAAGAAATGTGGGTGTCTCGTCTGGTTCTTCAATGTAAACTTCAATATAAAAAGTTATTAGATCTACATTGTAGGGTACCCCGTATGTGAGAAATCATATAATTAGTAACCGCAGCTCTGACTATTTCAATGAAGAGCATTGAGGCCAGTACGAGACGCTGTTGTCGTATAGGCGTGATTGTTACCATCTTATCAGCGACCTGGCCATCTCGTCATTTTATGTAACAAAAACGAATGTAAGGAATATCTCTTATTCAAAATAAATTATTATGTAATGAAGCACTGCCATTTTCCAGCCTGAATAATATTTATCGGTCACTCATTTCCTGTCAAAGTAAATAAGCGGATATATTTCTATAATTTCGTTGAAAACTTAAATATTCCATTGGAGCCTTACAAAGTTTTGTTTGAGTAAAATAGTTAATTGGTTGTTTACTTAGCGACGCGAGTGTGGTTACCCTATGATGCGAAACGAAACTCGAATGTTCGGACGTTCGACATCTGCGGTACGTTTTTAAATTTCCACTTCTAAAAATCAACACTATTCTCTATGATACTTATCATTCACTCCGAACTAAGTCTATAGTTAGGACGTACGATAGAGGATTCGAACATTTTGTGGAGTACTGTAGTAATTTTATATTTTCTGTACCTTTATCAGCCCAGATACGTCCCACTGCAAAGCACGTGCCTCCTCTACAATTAGGAGTACGATTGAGAGTGGTTAGGCCATAGTTTACCACGGTGGCCTAGTGCGGGTTGGCGGACTTTACATACCATAGAAATTCTTGCAAATCGCAATGGTATGCACGTTTCCCCAGATGTTTTCCTTCACCGTTATAGTGCGTGGTGATTGACTATTAGTACACATATGACTCCGAAAAATCAGAGGTGTGCCCTGGAATTTGAACCTGCGAGCACCGTCAACATGTAGGCAGCCGAGTCTGGTCCGTTACCAACAGGCCACCACGCACTTTTGTGGAGTACCTAGGCACATTCGTACAGTTGAACGTGCGACGTCCGAAGTTTCGAATTTCGTTTCGGATCATAGAATATAACCCCCCTGTAACGAGCTATTATAGGTTTACTCTTTGATATCGGCTCTAGTTTTTTCACAAAGATTTTTAGTTTACAAAGGGAAAGTTTTGACTGGTCTATTTGTGCATTTAATTTATTATAATGATCTGCTTTGATTAAGATTATTGATTTTGTGGGAGTAGTGGTAAAGCTACAATACACAGGGTATATCAAGACTGCAACGGAAAACGAAGTCAAGTGGTAGTTTTAGTGACTTTAGATACAATGCAATTAAAACGCTTGCAAAAAAGCGACGATTTTTGTATTTTTTTTTCCTATCATCGTATTTGGGTGGTAAATACACACATTTTTCTAAAAAAACAATGGACACTCTTTTATTTTTAAAGATGCTGTAGTACACAAGGCTTTAAATGATAATTTTAGCAAAAATTATGGATTTGCCACCCAAACATGCCATTATGATATTTAACATTCCAAAAAAAAAATCGTCTCCCTTTTTTACAAAATTTTTATTTATTTCTTTCTTTACACTTTGTACAATTTCAGTAGTACCTATAGGCGGAATTAATGCCTAATTGAATTTTCTCCCAGATCATAATTTTAATTAATGTAATTGGTGTATGCCGTCTTAATTAAATTAAAATAAATAAATGGAGCCGTATTTATTTGCTAGACCTATGCAATAAAAAAAACAAGTTGCAAAATTGCTGCCCAAATCTTGACATCATCTTACGCGAAATCTGTTTATCGGTAGTCATACTTACAATTTAAACCTGCCGGATTCGAACCCACGTCACAAGCTAATGAACCTTGTGTTTCGCGAGGTCTCGTTTGCATAAACATTCATTTGGAGCAGGTGGGAGGAAGTAATTTTTTTATCCCGAACGAATGAAACGTACATTGTTAAGGTGCCAGAGAAAAAGTATTGCATATGTTGAAATATTTTATTTCTGGATCAAGACAAGTGCGTGGTGGTCGGTTAGTAACGAATTGGATGAGAAATGTCGAGACGGTGTTCGCGGGTTCGAATTCTAGAGTACATATCTGACTTTTCGGAGCCACGTGTGAAGTCAATTCCGCAATACGCCAACGCGTAGAATACTCTCGGCTTGGAGTACACTCTCTTCAGCCTCAGGAAGTCTACATGTACTGAGCTCACTCAATCAAATTCTCAATTAGTAACGGGTGTATATAGATATAGTACTTGTTACTTGTTACCACTCTCAATCGTACTCTCGATTGTAGAGTAGACCCGTGCCCTGCAGTGTGTCGTATATGGGCTGATACAATACAATACAATACTTGTTAGTTACTGTTGTATATTGGGACGTCCCTATTAGTTTAAGATTAAAATAGTACGTAGACATCCATAGTACTGTATGCAAGATGGCTGATTAATAAAACTTTTTTGATTGAAGACTCCTGTGTTTGTTCTAAACCCGTGCTTGAACACGTTAATATCAAGATACAACAGTTACATATAGCGCTTTTTAGTAAACTGAAATAAAAAGGAGACAGTAATGCTTTTTAATAATTCAGGTAGAGTATCCATCGGCTAGTTATGGTTATCTCTCACTAAACACAATTATGCCGGCCTGGCTGAAATAAGTATTAGGTATATTTCTTTATTGTGCACCGCCGCCAACTTCTGTTACTATACAAAGGTTTTCTGGAAGAGACCGCTAGCGATAAGACCGCCCATTGTAATACCATAATTTGCTATATTTTGTATGATTTTGTATATATATATATATATATATATATATATATATATTTGTTTGGTTTAAAATAAACAGTTTTGTATTGTATTGCATACAGGGTATATCAAGACTGCTACGGAAAACGAAGCCAGGTGGTAGTTTTAGTGACTACAAACACGATGCAACTAATTTTTTTGCAAAAACACGACGATTTTTTTTATGTTTTAAATATCATTGTGTTTGGGTGGTAAATTCATAATTTTTGCTAAAATTATGATTTAAAGCCTTGCGTACTATAGCGTCTTTAAAAATAAAAGAGTGTCCATTATTTTTTTATGAAAATGTGTGTATTTACCACCCAAATACCATGGTAGGAAAAAAAAATACAAAAATCGTCGCTTTTTTTTGCAAACATTTTAGTTGCATTGTGTCTAAATTCACTAAAACTACCACTTGACTTCGTTTTCCGTTGCAGTCTTGATATACCCTGTGTTTTGTAGCTTTACCACTACTCCCACAAAATCAATAATCTTAATCAAAGCACATCATTATAATAAATTATAATCTAAAGACTTGCGTGCGATAGCGTCATTAAAAATAAAAGTTTGTACATTATTTTTTTAGGAAAATGTATGTATTTACCACCCAAATACGATGACAGGAAAAAAAATACAAAAATTAATCACGTTTTTTGCAATAATTTTAGTTGCATTGCGTCTAAAGTCACTAAAACTACCACCTGGCTTCGTTTTCGGTAGCAGTCGTGATATACCCTGTATACAGGCTGAACTCAAAATGTACTCAAACTTACATTTCTTTATGACAATATTTCACTAATTTGCGGTGGTTCCTATCAAGACGAATACAGATATCAAACCACCACATTTTAGGTTTTCTCATACTAACAAAAATTCACATAGAAATCCAGTTTAAATGTTGCTCGGCAATTGTCAAGTTCCACTCCTAAGACAAGCCAAGACAGTGAACTCGAATCGAAACGCTCTTGGTTAGCCGAGATTAAACTGAAGTGTTCTTAACTGGCTAGCTTCAATCCGATCTGTTTAACTGCGTTCAGATCTTATTATTTAATCGGGAATGGAGAATTTATTTCTATTTAAAAATAGAATAGAATGCTACCTTTTGGGATTTTTTTGGTTTTAGCATTTAAAATATTCTGTAACGTGTTCTGTTTGCTTCAAGAAATGTATTTGTATCTTTTGTCTTTTATTCATTACGTCCGGCAAATGAGCAAAGTCAGAGTTGAACCCGCGACCACCGTTAACGTGTTGGCAGCCGCGTCTGGTTCGTTACCAACAGGCCACCACGCACCATGTTATAATATTGGAAATTTAAATTAAAATTTTGGTTGGTCGGAATTGAATTGGCCAAAAAATGGAAATATGTCAAGCTAACATTTATTATTAGTTAATCGATACTGCGGTTTAAGTTTAGAAATTAAATTGGGACCAATGAGGGGTAAATTGTAATAAAAGTTTTCATTTATTAAGATCGAGGTTTATTCGAGGATGTTATGTCATCTCTAAAAAATATTAAAACGAAAACTAATTTATTTTCTGTAAATCCTTTTGAAAGTTTGTTTTTATTAAAACACATGATAGTGATTAAAACGAATGTAAAGGCACGAATTACTTTACCAAATATTGCATATTTTTTAATACAGCGATCAATGGAGAGACGAGCATGCCATTCGCCTGATATAAGCGATACGACCGCTCATGGACAGTAGCAAAATCAAACAACACCAACAACAAGGCAATGCTTGGCATTCCACTGCGCTCGCCATCCTGAGACATAAGATGTTAAATCTCATTATGTCCAGTAGATACTCTGGCTACAATGCCCTTCAAACCAGAATACAACAGTGCATTTACAGTGCTGCTTGGCGGAAGAGATATACATAGCGGTGGAACCTACCTTACCAACATATAAAGACATAATATTAATAAAAACACTTAACAGTCACATACATAGTTAGGTGACCTGTTTGCTCGTTTGCCGGACCTATGCAATTAAAAAAAAACTTTTATGCGCCCTATTTTCAAATACATACGGCTAAGTCTAAATAATATTTTTTGCCAATTTAATTATTTATCCAATTAAGAATTAAATGCAAAAGCACGTAGCCCTGTCAACGCATCAAAACCATTCACTCAACAGCCACGTGCCGCGCAATACCCTAAAATAATAGATTAAAAAACGCCAATCAATTAAGAGCCCACGGGTTTCCGGACACGTAATGCAAAAAGGTAATTACGGTCCCCCGCCGGTCCCATTCACTCATTCAGACGGCCTTTCGTTCATTCGGTCCGCGCCATTCATCGCGCAAGTATTTTAACAAGCAAAAAGTTTGAGATGCCACGCGTCCGACTCGCTGCGGCGAATCGAGAATTGGATAAGTCTTGCATCTTTAAGGACGGTTTGGTGCGCTGGTATTATTTTAGATATTTTGATGATTCTTTTACCTATATACAGAGATTAAAGATATCTATTTTACTCAATTCCTTTCATTCCAAGACCTCAAAACAAAAATGTTTGTATATTTAGGTATTATAGAAGTAATAAAAGATTAGTTTTATTTCTTTCTTTTTATTACACTTTGGAAGTCGGTTTAATTTTTTTAAATTATTTTTTATCGTATGTCTGATCGGGGCTTGTATCGATTTGATTCGATTTAATATGAAGTTCGTTGGGGCAATCCTATACCGACTATTCCATCCATATACAGATATTATGTGTAAAATATTAGTGTGATAGGAAGTGATTGTAGGAAGTTTTCAGTATAAAAATAGATAAATCTTTTGCTATTATAGCGTAAAAATTAACATTTTAACATATTTGTTAAAGACCTAGCTTAAGTTGTATTTAGCGAACAATAAAACGCCAATAACACAATAAAGTAATTTTATATTACGCAATGCAAGATAAAATAGGATTTTGCAGACACAACAAACAGCAGTAATATCTTAATTTGCATTTATTTTTAATATACAAGATTATGTCTTTGTACTTAACACCCCATATTAACACAGACGAACCGCGCTTCGTAGTAGGATGCTGCTTATTACAGCATATTATTGTATTATGTTTAAATAAATAAATATGGGAGGCATAAGAGGGCCGGCCCGGAGGCCCGAGCCCTGCAGTGGGACGTATATGGGCTGATACAGACATTGTGCATTCACAACAGTGTAATACAGAAACTTAATTTTGACAGCCTCCGTGGCGTAGTTGGTCAGACGCCGACTATGAAATGAGAAGCCGCGGGTTCGATCCCCGCACCAACACAAATGTTTGTGTGGCCCACAAATATTTGTGTTGGGTCTAGGTGATTGTGAGACCAAAAAGTCTCTCGTAGCTTCTGATTCCTACGACACAAAACTCGATCATAGTGTGGGGCTAGGACTTTGTATGTGACTGTTGGGTGTATTTATTTATTATTTATTTAAAGCCGGTGAATAAATGCACGCACCAAACCGTCTCAGTGTATGTTGGACTACAAGCGCCAACCCCGAATTGACTGCTCTCCAGTATTCGCGAAGTTAGCCTCATTCCGGATTGAATGTTTCTTTTGTAAACACGAAACACAATGCGATGCTTCTGCGCTGATTAGTGGCCGCTTGTACATTTATTCATCTGTACGTCTGCTGTGGCGTTTAGATTTATACATTATGCTGTTTTGGTGATGATTTAATGTAAAACACATGCTGTCTTTCTATCTCTTTTTCGCTTTTTAGAAAGAACACTGTTTTAGTATTATTATATATTGTATATCGATTTTGTAGTGCGTCATCAATGTTTACAAATGCCCGTGTTGATGGCTTTCATGCTATAATGCGGAAGAAAGCTGCATCGATTCTAACCAGACTCCGTGGCAGCTCTAACAGTTTTCTAAAAATGATTGCGGACCGCTGTGACTGTCCTCTACAAAATATGTGGGTGGAACGAGTTATAGGGTTAATAAAATAGTATTTAATTTGATTACTAACATAGTTTAATTTCATTGTATTACTAAAATTTTATGGAATTCTTATTCTGAAATAAATTATGATTTGATTTGATTTGATTTAGTAATTATGTAATGTATTTTTGTCTGGTCTTTCCATCTCTTTCTCGCATTTTAGATAATAAATTGTTGATAAGATCTTACGTTATGACTTGGTATTTGAATCAACAGTGATCTGTTGAATATTTGCATGCTGCTCACTGTACCTCCAGCAAAAATAGCCAAGAGTTAAACATTATAATTTTCCAAAGCCTTACAGTTTGACAGTCTCCGTGGCGTAGTTGGTTGGACGCCGTCTGTGAAGCAGGAGGCCGCGGGTTCGATCCCCGCGTTGAAACAAACGTTTGTGTGGACCACAAGTATTTGTTTCGAGTCTGGGTGTTAGTGAGACCGAAAAGTCTCACGTAGCTCCTGATGCCCGCGACACAAGACTTGATCTCAGTGTGTGGTATGTGACTGTTGGGTGTTTTTTTTTAAGTTTCCCGTAGGGTCATGTTGGAAGCGGCCTGCATCCACTGAATTCTTGCAATTTTAGCAATATCTGTCCGTCTTTTAGGTGCACGTCCGACATTTTGTTTGCCTGTATTAGAATTACGGCATTTTCGCCGTCAAGCAGCAGTTTGTAAGCACTATTGACATCCTGTTTGAAGGACATTGTTGCCAGAACGGAATAAAAATCTTTGAATGACGAACGCAGTGCACTGTCATGCAATGGTTATAAAATTCCGATTTATGTTGCTTTGTTTATAGACAAGCGTGGCTCTTATTATTAGGAAACCATCCTACTTATAGTACCTACGCGACAGGTCGTGGTGGCAATTGAGGTATGAGGTGACGCGCGGGGGAGGGGACGCCCCGCACACTCGCACATCGCCCGCGTTTCTTAGTCTTAGTGCTGCACGAGTCCGCATCGATCGCGGTTATAGATTTCGATCCCGCTCACATTGTTCTTTGTGTATTATATAGTTGTGTATTAGCTATTAGCGGTAGCTTATAAAACTAAAAAAAAACAGTAATTCATTCTCATTCTTACCGTTTTATTACGTTCATACAGTCGCCCTATAATCGTTTTTTTCATATATCTGCTATTTGCAGACATCGATGTTACAAATTGTAGATAAAATATTTTGTCATATTGCTTATAACACGCTTGACTTAATTATTTTTACTCAATCATTGCGTTGCAAAAAATATAAAATAAATAAATACAAACAGTCACATACATAGTCCTGACCCCACACTAAGATTGAATCCTGTGGCGTGGGAATCAGAAGCTACGAGAGACTTTTCGGTCTCACAAACACCCAGACCCAACACAAATATTTGTGGGCCACACAAACATTTGTGTTGGAGCGGGGATCGAACCCGCGGCCTCTCGTTTCACAGTCGGCGTCTAACCAACTACGCCACGGAGGCTGTCAATATCAATATAAACTACTAGGTACTTGTTAGGTACATGATACTAGATCACTAGAAAATTGTCATGTCGACCTGTCGCGTAGGGTGAGTCACGTGGATACTTCATTCCGTCTGCACTGCACTCACCAACAGGCGAGTTGAAGCCACTGTGTCATACCAGTATAAAAAAATCAAGTTGCATCTGAAGTGTTCACATTTACACATTCCTCACACTATTCCAGCTCGCCGCTCGCTTTTTTAATTACTAGGAATTATTCATATAATTATGAACACAAAATGAACACTTTAAAAGAATGTAAATATGTTAAACCATTTGCAATCTTGCATTGGGAATGCATGAGCTTTGGTGCTCGGTCCGACTTGAAACCGGGGTTTTTCTTGCTTCTGTTCTATATTTACATTTATTACGTGAGCTTATGTTTTGAGTGTCGTTTTTAGAATATTAAAGATACATACATATTACATACGTTACATAAACATCACGCCTTTTTCCCAGAAAGGGTAGGCAGAGGTGCAATCAGGACACTCACGTTTCGCCTTGTGTTCTGTCCCATGATGTGATGGAGAGCGAGCCCATCGCCATATCGAGCACCAATACCTGACTCCGGGCTGATAATAGAAAAATCCACTATCACTTCGCCAGACTAAGGATTCGAACCCGAGACCTCAGCTTTGTAATCATACCGTAGTACAACTACGCCACCGGAACAGTCGAAAGATTTTTGCTTGCAAGGCTTGCAAGTGCTTTTTAAATGTGCTATATACACATATTGGTTACCATACATACAACATACATATGTAAAGACTAGAATTCCACTATTATCAATCTTGACTTAATACTATCGTTTCGTTCACTTTCAATAATTTCTTCATGCATTCTTATCGGTTCTTACTATAACATTAAAGTAAAGCGCCATTTATACGGGGAGAGATTCTCGCGGCGAGAATCGTATGCGATTATCGCACGACATAACCGCCGTAGATTATCGTGTTCTGATCAACGTTTGCACGGTGCAACTTTTTATATACTTACGATAATCGTATCGTCGAGGCGAGAGACTCTCCCCGTGTAAATGGGGCTTTGGGGTTTTTTTATTAACATTACCGCACGATATCTAAGATACAAAAATATGAATACGCAGAAAAGTCAAAAATAATATTTCTTTGTATTAACACATTTTCAGTGTAAATTGCTTAAAAGGATGTCCAATTTTCGGTGCTAAAAGTATGTGTGTGGTCTTTATTACAATGCATGGCCAATTATTGGTGTATTTAATATGTTTATAGTATGTTAATGTCGAACTGCTGTGAAGAAGGTTCGGATATGTATTTTAAAGTGACCAAAATTCACTTGACTGCCTCGGTGGCGTAGTGGTACTACGGTACGATTGCAAAGCTGAGGTCTCGGGTTCGAATCCCGGGTCTGGCAAAGTGATATTGGATTTTTCTATTCATTATCAGCCCGGAGTCAGGAATTTGAGCCCGATATGGCGATAGGCTCGCCCCCTATCACATCGTGGGACGGAATATACAAGGCGAAACGTGAGTGTTCTGGTAGCACCTCTGCCTACCCCTTCTGGGAAAAAGGCGTGTGTTTATGTATGTATGCACAACTCACTTTACTTATGAATGTTACTGTAAAATGATCGAAACGTCGTGAAATAAAAAAATAAAAAATTAATCAAATTCGCTATAGAATCCGCAAGAATTCGTTTTATTTCAATGTGTAACATTCACGTAAATCTAAGAAACCATTAAACATACATACATAAATAACAATTTTAATTATAGATTGCAGCAAATGGCGATCTTATCGCTATAAGCTCATTATTAAATTAACGCACTATCATAAGTATTTTACCCAATATTATCCATTATTCCCGGCCAGCATTACACAGTAAAATAAAACAGAGCCGAAGTTGTCCAAGTGACGCGCAGTAAGTTAAAAAGACCCTTTTTATCTCCGCTACAATGAGCAGGACAATCATTTATAATAATCAATGTTTAAGCATGAAATACGAAAGGAAATCCCTTTGCGTGCTCCTTTTTTGTGTCTACACTTTACGTTCAGGAATATAATAGCTGCTGAGGTTAGATTAGGTTCTTTTGGGCACGATATAATTGTGAATCTTGTGGAAATGTGGAAAGCAGACCTGTGGCTTTGTGAAATTATACCGGGTGTCCAGACAGCGAAAACGAAGTCAGAGTTCATACGCAATGCAACAAAAAAATTGACATAAAAAAGGTGACGATTATTTTAGAATTGGATAAACTCATTACTCACGCCTTTTCCCCAAAGGGGTAGGCAGAGGTGCTACTAGACCCACGCTTCGCCTTGTGTGTTCCATCACACGATGTGACAGGGGCGAGCCTGTCAACATATCGGGAATAAATTTCTGACTCCAGCCTGATAATGAATACAAAAATCCAATATCACTTTACCCGACCTGGGATTTGAACCCGAGAGTTCAGCCATGTAATCGTACCATAGTACAACTGCGCCGCCGAGGCATTGAATATTCCATTTCGAAATTGCTTACAGCTGCATTGTTTTCACTTTAACAATATAAAAAACAAAGATGTAAAACTGTTTGCCTCATCAAAATCCCGGATCAATTAATTGTGGCTTCAAAGAGTCTCGATTCCCGCCGGGGGATGGCTCGTCAAATATCTGTTACGGGGTCCTTCGGGAACGTTCCCTTTCATCCGGGTGTATTCCTGTTTCTCGCCCCTCGAATCTCGAGCAATTGGGATGATCAAACGATTCTTTGCAAGGAAATTGGATGATTGTCGATACATTGGTGTGTGAAAACATTGATAGACTGAGTTTTTCGGTTTATTGGCGTTGTGGCAACGTATATGTGCTGTGAATCGTGATGTCCTGGGTTTGATTTCCGGGTCGGGTGATTTACCTTTTGTGAGGTTTTCAGTGTCGTATGGGATGGAATTTGTGCATGTGATGGAAGGCTTGGTCCCTGGGAATGTAGGATGAAGATATGTAGGATCAAGATTGTATGTGTGATTTTATGTATTATATGTGACTGCCTCGGTGGCGTAGTGGTACTACGGTATGATTGCAAAGCTGAGGTCTCGGGTTCGAATCCCGTGTCGGGCAAAGTGATATTGGATTTTTCTATTCATTATCAGCCCGGAGTCAGGAATTTGTGCCCGATATGGCGATAGGCTCGCCCCCTATCACATCGTGGGACGGAATATATAAGGCGAAACGTGGGTGTTCTGTTAACACCTCTGCCTACCCCTTCTGGGAAAAAGGCGTGTGTTTATGTATGTATGTATGTAAGATTTTATGTTTACTTCAATATTGTTGTTGTTGATAGATGGCTTGATTCCCCGGACGTCACTTAAGGTGTCCACTGAAAATCAGTGTTGTGTCGTGGTTTCACCACATCACAATTTATGCTGAGTGGACACCTACCGATCACAGCCGCAACCAACCAATTTTTTATTTTAATTTTATTTTTTAATTTTATTTTAAATTTATTATTGTTTATTTTTACCATGTTTGTGTATGTTGCGACTGTGACAAATAAATAGTTTTTCTTTCTTTCTTTCTATATATAAAGCTTACCAACCGCATTAGGCTGACGCGATGAACTAAATCACCTACTCTTAAAAGGGTTGATGTCAGGCATGCAGTCGGTTGTAAAATTGTTAGCCAAAACATTATTATTTTTGATTGCATAGTTCCGGCAAACGAACAAACAAGTCGATCATTTTGAATAGCGAGGTATTCACGACTTTATTAATAAACACGGAAATGCATAGAGGGCTACACAACCATCGTATTGTAGTTACATTATTCAATATTATAGTCAAATAGTTAAAATAATCGAGTCAATTATAAGCCTTGGACTAAAGGTAATCCTTCGCTCATCCGAGTTTATTAATAAGGCTCATATACGAGTAGTTAAAAAGTCATATCGCAACAACTCTAAGTAAATAAGGGATACATACAGAAGAAGATAATCAGCATTTATAAGATATTTTCCTAACAAACTTTCGCGCACTTTGATACCGACGACCTAACTGGCAATCTTTCAACCAACGTGGCTAAACAGAATTGAAAATCTAACACAATAGACTAATTAAGTTTAACATTGAACCGGGGATCGAACCCGCGCACCGCCAGTAAGGAGCGGGTTAATTGCAAAAACAATGAGTGTTTGCCCACGTCTTACCCAGACAACTGCCGGCCATTCATTATTGTAGAGAGACACTGGGGTTCTTGCTTCCATTATACTACGGTATTACATGCATAAACTCACGCCTTTTTCCCAGAAGGGGTAGGCAGAGGTGTAACCATGACACCCACATTTCGCCTTGTATCTTCCGTCCCATGATGTGATAGGGGGCGAGCCTATCGCCATATCGAGCGCAAATTCCCGACTCCGGGCTGATTATGAATAGAAAAATCCAATACCACTTTGCCCGACCCGGGATTCAAACTCGTGACCTGACCCCGTGACCCGTACTTTCAGTGGCTGAATGAAGATGTAAAAAGAAAAAATAGAAATAGAAATAGAAACCATACTGTTGTAAGGCCTTCTCACCTAGAGAGAGAGAGAGAGTTAAGCTTTTATCTCAACTGTAAAATACGAGATAACATACCGTATTTCTAATGTATTTAAACAATGGAACCGTGCAGTGAGAATTAATTGGCCAGCGCACGTGCTCTCTTACGTTGTTGTAGAGTTTGCACTTTTCATTTCCTGATTTACATTAAACAACACGATGATTAATCTTATAGTAATAACAATATAATGAATACAATACAATACACGATACTATTATCAAGGCGAAAAATAATAAGACGATTGTGTAATCATAACTCCTCTGTTCTTTTCCAACATCATGTACATTTATACCAGGGCTCTCTACACATACAACTCGCATATTAAAACTGTGTAAAACGTTACAACTTGAATAATCGTGGCGTGATAATATTCCGACTCGGCCATCCTTCACATCAGCCGTTGACAACTCTGTTCTGTATTCAAATCCTTGTTCTATTCTTCTTAATATAACTGCCAGCACCATCGTCATGTTAAAATAGATTGTTTTACTCATCGCTCTTAAAAATCACCCGTTACATATTATTACTATTTACTTATCTTTTGCTAGTGTTATATTCTGATCCATACCACTTAAAGGAGTATATAACACTTTAGATAAACTACAAAGACGTAAACAAAAACAAGAAATAATTATAGTTGAGAAATAAAAAAAAAATAATTAGCGATTACTACATAAAAGGATGAATTAATGAGAGAATCAATCAATGTAACTAAACAATACTATTTAACTTTTTTTTTTAATCTCTTCTAGACAACTATATTTATGAACTACTTTTTAATATAAACTTTCCTCTTTTTACCTACTAGACAAATTTACTAAGATGCACATTTTTTATGGCATGATAAAGTCAAAAAGACATGTAAAGTCCGCCAACCCGCAGGCCGTATTAGGCCAGCGTGTTGGGCTATACGAGTACGCCTATCCTCTCTCAATCGTACTCTCGATTGTAGAGGAGGCTCGTGCCCTACAATGGGACGTATATGGGCTGATACAGTACAGTACAGTGGTCGCTATCTGAGTGTAAATAAAAATCTTATATCCTATCCTATCGAATTATTGTTTAAGTTACCGTTTAGTAACCAAGTTAACCAAGTTTTGGTGAAGGAAAACATCGTGAGGAAACCTGCATACCATAGCGATTTGTATAAATTTCTATGGTATGTAAAAGTTCGTCAACCCGCACTAGGCATGCGTGGTGGACTATATGGCCTAACCACTCTCAATCGTACTCTCGATTGTAGAGGAGGCTCGTACCCTGCAGTGGGTCATGTATGGGCTGATACAGTACAGTACCGTTTAGTGTTTTTGGTAATGCTTAAGAATCGATTACACAAAACCCATTTATCAGCTCTGCTAGAATGAGTAGGTAACCCACACTGCAACATTGGCTCGCGTCAAATACGAGTATAACTTCGAAATTCTTTTTTTTTCCTGAAATTTTAGAGTGTAAAGTTTGAAATTTAAATTGTCGGAAAGGTAACTTACTGTGTGAACTAGCAGATTAAAAACTCCGCTTATTTTAATGCAAAAGTTTGCGAGTAGAATAAGTAATTTCGGCTTGTAGCTGAATGTTGTAAAATTTTACTTTTATTTACCACCGACTACCGTCTTTGTTACAGTTTTTGATGTTATTTTTTGTTATAGACAATAGGGATGTTGACATTATTTTAGAATTGCTTTTATATGATAGATAGACCCTATATAAACACGAAAAAATATTTGATGTATTATATTTTATACGACAAATTTTAATTAAAAAATACGCAAATAATAATACGAGTAGATTTCAAAATTCCCGCTAAAACGCACTCTCATAAGTATGTAAGGACTGAATTAGTTATTTATTTTAGTGGCGAAAGTAGAATGCTCATATGTTCCTTTAAAATAAATGATGATATGATCGTATAATCCATGATCCTAGCCGATGGGGCCAAAAGTTCTTGAATGGAGGCCACGCAGCGGAAAGCGCAGCATGGGACGTCCACCCACTAGGTGGTCAGACGACCTGGTAAAGGTCGCGGGACGTCGCTGGATGCAGGCTGCCTCCAACAGGTCACTGTGGAAATCATTGGGAGACGCCTATGTTCAGCAGTGGACTTCTTTTGGCTCGTGGATTGATAACATGATCCACGTCGGTCCAGCACGATTTACTTTCACGTAATTCAAATGATTTAACAAACTCTCAAGTTTCCTCACGATAATGATTTCATAGATTTACGCGAATGTTACACATTGAAATAAAACGAATTCTTACGGATTTTATCGCGAATTTGATTAAATTTTTACAGAGTTTCACTTCCCGACGTTTCGATCATTTTACAGCTTTCTTGGTCACGGGGCGGACCTACGGATATTATCGCGAGTTTGATTTAATTTTTACATATTTTAACTTCCCACGTTTCGATAACGACAGCTTTCTTGGTCACGGGGCGGACTGAGGTATTAGTCATCCGCTTAGTGACTGTTAAAGTAAGAATTCGTTTTATTTCAATTCCTCACGATGTTTTTTCACCTTTAAAGTAATTTATCTTTAACTAAGACTGCCTCGGTGGCGCAGTGGTACTACGGTACGATTGCAAAGCTGAGGTCTCGGGTTCGAACCCCGGGTCGGGCAAAGTGATATTGGATTTTTCTATTCATTATCAGCCCGGAGTCAGGAATTTGTGCCCGATATGGCGATAGGCTCGCCCCCTATCACATCGTGGGACGGAATATACAAAGCGAAACGTGGGTGTTCTGGTAGTTCACCTCTGCCTACTCCTTCTGGGAAAAAGGCGTGTGTTTATGCATGTATCTTTAACTATGAATTCGTAACATCAAGAAAGTCAGAGCTATTTCGACTCAAACTGCCGGCTTCCGTCATCCGATCGCAATTAGGGTTAAGGCGCAATTTAGTAGAATTTACTCAAAGACTTCCCAAATATCCTTCCGCTACAGTTCAAGTCGTGAGGGTTTGTCCGAATATATCACGCTTTTGTGATCTCATGCGTGCAATTGTACGTATACTTACGTTTTAAATAAGTTTAATTAAATCATTCGACGCTTGCAAGAAAATAGATTGAATTTTGATGTTGTGAGTTTGATTTCTATGTGAGGCAACCACACATACTGTTACGGGGATTTGAGCTATAAATAATGATGTAGTCTGGACTAATTCAAAATTAGATATACATACATACATAAACACACGCCTTTTTCCCAGAAGGGGTAGGCAGAGGTGCTACCAGAACACCCACGTTTCGCCTTGTATATTCCGTCCCACGATGTGATAGGGAGCGAGCCTATCGCCATATCGGGCACAAATTCCTGACTCCGGGCTGATAATGAATAGAAAAATAGAATATAAATTATATATAGTTCTAAATTAGATTTGAATTTAATGCTAATTGACATAGAGCCTCATTTAAACGGGAAGAGGTTCTCGCCTCGAAGATAATATGTTTATCGTAAGGATATAAAAAGTCGCATCGTCTAAACATTGTCAGAACACGATAATCTCTGGGCGTTATGTCATGCGACAATCGCATACGATTCTCACGGCGAGAAACTCTCTCCGTGTAAATGGGGCTTAATTAACATGGTGATTTAGATCAAATTTTTAATATGCATAATTTATATTTTATTTTAACAATAATGCAAATCAGATTTCGTTTCAATCAATGCGGAAAACAATACTTCGTTTTTTTAAATTTCTTATAATGAGATAAAGTTGCAAAATGTCGCTGGATGCATGCTCCCTTCAATATATCGGTGTGGCAACATTTGTAGGACACCTATGCTCATTGCTCAGCCGTGGACTTCCTATGTCCAAAGAGGGATAGATAGAGGGATAGACATCAGAGCGAAGTTATGTAAGCATTTAGTTATATGCATGTAAGTGCGTGGTTGCCTGTTGGTAAACGGATCAGACGCGGCTGCTGACGTGTTCATGGTGGTCGCGGGGTCAAATCCCAGGGCACACCTCTGAATTTTCGGAGTCATGTGTGTATTGATAGTCAATCACCACGCACTATAACGGCAAAGGAAAACATCGTGAGGAAACCTGCATACCAAAGCGATTTGCAAGAATTTCTATGGTATGTAAACTCCGCCATCCCGCACTAGGCCAGTGTGATGGACTATATGGACTAACTGCTCTGAATCGAACTCTCGATTGTAGAAGAGGCTCGTGCCCTGCAGTGGGACGTATATGGGTTGATACAGTACAGTACAGTTAGTAATATGATTAACTGAAACTGTTTTTACGATTTAATTTAAAACTGTCACAGAATTTCAAAATGGCGGCCAAATCGCGGGTGGCAATAGTCATTCACTGGCTATCTAGTGTTACGTAATACCTAAACTAATTAAACTAAATAGTTCACAATAAAGGCATTCTAGGTACAAATGACTGGTGCCAGCATCTAATTTAATATTGCATATTAGGCAGCGTACAGTCCGCCATATAAGTACGTTATAATTGACTATCGATTGTGAAATGCGGTTGATTCATTACGAAACAATTCGGACGGGTGTATTTTACTGTTAAAATATAGACTGTGTTGTATTAGTTCAGTGAAAGCATATGAAGGGTTTCATTTCGGTACGGAGAATTATTTTAAGTAAGAGATTTCTGTATCTGTATCAGCCGATATACGTCCCACTGCAGGGCACGGGCCTCTTCTACATTCGAATGAGAGGGGTTAGGTCATCTAAATTTCTGTCTCTCTCTCTCTCTTCAGCCAAAGGAGAACCACATAGACCTCTTGGAAGCGGCCTGCATCCAGCGACTTTCTGCGACCTTAGGCCGTCCATCCACCTTGTGGGTGAGCGTCCGACACTTCGCTTGCTTGTACGTGGCCTCTGGAACCTTTGGGCTCCAGCGGCCATCAGTTCTACGTGCTATGTGCCCGGCTCATGTAGATTATATCATTTACTAAAGAATAATATGCATTGCGGAGTCTTATGCTTCTTATAGGTATCAAAGTCTACTATGGTTCAAAAAGACGTTTCGTTTTATCTTTTCTACATTAGATTCCATATTCTTATGTTCCATGCGTTAATACATAAAGGGATTTTCATAAAGAGCGCTCGAACTTAAAAATAAAATTAAAAAACCTGTTTTAGTGATATTGCCACAATTTTTATTTTATTTTAAATAATATTCGATGACATTATGTATGGAATATAATTTTAGACAAACGGCCAACGCGACTCCGCTGCAGGTGGTGTATCCTGGCGGACCAATTTTGGATGATATCTTCAATAAAAATTATGGCAATATCACTTGAACAGGTTTTTAAATATTATTTTTAAGTTCGAGCGCTCTTAATGAAAATCCCTTAATTTCAAGCTTACATGGAGTCAACACAAAATTATTATCAATGTGGATTTTTTTGCGTAATTTACAATTGCCTATTAACTGTCATAATTCAGAAAACTATCCACTTTGCAGTTGAGAATCGAATCCTACACCTCACGGTTCACAGCCCACACACCACTAAACCAAAGGGCAACAGTCCTAATCAAATTCGTTATTTATTTAATCATGTTATCGCCATGAATAATCACATCGGCGTACTTGATATGAATTAATGTTTATAGAGTTAGTCAAGCGTGGAATTGTTAACGAGGATTTTTATACAAAGATACGTTTACATTGGGTAAGGGCTCTTTGGTATAATGTTCCTTTAATTTATTTGATTCCAAATTAAATTTTTCGTTCTATATGAAATTGATATAAATGTCCTCATCAACGTCAAAATAATAATTTACTTTTTTAATAATTAAAATAACTTAGTTAAAATCTCGCATGTTAGCTATTCAAAATGATGCTTTTAATATGAATGCCGAAGTATTATAATCCATCTTTTCTAGTATTTTCTATATTCTAGGACGGCCTCAGTGGCGCACGCCTACGGTATGATTGCAAAGCTGCGGTCTCGGGCTCGAATCCCGGGTCGAGCAAAGTGATATTGGATTTTTCTATTCATTATCAGCCCAAAGTCAGGAATTTTTGCCCAATGTGGCGTTAGGCTCGCCCCCTATCACATCGTGGGGCGGAACATACAAGGCGAAAAGTGGTTGTTCTGTACACCTCTGCCTACCCTTCTGGGAAAAAGGCGTGAGTTTATGTTTGTATGAATTTCGGTTTTAAAAAATCTAATACATTTTGCCTAGGAATAGAATTGTCAAAACCTGTGGTATTTTCCAAGCGTTAAAGCAAAGTTAATTTTCTAACTGAGAAAACAATTTCAAGACCCCACAGTCTTTTATATAAGTAGAAGCTAATTAATATCCTAATTTAAATTCAAACTCCACGCAGTGTAAATCATGCCTTATTCATAAACATCGAATTATATCGTATCGATAGATAACGATTCTAATCGATGCGATTCATTAATCGATTACTTTTAATTTTAACATCATGTGTGGTCGGAACTTGTTTTGATCTAATTAAGATGTATGAGGGTTTACATCGTACGATTCCGACACGATATATCGTTGCGTCGTGTAGAGTGAATTTCTATATTGATATTTGAAAAATTAATATGAAATACTGCCCATTTTGTAGATGAAATACAGCGTATACCCACACTGCGATCGAAAACGAAGCCAGGTGGTAGTATTAGTGACTTCAGACACAATGCAAATAAAAATTCCGCCAAACAAATTTGCGATATTTTTTTGTTCTATTTTTTTACTTATCGTATTTGGGTAGTAAATACATCGTTTTCCTAAAATAATAATGTACACTTCTTTATTTTTAAAGACACAATGGTACGTAAGAGCTTAAATTATAATTTTAGCCAAACCCGATTATATTAAAAAAAAGCAAAATCTGATGTTTTTTTTTAGAAATTTTTAGTTGCATTGTGTCTGTAATCACTAAAACTACCACCTGGCTTTGTCGGTCTCAATCATGATATACCACGTATAATGTTTCAATATAAATTGTTACCGTTGCTTTAAAATATGTCGGCTTTTGTTTATTGGAAATTAATTTTAAATATTCATGCAGAAGGGACTACAACGCACCTAACGCTGAATGCATTACAATTCGAATAAACCATCCACCAATGAGAAATGATCGACACAGTTTTGCCGGCCTGTTCGAAATGGGTTATACGCAATTTGAACCCAAAATGCGGCACTCTTACGCGGTTTACCTGTACGGAAATTGCCATCCGGGCGGATATAAACATCCTACCACGAGCAAGTTATAGGAATTGTAAGTCTAGAACGTAGATCACTAGAATTCACTAAGCATATTTGACTCTCTCTCTCCCATCAGCCACAGGTAGTCAACTGCTGAACCTTCCCCATGAATCGCCACATTAATTATTTGGCTCAAGTCTAAGTCTCGCGCTTTTCTCCCAGACAGGGTAGGCAGAGACTACCGGGACACCCACATTTCGCCTTGTATTCCATTCTGCGATGCAATATCGAGCGAGGCTATCGCCATATCGGGCATAAATTCCTGACCGGATTCCTGACAACTTTACCCAGCCCGAGATTCGAACCCGAGACCTCAAGCTTTGCAATACCACAGTACAACTGCGCCACCGAGGCAACCAATATCGTACACTGTGAATCTATTAAACAAAATAAGAAAATCTAATATGCAAATTGACGAGATACGCTTATATTAGTAGTGGCGGTCTTTTTGATGTCATTTGAAGTAATCTAGCTGTTTAACTAGCTGCCACTGCCGCGCAAACTCAATCTACTCGGACCGATAAGTTTTGATTAAAATATCGAAGGTTCTAGACTGCGGTTTTTTATCGGAGAGGTATCGGGATATTTATGGTGGGTAGTTTTGAAAAATGATTGTCAGGTAACGTGGAAGTTGGTCTAAATTGGGATATGTCTGAAAAACCTTTATATAAGGTGGTGAAGAACACGATTGCTTCGGTGGCGTAGTTGTACTACGGTACGATTACAACGCTGAGGGTCTAGGGTTCGAATCCCGGGTCAGGCAAGGTGATATTGGATTTTTCTATTAATTATCAGCCCGGAGTCAGTTTGTGGCCGATATGGCGATATGCTCACCCCCATCGGGGACGGAACTCAAGGCGAAACGTGGGTGTCCTGGTTGCACCTGTGCCTACCCCTTCGTGGATAAAGGCGTGTTTATGTATGTATGTAAAATAATGTTAACCACATAATTCCCTATTCATGCATCTACTTATAATACCTCGTAAAACTATTTTTATAAGACTGAGTTATTCCAGTCCAGACGTAGAATTTGTAAAATTACAAGTACATACTTTGAAACCACTCGTGGAATGATAATTAAATCGATTTTCCCTCAATTAGGCTTCGATAAATGAATTATATCAACTCACTGATCAATTATTATAGGTTTAACCTTGAACATCGAACAATTTGAATACCAGACAATTTATTTTGTTACCCTGAATATGTTATCGTAAAACTATTTAAGGTTTTTTTATACTGGCACGGCATAATAACTGCACTGCACCTGATGGTAAGCGCAAATGCCGTCCAGACAGAGTATCGAATGGCATCAGACGGCGGTCCCATGCCATTCGACACAATTATGCCGGCCTGCTAAGATGATTCTTCACACTACGGTGGAAGGACCCAGGATTATAGGAAGGAGGGAACACGTGTGACGGCAAACAATTCCACAGCTTGACGATGCGGCTAAAAAAAAGAATTTGCGTACCTTAGTTCGCGCCGAAATGATTTGGAACATCAAGCTATGGCTTCGCAAGCCAGCACGCGTGGTTATGTTAAGTGTCGCTTTTCGGGTTTACCTAAGTGTACCTAGATACAATTCTATACGTCCCACTGCAGGTCACGCCTCCTCTAAAATCGAGAGCACGATTGAGAGGGATTAGGCCATATAGTCCACCACGCTGGCCTAGTGCGGGGTGGCAGACTTTGCGTATCATAGATATTCTTACACGATATGGTATACAAGATTCCTCACGATCTTTTCCTTAACCGTTATAGTGCGTAGTAATTGATTATCAATACACGCATGACTCTGAAAAGACGGATACAATCTATGTCTATCTCTAATCTAAATCAGCCCATGTCGACCCACTGCTGGGTATAGGCCTCCTCATTTGCACGCCACAATTTTCTGTCCTGTGATATGGATACAATCAGGCCGGCAAAATAGTGTCGACCAGCTGGAGATGTTACAACATGTACCTGACACCGGATGCATTGTAATCAGCAAACAAAATAATACTATATTTAGCTCCAGATTTTATGTAACAAAAACTAAATGAAAAAGACTTCTCAAACGATATAAATCAACGTCAAACACATTATCTTTTTATCATCCAACGCGAGAGAGAAAAGCTAAGGTCCATCCCTATTCAGCCTTCAGCAGAAAATCGCGAAAACACAAAGGATAATATAAAAGGCCTTTAAAAATCTTAATATAAACACCTACTCGCGCTTGAGTACGGGGATGGACTAAGGAATTAATACGGGGGAAATTGGATTATTGGTACGATGTTACAAGGTGGACGGAGGACCTGGTTAAGGTTGCAGGAAGTCGCTGGATGCAGGCCACTTCCAACAAGTCAATGTGGAGATCCTTGGGGGAAGCCTATGTTCAGCAGTGGACTTCCTCTGGCTGAAGAGAGAGTACGATGTTAGTAAAATACCATCAGAATAGAGCTTGCACCAGTAAGAGATTGTTTCTAGCCAATTGACACAATTATGTCAGCCAACGGTTATTCACTGACTGAACCCGAAAAAACATGTTTTAGAGCACGTAAATTATGAAAATCAAGAAATCGTCCGTGTAATGAGTTCGATTACTCGTTTTATCAATTTCACAGTTTACGTAATTCAATTCTTTCACTAATGTTGCAGAAATATTTGCATTTTCATACAATAGCTTTTGAGTTATTTAGTAAAATACATCTGTTAACTAAAATAAATCTGCAACTTCCAGTGAACCAAAAAATGTGTGAGCCAACGAAATTATCTGCCGTAATTATACATGAGATTGTGACACGTTTAAGCAGTCTAGCATTTTTTTGATCGTCAGATACTCAAACTACTATTTCGATTTTGTAATACCTCTACAAAAAAAAAACGTTAGGGTAAAAACCCCCTTATTTTCTTCCAAATCCATCCCACCGCGGCCTCGTAATTTTTATTCATAAACATCTGAAAAATCAAAAGTTCGCATCAAAGATACACATCGATAAACCGTAAAAACAAACGTCAGAAGCATACAGTAAAACGTTGAGTGTCGATAAAAATTTACATAAAGCCTCAGGGGAAGGAACAAAGTAATTTAGCCCTTATAGACATACACATTAATGTTTAGCCCATAAAGAGCTTTGGGTGGTTTTATGCGGTTTTTCGCAGGGCTGTGGGAACATTGTTTTAAACGTTGCGATAAAGATGTAAGTGTCTTAATGGGAATGATTACAACCCTAGAAAATTAACTCCGCTATTATTTTAATCGACTTCAAAAAAAGGAGATTATATTTACATCTATTGAGGTTTTGTATATTACTTCGCAGTCTATACTTACGTAAAGTTATATAAATATGATGTTTATGTATGTTGCAATACACCTCGGACTCTGAATTTACGGAGTCATGAGAGTATAGTAGAGTATTGAGAGTCAATTACCACGCTTTATAAGGGTGAAGGAAAACAATCTTTATATCACAGCGATTTGCGAGAATTTCTATGGTATGTAAAGTCCGCTAACCCACACTAGGCCAGCGTGGTGGACTATATGGCCTAACTTTTAATCGTACTCGATTGTAGAGGAGGTCCGTGCGCTGCAGTGGGGCATATATGACCTGATACAGTACATGTTGGAATATAAAATCCATGTTTATTGAATCAACAAAACTCATATTGCTTTCAATAACATAGAAATCAGATCCAGTATCATGTAGGCCTAAGGCCCTGAGTTACGAGTATGCTACAAACTGCCATTTCTTAATATAACGTAATAGACGCCGGCTGTAAAACGAGAGGCTGTTGGTTCAATCCCCGCACCGAGACAATTTTTTGAGTCCAATCAATCCAATCCATCAGCCAAAGGAAGTCCACTGCTGAACACAGGCCTCTCCTAATGATTTCCACAGTGACCTGCTGGAGGCAATTTTTTTGTGTGAATCACAAGTATTTGTTTCGGGTCTGGGTGTTTGTGAGACCAAAAAGTCTCTCGTAGTTCCTGGTACCCTCGAAACAAGACTCGACCTTAGTAAGGGGTTAGGACAATGTATGTAACTGTTGGGTGTATTTATTAATTAAGATATTGGAAAGTTTCCTTAATTTGATTCTTCAAAACATTTAAGGTTATATTATATTGTAAACAGCTCGCTTAAACATTAATTCCTTGGACCTCCGTTCAAAACAAAGGCAATTTCACTTCGCTCGGGGCCTCTCATAAAAAAACCATTCAAAGGGAAAATATTCTTTTACGTGTTTCATTTGGAGATAGTAAAATATACGTGAGGTTTGAAGAATTGCGAAAGGCGCGTCTTAGTAACAATTATTTCATCCCTTCTTATTTTGTAATTGAAATACTTTGGAACTTACATTTGTTTTGTAGTAGATGCTGTTAGAATGGGTTTGAAATGTGATGAATGTAGTGAATATCTTTATTTGTATGTGACTGATCAATCTAGTCTTCGATTATAATTCATCAAACGAAAATCTAGAATATAAAATTAGATTCGATAATAATTCTTTTACTATAGCAACTATTGTACAAATGATAACTCTGTAATAAACTGCATTAACTATTTTATACTATTGTTACTGTAAATAATTGAATTCCATAAAAAATGCTATCAAGACTTTGTTTCCAGTCTACAACGCCAATACCTTTAGCAGAATCTTCATTATTAGGGAAACGAATTAAATTAAACGTAACAGAGTCACATAATTGCAACTTAGGTTAATCAAGTTTAACGTTACACGGATATGAGTCCATTACAAGGAGCTATTTCGGTAGCTCTATTTGGCTTAGCATAATCTTTTACAACTTTAGCTTCAGGCTCGTTAAAGACTTCGTCAGTAGCATACATATTACTAAATTCCTGCGATCCAACCCACACATCAAATCTTAAGTGTATCGCATTTACAAGTTTAACTTTTCCATTTATTTTAAGGGCCTGATTTTCTTATTTACTACTTAAGTATAAGTAGCTAGTTTCGTTATATTTTACTGGTGTTAAGGTGATTTCATATATATACTGATTTTTTATTAGCAATCTTGTCGCAAATTCTTTGTTCTCTGACAGAATTTAAGCAATAATCTGATCTAATGAGGTGCGACGTATAAACATTAAAATGAATTTCTTATGTACTATCAAAAGTTACATTAAAAACATCCAGCACTTCACAAACATAATCTTTTCCAAGTTCATGTTTGAGATCGTTAAAATCTCCGTCACCGGCATACACATTACCAAATTCCCCGTTCCAATCCACGCATCTCGACTCTGTCGCGTTTACAATTTCAACTTTTCGCATTTCCCTTAAGGATATAACAAACTTTCAAATAATATTGTTTTACTCGACAACTTTATTATTCCGAGCGATAACTTCGTGTTTACGCTTCTTGTTGTTCCTTACATTGTTTTGCTATAAGCTATGTCAATTAGGTGAAGGTTAAGTGATTCGTATTGTTCATTGATTCATGGGAGAGTTGGTGATCATTGTTAATTGTAAGGTGTTTGTTGGTAACTTACCTGAGAGATTGGTGGAGTGGTCGCAGGTCCTAGTTGTATCATAATCTGGAGAGAAGCTGTGTTGTGCAATAGGATGTGTAAGAGCTGAGAAAGAAGAAAATCTTACTCTAGCAGAACATAAATGCTTTTTGATATTAAGCATAGGATAAAAAAAATAATTAGAAGCTTGTCAGATTCTAAGTCGTAACCACCTCTTTGAAATAGTCAAAGCTAATACCTAAGTACAAACTCTTAAGAAAACATTTTTGAAGATACAAGAAGACAAATTCGGGTTTATTGTAACTCCAAAAAATAGATTAAAAATCATTTTACTGGTGGTAAGTCTCTCAATGTGAGAGGCCGCCGGGTTGGGTACCAGTGCAATATCTGTTTCTTTCGCTAAACAGCACTGTAAATGCACTGTTGTGCTCCGGTTTGAAGGACATTGTAGCCAGAGTAACTACTGGACATAATGAGACTTAACATCTTATGTCTCAGCCGCAGTCGAATGCGAAGCATTAATTTTTAATTCATGGTGATGTTTGGTTTTTCTACTGTCCATGAGCAGTCGTATCGCTTACCACCAGGCGAGCGGCGTGCTCCTCTCGCCATTCATCGCAATAAAAAAGTAGTAAAATAAAAGGCGCCAGCATTGGTTGTCTACTCTATAATTTATCTACCGTGATAACGTTATTAATGCTGTAATAAGATTTAACTATTCATAATCATCACCAACATGATAATCACTTCTACATCCACTGCTGGACATAGGACTTTTACAAACTATTAACTATTGCGTGGCTAAATTTATCGATTGCAATATTGCTGTCTCTAAACCCAATAAGTCATGTCTAATGCAACAGCTGGCTTTTACCTAACCCACTGACCTAATTAAATTGTCAAACGGAATGCAATATCCTAAGCGAATGTCAACTGCAACACTTAAATAACAGACAAAAGATTCTCACTCGAAATTTCAAAAGCATTTTTAACTCTTACTTTGAGATATTATACTAGAGGGGATACTGCAAACAAATGTTTGTAACAAAAATGAACGGTACCGTACCGCTCCTCTGTTTCTGTCTCTGTCACACCTACACTGTAACATCATCTTCGCTCTTGCTTCACTGGGTTCCCGCGTGCACTCACACGAGAATCCTGTACCAGCACAATGCGCAGATATTTTCTTCCCGATGTCCACTCTATTATAATACTTCAATCCCACCCAATCCAATCCATCAGCCAAAGGAAGTCCACTGCTGAACATAGGCCTCTCCCAATGATGTCCACAGTGACCTGTTGGAGGCAGCCTGCATCCAGCGACGTCCCGTGACCTTCACCAGGTCGTCTGACCACCTAGTGGGTGGACTAGAATATTAGTGAATACTCCAATGCTTGCAACCAATATGGAGTAGGAAAATACAACGGCACTCATATCCTCGCCAAAACAATATATTCTGTTACCTCGCCGAATACGTTTTGAAAATTTTATTTTCTTTCAATTTTCTTCCATGCTCCATACTGTTGTTTTTATTCAGCGTTACGTAATTGTGCCTCCGCGTTGTACGATCACAAAGGACTGTCGCATAGTTTGGTAAGGTTATTTTTACGAACATTTCTGTAAACTATTGAAGTATTTTAGATGGAGGAGTCAACTGTTCAAGGAGCTACGTTGAAAGCTTGGTTTACATGAAGAAGCAAGATCCGATGGATGAGATTCTAAGACAGGTCTCCCCAGAGTCCTTTTCTTGTTTGTGGCATAGTTTTTTGACAGATTTAATTCACTCGTCTTTACACAGTAAACAAAATAACAGAAGACGAGTGAATTAAATCTGTATTAAATACTGTACAACTAAAAGTAGTTGTTCATGCTTTTTGTTAAAGTACAATTTAAATGACTTTGATTTAAAATTCTTTAATGGCTTAACTTTGTGTTATAATATGATACTGGTTCATATATCGATTTATATGCGTAAAATTAAGTCTGTTATGTTTAGTAAGTTAATTTAATGTAAACATGTTGGCAAATTATGCTTTAAATTTTCATTGTATTTTTTATAACTAAATAGATAGGTCGATTGCATTTTACATCTGATGGTAAGTGATTAGCGCTGGTCATCAACAGCAACAACATTAGGGTAGTAGGTGCGTGTCGGTTTCTTAAAATTGGAGGGGAAAGGAAAGAAAAAAGAACAAGAGGAAAACGAGTTATTGGATCTCCGATAATGTTGTAGGAAGCAAATTTCGTGTAACTTATACCATTTAGGATCTTTATTAATCTAGATGCTAAGGCATCTTAGTGCAGATAATCAGATAATAATAATCTTTATCTTTTTCTTACATCTTTATATATCTTAGCCTCAATAAAGTGCGGGATAAGGGCTAGTAGATAGTTCAGGAATTTTAGATATACTGGTTTCAAATTTTATCAAGTTAATGTAGCTATGAGAACTGTGCTAATGTAACACGATTTATACTAAGTCCCGACTTCAAATGTAATTTCAGTGATAGTTACATTAAGTTTACATTGTATTAAAACAGGTCGCACTTAGAGTTCCGCAAAGCTAATGAATTATGAAACCCCATACCATTTCCCGGTTCTTAGTCCAAGAGACAGACATGTTTATGTATCGATGGCGAGATTATTTAACAATTAGTTTTTAGAAAGTATTACAAATGTAATACTTTTTTAGTTTTAAGTTTATGTAATTTCTGTTGATGAACTTTAACACTAGAAGGGCCGGGCTTCATGCTATACCTTCAAAGACCGCAGCGGTCAATTTGACGGTACTAGAGATTAAGTGAGAATACTTATGAAATTATTACATATTTTAAATTAAAATAAAATAAAAATAATACAAATTTATTTTTTATTAATAGTAAACAATTTAGCATTAAAGTTAGTAACATTTGTAACAAGTAATAGTTTTTTTAGACTCTTTTGTACATTTTCCACAAACAGCTTTTTTACAGATAGTGCAGTTTTCACTTGTTTTATTTTTTTTACAATTACTATTGATTTGACATTGCCGCCTCTTATTGTTTGTAGTACATGGTTCACTTGTTTCAGAATTAGTTCCTTGTCTCTGAGTCGCAGTTGAAGTGTTTTTTTTTTACATACTCTTCACGTAGTTCGCTCACTAGTTGAAAGATAAAATCATGACGAGAAATTTTTATTCCTGTGACTTTTTGAAAAAGAATCCACGAGTTTATAGCTGCTAAATCAAGTATATTGTAAAAAACGTGAACAGGCCATCTCCGACTTCCAGCTCTTACGGTGTATTTGCGTGCCATTTGATCGATGATGTCTACACTAAATTTTGTTGAGTACTGAAGATGTCCTAGCTGAACCTCCACCGCGTGCTGTACGCCCACCGCTAATGGATCTACGAGATACCCCGCGTCCTCTGCGCGAATTTACAATAATATTGTTATTTGTAGCAGATGAATCTACTTCGGAGTCTTCTGATGAAGAAGTGATCTGTTCGGGCTGAAATTCTGTATCACGGTTTCACTAGCACTGTCTATTATATCATCACTACTTTCATCACCTGACACATCTTGTATATCCCGCTATCGCAACAATTTTTTCTATTTCCGAATTTGAGAGCTGGCGACTCATTTTTTTATAAAAAGTTACGACTGCTCACCGAACGAAACCAATGTCTACTGTAAAATGTAAACAAGCTAGGCAGTAACAACTTACTCAGAATTCAATTCAACATAAATAAAAACAAAAGTACCCACATTAGTTTGAAGAATTCGTTGTTTACTATTCTTATCGCCGCCTTTATATGTATGCCGTCACATTGACGGTGCGCGGTCTTAGTAGGTAGGGATGAGATATACTTGCATAATTAAGTACCAGGGCTTCTAAGTATGAGTACGTAAAAATACTAGGGTTCAAAACCAGGTTCTAAAATACTTGAAAGTATTTTGTAAGTATGAGTCGGCAACCCTTCGCGTCCCAGCCGCGGCGCGGCGTCTATAATATACTTACATAGGAATCCAATCCGTATTCCGTAACTAATAAGGAGCAAAAAAGCATAAATAAAAAATACTTTGAATTTCAAAGTATTTTCTATTCACAAATACGATTGAGTTTCTTATTTATATGAAGTCAAGGATAGTTTTTCTATGGAAGTATTTTTATATATAGTGTTCCGAGTTCGTCGCGTACCGACTTATAGCGGCGTCTAAATTCGAAAATACTTTCATAGGAATTCAACCCGTATTTTATGACATATTAGGAACAAAATAGTATGAATAAAAAAATACTTTGAAGTTCAAAGTATTTTTACGTAAAGTGTTCCAAGTTTTTCGCGCATCGACGTGCAGCGCCGTCTAAATTTGAAAATACTTGCATAGGAATTCAACCCGTATGTGATGGCTATAAAGAGCAAAATAGTATGAATAAAAAAATACTTTGAAGTTCAAATGTATTTGTTATTGACAGATACGATTATGGTTCTTATTTATATTAGTTTATGGATCGTTTTCCTATGCAAGTATTTTCATGTGTAGTCTCCAGAGCTATCTGCGCATCGACGTATGGAAATACTTTCATACTTGTAAGTATTTTCTGCTCGTACCAGGGCGCCGTACTTCGAAGTGAATACCTGGTTTTAAAACCTGGTATCGTAAATACGTCTCATCTTTATTAGTAGGTATTTGTAATCGAAACTCATTTACAATATATTGTTTATTTTTTTAAAATATAGATTTAGCTTAATAATAGCAAATTAGGAAAAGTCATAAAATATGAAAAGAAATAAAAACATAGTTTGTGAAATATTTAACAATGAAATTGCCTTGCCGCCAATTTGACTGCCTTGGTCTTTCTAGTGTTAATAAAATATAAATAAAATTAACTAATTATTATTTTCAACAATTCATACCTCGCAATAAAGCGAATAAAACAGATCATTGGCGATAACCGAAAACCTTAGTGCCGCTGTTGGTTAAAAATTTGAATGTGAAATGAGAGGCCACAAGTTCGATCTCAATTGAGATAATGTTAGTGAGATCCACAAGTATTTGTTTTGTCCCGGTGGACTTAAGTGGAGCGTATATGAAGTAGGTTATTTATGTGTATATATAGGAAAATCGAAATCCTTTTCGAGGGACCGAAAGCCTTATTTTTCTGATAGATATGTTTCTTAATCCATGATCTACGTGCGTATTTAGTTTATAAATAAATTCACACAACAATCACATACATAGTCCTGCCCCACACTAAGATCGAGTCTTGTGTCGCGGGTGTCAGAAAATACAAGAGACTTTTCGGTCTCACAAGCACGCAGATCCGAAACAAATACCTGTGCGTGTCACAAATATTTATTTCGGTGCGGGGATCGAACCGTTTCACGAACACGTTTCACAGCCGGCGTCTAACCAACAGCTCTACGGAGGCTGCAAATATATTTATTTTATTTTATTATTAAAATGTTTACAGCGCGATGTATAAAGTAAAGTTTACTACATTTATCCTGCCAACTAAAAGTAAACTCAGCGAAAGTTTTAATTAAAACACTGAAGAAGTGAGTACATTTAAAATACCTATTTACGTGTAAATAAGATATTCAAAGATCCGACCGTGCATTTTGCCGCCAAAAAATTAAATTACCATCTCTATCTGCACCGCCATTGTGAACTTATTTCATCAAAATTCTGTCTCGTTGTGTCTGTTTGTTATTCATCAAGGGAGGAAAAGGTTGAATATCTTATGAAAATATATTAGTTTTCTAGTTATATTTATAAAAACATACGTGATGATAATATTAAGTACTAAGTTACGTTCAATATATTTTTTAAATAACTTCTCTCTGTCTCTTTCTGTCTCTCTCTTTAGCTATAGGAAGTCCGTTGCCGTAAATAGGCCTCACCCATAGATCGCCACATAGACTTGTTGAAAGTGGCCTGCATCCAGCGACTTCCTGCGACCTTAACCAGGTCGTCTTAACTTCTAGCTAAAAGTTATTTAAGAAACTAAAAGCCCCAGCTTCGAGTACAATTAGTAAGTAAGTACGTGTAAGCTCTGGAATGAACTCCCTGCATCGGTGTTTCCTGAGCGCTATGACCTGTCCTTCTTCAAACGAGGCTTAAAGAGAGTACTTTCCTTAAGGTAGGCAGCGACTTTGTTGTGCTGGACCCCTGGCACTGCGGAGGTCTATGGGCAGCGGTAGCCGCTTTCCATCAGGCGGGCCGCTAGCTCGCCTGCCTATAAAGGCTTAAAAAAAAAAAAAAAAATGTGAAATTAACATATTATTTATTTTTGATACCCACAGCATAAGCTGCGGATCATACAACAGGTGGAGACTATAACAGCTAGCTGATGTTTAAGGGATCTGTCGCCATTCCACAAACTAAATGAAATCCCAGGCATCATGAATTTTTCAAACTGAAAAGTGGATTACCTGACCTGAGATTCAAACTCGAGAACTCACAACGAGTTCACAACTCATACATATTAACAATATACTTTTAGAGCGAGGTTAGAAATAATGTATTATACAGGTATATCAAGACTGCTACCGAAAACAAAGCCAAAAGTGACTTTAGACAACGCAACTAAATTTTGTGCAAAAAATAGCGACGACTTTTTTTTGTATTTTTTTTCCTATCGTCCTATTTGGGTGGTAAATGCATACATTTTCCTAACAAAATAATGTACACCCTTTTATTTTTAAAGACGTTATAGAACGCAAGGCTTTAAATTATAATTTTAGCAAAAACTATGGATTTACCATCCAAACACAGTGATATTTAAAATATCACAAAAAAAAATCGTTGCGTTTTTTTGCATTATTTTTAGTTGCATCGTGTCTATAGCCACTAAAACTACCACCTGGCTTCGTTTTCGGTAGCAGTCTTGATATAACCTGTATATGTATTAACAATACACTTTGCATGATCAGAAATAAAATTATATTATTTACATGACGAGCACGCCTTACAATCCAGCTCCTAGCCAACATAGTCAATGAACGTTTTTCTATGTATTCGCGAATAAATTCCGCCGATGAATTATTCACGAAGAAGCTTTCTATAGAGAAAATAACACGAAACGTTGACACTTAATTTTTTAAGGAATTTCATTTGGAACTGGGCGTTGTTTGAGCTGCAATAATGTAAGATAAACATTTTAACGAGTTTAATATTGGATTAAATTGTACAGGCAATTATATTCGAATTTGGGGAATACGTTTGATTCTGCAGTGATAATATAGAGGGTGGTAATCTGGTAACGGGCATGATGAGAACTAATTTTACGGTGGTCGTGAGTTCGAATCCCAGAGCACACTTCTGACTGCGGCGTCGCATTGTTATTGGTGAGGTATTGAAACTTCGAAGGAAAATACCATTGACAGCCTCCGTGGGGCAGTTGGTTAGACGCCGGCTGTGAAATATGAGGCTGAGGGTTTGATCCGCGCACCTAGACAAATATTTGTGTGATCCACAAGTATTTGTCTCTGGTCTGGGTGTTTGTGAGACAGAAAAGTCTCTCGAAGTTCCTGATACCCACAACACAAGACTCGATCTTAGTGTGAGGTTGACTATGTATGTGACTGTTGGGTGTGTATATGATTTAATTATAAGAACACTATATTTTTACAAGTGTTGCTAGGACATGCCCAATAGGATTCTTACTTGCGGTGGACTGTGGCAAAATTCCTTTCAATCCTGCGCAGTGCCTTGTAATACAATAGTATTAAGTTAGTAAATGTCAAATTATCATCGCTTGACCAAAAAATCACATATGAAATAGGAGTTGTCTGAAATATAAGTCAAAGGAAAGATAATATTAAAAAAGGAAGTTTTATTTTTATTGGGTTTACAATAAAATCTTTCTCTCCCTCTTCAGCCACAAGAAATTAGTAGGGTAATTCACGTAATTTTTTGATGCGCCGATCAAGTTGAGGTGCAGTTGCAATTAAGTTTACGTCTTAGTGCAAAATGGTATTCTTGTAATTGTTTAGCTGCGCGTAAACTGTACCTAAGCTATGCGTAAACTGCGCGTGTGCTGCGCGTCAACTGTACGTCAGTCGTATGCAAGAAGCTTACACGTGAATACCGATCAAGTTGCGATCTGAATCACGCACATAAAACACGCAGCAGTAGAATACGTTAAACCGCTCGCATGACGCGGACTTGACGCGAGCGTATCTGACAGCGGTTGTCAAAATTACGAGAATACGAAAAGGTCTGTTTTGATCAAAACTTAACTGCAACTGAACTTATTTAATTACGTGTATTACCCTATTGAACATAGGCCTCCGCTAACGATTTTAAAATCATACTGATTGAATTTAAATAAACAAAAAACTATCACAGTAAGATGTGTCACAACAGCATCCACTATTTAAAAATAAACAAATCTCATACATTTTATCTCCCTCATAAAACGCTAAACAATTTCCATTGGGGCCGAAATCCGGATGTGTGGCCATTAACCTACTTAAAAGTCATTTTCCGGAACAACATTAAAATGAACTATAAATCGACGTATAAGTACCTTATAGAATGCAGGAGCCATCATACTAAGTCATTATAGCGACCAGTGTAAGAAGACCTCTGGTGAATATTGGTTTGTCTTTAGGTAGGGATCTGAACCCTGGGAATTTTTTAAGGAGACTTTTCTTCTTTTAAATAGAAAGTACCAGCCCATATACGTCCCACTGTAGGGCACGGGCCTCCTCTACAATCGAGAGTACATTTGAGAGTGGTTAGGCCATATAGTCCACCACGCTGGCCTAGTGCGGGTTGGCGGACTTTTACATACCATAGAAATTTATACAAATCGCTATGGTATGCAGGTTTCCTTACGATGTTTTCCTTCACCGTTATAGTGGGTGGTGATTAACTATCAATACACACTTGACTTCGAAAAGTCGGAGGTGTGCCCTGGGATTTGAACCCGCGACTACCGTGAACATGTAGGCAGCCGCGTCGGGTCCGTTACCAACAGGCCACCACGCACTTATTATTTTATTATACATGCATATTATACACATATAACTTTGCCCTCAGATAACTTTGATTTCATTATTATTAGGAAAAATTACCTAAACTACACCAATAAATAAGCGCGGAATATGTTTTCTTTTTTTTTAATAATTTTCTTATTAAGTTGTTTTTTTCTTAGTGCATACTGAATTTTGTTATCTGTAGCGTGCCCAAAACATTATGTCGCGTGCTATCGATGACACGCGTGCCATGGTTCGCTATCCCTGTTATAGGACATATATATAAATACGGCTCATCTAAAGATTACATCATAAGTAGTTAAAGATCTTAATAACATAAAAAGTGAGACAGATAGTTAATACCTATGAAATTAAACAAGGATAGATGTAGAAAGTATTATAGAACTAGTAAGAACCCAGTTTTTTTTTCTTTTTCTTTCACATTTAATCATCCATCATCCATCCATCAGCCAAAGGAAGTCCACTGCTGAACATAGGCCTCTCCCAATGATTTCCACAGTGACCTGTTAATAGAATAGAAAATTTTTACATTTAATAGAATAGAAAAATCCAATATCACTTGGCCGACCCGGGATTTGAACTCGAGACCTCAGCGTTGCGATTATACACTAGTACAACTACGCATCGAGGCATATCACGCTGCCATTAGATAAACCATCACACCATCAAAAAAGCCAAGCAAAAAAGAGAGGCGATTATTTTTTATTACTCAACATTGCACTTTAACATTTTCCATGCATATTAAAACTTTTTTGCATACAAAAGGTCTGTGGTTATTACAATAGTAATACAACATTGCCGTGAGAATGGCGAGTGGTAGACACTTTAGGGAAACGCGGAAGGAACCGGCTAAGGGCTCTCCAGGGAGGCAAGGACCTCGCTGTGAGGGAAAAAAAACAAGAATTCAAAACAGAACATTTTTAACGTCGCGTTTTTGTATTAAAGTACGTTTTTCGTGTTATATTTTTTTTTAATCTGAATTAAACTAGCAAGGAACATTTTGGAAGTAGTCAAAAGACTGTAGTCATCCGTAATTTGAATAGATTTGTTAGTGTACTAAGAGTGATCTAAAAATATAAATTAAGTTAAACCCTGCTGCATCGTTGTTATAATCATTAAGTTGCGTGGAAAGTTTAGAATTGAGTGAGGAATTTGTGCTCTATACGGCGGTAGGCTCGCCCCATATCACATCGTGGGACGGAACATACAAGGCCGAATGTGGGTGTACTGGTTGCACCTCTGCGTACACCTTCTTGGAAAAAAGCGTGAGTATATGTATGAAAGTTTAAAATTAATTGTGGTATAAAAAACATAACATTAATAATTATATTAATTCAAATGGAAGCTTGAGAATATTTATACCTTTCACATAATATGCGTTTTGATTGTTATCTGCATATATTCTTTTTTTTATCCATACCTATTCTCTATTTTAATCTCCCAAAAATCAAAGCAAATCAGTAGTTTAATAACAAAAAAAAACATAAAAAAATTATGAAACCTAGATATTATATCCGAAATCATAAAGCGTGTACAAATATTGTATTCCATACGCAGGGGTCTTTTTACACTGGTCATATAAAACGTCATAGATTATCGGAGGTTTAATTTATAAGGGTTGTAAAGTACGAAGAATATTACGTCTCCGCATTGACAAGGGGGTGGGGGTAGAATTATGAAACCCCTTATTTGCTGTCACTGAGTAAACATACTGAATATTAACTCAGCGTTGGATTTATTAGGTTTAATGTGTGGCGTGATGTTTAAGAGTTATTTTTTGAGAGTATTTTATTATTTAATTAGGTAATATATTAAAAACAGGATGTTTTTTTATACAAAGGATCCGACAATCGAGCAAACAGGTCACCTGATGGTAAGTGATCACTGCCGACCATGAACGTCCACGATTGGATCATAGTTGCGTTGCCAGCCCATCAAATCGGAAAGGGAGTAGAAAGGAAAAAGGATGGCTAGAGGAAGTATTAGGCATCAGGCAATCTGACTCACCAAACGTAATGCGACAGCAAAGCTGTCTCGTAACGTCGATCTCCCGTGAGACAGTACCGGCCTGGACGAGCCTACCCATTCATGCTGAGCCATGACTGACAAGGGCGTGGCTTTAGTACATAGAAATCACTATCACTATACACAGTATACCAATACTGTTATCGAAAACGAAGCCAGGTGGTAGTTTTAGTGACGCTTTTTGGCAAAAAAATAGTTGCAGCGTGTCTGTCGTCACTAAAACTACCACCTGGCTTCGTTTTCGGTGGTAGTCTTGATATACCCTGTATATTAAACCTCAGAAATTGGGTACTAAAGATTTTATGCCACAAGGATACTAATTACCACGAAACATCATGAAACAATGATAATACGTAACAATTGACAACAGCAAGCTCACAGCTTGATAAAACTATAACCAAATCCTTCTACATACGGGTTTAACAAAAACACAATTCGGTGTATGTAAAAATGCCATTGAAGTGCGTGGTGGACTGTTGGTAACGGACCAGACGCGGCTGCCTACATGTTCACGGTGGTCGCGGGTTCAAATCCCAGGGCACACCTCTGACTTTTCGGAGTCATGTGTGTATTGATAGTCAATCACCACGCACTATAACGGTGAAGGAAAACATCGTGAGGAAACCTGCATACCATAGCGATTTGTATAAATTTCTATGGTATGTAAAAGTCCACCAACCCGTACTAGGCCAGCGTGGTGGACTATATGGCCTAACCATTCTCAATCGTACTCTCGATTGTAGAGTAGGCCCGTGCCCTGCAGTGGGTCGTATATGGGCTGATACAATACAATACAATACAATAATGCCATATTTCTATATGGTGAGTCAGATTGCCGGATGCCCAATACCCCTTTTCTCTTGCCATCCTTTTTCCTTCCCGCTCCCCTCCTGATTTTCAGGGCCGGCAACACATATGTGAACCAAACGTTGTGGATGATCATGAGCGGCAGTGATCACTCACCATCAGATGATCTGTTTGCTCGTTTGTCGGACCTATGCTATAAAAAACCTATGAAGCCAAATACGACATATAATTATGAAGATGATATTTCTCTTACGAAAAAAAATCATCCATCATCCATCCATCAGCCAAAGGAAGTCCACTGCTGAACATAGGCCTCTCCTAATGATTTCCACAGTGACCTGTTGGAGGCAGCCTGCATCCAGCAACGTCCCGCGACCTTTACCAGGTCGTCTGACCACCTAGTGGGTGGACGTCCCACGCTGCGCTTCCCGCTTCGTGGCCTCCATTCGAGAACTTTTTGGCCCCATCGGCCATCAGTTCTCCGTGCTATGTGCCCCGCCCATAGCCACTTCAACTTGCTAATCCTCCTAAAAAAAAATATATATGAACAACTCTTCCATTCAACGAGTATACATACTACTTACGGTTTATCTCATTACATAGTCTTTTCGAAGGTACAAGCATTATTAAGCTCTAAACCGTAGTTGCAATCCGAACGTTCTGCAAAGCACGTACAATGACATATGGCGCAAATACCCGGCATTCACAACTTGATCGATGTCACGTGTATGCAACGCATGTGTAACACGTATTTGTCAACGTGAGCTCGGTGGGGTGCGGTTTGCGTTAGAGGTAGAAGGTTCGATTTTTGCTCAAGTTTTTTTCAGTTTTAGGATTTAAAGGTAAATATGGATATTGTATTGAGTAAGTCATATCCATGCAACTACAGCACGCCTTTTTCTCAGAAGGGGTACGCAGTGGTGCAACCAAGCCCACGTGTCGGCATATGTTCCTTCCCATGATGTGAGGGGCGAGCCTATTAGAGATAATTAATAGAAGAATCTAATATCACCTTGCCCGACCCGGGATTCGAACCCGAGACTTCAGCTTTGTAATCATACCGTAGCACAACTACGCCACCTATGCAGCCAAAAACTATAACGCTTAATAGACAAGAATAAAAGCAAGATTAAGATTAAGATAAATAGAAGCAACGCTTACGTGTAGTCCTTACTCCAGAATATGATACAATTGAAGTTACGTGGGCATAAGAAATTACGAGTACAATACGCTTCGCCCTAACAACATTCATATTTTTTGTATTGCGATGAATGGCGAGACAAGCATGCCATTCGCCTGATACAGATATTACCGCTCATGGACAGTAGCAAAACCAAACAACACCATGAATTACAAGCCATTGTTTGGCATTCCACTACGCTCGCCATCCTGAGACATAAGTCGTTAAGTCTTATTGTGTCCAGTAGTTACTCTGGCTACAATGTCCTTCAAACCGGAACACAACAGTGCATTTACACAACTGTTGGGTGGGAGAAATAGACATTGCGGTGGTACCTCCTCACGCAGCCTCCTAATAATACCCAAACATTTATCTAGTATCTTATCGTGCAACCTCTAGTTTCACAATACGCTTCTTAAATTAGTGTACCATAAAGGCTATTTAAGTGCGTGGTGGCCTGTTGGTAATGGACTAGACGCGGCTGCCTACATGTTCACGGTGGTCGCGGGTTCAAATCCCAGGGCACACCTCTGACTTTTCGGAGTCATGTGTGTATTGATAGTCAATCACCACGCACTATAACGGTGAAGGAAAACATCGTGAGGAAACCTGCATAGCATAGCGATTTGTATAAATTTCTATGGTATGTAAAAGTCCGCCAACCCGCACTAGGCCAGCGTGGTGGACTATATGGCCTAACCACTCTCAATCATACTATGATTGTAGAGGAGGCCCGTGCCCTGCAGTGGGTCGTATATGGGCTGATACAATACAATAAAAAAAAGGCTATCGAAAACATCTTTAAATTTTATTTATATATATACATCAGCCTCCACTGTCTCACTGCAGGGCAAAGGCCTCTCTACCCTCCTTCCATTCATCCCGGTTCAGGGCTCGATCTTGCCAGTCTCTCTCCCACCTGTCCACTTCATCTCGCCATCCTTTTCTGGGTCTACCGCACAGAGTTTATATAGCATGTAACATAAATACCACGAAAAGCCAACCAAACGTTTTATTAAAAATAGATCTGGTCGTAACGTTTCGGTTCCTAATAATTTCGTCCAAAGCCTTGGATTATTTACGAAATTACCTTTTGCGCGATAAATTTCTTATTCGTCTTTTTGTTAAGCCTTAATGGTTGTAATTTACAATTTACAACACTTAAGCCGGTAAGCCACACTCGCATGCCAGAGCCACTAAAAAATAATTAGCTGACTTTTTTCATACTACAATTGCAAAGTGTAATAAACGTAAAATTATCAAATATGGCACCGTGGATAATTAGGTCTTTGTACTGGTAATTAAGCTTTTTTAAAACGTCTTATTTATTCATTTATCTTGTTTTAAATAATGAATATACATTTAAATTAAATTACTTGAAACAAAAACAACCAAATATATATTTTATGGTTCCAATACCGATACTATAAGTAACAGACTTACTACACTCTGCAACTCTGGTCTTATGAAAAAAAAAGTCCAATTTTCCTCAAACCGGCCCAGTACGAGATTGTATCAATACAAACTATTACATTTGCTGCTTATTCGGAATTACTAAAACATGGCAAAACGCGCACCGGAAGTACGTAGGGTTGGCTTTCACGCCACTTCCGGTGGCCCGCTATCGGAAGTTGACATCTACTTGGAGGAAATGAGGGGATCAGCCAAACGGCTCTAAAGATAAATATTGTCTAGTCGAGTATAAATTATTGGTTTGTATCGGCCAGTATAAGAAGACCCCTGGTTTGCAAACGATTAATTTTAACTCGAAATCGATATACTGTTATCGATAGTAAGCTTCTTTACTTTATTTTATTATGGAGTATGTGGTTATCATTAACTTGCATATTTTTTTTATTGCATAGGTTCGGCAAACGAGCAAACATGTCACCTGATGATAAGTGATCGCCCATTAACATCCACAAAGCCGGATCATGGATGTGTTGTCGGACCAATTGGGAGGGGAGCAGCGAGGAAAAAGGATGGGAACGGGATAGAGACATCCTTAAACTTTATCTGTTCAGAAATATCTGTGAAAAATGGTCGTGTAAGACAGAAAAGTTAAAACTATACGTTGAAATGTGTTAGTATTGCTCGTGTTGGTTGGCAGTGCAATCCAGCTGGTACCTATATAATTATTTTGTTTAGATTATTTTCGCTATAGTACAGTTTCTTTATGAAATACGCAAAAATATATACGTACATAACTCAAGCCTTTTTCCCAGAAGGGGTAGTCAAAGGTGCAACCAGGACACCTACGTTTCGTCTTGTATTTTCTGTCCCACAATGTGATAGGGGCTTATCGCCGTATCGGTCACAAATTCCTGACTCCGGGCTGATAATTAATTAAAATATTCATTACCACTTTGCCCGACCCGGAATTCGAACCCGAATATGTCACGCAATAACTAAAACACCCTGTAATCGAATCGACTGCAAAATATCAAAAATACTCATCTAAGTCTATCACAGGAAACTATATTTAATCATGAAATATAACACAAATGCCGAACTATGGGATATGAAGGAAAATCCTCATATCAATTACAGCATATCAAACAATACAAAAGCGACTTGGCAGTGCAAATATTAATATTCAGATCGCTTCTGACAGCACCCCCACCCCCGTATCCACCCCCATGCACCCTCGGCGCCAAATATCCTGATGTACAATTAATACCGCCCTTTATCTCGTATGTGTACATACAAAGTTCTGATCCGACGTCCGTAGGCAGACTTCAATCGGCTGCTGGAAGCCTCTTGATCCTACCATTTGTATCTTATAGTTTTATTTTTTTATTGACGACGAAAAAAATAACGAAATAACTACTTGTAAAAAGGCACCTGGGTAACTCTGTCTTTTGTAGTCATTTTTTTATTGCAATGAATGGCGAGACGAGCATGCCATTCGCCTGATGGTAAGCGATACGACCGCTCATGGACAGTAAAACCAAATCACCATGAATTACAAAGCAATATAATTCCACTGCGCTCGCCATCCTGAGACATAAGATGTTAAGTCTCATAATGTCCAGTAGTTACGCTGGCTACAATGTCCTTCAAACCGGAACACGACAATGCGTTTATATTTCAAAATAAATAACGGAATAATTGGTATTGTTTTTGAAAATTTACAACTCTAAAGCCCCATTTACACGGGGGACATTTCTCGCCTCGAAGATTCGATAATCGTAAGGATATAAAAAAGTTGCATCGTGTAAACATTTGTCAGAACACGATACTCTATGGCGGATATGTCATGCGATAATCGCATACGATTCTCGCCACGAAAACTCACTCCGTGTAAATGGGGCTTTAGATCGCAGGTGTCTGGTTAGTCTTACAAAATGCGAGGGAAAGGAAGAAAAAACTAACGGGGGGAGAAAAGGTGTATTCGACCTCTTTCAATTTGATTCACATAACGAAAATCGACGAACCACCGCTTCACCTAGGTCAGAAAAAATAGTCAGAAATTGATTTAATTTTTATCTTGATTAACAGAAATCTAAGTACAGTAGAGCAATAAATATTTTTTATAGGGCCACGGCTAGCTGTTTGTAACAATGTAGGTGCAATGGTTATGATTGTAAAGCGCCATTTACACGTGGAGAGTTTCTCACGGCGGGATCGTATGCCATTATCGCATGACAAAACCGCCATAGATTATCTTGTCCTGGCAAACGTTTACACGATACAACTGTTTTATATCCTTACGATAATCGTGTAAATGGGACTTTAATGTAGTGCGATCTAAATAGATTCATCTACCTGTGACAGATAGTAATGTTTCACCGGTAGACACAAATGCCGTACTGCTCGAAACTAGATACATGGCTCAACTTGAAACCTGATACATTTGCGTGGGCTCTGTATGACGGGTTTTCCATCAATGCACGCTGTTTGCTAACTCATGGAGAGATAGAGATGGACTTCATCATTTGTAGGACAAGTGCTTAGCACAAGCACACGATTGCAATATGTAGAAAATTGTTAGGTAGACATTTTTTTAATTGAACTAAAAATGACACGACACAACCAAAATAGTCAAACATTAGTTTAATATTATTACATAAAAAATTTAAACTAAATAAGAAAATATACTTGACAGCCTCCGTGGCGCGGTTGGATAGATGCTGACCTTGAAACGAGAGGCCGCAGGGTCGAACCCCGCACTTAGGCAAATGTTTGTGTGAACCATAGGTATTTGTTGCAGGTCTGGGTGTTTGCGAGACCGAAAAGTCTCTCGTAGTTTCTGATACCCACGGCACAAGACTCTATCATTTAATTAACCATCAATTATTATATCCTATTATAATTGATCAAACAACTACAAAACATGTTAGTGGCGAGACATTTTTTATATTTTTTAGTATACGAACTGATGCATCTGTAAGTAGTGTGCATTAATATATTATTAGACAAAGAAATCTTTTATTAAATTAATTACAAGCTCATTTAATTGGCCTAATATTTTTACGGGCGAAACGAAGTCGAAAAGATTCTCGACAACAACTCGCCAGTACCAATAGTAAGGGCGCTGAGTGTAAAGTCTCTAACTTACGTCGGAGACACTCGAACAAGATCGATCGCGTGTTACTCAAATGTGTTGAAACTTATTACACAGTTGTAACGCTTGTTGCTTGGTTTTCACCCTACTACGGAAACAGGGGAGATTACACGCTTGACACTTTGAAATAAAACTAAACGATCACTTTACAGCTTTCGTGGTCACGGGGCGGACTGCAAAGTGATTAAAACGTCGGGAAGTTTATAAATGTAAAAATTAAACCAAATTCGCGATAAAATCCGCAAAAACTAGTTTTGTTTCAAGTTTTATTTGTGTGTGGAGGCCTGTTGGTAACGGACCAGTCGCCCTGCGGGTTCAAATCCCAGGGCACACCTCTGACTTTTCGGAGTCAAGTGTGTATTGATGGTCAATCACCACGCACTATAACGGTGAAGGAAAACGTCTTGAGGAAACCTGCATACCATAGCGATTTGTAAAATGTCTATGGTATGTAAAAATCCGCGAACCCGCACTAGGCCAGCGTGGTGGACTATATGGCGTAACCACTCTCAATCGTACTCTCGATTGCAGAGAAGGCTCGTGCCCTGCAGTGTGACGTATATGGGCTGATACAGTACAGTGCAACATTTGCGATAATCTAAATATAATCATCGCTTGATATACGTTTGTGGCATAGCTTTTATTCAATATCAGGAGCGATGGATTTTTTTTTCAATTTGAAAGCTTGTACCGTTCTTTAATTATATTTCATCAAGGGCTATAGAATGCCATAAACTATGACGCTGAAAAATGCCTATTTCCTCTTTTATAGTCCTACATTTTAGTTTACAAATTCATGTCTTTGGGACGCCAAGCAGTTCTTTACGAAGTGAACAATTTAAGTGGTTTTATCTCTTCGTTCCCATAACATTACATTTAAGTAAAGCATCAAAAAAGTTAATATTTAAGTACAACTGAAGTGGCCGACATAACTGTAATAAATTGGCAAAACAATCATCGCATGCCAGTCGATACTTGATGCAGATAAAGGACTAAATCCACTTCTTGTATATTTTGTTAGTACAAGTAGGTACTTTACCAACAACCAAAAGACAAGCAAGCGTTCCATTATCTTCAAGAACTCGAGGAGAAACAAAAAAACACTTCCTAAACTACTGAATAAAACTTACGAGTCCATATCTATCGGAAACCTTCGAGTATGTACAATACGTGGCCGTCACTTTGACAAATTGTTGTTTACCAATAGTTCCCACTATCGAGGGGAAGTTGGAATAAGTCTGAAAAAAGTGTCTGAAAATATTCGGTATTTTTTTCATAAAGCGCGTGTTTGTAATGGACTAGACATGGCTGCTAACACGTTCACGGTGGTCGCGGGTTCAAATCCCAGGACACACATCTGAAATTTCGGAGTCATGTGTGTTGATAGTCAATCACCACGCACTACAACGGTGAAGGAAAACATCACGAGGAAACCTGCATACCATAGCGATTTGTATAAATTTCTATGGTATGTAAAGTCCGCTAACCCGCACTAGGCCAGCATTTTGAACTATATAGCTTAACCACTCTTAATCGTACTCTCGATTGTAGTGGGGGCCCGTGCCCTGCAGTGGGACGTATATGGGCTGATGCAGATGAGGTTCCTAGTTTCTACACAACTGGTTTAACTATAACCATTAAAATGAAGTATCTACAATGCATCATATCATCAATCATCATGCAATCATAAATAAATAAATACACGCAACAGTCACCTGACCCCATATTAAGATCAATTAAGTCTTGTGTCACATATCAGAAACTACGAGAGACTTTTCGGTCTCACAAACCCCCAGACTGGAGACAAATATTTGTGGGCTTCACAAATATTTGCCTCCGTGCAGGGATCGAACCCGCAGCCCCTAGGTTTTACAGCCGGCGCCTAACCAACTGAGCCATGGAGGCTGTTAAATTTCTGTGTAGCATTTTTGTAAGAGGTTTGAAAAAAAAGTTTTAATTAAACATTAGGTGTATACATTATATTCAGGTATTAGTATAATAAGATGTAAACATTTACTAAGCCTTTTAAGCTACGTGGAGTGATGCTTTTAATAAATTTAAGAGGTGAATGACCATCAGTGGGATTGGTACATCGTGTTATAGTTTTTTTTCTCCCTCTCTCTCTTCAGCCACAAGAAATACACTGCTGAGCATTAGCCTTCCCCAATGATCTTCCCCATCGCCTTGTTGGAAGCGGCCTGCATCCAGCGACTTCCTGCAACCTTAACCAAGTCAACCGTCCACCTTGATATATTTTTATGTATCGACTAAAGTCACCTTATTGAAATGAATATACGCAAGGTTAGTAAATTATTTAGGAATCATACGAAAGGATGTAATAATTGACTCATTTTGTATTTTTCAACAGTTTATGGAATATGCATTGCCACTTTAAAGTATGATTCCAATTCATAATCAATAATTCGGCCCAAACAAACTGTCAACGACATTGACTCCAAAACAACCTAAATCACAGCTAAACCTAAACATCTCATACCCATTCACCCCATATAAAAAACATGAACATAAATTTCACTTCCCGAAACGGCGACATAACACACCAACCATAAGACCAGGTAAAACATTTGAAAGGAATAAAATATCCGATATTAGAAGCGGTGTGTGGGGGAAAATAAAGAAAAACGCCCACCAACATGCGGGGGCAGATAACGTCAATTAGACGAGATGTATGGGCGTTTCAAAGCCACCGGTCACGTGTGCCGCCATGGGATGTCGCCTGTTAACTTTCAAATCTGCTTTTGTGAGGAAAATCTAGAGGCATTTAAAAAGATTCAAACAATTCATTTTCGTTTAGTTAGATTGATAGTTTTTATGTTTTCTTTTTCGTTAATTCGTCCTGTTACGTAGTTGTCGTTGATTTGTTTTTCTTTTCTTTTCTTTTTCATTCTTAATTATAAATTTTCCTTGCTTTTGTTTTTATCTATTTAATTTATCTAAAGTGTTGTGTACTCCTTTAAGTGGTATATAGATCCGAATGTAACTGTAGAAAAATAATCAATCTGGTTTTTAATGTATATACTGTTGGGGAACATGAATTCAATAAATAAATTTAAAAAATACTCAACATTCAATTGGAACAACACCATAAATTACAAAGCAATGCTCTGACATAATTTGTTAAATCTCATTACGCCCAGTAGGTACTCTGGCTACAATGTCCTTCAAACCGGAACACAACAGTGCATTGACACTGCTGTTTGGCGGGAGAAATTGACATTGCGATGATACCTACCCAAGCAGCCTCTCATATAGAGACCCACCACCAGTAACTATTTTTACTTCGTATCTATCCAAGTAATGTACAGAATTTTCAGAGCCTCAATTTTATCAAATTGACAAGTATAAAATAAATACACCCAAGAGTCACATATGTACATAATTCTGACTCCACATTAAGATCAATTAAGTCCTGTGCCGTGGGTATCAGAAGCTACGAGACACTTTTCGGTCTCACAAACACCCAGACCCGAGACAAATACTTGTGGACCCCACAAACATTTGTCTCGGTGCGGGGATCGAACCCGCGGCCTCTCGTTTCACAGGCGGCGTCTATCCTATTGCGCCACGAAGGCTGTCAAAAATAATTTTACAGTAAAATCGACGTAATTTGCATCAGCCACACTATCCAGACGTTTTCCAAAATTCCTATATCAAAAAATCTGGCTGCAGCACGAATTATATCCAGACCCTCGTGGTTTGTTTTGCCGTAATTCCTTTTAAACGTGTAAAAACGATGAAACTTGCTTGTGTTTTGTAGATCCCGCAATCTGAAGGTATTTGGGCTAAAAAGATTTCCGGTAATCTACAAAGAAACGGGGTTTTATAGAAAAAAGAAACATAAATCATCATAACGCTTGAGGAAAAATTCATTTATTTTTTCTTATAAATTCAATTGCTAGTTTCTTTGTTATTCTTTGCCACCTTAACTACTCAACCAATTGTCATGAAAAACATACATTTTACTGGTGGTATACTCTCTGAAGTAAGAAGCTGCCTGGGTAGGCACAACCGCAATGTCTAATTCGTCAGCCAAACAGAAGTGTAAACGTATTGTTGTGTTCCGGTTTGAAGGACATTGTAGCCAGAGTAACTACTGGACGTAAGACCTTATGTCTCAAGTGTGCAAGCGCAGTGGAATGCCGGGCATTGTTTTGTAATTTATAGTGTTTGGTTTTGCTACTGTCCATGAGCAGTCGTATTGCTTGCCATCAGGCGAATGGCATGCTCGTTTAGCCAGTCATTGCAATAAAAAAAACATATTTTCAGAAGTAGAGTTTGAAAGAACGTGGGTACGTACTGTTTTCGAGATGTACTTTATAAATAAGAATTAAACTATCTGTCACCTGCCTTGGTTAATGCCCTGAACCTATTGCAATGAAATAAGGGGCAGGAATAGACTGGGATTTGAAGATCAAACACTTGGACTAGGATACAAGGGAGTAGGAGTGGCGATGTTGCCAAACAAGTAGGTTTTTGACAGCCTCCGTGGCGTAGTTGGTTAGACTCCGGCTGTGAAACGAGAGGCTACGTGTTCGATTCCCGCGCCGAGACAATTGTTTGTGGTTCACAAGCGCTTGTGCCGGTCTGGGTGTTTGTGAGACCGAAGAGTCTCTCGTAGTCCCTGATACCCACGACACGAGACTCGATATTAGTGTGAGGTCAGGATTATGTATGTTTCTGTAAGGGGTATTTATTTAAGAATAAAAAATATAGCGTGGGATAAGACAGATGAGACTCTTGGTATTAAATAATTGGTAGATATAAAAGCCAGACATAAATATGTTCGTGCTTTTGGAAGGGCGATGTTTACGTAGTACAGTTTTAGTTATTTAAACTTATTATTCATTAATTTCTTAGTATTACGTCTAGCTCATATCGTTATTCATTCCACTCCTAGTTTTCGTTTAAAAAGTTATTTTTACTTTCCTCAAAGAAATGAGGTCACGAAACAGAGAATAAAATATGAAATTTCAAAATGGCGGCACACAATGACTAATAAAAATAACACATTCGGCATACATTCGCTTTACGATCGCGTCACTATTTTATCGTATATCTAAAAATCTTCGACCTTTTTCCTTTCCATTAAGCTCGCGCCGTTTATTTCACCGTTGAGAATAAATCATGCTAGTTTGCTTGAAAATATCAGATGCACCATTAGGAATGCATCCATTATATCAATTGTTTTTACAGTCTAATTATTTTATTCATTTATTTAGTCTTTATTGTATACAAGAATGAAATACAATATAAGTATTGTATTATGTGGACTGCCTCGGTGGCGTAGTGGTACTACGGTACGATTCCAAAGCTGAGGTCTTGGGTTCGAATCCCGGGTCGGGCAAAGTGATATTGGATTTTTCTATTAATTATCAGCCCGGAGTCAGGGATTTGTGCCCGATATGGCGATAGGCTCGCCCCCTATCACATTGAGGGACGGAATATATACGGCGAAACGTGGGTGTTCTGGTAGTACCTCTGCCTACCCCTTCTGGGAAAAAAGGCGTGTGTTTATGTATGTATATTTGATATTTACGAATTGTGTTAAGTCCAAAACGAGGTTAAATGAAGTATGTATAATCAAGTTGTAGAAAAAAATTACTGTGGGTTATAGAATTATTATTTGGCAAATAACTTAACTTTGACATTGCTGTCGAGCGATAAGATTCGATTGTACTTTTTTTGTTCTGTATTTTTTTTTGTTAATATTTGTTTACAATAAAGTTTTAATAAATAATAAATAAATAACTTTTAAAAAATATTTACTGAGAGCGTTTGTACACCCAACAGACATAATAAAATTAAAATTGAAAAGTCATATTCCGATGTCTCGAATGAAATCTCGCAGCAGACGGTACTAAATCGCATTTATTGGCTACATTCCCTCAGTTCAATAATTCTCCGCTTTTTATTTGATTTTCTATGACTCAGACGGCTAAAGAACTTGGTATACGAAGGTATTGGAAATTTTACATAAAGGAGGGTGAAAATTCTAGTAAAATAGTTCCCATGATGACTGCATTCGTGACGTACGGTACGTTTACAAAAGTTGAGGTCTCGGGTTCGAAACTTGGGTCGGGCAAAGTGATATTGGAATTTTCTAATCATTGTTAGTTTGTGCCCGATATGGCGATAAAGCGTGTGGTGGCCTCGTGGTATCGAACCAGACTCGGCTGCCTACATGTTCACGGTGGTCGCGGGTTCAAATCCCAGGGCACACCTCTGACTTTTCGGAGTTATGTGTGTATTGATAATCAATCACCACGCACTTTAACGGTGAAGGAAAACATCGTGAGGAAACCTGCATACCGTAGCGATTTTAAAGAATTTCTACGGTATGTAAGTCCGCCAACCCGCACTCGGCCAGCGTGGTGGACTATATGGCCTAACCACTCTCAATCGTACTCTCGATTGTAGAGGAGGCCCGTGCCCTGCAGTGGGTCGTATATGGGCTGATACAATACAATGGCGATAGGCTCGACCCTGTTGCATCATGGGACGGAACACAAGGCGAAACGTGGGTGTCTTGGTTGCACCTATGCCTACCCCTTCTGGGATAAAGGCGTGATGTTTATGTGTATGTCTGTAATAGCTACCATGAAAGTAAGTGCCATGTGGATTTGTATATTTATATTTTTTTTTTATTTTATTGACAATCTTATGAGAGGTTCATAGTTAGTGTAGTTACATAATATATTTAAAAAAAAAACAAAATATTAGCTACACAGCATGAATATTTCTTGTTCTTCGACCTCAGGAAGTTTACTGCTAAACATTGATCTCCTCCACAAAAACTCCATAGCGATCTCTTGGAAGCGCTCTGTATCCAGCTACTTATACTTCAAGTTCCTTCCAATAATTTTTGTTTTTCTTCAACACACTACCAGGCACCTTACAATTTCCAAAATGGGCACATCATTAACATTGACTTTCAATATTTAATTCAGTGAAACGAGAATGGTGCAGTTAATCTAGAATTTTAGTATTCAGACGCAGGAAGTTCAATGATCTGTTACGGAACATAGCTTTCGCATTCGGAATCCGGAGATATTTTATGACTTATAATTCATCTAGGGTCTTAACGTCATAAGTCTGGATTAGTCAAAATAAATTGAATCTCTGAAAATGGAATTTTGATGTGGTAGAGCCACGCATATCTAATGTAATAACAAATGCAATTGTGCATGATATTTTGATGAAAATGTGAGGAAACTTGCATACTACAGCGATCTGCAAGAATTTATATGGTATGGAAAGTTCGCCAACCCGCACTGGGCCAGCATGGTGGACCAAAAACATAAAAATGTCAAACCAAATGCAATTATTTCACGTTTAGGTTTCAGTGCCTATCCTGTATTCATTACGAAGGCATAATTGTGTGGATAATGTATTTGAGAGTTGATATTAATGGAAATTTGTGCGATGGTAGAAAGCCAGTGATAGTAAATCAAGGAGGTGTGTCGCTTTTCAGTAGGGTAATTCACGTAATTTTTTGACGCGCCGATCAAGTTGCGGTGCAGTTGCAATTAAGTTTACGTCTTGTGCAAAATGTTATCCTTGTAATTGTTTAGCTGCGCGTGAACTGCACCTAAGCTATGCGTAAACTGCGCGGGTGCTGCGCATCAACTATACGTCAGTCGTATGCAAGAAGCTTACACGTGAATACCGATCAAATTGCGATCTGAATCACGCACATAAAACACGCAGCAGTAGAATACGCTAAACCGCTCGCGTGACGCGGACTTGACGCGAGCGTATCTGGCAGCGGTTGTCAAAATTACGAGAATACGAAAAGGTCTGTTTTGATCGAAACTTCACTGCAACTGAACTGCAACTGAACTTATTTAATTACGTGAATTACCCTACAGGTTCAGCATAATTATATGTGATTTTAAGAAAAAGGTATAATTTTGTGGATAATACATACATCAACTCATGCCTTTCTCCAAGAAGGGGTAGAGGACACACAAGGACACCTATATTTCGCCTTGTGTGTTCCGTCCCACAATGTGTTAGGGGGCGCGCCTATCGCCATATCAGGCACAAAATCCTGACTCTGGGTTGATAATGAACAGAAAAACCGAATATCACTTTACCCCGGATTCGAACCCGAGACCTCAGTTTTGCAATCATACCGTAGTACAACTACGCCACCGAGGCAGTTTTGTAGATAATCAATTAATTAGATTACGGTGCGTTTTCTATCAACTGCGATAGAGGGCGTGCCCATCACACAGGAACAACAAAGCGAATTTAAGGCGAATTTAAACAAGGATTGAAACGTCGAAATATTTTCATTTAAAACAGACATTGGCATCGATAAAAATAAATTCGATAAAACATTTCAAAAGAAATATGGCGCCGCAATATATCTTTGCAGACAATATCTGTTCTTCTCTACGCTGTAAATTTTATTTTTACCGTTCGAATATGTACATCTGATTTATGTACGAATTGAATTGCGTTTTGTCAATCAGAAAAACATCGTAAAATAACCTAAGAATTTTTAGCAATTTTAAAGGTTTTTTTTTAATTTATCGGATAAATCCGGCAATTCAGCAAACAGGTCACCTGATGGTAAGTGATCACTGCCGCCCATGAACATCCACAACGCTGGATCATGGATGTGTTGCCGGCCCATCATATCAGGAGGGGAGCGGGAAGGAAAAGGCGTGGGAAGTGGAAAGGTGAATTGGGCATCCGGCAGTCTCACTCACTGAACGAAACGCGACAGCAAACTGTTAGTAGTACTGCCCCGGTTAAGCCTGCCCATTCATGCTGAGTCATACCTGAAAACAGCATGGCTCTACCACTTTCAAAAGTACTAGGATGTTATCACTGGTGGTAGGATATTCGAATCCGCCCGGATAGCGACGACCAGTTGAATACAGCGGTCAAAGATCTATCATAGTGACCCAGGTAGATAAATCGCGTTTCGGGTACATATGTTTGTATCCGGAAACAATCAAGGCAGCATAATTGTATCAACTGGCGAGAGATTACAATTTCGCGTCAATTTCTCTATCTAGCTAGACTATACCATAAGGTGCATCGTGGTCATTTTGGCGTGCCAATAAAGAGCGTTGGACTTTACACTTATTCCAAGAATTATTTGTAGTGCTAATGAAAAAGTCTTAGTGATGGATTAAAAAATATTCGCGGAACTTTTGATGGATAGGCGATAGGGAATAAAACAAAATATATATTTTGCAAAATACAAACAGAAGGATATGTTAGAGCTTCGCTGTAGCTCGTTAATCCTACAGCACATACCTACAATAATGAGATTCATGTGTCAAAGAGATCTGCTCTATAATCATTGCATAATAAGAAAATATTTTCTTAAATTACTGTAACGTCGCTTGATAGCAAACGAGAGAATGTTAAGCGTTGATGTTTTGTTTTATCATTAAATAAATCTTGGATTTACACTCCTCCATTTTATACACATATGTGTGCAATATGTATATTATATAAATATACATATGTCCTCCAACCGTTTTAGGTTTGTTTTGTTTTTGAACTTTCAAGAATTTTCAAATACATTCAATAATTGTAGCCGCCATTTTGAACTTTTTACTTAGATGTTATTTATTTGTTCTTTACTGCACACAAGAAGAACAAAAACCACAAAATATATTACAAATAAAAATAAACAGAACAGATGTCGGTCTTTTTTTTTTTTTTTGTTAACGCGGGGAATCCGAGTCACCGCTATCGTCCCACCCTGGGGGAAAGTGGAGCGATTATGTTGGGTTCCCCAGTCTACGGCATACCAACCAAAACCTCGTGTGGCCCTCTTCGGCACAAGTGGAACGGCCCCGGGGACCCGAAGCAAGAGCGCCTCAGCTTCTACCGATAGATGTCGGTCTTACAGTTCTAAGCGGTTTCTCACAGACAACCTTTGGATGCATGTTAGAAAAGGAAAAGAAGAGGACGAATTATTAATAAATTATAATTAATATTGACACAATATATATTTTTATTAGACCTATATGTAATAGGTATTTATTTTTAAGTACACGTTTGAAACTCAACATTCGGGTGCGGTTGAATGACAGAAACCGCATTTCGAACTCCTATTGTTAGTGTGTTATGTTCCCACACAACAGAATAATCCACACATACATGTATTACATACATACATACATACATACATACATACAGAGTATATCAAGACTTCTACCGAAAACGAAACTACGTGGTAGTTTTAGTGACTTTAGACACAATGCAAATAATTTTTTGCAAAAAAAAAGCGACGATTTTTTTTATAATTTTTTTCCCATCATCGTATTTGGGTGGTAAATACATACATTTTCCTAAAAGAACAATTTACACCCTTTTATTTTTAAAGACGCTATAGCACGAAAGCCATTAAATTATAATTTTAACAAAAACTATGGATTTAACACCCAAACACAATAATATTTAATATATATTAAAAAAAAAAACGTCGCGATTTTGCGAAATTTTTAGTTGCATTGTGTCAGTAATCGATAAAACTACCACCTGACTTCGTTTTCGACCGCAGTCTTGATATACCCTGTATACTCCACTTTTATTTTTCATCACCTAAAACTGTTGTTCCAATCACTCAACAAAATTCCAAAGTACGAAAATAAAATATCCCGCACTAATTTGATGACGAAATAATTTAACAACCAACAAAAGTTAATATAAAAACAAATAAACCCCATAACATGATTCCTTTTAGTACATGTTTATAGTTTTTTTATTACACTCTAAAATCGAATGAAGATGTGGGTATTAATTATATTTTTATTGAGTGGCCGGGGACAAATGGTGTCGTTAAACTTTTAACTTTCCCGATGACCGCGTTGAAACCGACATGAAGTATAAGTTTTGCAATCTATACAGGGCGTGCAAACAAACGGCGCACTTGCTAATATACATTTTAGTAAATCCTGATTGCGTCTAGATCAAGATGCATTTTCTTAGCGTAGTCTGCTAATAACAAAGATGCCGAGAAATTAACAATAACCAACACACGTGCTTCCCCTTAACGTATCACGCCAAATACTCGTAGATACCTATGTACCTCTATAACAAATGTTAAGGCGAAGCCTATGAAAGTTTTGTTGTTGTTCAAAATGATTTTCAATGTTTATTTCGTTAAGTATTTAATAAACGACGAAACGAAAAAATACGTATATTTTAAAATCTTATGCTTTACCCATCCCATCCAGTTTTAATCGAAAAGGTGGTGATAATTCTTAAAACTTTAATAAGGTCATAACTCCAAAACGGATAGGTATTTTCCAAATATTATTTCTTTATTATCATATTAATATTATGCCCTTGTATGCAACTGAGCAAGTGCGCCATTTTTCTGAGCTCCATGTATATCACCATAAAATTGCTAATACCGTTAGAATATAATCTATCTCGCGAGATTGCAAACTGTCGAAAGATTGTGAACCTTAACATACCGCTTACAATATTTTTTCGGTAGATTATATTTTATTAAAGTGCAACTGTTAAATCAGCCTTGACTCAGACCGCCTCGGTGGCGTAGTGGTACTACGGTATGATTGCAAAAGCTGAGGTCTCGGGTTCGAATCCCGGGTCGGGCAAAGTGATATTAGATTTTTCTATTCATTATCAGCCCGGAGTCAGGAATTTGTGCCCGATATGGAGATAGGCTCGCATATCACATCGTGGGACGGAATATACAAGGCGAAACGTGAGTGTTCTGGTAGCACCTCTGCCTACCCCTTCTGGGAAAAAGGCGTGTGTTTATGTATGTATATATGTTAAATCAGCCTTGCAGTAGACTGTTCTGTGTCCATAGAGTTAGGTTAAGTTAGGATATAATATACTAGATTATAATATACCGACAAATAATGCGTTAAATTGTAAGCAGTATGTTACGGTTCACAATCTATCGACAGTTCACAATCTCGATAGATAGATTATAATCTAACGGTATTTACAATTTTACAGTGACATATATAACAAATAACAATATAAATAATACATTGTAGCGGAAAGTAGGACCTTTTCTTAAGAAGTGGCCGCTTGATCATGAACATTCGGCCGCGATATCATCATAACAATTAATAATATAAAAATTATCTTTCTCTCTGAGCAGCCACATTGAGAAGTTTATTTACTACGCACTATAACGGTGAAGGAAAACACCGTGAGGAAACCTGCATACCATAGCGATTTGTAAAAATGGTACGTAAAGTCTGCCAAGTCGCACTAGGCCAGCGTGGTGGACTATACGGCCTAGCCCTTCTCAATCGTACTCTCGATTGTAGAGGAGGTTCGTGCCCTGCAGTGGGACGTACATGGGCTGAGTAAATAAATAATTAATAAATACACCCAACAGTCACATACATAGTCCTAACCCCACATTTAAGATCAAGTCTTGTGTCGTGGGTATCAGAAACTACTAGAGACTTTTCGGTCTTACAAACACTCAGACCCGAAACAAATACCTGTGGTTCACACAAATATTTGTTTCGATGCGGGGATCGGACCCATGGCCTCTCGTTTCACAGGCGGCGTCTAACCAACTTCGCCACGAAGGCTGGAGTGCTGACACAGTAAAGATACAGACCTTTTACCGCTGAATATTCTGTTTAGCTTGCACCACAGTACACACTTAACACTAAGTGCTTACATTACAATCATACATAAACACACGCCTTTATCCCAGAAGGGGTAGGCAGAGGTGCTACCAGAACACCCACGTTGCGCCTTGTATATTCCGTCCCACGATGTGAGAGGGGGCGAGCCTATCACCATATCGGGCACAAATTCCTGACTCCGGTCTGATAATGAATAAAAAAATCTAATATCACTTTGGCCGACCCGGGATTCGAACCCGAGACCTCAGCTTTGCAATCGTACCGTAGTACCACTACGCCACCGAGGCAGTCACATTACAATCACTTTGCCTTTTAAAAATAAAAAGCGATTTTTCCCATTTCCAAAATACATATTCGGTGATTGGCGTACGGGAACTTTGCTGGTATTCCAAATGAAACCATGTATTCCGTAATACCTGAAAAATAGTTCAGCCTAATTTCATAATCTTCAGTTTGCACTCGTGAATGGGCATGAGTTGTTTGGCGCGATGCCAAGTACTCCAGGGCTGGCGCGTATCAAGAATATTACTATTTGTACCCGACTGCGAAAGGAGGGTTATGTTTTTTGAACACGTATTATTTCTATTTTAAATTTTAAATTGTGGATACCTATCGATACAAAAATATCGTGTAGATATTTCATTCAATTTGAAAAGGCGAAATGTTGGGCCACTGATGGACAGGATTCTTAAGTGAGGAGTTTCCTTACGATAGATACAAATGCATGATACTCGCTTTTAATTGGAAAATTATTTATAAGATATAATAATATGTATTTATTTATCCTGGTCTATTAGTTTATTTTCAAAATCAAACACATAAATAGTATTACAGACTTTTATTTTCACTTCGCATTTTAATTGACTATATTCTAAGAGTAACACCGTAATTTTAAATTTGAAAACCCATGATCCATTCAATATTAATATTTATTATACAATCAACTACAAGCGATTTGAATTACTGTGGAAATAAAAGAAAACTCAAGAAACTTCATACTTTTACGTAAAATACTAGGCTAAATTCACCTGACTGCCTCGGTGGCGTAGTGGTAATACGGTATGATTGCAAAGCTGAGGTCTCGGGTTCGAATCCCGGGTCGGGCAAAGTGATATTGGATTTTTCTATTCCTTATCAGCCCGGAGTCAGGAATTTGTGCCCGATATGGCAATAGGCTCGCCCCCTATCACATCGTGAGACGGAATATATAAGGCGAAACGTGGGTGTTCTGGTAGCACCTCTGCCTACCCCTTCTGGAAAAAGGCGTGTGTTTATGTATTTAAATTCACCTGACCAACATTACGAAACCACCCATTTGATTCAGATGGCACACTTTACGCCGCACTTTGGTTTTCATACAGCTAATTTGTAAAAAGGCTCGCAATTCCACCTACTTTATATTTGGAGTTTTTAATTTTTCATTCACAAAGAAATGTTAATATGAAACCGCAGCCCTGGCTGTTCGCTTTGTTTCCTTCGTCCAATATCGCTGTGTAAATTGGAACGTTTTAAACAACCTAGCCCACACGCGGATTAAAATCGCTGTGTTTGTGTATTCGAATTAAAACTAGACATAATTTATGGCATTGTTGTAATTGTAAATTTATTACTGCCATTTTTTTTATTTAATGACAGCCTACGTTGCGCAGTTGGTAGGACGCCGGCTGTGAAACGGGAGGCGGCGGGTTCGATCTTCGCATCGTAACAAATGTTTGTGTGAACAAGTATTTGTTTCGAGTCTGGGTGTTTGTGAGGTAGAAAAGTCTCTCGTAGCTCCTGATACCCACGACACAAGACTCGATCTTAGTCTGGGGCCAAGACTATGAATGTGACTTTTGGGTGGATTTATTTATTTATTTAAATAGTTTTGGGATGACATAAGCAGTCTCAATCCAACTGCTGATTGTAGAAGATTGTAGTGATTAGTAGTATTTAGGCGCTTACGAGTTAATACAGAAGTATTTTTTAATTGAAAGAATAAAGTATCTCTTTACACAGCAACTAACAAACCGTTCTTGAACCCTGTCTTTATATCTTCTGTGGAAAAATATAGTAATTTAAAGATGTTTGATTAAAGTTGATTTAATGATGATTATGTAGAATGGAACGGGGTCTGAAATTGAACACTTCAAGATTGATTATTATTTAAAATTATTGTAAGTTAGAAGGCCAGAAAATGATTTTTTAAAGACGATAAAATATGTCAGACTCACGACGAAGGCGAATATATAACCACTCGAGGTTTTTGGCGGAATTAAGTTATGTATTAGTGCCAACAAAAGGTCACGTATGTGACTGACAGGGGCTTAAGTCTTGGACCGCGCTAACCTGTGCGGACTTCACAAACGCGCGTATTTTTTTCAACAACTTACACAAACTACGGGACCCAGAGACATAAAAACTGTTCGCACTTAAGTATTATTTAATCGTTACTTATATTAATAACTTCAAACACTAAAGCTTGACAAATTCAACATTTAAAACAAATTAATCGTCGGCGTTAATAGCATGCCCATATTTCACATTTTTACAGTCATGGCATCAAATGGATTGAGACATATTTCTTGAATACATAAAATATATCAAAAGGTACAAGGAAAGCGCGATTAAATCTAATTTAATCTAAATTAGTCCGTCCATAAGTCGAAGCAATAAAAATAATGACAGAATTACGACCTCATTCCACGAAACGACTTCATGCCTCCATAGACAATTAAAAATAAATTAACGTTGTGGCGGCAAAGTTGACGTTTCGAATGTAAAATGGCGCCGTTATTGCTTTATTACGTTTCGCGTTTTAATTTGCAATTTTATCGTTCCACTGTTCGTGTTGGAAGGATCCAACCTATTATTTGTTTACCCATAACATATTATCTTGATATGAGATTGATTGATCAAAATAAAAAGTTAACCCCAAAAATCGATCGCAAAAACAAACAGATTTAAACAAGGCTGAATACTCCATTACCTTTACCAAAAAAAAGGTCGCATCCAATTTGCAATAACAAATAACCGAAAAACTCCGATAAATATGCTAATGATAATTTTTAACGATCCCAATAAATAAGAATTAAGCATTAAATATGCAAATAAATACTAAAAATTGAGTTGTTTAAAAATATGCCTCCAAGAGTATCGTTGTGAAAAAAGTTTGAAACAAAACGTTGGGCAGTAACAAGTGTAGATTTATGTTCGGTAGTTTGTGATTGGACCTTTTTTTGTTGGGCGGTTTGGAGGTATGTGGATGAAGTTATGCAATAAAGAACGAATTAACTGCTGCCTTTGTTAGGCAAATAAAAGACACATCATAGTTGTATTTAGTAAATAATTTGCATGTGTTTTTCTGAAAATCCAACTAAACACCTTGAATTCTAATATGACATTTGTATACATGTAATTATCAAGATATGGCTATCGGAAGATAATGTCTCTAAGGCAAATATTTTTCTCCCACTTTGGAAGGGTGGGATAGGGGTGATTGTTAACTGTTTCTAACTCCTTAGTTGTTTTTTGCAAGAAGTCGCCGGATGCAGGCCGCTTCCAACAGGTCGATATGGAGAAAGTTGGGAGAGGCCTATGTTCAGCAGAGGACGAAGGGAGAGGTCTTTTTTACAAGTATAAATTAATAGAATAATTCCTGCAAGAAAGACGATTTAGTTTTTCATATCTATTCATTGCCTACGACTGTTGATGCTGGTTTATTTTTATATTTCTGTATACCAAAATACTTGAACGAAGTAATATTTCGCACCACCTTAAGAATCTTGACTATCTACTACATAAAGCCATCATATTACCATCCTAATAACAAAATGATCACCTGTCGAATAATCTTTATCAGCTGCAACGCTCCACTGTATTTTGCGTCAGGCGTTAAAAAGTATACACTGTGTAACAATTTGCATATTTTTAAATCACAGGCAAAGGATATGGAATTATACAGCCTTGGAATAATAGTGTTATTACAGGTGTGATGAAATTTATAGCTTGATAAGTGGCATTATTGTTGCCAGGTTTGAATTCTCCAAGATTTTTTTTTCTTAAAATGCGAAAGGCATACTGTTGCGTTTTATTACGTCAGTGAGATTCATGGAGTGTCAATAATTCTACCTAAGCCTCTCGTATATTAATTATTTTATTCTACATAAAACCGTCAACGCTTCAGTAACTCCCCACATATTATGTAAAACGAATACGGAGTAAAGTTTTTGCCCGTTTGCAGCAAATTGAACAAGGGGCCTGAAAAATAAAATAGATTAATTATTATATAGAAATGTATTGCAGAAACAGTTCCTTGATCACTGGGAGTCCGTAGCAATACTAAGGTTTGAAAAATAAATAAATAAGTGGACAAAGAAAAGGATAAAGAGGGGGAGGAACGTAAAAAAATGACGCACAGTCTTTGCAATATTCCACTAAATGGTTCCTGGTATATTCAATCATACACACATACATACATAAACATCACGCCTTTTTCCTAGTAGGGATAGGCAGAGGTGCTACCAGGACACCCACGTTTCGTCGTATGTGTTCCGTCCCATGATGTGATAAAGGATGAGCCCATCAACATATCGGGCACAAATTCCGGGCTGATAGTTAAAAGAAAAATCCAATATAATTTTGCCCGACCTGGGATTCGAACCCGAGACTTCAGCTTTGTGATCATACCGTACAACTACGCCGCTGAGGCAGTCTTAAATCCATGTTATATAAAACAATGCATTTAATTACATAATGATTTGAAAGAGCAATATAAAAATCAAACGCGAACCCGGATCACCTTACTAGTTAAAATAAAGTGAAAAAAGTGCATGCAGTATTGAATCAATTAAAACCGTCGAATATCAAGTAATTGTTTACATCTGCTATTGTGCCGAAGAATATACTCGGTATAGTGGAAATTTCCATTACTCCCAGCTTTATTGAAACTGCCTGGTTTGTTTATTAGCATATTTACAGCTGATATAAACGCGCCTTTTTGTAGCTGAATTTATGCTCAGCCTTTGTGCTATTTGTATTTTAGTCTAAATTAAGTCGACTACAAAAAAATGGAATTTAAAAGCAAAGCTACGTTCAACTATACCAAATGTTGCCGCGAATTTAGTTTTAGCGTTTTTTTTATCATTTATTCGTATAGATACAGTTTTAAAATAATATATACTTTTCGAGGTTTTGTATTAATATGATTTATCTATACATACATACATACATAATCGTCACGCCTGTATCCCATAGGGGTAGGCAGAGACTATTGATCGCCACTTTGCTCGATCCTGACATACTACTTTCGCTTCATCCACATTCATCAATCTCTTCATGCATGCCCGTCGGTTCAGGGTACTTTTGACCTGGCCCTTGTTGAAGATATCACCGATTTGGATGGTGTAGGTTCGGTGAGGTCGACCCCTACCGACTCTTCCATTCACACTCGCCTTGTATATTTGTTTAGTTAGTCTCCTTTCATCCATCCGCTCTACATGACCAAACCATCGTAGCATTCCTTTGTCAATTCTCGTCACTACATCCTCTTTCACTCCACACGTTTTCATCACCTCGCTATTACGCACTCTGTCACGCAAGGTCACGCCACACATTCCCCTTAATGATTCTATACATATAATAAATTTGTAACCGATCGATGTACATGGAAGATAAATGAGAAAAACCAATATGGAGTGACTATAATAACATAATAGAACAAATAACAATGATTTTTAGAGTTTTAGTCTGTTTGTCTGTGCGGTTGTGCGCAATGAAGTCAGAAACGGCTTGATGGCTTTCGATGACATTTAGTATGGAGGTAGCTGACACCCTGGATTAAAACTTAGACTAATTTTTTTCCGAAAAATGTAGTGTTCTCGTGGGATGAGGAAGGAAATCAGATATTTTTGTTACTTTTTATACTCAAATGGATGGGATGGGACTGGATAACATCTCTTGAGTTAGAATAAGACGGGACAAGGCGGGATATAACGGGACGGGATGGGATTTTTTTAATAAAGATAACCACGCAAACGGAGTTGCGGGCAGAAGCTAGACGTAAACATAATCCAGTGGAGGTTACTTTGTCGTTTGCCTCTCGCTGGGTCCGTCTTAGTGTTTGAGTTCCGTATGCGCTTCGCAACGCATGTCACGTGCTTCACCGCCGAGCTGGATTTCGCATAATTTCGTTGGTTTATCCAACAATGTTCTTCATATTTTATCTATCGAATGTTTTGTCTTCTTCCCTCTAACTGAATTCAAAATTCGTTTGAAAGGGACGAAACACTTGATAAATAAATTGTTTTAAAACTTTCTATGAATAAGGCCTTAAATAATAAAAAAAATTCTACATTCAGTAAAAAACCGAAATAAACCCACCTGCTGTCTGCGTGAAATGTTTACTTTGTATTTTAGCTGGATAGTGGCAACTTCAGCCTGGCTTATTCCAGGTGTCATTTAGGTTAGCTTAGTTCTAGACCGATTTCCCAGCTAAAAACTAGATTTGTACGAGACTAGATGCATTAGACTGTGAGGGGAAATAAATAATGGTGTGTTATCAACTCCTATATGTTTAATTTGAATTATTTTTACTTTTGTTGTGGATAAAAGGATAGAGTCCCTTAGCAACATTGTAACTTCAGTGTACATTGTAAGTAATTTAAATTTTATTGCCATGTTTGAAATTTAGGCTAAAATTTAGACGGCCTCGGTGGCGTAGCTGTACTACGGTATGATTACAAAGCTGAGGACTCGAGTTCGAATCCCGGGGTGGGCAAAGTGATATTGGAATTTTCTATTTAATATCAGCCCGGAGTCAGAAAAGTGTGTTCGATACGGCGATAGGCTCACACCCTATCACATCGAGGGACGGAACATACAAGGCGAAATGTTGGTATCCTGGTTGCACTTCTGCCTACCCCTTCTGGGAAAAAGGAAATATATATGTAAAATTTATAGCCAAGAAACATTTGGCTATAAATTTAGACATTAAATTATATTAAATCATATTAAATCATAAGTAAAATTAGTGTAAGGGAGATAAATAATTTTAATAATCTTATAAAAATATTGCTTAAAACAACTAGTACTTTTTACTCGTTACTTAGTATTACATAGCACAGGTTTAATCCCATATCAAAAGTAATACGTTCTAGTATATCATAGATATATACTATAGTATATTAAGGCGATAGGCCCGTCCCCTATCCCAGGGACGGAACACACAAGGCGAAACGTGGGTGTCCTGGTTCCTCTGCCTACCCCTTCTGGAAACGCGTGAGGTTATGCCTGTTTATGTATGTATATTATAGAGTGGTGATAAGACTGCCTCGGTGGCGTAGTGGTACTACGGTATGATTGCAAAGCTGAGGTCTCGGGTTCGAATCCCGGGGCGGGCAAAGTGATATTGGATTTTTCTATTCATTATCAGCCCGGAGTCAGGAATTTGTGCCCGATATGGCGATAGGCTCGCCCCCTATCACATCATGGGACGGAATATATAAGGCGAAACGTGGGTGTTCTAGTAGCACCTCTGCCTACCCCTTCTGGGAAAAAGGCGTGTGGTTATGTATGTATGTATGATAAGAACAATATTAAAAACTACAATATGATCGCAACGAGTGAGAATACTTTGACTGTATTTTACTACAAGTCACATTACTTACTAACCACTATATTCACACAAACCAAACGAGAAAATAATGTATATTTTATTTCATAAAAAATATCCCTAAAATATCGGGAAGTGGTAGAGCCACGCTGTTGTCAGCCATGACTTAGCATGCATGGGCAGGCTAGTGGGGTGGTACCAATGTCTCACCGGAGATCGACGTAAAGCAACAGATATGGTTGCGTGTCGTTCGGTGAGTGCGACTGCCGAATGCCCAATACCCCTTCCCTCTTCCATCCTTTTTCCTTCCCGCCCTCCCAATCCGATGTGCCAGCAACACATCTATGGTCCAGCGTTGTGGATGTTCATGCTCATGAATGGGCAATGGGCAACAGTGATCCCTTACCATCAGGTGACCTGTTTACTCGTTCGCTGGACCTATTGGTTAAAAAATAGGTTTAAGCTCATATTAAAAGTAATTAAGCAGAGCATGCGGTTGATACAAACTACGTGCTCAGCGTTCTCTAATCGACCAGTTTTAATATAAATATCGCTCATGAGATAAACGACATCTTATTATACGATGTAGGCATTTATCTCGTGTTGCTGGAAGCTGCGGAATTAGTAATTTATTGAAATGTCTATAAATAATTTTCACTGTATTTTCGCAGTCGTTTATATTAGGTAACTTATAGAATACTCTATATTCGAAATATCACATGATATTGTTACCATTTCCCTTTTTTGCCACATAATTAATAAATAAATAAATACATCCAACAGTCACATACTTAAACCTATGTAAAATTACCTTCTATCAGAAGGCTGAAACAGGAAACAAAGTCTAGACCACATTGGTTAAACTCTTCCTAACTAACCTCATAAACAAGACATTTTCAATTTTGCCTAGCCGGGACATTTGCTATTGTCCCAATTTGAGAGTTCGACCGCAACACGCCGCCACACTGCCTGGGGGTAGCAACTAATGAATGTTTGGAATAATACGGCCATATTAAGAAGAAACTCCATATTAATATTCATAAAATTATTGGATTTTCATGTATCAACGTCTATATGGTTGAACAATGTATAAATAATATGGTAGGATTTTCTGAAGCACCCCATGTATTTGAATACAGACATCAGTATTCCTTACAAAAAGTAACAGATTTGCAACTCGAAATCAAAGTGCATTGACGAACTAAAAGGTCTAAATTTGGGAACTAATTAAGTTAGTGTTCTAAGCTAATAACGACTTTTTGCAAAAAGGTCTAAGTCTACATACATACATAATCGTCACGCCTGTATCCCAGGAGTAGGCCAAGACTATGGATCTCCACTCTGCTCGATCATGAAATATTACTTTGGCTTCATCCACTTTCATCAATCTCTGATTCTCTTCATGCATTCCCGTCGGTTCAGGATACTTTTGACCTGACCCTTGTTGAGGGTATCACCGATTTGGATGGTGTAGGTTCGGTGAGGTCGACCCTTACCGACTCTTCCATCCACCCTCGCCTTGTATATTTGCTTGGTTAGTCTCCTTTTATGACGAAACCATCCCATTTACGTCTAACATCAATTATAAGGTTTTGCGCACCGGCAACATGTTTTTTCCATATTATTGTTATCGAAACAGTGATATTTAAATATTATCTAAGTAATCTATCTGTAACTGTCTCGAAATACAAAAATGAAATAATAAAAAACTGAGATAAAGATGTACAAATCATTAAAATCCACCGTTAATCCACCTCAACAATATCTCGACATGTAAAACACGAGAAGGCTGTACGAATTATCTTCCACACCATAATCTTATATTAAACGTGACATTAAAAAGCACCCGAAACATCATAAATAAGGCCTTTCCGGCCGCTTTATATTAACCACCGAATAAATTACATACACGAACAAAAAGAAATCGCAAATCGAAGATCACATCTGTCAATTACCGAGTCCGGTTTGGAAGGACCAAAAGAAACATGGCGGCGCGTCCCGCCAAAACAAAACGCATTGCGACGTCAATAAGCGGCCGCCCTTATTTACATGGGTTCATAATTCTTGTCGGTTGCTTTGTCATTTTTATGTCGGTGTTTGGTTGCTCTAATTTGATGTACTTTGTACATATTTTTCATGCCAACGCGAAGAAATTTAATGTTTAATACAACAAAGGCAACCCAGCGTGGTCACACAGTCCTATATGACCTAACCCCTCTCAATCGTACTCTCAATGGTAGAGGAGGCTCGTGCCCTGCAGTGGGACGTATCTGGGTTGATACATTACAGTACAGTACTCAACGTGGTAAGTATGATCTAATTATTATTTTTGGCGATAATCTCTTGCAATTTAAAACAATTATAATATTAATAATTCGGGAACTTAATTATTTCTTTACTCTTAGCTTAGGCTAAAGTATAACAGGAGAAATTATTCAATAAATTAATTACATAATGTTTTTATATTGTTGGTATATTATACAGTGTATTGATAGTCAACCACCACGCACTTTAACGGTGAAGGAAAACATCGTGAGGAAACCTGCATACCTTAGCCATTTTAAAGAATTTCTACGGTATGTAAGTCCGCCAGTCTGCACTAGGCCAGCGTGGTGGACTATATGACCTAACCCCGCTCAATCGTACTCTCGATTGTAGAGGAGGCCCGTGCCCAGCAGTGGGATACATACATATTATACAGAGATTATAATTTATAAAGAGCCAGATATTACAGTTCAAGCCTCCAGAATGAGATTAGTATAAGAAAACAACAGATAAAAGAAACATATACGTCAAACCTTTTTTGTAAACTAGCATTTTCGTGCAAATTAATGTACTTCCACATTATTCTTTGGTAAAAACTAGTAAAGTCCGTCTACCGAAACAAACGTAATGAACCTCACAAAGACGGTAATCTGCAAGATAATGGAAGCTTTTTAGGTCTTAGATCTTCTGATTTAGGGACATTGTGTGTTACTTTTATGAACATACATACATACATACATAAACACACACCTTTTTCCCAGAAGGGAAAGGCAGATGTGCTAACAAGACATCCACGTTTCGCCCTGTCTGTTCCGTCCCAGAATGTGATAGGGGGCGAGCCTATAGCCATATCGGGCACAAATTCCTGACTCCGGACTGATAACAAAACATCCAAAATCATATGGCCCGACCCGGGATTTGAACCCAAGACCTCAGCTTTGTAATCATACCGTAGTACAACTACGCCATCGAGGGACTTTACATATCATAGAAATAAAGTGCTACAGCTTAATTATTTTTATGTTCATTTGCCAGCATTCTAACATTTCTAACAATTTCTAACAATTCCATGTCCATTCATGAGTTACAAAGACGACATAAAAAAGACAATTTTCCTTTGTAACGTGTCATATGCTTCGCAGAGTCGCAAAGCAATTAAGAAAACGCTTACGGCGGTGACGAAAGAACAAAACTGGTAAACGTTTGGACATCTGGTGCGTATTCAGGGATCTCAAAGGGGGTATTAATTTAGTTTTTGAAAAATATTAGACATTACGAAAATGGGTTTCTTGGATGTTTTTGTATAAATATTCAAATTACAATGCCTAAATAATATAATGGCTGACTGCCTTGGTGGCGTAGTTGTAGTACGGTACTAAAGCAAAGCTGAGGTCTCGGGTTCTGATTCTGGGTCGGGCAAAGTGATAATGGATTTTTCGATTCATTATCAGCCAGGAGTCAGGTATTTGTGCCCGATATGGCGTTAGGCTCGCCCCCTATCACATCGTGGGACGGAACATACAAGTTAAAATGTGGGTGTCATGCTGGCGCCTACCCTTTTGGAAAAAGGCATGAGTTTATGTATGTATGTATATAATATTATATATTATGGAAAGCTGGCGAGAGATGATTATATCTGGACACTAATATTCCCGCCTCCAGACGCCAAACCCAAAATGCGCGACACATGTAGGAGTCAATACCACGGAACGTCAGTCATTTCCACGGCTCTAAGAGGCAATTGTATGAAATAACTTTGCCCATAACTTTGACTTTGAAAATGTCAATCCCATACATTAGCAATGTCAAATATGTCAGGAATGTATGGCGATGACATTGTCAAAATTTAAGTTATAGACAAAGTTAGTTAATGCAATTGACCCTTGGTGCGCCTTCGGTTTTGAACGTTAGCTATCTGTTTCTTAGGGCCAAATGCACGAACTAATTTTGCAAATTACTTTGACTTTAAAAATTTCAATCCCATACATTAACAACGTCAAATACGTCTCAAATGTATGAGACGATGACATTGTCAATATTAAAGTATCGTATTGTATTGTATCAGCCCATATACGACCCACTGCAGGGCACGGGCCTCCTCTACAATCGGGAGTACGATTGAGAGTGGTTAGGCCATATAGTCCACCACGCTGGCCTAGTGCGGGTTGGCGGACTTACACACCGTAGATTTTTTTTTTTTTAAATCGCTACGGTATGCAGGTTTCCTCACGATGTTTTCCTTCACCGTTAAAGTGCGTGGTGATTGACTATCAATACACACATAACTCCGAAAAGTCAGAGGTGTGCCCTGGGATTTGAACCCGCGACCACCGTGAACATGTAGGCAGCCGAGTCTGGTCCGATACCACGAGGCCACCACGCACTTAATATTAAAGTAGTAAATTAAAAATACACCCAACAGTCACATATATAGTCCTGACCCCATACTAAGATTGAGTCTTGCATCGTGGGTATCAGGAGCTACGAGAGACTTTTCGGTCTCACAAACACCCAGACTCGAAACAAATACTTGCGGTGCACACAAACATTTTAATCGTTGCGGGGATCGAACCCGCGGCCTCTTGTTTTACAACCGGCGTCCAACTGCGCCACAGAGGCTGTCAAAAGTTACCGTCACGGTTAATTTGTGCCATTTGCCTTTGTACTTGACTTTTTACCAAGTTTAATATATCGCAAACTATATCAGGGGAAATGGCCCCCACAGCCCCACACTAAATACGTCTCTGTCTCTCTTGAATTGTCACATAACTGACCCTTTTCGGACGCTGAAGGAAGGATTTAGGGAAAGGTTCTCCTCGAGGTAAAGATGTTTTTTGTGTCTTTGTCGCAATGGCCCGTTCTAGCCCTTCGTGTGTGTAGGGATTTAGATCATTCCATTTTATGACGTAGTTCGACTGAAACAAAGGGACGAGGTTGGTATAAAAATGAGGGTAAGCCAATTAAGGTTTTTGAAATCATGTGTTTGATCTGGTCATTATGAACATTGATTGTTAAATTAAGTCTGCATAGAAAATTATGAATCTTTGTATTATTTCTTTTGGTAAGATATTTGTACGTAGATTTTACTAATTTAGGTACAAAATTCATACTATTTAACGTAGGAATATTGATAAAACACGGATATTTTAATTCCACGCTAAATTACACATTAACATCGGTAAATTTCTAAGAAACTATGTCATCACAAAAAATTAAATTTAGAAGTGATAACACATTAATTATTCCACTGGGCCTCGAACCCGCGACCACCTAAACACAAAACCACATTTTCTGAAATGTTATTTTATGATATAGACCAAATAAAATTTCAGAAAATCCTTTAAAAGCCAGTCTTCCTCACCCCATACCTTATAAGGCCATAAACACCAAGGTCAATAAACTCATAACGCGTAATCACCATGTATATGAACCGGTTATAACACCCTCTATATTTTCTCCCCCCTAAGTATCAGTTAACTTGAGATTTAGCTAACGTTACATTAGACTAACTATATACATTGAAGTAGGAATGTATGGATTTGATAATTAAAATATACTTCGTTGATTAACATAACCGCCATAGATTATCGTGTTCTGTAGGGTAATTCACGTAATTTTTGACGCGCCGATCAAGTTGCGATGCAGTTACAATTAAGATTACGTCTTAGCGCAAAATGGTATTCTTGTAATTGTTTAGCTGCGCGTGAACTGCATCTAAGCTATGCGTAAACTGCGCGAGTGCTGCGCGTCAACTATACGTCAGTCGCATGCAAGAAGCTTACACGTGAATACCGATCAAGTTGCGATCTGAATCACGCACATAAAACACGCAGCAGTAGAATACGCTAAACCGCTCGCGTGACGCGGACTTGACGCGAGCGTATTTGACAGCGGTTGTCAAAATTACGAGAATACGAAAAGGTCTGTTTTGATCGAAACTTAACTGCAACTGCACTGCAACTGAAATTATTTAATTACGTGAATTACCTACTGACAAATGTTTACACGATGCAACTTTTTTATATCCTTACGATAATCGTATCGTCGAGGCGAGAAAATCTGGTCGTGTAAATGGTGCTTAAGGTTTGAAAATGAAGTACAGAGGTTGTCAGACAAACAGCAACAATAATTTGTTTGATATGACAACCTCCGTGGCGCAGTTGGTTGGACGCCGGCTGTGAAACGAGAGGCCGCGGGTTTGATCCGCGCGTTGAAACAAATGTTTGTGTTAACCACAAGTAATTGTTTCGAGTCTGGGTGTTTGTGAGACCGAAAAGTCTCTCGTAGTTCCTGATACCCAAGACACAAGATTCGATCTTAGTGTCGGGTCAAGACTTTGTATGTGACTGTTGACAAGTAATTATTTATTTAATGGCATCATGCATAGACTATGACCAGAACCACAAAGTAGGGGGTTCGACTCCCTAGGTTATCCATTTTGAATGAGTTAGGGTTTTAAAAGACTTATAAGACTTCGGTAATTGGAGTTTGTATCTGGTTAAGCGATATTTATTGTTGCAGGGCACGGGCCTCCTCTACAATCGAGAGTACGATTGAGAGTGGTTAGGCCATATAGTCCACCACGCTGGCCTAGTGCGGGTTGGCGGACTTTCACATACCATAGAAATTTATACAAATCGCTATGGTATGCAGGTTTCCTCACGATGTTTTCCTTCACCGTTATAGTGCGTGGTGATTGACTTTGGTGGTTAAGCGATAGGCCAACTTAAAATCAGTTTGGCAAATTATGCGTGGTACTAGTAACACCTCTAAGTTTCTATATATGTTGCGTGTCTGTGTGTTTGTGGGACCGAAAAGTCTCTCGTAGCTCTTGATACCCACGACACAAGACTCCATCTTAGTGTGGGGTCAGGACTATGTTCAGATACATACTGTTGGGTGTTTATTTATTATAGTGCGGAATCCACCGACCTTATTTCTACTTCAAGATAAGACAAAGAAACTATTTAAAAGTACAATACAGAGATAACAATAAAAAAAGTTATAAATATTCTGAAATGCCGCATCCGCGCAATTCCTTATCAGATAACCCTTAATGATAATAGTCGGTATAAGATTACCCCGCGCCGAGATAAGCCAAACGACCCTAATGTCGGAAGTAATGATAACAATACTTATTTACTGCCGAAATCGTGCGGATATTCGGATATTGTGCGGAACATTCCGCTTTATCCGACAATGCTGACTTGAATGGATCCTTTCCCTTTAAAAGGATTTTATTGCGCCTTAAACCCTTTTAAGGAATGATTCGGACAGTTTTGTATAAAGGAATGTTTATCACGAAATATATTGTTAAACAAGTGTTTGTGATATATCTTTCTTAGTATTGTGTTAAATTACTGGTAATAAAAATATTGTGTAAAAATACTGGTGGTAGGTCTGAGAGGCCGCTTGGGTGGGTATCACCGCAATGTCTATTTCTCCCACCAAACAGCAATGTAAACGCATTGTCGTGTTCCGGTTTGAAGGACATTGTAGCCAGCGTAACTACTGGACATAATGAGACTTAACATCTTATGTCTCAGAATGGCGAGCGCAGTGGAATGCCATTGCTTTGTAATTCATGGTGTTAGGTTTTGTCCATGAGCGATCGTATCGCTTACCATCAGGCAAATGACATGCTCGTCTCGCTTTTCATTGCAATAGCAAAATGTTTTATACGCCATATTTCATTTTGAAGATATTTTTTATAATATTTACAAAACTCGAGTTGATTCCGTCCTTAGCAGCATGTGTGAGCTGAGGATCTGAGAGGTCTTGGCTTTCGATACCCAAGTTTTACATGTACATACATAGGTACTATAAATGTTGGATAATAAAATCAGAAGTATTCAGAAATTAAATTTGTGCCCGAAATAGCGATTATCTCGACACTTACCACATTTTATGAAGGAAACAACATCTAAACGCTGTTTTTGACACCAGACGCATGGCTGCTTACCCCTTTGTTATTAAAAGCGTGTGTTTGTATCGTTATACGTATATTTTTATTGTACAATTCACTAATTAGCAACTACAGTGCTGTCCAAAATCAGATCTAACTAAATATTAACCAATGTCCATTGTTGCGGACGTCAAAACTCGGCCCATTTCTCCCTAATAGAATCATAGTTGGAATCTATTACGCCGGTACATTTAGAGCTTATGAATTTAACATTCGTGCGGATGATTTCGATTTAAAGTTGCCCAATTTCTGTTTGCACGGCGAATGGCTCGCGGCGAAACCGAAATTAAATATTTCACGCTAAATTCCAAAATCGAGTTTCTATTTTAGAAGTGATGGATTGCTGGTTTGAGCTGGTATTTTCAGTGGTTTTACTGTCTGTTTACTTTTGTTAAATCTATTTATTATTTATTTATTGCACACACAAAAATACAAATAAAAGAAAATACATACATACATAAACTCACGCCTTTCTCCCAGAAGGGGTATGCAGAGGCGCCACCATGACACCCACATTTCGTCTTGTACGTTCCGTCCTACGATGTGATAGGGGGCGAGCCTATCGCCATATCGGGCATAAATTCCTGACTCCGGACTGATAATAAATAGAAAAAACAATATCACTTTACCCGACCCGGGATTCGAACCCAAGACCTCAGCTTTGCAACCATACCGTAGAACAACTGCGCCACTGAGGCAGTCTAACCTACTATTACGAGTATAAATCGTCAAATATTTTTTTCGCCAACACAGATCTCTTGCTGTTGTCAAAGATCCCAAGAGTCTGGAGTTCACTCTCCGTACTGCTTTAAACTAATTCGATTTAGCAGTATTACCAAAGTACATTCATTGAGCCAGAACATCGTCCTAAGTTCCATCGATTAATTGGGACACTGGAACGAAATTATTCAACCGATATTCGTGGGTCCCAACACTGTATGATATTTGATCCGTTCATTTTATAATGTAATGTATTTTTTTGTATTGTATTGTATCAGCCCATATACGACCCACTGCAGGGCACGGGCCTCCTCTACAATCGAGAGTACCATTGAGAGTGGTTAGGCCATATAGTCCACCACGCTGGCCTAGTGCGGGTTGGCGGACTTACACACCGTAGAATTTTGTAATGTAATGTGTTATATATTTATTATGTATTTTATATTATACAGACTTTATCAAGACTGCTAACGAAAACGAAGCCAGATGGTAGTTTTAGTGACTTTAAACACAATGCAACTACAATTTTTGCAAAAAACGCGATTATTTTTTGTAATTTTTTTCCTATCATCGTATTTTGGTGGTAAATAAATAAATAAATACACCCAACAGTCACGTACATAGTTCTGACCCCACATTAAGATCAATTAAGTCTTGTGTCGTGTATCAGAAACTACGAGAGACTTTTCGGTCTCACAAACACCCAGACCCGACACAAATATTTGTGGGCCACACAAACATCTGTGTTGGTGCGGAGATCGAATCCGCGACCTCTCGTTTCACAGTCGGCGTCGGACCAACTACGCCACGGAAGCCGTCAAATTCATACATTTTCCAAAAAAAAAAATGAACACCCTATTATTTTCAGACTATGGATTTACCACCCAAACTCAATAATATTTAAAACATTACAAAAACAAACGTCGCGTTTTTTTGTAAAATTTTTTCTTGCATCGTGTCTGTAGTCACTGAAACTACCACCTGGCTTCGTTTTCGGTAGCAGTCTTGATATACCATGTATGTATAGATTACTACTAGTACTTAGTAGCCAGTTGAATAGCTAAACTGGAGGAAGTGGAACAATATTCTAAGCACCACTCACTTTTAAAAATGATGTGTTTATTTCCAGTTAATAATCGCTTGCTTTCACTATAAGGAATTCTACATACGTGAGACTTCTTTACATGAATTTTAAAGGTTGTAAAGTCCACTCAACCAAACACTCCTGCAAAACGAATAAAAAGGAATTTTGCGGTGACGCAACGCGAGTGTGCGATAAATTCCAATCTAACGAGCATAAATCTTAATACAAGGTCAGGAACACAGGGAAAGGTCCAACTTAGAAGTAAAACGTAGACCCTGTTCACGGCCTACGCAAGCTCAACAGTCAACACACAATGAGGCGATAAATATAAAAATCATTCATAATTTCAATAAAGCCTCATTTACACGGGGAGAGCTTCTCGCCTCGAACTTACGATTATCGTAAGGATATAAAACAGTTGCATTGTGTAAAATCTAGTCAGAACACGATAATCTATGGCGGTTATATCATACGATAATCGCATACGATTATCGCCGCGAGAAACTCTGCCCGTGTAAATGGTGCATAAGCGGTTGTAATAAAACAAAACACGATCTGCGAACGAACTCACAGTATCGCGGACGCAGCGAAATAAAATTAAAGTTTAACGTAATTAAGTATTTTAAGGGGAAGCAAGTTTCCGCCTTGTTTAGCCTTTATTTGGCCTCGACGGGGCGTTAACGTGAATAAAACAATCAGTTACAACGGAATTTTACATAGCTTTTTGTTAGTGATTTGTTTGAAATTTTATTTATAGCTACAGGTTTCAGCTGAGTAATTAAGCTGATTTTTTTTTATTGCATAGGTCCGGCAAACGAGCAAACATTTCACCTGATGGCCAATGGCAAGAGCTCGTCGAAGACAGGGTCAAGTGAAGGAATATTGAGGAGACCTTTGCCCAGCAGAGGGACACAGTATACGCTACAAAAAAAAAATACAAAGAGAATTCTGTACTGCAATTTATTTATTGCGATGAAAAGCGAGACGAGCATGCCATTCGCCTGATGGTGAGCAATATGACCGCTCATGGACAGAAGCAAAACTAAACAACACCATGAATTACAAAGCAATGGTTGGCATTCCACTGCGCGTACATCCTGAGACATAAGATGTTAAGTCTCATTATGTCTAGTATTCACGCTGGCTACAACGTCCTTCAAACCGGACACACAACACTGCATTTACACTGCTGTTTTGCGGGAGAAATAAACATTGCGGTTGTACCTACTCTGCTAAATAAAAGATTATATATTATAAAGAGGTAAGATTTAATTGCTGTTTGCATTGAATAGGCTCCCAAACTACTAAACCGATTTGAAAAATTCTTTCACTCTTGGGAAGCTACACTATCCCCAGGTGACATAGGCTATATTATATTTTCAAAAAAATTAAGGATCCTTACTAAAATTCCAATAATGTAACCTAAGGTGTAAAAAAATTACCCAAAATATTGTAACGGATGATTTTTATTAGCGATGAGTAAAGCAACCTATTCTTGTATAACGTTGGTGCTGGCAGTTATATTAAGAAGAATATAATAAAGATTTGAATTCAGAACGGAGTTGTCAACGGCTGATGTGAAGGATGGCCGAGTCGGAAGATGTATTACGCTGTGATTGTTCAAGAGTAAACGTTGTAGGCATTAAAATATGCCAGTTGTGTGTAGCGAGCCCTTGTATAAATGTACATGATGTTGGAAAAGAATAGAGGAATCGATCACAATCGTATTATTTTGAGTATTAATAATATTCTTTACATCGCGTGCGCTGCGTTCTTTATATCGGTATGTTGGTGATGTAGACTGGACTCAAAAACTATCTGCACCCGGACGAAGCCGGGCCGAGCCGCTAGTCTTACAATAAATAAATTTTGCCTCCATTTTCCTGTCATCTTTACTGTTGTAAGGATAATATAAACTTAATAAATTAAATAAGGACAATGTTTAAATCAATAAAAATGTTAAGCAAATGAATCCCGGGTGGCTGCGATCCTTTCCGCGCATTTTACTTAAGAAACGACTCCGAAAACTTTTAATTAGCAAATTTTTCGCTCGGTGTTTGGTGCATTTCATACACTTATGGAGGTGATCTAATTTATTATAGTACTTAATGTTACCTGTAAAAAAATTAATTTGTAGTATTTTATATTAAAAAGTGCGTGGTGGCCTGTTGGTAAATGGACGAGATGCGGCTGTGAACACGTGGTCGCGGTGGTCGTGGGTTCAAATCCTAGGGAATACCTCTGACTTTTCGGAGTTATGTGTGTATTGATAGTCAATCACCACGCACTATAACGGTGAAGGATCAGAAAACATCCTGAGGAAACCTACATACCATAGCGATTTGTATAAATTTCTTAATTATGTAAAAGTCCACCAACCCGCACTAGGCCAGGGTGGTGGACTATATGGCCTAACTACACTCAATCGTACTCTCGATTGTAGAGAAGGCGCGTGTCCTGCATTGGGACGTATATGGGCAAATACAGTAGTATAACTATGCAGGGTTATTTTCATTTCAGTGCATATATTTTAACAAGAGGTGCATTCATTTAATCAAGAATATAGTCCATTAGTAAATAATTTCTTTATCAAAATATTCAATAAACTGTATTCTCACAAAACAAAATACTTGGACAATACGCACGGCCAAAATAAGCCCATTTATAAACTATACACACATGTCTGTCTGTGTGTAAAATGGCCGGTAACCACCCAAACACGATGATAATTAAAATTAAAAAAAAAGCGTCGCCATTTTCCGAAATTTTTAGTTAAATTGTATTTGTGGTCAGTAAAATTACCACCTAGTTTCGTTTTGGTCACAGTTTGGATACTGTACTGTACTGTATCAGCTCATATATGTCCCACTGCAAGGCACGGGCCTCCTCTATAATCAAGAGTACGATTGAGAGTGGTGAGGCCATATAGTCAACCGCAGTAGTTTAGATACACTCGGTATATTTTTTCCGCTTACTCCTATGACTTGGCCTTCACTCAAACCTTAAGGATTGATAATACTTTGTTTATGTTACCTGACAAGAGTGCCGGTACCTTTGTCGCCCTGTCACTTTGCCAAATTAAATTGTGCCTTTAAATAAATGTTTAATTCACTCACCTAAATAAACTTAGGAATATTTGTACTGTGAGAGTTTTGACAGGGGAACATTTTGACGTTTTATTGCTAGTCTCGTTATGCCTTTGACAACTCCTTCTATCTATTCTACATTATATTAAAGTTTGAAGATATCGTTATGCGCTCTACACACCAAACCCGCTGGGCCGGCGGGTTGTGTCGCAGTTACATGTGTTTTGCATCCAGCAAATATTGCAATCTTAGATTTTTAGAGCCACGCAGTTGTCAGACATGACTCAGCATGAATGGGCAGGCTCGTTCGTATCACTGTCTCACAGGAGATCGACATGAAACTAAAGCCTTGTTGTCGCCTTTCGTTCTGTGAGTCCGGATGCCCAAAACGCCTTTCCTCTTCCCATCCTTTTTCCTCTTGTTCCACTCTCGATTTGATGGACTAGCAACACATCTAGGATCCAAGCACTGTGGATTTTCATGGGCAGCCGTGATCACTCACCATTAAGTAACCTGTTTGCTCGGTTGCTGGATCTGTAGTATAAAAAACACAATAAAAAACAAATGCTTAGCCAAGAACTGTTCCGCAAACCAAAAGATCCGAGCATTAACACATTCCAACCGAAGAATTAAATTCCGCATCGGGACAAACTTGCGGAGAGCGTAATAAAATGTAAATTGTACTAACTTCTGTTTCAATTCCTCGCGATATTGAGGATTTTTCCGCCCCTTATCGAAGCGAAACGTTCAAAGTTTCAGCTGAAGTTGCATAGAATAAAAGATTTGAGGATCAATATTTTTTTGTTTTGTCGTTTGTTGAGGTAAGTTTTTGATTAATTTTGCGATCTTACGTTTTAGGTTAGTGTACTCATCCCAATTTAAGATAAAGTATTTCACACAAACACGAGATATTGTTTGGGAGCCCCATGTTCAGTAATCAGAATCAACACAAATAATGAATTTATCTTACATATATTATATTATGTAAGATAAATTAATTATTTGCGTGGGACGTCCACCCACTAGGTGGTCAGACGACCTGGTAAAGGTCGCGGAACGTCGCTGGATGCAGGCTGCCTCCAACAGGTCACTGTGGAAATCATTGGGAGACGCCTATGTTCAGCAGTGGACTTCCTTTGGCTGATGGATGGATGGATGGATATTATATGTGGTAGAGCCACGCTGTTGTCAGTCATGATTCAGCATGAATAGGCAGGCTCGTCCGGGTTGGTACCACTGATTCACAGGAAATCGACTTGAAGCCACAGCTTTGTTGTCGCGTTTCGTTCGGTCAGTGAGATTGCCGGATGCCCAATACCCCTTTCGTCTTTCCATCCTTTTTACTTCCCGTTTCGATTTTAAGGGCCAGCAACACATCTATGAACTAAACGTGGGTGGTCTCAGGCAGCAGTGATCAACTTACCATTCAAATGGCGATTAATAAAAAATAATAATTTAATGTGTTTATTGCTAAATAACACTTTAAATGTCCAATAAAGGTATTGCATAGAATGCCAGGGTAAAGCATATAATACTTTAATTACATATTTTTTTGATAGCATACATCTTTACATAAGTGAACGGACAATGCAAGTTTTTAAGCTTTTTATTTACTTCCTACTCTTATTATTAACAACAATAAGCAAATAATGACTGCCTCGGTGGCGAATTGTACTACGGCACGATTGCAAAGCTAAGGTCTCAGGTTTGAATCCCGAGTCGGGGAAAGTGATAATGGATTTTTCAATTAATTATCAGCCCGGATTCAGGAATTTGTGCCCGAGATGGCGATGGGCTCGCCCTCTATCACATCGTGGGACGGAATATACAAGGCGAAATGTGGGTGTCATGATGGCGCCTCTGCCTACTCCTTTTCAGAAAAAGGCGTGAGTTTTACGTATGTAAACACAAATAAAGCTACTTATAGGAGCGAAATCTTCGCGGACAAATGCTCCAACAATAATTTCTCAGTCGTATTTAGCGACATAATCTATTAAGGAATTGCAAAGCTTGGCGATATAAACAGCGGGGACCGTGATTAATGCCATGGTACATAGACAAAAGTGATAGCTACAGTTGAGAGAGCAGTAGCGCAATTTTTTTAAATTTTATCTTAGTAAATCGCTGGATGCAGGCTGCCTCCAACAGGTCACTGTGGAAATAATTGGGAGAGACCTATATTCAGCAGTGGACTTCCTTTGGCTGATGGATTGGATTGGATTGAAATAGACCGCTTATAACAAATCGATGTAGAGATCATTTGGGGAGGCCTATGTTCAGCAGTGGACTTCCTGTGGCTGAAGAGACTAAAACAATATTGAGATTATTTTTCATCTTTTTTTATTATAAATATACCATGATTTTGTTATACTGTTAAGAAATGAATTTTTGAAAACAACGAACAAAAATAAGCTTGGAACATTTATAGTACAGTGTTACATTATAAATTATTAATATCTTAAACTAAAAAGTATGGGGTTGGACCTCTCTCTCTCTCTCTCTTCAGCCACAGGAAGTCCACTGCTGAACATAGGCCTCCCAAAGGATCGCCACATAGACCTGTTGGAAGCGGCCTGCATCCAGCGACTTCCTGCGACCTTAACTAGGCCGTCCGTCCACCTTATGGGTGGGCGTTCGACACTACACTCGCTGGTCCATGGCCTTCACTCTCAACCTTTTGGCCTCAGCGGCCAGGTTGTACCTAAAAAATAAATAATAAATATATAGTATTTGTGAAAACTTATCTAACTGTCTTACAATGAACTGTGAGTAAACCAAGAAAAGGCATAAAGGAAATGACGACAAAGTTTCCTAAACACTTCTTATTAACAAGTTTGTCAGTGCTGTAGTTTAGTTGTTGACACTGTTGAGAAAAGTTGTTGATTCGAAGCCATGAAAATTAATATTTTATACGAAATCGACAAACAGTAATTAAGTACTCTTTGATATATAATTGCAATACATTCATTATTTTAAAAACATTATTGATTTCTTAAACTACCTTGAATTTTCTTAAAGTTGGTAGTCATGAATCATCTTTACGATACACATTTCTACGGGAACACTTTTCAATTGATGCAGACATAATCTTGCCTGAATTTTGTGACCCCTTTCGTAAGTAATATTTTTTAAGGTAAAGGTCAGACAAACAAGCAAATAGCTCACCTTTTTAACAATCACTGCCATCCATTAACATCGTACCACTTAAATAATTGATACAGAATAATAAATTGGATAATAGGTCCCTTACCATCCCTCAAAAATGAGAGAAGAGAGGCAGGAAAAACAGGCAAAGATAGGACTATTGGGCATCCAGCAATCTCACCACGGAACGGAACACGACAGCAAACTCATCACTTCACGTCATTCTGTGAGATAGTGGTACCACCCAGGTCGACCCGGACCATTTCTACATAAATCCAAGGCAATTAGCGTGGTACTACCATCATCTGTCTTGTCTGACACGGAGTAATAGATCAAGGTTCGAATTATACTGAAAATATCAATATCACGCGAAAGAATAGTTAAAATACGATGCGAATATTAAAATGCGAACGTGAGTTTGTTTGTCACCGTTTCACAACTTAACTACGCAACCGGTCTTCATTAAATTTCACATATACATTATCTTGACCAATGGCACGCGATCTTATATTTTGGGCACGCCGCCGATCAAAAAGATCATTATGCACTGAGGAAAAAACCTATTAATTTTCCACACTCGTTTATTATAGTAGTATCTATGACCTTTTTTAACATTTCGTCATAAAAATGGCACGTTGGTCGATAAAGGTTCGCCACCCCTGGTCTAGAGCTCAAAAAAAGACATAGTTTAACTTTTTCTCTAAAATACCATAAATGATTTTTATCCTTGCCGATATAGTAACATCAGTTAGTGCAGTGCAGATCAGATTTAGTCTGCGTCTAGATATGATCCAGTCCTCAGAAGCGAGGTGTATCCTGGTGCGCAGGACAGACCCGAAACCTGACTTAAGTGAATCACAAAATGTATAACCGCTGTGTACGGACGCCATCCGATTGGATATGAATATCCATCAGCAACTATTTACATACATACATATACTCACGCCTTACTATCAGAAAGGGTAGGCAGAGGTACCACCAGGACACCCACCTTTCACCTTGTATATTCCGTCCCATGATGTAATTTGGCGGGCCTTTCGCCATATCAGGAACAAATTCCTGTTTCCCAGCTGATAATGAATAGAAAAATCCAATACTTTGCCCGACCCGGGATTCGAACCCAAGACCTCAGCTTTGAAATCGTACTGTAGTACAACTGCGCCACCGAGGCAGTCTAATCTACTATAATGCATCCTCAATTGTTTTAATTCCACCAAGGCACCGAGAGTAACTATAATAATTTTATAATAACGCAACCAAACCCGTGGGCGAAACCAAGTCCCTGATATTTATAATTATCGAAGGCGCGAAATTCTGCTCGTAAATACGGCATATTTATGTCCGAGCTAAACCTTTTAGCCTAATTACCGCGCGCCGAATGCCGATGGGAGCTCCCGGCCGCTTCATTTTTGGGTTAATTTCGACTTTTGTTTGATATTTTTCGTGTTTTTGATTCGCCGAGGCAGGTTTATAGACAGACCTTTTTCCGATAGAAGTGTTTTAAAATCAAATCGAATTGTTGGGTAGTAATGTGGAATTACGTTAGGCTGATTCCATGTAATTATGCGAATGGAAAAATAGAAGTAATTTTGCCTTTAAAGTGAAATTAACGAGTGATTGTCGATTTCATCTCCCCGCAGACAATGGTTTATGTGAAACATAAGGAATTTTACGAATAATCCGTAAAACATTGACAGCCTCCGTGGCGCAGTTGGTTAGACGCCGTCTGTTACACGAGAAGCCGCGGGTTCGATCCCCGCACCGGGACAAATGTCTGTGAGGCACACAAGTATTTGTCTCGAGGCTGATGGTTTGTGAGACCGAAAAGTCTCTCGTAGCTTCTGATACCCCCGACACAGGACTTAATTGATCTTAATATGGGGTCAGGACCATGTATTTATTATTATTATGTAGAAAGTTTTAATCCAAAAAGGTTTTTTTCGGATCTGGGTATTTTGAAACCAAAAAGTCTCTCGTAGCTTCTGTTACCAACGACACAAGCCTTATCTAAGGATGTAAGTACAAAACTATATTTATATATTATTTATAGCCTCTGCCCGCAACTCTGTTTGCGTGGTTAACATTATAAAAAAAATCTCATCCCGACCCGTTATATCCCGCCTTGTCCCGACTCATTTTCACTCAAGATATGTAATCCAGTCCCATCACATCCCTTTGAGTACAAAAAGGAACAAACACATCGGAATTCCTCCCTCATTCCACAATACATTTTTCGGGATAAAATGTAGCCTAAGTGTTAATCCAGTGTGTCAGCTACCTCCATACCAAATTTCATCGAAATCCATTAAGCCGTTTCTGAGTTCGTCACGCACAACCGCACAGAAAAACAGATAGAAAATCTAAAAATCATTGTTTCGGGTTTTATTACCGTTGTAATCCCCACATACCAGTTTTTCTCATTTATCTTCCATGTACGATTAACGATCGGTTACAAAGTTATTATATGTATAGAAGATAAATACACCCAACAGTCACATACATAGTACTGACTCCACACTACGATCAAGTCTTGTGTCGTGTTTATTACGTAACTCAATGTCGGTAGTATCATTTTTCAGATTATTATTACAATTATTAAATATTATAAATTAATCATTTTTTGATTCAATTATTACTGTTACATGTTGTGATAGTCTTAAAAGATATTACTTTTATTTTTTAATATTTTTTGTATTTCTATAGTATAAGTAAATTTGTGACCACCGCTGGTTGTTCAAATAAATAAATAATAATACTAGAATCCCAGTCGTTTTCTAGTCTGTATACATATTAAACTATCGGGTCCCAAAACCCCACAAGTGTTATCTAAGACACACATCTCCATTGTGGAAGCTGGGACAACACAAACATTGACCATGTACGCCAAGTAAACTAGCATTTTGTCAACCCACTGGGTATCTACAGCCTTATTTATAGTCAGTTCGTAAATCTATTTAAGCTGTCGAATGCTTTGTCTTCTTTATTCAAACTGAATTCAAAAGACGTTGGAAAGGGACAAAACATTCGATGACTAAAATAAGTTTTAAATATGAATTAGGCCGTAGTGTTTGGTGCAGTATAAGGTATTCTTCGGTTTGATTGTTGGGTAGGGAAGAGTATGAGTTTTTGGAAATTATTATTTTGCGTGTTGAATCCCGTTAAAAAGATCTGATTAAGTTCTCAGGTCAGTTTTGTCTATGATTTTTACAAATTAGTATATTTATGTACTACCTGGTTATAATACAAAATATTGTTTCAAAATATTATTATATATTAAAAGAATTTCTACGGTATGTAAGTCCGGCAACCCGCACTAGGCCAGCGTGGTGGACTATATAGCCTAACCACTCTCAATCGATTCTCTTGATTGTAGAGTAGGCCCGTGCCTAGCAGTGGGACGTATATGGGCTGATAAAAAAAAATTAAACAAAAATAAATACTGGTTTCTTGGATTTACGCGAATGTTACAAATTGAAATAAAACGCATTCTTACGGTTTTTATTATCAGTCCGCCCCGTGACCACGAAACTGAAGCGATCGAAACGTCGGGAAATTAAAAAAATTAAAAATCAAATTAAATTCGCGATAAAATCCGTAAGAATTCGTTTTATTTCAAAAATAAATACTTTACTATACCCTGCATACCATAGCGATTTGTATAAATTTCTATGGTATGTAAAAGTCCGCCAACCCGCACTAGGCCAGCGTGGTGGACTATATGGCCTAACCACTCTCAATCATACTATGATTGTAGAGGAGGCCCGTGCCCTGCAGTGTGTCGTTTATGGGCTGATACAATAAATACAATATATTTTTCATGCTGGGGTACCTACCAATAAACCAACCGACCTATATACGAGTATAAATACTATTACAAATTAACTTACTAAAACAAGTAACAAAAGTGCCAAAGGTTAATTCCCGAAGTACATTAAGTTATTAAAACTTTCCCTTAAGGCGTACGAACATAACCGATTTATTTCGCGCTCGACAAAAGATCCTTGTAAAGCTCCTTACAATAATACTCTTAGTTAACTCGTTCGGAATAAAATGTTCATCTGTTTATGTAACAATTTACATGTAGGAAAAAGGATATTTGGAGAAGGCCTGTGTTCAGCATGAATTGCCTGTGGCTGAAGAGAAAGAGAGATGGACTCTTCAGCAATCTTACTCACCAAACGAAACGCAACAGTAAAGTTTTATATGTGGTAGAGCCATGCTGTTGTCAGCCATGACTCAGCATGAATGGGCAGGCTCGTCCGGGGTGGTAACACTGTCTCACAGGAGATCTATGTTAAGTAACAGTTTTACCGTCGCGTTTTGTTAGTTGAGTGAGGCTGCCGGATGCCCAATACACCTTTCCTCTTCCCATCCTTTTTCCTTCCCGATCGCCTCCTGATCTGATGAAAATGAAAAAATGAAAAATGAAAATAATTTATTGAATCCATTAAAATGTTCAACATTATTTAGATTCAGTCATTTTTTTTCTACCACCCGGTTCGGAAAGCGGTTTTCACTAGAGAAGAACGGGCAAGAAACTCTAGTGTTGCTCTTTTCAAAACCAGTTTACAATATCGTGATTATTACAAAAATTACAAGTTGGTCCAAATCAGAGCAGTTCATTAATAATTTGTTATAATTTGCAAGTGAAATATATTTTTAATACAATATTGTTTATATTCTGTTTAATATGGCTGAGTGAAGTGAAGTAGCCCAGAACGAAGAATCAGTGTGCCCTATTTCACCATCGCAGTGAATACTCGTGAAAACCTTATGTAATCTATAAATCAGTTACAATGTAAGCAAATCGGACAGACCAGTCCACACAAGCAGCACCCGTTCACGAGTATGACGCATGTGCCAGCCATCGGCCTCCTCATGGACCGGCAACACATTCATGATCCAGCGTTGTGGATGTTTATGGGCGGCAGTGATCACTTACCATCAGGTGACCTGCTCGTTTGCAAAACCTATGCTATAAACAACACGAAAGTTTGATGTATAGAAAAATATTTTTAGTGCAAGGTCTTTGTATATATTCTGACTTTTCTGTTCATTATTTTTTTTGCTTGTGCTTTGTCATAAAGTTGGTTACTGGCTTGCAATGATCGTTATTGATGTCCTCATCGAGAATCGATTGGCAACAGATATCGATGTCTTGCCGTTGACAATATTATGCCGGCATTTCAGATGCTGTGTCCAATTAAAGGTAAAGCAATAAATGGAGAAAGAAAGTATGTACTTTCTGAGTATTTCTTGTATTTGAAGGTAGAGTAGTTATTTAAAACATTCTGAATCCTTACTCAGGCCTGGTATTATCCAGAATTATTATAAGGTCTGGCCAATTACCCAAAATCTGTAGTCGCCTCTCTACACCTTCAGAGTTAGACAGGACTTTACATTACATTAAATAAAGTTATCAAGCCCTCCCCTCCTTCAAAAACATCCAAAACAGTCCCAAACACTCAAATTAGCACTCGAAAACCCACCTGATCTCCAAACGACTAACAAGCTCAAGACAAACCCGTGATGTCATTTAAAACAAATAAAAGTGGTGGGAACGACCGCTCCAACCCTCCGGAACCCTAATTAGCCCTCACAAGTACAGTAACTATGAACTGGCTACATGAATTCACCATTCTCAACGAGCTTTTTAAGAAAAGGGATTTTGTAACTCCGTCGCAATTATACTGTGAAGGGTTTCTTGGTCTTGTTTCTAAGTTAGTGTTATTTGTAGTGTTTGGTCAGATAGTGAATACTGTAGTACATTTTTATCCTTACTAATGTTATAATAGGCTAGTGTCCTCATTTTTATTATTGTTTATATTGAAAGGTTGCATTAAGCATTAATAATTATAATCACGAAGAAATTTAAAAATCCGTTTTGTAATAAACAAGTTACAAATAAATAAAAGTTGATAGTAGGAGTATTAGAAAAGGATGCAACATGCACGACGTGACGTCATTCTCCATAAGGTGCATGCGTGCGAAAGAGCAAGCGAGTCTCCCCACCGGCTTATTAAAATATTTATATCTCAGTCATTTTACAACCAATTTTGATGTTGTTTTCGAATTCATGTTTTTTATAAGCGATATTTTCAAAAAATCATTAAATACTGCGCAAAATCAAACCTTGGACGTATCCCTATTGCGAAAGTTTGTATGGACGGATGTATGGATGTTTGATATTGTTTCACGCAAAAACGGCTGGACCGATTTTTATGAAATTTGGTAAAGGGGTAGCTTACACCCTGGACTAACACATAGGCTACTTTTTATTACGAAAAATTAAGTATTCCCGTGGGACGAGTAGATAATTCATATACACATACTTGCTACTGTTTAAACTCGAATGACAGATGGCACGGAAAAGAGAGGACAGTTCTGTCTTCTTATCAAAATATTAGGTTTAATAGGTAGGTTCAGGAAATTCTAGATACCTTTCGGTCTCACAAACACTGATTGGAAACGAATATTTATGGTTCTCATAAATATTTTTCCTAGTGTGACAATCGACATCATGGTCTCTTGAATCACAACTTGATGTTACCGCAGGATGTGAATTATAAAGACATTTATTCAATTCCCACAATGGCCAATCTACTTCGTGATTATTTTTCAGTGTAACAATGTCAAATGAGTAGTCCGGCACTATTTATGAATGGCATGATGATAGGCTCACGCGCTATTATCTGTATCTGTATCAGCCCATACACGACCCACTGCAGGGCACGAGCCTCCTCTACAATCGAGAGTACGATTGAGAGTGGTTAGGCCATATAGTCCACCACGCTGGCCCAGTGCGGGTTGGCGGACTTTTACATACCATAGAAATTTATACAAATCGCTATGGTATGCAGGTTTCCTCACGATGTTTTCCTTCACCGTTATAGTGCGTGGTGATTGACTATGAATACACACATGACTCCGAAAAGTCAGAGGTGTGCCCTGGGATTTGAACCCGCGACCACCGTGAACATGTAGGCAGCCGCTGGTCCGTTACCAACAGGCCACCACGCACTATTATATGTTGCTAAAAAAATATTTCAAAAAACGGTACTAGTATCATCAGCTATACCCAACCACTTTAAGTGTACTAATGTTTTATTTATTGGAATAATGGCGAGACGAGCATGCCATTCACCTGATGGTAAGCAATACGACCGCTCATGAACAGTAGGAAAACTAAACAGCACCATGACATACAAAGCATTGCTTGGCATTCCACACTTGACATAGGCCTCTACCAAGGTACCCCACAGAGCTCGATCTCCTGGTTTATGCCTCCAGTCGCTGCCAGCTATTTTGTGCAAGTCGTCGCGCCATCTGGCCAGAGGACGTCCCATTATAGCCTCATTATGTCCAATAGTTATTCTGGCTACAACGTCCTTCGAACCGAAACACAACAATGCATTCATATTGCGGTGGGAGAAATATACATTGCGGTGGTACCTACCCAGGCAGCTTCTCACATATAAAAAACCAACCTATACTTTATAATAACAAGAAGTTAATAACTAATAACTATATACCCACAGTGAAACGGGAAGCAAAAACCGACATTACTTACGTGATTGATATAACATGGATTATGTTGGAAACCTCACATACTGGAGTGCCTCGTCTCCAAGGGACGGGGACCCTCGACCATACCTGTATCTTCACCATGGATTGCTAACGCATCTGATTGTGTACAGGTGAGTAGATAATCGATTAAAAAAATATTTATTTAATTAAAATTACATTCTCTCTCTCTTCAGCCACAGGAAGTCCACTGCTGAATATAGGCCTCCCCCAAGGATCTCCATATTGACTTGTTGGAAGTGGCCTTTTTTTTTTTTTTTTTTTTTCTCGCGGGGAAAATCCCTTTACGGACCATCCCACCCCCGAAGGAGCGAGGGTGTGTCGGACTCACCGGCGCCTTCCGAGCCTAGCGAGATGTTGTGCCGCCCGTGGATGTGGACGGGCGGCCGCTGGGTCGGGTCCCTACCATAAGCTGCGCGCCGAAATACCGACTAAAAACCCCGCGTCGGCCACCATCGGTGCACTTGAGAGACGGCCCCGGGATACCGATAAACGGACGCGCCAGGACCGCCTCTTTGTGCACCGCCGCTTTAGCGACGCGGCGAATGACGCGTGTAGCGTCACGTCACGTCTGCAACCTTAATCAGGTCGTTTAAATTAAATTATAGAAGTGAAATTCCTTCATTGGTCGCTAATAGCCCGATCTAGCGTCGTTCGGTGCAGATATTATTTTAATCGGGTCCAGAAACCTTTGATTGAATTTAAAATATATACAGCCTTCGTGGCGTAGTTGGTTGGACGCCAGCTGTGAAACGAGAGGCCGCAGGTTCGATCCGAAACAAATGTTTGTGTGAACCACAAGTATTTCCTTCGAAGCTGTAGGTTTGTGAGACCAAAAAGTCTCTCGTAGTTTCTGATACCCACGGTACAAGACTTAATTGATCTTCACGTCTTGACCCCAAGACTGAATGTGACTGTTAGGTGTATTGATTATTATAATTATTTTTTTAACCTATCTTATCCCACTGTTGGGCTAAGGTATTGGCTTGGATCATCCCACTGGTGGGCTAAGGTCTCCCCGCTCCCTACACAGTTCGCGCTCTAAAAAGATTTCAGGCCACATGGGCTCGAAATATTAATACAACTAAAAGACATAAACGAACTATAGTATACAAATAAATACAAATAAAGTAAGAATCACTTGTGTACGCACATGTACAATAAGGCGGCCGTGACGTGGGATGACAAGGCCCGAAAGGTTCGGGACGAATATTTTGAATAACCGATATCTCAATGGTTTTTCTATAAAAATGTATTAGGCATGTTTTACATCAAATCAGTTTCGCCAATCGTGTTTACCCGTGTATTTCCTGGTTTTTTGTTTGCTACATCTCTGTACTTGAATATTGAAGATATTTTTGTACCTGTTGGAGAAATGTAACCACCGTTGTGGCTATTTCTTTATATTAACACTGGATAGTAAAAAATGTATCGTGTTTTAATTTTGATAATATACTTTTGTCTTTCTAGCCTTAGGTTTCAGTACTTCAATTATCCACTTCTGACAGTCAACATCTCTTTTTATTTATTAAATCTTTATATAAATAACATTTTTCTTATTGTTATTACAACAGTAACATTTGATATAATATATTACGTCGGGATCACTGACATCAACCCTTTTAGGGGTAAGCGTTTGGTGTACCACATTAGTGTATTGCGCTTGCAGCAAGTCCACTTTCCTGCGAAAACTTATTAAAAAATTTCAGACACGCAAGTTACATTTAAAGTAAGCAAATAATACCTTATGATACAGGCGAAACCAACCCGCATTAGGCCAGCGTGGTGGACTATATGGCCTAACCACTCTCAATCGTAGTCTCGATTGTAGAGGAGGCCTGTGCCCTGCAGTGGGTCGTATATGGGCTGATACAATACAATACAGGCGAAACATTAAAAGTCAAACGTGTTTTTGAACCCGGGACCATCAATTTAGCAGCTTAGTTCCCACCCTCTCACCTCACTCGCTGATCTACCCTATCACTATTATCATTAATCACTAATCCAAAATTTCCCATCATACCAATCAAACACCTAGATTAAACTATCATCAGACCTTTCCTCAAAAGAAACGTCTTTTAAAACAAACTACAAGTGCTTATGTCAATAAAAGTATGTAATAGCCGTGAAGACCTGTTGCAGTAATTGTTAGCCGACCACTTGCCAGATGGCCAGATAGATATTATATCAATATAAGAGGGCATTTTAATTGAGGTCGTTGTGGTACAAGGGATGGACTTAAAGCGTGTTTAAAGAAAATTTCAACTTTAACGGCCTTATACATAGATACATTTACAACCTATTTTAGCTGTCGAGTGTATGTCCCTTTCGAACTACTTTAGCATTCGTTAAGAGCGAAGAAGACAAAACATTCGATAACTAAAATAGGTTTAAATTTTTTCTATGAATAAGGCCGTAACAACTTTTTTTTATTGTTGCGATAAATGGCGAGTCGAGCATGCCGCTCGTCTGATGGTAAGCGATACGACCGCTCATGGAAAGTAGTCAAACCAAACAACACCATGAATTACAAAGTAATTCTTGACGCATCCTATGTGCTCAAATAAATCTACACTCTTAAAATAACCAAAAACATTTACACATCTTTTGATAGAACTGTTAACATCCGACACGTCAAATATATCTATAGAGCCACCAAGTTATCTGTTCAGTCGGAAGTTCGGAATCGTCGCTAATGAGGAATTGAGTATTGCCACTTTAAAAACGTCTTGATTTAGATTAGAGTAAATTAGAGAATTATATACACAGTTATGTATCCTATAAAATACGGTCGAAACGACACGGTAATATAACATTACCGTTGGCAGTGTTTAGATAAAAAAAATAACGTGCATCTGCAGTAATTACCGTATATCTGATAACACTGGTTTAGTTCCAATTATGGCCACCTGAACAGATAAGTTGGTGGCTCTGTACACACTTGCTTGTCAAATACTTCTACTTACTCGTAATCATATATTTACAATGAACTGATCAACTAAAGTTATCAAATGCAGTGAGCACTAATTGTTCTAAAATATATACACTGATAACAATACTCTTCTTAACTTAATTTTCCATTAGCTCATTCTAGCCTTAGCTCACTTCAATGTGCAGTGGGCCTCGAAAAGATTAGTTGTTAGGTGTTAGTGATAACTGTCTTTCTGTATTATGTAAACCCTTCTCGGTTGTTCAATCTGGGGCAAATATAACCACATTACCACACGCCTTTTTCCCAGAAGGTATAGGCAGAGGTGCTACTAGAACACCCACGTTTCGCCTTGTATATTCTGTCCCACGATGTGATAGGGGGCGAGCCTATCGCCATATCATAATCGCCATAAATTCCTGACTCCGGGCTAATAATGAATAGAAAAATCCATTATCACTTTGCCCGACCCGGGATTCGAACCCGAGACCTCAGCTTTGCAATCATAGCGTAGTACCACTACGCCACCGAGGCAGTGGGGCAAATATGAGTGGAAAGATCCGTACAAGATATTGGCAACTAGGAATTCACTGGTGGTAGATCTCTCATATGTGAGAGGCTGCCTGGGTAGGTACCACCGCAATGTCTATTTCTCCCGCCAAACAGCATTGTACGAATAAATGCACTATTGTGTTCCGGTTTGAAGGACATTGTAGCCAGCGTAAGTACTGGAAATATTGAGACTTAACAACTTATGTCTCAGGATGGCGAGCGCAGTGCAATGCCAAGCATTACTTTTGTAATTCATGTTGTTGTTTGGTTTTGTTACCGTCCATAAGCGGTCGTATCGTATCCATTAGACCAGCGGTACTCAACCCTTCTTTTATACGGGACACAAACACGTTATAATCATTGTTTTGCGGGCCGACTAATGCATATCAGCGCGCTGGGGTTATCCAGTTAACGATTTTTTAGTCGCCCAGCGTACAGTTTCTATGAATGCCACGAAATTTAAAATGATTTTCTATATATTTGCAACCTGCATGTGGCCCGCGGGCCGCAGGTGCTGCATTAGACGAATGGCATGTTCGCCATTCATCGCAATGAAAAAAAAACTAAAATTAATTAATAATAATTAATTTGAAAATCGCTAAAAGCATGTAACTTAAACCTCGTCCTTCCACTTAGCGAGAAGACGGGCACTGATGCACTTAGTGGAACAGGTATAATTGTTCAGAATAGCATAAACGACACCGTCTCACAGAACATTGGTATACGATATTGAAACGGGACAGGAAATTTGCTTAACATTACGAACATACTTAGAAAAACGACATAAAAAAGATTCCGACGGATTGAGAACCTCTTTTTTTCGGTTAATAAATAGAAACACATATATACATGATTTTTAAGCACACCCTGCATCCCATATATAAAAACCTATGGCTAGTTGGTTAGATGCCGGCTGTGAAACGAGAGGCCGCAGGTTCGATCTCCGCACCGAAACAAATATTTGTGTGAACCACAAATTTGTTTCGGGTCTGGGTGTTTGTGAGACCGAAAAGTCTCTCGTAGTTCCTGATACCCACGACACAAGACTCGATGTTAATGTGGGGTCAGGACTATGTATGTGACTGTTGAGTGTATTTATTATGGATGTCTACTTTGCTCGATTCCGAGATACCACTTTCGGTTTAACTACTTTTATCAATCTCTTAGATAGATTTTTAGATCTTAGTGTGGGGTCAGGAGGATCTATGTGACTATTCGATATTTTTTTTTTTTATCAGTCCATATACGTCCCACTGCTGGGCACGGGCCTACTCTACAATCGAGAGAATCGATAGAGAGTGGTTAGGCCATATAGTCCACCACGCTGGCCTAGTGCGGGTTGGCGGACTTACATACCGTAGAAATTCTTTAAAATCGCTACGGTATGCAGGTTTCCTCACGATGTTTTCCTTCGTCGTTAAAGTTCTATTCGATATATTTATGACCAACTGAAGATTATGAAATGATAATGATAATTAAAAAACACCTATTTATTACATAAATATTACTTATTGCTGCGCTTAGTTTTCATTGAGTAGTATTACGGTCAAGTCGACCTATTCATGATGTATAAATGAGTCTATAGCCACACTTTACCACTTTCATATTTCATTTCCAACTAGAATCTTAATAAAATAATATTAATAATAAATAAAAACACCCAACCATGATTAACAGAGCCCCGACTTCACAGTAAGATAAGGCTTGAAGCGTGGGTTTCAAAAACTACGATAAACTTTTTTGTCTCACAAACACCCAGATACAAGGCGAAACGTGGGTGTTCTAGTAGCACCTCTGCCTACCCCTCCTGGGAAAAAGGCGTGTGGTTATGTTATGTATTAAACAAGTGCCTCTGGATCACACAAAATTTTGTCTCGATGCGGAGATCGAACCCGCAGCCGATCGTTTCACAGTCAACTTTAAACCTACTAAACCATAGACGCTGTCAATATTATATACATGCTTCACATTATTTATATTGATAATAATAATAAAGCTAACAAAAATATTTTCGCATAATTAAACTCTCACATAGAAAACTTAATAAAATGAATAGAATTTTGGACACATTTATGAACACAGTTTGTTGTTTGTCAGTAATGTAATTAAGTTTCAAAAATATACAATTTTGATTAAGGTTATACTTTGAAAGTTTTATAATTTGTGCGGAATTTTGTGTTAACAAATTTGACCGAGATTTTGTCAACGTAATACGAGAATAGAGAACAAGGATTTATTTTAAAGTTCAGCGCTTTTGAAAAATTGCTAATGACGTAGCGACGGTCTCTTTACTTAACACACTAAAGTACGTAACCTACATACATACATACATAAACTCACGCCTTTTTCCTAGAAGGGGTAGGCAGAGGTGCTACCAGAACACCCACGTTTCGCTTTGTATATTCCGTCCCACGATGTGATAGGGGGCGAGCCTATCTCCATATCGGGCACAAATTCCTGACTCCGGGCTGATAATGAATATAAAAATCCAATATAACTTAGCTCGACCTGGGATTCGAACCCGAGACCTCAGCTTTGCAATCATACAGTACAACTACGCCACCGAGGCAGTACATGATTTATATGTTTTATAATTATAATAATTTCTTTTTAATACTGAATTGTAGGTACCTAAAGATAGCACTATATTAAATGTAGGTCTGGTGCGTAGTTATTTATATTCCAAAATAAATGAACATTACCTACATCTAAATGTGAAATTGGAAGTGGTAGAGCCACGCTGTTGTCAGTCATGACTCAGCATGAATGGGCAGGCTCGTCCGGGGCGGTACCACTGTCTCACAGAAGATCGAAGTAAAGTGGCAGCTTTGCTGTCGGGTTTCGTTCGGTGAGTGAGATTTCCGGATGCCCATTACCCATCCTTTTTCCTTCCCGCTCCCCTCCTGAATTGAACAGCCGGCAACACATCTATAAACCAAGCGTTGTGAATGTTCATGGGCGGCAGTGATCACTTACCATCAGTCTATCTGTTTGCTCGCTTGCCGGGCCTATGCAATATTTTTATGCTGTTTTTAGTTATAACCCTTTAAGAAAACAATCGAAAAAAGAAATAAAGTGCAACAGTTTTTAATCTGCGTGGGTTATTAAATATTTTGCTCTTGTTATTTTTATAACATAATTATTTTGCTTACGGCATGTTTTATTTAAGAAATGATCCCTGAGCTCAGATTTAATCAACGGTCTATAAGTGATGGATGACAGTCATGTAAAAGAATAAAAGTAAATAATAATAATGCTAATAATTTGCTGCATTTCTATACGGTTAATTTAGTCGTCAATATTTGTTAGGATCTAACAGATTTATTTTATTATCCTTCATGCATTCTCGTCTGGTTAGGGTACTTGACCTTTATTTTAGAGGAATAATTCTAAGTTAATCTCATTTACTTTTGCTAAGATATATAATATAGAAAGAAGAAATAAAATTGATTTATTAGTCATAGACATAGGATTAAACTATGTACCATGCAAATGACATTGGGAAACAACTACCTACTACAATTAACAACAAAGTACAATAATAACAATTAAATTTAAAACAAAGCAAGAAAAAAATATTTTTTTAAATCCGAGCAAGAAAAAAATCAACCAAGCCAACCCGCACTAGGCCAGCGTGTTGGACTACATGCTCTAACCCCTCTCAATCATACTCTCGATTGTAGAGTAGGCTCGTGCCCTGCATGGGACGTATATAGGCTGATACAGATACACTAAAAGCCTTCAATACCCGTTTAAAACTACAAAAACACATTTAATCAAAGTAGAGGAAGTACTCCCGTAGTAAAAACACTGAACATTCCGACACGCGGTTCCACGTCCGACTACTGTTATTGTTTTCAACTGCACTTCGCGAAACTTTGAGTAGATATTTTATTGAAGCATAATAGATAGAATTTTGTTCTCTGGTTTTTCGTTCGGGAATTGTCTTACTGCTCTGTGGAGGTCTATCTGTACATATAACAAATTTGTAACCGATCGATGTCTGTACATGGAAGATAAATGAAAAAAACTAATACGGGGGACTCTATTAACGTAATAGAATCCAAAACAATGATTTATAGTATTTTTGTCTATTTGTTCGTGCGGTTGTGCGCGATGAACTCAGAAACGGCTTAAAGGATTTCGATGAAATTTGGTATGGAGGTAGCTGACACCCTGGATTACCAGGGTGTCAGTTAACACTAAGGCTACTTTTTATCCCGAAAAATATATTATTTCCGTGGGATGAGGGAGGAATTCCGATATATTTGTTACTTTTTTGTTCTCAAATGGATGGGATGGGACTGGATAACATCTGGATTTACAATGGATCACATCCTGGGACGAAACCGACAAGGCGAAACGTGGGTGCCTGGACACTACCAGGAGAACCTCTGTCTACCCCTTCTGGGAAAAAGGAGTGAGTTTATGTATGTAAACCAGAGAAAAAAACAAAACGGCTGTTCAATACAAAATAAGTATTTCCAATTATATTTTCCGCAAACGAACCTCTACACCGCAAACTTCTCGAAAAGGTGCAAACAAGAATATTTCACGATTAACAGATGGCAGCACTGGCGAGTTAATACAACTTTGGCCATAACCGTCCACGGTTGGATACTCGGGGAAAATTCAATGTTTCCACGATGTTATTACAGAAATTCCTAGATCGGTATTGAAAGGGCTGTTCCGTTTTATGTGCCAATGGACTTATATTACGAATGCACCTAATAGCCACACACGCGTCTAACTTGGTCTTCTTGTATTGGGTATTAAAAAGTTTTGTACATTACTATCGCAATAGTTTGTGAATAGTAAGTTCTTGGGCTTGTTGAGGCTGAAAAATACTGTTGTTTTACGTTTCTGAAATCGTGACTTGGGTAAATCTGTTTTTTTTCTAAAAAGGTTTATATATTAACTAGGTGACTTAAAGTATTTATAATAAAGAGAGAGCGTTGGTACTTCAAAAACGTAGATAAAAATGGCGGTGCCGGGCCACATTTTTCTGCCCTCTTATTGGTTGACATTTGACAGCTAGTCCAACATGCACGAATTATTTGAAGAAGAAAAATAAAAAAGTTTAGGGCTATTAAATACCACTCAAACTCATTTTAGACAGATGATAATTTAATTTAATTTCAGTTACCAACGGAATTTATAGAAAAATGTTAAATAATTAGTCATATTTTCACAAATATAGCATTGCTACCAAAATTATGAGCAAGAAAATATCTACGTTTTCGAAGACGCAAATGTATGAGAGTGCTCCCTCTATACTATCAATACTCTAAGCCTAAGGTGATGTTATGTCTGTTTGCATGGATTGGTTTGATAGTGTTATCCTTAATAAAACACAGGTCCAGTCACGCAGCCATATTTTATTAATCTGTCTACCAGTGTTGACACTTAAAACATAATTTAATACTATTATCATGTTGCCATTATAACAGGTGACTTTATACTAAATCGCAAATGTTAAAAATATCGTATACGGTCTTTTGGCATTCGATTTGGTTGTTTTCATGCTGTTGTGAAAACATTACGAACTGTTTTTCTCTTTTTACATTCGATTATATTGAATATATTAACACTAATAGATTACGAGTACAAATGCTTGTTGGTTAAATTAAGAACATATCTCCAACAATGCGTTAAACGATATTTACAACATTTTATTTGTAGTTCCCAATTTCGCCACACGCCTATATATAAAATAGAACATGAAATCACCGGAATACATACATACATACACAAAGGTATGATTCCTAAAAAATATCGCTTACAAATACCTAATACCTTTCATACAAAAATTCTAAATTAGTAGCAGACATTTTCAAATACAAAAATATATTTTTAAACAAATCTAAATTAAAAAATATACATACATAAACTTACGCCTTTTTCCCTGAAGAGGTAGGCAGAGGTGCTACCTGGACACCTTCATTTCGCCTTGTATGTTCCGTCCCACGATGTGATAGGGGGTGATCCTATCGCCATACAAATTCCTGACTCCGGGCTGATAATGAATAGAAAAATCCAATATCACTTTGGCCGACCCGGGAATCGAACCCGAGACCTCAGCTTTGCAATCATACCGTAGTACCACTACGCCACCGAGGCAGTCAGAGTCAGTTTTCTCTTTTTACATTCTATTATAGTGAATATATTAACACTAACAGATTACGAGTACAAATGCTTGTTGGTTATATTAAGAACATATCTCAAACAATGCGTTAAAAGATATTTATAACATTTTATTTGTAGTTCCCAATTTCGCCACACGCCTATATATGAAATAGAACTGGAAATCACCGGAATAGTATACAGAACTATACAAACCACTAAGATTGCACTTAATTACCATGCCATTTACCAATAATATCATTATTAAATATTTGAATATCAGGAGTATGCCTAACCGATATACATTAAAGTTTAACATGAAATTAGCAAAAGACATGTTGCAATACTTTGTGAATAACATAACGTCTGCCTACCCCCATGGCAAAAAATATGGCATCATATCCAATCCATATTTGAAAGTAATTTCGCTTATAATATTACAATAATGTCTTTAAAACATCAACTCTTTCAGATCTCCACAAACATAGACATTATCGAAATGAAACGAATTCTTACGGATTTTATCGCGAATTTTATTAAATTTTTACATTTTTTTAATTTCCCGACGTTTCGATCACTTTACAGTTTTCGTGGTCACGGGGCAGACTGTCCCCTTCAATCTGTAACATTCGCGTAAACTCAAGACACCATTACATAGACATTATATTACGAAAAATACGAAAATGTAATATACTGAATAATCCCCAAGGAGTATCCAATAAAGGATGACCTACAAGGATTAGTTCGCTTTATCGAGACCGCGATGTGTAACAAGGAAATGGGATGGTCGCGCACTCTGCCTTCCTTTTCTGAGAACAAAGGATATTGTCAAATAAAACCTCCTTTGCGCATACCTCGATAGTTTCACGTCGAGCTACGAAACGGGAATAGAGAAATCTAAAAAAAATACGTAAAATGTATCTTTTTTGTATTCCATGGTGTTGTTTAATAAAAATAATTTTAAAAAATTAATCCGACTTCAAAAGTGTAATAAAAAGACAGAAATAAAACTAATATTTTAATAAATCTATAATACCTAAATATACAAACAATTTATTGAGGTCAAACATACAAACATACATACATTTATGAAATTGTGCACACGGGCTCAGACGCTGGTATACCAACATATTTAAAAATCGTGCAATTCTTACAAAATTACACACACACATATTGAATTGATAATCTCCTTTTCTTGAAGTCGATTAAAAACGAAAAGTATTGCGGGTGTGTAAAAACCATTTTGGGATTTAAGATTTTTATATATTTTTGCATTATATAACTTAAATAAATAAATAAAATAATAAACCGACAGCCACCGTTGCGTGGTTGGTTAGACACCGGCTGTGGAACGGGAAGCTGCGGGTTCGATCCCAGCATCGAGAAAATTTTTATGTGATCCACAGAAATTTTATTCCGGAATGATCTCCACATCGGTCTGTTGGAGGCGGCCTGCATCCAGCAACTTCCTTTCATGAGATACCTACCACCTAATTGATATCATTAAATCTCAGAAGCAAACCCGTTTTCATTTAAACCGCATGTGTTAGAGACCGATATAATAAATAAAACATTTACTCGTTTTTACGTACCTACTTTGTGTTTGTTATCGCCCGTTTTAAAACAAAGTACGCCATTTTACCGAGTAATTGAGTAATGCTTTTATCCAACTTTTGGGAACGTTCAATTTTGTTAACGCAAATAACTTCCGCGGATGCGTTGTACGTAAATGTATCGCTTGTTTTTGATAGCTATACAAAAAAATCCTTTTTGGTAATGTAAAAATGCGGTTATTTACAGTTCTTTATGAAAATCCTTGGGTAAATCTTTGCTCAGCAATATACTTCCAGTGGCTGGACTCGTGCTGGCAAAGCATCTTTACGATAATCCTTGTGAAAACCTGTGCTCAGTAGTGGACTTCCAGCGGCTGAACTCGTGCAGGCGAAGCCATATCTTGACGGTCAAAACCATCTCAGCCCGAACCAAGAAGGTTTCCAATTCTTTTTTTGCCACATTATGAAGCTGATTGCCGTCACACATGTTCCTTCCCCTGTCCCCTGTCCCCTGTCCCTGTCCCTTCTTACTACCGCGTACTTCCGCTACAATGAAAAATAAATAATAAATACACCCAACAGCCACATACATAGTCCTGACCCTACAGTCTACACTAAGATCAAGTCTTGTGTCGTTGGTATCAGGAACTACGAGAGACTTTTTGATCTCACAACACACACAGACCCGAAACCGCTGGCCTAGTGCGGGTTGGTTTTGGTATTTACTCTATTTTATTCACAGCTTCACGAGTAGTACTTAAGGGGCGTTTCTCCACATGCTACGCACTGAGCGGTCCCTTGTCGTGATTAGAAAATACATACATACATACATACATAACCACACGCCTTTTTCCCAGAAGGGGTAGGCAGAGGTGCTACTAGAACACCCACGTGTCGCCTTGTATATTCCGTCCCACGATGTGACAGGGGGCGAGCCTATCGCCATATCGGGCACAAATTCCTGACTCCGGGCTAATAATGAATAGAAAAATCCAATATCACTTTGCCCGACCCGGGATTCGAACCCGAGACCTCAGCTTTGCAATCATACCGTAGTACCACTACGCCACCGAGGCAGTCTCGAAAATACATGTTCGGACATATGTACGTACACAGCATTGATTATATTATATAGGTATACTTTTATAATATTAATTAATAATACTGAGATTTTAGTACAATTAAAATATTTTTAAAAACTGTCCCGGCGTAATTGGTTAGGAATCAACACAAAAATATAATAAATAATAATAAAAACGTTTATTTGGTTTAGAGAAATGTATATTTACAATTTTAAATAAAACAAAAATATCAACAAAACAATTTGTATCTAATAGAATATTGTTCACATTACGTAACTAATACATAATTACTATTTTATTTTTACAGCCTCTCTGGTGCAGTGGGTTAGAAGTTGGCTGTGAAAGGAGAAGATGCTTGTTCCGTGGTTACATTCGAAAAAATATTCATTCACCATTCTGCAAAGACCACACTCATATTATTATTAGAAACAGCTGATACAGACGCACCCTCACACACACGCACGCACGCACACACACACGCACCCACTCTTTACACACATTACCTCAAAGTTACTTAATAGGAGTTACAATTTTATGACAAGGTTTCATTTTGTCATTTTTATTATTTTTCTTTTGTTTTTAACTCTTAATTTTAACTACATTTGAAATATTGATAACTTTGTTAATTTTCTTATTTGTGATACATTTAAAACTGTATGTCTCCCGTTTTATGGATAGGTCCTAAAAGGAATGAGAGCCTGGTAATCTGCACCACAGGTTTTAAACCTATAGCAGACACCAGCTTCTCAAAAATACATTAAGGATAAAATAGTTTTAAGGCTTATTATGTTACTATGCTATTGTTACTATTTTGTGAGGAGATATAAAGTGTATTATTATTATCATTACGCTTTCCTCTGCAAGAAAAAAACAATAAAATCATTATCTAATGACCGACCTCCATAATATAACAGCTTAACGTAAATCACTATACCATAATATGTAACTTTAAACCACCTTTTCAGTGTACCACAAACACAACTATAACAGAAAACAAAATAGACAACTCGAAAATATATTAACACAAATTGAAACTTGCCAAAAATACAGCTGTTAACAAAATGTGTCTGAAGCGTGATTATTAAACAAACAAAGTTAAAGTCGCGAAGAGACGGCAGATGTGACTTCAAACTGTAACTTAACAGCCGCGTCGATCCAACTTATTGTTCATTTGAAATATTTGAGTAATTACTTTATTTTGTTTGCACTGGCGAAATCACGTGGGTTTGCTCTAGTTGGTTATTTCTTTACCTTATTTTGCAATGAATGGCGGGACGAGCATGCCGTTTACCTGAAGCGAAACGACCGCTCACAGACAGTAGCAAACCAAACACCATGAATTACGAAGCAATGCTTGGCAGTTCACTGCGCTCGCCATTTTGAGACATAAGATGTTAAGGCTCATAATTTGCAGTAGTTTCTCTGGCTGCAATGTCCTTCAAATAGGAACACAACACTGCATTTACACTGCTGTTTGGGAGAAATAGACATTGCGGTAATACCTACCTAGGCGTCCTCTCACATATGAGAGACCTACCAAAAAACAGCTTTACTGGTGGTAGGTCTCTCACATAACGAGATTTGGCACCTTAAGTCTCAGGATGACGAGCGCAGTGGAATGCCGAGCATTGGTTTGTAATTCATGGTGTTTGGTTTTGCTACTGTCCATGAGCGGTCGTGTCGCTTACCATCAGGCGATTGGCATGCTCGTCTCGCTATTAATCACAATAAAAAAATCAGCATTCACCAGTTAACCTAATTTTGGGCTGGTCCAAACCAGACATTACCTAAAATAAAGACCTTCACAACTTTATGACCAAAAACCCGGAAGACTTCGGGGTAATATACGAAACTTCAGTACCCTCGTTATGTACGAAATGAAACTAAATAACAGCTTCATTACATCGTATATATGCTAACCCACATAGCTTTGTAAACAACAGAGGGCGCGAGTTGCCCTAGTTCTGGGAGGGTTCTGCAGATATGGGTTTATTAAAGGAACTAGGTAGATTGTTATTATAAAATACAGCATCATTGTCATTTTTTTTTGTACTTTAATGTTTGAAGGTTTCTTTTAAACATTATAGGGTAATAGTTATGTCCAATCCATCAGCCAAAGGAAGTCCACTGCTGAACATAGGCCTCTCCTAATGATTTCCACAGCGACCTGTTGGAGGCAGCCTGCATCCAGCGACGTCCCGCGACCTTTGCCAGGTCGTCTGACCACCTAGTGGGTGGACGTCCCACGCTGCGCTTTCCGCTTCGTGGCCTCCATTCGAGAACTTTTTGGTAATAGTTATAATTATTGATAAATTGTTAAGTATGTATATATATCACATATTGCACCCCTAAAAAAAATGAGTTTTAGAATTGTTGCCTGTCTGTGCGGTTGTGCGCGATGAACTCAGAAAAGGGCTTAACGGATTTCAATAAAATTTTATCGGATGAGAGATATATTTGTTACTTTTTTGTACTCAAATGGATGGGATGGGACTGGGTTACATATCTTGAGTGAGAATGAGACGGGAAAGAGCAAAACATAACGGGACAGGCCGGGATGGGTTTTCTTTTTATAAAAATTACCACACAAACGAAGTTGCGGGCAGAAGCCTAATATTAAAATATTTTCTATAATTCAATTTTCAACTTTTTGCGAGTACCTGATTTGCTTTATGAGAAATGTCTTTCTTCGAAATATTACTGTGAAGGTTTCATAAGAAAAAAATAAAAGCCATCCAATGATCACACCCACGGAACCCTAAAAACAAACAAGCACCCTAATTACTCATTCATTCGACGAACATCCCGTTTGCTTTTTCAGTTGCCAAGTATAATTTATCCGAACAAACTGACATAATATTTCTATAACGACATTGACATACTGATAAAGGTCGCGGAACGTCGCTGGATGTAGGCTGCCTCCATCAGGTCACTGGAAATCATTAGGAGCGGCCTATGTTCAGCAGTGGACTTCCTTTGGCTGATGGATGGATGATGGATGGATTGGCATACTGTGTCTTGTAAGAAGCCGACTGTTATACAGGCTGATATTGACACACGTTACTTAATTTAACCCACCCGTTTCTCACCCCAGGTGACATTGTACAAATTTTGAAAAAAAAATGGAAACGATTTTTTGTCAAAAATCGTGATTTTAGTTTTCATGGTTTTTGACCACCCTGTATAGATACGAGCATTTTTACCGCTTAGCTGAACTTCAGTTCGGTGCGTAAACTTACCTGAACCGTAAAAAGAATGGTTCCTATGGGTTGACCAAAAGCCTTGGAAACGAAAATCCCGATTTTTGTCAAAACTACCAGGCAGGTTTTTTCCAAACTTGGTACAATGTTACCTGGGGTGGCTATGAACATGTGGTTTAAATTAAATACCATATGTCAATATCACCTGTATAACCATCTCATATTAAATAGATAGTAAGTTTTTTTATGTTATAGGGACAAACGAGTCTAGAGAGAGTAAGTAGAAAGTTAAAAAGTTTGAAAGTTTCACTTTCTGAAGATAGTTAAAGCTACAAATTGGTCGCCTTAGCTGGGGTGGTACCACTATCTATGCAACGGACGCGAAGTGATTTTGTTATTGCATAGGTCCGGCAAACGAGAAAACAGGTCACCTGATGGTAAGTGATCACTGCCGCCCATGACCATCTAGAACGCTTGGTTCATAGACGTGTTGCAAGCCCTTGGAACCAGGGGGGGGCGGAAAGGAAAAAGGATCCCCACCACTGATCCCCATTGTACTGGAAAACTCATAATTATCAAAGGAAGTAAATCTTATTGTAAGATCAACCAGTGAATAACTACGTTCGCTTAGTCCGGCATAATTGTGTCGACTGGCAACAACAACTATCCCTCAATGCCAACAATAACTCGGAGAACCGAAAAACTATTAAAAAAATGAGGCAGCCAGTTAGATTTTCCATAACACTACACAAAAGCTTTAAACAGAAATATTCACACACAGCTGGCTTCTAGTTTGTAAAACGCTGATTTTGCAAAACAATACGCACACTGACTAGGGCTGCGGACATTTGATGTTTGGTTTATTTATTGAATTCAGGTTCCCCAACAGTATATATATAAAAAACAGTTTAATTATTTTTCTACGGTTACATTCGAATGTATATACCACTTAAAGGAGTACACAATACTTTAGATAAATTATATAGACGAAAACAAAAGCAAGGAAAAAATATACTTAAGAATGGAAAAAAAGAAAAGAAAAACAAATCAACGACAACTACATGACAGGCCGAATTAACAAAAAAAAAACTATTGGTTGACTACCACTAACTTTGGTTTATTTGTATTGCATTCCTGCAGACGAGCAACTGAGTCATATGATCCATCCATCCATCAGCCAAAGGAAGTCCGCTGCTGAACATAGTTCTCCCCCTATGATTTCCACAGTGACCTGATGGAAGCAGCCTGTATCCAGCGACGTCACGCGACCTTTACCAGGTCGTCTTACCAACTGGGTCATACGATGGTAAGTAATGATTAACGAAATGAACATGTAAAACAATTGGATTGTAGATATACTAGCCTTTTAAATTGGGTGAAAAAAGGAAAGTTTCGTTCGGTGAGTGAGTGACTGCCGGATGCCCTTTCCTCTTCCTATCCTTCTTCCTTCCCGCTCCCCTCCCGATCTGATGGGCCGGCAACACATCCATGACCCGCGTTGTGGATGTTCATGGCCGGCAGTGATCACTTACCAGGTGACCTGCTTGCTCGTTTACTGGACATAGGCTATAAAAAAAGCTAAGAGGACGGAATAAGGCAAGCATATTGGGCCTCTGGCAATTTATCTCAGTAAAAGAAACAGAGAAAGTAGTGCGTGGTGGCCTGTTGGTAACGGACCAGACTCGGCTGCCTACATGTTCACGGTGGTCGCGGGTTCAAATCCCAGGGCACACCTCTGACTTTTCGGAGTTATGTGTGTATTGATAGGTCAATCACCACGCACTTTAACGGTAAAGGAAAACATCGTGAGGAAACCTGCATACCGTAGCGATTTTAAAGAATTTCTACGGTATGTAAGTCCGCCAACCCGCACTAGGCCAGCGTGGTGGACTATGGCCTAACCACTCTCAATCGATTCTCTCGATTGTAGAGTAGGCCCGTGCCCAGCAGTGGGACGTATATGGGCTGATAAAAAAAAGAAAAAAAAAAGAAACAACTTGGTTTTGTGTGTAATATTACTCATTTCTACTTAAGTCCAAGTTTACTTTGTAACTTTACCGTTTTGAAAACGTTAAAGATCTTGTAAATGCTTATTGTTTAAAAAATGTGATATCACAACACGGTAAAGAGAGTGGATCGAAATGTTTTTGTATAAACATTTTTGTTGGCCTGACAATACCACTGACTACACTTCATCTCCAAAATAATATAGTTATTGTGAAATAAAAACTAGCAAATAAAATAACTTCACAAAAACAAACATTAAAAATACAGCGTTTTTACAAAGTACTGGGATTTAATAATAAAAAAAATACTGCCAAAAGTCACATACATAGTCCTGACTCCACACTAAGATCGAGTCTTGTGTCGTGGGTATCAGGAACTACGAGAGACATTTCGGTGTCACAAACACCACAAACACCCAGACCTGAAACAAATACCAGCGGTTCACACAAATATTTGTTTCGGTGCGGGGATCGAACCCGCGGCCCCTCCTTTCTCAGACGGCGTCTAACCAACTACAGAAATACTAGAAATAAAAATATTAATATAAATATTTAAAATTTAACTGGTGGTACCACCGCAATGTCTATTTCACCCGCCAAACAGCAATGTAAACGCATTGTTGTGTTCCGGTTTGAAGGACATTGTAGCTAGAATAACTATTTGACATAATGAGACTTAACACCTTATGTCTCAGGATAGCAAGCGCAGTGGAATGCCGAGCATTGCTTTGTAATTCATGGTGTTGTTTGGTTTCGCTACTGTCCATGAGCGGTCGTGCTTACCATCAGGCGAATGGTATGCTCGTCTCGCCATTCATAGCAATAAAAAAAAATACTACACTCGGCAACCCTAAACAAACCGCGAATATTTTCCTAGAGAAAAAATATCTGGGGTTTACAATAGCCCAGTATTCGTGGCAATATTTTTATTGTCTAAATAAATAAAATGATAGGTGGATCCGCCGTTCTGCGCTTCTCACAAAAACAATTGGATATATTTTTATACTTTTTGCTTTGGTCTATTCTATTGACATTTGATTCGTGTCTAAATATATATTATCTCCATTTATCCTCAGACAAGCGCAGTGCCGGACGCCCGCCTACAAGGTGGACGGACGGCCTGGTTAAGGCTGCAGGAAGACACTGGATGCAAGCCGCCGCAAGCCGCAAGCCGCAAGGAGATAATTGGGGAGGGCTATGTTCAACTGCGGACTTTCTGTGGTTTAAAAGAGTGTATAATTATTAAGAGAGAATAGGCCCCCACATATGACCTTTCAAAACCGGCCTGCGTTGAATGATATCCTATTTTTGAACTCGTCTGACCACGTTGATGTAAAATAAGGAGACGTTCGAACATAGAAAGTACTCAAAACTCAGAAGGTAATAAAAACTTTTGAATTGTTAACAATTTTAGGAAACCAAAGATGTGCTTACCGCCTTTTGAGCAACGATGTATTGAAACAGTCTACTTTTCTTCACGAACAATCTTAGAGATAGCGAAGACGGTTTTTGAAATTGCCCGTGAATACAATAGTCAGAACAATTATTTCTCGTATTTGTGTATAGTTTGTTATATTTTTTGTCGTAAAGTACTAAGCTAGATTTTTTATTTTTTTATTTACTAACTACAGAAATATAAAAATAAAAATATAGTCCCACGAAACCGAGTTTCGGTTTGTCTGTGGAGGAAGGATGAGTCTCATTATACAAAAAAGAAAAGATTAAAATACTTTGTAAAAATATAAAGTTGTTTTGAGTTAAAAAAATATTGTTTAATTACACAACAAAATTTACAATGAAAACAAATATAAATATCTCGATGCTAAAAATGTGTAAATAGGAGATGCTAGGTTTTACAAATGCAGCGTAGGGTAGTAATTAATTTATCATCTCAGACGCAACCTTGTGCAAGACGCGTAGCGCATATTACGTGCTTTTTTCACCGGGATTTTCTCCCAATTTTAATCGTATGTGTTTAATGTGGTGCTAGTGTTGTGTAGTGACTGCCTCGGTGGCGTAGTGGTACTACAGTATGTTTGCAAAGCTGAGGTCTCGGATTCGAATCCCGGGTCGGGAAAAGTGATATTGGATTCATTATCAGCCCGGAGTCAGGAATTTGTGCCCGATATGGCGATAGGATCGCCCCCTATCTCATCGTGGGACGGAATATACAAAGCGAAACGTGGGTGTTCTGGTAGTACCTCTACCTACGCTTTCTGGGAAAAAGGCGTGTGTGTATGTATGTATGTTGTGTAGTGCTATGCTAGACTATAATTCCCAGCGAGGATTGAGCAGCTTCGAGAGCGTTATTCCGGTGAGATTCTTATTGTTTATGGTATTGTAAAATAATTACTAATTACGATTGAACTAATATAAATATGATAGGTTAAGCGACGGTCTTATTCATAGACAGTTTTCAAACCTATTTTAGTCATCGAATGTTTTGTCGGATACGCGTATTTTGGCTTTTGAACCCTCAATCTGACTGGACTGCCTCGGTGGCGCTTGTACTACGGTATGATTGCAAAGCTGAGGTCTCGGGTTCGAATCCTGGGTCGGGCAGTGATATTGGATTTTTCTATTCATTATCAACCCGGAGTCAAGAATTTGTGCCCATTATGGCGATAGGCTCGCCCCCTATCACATTGTAGGACGGAACACATAAGGCGAAATGTGGGCGTCCTGGTAGCACCTCTGCCTACTCCTTCTGGGAAAAAGGCGTGAGTTTATGTATGCATGTACGTATGTTGAACCCTCAATCTAACTAAAAGCTCCCAAATTACTTTGATGACAACGAATGTCTTGTTTACACGTCCTCAAGTAAGAACGGCCGGCAAACTTCCCCAGTTAACCAAGTTCGGGTTTAAGTTAACATGCTTTTGTTAGCCCCACTATCGAGCGTTAACTGCGTGATTTTGGAACTCGGTTCAAGTTAACTGTTGGGTTTAATAGATCATGTTTAGGTTAGGTTTAGGTAATTTTTGATTATACACTGATGAGTGGTTTGAGTAGCGGCTTAGAAATATCGGCCCAAAAGTTGCAAGTTCGATTCCCGAAAAATAAATAACATAACAACCACCACTCATTCATACTTAGAGTCAGACATCGTTAGTCCTTGCCATAATTAAAGTTAATGTTTTACCTAAAGGCCTTATTAATAAACTCGGATGTGCGAAGGATTAACTTTAGTCCAAGGCTTTAGAATTGACTCGAATATTTTGAATAGCGAGGTATTCACGACTTTATTAATAAACACGGTATTGCATCGAGGGCTAGGCAACTATCGTGTTGTAGTTACATTATTTAATATTTTAGTCAAATTTATAGTCAAAATAATCAATTTTAAAGCCTTGGACTAAAGTTAATCTTTCGCTTATCCGAGTTTCTTAATAAGGCCCTAAAAGTTTTGAAGCATGAGTATTAGGATCTGAAATTAACGCAATAAAAATATTGATAAAACATAATTTGACTTCGCCCTGTGGTCCAAGATTGGAATCCCAGGTGTAGTATTTATAGTAATTATAGTAATTTACTCCATCATTTTGGTTAGAAAATCTATGTATTATAAACAACCATGGCACTCTATGTAGGTACATAACTACATATAATATATAAACGTATGTAGGTACATATATAATTTAAGGAAACAGAACCCTTAAACCGACAGTTGCAAACCAACTTTAAATTAAACTATAAAGTTGATGCTAATTTCCGCGTGGCCAGCGCAGTGAGGAATTGTCACCACACTGATAGGGGGCGGACCCCCCACAGAACAAAGGGGGCATCTTGAAACAGTAATCCGTTGAGTTGCACGGTTCTACTGGCACTGAGGCATAAAGATAACACGACATTACGCGCGTGAATACGGGTGGGAAGTATAGGCAATGTTGGTATCGGAATTAATGATTTCTAAAGGGTATTTAAGTAAGTAATATTGTGTTATATCCATCCAAAGGTTGTTCTCTTACTACGGGCCTTATTAGGAGGCTTAAAGTCACTCAACGAGCTATGGAGAGGGCTATGCTCGGGGTTTCCCTACAAGATCGAATCAGAAATGAGGAGATCCGTAGGAGAGCTAAAGTTACCGACATAGCCCAGCGGATTAGCAAGTTGAAGTGGCAATGGGCGGGGCATATAGCACGGAGAACTGATGGCCGATGGGGCCAAAAAGTTCTCGAATGGAAGCCACGAAGCGGAAAGCGCAGCGTGGGACGTCCACCCACTAGGTGGTCAGACGACCTGGTAAAGGTCGCGGGACGTCGCTGGATGCAGGCTGCCTCCAACAGGTCACTGTGGAAATCATTGGGAAAGGCCTATGTTCAGCAGTGGCCTTCCTTTGGCTGATGGATGGATGGAAAGGTTGTCTGTAAGAAATCGCCTAGAGCGATAAGACCGCCATCTGTACTTTTTACTTTATTTGTATTATCTTTGTATGGTTTCCCTTACTATGTGCAGTTAAGAATAAATAAATAAATAAATCAATAAATTTCCGGTGAAATTAAATGGAGTAATAAATACCTATATTCATTTTCAAAATTTGTTGAAAAAACTTTAGATATCGTAATAACGATAATTTTACTGGGAAATTTATGATATTGGAAACAATTCCACAATCTCTCTTTACTTTTATTTGATCACCAAATATCGAAATTAACAGTTAAATTATTTTTCAAAAGTTCAAAATTAAGAAGTAAGTAAGTTATTGGTTCTGACACCAGACTGTATTTAATTACTTTTGTATATAAATCCTTACAACACTTGGTTCGTATATGCTGTCCCAGTCACTTATAAGGGAATGAAAAAAAAAGGTTAAAGGACGGGAGAAGAAAAAATATATTAGACCTTCTGCGATTTCATTTTCCAAATCATTCAGCGAAATATGAATATGTTAAGCCACAAAAAAATAATACTAAAATTAATTATTAAAAAAATAATTAGTAACTGCTGACTACAATATGGCTTCACTTTTCGGCTAATCTAAATATTCTACGACAATTAAAAAAATGTTCGCCAACAAGCTGGCCGATCGCCGCAACCGTGTGTCCACCGACCCGACAATGCACTTTCACACTGCTAACTGCAATTCCCTCCGTATGTAGGCGAGACGAGTGCACCATTAAAATTTATTGTTCGCGACCAACTTGATGCTTGCTTAGCGTGTTGTCTGTGTGTATCGTGTAATGGCTTGTTTGTCCGACCAGCTGTAATTGTTTTGCTGGTTGGTTTTTAATGAACCAGTTTTATATGTTTTGACTAACTTGATATATATTGAGGCCCATTTTCTTAAGCGTCAAGATGGCGAAATCATAAGAAATGTCTTGGAATTTTACCAGCAATTAATAATTCATTCTTAGTGCTAGTATACTATACCTATGTTTTTGGAATTGGTGCTCGTTGTTCGGATATATTTAACGAAAATTTATAACTTACTTCAGACGTCGAACGTCCGAAATTTCGAGTTTCGTTTCGGACAGAGTAACCCCCTTGAACTGAACTTACCGCGAGGTTTTTAGTAATCACAATCATAGCGTAAATAAAAACTCTCTTGTTTTTCATACAAATTCCCCGCTTCCAGAATTCCCTCGTTGACTCGAAAAAGTTCATCATACCTTTGTTTTTAACAATCCTTCACGGAGGCTAGGTAAAGTAAGAAGGAGTGTTCTCGCCATACGAGTGTTTTCAAGGATCCCTGCCGACGATTCGAGGAGCACACTTTTAAGTTTGAAACGAGTAATTTCGTGTAAATTTCGTACAACTGCTGTATTTTAGAGTTTTCGAAATGATAATTGGGAGTGTTTCGTGGCTAAAGCTGCAGATTATTTCGATTTGGTTGAAAATAGATTTTTATTTAGAATGTTTGGTACTAACATAGATTTTATAAGTCAAGTTATAGTTTGTTTTCTTTGAAGCGATCATTGGGAATTTATTTTGTGATATTTTTGATGTGCCAGATATGACTATAGGCTCACCCCCTACCATATGTACGACGAAAGTCAAAAGGCGAAACGACGGTGTCATGGAAGCATCTCTGCCTACCCCTTCTGGAAAAACAGGCGTGAGTTCATGTATGTACATATATGATTGAAGTGTCTGATATTATTTCAAGCTAGATTTGTTTAAAACAGATTTTCATATTTGGTCATTGTTGCTACTAATCTAGAATTCGTATGTGAATGATTTACATATAAGCGATATTTTTTAGAAATCAATAAATACAGCAGAATTTATATTTCAAAATCGAACCTTGGACACATCCCTATTCTATAGATCTGCGAGAAATGATCTTTAATGAAACCATAACAAAAACAACACAATCCAACTTGCTCCATGCGTTCAACAGCCGCCAGAATATTAATGCTTGTTTCAGCCGAATCCTTTAGCTCTGTTCCACTTCATTGTTTAGCTTCTACTGCTTCATTACTGTTAGCTAGTTCGGAATTAGTATGAAAATTGGGAGTAAAGTTATTGATATCGCAATCTTTATCAATATTGAGGGCGTAGTATTCTACGAGTAAAGCCACCAACTGAAAAGATGACCATGGCCACTCCACCAATAGTGTTAACGACTGAGAACAAGAAGTAGTTGTGACTTTTCAAAGTTGATTAGGTGTTACTAACATACTGTTGTTGTTGTCGTTGTATCAGCCCATATACGACCCACTGCAGGGCACGGGCCTCCTCTACAATCGAGAGTACGATTGAGAGTGGTGAGGCCATATAGTCCACCACGCTGGCCTAGTGCGGGTTGGCGGACTTACATACCGTAGAATTTTTTTAAAATCGCTACGGTATGCAGGTTTCCTCACGATGTTTTCCTTCACCGTGAAAGTGCGTGGTGATTGATTATCAATACACACATAACTCCGAAAAGTCAGAGGTGTGCCCTGGGATTTGAACCCGCGACCACCGTGAACATGTAGGCAGCCGAGTCTGGTCCGATACCACGAGGCCACCACGCACTTAACATACTGTATAGTACAGGAAATTAATATTATGAAGAAACCTTTATATTTGGGAGGTTGTTGTAACAAAAAGACTCCATTTACATGTTGGGTAATCTAAGTAAAGAGATTTCAATTTACAAAATTCGTTTGAGTCATCTACCCAAGGCTAGAATTTGTCTACAAAACGAAGGTAAATTCATCCCTCATAACATACATACATACATAAACACACGCCTTTTCCCAGAAGGGGTAGGCAGAGGTGCTACCAGAACACCCACGTTTCGCCTTGTATATTCCGTCCCACGATGTGATATGCGAGCCTATCGCCATATCGGGCACAAATTCCTGACTCGGGGCTGATAATGAATAGAAAAATACAATATCACTTTGCCCGACCCGGGATTCGAACCCGAGACCTCAGCTTTGCAATCATACCGTAGTACCACTTCGCCACTGAGGCAGTCGAGTCCCTCGTAACATATTGGAACAGAAATTATTTCGGCGAACTGTCAGACACACAAGAGGCACCACTATCCATTCTTCAAGGATACAGGCCAATAAATATACAGGGTATATCAAGACTGCTACCGAAAACGAACTCAGGTGGAAATTATAATGACTACAGATACAAACTAGAAATTGTGCGAAAAAACGCGATGATTTTCTTTTTGCAATGTTTTAAATATCATTGTGTTTGGGTCACAAATCCATAGTTTTTGCGAAAATAATAATTTAAAGCCTTACGTACTATAGCGTCTTAAAATAAAAGTGTGTACTTTATTTTTCATGAAAATGTATGCATTTACCACCCAAATAAGATAGGTTTTTTTTTAATCATCGCCTTTTTTTTTGCAAAAATGTTTGTTGCATTGTGTCTAAAGTCACTAAAACTACCACCTGGCTTTGTTTTCAGTAGCAGTACATATACCCTGTATAAGTGTGCATGTCAATAATTAATTTGGCAAATATGAAACGACAGTATAAATCGCGGTCTCGCGCAGACAATTCCCGTATTCACATCCCCAGTCGAATTGCTAATACATTTAACAAAACACGACATCCAGACGGTTCCACGACAAATACCTTTGTACGTCGAAACAAAGCTAGTTGTTTTGAAGAAAACTAAGCCGGGAATAGAGGAACAGCGGTACACGGCTACGAACAAAGGAGTAGTAGGCCTCGCAACTTCGTCGGCCTGAAGGGCGTCTGACGAACATATACAGGCACTGGATGTGATGTGAATGCTTGGGAATAATGCTTTTTGTCTGCCACATCTAGTATATCTGTATTATAAGCTCATGTACTACTAAAGAGTACGTTTGAAGATCAGGGCTGTGCCGTGGATATCCTATTTGCATGATGATGACGGGGAATATAACTATATTGCACCATCATCATTGCACGAGGCAGAACTGCCTCGGTGGCGTAGTGGTACTACGGTATGATTGCAAAGCTGAGGTCTCGGGTTTGAATCCCGGGTCGGGCAAAGTGATATTGGATTTTTCTATTCATTATCAGTCCGGAATCAGGAATTTGTGCCCGATATGGCGATAGGCTCGCCCCCTATCACATCGTGGGACGTAATATACAAGGTGAAACGTGGGTGTTCTGGTAGCACCTCTGCCTACCCCTTCTAGGAAAAAGGCGTGTGTTTATGTATGTATGCACCATAAACCAGTTGGTTTATGTCCTATTATGCATTTATATTATTGTATATTTCGTGTATTAACGTAATTAATAAACCGTTTTTCTTTGTTTCAGTATCGTCGGTAATGTAAGTACTTTAGATTCTTGAAACATGCGAATCAATTAATCTTAATTACACGTGGGTATTATTAAATATGGCTATCTTAGCGCTTCCAACAGGTCTATGTGGCGATCGCTGGCGGAGGCCTATGTTCAGCAGTGAACTTCGCGTGGCTGAAGAGAGAGAGTGAGAGAGAGAGAGACCCTAGCAAAATACCAAGGAACCATAATGTTAAATTTTGAACCCGCTAAAAATTACTTAATATTTTTATTATCATTAATATGCTATAGATCTTTGTTCATGCTCAAACTGCAGATACACTATTTATTTAAAACGTTCTTGGTCTTTTAGAACGGCAGTTATCACTTACATACATATTTGCTCGTTTACCGGACCTATACAATATAAAAATAACTTTATAGAAAGAATAATAAAAATCTATTTTCTATCCTGGCAAAATACAAATCAAAATTTTATACGCGAAATATGATCTATTGAATTATATCTATACTTCTATTTACTAAAATTTAATTACTACGAGTATATAAAGCTGCAGAGTTTTTTCGTTTGTTTGTTTGTGCACATTTATCTCAAAAACTACTGATTATAATTGTAAAATTCTTTTTGTGTTGGATAGCCCACTTATCGAGGTAGGTTATAGGTTATATAACATCACGCTATGACTAATAGGAGCGGAGCAGTAGTGAATGTAGCAAAAATGTGAAAATTGTATTCCTTTTGAAGGCTTCCGTTGCGTGCGTTGTTTAATGGGATGTAACTGGACGGGATGTGGTGGGACGGAATGGGGAAAGCAGTAAAGAGGACGGTAGTCGAGTTGAGTTTAAACGCAAAACAGTACTAGAAATAACTAATATGTTGATGTGGACTGGACTCAAAAACTATCTGCACCCGGGTGAAGCCGGGCCGGACCGCTTGTTTATTACAAAAATGCTATGATTCTCGTTCGTCCTCAAGCTGTATACAGGGTATATTTAGACTGCTACCGAAAACGAAGTCAGATGGTAGTTTTAGTGACTACAGACACGATGCAACTAAAAATTTTGCAAGAAACACAACGATTTTTTTTTTGTAATGTTTTAAATATCATTGTGTTTGGGTGGTTAATCCATAGTTTTTGCTAAAATTATAATTTAAGGCCTTGCGTACTATAGCGTCTTTAAAAATAAAAGGGTGTACATTTTTTTTTAAAAGAAAATGTATCTATTTACCACGCAAATACGATGATAGGAAAAAAATTACAAAAAAAAAATCGTCGCTCTTTTTTGCAAAAACTGCATTGTTTTGTGTCTAAACTCACTAAAACTACCACCTGGCTTCGTTTTCGGTAGCAGTCTTGATATACCCTGTATAGTTACGAAGATAAATTGTAGGTAATTCACCTAATACCAAATATCCTGACAAAATTAAGTCAATATCTCATTAATGGAATAGAATCACAATTCCAGCAAATTAAATCATGGAAGCCATCCGTACAAACGAACAAACGTGTGTTCCTAATTACGCCGACGTGTTTACACGATGCTGCTGTTGGCTCGGGGTGAATCGCTGTGTGGCTTATTGCCTTCACGATTTACTTATCTATGTCAACAATCTGAGTTAATCATCCATCCATCCATCAGCCAAAGGAAGTCCACTGCTGAACATAGGCCTCTCCCAATGATTTCCACAGTGACCTGTTGGAGGCAGCCTGCATCCAGAGACGTCCCGCGACCTTTACCAGGTCGTCTGACCACCTAGTGGGTGGTCGTCCCACGCTGCGCTTTCCGCTTCGTGGCCTCCATTCGAGAACTTTTTGGCCCCATCTGAGTTTTATTTTATTTTATTTATTTATGTATCACCTTAAATATAATACCATAACAGTTTTAAAACTAAGGCGGCATTACACTAAACTATTCTAAATATCACATAGAGTAAACAATAAAAATAAAACAAAACAATAAAATTTACCAATATAACAACAAACATTACATTTTAAATCCTTCAACTTCAATGCATTTTTGGGCCACTACTGCAAATTTCGGCAGGCTGCAATGACATATATCAACATGTTCCGAGATCAAGTTGAGTAGTCGTTAATAGTATGATGTATTTAAACTGTTATTGTTAGAGAATGCTGAGGTTTTGAATGAAAGGGTTATTGGTGGTAGTGTGTGGGAGAAACATATGTTTAGGCACAACGCCATCTAGTTGATTTGTATCGTACTAATTCACTCGGTCAATAGATTCGTTCAAAACCGTCTATGGATCAAACCGCCATTTTGTAATAAAATCACACGTCGCACATTATAAATGTTTATTCAGTGAATTAAAAGTTTTTTTGGAGAAAATAGGGAGAATTTCATTTCTAACATCCATCCGGCTGCTGCATTGCAGACTGCGAAATAACATATTTATTTATTTATTTTATTAATAAACTTTATTGTACAAGAGTGACAAGTATAAAAATTAACGGCTAGGAGACCGAGTACAAGTGGCGATCTTATCACTCCAGGTGATCACTGCCAGACAACCAGTGGATGGATAAGAGAAAACAAGAAATATAGTGCAGCATGAGGTGTCCTAAAAATTAGAAAGAAAAGAAAAATAGTAACATGAATATATTTAGAATTTATACACATATATAAGTGTAACATAAACTCACGCCTTTTTCCCAGAAGGGGTAGGCAGAGGTTCTCCTGGTTAAACCAGGACACCCGCGTTTCGTCTTGTGTGTTCCGTCTTACGATGATAGGGGGTGAGTCTATCGCCATATCGGCCACAAAGTCCTAATTTAGCACTGAGAAATAGAGATAAATATATTTGTATATATTGTATATATCCTCCCAGACCAGTAGGTTGCGACGTCTTTGGTAGCATCTGTTTATTAATGCCTATTCCGGTTCAGGTGGTAGGGCAATATATTAAGTACAACACATAATATGATCTCGCAGGTGTTATTCCTAATACCTATTACATATGCGACAGTAAAATAATATCATCAACCAAAATGTAAGGATTTTCTTTGTGTTTTAAGAAATAAATTAATACACCCAACAGTCACGTACATAGTCCGGACCCCACACTAAGATCGAGTCTTGTGTCGTGGGTATCAGGAACTACGAGAGACTTCGGTCTCACAAACACCCAGACCCGTAACAAATACCTGTGCTCCACACAAATGTGTCTGGGTGCGGGGATCGAGCCCGCGGCCTCTCGTTTCACAGCCGGCGTCTAACCAACTGCGCCACGGAGGAAATTTCATACGAGGAAAATTCTCCCAATATAACATTAAACAAACTGAAATAAGGCGTTCAAAAACCTATTAAATCGAACAAAGGACGGCATCCGTCATCGCTACCCTCATCAATGGAGGGACGTTTGACAAAGACCATATCTCATCCTTATGCATGAGACTGACATGATACGTTTTCCCACTCACATATCTATCAGTGTCATTGATGTTTATTCACTGCCAAATACATTATATAAAAAAATGAAGAAATAGAGCGCACATTTGAAAAATATACATTTCAGGCTTCAAATTTCTTGGTTTCAAATTTCTTAACGATTAATTTTCTCCAAGATACAGACTGTCAAAAAACACACAAATAAATTCGATAAAAAAAATATACATACATAAACACACGCCTTTTTCCCAGAAGGGGTAGGCAGAGGTGCTGCCAGAATACCCACGCTTCGCCTTGTATATTTTGTCCCACGATGTGATAGTCTATCGCCATATCAGGCACAAATTCCTGACTCTGGGCTGATAATTAATAGTATAATCCAATATCACTTTGCCCGACTCGGGATTCAAACCCGAGACCTCAGCTTTGCAATCGTACCGTAGTACCACTACGCCACCGAGGCAATCAGTCAGGCAGTAAAAAAAAAGGTGCTTTAATTTTTGTGAGTGTAGATAGTCAATAAAGGAATAGACGTGTTCTCGAGTGAAGACCACGCCTTGGCGAGCGTGGACGCCCTCCAACCAGGTGGAGTGAAGTTACTCGTAAAATGGCTGGTAGCGATTGGAGATGATCTGAAGATCGAGCCCAGTGGCGTGCCTAGAGGCCTATGTCCAGCAGTGGACGTGGGAGGGCTGATGATGACATGAATAAATACGCAACAGGCCGATACATAGCCCAGATGAAAGTCTTGTGTCGTGGGTGTCAGAAACTAGTGTTTTTTGGTCTAACTTTACTAGTGATCGCCGCCTGGGTAGGGACTACCGCAAGGTCTATTTCTCCCGCCAAACAGCAGTGTAAATGCACTGTTATGTTCCGGTTTGAAGGACATTGTAGCTAGAGTAACTATTGGAGTTAATGAGACTTAACATCTTATGTCTCAGGGTGGTGAGCACAGTGGATTACTAAGCATTGCTTTGCATCAGGCGAACGGCAAGCTTGTCTCGCCATTTAAAGTAATAAAAAAGAACACCCAGACTTGTAGCAAATATTTGTGAGCCATACCAATATTTGTCTAGGCACGGGGATCGAACCCACGACCTGTCGTTTCACAGCTCTCAACCACCTGTATTACAGAGGCTGTTAAACAGTTCATCTGACACATCAATATGTTTTTAATCCCAATAATATTTTTCCTTACTAAATTACTTCAAGTTTCCAAGCTTAAAGACAGACTAGAAGACTGTTCGACCGCCCGCAGTATGTAACTCCACCTATAGATCTTTACCTATAGATATCATCTCCCCTACATCACATGCATTTCAAAAACACAAACAAAACAAACAATTAGTCAAACAAGCCACCAAGCACCGTTGTAATTAGAAAAGCGTTAGTTAAAAGACTCTCGCAGAAGCAGCGCGGATAAATATGTGCATAAATAAGGGAAGATACATTAGCCGCGCATCAAGGGCCCTGCAACGTACGTGTACACCACTCCCGCAGTCTGACGATGGTTCACGCATGGCCTTTTTTATAAGCGACAGAGATTTTCTCTCTTCCGCAATAAGAAGTCCACTGAACGCTCCCCCAAGGCTTTCCATAGAGACCTTTTCTTTCTGTACTGTGCTGTATCAGCTCAGATACGTCCCACCGCAGGACACAAGCCTCCTCTACAATGGAGAGTACGATAGAGAGTGGTTAGGCCATATAGTCCACCACGCTGGCCTTATGCGGATTGGCGGACTTTAGATAATCTAGAAATTCTTAAAATAAATGCAAAAAATTTAGTTGCATTGGGTTTAAAGTCACTTAAACCACCAGGCTTCAATGTACGCATCACCTAAGCCTTCGTTTGTATAGCTGAATCGCTGAGCGCTTACTCCACGCGCTGTTCAGCTGTATGCACTGTCTCCAGTGCTCGCGTTACAGCCACCTGAACGCAGACACTAGCCGCAAACACTCCGACGCGTTTCGAGTGTTTTCACGTTCCTACTCACCTGCGCGTTCTCCAATTGTTTGCTAAGAATTCAGGCGCTTACCCAATGATGAGGCGTTTTGGAATTCAGAATTTACGTGTCGTTTCAAATCAGGCCGTCGGTAAATTTTGCCTGATTCTGCGTGATTTATTTCAGGCTTAGGCTAATTTTGCTCAATTATAGGGTTTGGTATAAGCGAAAAATAAATAAATGAAGTCTCTAAGACCCTACATTTTAATACAAAGTTTACGTTGCGGAGATCAGAAACGGCTAACCATCCAATGTTTGCAATGACAAAGTGACTTCTAAGCTCAGGAGGATAATTGCAGGGAGTCCCAAGTAATCCCATTTTAATCTTGAAACGATATATCGAGTTATTTTTATTAGGTTCACAAATCAGACAATACAATTTTACACTTAATTTCTAGTTAAACTCGTATTATACATTAATATATGTCCTGAAATAGTGAACACAGCATTCGAAAACAACTTAACTCTCTATAAATATTAACTTACTAAGCTTAAGCACACAATACAAAGTAATACTCATAGTTTAAAACCAAGGAAAATATTATCAAAAATAAAATTAAGTGGTTGAGTTGGATATAAACGTTAACATTTTAAAAAATACTATAAGAAATTAGATGGAAGAATTATTTAAAATTAACAAATTTTCTGTTCAATAAAATTAATTGAACACGTAATTAAAATATGTTTCGGTCCTATTCACCCCATTAGTAATTTTAATCCAAAACAATGCAATGAAACATGGCAGTCGTGTGTGATGGGAAAGCTCCGCTACAATTACAACTGTCTGTACGCTATCCAAGCATCATTGTAAACAAACACGAGCTCATGTGCCTTACAATCACTGTCAGATTACACAGCCTTGTTACTCGCTACTACGCATATGGAACTGACCAGGTTGTGTGAAATGACGACGAGACGCTTTTTGCAGAACCAACTACGCAATACCCCTTTCCTCTTCCTATACTTTTTCCCCTCCCCGTCCCGAAAATGGGCCGGCAAAAGCCCTATGATCCAAGCGTTGTGGATGTTCAAGAACGGCAGTGATCACTTACCATCAGATGACCTGTATTTATTTATTTTAGGACTTCCAAAGAAGAATACACGACACATAATACGAGTAGTACATACAATGGCGTAGCATTAGTGCAATTCACATTGTGACTTGTTCTTCAGTTATACGAGACCACAACATGCATATTCAAATAATTAAACAACAGCAAAAAAATATAAATTATATAGACTCAATTTGTAATAAATATGAATTATTAGTTATACGATACATTAGAAAATAATTCGAAAAAGGCAAAACAGAATATTATACCAAAATTACATGGATTCTTATAATTATATTTGTAATGCAACATAATATAACGTAATGTTGAATGTGATATATTGACGATGGTTTATTATTTACCTGCATACTCGTTTGCCGAACTTATTTTATATATAAAAAAAACTAAGAGTTCAGTCTCGTTTTGTATTATTTATCATTTTCAACCCATATACATGTAATGGCTTAGACTTAATAGTAAGCCATCACCGCTGTCGATGGCAGTCTAAAACACTTAGGTCTTTGATGCGTTAAAACCTTAAAGTGGAAAAAAGGGGAGGAAAAGGAGGGGTGATGGTAAGGGACATTCTGGTCTCAGCAGTGGCACCGACTTAAAAAAAATGCAACAGTAAAATTAAACCGCCTCTTCGGGTACTTTTCTGTAAATTCGTTTTACCATCTTGTTCCGGCAGGTCCATTCAAATTGTAGCTTTAAAGACCTACAAGGCTCAAAATTCTACCACTCCCAAATCAATATCACTTGCAAATTGTGAAAATTAAGCCACAAACCGGACAGTAACACCAGCTGGGATCATGCTAGATCATGCATACTAAATAGGAAGAAAAGACAAGCAAACCCGCAAGTAATAGTTAGTTGTTTTTACAGTCTAAACATTTGTGGTTGTAGCACTTCCGAAGGGCTCTCGGAACGAAGGGTCTCGAGAATTTCGTCGCCATGCGGAATCACGCGTTTCAAACACGTCATTAAACAGTCTTTCAGGGAATGTATAATGTATGATTGTTTTACTTTTGCGGTGGAGTTGGTTGAGGTATTTTTGGAGGTAGAACTTGAAAATTAAATAGATGCGTATTGCGTAAAAACAAAGTTATACAGGGTATATCAAGACTGCTATTTTTTTCTATCATCGTATTTGGTTGGCAAATACATGCATTTGTCTAAAAAAATACTTATCGAATCTTAATCAGTTCGGGAGGGGAGCGGGAAGAAAAAAGCATGGGAATAGGAAAGAGGTATTGGGCATCCAGCAATCTCACTCACCGAATGAAACGCAACAGCATAGCTGTCGCTTCACGTCGATATCCTGTGAGACAGTGGTACCACCCCGGACGAGTCTGCCCATTCATGCTGAGTCATGGCTGACAACAGCGTGGCTACCACTGAAGAAGACCTCCGTCAATCGTTTCCTTCCATAAAAACTGTACATCAAAGTACTACAAAAAATACCAATAAACTTCCGCAAACAAGGCGCAATATGTCAGCATTCGTCACATCACTTCCTCTCGTCGCAGTCAAACGGTTCACTCGCCCGGGGCTCGCAAATAAAACTCAAATTTCCATATTATATTGGACGTAGAAAAAAGGCTTTAGTATTCAGATCGGCTGGGTTTATCAAAGACAATCCACGCTTTGATATCCGAGCGGGGAGACAGACGCAAGACGCAAGGTGCTAGACTAGGAGCTGGGATGAGAAAGAGCAATATCATAAAACTATCTTGTACTTAGTTACTTTCTTAACGCCTTAGGTCTAATTTTAATTGAAAAAGAATTACATTGCTACTTCATCATACATTTAAATCATACATACTTAAACTCACGCCTTTGTCCCTGAAGGGGAAGGCGGATGTGCAACCAGGACATCTACGTTTCACCTTGTATGTCCCGTCCCACGATGTGATAGAACCTATCGCCATATTAGGTACAAATTCCTGACTCCAGGCTGATAATGAATAGAAAAATCCAATATGACTTTGCCCGACTCGGGATTCGAACCCGAGACCAACAGCTTTGTAATTATACCGGAGTACAACTACGCCACCGAGGCAATCTATTAAATAGCATATAGCAAATCGATTAACACTTTTGAAGAAAACTTTTTTGAACACTCAAATTAACTTGATCATATTTTATTTTTTGCTGATACAATCACGATTCGCAGTGTATTCAGTAGTTGGTATAATTAGTCTTATAATGATAATCGGTAGGAAAATATATGTAAAATTCATACCTTGTATCTAAAGGACTCCAGCTCTCAACCAATATCCGTCGGAGAAACTAAAAAAGCAGTGGCTCTAAGACAAAACCTAAAGGATTTATTTGACGGTAAAGTGATCGTGAATCGACGCAGAGATTCACATGAAACGTCGTCTATGTATTTATATTTTCCAACCAGACTTTAATTAATTATTGAAGCAGTTTAAATGTTGTCAATATTATATTATACCCAGTAAAGCTTTCTACAAAAAACGTGCCATTTTGCGAGAGATTTTTCTCTGTATAACTATTTATTTATTTATTTAATACTTTTTTGCACAACACAAAGATACATATACGAAATTACACAATAAAAATAATAGTTCTTACAGGCAACCATGGGATGGATATATAAATAGAAGAAACTATACTATGCTAAAAATATACATTGTAATCATCAGCCTTTATTGATGCCCACTGCTGGACACAGGCCTTCTCCAAATTGCGCCATTTTACCCCGTCTTGGGCTTGTCACATCCAGCATCTGCTAGCGACATCTACATTGTACAAATATATTAAAGAATTTAAATAAGAGCTGTATTACCCCAAGTCACAAATCACTCCGAAAGTACAGCTTTCTAAAACAATTGAGACGATTTGCGAAAGGTACTCTATCAAACCACCTCTACTGTACGCGACAGGTACGCATAGCAATTTTCTAGTGATGTAGTATCATGTTCCAAATAGTTGATGTCGATATTTTTTTGCAACGCAATGACATAAGATTAAAAATAATTAAGTCAAGTTTATTATACGCAATATCACAAAATATTTTATGTACAATTCGTAACTGATCGATGTTGGCACATGGAAGATATATAAGAAAATCTACTATGGGGGGACTGTATGAACGTAATAAAACCGTAAGAATGGGAATTTGGATTAGTGTTTTTTATTCTTTTACTTTAACAACTACCGCAGTCATTTCAATACACAACAATATATGACACAAAGAATAATGTGAGCGGGATCGAATCGATAGTCGCGTTCGATGCGAACTCGTGCAGCACTAAGACTAGGGTCGGCGCGGGCGATGTGCGGGGTATGCGGGGTGTCCCCTCCCCCGCCTATCTGTCCCGTGCTATACATAACATAAAACAACGTCGCTTCACGCTGTCTCTACGAACGATTAGATCTTATTAACCACGCAACTAATGTTAATACAATTTTCATCAATAGACAGAATGATTTAAGAGGATGGTTTATGTTTTCTTCCATTTCATTCCATTCGTCTGTAATATAGTCCTCAGCGGAGCGGCCCGGGCCGCAAGTATCAATAGAGTAAGATCCCAGGGCCCCCAGACGTTACTTATTTTCTCATAAAAAAAATAAATGGGATAAAGTAGTGTTAGTACGTACTTTGAGTGTGTGCATACCTGCTAGCTTGGGTCGACGGCCAATTCATAGGTACCAGGTGCTAAAGGTAGATAAATACAGTACTGATTTTTCTTAAATTCTCAATGCTGATTTTTACATATGTTTTAGATAATTTTGTTAAAAATTAATAATCATTATTGCTAGACACTTTCCATCGGCGCTTACCCTTACCAGACGCTTTAAAGATTAAAAAAAATAACATATTTTTACTTATAATCTCACTCTTGATTTTTATATATGACACTTAGGGAACTATTTGAACACCCCTGGTCAGCAGCCAGACCAGTCGGAGGGGTCAAACATCCCCCCAGACACACATAAAGTGTCGCTATGTGTATGAGCGCGAGGTCATTATTTGTACGCTTGAGTGAGAGAGAGATATCTATCGATATCTTTCATATACTTATTGTCGTCTCTAGGCTACTCTATTCAGTGCATCTGTGATTTTATTTACAACGAGTTGATATAAAAGAAAAAATATTTATAGTATTCTAAAAAATATAATGGCAGAATTATTAAAGTGTGTTTTGTGAGAATTCCGATGTGAATTTAATATTGTTTACGGAAGAAACGTTGAAAAAGTGTTAAAAAGTGTGTGAAATAATGATAATGAAGATAGTCAATGCCAACATTGGGTTGATGATGACTTACAAACTTAGACGATGATGACAGTAAAGATCACGCTGAATTGTAAAATGTAAAATCAAACTACAAATAATCCGAAAGAAGAAAGACATGTATAGTTTTGTGTAATTTTAAGATTTAATAAACATGATTTTTTTAAATAGTAGTATTCAATTTTACTCGATGATATGATAAGATATAAAACATAGGTTAAAGAAACTTATATTTATTATTTATAAAATTTTCTCAACTCAGATCACTTTAAAATACCTTGTAATCTTCAGGTTCGATTCTATTTTGTATGTAACGAATCTTTAATCTCTCTTGATTATATCGAACAGAGCAGAATTTTAAAAGGTATCGTTGTTCCATTGTGTTTACAATATTGATTCTGATAATAGTGCACCACTGATAATTTTCTTCTTAAATCTCAATCATTTTTATTACTTACACATAGATATCTCTCTCACACTCAAGCGTACAAATAATGACCTCGCGCTCATACACATAGCGACACTTTATGTGTGTCTGGGGGGATGTTTGACCCCTCCGACTGGTCTGGCTGCTGACCAGGGGTGTTCAAATAGTTCCCTAAGTGTCATATATAAAAATCAAGAGTGAGATTATAAGTAAAAATATGTTATTTTTTTTGAATCTTTAAAGCGTCTGGTAAGGGTAAGCGCCGATGGAAAGTGTCTGGCAATAATGATTATTAATTTTTAACAAAATTATCTAAAACATATGTAAAAATCAGCATTGAGAATTTAAGAAAAATCAGTACTGTATTTATCTACCTTTAGCACCTGGTACCTATGAATTGGCCGTCGACCCAAGCTAGCAGGTATGCACACACTCAAAGTACGTACTAACACTACTTTATCCCATTTATTTTTTTTATGAGAAAATAAGTAACGTCTGGGGGCCCTGGGATCTTGGACTACAATATTTATTGCCAGTTCTATATATTCGAACCAGGGTAACTTTTACTCACTTTACTACATGTTACTTTTAGTAAATAATGATTTTATTCACTGTGTAAATTATAATTTATCCGATACACGTGTATACGACATACGCGGCAAAGAAAATGATACTTGGTTAATTTTCTATCTATTTCGGGCACAGCACAATCAATTTTAATCAATCGATGTGCCAGGTAATTAACAATCGATATCGGTTGAACTGTGTAAGCGCACTACTGGCATGTTTATTCTAGAACTACAAATTCAATAAAACGTACAAAACATCCGTGTTTTACATAGCCAAACGTACAAAAAAATGATCAGAAAAATTGTGCGTAAAATTTGCCAATACGCAAGGTTGTTCGGTACAATTAACATTATCCTGGTAACGCGATGGTTCTGCGGTGTTTATTTCAACGCGACAAACAATAAGTTCATTTCTATAGCGGGGAGAATCTACGCCACATCTTTCTCTATAATCTCAGCGTACTTTTTTTTAGTCGGTAGCACTCATTTACGATTAAGCGCAATCATCAGGGTTCTGTCATCTAACGTCGAGCATCTAGCTTATGCCTTGGACTCCGTCATCACCGGCCAGGGATACTTCTTCAAGTATTATGAAGCCATGCATTTCTTCCCAGACTTCACTGATAGAAGATATAAGAATATCATCAGTAAGATAACGTTCATCATGCTGCTATGTGTTTGGACATTTGTCTTGGCAAATAATGATCTTTTTATTGCTTCACGAACGGCGCAAGTCATCGCATTTGCAACTAATATGTGTTTTCTTACTAATATTATGATTTTTGAATTGACATACGAAGGGATAAAGGCGATTCGAATAAATTTGAAGAAGGAATTGAAACATTCTGAGCTCATAAGTGGGCAGGAAGATATGAAAGCCCGTGTTATAGAAAAGTATTTGGAAATATATAAAAAACTTGTAGAAGATGTACAACAGACTTACAGATCTGTTAAAATTATGGTACGTAAAGCGAAAACTTTTTGATAGTTACAGATAATATAAGTGCGTGGTGCCCTTATGGTAACGGAACAAACGCGGCTGCCTACATGTTCACGGTGGTCGCGGGTTCAAATCCTAGGGCACACCTCTGACATTTCAGTCATGTGTGTATTGATCACGACGCACTAAAACCGTGAAGGAATATCTCGTGAGGAAACCTGCATTTAGTGGTGATTTTTAAGAATTTCTACATGTAAAGTCCGCCAACCCGCACTAGTCCAGCGTGGTAGACTATATGGCCTAACCCCTCTCAATCGTCCTCTCGATTGTAAGGGAGCCCCGTGCCCAGCAGTGGGACGTATATGGGCTGATACATATTACAGGTATGTGTGTATTTTATAACTTAATCATCGTATTTTTTTCAGGCTTTCATATCATACTTTACTCGTTTCATTAGAATATTAATATGTGTTTACGAAACAGTTTTATTAGATGAATATAACGGTGAGGTAAGTACAATAAAAAACATATTTTTTTACCTTTTTTTGCTAGTAAAGGACTAGTTTAATAATTTAATAGATGTTGCTAGGATTAGTATACAAGCACGAGACAATATATATTAAATTCATTGGCGTGTGCCGAAATTAGGGACTACAAATCAAATTTTAAATATACAGGTTGCTAATTACATATGGTATTTAATTTAAACCACATGTTTTACATCACCCCAGGTGAAATTGTACAAAATTTGGAAAAAATACGAGATAATTTTTTGTCAAAAATCATGATTTTAGTTTTTATTATTTTTGGCCACCCTCTATATACGAGTAATTTTATCACTCAGCTGAACTTCCGATTCGGTTCGGGAACTAAACTGATCGAAACGCTTGAAAATTAAAATCGCGATTTTTTACAAAAAAACAGGCAATTTGTTTTCAAACTTGGTACAATGTTACCTGGGGTGGTAAAGAACATGTGGTTAAATTAAATACCATATGTAATTATCACCCTGTATATATTTAAAGAATTATTTGAGATATGTTTTCGTGATAGCAACAAGCATTTATACTAGTAATCTGATAGTATTAACATGTCCAATATAATAAAATGTGAAGAGAGAAAAACTGTTCCTAATATTTTGGCAACAGCATGACAACAACGCATTAGGACAACCGTTTTTAATTGCAAATAATGTGAAATTAATACATAAATTTATTTTTATATGTACAATTGTGTACACCAGGTCTGAAAGGGTTAAATATCTCGGAGCGAGATTAATGTCGATGTCATTCGATTAATTCTTGATATATTGCAGATATTGTTCCAAAAAGCCGCCATAATAAGTTTGTCCGTAATTTTATCTTTCGCGATGGCTTTCCTTGCAAGTGGTGTTGCTCGAGAAGTTAAAAAAATGAAACTAATATTAACGCAGGAGATTTTGCTATGTAAAGGTATGTTTGAAGGAATATTTGCGAAATTTAAACAATGGTTTAGACGTTTTATATGACGTTGAGTATATTTTCATAGACAATTTATACAATAGAGATGTTGACTATTTTTTGGAATTGCTTTTGTATTATACATAGGCCCTATATAAACACGAAAAATGTGTATGACAATACACGACAAATAATTAAAACATGTGTATAAAAAATTGTTTTCAAAATTCCCGCTGAAACGCTCGAAACTGTCACGTGACTGTAATTAAATATCGTTGTATCAAAATTACGATTTTTATGATTTAACTACAAGTAGTTAGAGACTAGCTATATCAAGATTTATCAAGATAAAGCTAGTCTCCATTGTGGTGAAAATCGTAAAATTATTGAGAGAAAGAGTTTACCGGTGATACACTCACTTGCCGCCCGAGCCGTGACGTCATCGCGCTCCGATCGCTGTTGGCATTCACGTGATAATGGGTCATGAGTAAAATAATTTAAATAATTGAATTTATGATGAACAATTAGGTTCTCAAAATATTGTATTAGGTTTTAAAATGCCTGTCTTTTATGTGAAAATAATGTACCTACACGATTTTTTTTATGCGTCAACACCTGCCTACATGTTCACTGTGGTCGCGGGTTCAAATCCCAGGGCACACCTCTGACTTTTCGGAGTCATGTGTGTATTGATAGTCAATCACCACGCACTATAACGGTGAAGGAAAACATCGTGAGGAAACCTGCATACCATAGCGATTTGTATAAATTTCTATGGTATGTAAAAGTCCGCCAACCCGCACAAGGCCAGCGAGGTGGACTATATGGCCTAACCACTCTCAAACGTACCCTCGATTGTAGAGGAGGCCCGTGCCCTGCAGTGGGTCGTATATGGGCTGATACAATACAATACAATACAACACCTCTACTGTACAAAACTTCATCACAAAAAAAAAAAAATACTTTTCATTAACAAATGTAACTTTTGGCCAGTAATTTGTTCATTGTTCTTTTGTATAAATTATCCCATGAACATACAGAATATATCAAGCCTGCAACCGAAAACGCAGCCAAAAATTTCTCAAAAAAAGCGACAGGCATTTTTTAAATTACCAACGTGTTTGGATGGTAAATCCTCGGTTTTTGCTAAAATTATGATTTAAGCGCATGCGTACCATTGTGTCTTGAAAAATAAAAAGGTGCACATCATTAATTTAGGAAAACAATGTATTTACTACCCAAATACGACGATAAGTAAAAAAATACAACAAAAATTTACGATTTATTTTAGTAAAATTTGTAGCTGAAGTCACTGACTACCTCCTGGCTTCGTTTTCCGTCTCAGTCTGGATATACCCTGTATTTAACATCAAGATGTTTGCCTTACAGATGAAAATTACAGGGAAATGGTCAACGATGCGCTTTTTTATATGAAGCTACGACCTATCAAGTTGACGATACTACGTGTCTTCACAGTAGACACAGCTTTATTCTTGAAATTCATCTCTATATGCACAACTTACTCTATCATAGTAATACAATTTACGCACATTGTGTAACATACCGTTTAATGTTTTATTTTATTATATTTACTAGCTTTTTCCCGCAATCTTCGTCTGCGTGAAATTTACTTTGTAATTTTTCCGTCCAGTTATATCCCGCCCTGCCCCGTCTCGTTCTTACTCCAGGCATGCAATCCAGTCCCATCCCGTTGAGTACAAAAAAGTAATATGTATATCGGAATTCCTATCTTATCTCACGGGAACACTACAATTTTCGGGATAAAGAGTAGCCTAAGTGTTAATCCGGGTTGTCAGCTACCTCCATAACAAATTTAATCGAAAGCCGTTTTTGAGATCATCGCGCACAACCGCACGGACGAACAGACAAACGGTAAAAAATTCTAAAATATATTTTTTTGGGTTCTATTACGTTAATATAGTCCTCCCATATATTATTTTCTCATTATTCTTCCATGTACAAACATCGGTCGGTTACAAATTTGTTATATATATAGATTACAATTTCCAACGAAGATAACTCATTACAGATATATAAGTACATATGTATCATTTTGCATGCATCTTCAATAACGAGTAAAGCTTGCAATGTTCATTTAATTATGAATAAATTTTATGCAATGCAATGATTTCTTTTTCGTCTATTAAATACGGACAAATAAACCCGTAAAGTTGCTAATTAAATACACCCAACAGTCACATACATCAGTAACTCACATTAATGGCAGTCTGGTTTGCACAAACATAATTTCTGTCAAACAGAGCGTCGTCTGAAGTTTGCGCAGTTATTTGCCCACACACGTTCAAGTATACTGCTGGAAACTCAGGCATGCACAGTTATATACATAAATTTACGTGTGTGGCATGTTGTGTCGTGGGTATCATAAATGATGAGAGACTTTTCGGTCAATTTGTTTCACAACTGAAGTGTAACCAACCGCACCATTGAGGCTTTCAGAAATCCATTTAAAACGAATTTTAATCCTTGTTCATTTTATTTATTAAGTTAAGTTTATTAAGAAATTAAGTTATTATTTTAGGTAAATCAAAGTGCGTAGTGGCCTGTTGTAAAAGAACTAGACGTGGGTTCAAATCCTGAAGCATTTTCAGCATATGTACCTAATGAAACAAATGTTTGTGTGATGCACAGGTATTTGTTTTGGGTCTGGGTGTTTGTTAGATCGAAAAGTCTCTCGTAGTTCCTGATACCCACGACACAAGACTCGATCTTAGTGTGGTGTCAGGACTATGATGTGACTGTTGGGTGTATTTATATTTTATTTTATTTATGTATTTCTTATTTCAATAAAAATTATGGGACTTTTATACTATGAGATAATTGGCAGGTATTAACATCGTACCTTATAAATAAACATCTACACAACGAATTATCCCAGGGCACACCTCTGACTTTTCGGAGTTATGTGTGTATTGATAGTCAATCACCACGCACTTTAACGGTGAAGGAAAACATCGTGAGGAAACCTGCATACCGTAGCGATTTTAAAGAATTTCTACGGTATGTAAGTCGGCCAACCCGCACTAGGCCAGCGTGGTGGACTATATGGCCTAACCACTCTCAATCGATTCTTTCGATTATAGAGTAGGCCCGTGCCCTGCAGTGGGTCGTATATGGACTGATACAATACAATACAATACAACGAATTAAGGGGACTTGATTTTGGTTTTATCTTCCTTAATTTAGAAACAGTACAACACATCTAACATTTTTCAACAACCAATTAAACTAAATATACTAACATATTAAAGAAAAAAAGAGCAGACTGAACAATTCGAAATCGTAACATTATAAACTTAAATAACTTGTTAGCATTTTCGGATTTTATTTATTTAAAATCAGGATTACACGAGGAAGTGTTTTTGACCAAATATATCTGACGATGTTTTCCCACATACATTTCCCTGCAAAAGCGATCAGAAAATGTGCGTAGCAACAAAAAATAAAAGGAACATAAGGCGGCGTCAGTTTTGGCAGTATTTCCCGGTTTATTGCGCTATAAATCAATTGTCGTGGACAGTAATGTATCAACCGGGACGTATTATGTGCAAAAGAATTGTGCCTCGTTCATTTTTCCTGTATCATATTTCGATGTCGGTACTTTTATCATAATTAATATTATGTAAGTAAATATAAGCGGCGTAGGACGTCCGCCCACAAGGTGATCAGACGACCTAGTAAAGGTCGCGAGACGTCGCTGGACGCAGGCTGCCTCCAACAGGTCACTGTGGAAATCATTGGGGGAGGCCTATGTTCAGCAGTGAACTTCCTTTGGCTAGCGGATGGATGAAATATAATTAATATGATTTGTGTATAGTGGTGGCCTGTTGGTAATAGATCGGACATCGCCGTCGAGACGGTGCGATGGTCACAGGTTTCAATCCCAAGATCACACCTCGGACTTTTCAAAAACTTGCATTGGTTGGTTCAAAAACTTGCAATTATATCACGAAGTCGACCTGGTTAAGGTCCCAGGAAGTCGCTGGATGCAGGCCACTTCCAACAGGTCTATGTGGCGATGCATGGGGATGTGGGGAGGCCTAAGTTTAGCAGTGAACTTTCTGTGGCTGAAAAGAGAGAGAGAGAGTAACATCACGCATTTTAAAGATGAAAAAAAACATCGTGAGTAAACCTAAAGCGCACTACATACATACCAAAGCCGCCGGGGCGTCAGCATATTATGTCGGGAACAGTTTGTCGGCGCGCTAATTGGCGGCTTCGGTCATTACAAGTCGAAAAACTTTGACTGCGACATGGCAGCGGCTCGACATAATAAGGAACATTTTATGACGTTGAGGAGCAGTGGCTAGCGTTGTAGAAATGTCATGTCGGCGAGCAACACGTGTAGGCGCTTGCCGCCGACTTGATACATACATACATACATAAACACACGCCTTTTTCCCAGAAGGAGTAGGCAGAGGTGCTACTAGAACACCCACGTTTCGCCTTGTATATTCCGTCCCACGATGTGATAGGGGGCGAGCCTATCGCCATATCGGGCACAAATTCCTGACTCCGGGCTAATAATGAATAGAAAAATCCAATATCACTTTGCCCGACCTGGGATTCGAACCCGAGACCTTAGCTTTGCAATCATACCGTAGTACCACTACGCCACCGAGGCAGTCGCCGACTTGATGCTTTTCTTATAGGCCGCCGGGTTGTGTCGCCGATCTGGCGGGTTTGGTATGTAGAGCGCATAACAATTTTGCACGAGATTTTCAAAGATATCTGGAGTCCAAGCAGCACTAGGCCACCGTGATAGACTAAAATAATAGCTCCCAAAAGGTTGAATGGTAGGCAAGCAGCTGATGGTAAAATTATAACCCAAATCATACTCTAGTCATAAACCAAGGCCTAAATTCCTCGTGTCGTAGAGCAGGTACGTACAGATGATAATAGCCTTGACAGCCTCCGTGGCGCAGTTGGTTAGACGCCGGCTGTGAAACGAGAGGCAACGGGTTCGATCCCCGCATCGAGACAAATATTTGTGAGACCCATAAGCATTGGTCTCGGGTCTGGGTGTTTGTGAGACCCAGAAGTCTCTCGTAGTGTCTGATACACGACACAAGACTTAATTGATCTCAATGTGGGGTCAGGACTATGTATGTGACTGTTGGGTGTATTTATTATTATTTATAATAAAATTTGGTGGAAAATCTTTCTGATCCATCCTTTGTGAGTACGCCGATATCTCGTGAGTGTAAGTAAATTTGAGCAATATATTAAAATATTGCTATCACCGCTCGTGTTAGGGCAGGAATTTTAATAAAATATAAACCGCTTCCTCCACTGTAAGCTATAAGTTGAATTGGTAGCTTGGAAATACTTTTTATGTGATAGAACCTTAATATGTAATGAATAAAGTTGCATTTAGGCTTAGCACGCACTGCTATTAAACGCCCGCGTTTAACCGCAGGTCTGAAACAGCAAAAAAATGTAACACATAGCTTTCTATACAAGCGCACGCATTAGTGACTTTTTTCAGTGACTGATTTTAAAAACGCAACTTGTTACGTTTTTGCCGCGGTTTGAAAACGCACGGTTTTTTGTGTCCCATAGTAACAGTACTGTGGCGCACGCACGGCGGTTAATCGCATTCGGTTTTTGTGTTACGAAATGAAGTGTCTTCAAATTGTAGATACTGGCCCACGTCCTGTAATAATTTATCAAAAGTGCCAATCGACATTCTGTAGTAATTAAAAAACTTATCGGGATGTTGACGCACGTTGTTGTACATTTTGCAAAAGTATCCTTTCAAATGTCTTTGATCAGTTAGTGGATGTATCAAGTATCTATGGCAGCGGCGTTGTTTAGGTTTTCTATTTTTTAATTTCAATAGCAAAGCTACAACACATGCTGCTCGCCAAAAATCCATGGTGAAATGAAATAAATTTAAGCAAAACGCTAGCCGCAGTGGGTGGTGATGCGCGTTTTTGCGTGTTCAGCTATTCCTAAACCGCGCGCGTTTAATCGCAGTGCGTGCTAAGCCTTAGTTCAGTATTTTATGCTTAGCTTTCCAATGGAAGGAAATGGGTAATCATTATTTAATTTAAACTCCTACTTATTAATTTCGTTGTGATTAAACTCGATTTTATATCTGGTATCCTTAAGAGATTTGCCGAGTATCATTACCTACTGTGTCAGCCCATATACGTCCCACTGCAGGGCACGAGCCTCATCTACAATCGAGGGTACGATTGAGAGGGATTAGGCCGTATAGTCCATCACGCAGACTTAGTGCGGATTGGCGGACTTAACATACCATATAAATTCTTACAAATCTCTACGGTATGTAGGTTTCTTTTTTTTTTTATTTGGTTCACAAAACTGGACATACACAAAGAGCAATATAAATAAGATATTGTTTCTAAAATAATAAACGCGTGTACATCATACTCGATGTGAGCACGACTTGCATTAAATTGTTACGTGATTGAACATGAAATAACGGAAACATGAATTTTTTTCTTCCTTTTTTCCTCGCGATGTTGTACACCGTTTAGTGCATGATGATTGATAATTACTTAAATCACTGGAAAGTCAGAGTTCTGCCCGGGGATTTCAACCCGCAACCACTGTGAAAATGTTGGCAGCCGCATCTGGTCCGTTACCAACAGGCTACCACGCACTTATATTAAAAAACTGTACTGTATCAGCCCAGATACGTCCAACTGCAGGGCACGAGCCTCCTCTACAATCGAGAGTACGATTGAGAGTGGTTAGGCCATATAGTCTACCACGCTGATCTGGTACGGGTTGACTTAAATGATATAAAATAACAAGTTGCTTTAAAGATACAGTGAAAAATACAAGCTCAATGCACCCCCAGAGACGTGGAGATAATGTACGGCTATAAACAGACGAGTTTAGTCTAGTCTAGACTAAACAAAGAGCTGTCACTAAACACTGGATAACAAAACGTAACCGCGACCCGTAAAATATTCTATATGTTTAAAGTTTAAGCGAAAATAAAATGAGAATGTGTTTAGTTTTCAAATTTTGAAAATAAATAAATATATAAACTCAGCAGTGACATACGTAGTCCTGGCCCCACGTTTAGAACAATTAAGTCTTGTGTCGTGAGTATCAAAAACTACGAGACTTTTCGGTCTCACAAACACAGACCTGAGACAAATACTTATGGGCCTCACAAATATTTGTCTCTGTGCGGGGATTGAACCCGCGGCCTCTCGTTTCACAGCCGGCGTCGAACCAACTGCGCCACGAAGGCTGTCAAATACTTATGACTGTCGCATAAACGATAGAGATGCGTCGTAATACTTGGCGCTTTGTAAACTTTGCCTTCCTCAATGGAACATAGGCGTGAGGTTATGTAATACATATGAATAAGTTATTTTACCTGTCCTTACCATACACTTATGTAAGGAAAACATTCAACTTTCCTCCTGCTTTTCTTTTTTCAAATGCGGAAACACCGATTCATAATATCCGTTTCAATTTCCGCTTTTAGGCTAAATATGAGGACTAATTAAATGTATTGTGTTCTCAAAAGATTTTTAAGCACCATTTACACGAGGAGAGTTTCTCGCGGCGTGAATCGTATGTCTTTATCGTATGACAAATGCCGTAGATTATCGTGTTCTGACAAATATTTACACGATGCGACTTATCTCCATACGATAATCGTATCTTCGAGGCGAGACACTCTCCCCGTGTAAATGGGGCTTTAATTTGTGATAATAAATTTATTTTTGAGTGGACAGGCTGTTAAACCACATTTTCTAAAATATAACTTGCCCACTGTGCTATCCAATTTTAATCAAAATTAAGGAAATCTTTAGTCGAACAGAAACTGCCTTTACAGCTCATTAGGTTAGCAAGTGGACAGAGCACGCAGAACCTGAATTCTGATACCTACTACAAAGTTCTTGTACTTTAATATCGAGACAATGTGGCTGTAGGGTGTAATTATTTATTAAAAATCTTTTAAGTAATAAAACAACAAACAATTATCTTTTTAATGTAACTTTTCCATCATTGTAATAATGCTAAATGCACTTTATTTTAGACTGGTCTGTAATCACTTAAATAATGCAAATTATTTTCTCTTGCTTTATTTAATAAACACAACAAACCATTTTGATTGTTGCGTGCAAATTACGACCTCGCCATTTTTAAGTCTTGTTCTCCTTCTAATTTAATTTTTAAGAGAACGGCAATTTACAAACCAAGTTGGAAATGTTCATGGGTGGTATAAATGTTCAATGATTTACCATCAGGTGTACCGTTCGGCCGTATGTAATACAATTAACATAACTTACATACATAAACTCACGCCTTTTCCCCAGAAGGGGTAGGCAGAGGTTCTCCTGGTAGTGATCAAATCAACCGCGTTTCGCCTTGTTTGTTCTGTCCTACGACGTGATCGTCATTTCGGGCACAAATTCCCAACTCCGGGCTGATAATCAATAGAAAAATCCAGTGTCACGTTGCCTGACCCGGGTCTCAAACCCGACACCTCACCATTGTAACCGTACGGAAATACAACTACACCACCGAGGCAAGCAAACGAGACAATTAATAAACAAAAAACATATTTTCATCCCATCAATTAAGCGCCATTTACACGAGGAGAGTTTCTCGCGGCGAGAATCGTATGCGATTATCGGATGACATAACCTCCATAGATTATCGTGTGACAAATCTTTACACGATGCGACTTTATCATATCCTTACGATAATCGTGTCTTCGAGGCGAGAAACTCCCCGTGTAAATGGGGCTTTCCGTAACCAAATAAGAGATACCCAAACAAATGAACAACCAGGTGTAAAGCGTAATGGAACTAAATGGACCGACGCGAGAGTTCGTCACTGCAAATTGGTCGCCCGCTGACTTTTAGTTTTTGAATTTTGACCGGCGAGCAAATTGCGAAGTTTCACAGTCCGTGTAACTTGTGACTTAGTTTTCGCGTTGCCAACGGTTTTGGAATAAAAAGGCTGTCATTCTAGGCGATACAATAGCTGTTTTGTGTATATTTTATTTTTGTAATTGTGTTATTTGTTTAAAATTAGGATTGGTACATCTGTTATGCTCTACACATAACTAACTGATCAACTATTCTCTTTACGAAATAAAACGAATTCTTACGGATTTTATCTCGAGTTTAATTTACATTTTTTTAATTTCCCGACGTTTCGATCACTACAGTTTTCGTGACCACATGGCGGACTGAGGTATTAGTCATCCGCTTAGTTACTGTTACAATTTAACTACCCTTAATTTACAATTATTACGTTAAAAGTTAATTTATTTTTGCGATCCGTGTTCCGTTGATCCGTATTTTACGATTATTGTGAAACGCGGTTAAACCAACTCAAATATATAATCCACTGCCTTATCTCGCCATTAAATATCAAAATAATACATCAAACCATTTTAATTAAAATAAATACACCCAGTAGTCACACACATAATCTTGGTCTTATTCTTAAATTGGGTTTCAAAGTGTCTTAAAAATATATCTAAGTATTTAAATTTGGCAGAATTATTTACGTATAGATACTTTATAGGGCGAAATACGGAGCAATTTTATCTCGGTAAATGCTTGTTTCCTGTACAAGTAATTCTACCCGGGTAAAACCATCATACAAAAAGCATATGGAGGCGGTATCTAACAGTTAAGTGTAGAATTTACAACACGACAAAATAATGTCGTAGTTGTAAGTCTGTCGGGACCCCTGTAATCCAGGAACAACACGAAATGACCGCCCGACGCGGCGACGTCGCAGGGACGTATTACAAACATTATAGTTCGACGGCCGTATTTGTAGACAGTTTTAAAACCTATTTTAGATATCAAATGTTTTGTCTTCTTCGCTCACACTGAATTCAAAAGTCGTTCGAAAGGGACAAAACGCTCGTTAACTAAAATAGGTTTTAAAACTTTCTATGAATATGGCCATGAGTATTTTATTAAGTGCATTGTGTCGGTTTTTCGGAAAAACAAATACTTGTGGTTCACACAAACATTTGTTTCGGTGCGGGGATCGAACCCGTGGCCTCTTGATTCACAGGCGGCGCGGCGTCTAACTGCGCCACGGATAAAATCGAAATTTGCTTTGTTGTTCGAACAATAGTTGCAGTCAAACCAACCGAAAATTGGCTCCGGATTTCCGCTACATTGTCGCTAGTAAGTTTGTAGTCGACGTGTACCGGAGAGTCATATTTGATCGACAAAATGCCTTTTGAGCATGGAATTTGGTTCGCCGGCTCTTGTAGATATTGTAGCCTATATTTTGTATATCATAATAATTGTTAATAACGATAGCTTAGTAAGGTGTGGACTAGATTGCAAAACTGAAGGTTTCGTTTACAAATCGCTAACATTTCGAAGTTACGTATGTATTGTTATTTCTTAGTTTATCTTTTGTTTTAGGGGTGACGGAAACCTTGAAAATACCTGTGTACTATAAAGTTTTTGCAATAATTTCAACGGTATTAGAATTCCGCCAACCATAAATCACTGTGGACTATGGCCTAAGCCCTAAAATCAAATTTGATTGTAATGGACTTTAATGTGCATCATTCGACAATTATGAGTACAATAGTCAATGATTTAAAAACTTATAGATCTTAGTACATTTGGAGTTTCAAAAAGATGACCTTGAAAATAGTGCTAAAATAAATATTAAATTAACTTAACTTAATGTAATAGATTTCGTCTTAGCGGTAATGAGAATTATTATCTTTATTTTTATTAAAGTTTCTGTCGTAATACAAGCAAGCATTTTCAGATTCGTTCCGAGCGACGACTAATTTCAGTAAGTCTACATTGGAGATGCACTGGAGCATCGAACCAGCTACGTCGGAACACTTTACGCGCTTTCCTCCCTGGCCATATATTTATGTCAATGACCGTAGTATAGTGTCATAAAATTTATAAAATACGAATATCACTGCCTCGGTGGCGTAGTTGTACTCGGGTTGGCAATTCGAATCCAGGGTCGGGCAATGTGATATATTTGTCTATTCATTATCAGCCCAGAGTGAGTAATTGTGCCCGATATGGCGATAGGCTCGCCCCCTATTGCGTAGTAAGGCAGAACTCACAAGGCGAAACGTGGGTGTCCTGGTAGAACCTCTGCCTACCCCTTCTGGGAAAAGCGTGAGTTTATGTATGTATGTACATTGTAGTTTGTACATAATATCATAAACATAACTTTAATACGTTTTTTAATATTTATTCAGAACTATTAAACCATCTACCGTTAATAACCAATTTCTAACCAAAAACAATATCAAAAACCTCACTATATCTCAAAGGCTATTTATTTTTCCAACAACATTATACGAACTGAAACTATACGAGAAATAATGGATTACGTAATGTCTAGAAATAGGGTTGCCTAGCCAATCGTTATATCAAATTACTGACAGCCCTTGACGTAACTCGATGACCTAGGACGTCCTACGCCCTGTAATCTATAATCTAGACTAGTCAAACAGACATAACCGTCTGGTTCGTAGAAAGTCAATATAATTAGAAGTTGCTACTGTCTGTGTTTTGGTTCTGTTAGTTTTGTTTTTATTTTCCAGTATACATGTATTGGGCTATTGACATACTTGGTTCAAATCTCTGGTGCAGAATACAACTTTAAATAACATTCTCGTTTAAAAAATATATAAATTGCTCGGAATATTTAGCATCCCAAAGTTTTGATGTAAAAGATTAATAAATAATAAATAAATAAATACACCCAACAGTCACATGCATAGTCCTGACTCCACACTAAGATGGAGTCTTGTGTCGTGGGTATCAAGAACTACGAGAGACTTTTCAGCCTCACAAACACCCAGACCCGAAACAAATACTTGTGGTTCACACAAATATTTGTCTCGGTGCGGTGATCGAACCCGCGGCCTCACGTTTCACAGCCGGCGTTCAACCCACTGCGCCACGGAGGCTGACGATTCCATTGATTTAAAACTATAAGCTAAGTGTTGATGCAATATAATATGTCTAACCTACATTAATATAGGATAAATATACGCTTATCCTACCCTGGGTAGGATATCCCAGTTGAGGTGTCGCTAAACTAATGACGTGATAGGAAATATTGGTAAAGAAAAATATATATATATTTTTTATTGCATAGATCCGCAAACGAGCAAACAGGTAACCTGATGGTAAGTGATCACTGCCGCCCATGAACATCCACAACGCTGGATTATGGATGTATGTGTGTGCCGGCCCAGTTGGGAGGTGAACGGGAAGGAAAAATGATGAGGAAAGGGGTATTGGGCATCCGGCAATCTCACCCACCGAACGAAACGCGACAGCAAAGCCGTCGCTTCACGTCGATTCCCTGTGAGACAGTGGAACCGCCCCGGATGAGCCTGCGCATTCATACTGAGTCATGTCTGACGACAGCGTGGCTCATCCACATTCAGAATATTTATTTAAAAATATATTTATGGGAGGTGTTAAACCCCACAAACATGCCCTTACTCCGCACCCCCAAGTCGTCCGTTTTAATTGCCCTTCACTTCCAACCTGTAACGTTTTAATAACGAAGACTCGCGCCAAAATGTAGGTAAGCAAATTGATCAAATTAACTGCGTGAATGCCACGTGTTAGTACAAATTGTTAATTAATTACTTTATGATTTATACTACTGCCTACCGCGGTGGCGTAGTTGTACTCCGGCGCTACGATATGATTGCAAAGCAGCTGAGGTCTCGGGTTCGAATCGCGGGTCAGGCAAAGTGATATTGGATTTTTCCATTCACTATCAGCTCGGAGTCAGGTATTTGTGCCCAATATGGCGATAGGCTCGTCCCCTATCTCATCGTGGGACAGAACATACAAGGCGAAATGTGGGTGTCCCGCTAGCACTTCTGCCTAGCCCATCTGGGAAAAGGCGTGAGTTTATGTATGTATGTATGTGTGATTTATATTATTTGTTAGTTTTTACACTCTGTGACGTTAAGAAGCGTATGACAATGATAAAGTGGAAAGTTAGAATCAAAGTCCTGTGAAGTCATAAATAACTGACTTTTCTGAGTCATGTGTGTATTGATAGTCAATCACCACGCACTATAAAGCCCCTTTTACACGGGGAGAGTTTCTCGCCGCGAAGATACGATTATCGTAAGGATATAAAATAGTCGCATCGTGTAAACGTTGTCAGAACAAGATTATCTATGGCGTTGATGTCATGCGATAATCGCATACAATTCTCGCCATGAGAAACTCTCCCTGTGTAAATGGTGCTTGACGGTGAAGGAAAACATCGCAAACCACACCAGTTTGTAGGAGTTTCTATGGTATGTTCGCCAACCCGCACTGGGCTAGCGTCGAGGACCTTGTGGCCTAATAGTGATCAATTGTATTCTCGGTTTTGGAGGAGGCTCATGCCCTGCAGTGGGACGTATATGAGCGGATACAGTCACAAATACAAATGTTTAACGCCATTACTATTTGGTTAATCTTGTCGTTATAAATGAAGATCTTGAAGTGGGGTACCGTGTTTTTAACCTAAAAGTACTGAATATATTTTCATGCGGTTTTCACTAATCAACGGAATGATTTCTAAATGTCTTTAAGATGCACAATTCATTTTCATTTTAGTTTTTTGTACCTAAATAAATAAATAATTAAACACGCCCAACAGTCACTCACATAGTCCAGGCCCACACTAAGATCGAGTCTTGTGTCGTGGGTATCAGGAATTACGAGAGACTTTTCAGTATCACAAACACCCAGACCCGACACAAATATTTGTGGGCCACACAAACGCGGCCTCTCGTTTCACCATCCGCGTCTAACCAATTACGCCACGCCAATGTAAATGCACTATTGTGTTCCGGTATGAAGGATATTGTAGCCAGAGTACCTAACTACTGGACAATGAAACTTAATAGCTTACGTCTCAGGATGGCGAGCGCAGTGGAATACGAAGCATTATTTTGTAATTCACGGTGTTTGGTTTTGCTGTCCATGAGCGGTCGTATCGCTTACCATCAGGCGAATGGCATGCTCGTCTTGACATTCATCGCAATGAAAATAAAAAAAATATCCAAAAATTCAAAATACAAATTGAATCTACCTCTCAACATTAAAATATAGTTCCAATTTCAAACGGCAACGGAAATTAGTGAGCCTAAACTGCTTACCAATACAGGAATAATCTGCCAATATCCGGTAAGCCGGTATCTACGGCCGAGTCGACCGCGGCGCATAAATTGCCAGAGTTTTGGCAACACGACAACACCGCAGCGCGTATTAACAATGCTATGGACACGGGTTAATGCGGACACAACCGCGTGTTTTTTGGCGTTTGGATGTGTTACACAATGTGTACTAAATACTCGACGTCCCGACTGCTATGGTAGTTTGTCAAAATGACGCTAGCTTTTTAATATATACCGTATTGATGCTAACACTAAGGCTGTTTTTTTTTTTTTTTTTTTAAATCCTTCTCCCATTTGTTGGGAAGGCAAAGGGTTCTTGCCCATAAACACTAAGGCTGTCATTACATTGACATTGACAGTTAATGTTGTTGTTTTTTCAATTTATCCCATCGAAAAGGCAAAAGTCTGAGCCATACAGCCTAGTCTAGCGTATTGAAATTCTTCAGCTTGTGTTCTTTATATCTTCGAAACAGTCGTTTTCACATAAGTATAAATGTCTTTGTATAAGTCCGTCAGTTGGTCCATAGTCATGCTTTAGTAAGGCGAAGGCAACCTTACCAAAACTTTTGGTAGAGCCCAGCGAAAAAATCGAATTAATCACATAAAACACTCTTGTTTAACCTCCACTTCACCTGTGCACCTTTATAGAACTATATTAAATAAAATACCTTCTACTTTATGCAATAAAACTCTAAAATGCAGCAAATTAATGAAATCAAACGAGAGCTATATATCATTTCTACGATTTTCCCGCCAAACTCCCTTCATTGACAGTTAAAATATACCCTATTTAAACTGGCATTAAATTGACATTACATTGACACACATCTATAGATGTCGGGACGTTTGAGTTAACATACCTAATATGAAAAGGTTTTGTCTGGTTGAATGGGATGATTGTAGAAAATTGTTTTCCATTAAAGACGTTGCTTTACCTAGTGGCAATTAATTAACGCCAGTTGGTAGATATTGTGCATTTTCGAAATCTTAAAACAAGAGAAAAACATACATATATAAACTAACGCCTTTTTCCCAGAAGGGGTAGGCAGAGCTGCAACCAGGACACACACATTTCGCCTTGTATGTTCCTTCCCACGATGTGATAGGAGGCGAGCCTATCGCCATATCGGCACAAATTCCTGACTCCGGGTTAATAGTGTAGAAAAATCCAAAATCACTTTGCCCGACCCGGGATTCGAACCCGAGACCTCAGCTTTGCAATCATGCCGTAGTAAAACTACGCCACTGAGGCAGTGGGAGTATCAACAACGCTATTAATCTAGTCTTTGACTGTAAAAATATTACTTCTCGTTATCTTTCCCTTTAAAGTAACTGTTGCATGCATATTGAAATTGACATGTAGATTTACGAAACGTTGCAATTGAGAATGCCAGCACTGAGCACACAATCTGAACAGTAATGCACATTCTATACAATACAAAGTCGAACCAATTTCGCAGCAGTAAAAAAAAAACAAAGCAACGCAATTTATTCACAATCAGTTGCACTACGCTCACATCGCCAGTAAAATGGCAATAAAAACAAAAGTCCATAATGTGAATTAAATACGTACAAACAGCGGCGGAATTGTTGTATTGTCAACACCACTAAGCATATTTGGCTTTTTCGACCAGAAAAATAAACTTTCAAAATGTTAAAAACGAAATGCTAAAAACAATTCATAAATAATATTTTCTGTCCATTGTTTGAACGCGGAACCGAGTCGAAATCAAACAAAATTGCATTGGTATAAATGATGCAAATATCTTCGGCTTGCGCGAGCACAATAGCTATCGATGTGGCTTTATTCTAGAAAATCAGATTTCTGTTTTGAATATTTTGTTACGTTTTTTGTTGAAAGTGTCAGTTTTTTGTTTTAGAATTGAACAATTGTTGACAATAGACAGTTTCCGTGACGCAGTTGGACAGGAATATATATGTGATTGTTGGATGTATATCATATTACATACATTACATAACCACACGCCTTTTTCCCAGAAAGGGTAGACAGAGGTGCTACTAGAACACCCACGTTTCGCCTTGTATATTCCGTCCCACTATGTGATAGAGGGCGAGCCCATCGCCATATCGGGCACAAATTCCTGACTCCGGGCTAATAATGAATAGAAAAATCCAATATCACTTTGCCCGACCCGGGATGTATATCATATTTAATCAATAATCCTCTTTCTACAATAAATATGCTACATGTACATACATACAATTCCTCATAATAATCTGTAGACACTAGGCCTCACAACATGCACCCGTGCGGAAATTAAACCCACAATAACCATTCCGATTCTTACCCTCTAAGCCAGTCAGTCATCTACGTAGTACGTATAAATGCGTTATTAACGTTGCTATGCATGATGAACTTTAAAAATAACATAGCGTAAATGATAAATCATACTCAAACGTCATTCCAATTTGTTCGACAATATTTCAAATATTTTCGAGGTTTGTATGCACAGGCATGTCAATCCGGCTGAATAGATGATTTATAATTCGTTTGTTTGTTGAATTCAATTTTCAGTTTTTTCTCATGTTTGCCGATAGCCTAGTAGAGTGTAGAATGGATTTTAGACACAATGGTTGCAGTTCTGTTTCTTGGGGATACAACTTAACTTTTCGAATGTAGGGGTGCGTTAACAGTTGATTACTTATAAGTACTTATATATTAACTGATTACAATGTTAACGTCTCGGGTTCGAATACCAGGTCGGGCAAAGTGACATTCTATATTTCTATAAAAAAGGCTAACCTAAACTCTTGTCGTCAGAGTTTACCAATGATCATTTTCAACGAAAAGTCCCTTCTTTGATATATCTATGCCGTAAAAAATAGGATACAAAAGACAGCTCTTAAACATTGTATTTCAAGAGCGACGTGTTAATATAAAATTGATCATATTACAGTCGTGTTTGACACGTAGACGTGAGATGTTTTGCCTGGAACACGTCTAGTCTAGACTGCGTGCGTATTACCAGTCGTACGCGACAATAATATCTAGAAAACATGTCGACAATGTTTTTGCTTTTGAAATATTCAAGAGTGAGAATTCGTGGAATGTATGTTGAGTTTTTTGTTTCGTGGAATAAATATGTTTTTTTAAGTATTGACTTTTTTATTGTAATGAAGACGCTACGAGCATGCCATTCACCTGATGGTACGCGATACGAACGCTCATGGAATGTAGTAAAAATAAACACTATGAATTACAAAGCAATGTTTGGCATTCCACTGTGGCACTGCGCTCGCCATCCGACAAAAGATGTTAAGTCTCATCAGTTGTACTACGATATAATTACAAAGCGGAGGTCTTAGGTTCGTATCCCCGGTCGGGCAAAGCGATATAGGATTTTTCTATTCATTATCAGCCCGGTGTCAGAAATTTGTCTCGATATGGCGATAGTCTCGGCTCCAATAACAACGTGGAACGGAACACATAAGGCAAAATGTTGGTGTCCTGGTTGCAACCAGAGGTGCACCTCTGCCTACCCTTTCTGGGAAACAGGCGTGAGTTTATGTATGTATGTTATTTTAAGAATTTTTCATAATTAAAGTAGACTAAAACAGTTTCAATATAATTTAATCTCAATAAATAATACCAATACATTAGGTACATACAATTATTACAGTCAAATAAATAAATATAACAATTAGTAGTTTCTATGATTTACAAATAAATTAACGAAACACACAACAAACATCTATCACATTGAATTAAGCCTTCAGCCTTGGTCTAGAAATGGCGAAGTCAAGAAATAAAATGTCAGTAATTCATTTTGGCGCCAATATTCAAATTATATTTTACGAGGTACGGGTCTTAATCGCAGACATTATTAAAACCTATTTTAATGATCAAATGTTTTGTCTCCTTCGCTCAAACTGAATTAAAAAGTCGTACGAAAGGGACAAGAGATTCGATAAATGGATTGAAATAAAACTACTTTTTGCGAATTTTGTTTAATTTAAATATTAACTTTCCGACATTTTGATCACTTGGCAGCTTTCGTGGTCACGGGACACGATAAAATACGTAAAAAATAGTTTTATTTCAATAAATCTAAGAAACCATCAAGCTAAATTAGGTTTTAAAACTGTCTATGAATAATGCCGTCAGTGTTTTTAAATATGTTAAAATAAAATGTAAAGCAGGAACATAACATTCATTTACAAATAAAGCTTACTAAATGAAGCTAATATATACTTTTATAATTTTAAAAATGCGTCAATGGACAATGTGTGTAGTTTTAAATACCATAGAATAGACATTGGTCTTAACAATAGCTATGCAAAATAATCATAGCCTAGACATTACAAAAATACTAAGTTGATAATACCCCTTTAGAATAGGTATAATTCACTTAATTAATTTTCTCCTTCAACAACGTGGGCTATTTAGTAAAGTAACTACAGGCCACACAATCACTTTATTTTTCTATCCACATTTATCCATTGTATTGGATTCTTGAGACCATTCTATGTCTATGAAAATAAATAATATTTCACTTAAATAATTGTAAATTTTAACTAAGAAGTCTGAATTACTAATCCCAAATATGATGTAGAGTATTTATATAAAGAGGAAGCATTGGTACTTCACAAAAGTAGATAAATATGGCGCCAGGCCACCTTTTTCTGCTCTCCTATTGGCTGGTATTTGACAAGTTGTCTAACATGCACTAATTATTTGAAAAAGAAAATTTTAAAAATAGTTTAGAGTTATTAAATTTGACTCAAACACGTTTAAGACGGATGATAATTAAATTTAATTTTGGTTACCAACAAAATTTGTACAAATTCGTTGTTATAAAATTAGTTCAATTTTCACTAATATAGCAGTACTACCAACATTACGAACAAGAAAATAAACTACGTTTTTGAAGATGCAAATGTTTGACAGGGCTCCCTCTTTAAATATAAATACTCTAGTTATAAACAGTTTTATTTACACAATCAGCTAAGCTATTGATTTGATGCTGGGTACTCCCATTCTCAGCCGATCCCTCAACGTCGTCAGTCTTTTGAACATTGCAAGCCTGTGTGGCGGGTATGGTTTTTTGGTTTTTATCTCCTGAAAAAAATTTAAAAAAAAATCTTTATTAAATTGGTCATTTTCTTTTACTATTGCATACAGCAAATTAAAGGGAATGAGAATATCAAAGCTTGTTATGTCTCTACCAATCCCCTGACCCAAAAAAAGCAAGTTTTTGCTATTCTCAAATGTACTTTAACTTATAAGCTCTGCTTATGTTAAAAGAAAAAATATCAAAATTAGATTAATATGTATAGCCTTGCTAATTAGCTCATTGATCTAATAAAAGTTGGTGTTAGCTGTCAAAAGCAGCAGTTAACATTTCTGTGGTTTAGATTTCCATGTTTTTTCAATCATTTTAATGCATTAATTTTATTTAATCAGCATTGAATATTTAATTAAGCAAAACATACTTACATGAGGAAAAAATGTCATCTCCAGAATCATGATATCGAAAAATGTTGCAATAGCTATAACTGGGCCAGATTCTCTCTCACACACATCCAGACGTGTTGCATATTTCCTATCTGGCAACTGAGCTATATGCACAAATATCGGCTTCAACCCCTTTTTCTGGCTCGATAAATTGTACAATAAAATTTCACCTTGCATCGTTCCAATTAATACAAAATCAACATAGAAAAATAGAGCTGTTACTGAAGGAAAATCTAGATATAAGTGTCTATATTTATCTGTTTCTATTTTAAATAAATTGCTTGAGTAGCATATGTAATTTGTAGCATTAATTGTCGAGATGTGTTTGATATGGACTACCCATTCTGGCGGACAGTTAATCAATTTCATATGCATTTTGTGGTCTCTTGTAATACTTAATATAGTACCACACTTAGTAAATATATATATGGTATCATCACTATACTGTATTTCTTTAATAGTATATTCAATATGAACAATTAACTTTCTGCTTAAGTTTTTTAATCTCAAATCGCACATGTAAATATCTTGACCGTCACAAAAATAGATCTCTTCTCCGTTCAAAACAAAGTGTTCAGCTTTGAAAAATGCTTCAGACATGTATGTAAGGTCTTCAACGGTTTTTTGAATTAGCAATCCAGAACTTAGGAGTATTACTGTTGCTATATCATTGTTCGCTATTTTGAGTACATTATGTTCTGGTACAGCAACTGGGATGAGTTTTAAATTCGTCGCATCATAGAGTATAACTCCCCTCGTCTCTTTCAGAGGAAGCACTCCATAATCAATGTCCAAAGCATGATTTACATCATGATGTAAGAAAACATAGAATTGCTTTAGTTCTTTCTCGTATCCTTCAATATTTGCCCACATAACAAGGTTTTTGTATATGTGGTACCATTTTAAGTCCTGACTGGCTTTTCTTCTAGCGATTTTTGATGCATATTTATATTCTTTTTCGCATATTTTTTCCCATAAGTAATCATTCTCGTCAATAATTTCTTTCCAGTTTTTGCAAACTCTGCGACACTTACCAAGAGTAGTTCCGTCTGTTTTGGTTAAAATTTCAATAAATATCTCCAAAGGCAAGTTTTCTATGTCGGTCATTGTAGGAAATGTATTGAATTTTCGTCTTTTAATTCGATTAACGCATATCGCAACTGACTTTAGTGAATGTGTATATGTTGTCTATTATATCAGTAACTTTTTGGGCTTTTAGTTTTATTTTCACATTATTTACAGAGTTTTGTTATCCAGAAAATTCAATATTAATTTCAATGTTTACAATTTTATCGTTTATCACAAGTCCGATATCTCGTGATTCTGACATTTGTATTATTATGTTGGTAGCACTGCATTGAGAAGCGTTCAAAATATTTATTTCAGAGTAGGTATGGAAAAAATATTATTATTTTTGGCTTGAATAACGATATTCTAAAGTACGAACTTTACATGATACTTTAAAATGTTTCACTATTGTTTGAAGATAATGTAAATGAAATGTGTTTTCCGATTTATTAATGGCAATATACCTTTTTTGACCATTATTCCCCATACAAGACGTATTACTATTAAGTTTTATCAATGAGCGTCCATAAATGACCTTGCACCCAAACAAAAGGCAGCTGCGCCCCATCATAATAAGCCTGCTAAGACGCATAGTCAGTCTGGTAGAGAAATCCTACCATGCCCACAGAAGGACCTATCAAGTATGCACCGCTTTCACTAAAAATGATCCTACATAAACAGAGATGTCTACCGGTTGATTTGATTTGTATCACGACGTAGAAACTTTTGTTTCAGAAACATATTCTAGTAGCCATGCTCACTGCAGACACTGACCCGTCCCGCCGGGCTAACCATTATTCTATTCACCTCCTCATTTTTCCTCTATTCCCTTACAACTCCTTAAGAAAAGAAGGGTTCGTTTTCTCGCCAAATAGGGGAAAAAAGGGTGAAATAAATACACAAATAACACAAACAAAAAATACATTATATTTACTGCAGTTACATTGTATGAAATATTTACAATTTTGGTAGAAATACATTTAAAATAATGAAATGATTTAAAGCTTCATATAAAAATTAAAGATATCAATGTTTAGATAGAGCATCTTGTTGCTTTGATTGGTACAACCAAAAAGTGAAGAACGCTTTTGAATTAAACGACATTTTTCTGTCATAAAAAATAATTATCTGCTTTACACAATAAATAACGAGAAGTAAATAATATAATTACGTTCCAGATAGTATTTAACACTTATGACCAATAATGTTCAGAATCTAAACATTTACAACGAAGTAAAAATAATGATCTTTGAATAACATTCGCTTCGTTAATTTTATTGTTCATTTATCTGTATTAAATTCGATAATAAGTTTATATATTAGGCAAAATACGGATAGAAAATATACACACAATTTAATACAATACCCCACAAAAAATCGTTACCAAATAAAAAAAAACATAAAAAGGTGAAAAAAAACTTAAATTAATTTACAAATAATTCTTTGTTTTTGTTTTGTTTCGTTTTTTTTTTATTACAGACATGAATCGAGAAAATATGAGGTCCTACGACCCCTCGTCATAAATTAAAGGGAATGTTTTAAACTTTTGAACACTTTAGGAATTAAATCTGGATTCATGTACTTATTCAATTTTTGAAAAATAAATAAAACTAACACTCAACAGTCACATACATAGCCACGATCTCACCTCAAGATCGTGTCTTGAGTTGTGGGTATCAGGAACTACGAGAGACTTTTCGGTCTCACAAACACCCAGACCGGACACAAATACTTGTGGTTAACACAAACGTTTGCCTCGGTGCGAGGATCGAACCCGAGAATAATAAAATGGTGGATTCATCATACCAGGAATGACAATATAATTAATTTCACATAAATTACTAAACCAATGTCAAATTACTCCGAATTATAACAATGCGAATTAAAAATGCAATAAACATACACAAATATTGCACAATACTAACATTAGGAATGGTGTAAATAAATCACAAGGGTCAAAGACTAAAAATATTTTGGAGACCGGATTTTACAGGCATGGCTTAAAAGATTTTAATTAAATTAATTTAAATGCCTAAGTTGGTATTTCTAATTTTTGGTCGTCAAAACTAATGGCGGCAGCAGATCATTAATTTATTGATTCTGCAAAATGGTGTTGCCAGTTAAGAAATGTTTTATATTGCTGCACACCACCCTTAAGGCTTGTGCCCTTCATAGTGCTTCCCAAAGATGACAAAATACTCTTGTAAATTACACTCCGGTCTCAAAACATCTCACTACAAAAACAAATATCCAATTATGATAAATTCATACAAAACAATAAACGTAATATCAATGTGTCTAAAATACACAACCCCAACCAACCCAATTTAAGCGCAAAATTATTACCAACTACATTAAAAAACTACTAAAACATAAAAGCGAGAATTTGTAGCGAATATTAATTGGCTTCGTTTTCCAACTGTCTTTAACAGAGGCGTTAAATCGGTAGTACGAAGATTAATCCTGTTGACGATAATATTACTCGTACATTCATTCGCTACATATAAAAAACCTAATCGAAGGCGTATTGTAAAAGTTTTTTTAAAGTCATTACCTACCCTTAATTAATTAATTTATTAATTAATTATACAATTATGGATTATGGATAATTTATTTAAGTCCTATCACGAGATAATACGACGGAAAAAAAATTATAGTTTAGAATTTGGTCCTTCCAGCCATATAGTGTGTCATTCTCGTAACGAACAATACTTATATTTAAAAAATGAATATATCTATTAGTGTGTTCAAATTGCAATACCATGGTCAGACGCAAAAATTAACTTTACATATTACATATATACACTTTACATATAACATCACGCTTTTTCCCAGAAGGGCAGAGGTGCTACCAGGACACCCACGTTTCGCCTTGTGTGTTCCGTCCTACGATGTGATAGGGAGCGAACCTATTGCCGTATCGGGCACAAATTCCTGACTCCGGACTGATAATGAATAAAAAAATCCAATATCACTTTGCCTGACCCGTGATTAGAACCCCAGACCTCTGCGTTGTAATCGTACCGTAGTACAACTCCGACACCGATGTTGTCTATTTACAGAACTTTAGATACTAAGCTTTTACAATACACCTTCTGCTTACATTACCAAAATAAATGCGCAACTAAAATGTAGATAACAAACACGATTTATAAATCATCGGTTGATGGAAAACTGACGACATTAAATGCGACACAACATAGAAGGTGTTACGTTAGCATCTTGTACAAAAAATAATAAAATCACGTCAAATTTTTTTGCCCCTTTATATATTATTAACTAGATTATTATGGGACAATGTGTATTCGTTTAAATCCAAATGTCGAGGAATTGCGATAATTACTATATTCTCCTAAATATGGTTGTATATTTTGCTCTGACAACATTCGTCTACCGCCATGCCAATTCGCTCGACCTCTTCGGTTGAATCAGATCCCTTTAAAATAATTAAGCCCCATTTACACGTGGAGAGTTTCTAGCCTCGAGGATATGATTATCGTTAGGATATAAAAAAATTGCATCGTGTAAACATTTGTCAGAACACAATAATCTATGCAGTTATGTCATGCGATAATCGCATACGATTCTCGCCGCAGAAACTCTCCGTGTAATGGGGCATTAGTGATAACAATTAAGGGAATACAGGAATTTACTGACTTTCGGATTTAAACGAATAGACTATATTATATACATATTTTTATGAATTAACTGAAAATTTTCTTTTTATTTTGACGTGACCCATCATTTAACAATTATAAAGCTTTTTAATTAATTCGTAGCCATCATGCTTTAGTTTAATGTGTCATTACTCCATCACCCTGTATAATCTAAAAGCATAAATATTAAATACCCTCTTATGAAAAGCATCGAAAAATTAAAACTAAAGTTACAGGCAGTTTTAGGGCAAGAAAATTAACACTACATACAGAACGCTAATATACTTTCAAAATTGAATATTATGTAGAAAAGGGTGAAACAATTATGCTGCCAAGAGACAAGCACTGGCCGGAGGTTCGTTTTGTCTCTTTTACACTTCCACGCGACAAGTATTTCCATTTAATAGTTTAACTATTAAATAAACAAGAGGTTGGACTTACATTATAATTAAGGATGCTATTTTAATAACAACCATACATAGAAACTGCTGCTCGAGAATACATTAATGCATAGCTCCATTACACATGTTTTAATCAAATTACACATCGATTGCAAGGAAATTAAAATCAGGCGTACAAATGAGTGAAATGCAAAAATATTTTTTGGAATTCAAAGGAGAATGCCCATTTAAAATTTTACTATCGGTGCGAAAAATTTTGTCCCTCGATGAAACCTACTTTTTTGTGTAAGGAAAAACATATATTTTCAGTAAAAATAAACATTATTGCGACCCAGGCTCGGAGTTTTTGGAGAAATGAACTTTGAGTCCAGTAAAAAATATTATTTTGTTTTAGCTCTGTAAACAAATAAAATATAAACTTAATATTTACTTCATTTTATAAAAATCTGTCGCCCAGGATAAAACAGGAAAACGTTTAAGGACAAACCATAAAATATGCTATAAATAATTTTTAACAGTATCGATATCAGGGTTAACAATATTTTTTACCGATACCATGAATGGCCATTCACCTTTGGCTGAAGTACCTACCTAAAAAAACTTTAAAAGTAATTCCATTTATCTACGATCTCAATTAGAATGAAGTCTAAAGTTTTAATTCATAAAAAAACGCCCAATGTTAACTAAAAGAATGTTTCGCAATGAAAATTGCTCTAATTTGTACGCCTGATTTTTTGTTTTAATTATCAAGGGAGCACAGTTACGTCATGTGCCCATATTCCATTATACTATATCACACCGAATTGCTTACATACTAACCATAAAGTAGTTAAATTTAGAGGGAGCGCTGTCATACATTTGCGTCTTCAAAAACGTATGTTTTTTATTCGTAATGTTGGAGGCACAGCTATATTAGTGAAAATTAAACGAATTATTTAATTTGCTATAAATTACGTTAGTAACCGAAAGTATATAAATATACTTATTATCCGTCTAAAACGGGTTTGACTGGAATTCAATAGCCGTAAACATTTTGTTTCATTTTTCTTTTTCAAATATTTGCATGTTGGACAACCTGTCAAATGTCAGCCAATAGGAGGACAGAAAAAGGTGGCACGACACCATCATTTTTATCTACAATTTTGAAGTAACAGCGCTCCCTCTATATATAAATACTCTAAGATACTAACATATAAAAAACTTTAGTTTCCCATACAAACTTACATTTAAATATTGATTGCAGCCAAATATTTACAGTGAATTTTTAGACATACAAGAAAGTGATATATTCCAAAAATAAGATCTATCGTTTCTTTAGTATTTATGTGCTAAAACCAAATCGGCAAATTTTTTGAAAAAAAATTCAAAAGAAAAAATTTTGTTGTTTTTTTTTTCGATACCAGAATAGTTGAGACTTATTTTTTGGCTACTTTTAAATATATGTGAATTCAGATCTTTGAAATAAATCACTTTTTTGTTTAGCTATGCATTTTCTTACAAAGGTTTGTGCGTATAATTTGAAGAAGAGACAACAGATATGACATATTATGGCACTTAATGAAGTCGAGACTATTTCAAAATGGGTCTTTGGTACTTGGAAAAAATATACTTGACTAAAAATTGCATTGTTTTATATGTGTCATAGAAAAAGGAACCTTATAGCAATGAGATTCATTTAAATTTCGTAATGTATGCCGCCTTAATATGTGAATCTTGATGCCAATACAATAAGACTAATTTTCCTGTGACACCAAGAAATGCTTAATGAATTACACAAAAAAACATAAATTACTATAACTCGTTGATTCAAAATATTTCGTTAAAGATTTTTATTATAAATGGCAATATATTTAAAAAACTGATTTAAAAGTTAATCTATTTCATAAGCAACTAAATAGAAAAAATCTTAATCACTGTCCAGATTGTAAAAAATGTGTATTACGTATAGAAATGATTACTTAACTAATTGAGCGTGGTTCTTGAGTGCGGATGAGACTACTAACATAGCGAAGCTTCCAATAAGATAAATTGCCGCCGGAATGGATGCCAGAAGCTTGTATCTTTCTTCTGAAAAGAAAAAAATATTATATTAATAAAAAAATAACATAACTTTTATATATGAGGATTGAGTCTTTAGGTTTTAAGTGCATTTTCGACAAGTGTCTTCATGTAGTCAAGGTATGATTTACCCCTTCTTAGTTCCTGGGAGGTTCCTATGATCAGAAAAGAAACTCGAAACTTCGGACGTCGTACGTAAAACTGTACGAATGTGCCTAGGTACTCCACAAAATGTTCGAATCCTCTATCGTACGTCCTAACTACAGACTTAGTTCGGAGTGAATGATAAGTATCATGGAGAATAGTGTTGATTTTTAGAAGTGGAAAATTAAAAACGTGCTGCAGACGTCGAACGTCCGAAGTTTCGAGTTTCCTTTCGGATCATAGAGTAACCCCCTGATATTATAGACTCGTTTGTTATAAGATATCGACAAAAGTACTATGAGATATGGGTATATTAGGTCCTTTTATTATTGCACCCTTGTATGATATGTTATCTATAATACTAATGGCATGAAATGCAGTAAAATCAATATAAATAAGCAACTTATCTTGGACAGGTGTTGTGTTAAATTCCACTAGTGCTTTGTTAATAAATAAAGTCATTAAGATATTACAGGGCTGTACCATTACTTTTAAAAAGTTTTAATGAATTTCATTGACTTCAAGAAGCTTTTTTTGTTTTCAGTTTTAAAAAAATTCTCTGCATGTGAAACGATTGACACTAAGATTTCTTCCAACCGCAAAAATTCCACTAACCAACTAAAGCCTCATCTACACGGGAAGAGTTTCTCGCCTCGAAAGTACGATTATCGTAAGGATATAAAAAAGTTGCATAATTGGTTATGTCATGCGATAATGGCATACGATTCTCGCAGCGAGAACCTCTCCCCGTGTAAATGGCGCTTTAGGCTTCCCCAAAAAATTCTTATATTAACTTGTTGGAAGTGGCCTGCATCCAGAGATTTCTTAGTCTTTAATAAGACGTATGTCCACCTCTTAGGCAGACGTGCGATATTTCACTTGCCCATTTCATATGTACATATTATACTTGTTCGCACCTATACCTCTTCGCGACGCTATAAAACCTTGTTGCCATATGTTGAAATCACAATTTATTCTGTATGAATGCATATAATTAGATCTTTAAGTTAAGAACAAGTTTTTATTCTGTGAATTTTACGAAGTCATTTAAATATAATTTCAATTGAAATTACATACAATTAGATACACTCTCATGCGTATAAATGATGCAATGGTCAGATCAGAGCGAAGATTTTAGCACCAGAACTCTATATTCAAACACAATACTGCTTAAGAGGTGTATTAAAAACTTTTCATTGCACATGTGACATTAAATCCATATTACATTTTATGATGTGCATGAATGTAAAATACCTATGCTTAAGCAAACTTGGATTTTGAGAATGTTTATTTAATTCTTTAATATTTATAATCCTCAATAACAAGTATAGTAACCATTACAATATGTTCTTTATATCTTTTACGGGCAAATTTTATAAATTACTATTAAACCTGTTATCAGATTTGACAGCTGTCAAACGAATTTATTTTGTGTTTTTTGAGATAGGATCAAATTGGTTTAATATTTTGGATTATTAAGAAGCGTGGCTTGCCATTGACATACTGTATCCTTTATTTCAATATTTAGACTATAAATTGCGATTTAAAACATTGAGTTGGCATGGTTGTCAAAAAATGACATCTGTCAAAATTATTATTTTTATTTATTTAACAAACTACTATTTAAAAGTTAGCCCCCATTACAGTAGAGTAGTATTGTATTCTGTTGCATAATCAAATGCATATTTTTTTTATTATAGTACGAGCCAATACTGTCTAAGATTCTGTATCTCTATCAGGCCATATAAGTCCCACTGCACGCCGCGGGCAGAGGGTGGTTGGTAGATGCCTTTATTTATTTTTCTAATTTAATCCCCAAAATGTTTTCCGTTGTATTTCTTTTACCTCAGCACTGATTTATATTAATGCGATGAAGTTTATTGTGAAGTACACACGTCCTATATTTGCGTTTTCTTATCATTCATGTTATTTATACATACAGACAAGTATCAAAATACATTGCAAAACAATATGAATTTATTTGTTATTTTATTGATAGCGTTTACAAGTATTGCATGTTTGTCTTGATTATATCTTTAAATAAATAAATCTTTATAAATTAAACCAAGGAACAATTGCTTTTTCATTGTATGATTGAGTCAATTTTAATAGTGTTATGTCAAAATTGATACGGGTAGTTGATATTTTTAGGGATCAAAATATTCAGAATCAATAAATTAAAATGCGATAATTCGTAAATTACTTTAAAATATATATACTCTACATAAAATAATCTTGGCCTGTAATTCTTTATTATTAAATATTTTCTTTATTTAATTTTGTTTTATATTTTTTATGCATTAAAACGACAACATGATCATACGAAAATAAAAACAATGACTTATGCATGCAATACGCATTCAACATGCAAAAGTGTCCATGCAAGGAGAAAAATAAAACTATAGACCCATAGAGGATAATATAATAATTTATTCAACGAAATTAATACCAGTCTTATATATATGTTAGTTCATTACATAATAAGTCCTATCTAGAAGAGTAACGACATTGTGCGGGGATCGGCCACATATTACGTCAATTATAAACAATAAATTTTGGTCTACAATTTTAAACATAAACTAGCTTCTTACATAACAAAAAATATTCCTATCTTTGAGTCCATAGATCGTTTTTAATTGCCAAATAATATATCCTAAAATATCACAGATTTGAATTGCAATCTCATTGAGAGATTAATATCAAAATTCAATAAAGCCTCTAAAATTTTATCGCCAATATTATTTTTTAGGAACGCGTTGTTTGTGGCCGATCCCTTGGAACTAGGCTAGAAACTTTAGAGAGAATAATATATATTTAAAGAAATACTACAAAGGTTTAAAAAAAAGAAAAAAAACTGAAAACAGCTACTACTTCATAAAACACTTAGTGGGCAAAATAATACAGCAATATAACTAAAAAAAACTAAACACTATAATTCGACGCTCGCTGCTAGTGCCAGACCGAAGTTTCGACTATATTCGGCTGTTTTACATGGTTAGTCAGATGTCTTTGCAAGTTGGCCGAATCTTCAGCCAATATGTTGTTACTATTCGAAGGTACCTAACTCGGAATAAACACATCTTCCATTAGTAATACTGTAGTATTTGTGTTTATTTTATCAAAAGTCCATACAATTTTATGCATAGAAAACACATTAGAATAATTTTTTAATCCCTGAAATTCATTGAAAGTCAATGTAATTAGCCTCAAACAAATTCACATCGATTATTTACTCAATAATAATTCAGCATGTATATTTCGTTCAAAATACAGAACGAAGCCGAAAGTTTTCGGCCTTATTCAGTCGGACACTATGTATAAAATAAGTGCATATTTGAGCAATAAAATTCAAGAAAAATTAAATTTGTCGAAGGACTTATCTTCAGTAACTCACTAGCTGGAAATAAACCGAGTTTCACTTTATGTCCTATTTTTTTATTTCGAGATAATTGTATATTTTGGATCCCATGATAAGATTTGCAAAAAAATACAAAAACATTTGAAAATCTGTGTAAACAAATTACATTCTATTTAAGTACTGTTCGAGTGGAATCTTTTAAGTTTTCAACAACTATAGTACTCTAACGTTGTCTTTAATCCACTATATGGGTGTGGCCTTATATACTGTCGTATATTAAATATATTAAAACTAAAACCAATAACTGGATTTATCACATAAAAATATTCGTGTATAATTTAGCACAGCCTCGGGCCAAAACAACATCAATCCGCAAAAAGCAGATGTAGAGAAAACACGTCTTTGTACGACGTGAAATCACGTCAAGGACGCATTCGAGAATTTATTGCAAATAGTTCTGAACAACGCAGGCAATTTCTCCAAATGCATACGTTTGCTTAGACTTATCCCGTTTCCCATCACTACTGGACTGGGTTCTATGAACAAAGCTTCCGGGCTTTTGACAGGCTCTACCAGAATAGGGTTGTCATCACTATCGAAAATAATCTCCGGATCGTTCTCGATAATCTCCTCGATAGTCTCCCAATTTGTCGATACTTTTTTCTCGTCGTGACAACACTCGCACATGCCGTAATCGCACTCCTTTTTGCTCATAAAATACTCCGCGTCGTCTAATATCGTGCGTTCGACTTTTTTTGGTTTAAACGGAACGTATATCGAGAATTTCCTAGCCTGGTACTGAAGTAAGTCCTCGACATAGTAATTGTCCTCTAGCAACGCGGGATCGACGTCTAAATCAATCTTTCCGTTGAAATCGTGTGAATTTTTCCGACTGTCCGGAGGTGATATTGATTCGTAACTCTTTTGTGGCACCATGCTACATTTTCTTTTTGCCTGACCTGTCATAGTGATCGACTTTTTGGTCGTCGCCCATCCGAGTGAACGTTGCACCGCCATTTTCCATTTTGTGTATCTCGCGTCGCGGTCTGCAAAGAAAACATTATTATAAAAAAACAATTTTAATCAATAAACACAATTTCAGAGAGTCGATAAAATATAATAGATAACACTATAACTTAACACTATAACTTATAGAGAGACTGTGGCCCCAAACTAAGCGCAATGCTTGTATTTTGGGTGCCTGAATTCAGAAGCTTAATTAATATCAGTCCATTGACACAAATAAACTTTCTTCAAATAGTATAATATATCTTCGACAGACTATTGGAAACTGCCAACGATTTAAATTATCTATTTGATTTTGGGCAATTTCTACATATCCCCGCTCTCCTCCGCTTCGGAATCGCAGCCTTACTTTTTGCTACCATATTTTTTTTAACCTTTATTAACGACTTAATCGACCGCTGGATAAGCCATACAACATATCGACCAACATATCTACCAATAATAACATCTCACCGTCATCAGTGGTGGTAGGCAGAAAGGTGTCAGTGGATGTGGAGTGTTGCTTCCACTTGTCGCAGCTCCACACGCCGGCCGAGTGTCCCGCCACGATGCCCACGCCCAGCGCTGACATGTCCCACGACTGGGCACGCACTGGGATAAACATAATATAAATAATAAATTAATACACTCAACAGTCACATACATAGTCCTGACCTTATACCAAGATCGAGTTTTGTGTCGTATCAGAAACTAAGAGAAAATTTTCGATCTCACAAACACCCAGACTCGAAACAAATACCTGTGATTGACACAAATATTTATATCGGTGCGGAAATCGAACCCGCGGCCTCTCGTTTCGCAGTCGGTGTCTAACCAACGCTACGGAGGCTGTCAAAGGAATCCTGTCCTCTCCTGTCCTTTGCCATCTATACGAATTTGAAATAGTAGCAAATTTGTATATTTGAATTGAATTCCTGACTCATTTATTTCGGGATTAACAGTAAGCCTATGTCCGTCTCCACGGTTCAATATTTATTATCTCTCTTAAATTTTATCACAATTGGTTCAGCCGTTTTAGCGTGAAAACATACATACATAAACTCACGCCTTTTCTCCAGAAGGGGTAGGTAGAAGTGCTACCAGAAAAAACACGTTTCGCCTCGTGTGTTTCGTCCGAGGGGGCGAGCCTATCGCCGTATCGAGCACAAATTGCTTTGATAATGTATAGAAAAATCCAATATCACACAACTACGCCACAGAGGCAGTCTTAGTATGAAAACGAAACACACATACACACTCCCACATATATAATATGAGTGGGGATATACTCACAGACAGGTATCCCGGTGAGGTCCGCTTGCAGTTGCATCAGCAGGTCGTTGGAGGTCATTCTGCCGTCCACGTGCAATTTGGACAGAGGCATGCCGCAGTCTTTATTCATCGCTTCCAATATGTCCCTGTATTAAACAAATGTGTTTTATTGTCATTAAAATACTAATAAATAAATAAATACACCCAACAGTCACATACATAGTCCTGACACTAAGACCGAGTCTTGTGTCGTGGTTATCAGGAAGTACAGAGACTTTTCGATCTCACAACCACCCAGACCCGAAACAAATATACTGGATCACACAAATTTTTGTCTCGGTGCGGAGATCGAACCCGTGGCCTCATGTTTCACAGCCGGCGTCTAACCAACTACGCCACGGAGGCAGTCTAAATTCTCCTTTCAGTACTTCAAAGAAGTAGTGAATGTTACTGAACGAGTTGTAGTAAATTTCTTTCCCATATCTGCCCTATATAGAACCAAAATTCAAACCAAAAATCGCTCAATTTCAATATCGACCGCTTCAATTATGTATCAGATAGATACTAAAAAATATAAATTTGTGGCTTGAAAATGGATTTTTTCACATGGATACAGGCTCGGCCGCTTGATGATTATCTTAAACGATTAAAAAAGTTATAAACCTAGAGAATTCTGTATGGCACTATGGCAGCTCTATCGATACTTTTCAAATATCGATTATAATAATAAATAATAAATACACCCAACAGTCACATACATAGTCCTGACACACTAAGATCGAGTGTTGTGTTGTGGGTATCAGAAACTACCAGAGGCTTTTCGGTCTTACAAACACCCAGACCCAGATACATACATACATGTTGTTGAACATTTTACTTATTTTGACCTTACCTAGTCTGGAAGCACACAGCCTCCAGAGCGGCTCTTATGATGTGGTTCTTCGTAGTAAAAGCCGTGAGACCGCAGATTATTCTGAAAATAAAATATTCAATTATGCCAAAATTATCGAATATAGAAATATCGATTGTTGTTTTATCGATATAATATTGTATTATGGTAGTAACATTACACGTTAGACTTGCACATTTTTTCCTTAAATGCTTTCATAATCTATTCTGTTTGCAATTCCTATTAAATATTTTACTTGCCAAACATTGCTTTGTAATTTGTGATGTTTTGGCTTTGCTACTGTTCATTAGGGGTATCGCTAACTATCAGGCGAATGGCATGCTCGTCTTGCCATTCATCGCAATGAAAAAAATATTACTGACTGCCTCGGTGGCGCAATAGTACTATGGTATGATTGCAAAGCTAAGATCTCGGGTTCGAATGCCGGGTCGGGCAAAGTGATATTGGATTTTTCAATTCATTATCAGCCCGGAGTCAGGAGTATGTGCTCGATATGGCGATAGGCTCGCCCCCTATCGCCGTGGGACGGAAAATACAGGGCGAAACGTGGGTGCGCACTGTCCTGCTTGCACCTCTGCCTACTCCTTCTGGGAAAAAGGTGTGTTTATGAAAAAAAACTACATATAGTTAAAATCTCACCCCCTAGCATCCTTCCTCCAGTAGGGCGCATACAGTCCACTAAACGCGGGTACAAAGTACACGTCCCCGGTGGAGAACACCTGGCCCGCGATGTGCTCCGTATCCTGGATAACGTCCTTGATGAGGTGCAGGTTGTCCCGGAGGAACTTCATCGCGCCTCCCGCTACGGCTATTGAGCCTGGGTGGGCAGAGATGTATAAAATTAGTCGTGGTAAGGTGACGAATTTGAGGGTGTTTACCCTGTTTTTTTTTTAAATCGTGACTAAATGGTGACTTTTTTATAAATCGTTTTTGTTTAGTGCTGTTTGAATTGAGAATCAATTATCAACTAGGCAACCGCCTTCCTTAGCGGTCCTTACCCTACATGTCTTCAATGTAAAGGTTAATTGTGGTGAACAATGGTGGTGACAATTTTGAGAGCGTTTTACCATATTTTCATTATACATGATGTTAGTGTTACCTATATAAAATATTAAGTGGAGGATATAGTTTTATCTCGTCATTTAATTTACTTGTATACAAACTTTCAAAAAATTAATAGCGAACAGCTTTTCCAGTCATTCTATACATCTTTATTTTGCTACCACTAGATGGCGCTATATAAATTTGTCTACGCCCTACTTTACAATGACAACATAAAAACACCTACCCTCAAGCGCATACACAGGAGGTGCGTCTGGGCCAAGTTTGTAGGCCACGGTGGTGATGAGGCCATGCGTGGACTGCACCTTCCTGGTCCCGGTATTGTAAAGCAGGAAACATCCACTGCGGTAGGTGTTCTTGGCCTGGCCCGCGCTCATGCAGTTCTGGCCTACCAGGGCAGACTGCTGGTTTCCTAGTATCTGGAATTGAGTCGGCATATTAGTGGAGTCTGTTTGTATAATCTATGGTCGCGATTAGCCTAGACATTACGTCATATATACAAAAATCAAAGAGCTAGATGCTGGAATCTTTTATTTAATTATTTATTAAATTGAGGTTCCCCAACAGTATATACATTAAAAACAGATTAATTATTTTTCTACAGTTACATTTTGATAAATATATCTCTTAAAGGAGTACAAAACACTTTAGATAAATTAAACAGACGCTAACAAAAACTAAATCTTTTAATTGTGAAGAGTTATTTTACATCTATTGCCCTGAGCTCATAGTAAAATACAAGTCCAGTATCTTGAGAATCATGAACCACAAGGTATTTTAATGGCCTCTCAACAGACCCGGTACAAGTATTTGTCGCTCATATATACATTTGTCTCGATGTGGGATCGAACCCAAGGCCTCCCATTTCACTGCTAGCTTCATAACTAACAGACTAATGGAAGCTGATTAAAAATTTAAATTGAAGATGCATTGTGCCTGGAATGGCTTTTGATCATGAGTTAAAAATAAGTTTCGATTGCACCTCTGCCTACCCCTTAGACATTCAGGTGTAATATTATGTATAACTCACTCCGGATATTCTGATGCCGTCCAAAACTGAGCAGTCCTCCACTATGCCGTATACTTCTGAGCTCGAGCGGATTTGAGGCAACGTGTTCCGATGGATGCCGAATAATCTGTAATATAAATTCATTTAAAAATCCCTTACGATATTTCTTTTTTAATTGTACTAGAGATCCGTATGTAAAATAGCGTTTTCCTGTATTAAAAGCGAACCACACACCAAAGCCACACCGGGCCGGCGACACAATCAGGCGGCCAATAAGAAAATAATCATGTCGGCAACAAGCGCCCGCACGTGCTGCCCGCGGATATGTTGGCGACGTAAACGTTCTGCTCAGTTGTCCGCTGACACTCAACATCATCATAAATATGTTCATGTCATGTCGTCGACAAAGTTTCCTTGCAATGTCGCCAACAAAACGTTGCCGACATAGGCCGGCGGGTCGGCGGCTTTGGTGTGAAGTGTACTTTAAGCGCGTTTACAAGACATGCAACAATATCCGCATGTAAAAATATGTACGATAAATTATGTATTTTTCGCATTATAATAAATACAAATAATTATAAATTACAAAAATAAAAAACTTAAAACTAATATAGAAAAAATATGGTACCATAGTTTTTGCTCATACATTTTCTGTATCTGTATCAGCCCGTATACGTCCCACTGCAGGGCACGGGCCTCCTCTACAAGCGAGAGTACGATTGAGAGTGCTTAGGCCGTATAGTGCACTACGCTGGCCTAATGCTGGTTGGCCATACATTTTTGGACATGATAATTTTTGTTTTTTTTATTTTCTTTGTAAAAATTATATGATAGTTTACCTGCAAAGCATGGGGTCCCAGTTGAGAGTCTCGAGGTTCATGAGCAGTGTTCTGGACGCGTTGGTCACATCTGTGATGTGAATGCCGCCGTGAGGACCTCCGGTTAAATTCTGCAACATAGTATGTTATGTTATTTTCTTTATCAATAGAAAATTGTATACAGGAAGACATATAACTTTTATACAGTCACTGTTGTGCCCAGAGCCAGGTTAAAAAAAGAGAAAACAAAATGTATTTCGTATTTAGATAACCGTCAACTAAATTTTGTATTTTCTTTAAAGTAAACACAGAGGTAATTAATGCAAATTATTAAAAAATTAAATTGGAAACACAAATATATGAAATTCGAATACTTTTTTCAGAAAATTTTATTTCGCGTCATAACACAAAGTGTGTTATCGTTAAAATTTAAATAAATAGAGAATTTAAATTTTAAATTTTAGAGAACTTGTACTATTGTCAGTCTTTTATGAATATTATCAAATGCTGTATTATTTATTATTTAAAACCCCAAAAACCATTAGATATTTAAATTCGCTAAGCTTTAAAAAAATCTACGGTATGTAAGTCCGCCAACCCGCACTAGGCCAGCGTGGTGGACTATACGGCCTAACCACTCTCAATCGTACTCTCGATTGTAGAGGAGGCCCGTGCCCTGCAGCGGGACTTATATGGGCTGATACAGTACAGTACAGCTCAATTCGTGCTTACTCACCCACACAATCCAAGAATCGACTGTTCCGTATAAAAGTCGTTTTTCTCTGCTGGCCCGTCGCACTGCTTTGACATTATCCTTCAGCCACCTCATTTTGAGAGCACTGAAATACGGAGAAATTGGCAAGCCGCATATATTCTTGAGGTAGTTTTTGTTCCGGTCTGGGACTTTCGCTAGTATGGCGTCTACTGTACTGTCTGTACGTATGTCGTTCCATGCTGGGAAAAAAAATGTTTGTATATTAATAAGATCTGTATTACTGATTCTTATCCCATCATCATTATCATCATCCTTTTAATGCCCACTGCTGGACATAGGCCTCCTCCAAATTATATATATAATTTTTTTTGTATTGTATCAGCCCATATACGACCCACTGCAGGGCACGGGCCTCCTCTACAACCGAGAGTACGATTGAGAGTGGTAATTATATATAGCAAACTATAAATATGTATAAGGTGCTCACAGTCTTATACTAATATTTTTCGATTACAAAAGTGTACTAAAAAGTGAACTAAGACAAAGTAAACTTTAGAAAATGATATTACAATACATTATAAACTATAAAAATTATAAATGAAAAAACTTAAAACATTAGATAAGATTGTAAATTCGTTAAATACATGAAAAAATCCATCTATATTATCAATTAATCACCTCTGATAATCCGTTAAAGAATTGCAGATATAGACATCGATAGTTTTAAATAGGATATTAATAAAATTAATATTTTATTTTCGAAAGCCTCCAGTTCAGTATTGCTTAAATGAGGAATGTAATGAAAAGATCGCAAACCCGAACTCATATTGATTAATAAACATATTTTAAAAAGGTTCAAAGACTAGGATATATAGATAGGAAAATAAATCAATTGATGCTTGTTGAACCAATATCAGTAATTGGTTCAAGCTCATATATGTCCCACTGCAGGGCACAGGCCTTCTTTGCAATCGAGATTACGATTGAGAGGTGTTAGGCTATAGCACATAGGTCATAGAACCAATATATCATACTCATAATGAATTATGTTTTGATATACTTACATATAGCAGGATGCAGAGGTTGTCCAGTGAATTTGTCCCATGCTACAGTTGTCTCCCTCTGATTTGTAATACCAAGAGTTACTATATCCTCCTTGGAATACCCTGAAAAATAGTATTTATTTTGTATACCATTCAAATAACTCTGAATAGTCAGAGGTGCGCCTTGGGATTTAAACCCACGAACACCGTGAACATGTCCACTTATACAACAGGTAAATAATATATAAATAAATACACTCAACAGTCACATACATAGTCTTGACCCCACATTTATATCAATTAAGTCTTGTGTCATGAATATCAGACACCACCAGAGACTTTTCAGTCTCTCAAACACCCAGACCCGAGACAAATACTTGTGGGCCTCACAAACATTTGTCTGTGTGCGGGGATCGAACCCGCGGCCTCTCGTTTCACGGCCGGCGTCTAACCAACTGCGCCACGGAGGCTGTCACTGATTTGTTTTGTTCACTTGACGGACCTACGCTATAAATAAATATGACTCACCCAACTCAGTGAGCTGGTCTATGGCGTTCTCCGCGCATATCCTGATGTTGTGTATGATCTCCAGTGGATCCTGTTCGGACCATCCTTCTTGTGGCTGTATCTCTGTTTTATCCAGCTGGTAGGATACTAGTTCATCTGAGCATTCGGCTTCGTATACCTGCAAAGAAATATACCATTAAATACCTAACAGATAACAGGTTATATCAAGACTGCTACCGAAAACGAAGCCAGGTGGTAGTTTTAGTGACTACAGACACGATACACTTCGGTAGCAGTCTCGATATACCCTGTATAGTTATGAATACAGTGAGATGAACATTTTGAGTCGTGAGTAGCAGGAAATACGGAAGAGTTTTCAGTGTCACAACCGATTCTAGAGTATTTGTGAAACACACAAGCATTTGTCGTGGTGAGGGGATCATATCCGCCTCTTGTTTCACAGCCGGCAACTAACCAACTGCGCCATGGAGTCTGTCGAAATTATACTTTTTATACCATACACGTCCAGATGGATAAAAGTATCTACTATCCATAAATGGGCAGGCTTATCTGGGGTGGTACCACTGTCTCATAGGAGATGAAAGTGAATCGACAGCTTCGCTGTCGCGTTTGTTCAGTGAGTGAGAGTGCCGGATGCCCAATACACCTTTCCTCTTCCCGACCTTTTTCCTTTCCACTCCCCTCCCGATCCGATGGGCCAGCAACACATCCATGATCAAGGCGTTGAAGATGTTCATGAGCGGCAGTGATCCTTTACCATTCGATGACCTGTTTGCTCATTTGCTATAAGAAAAAATACAAATTTTGCTTTGTGTTTTAGGAACAAAATAATTCTCCAAAGGAAACCCATACCATTTCTATCTTCCTTTTGGTATACCAACGTGAAGGAGTTACGTGTAAATATTTCATATCAAATTCAAAGAGATAATTCAATCTTCAGATTACACAACAAGTCTAGGTGAGTTATTTACTTTGATAAATATCTGGGTTTATCTGATATAGACGATGCGTCATAAATAACAAGACAACCTTCAATGATATAAAAATAGGCCAGAAAGCACTATATTCGATATGACAATATTAACTCATTAACCCTGTAACGGTGAATGAAAACATCGTTAGGAAACCTGCATACCATAGGGATTTTCTATGTTGTAAAGTTTGCCAACCCACACTAGGCCAGCGTGGTGGACTATATGGTATCCCCTCTCAAACGTTCTCTCCATTGTAGAAGAGGCCCGTGTCCTTCGGTGTGGCGTATATGTGTTGATAGATATATCTACCACAAATACTACAGACAGGCTGTTTAGTGGTTTTTATTATCATTTATAATTAGAAATGTTATCAATTTAGGCTGTGAGCATTATGGCGTTCCATAATTCATAGATTGTACGCAAATAGTCATTTTAAATAAACAATTAATAATTCATAAAAAATATCTTTCGAAATCGGTACTTTCCGTAGAGCGATTGATAGAAAGCCGTCTGTGAAACTAGAGACCGCGGATTCGATCCCCACTCCAAGACAAATGTTTGCATGGAAAACATAATATAATAATTTCGCGCCTGGGTGTTGTGATTTGTTGAATAAAAAATACTCCCTTAATATTTTATAGGTACTAGTTAAGACTTGGTATTTCACTTTGAGATCATCTGTGTATAGGACTTTTGGATGTAATTAAAACAGCCTTGTAAAATACTTGTTATCATCAATTTGTCTCTGAACTTTGATAAGTTCAGGGCCTCCAACAGGACGCAGTGTATCACTAAACCCGAGCTATTGTTTAATGATAAGCACTGATAACAGCGTTCACTGATCGCCAATAAAGTGTCACCCACAGGTATCACGTATTGTGATATCAATTACTAATAAAAAAAAATTAATATTTGGTCCGCCCCGTGACCACGAAAACTGTAAACAATTCCAAACAATAGATCCTAATTATTACAGTGCAGAATTTAAACCCACGATACAAACACCAAACAATACAATAGGTAATTTATCAGACTGGTTTAAATTAAATGTGACTTCAAAATCGCACTTAAAATTTGGTTAAAAAATGAAGAAAAATACTAAGTTACCTTGACAGTGTCTAGTTTTCTTGCATACTATAACATTCTGCTAATTGAGTTAGTCATGATATACTGCGTCGTAGAAAATAGAGTTTATGCTAAATCATCAGTTATTATACTAAATAACACTATACATGACTAAAGACAAAGTGAATCAACATATTATGTGTATTTTGGATTGTAACCTCCAACATAGACTGGGTAAATCCAAAAATGAGTTACTGAATTGAGTAATTTATCATTGTATCTGCGATGAATGTTGCAAATAAAATATTGATCTAGCATATTTCGAGTTTAAAAACCATTTAGACCTTCGATCAAATAGATCTAAGATTTAAACACTACAATGGTCCTATGGGGAAAATATAGAAATAAGAAACTGACTTGCCTAGTTAAAATAAAAATGAAGGCAATTCTATAACTTATGGGTAATGCAATGATCAATACGATTGCGCGAGTTGATGATGTAACCGAAGTTTTTGCACCAAAATAATTTACTAATGTTACAAATAAAATTGCGCATACAAATGAAATAATAAAAGACCTTGATTTAAAAACACATACTGAAGCAAAAAATTTAAAAGCTATAAGGAAAAACGGTCAGAAAATGTTAAGATATTTTCATATCGAGATTTTTGCAGCAGTTGCAAAGATGAGAGGGAAAATTGAGCGAATAAAAATAAAAACAAAGAGAATCAAGTGACTCACAGTGTCACAGAGACTCCCAATTTAGAAACAGGGACGAAATTGAGACTGTTCCGCCCTGATACCCACCCTGCAACTCCTGTATGCCAGTATCAACAGTGGCACGAATTTTAAAGACACCGAGCTATGACGCTCAACGAGTCATCGAGAATGTCTAACTTGTTTATAGCAGGCGACAAAATCAGTCAAAAACTAAATTAATACTCGTATTTTTGTCCAATTCCCTCCACAGCGAAGCGGGTGACAAAACAATGAACTGAAGAGGTAAATAACCTCGCATAAAGACATTTTCAGCCAGTGACGAAATATAAACCAAAATTACAACGATCATACCTAGCAGCAAATTCAAGCTACTTAATATCTGCGTAGTTAGATCTAATTGGATTAATTTCTAGATTATTATAGTTTCTACGCCCATGTCAAATAATTCTGGTACCGAAAAATGTAGATAAGTACGAGTAATAATTATTTAAATTAATATTTTCGTCGTTTATCATCTTTTGTCTGCTTTTATTAGTTGTGGATACATCATGTCGATTGTCGAATGGCACTGCTTATAATTTTCATACTGACTGCCTATCTAGATCTTTCAGGAACAAATCAATGCCTAATTCAACACACTCGCGTAATACAGATCGCTAGAATTACATCCATTTGAATTTAAAATATCATCATCATTCTCGGCCATAAGACGTCATTACTCGTTAGTCATTACCGTTCAACATCGGTCATCTATGAAAAAAACACACAAAACTCTGCAGGTAGCAACGTATATGATGTAATAGTGTAAATCTAGTCATTTACTGAATTGTTACATACCACAAATCTGACGGTCTTGGTCCCGTCGTCTATGACGCCGACGAGCGATTTTTTGCCTCCCTCCTTCACTGGCATTTCGTCTGGAAATAAAATAATAGTATAGTTTAAACATTGATCTTTATATATTTTTTGTAAACCATAGGTAAATTACGGTGATGGATATTTAGCAAAGTGGTTTTTGGACACCATGGGTGGTGAAAATTTGGCTTATTATAAAAGGAGGGCAATGACTAACTATGACTCTTTCATATTCGTTGCCCATGGTTGTATACGAAATTTAAATAATGTATAAAATGAAGACTGCAAAAATAAAAATATTTAATTCGAGGTTTTTCCTTGTCGAATTTTGATTTTTAAAATATTCACAATTGTAATTCGAGTTCACACCAAATAATTACTTTTTGGCCACAATATATTTAATCTACAATTTAGAGAATATCTAATGACCATACTAACATACATATATATTATAATTTAATAACTCCCAACTGGCTATATCATATTTTTACAAAAAAAAAATATAACAAATTTCAACTACGCTGATTTCTCAAGGCTGGCCGTTAGACATCACGTGCGCATATTTACGTTTCGTTTCTACTACAATCGTGTACGCATAGACTTCTATCATCGCGATGACGCCACAATACGTCATGCGTATCTCCAAAAACATGTTTTGATCAATTACGAAGAGACTTTGATTTGTAATTGAAGTAATATTTGGCAACAACACAATACCGATGTATTGTGCATGTATTGTGCAGTAAGCAGACGATTCTGCTTCATATTATTTAATAGCTTTTGAGTTTCACAGCCTCCGTGGCGCAGTTGGTTAGACGCCGGCTGTGAAACGCGAGGCTGCGGGTTCGATCCTCACACCGAAACAAGTATTTGTGTGCTTCACAGGTATTTGTTTCGTTCTGGGTGTTTGTGAGACCGAAAAGTCTCTCGTAGATTCTGATACCCACGACACAAGACTTAATTGATCTTAATGTGGGATCAGGACTATGTATGTGACTATTGGGTGTATTTATTTATTATTTTGAGTCCTACTCACAAGAAATAAGAATGAAGACATGAATATAGGAGTTAAAGCATGAGGTGTTAAATGTATGTTTTTCTGATCAATTAGCATGTCTAATAAGTGTAAATTCGATTCCGATCAGTCGCTTGATACTGAAATATTTTGGTATATTTATTGCGTTATAGTAAATTAGAGACATGTCAATTTGGCCGCCATAGTGACGCGTTTAAGTTAACGAAAAACAATAATTTATAATCGGACGTCAATGTCGCGCGTGGTGATTAATATCAAGAAAGAAATAATAATGATAAATAAAACCAACAGTCAGATAGGTATATTGCGTCGTGAGTGTCAGAAACTTCAAGAGCGTCTTCAGCATCATAACACCCAGACACGGAACCAATTATTCGTGGGCGCGGACTTTTGTCTCGGCGCGGTGCGGGAAACGAAGCCAAAGCCCGTCTTATGACGACCAGTCCTCAACTGTCTCCAGTTGAGGTCTCTTTATATATTCACATACAAACATACATAAACGCACTATAGCGATGAAGGAAAACATCGTCAGCAAACCTGCATACCATAGCGATTTGCAAGAATTTCTATGGTTTGTAAAGTCCACCAACCCGTACTAGGCCAACGTAGTACATTATATGGCCTAAGCCCTCTTAATAATACTCTCGATTGTAGAGGAAGCTCGTGCCCTGCACTGGGACGTATATTGGCTGATACAGTACAGTATACATGAACTCACGTCTCATTCCCAGATGGGATAGACAGAGATCCTACCTATATATTTTTAAACACAATAGATTTTCTTCTATACTACCAGCTGAGTCTTTACTCGTGTTTCAATACAAATAAATCTAATGAAAATTTCCATAAAGTGTAGACTGTAGATAATAAGTAATTGCCGTTATAATAAAGCCGCTTATCTTAGATCCGCGTTATAAGCACATTAATAAACTAATTAATCGTATAATATTTACACTCGGAATATAATTATTTGTGTTTGTACGAGCTCTCTTTATCAATACAATAGAAACGACACGTGTTATAAAATTATATGAGGCATTTATTAGTTTTGCTTGCTGTGTGAAGTTTGAGATTAAATTAATCTTACAGACAATTGAGTTACGAAATTGTAAATAACTTATGTCTCGGCTGCTGATATGTGTATATGCTTATATCTATACCTTTAAGGTAAATCCTATGTAGGCATAGAAATTGAACCTGTGACGACTTCACAAATACTGAGACCACAATGTGACAAAAATGTACCCGATGATACGTGTATCTGTATCTGTGTCAGCATATATATGTATGTCCCACTGCAGGACACGAAACTCCTCTATAATCGAAAATACGATTCAGAGAGCTTAGGCCATAGTCCATCACGCACCAGTCAATAATTGCACATCGATTTAATTATACCAGTTTAAAACCTCATGACAAATCTAGGTTAGATTCTAAACTCGATACAAGTGGATTATTAAGAGGGGTTTTTCACTACACACACACACACACACATATATATATATATATATATATATATATATATATATATTTACCAGCAAAGAATTTTAAAAAATACGGCGAAACAAAGCTTGGGTGGTCTAGAGACACAGTATGACCTCTACGATACGCGCTATCGTACAGATAGAAGGTCAAGTTTAGCTGGATATTCTATTATTTAATAACATTTTTCACCCCTACAGAGACGCCAATAAACTATCTCAAAAAACGAAACCAGACATAAAATGGCCCCCAGGCACCTGATATCTTTCGATATAATTTACGACACTTTTCATTGAAATTTAAATAATCCCTTTTATCTGATTACCCAACAATTATCTTATCGACTTGTCTATATCGTTTACCAACCTTTACGAAAAATTTCCAATACACTTCATTGAGCACAGGATATACGACAGTCTTTTTTATATCGCATCATTCCTATTGAACCAAATTATAGTTATGAAGTGCGTGGTGGCCTGTTGGTCACCAGACGCGGCTGCCTACATGTTCACGGTGGTCGCGGGTTCAAATCCCAGGGCACACCTCTGACTTTTCGGAGTCATGTGTGTATTGATAGTCAATCACCACGCACTATAACGGTGAAGGAAAACATCGTGAGGAAACCGGCATACCATAGCGATTTGTATAAATTTCTATGGTATGTAAAAAGTCCGCCAACACGCATTAGGCCAGCGTGGTGGACTATATGGCCTAACCACTCTCAATCGTACTCTCGATTGTAGAGAAGGCCCGTGCCCTGCAGTGGGTCGTATATGGGCTGATACAATACAAAAAAAATAGTTATGAATCCCTTTTTGAATGAAATTTTGCCCACAATGCTTGTCAGCCTCTGTAATGACCACCTAGAAGTTTTAGTCGACATTCTGGCGTAGAATATGTAAGGGGACCCAGGCAACAATATCCGCAAGCTCGCCGTGATAGAACCCCAATGACACCAGCAAAGTTAAAAAGGAGGGAGGCTTAACAACTTTCGTTTCGTCCACAAATAGTTACCATTACCAAGAAATGGATCAATAATACTACTCAGAACACTCAAACAATTACGCGAAGCCATAGAAAACTGGAATTGATTAAACGCTATTGATATGGATTGTGATTCATTAACTCGAATAGAACGAGGATAGGGGATTTTTTTCATTATCTCTACTGTTATTTGAAGAGTAGTAAACATTAATGACTGGGAAAGTTGAAAGGCAAATAATATTTTTTTGAAGGCCCTTTAGATAACATATGAGTGACGATTTGCGAACGGTCGCTGGTAGATGCTGGATGCGACAAGCCGAAGACAGGGTGAAATGGCGCAATTTGGAGGAGGCCTGTGTCCAGCAGTGGACAAAAACAGGCGAATGACGAGATCATATGTAGATAGTTTGAAATAGTTTAGTCATATGTCACATCAATAAAAGGTACGTTCATACCATATTACGTTACCAACCGGGAGGTGGGCCAAAATAACGCAGGCTTGATTGATGAAGTCAAGAAAGATAATGGATATGATAGCCAAGAGTATTACAACCAAAAATATCAATAAATTGGACGAAATTGAGGAGATTGAAGAAGGTAGACTTTAGCAGCGGCCAGGACAACGCTAGGTAGAAAGAAAGACTCTATATGGAGACTATGTACCACAAACACTAAGAATGACCTATGTATTAGTATAAAAATCTTTCGCCTGTCGTTATCAAACGCATCTCTGGGATTGGCGCAACGTGAATTTATGACGCTTAAAAGTTGTCCGGGATTCGGCTTTTAATTTTTTTCAAATGCCTGACATCAACCCATTCATGAGTAACATAAATCTCAAATTAATCTTTCGAAACACAGTAATGAAATCTCATTTAGCTCTCTATATAGCAAAAGCCTCAATGTTTGCAGTTCATGTAAGTTATCATACAAAACATTAATACATTTCGACATCTTACACGAAGATATTGTATTTCGATATTCTAGAATCTTGAAACTTAACTACATCTGGCAGTTCACTGTAACTATCAAGAATATATCAAATATCGAAGGTATCAAATGTGGATTGAGATATCGGCTCATTGGTACAGTGGTGGTGTAAATTAGTCCATATCTGAGAACCCTGTTAGAAAAGGATCGAATAATTTTTAAGACTCCAAAAGTTCCGGTCTTAAATCCAAACATAAACTCTTTCACTTCATCAATTGTCATTAATTTTCTAAGCCTTCATTGTCGGTATTGGATAAATCCCAAAAAATGTGTTAAAATATAAACCAAATATTTTCATACGCAGATCCAACGTTGACAACATACAATACGTCGAGCCGACAAAGAAATGACAAACTACAAAGAAATGACAAACTACTAAGAAATTTATTTCGCTACATAGTATGAAAAAACGACAGTCGCAAACACAAGAAAAACCTTGACGGACGCTTGAGGAAAATCTTCAAAGCGTTGCGTTCGAAACTATCGCAAGGGGAAATACCTCATTACAGTTATTATAGCTATGTACAATTGGTCGACCTGCATAGATGTGGTTTCATTCATCGCATAGACTGAAACTAAGCTACTAAGGTCAATAAAATTGTATTAGGAACTTTTCCACAATAGAAAGATTCCCTGAGAGAATTTAAACACCAAAATTTACCACGTCTTGGATTTGGGGGCTTTCGCAGGCCATAGAACATTTGTGAGAGTTCCTAAAGTATGCAGGATTCCTCACGATGTCTGTCTTTACCGCTTAAATGCTTGGAAATAGAACATCAATACACGCATGACTTCGAAATGTCAAGGGTATGTCGTGGATTTGTATGCAATTGCTATGAACTTGGCCGATGATAAGCAATCGTTAATTCTTCGTGCTGACTTTTTCTATTATTTATTTATCCTTTATTCATCGAATTGTCAAGTTACTTATTTGGTTATATTTTTCTGTTATTAAAAGTTTTTGTTAACGTCATACGAAACTAGATAAGGCAAAACGTCTATAAAGAGATAAGTAATAACATTGGATATTTCCTAAAATTCGAGATAAAGAATATGTAAACATCATCAAGGTTACAACTGAGATTCGTGACGGAATCTTTATGATATTGCTGTCATTTTGGTAACCTCTTTGTGCATGTGAGATTTAGAACCACAGAACAGTTAAATATGGTCATCTGTTCAGTATTGTGTTTAGAACGATGAAATATAATTTCTTGTCTCATTCCTCTTTATTTTGTTTTTTTTTGTATTGTATCAGCCCATATACGACCCACTGCAGGGCACGGGCCTCCTCTACAATCGAGAGTACGATTGAGAGTGGTTAGTCCATATAGTCCACCACGCTGGCCTAGTGCGGGTTGGCGGACTTAAGTACCGTAGAAATTCTTTAAAATTGCAATAAAAATTAAAAATTATTAAAATTGCAATATAAATTTAAAATAGCAATTTTATTTTGTTTATATTATATTACAAAAAGATTAATCCTTCAGTGGCGAGACTTAAGACCCAAGCCACCGGTGGTTAGGGATCCACACTGAGGAACCTGATCACTATGCGTGCCGTGTCTGCCAATACCGCCTTTTGGATCTGGCTCTTGACCCAACGACCAAAGAGAGCCTCTGGAGATGTTGGTCGAGGCTCTTTGGTATCATCAGTCCATGAGCAGAAACAAAAATCGGGACAATAATTGTTGAGTTCACATCCCACATGTCAGTAATTATTATCATTCCTGATCAAGAATCAAAGTATTTAAAAAATATTGACCTAATACCATTAAAAGCGATTAATCGTGAATTAATAGATATAATCTTAAAAGTATCAGGTATATCTAACCCAACTCTATAACTTGAAAAAAATCTAGATCTGCAAAAAAAATGCAATTTCAAATTAAAGTTTTGGTTTGCCATTACGTAATTGTATGTACTTTTTATCGAATATTATATAAACAACGTCACGCTGTCGTTTCAAGGTTATGCAAATGCAATTTATCAAGATCTGACAATACCTTGGCCACAGATTCTGCAATCTAGATTAAACAAATTTGTAAACTTTTATCTTACATTTTTTCAATATTTTTGAATGAATTGTCTGCTGTTTATCGTATAAATAATATTTATCAAACGTTATGTATTTAAACTGAAATAAATGCGACCATTTGTGAAGATATTTTGATGTTAATCAGCCAATACGTCGAATTAATTTAGTTGATAATATTAATAAGAAACAAATAGATTACAATTCAAATATATTTAATTGAGGTATAATTACTATCGCTTTAGTTTTCTAACTAGATGGCCTTATTGTTCTCAATTAAATCCTTCGCTCAACAAAGGACGATTGGACAGCTTCCGTGGCGCAGTTGGTTAGACGCCCCCTGCAAAACGAGAGGCCGCGTGTTCGATCCCCGCACCAAGACAAATATTTGTGTGATGCACAGGTATTTGTGTCGGGTCTGGGTGTTTGTGAGACCGAAAAGTCCCTCATAGTTTCGGATACCCACGACACAAGACCTAATTGATCTTAATATGGCGTCAGGACTATGTATGTGACCGTTGGATGTATTTATTTATTAAGAGAGTCACAGTTTATTTTTCAATATCTTCAGACACTACATAGGTACATCCACAGAAACTCCCGTTTGCGACCTAGGTACTAACAAACCGGATTGATACAAAATCGTCTACATAGATAACAGCGAGCAATGTGCAACAGCGGGGCAAAGATTGAGTTGCGAATTGATAACCGCGCGAGACACACTTAGTAGATTATGTTGTGATGACTGGGACGACCTCGACGTGTTGCCAACATTCCAATATGTTCAATTTTTATCAATATTAGTATGTCTCAAGCTGGAGAAACGCCTTTTGTACAGTTGAGATAAGTTGTTCTTAGTCCAGCTGGCCTATTAAGGATTTGGTGTAATGTAGATGTCTATGATAGTTACGTAGGAAAATATCAATAATGCGTTTTGTCCTTTTCAATTAAAAAAGTAAAATTATATTTTTAAAGGGTTTCGGAAAACGCATCCCCGATGTCGTGGTGTTTACAAACATCGATAATCGTTTACCATCAAACAATCCGCTTGATCCATCAAACAATGCGACTTTTACAAATCTAAATCTCATCATTGAATGAAAATACGTAGAAAAAATGCAAATAAAATTCAATCAAGTTTCAAAAGAGATCTGCAGTGAAATACCTAATTAAATCGTTAGAGGTCATCGACAATTTGGAAACCAAACGGAAATACCAAAACAAGAAGTCTATACAAAAAATGCTATTAGATTACATTTGCTAATAACTACAATTTAGCTACTAACTACATCTGTACCAGGAAAACGAAAAAATAAATTGCTGATATAAATAATAAAAAACAAAGTAGGCCGTAAAAACTAAATAGTTTTTAAGCTAAATTCAATAGTACAATTAGCATTAGTAGTTGATAAATAAATAAAACTAACATTTACATACATAGTCCGACTCTACATTAAGATACAGGTCTCATGGCGTGGGTATCAGAAGCTATGAGACTTTCTGGTCCCAGAAAACCCAGACACGAAACAAATTTACATAAGTCCTAACTCCATATTAAGATACAAGTCTTATGTCGTGGGAATCAGAAGCTATGAGACTTTCTAGTCCCAGAAAACCCAGACACGAAACAAATAGTATATTTCATGATGATTATGATAATGAAATGGGTTGATATTCATATCCTTCTATGAAACTAAACTGAACACAGATGTACTAAATGTTGCTTAGAAACGATTTAGAATGGTTCTTTGGTAAATAAGAGCAAAAACGCCCGTATACGGCAACCTTGCATGAGAAATGTTGCAGACAATTAAAGGGAAACATCGGGGTATGTGATCTGCCTACCCCAACGAGAGACAATAACAACATTGAATATGTGTCCATGTATGTACTTTGCGATAGCAGCAAGAAAGTATAAACCGAATAGATTTATCTCATACTTATCGCTTAATATTGTCGCGTAAAAAATTATTGTATTAGCACAAGACATATCTCCAAGATAAGACTACAATTTCCAGATAATTCGGTTTAGCAACGACACAATATTATCTTTTTTAGTAATTTATTAGTGCAATATAACATACGGCCAGACATTTTTGCAATATCAAAATGTATGATCGTCTAATTTAATTGATACTCGTAACTGAAGTGCAAACGTTTTGGGTTCCATACAAATTCTGCTGGTTAATATTGAAACTCTAATTAATTTAAAACTAGTATTAGTAATTCACAGGTCACTGTGGAAATCATTGGGAGAGGCCTATGTTCAGTAGTGGACTTCCTTTGGCTGATGGATTGGATTGGATTAAGAATTTTGTTATTTTGATACTATGGAACGCTACGATAGCAAACGATGTAATTTTATTTTTCTAGTACGGCTGTGAAAGTTGAGGCCACTGGTTCGGTCCTCGTACCGTCTTAATGTTTGTATGATCTACAAGTATTTGTTTCGGTTCTGGGTCTTAAGACCGAAAAGTCTCTCGTAGTTTCATATACCCACGACACAAGAGTTGTACCTTAGGGTGGAGTCAGGACTATGTATATAACTATTGAGTTTATTTATTTAAGGAACTAAATGAAATCAAGAGAAGGCAAATTGATTTATTTAAAGATTCGATTTCATTTCAATTTACTGTTATACCTCTTTCGCATTTTGCCAATGTCATATTAAGGAAAACCAGACTTGATATTACTCGTATGTATAAGTATTATTTATTACTATCTATAAGGATTTTTAAGTTCGTGTGTTCTGTTCATTACTCAAGGAAAACATCGAGCAAAAATTTCGAATTTCGAAGGTGTGTAAAGTTCATTAACCCGCAATAGACCGTGGTGGCGCGGCGTGATGGACAACGCTTAAGTCTCAACGAGAGAAAATACTTATACCCAGCTGTGGGATATTTCAATTACAAGGGTTAATTTAATATTGCGTTATAATTAAGTAATTTCCATATACAAAGTTCAATAAATAACTGATACAGGTCTTAACCAAGTCTTGCTCCAATAATAACGTATTACGTCGAGAGAAACTTGAGGCCGCTTGCCTTGATAAGTGGTTTATACTTTATGTCTTAAGAAGGAACCATCAACAATTCCTTATACTTTTTCTTAATATTTAATATTTTTTTGTTGAGTTATTTTTTCCACAAAAAGAAACGCCTATTGTTTCGAAACTTTCATCATTTTAGACTAATTCAATTCACAGCACTGGTCGAATAAAAAAATAAAGAATAAATGATTTATTATTTTCAGTAATAAAAATGAACAATTATTTCCCAACATACCTTGAACCATGTTCGACAAAAAAAATCCAGCTATTAAAATTCACAACACAGGCCGATTAGAAAAATAAATAAATAAAAAAGACGAATTCTTAGCGGGAAATTTGAAATTGGAACGCAAAGCGCGCGCGTTCACACGTAAACGAGCCCGCGTACTGGTTGGAGGCGCGGCGCAGTCACACCCACGTTACGTCTTATCACTATGACGTATTTCACAAAACAATTTAGCGAAACTTTTTTATCATGCGTCGCGTGTTATCTTTATTGGCGATACATGCATAATATATTCCGTGTTTATCGCGGGACAAAAGGGTCATCGTGAACCGGCCATTTTAATTATTTCGAACACGAATAATAAGGGCGCCAGCATTCCATTTTTAAAATCGTGACTTAGCAGTTCTTTACGTTAATTTTGTTTTTGTTTGTGAGACCAAGTGGCTAAATTAAACGTACCTACATTACGTTTATTACTAAAAGAACGTTTTGTTTTTCAATTTGTAAACATGCTGGCTACTCATTAAGGGAAGGAAATTATTAATAAATAAATTACCTGTCATGTGGTTTTGAACAACTTTGTTTAAAGATATTCAATGCTCTCATAGTTCTGAACTGGCACTTGGCACCATTTTAAAAATGAGCAATAATTATTATCGCAAACGACAGCAAATGAATACATTGACCCTAAAGAGCGATATACATATATAAATTGTAACAAAATGTGCTCTGTAACACGTTCCCCTGAAAGTCAATATAAGTCGTAATAAACTAGCAAAAATTCAATCAATCAACCTGAGAATTGTAACCAAGACCTCAAAGCTTGTAACTTATGCATAGCGCTACCATAAGAATTAAAATAAAGGGACTCACTAAAACTCATTGATTTTACAATAAATGAAAACACGATTTCACTTTAAATGAAAACTCGTTGATCTTTAGCCAGTAAGAATTAAAACGAAACAGGAAAAACTATCATATTTTGGTATTTAAACTTGCAAAAAAATTTAAATGTTGCACAAACAATAACAGGTTTGAAGTGGAACAATTATGGCATTAATATTGCAATCATATTCAAAAGAAGTCCTTATAAGAGTGCGACTATAAAACACTACCTGTCTCTTTCTGTCTAACCAAATGAATCGTGCTATCTCCTTCAAAGTTTACATCGAGATAGTGTTTTAACTTTCGAACACAATTTCGAAAGCATCTAGATAGTTCCAAACTCCAATGCTCTTCATATTTCTAATGTACGAGGACATTCAGACTATTTTTGGCAAAACTATTTACTGTTTCATTATTTAAAAAGCAGAAAATGTTATTAAATATAAATAAATCGTAATAAAAATGTCCTTGAGTGATAATCAATTACCAAGTGAAGTAATCCGGGATGTCCTCCCACTTAATAAATGACATGTGATTAATATGGGACGCAACCCACTCATTTATAAACTTGCTGCAATCAAGCTATGTGGTTTTTCAATTATTAGACCACAGATAACGCAAACTTGATAGATAAATTGTAATCCTGTTTATTTTATACATCAAAAACCTATTAGGGCGATTAAGGTAACTTTATAACAACAAATTGACTAAACTATCAAATACTAGTCTAAAAAGAAACGCCAAGAAGCTTTATCACAGATCTTTTTTCATAAGAATCTAATTAGAACTATATTATGGCGTAACCCATCTCATTCGTACTTTCAATTGAAGGGGAGGTCCGTGCTCTGCAGTAGGGCATATATGTGCTTATATAGATACAGATTACAATCCAAAACCAGTAAGAAAAAAAAATTACCAGTTGTAGACGCTACCAGTGGTCAATGTAACAGGATACTTCTGATCCTAAAACCCGGCTCCGCGGAACGAGTCATAATAACGGGTTTTCCACTTCTCTCACAAATAGTAGGTGTGTACTTGCGTATTAAATTCAATAAACGTACAACCGAAAACGTTGTGGGCTATATAACTTGTGTGTATTCTTGTATATATTCATTTGAGTTTCGATATGAAATCGATTTCTGTGAAATCGATGTGATGAGTTATCGGTGTAACTCAATCGTACAAATATAAAATATCATAGTTAATAGTCTTTATGGCAACAAATCGATTTTAGGCACCATGTTATTATGAAGTAATAATCAAAGCATATCTAGCGAAAACATTTATGTATTTGAGCAGAGTATCTATTTAACACTTCTAATAACCTAGGAACAGTTGAATGTATCTACACCAGTCCAACGCGAACAAATCGATCGTGCACTCCACTTCCGACATCATTACAGGAAGACATTCTTCGAAAATAATTACAGGTAGATCTATCGTTAGTAGTGGATATTCTACAGTTGATAATAACAACAATCTATACGGAAAATATAGCATTAAAAATAAATGTTAAATCTTGGAAAATTTATGTACTACGTGCAAGCTTATATTTAAGAACACTTGTCCCTGCTGATACAATTCTCACCGAAAAAACTTCCGCGCTTACTGAACCTCCGCTTCAAACTGTGTTTCCTCAAAAAAGTCCTCACATTATTCATAATAAATATTAATGAGAAATCACTCACAACACGCGCATCGTAAACACTGGCAAAGAAACAATAACAACTACTAAATCTGGTGATTTGATTGACCAATGACAAAATGTATGCGGTAGATCAGTACTAAAATAGACAACACGATATCGTTGCGTGATTGATAAAAGTCATTGTCTGCGAATGATTGCCATGGAATTTTAATGACCATATGAAAGATTTAGGGGTTGATGGAACTTGGGAAATTGATAGTATCACTGATTGGTGTCCAACTTTACTTGGTGTATTCAAGTCTGTAGTTATTCGTTTTGTGACTTACACTATTATTGTTATTAATGAGTTTACTATATGAACGAAAGTTGATCATAATATCTACTGAGTACTGAATGATAATTAATTGACACTATAAATATCTATGGTATGTAAAAGTCCGCCAACCCGCATTAAGCCAGCGTGGTGGACTATATGGCCTAACCACTCTAAATCGTACTCTCGATTGTAGAGGAGGCCCGTGCCCTGTAGTGGGTCGTATATGGGCTGATACAATACAAAAAAAAATCTTGTCTGAGATGCTATTTTCTAATCTTGTTTCAATAACTGATGAGATTTTAGTTTCCAAAATACTTGGAGCATCACGATTCAAAAGATATATTGGTATAAACTGAGAAAACTCTTGCCTTGGCAATAAAAAATAATAAATGTTGAGCTAAGTTACGGACAAATAAATTCTTGCTTCAAATTAGATTTTACAGTGTTCTAATTGGCAGAAATTTCAACTAAGTCTAGAATTATTTTAGTAGGTAAAGCCTTGAAGTGCCTCTATGGAATTTATTAATGATTAATTTGTTTGTTTGGTGCAACGTCTTGCTTTCGCTATTTAAATTTTTAATGAGTATATTTGAAGGGTATTGTTGGAGGGCTCAAATTAGTGTCATTTCCTCGAGACAGATTATTAATAATTATAAATTATTGCATCTTAAGTTTGGCAAAACGAATATTAGATTTAACATCATACAGTAGCCTGAACAAACAGTTCATTATTCAAGCAATTCAGCTTGCCGGCATAGTCATATCGAGTAGCGGAAGATTTATGCAGCCGATTGAATTTACCATCACCTGCTGGGAAACCGTTTTATCAAGTTGGGATTAAAAGTGAAAAAATCATGATAAAGGTATGTTTTTTCTAGACAGTCTGGATCAGCGAGAACTGATAATAATATCAGCTTATTTGAAAAGACTGCCTCGGTGGCGTAGTGGTACTACGGTATGATTGCAAAGCTGAGGTCTCGGATTCGAATCCCGGGTCGGGCAAAGTGATATTGGATTTTTCTATTAATTATTAGCCCGGAGTCAGGAATTTGTGCCTGATATGGCACCCTATCACATCGTGGGACGGAATATACAAGGCGAAACGTGGGTGTTCTAGTAGCACCTCTGCCTACCCCTTCTGGTAAAAAGGCGTGTGGTTATGTATGTATGTTATGTATTTGAAACCCAGTGATTATACTACCCGAAGCCGGAACATAACATTTTAATAAGAGACACCAACCCAGCACATTTTGAAATCCTACGTATCTAAATCGATATTTTTCTAGTCACATTTAGTATTTCCCCAGAGGCATTTAAATAATACCAAAATAATAAATATACATTGTATTCGTTGTCCTCGAGATAACTGCAACATTCATCTGAATATCGCAAAAACGTTTTAACTTAAAAACGAAACGACCTTGTATCAACATGTTGACACAACTGACCTTGTGTATTAAACACATGAATTTCAAGCAAGAAAACAAAACAACATATTGATCAAAACAAAATTCAGACAGAAAATAGATTTGGAGAGTTTGCAATTCCGGATGCCCAATGCCCCGTTCCTCTTCTCATCCTTAATCCTTCCTGCTCCCCTCTCGATTTGATGGTCCAGCAACACATCTATAATCTAAGCGTTGTAGATGTTCATGGGCGGCAGTGTTCAGTTACCATCAGGTGACCTGATTGCTTGTTTGCCGAGCATATGGCATCAAAAATAACAATATTCCACTAATTTACTTTTTGTCTTTTATTAATTGTCGAGGTAGATCTCTGAATAGGTATAGCCGATTTTCCTATTTGCCCCTTATGTCTGGGAGCAACAAACGCCGTGTAGGGCGATAGCTTGCTACATATATGCTAAAGTAGTTAATTATTTTTTTTAGATTCAGATCTATGTACGTAATAGAATATCTACATCAGAAGAGTGTTTACTCTTTTGTTTCTTTAGTTTTCTAAATCTTAAACACCTAAGCCTACTTTTTTAGTTGTATAAGCAGCTTAAAAAAACATCTGAATAAGATTTGTGCATACTTTATTAGAATTAACACTCTCAATCGTACTCTCGATTGTAGAGGAGGCCCGTGTCCTGTAGTGGGTCGTATATGGGCTGATACAATACAAAAAAAAATAGAATTAATTTGAAAAACAAAATACTATTTTTGTGTCTGCGTCTATACAATTTCTTTGCCTTGTCCTTTTATCATACTCAGCCATATAATAAGACATTGCTATCATCCACACCTGCGCAAAATCCCACCTGATTTTTCACACCTCATTTGTGCGTCATTCAGAGAACTATATCTCTTTGCAATACTGTTGTACAGCTTATTGCTGTTGTATAATTTGTTATGTGGAACTGTTGGAATCTGAAGAAGCTTTCCTTTTATTAGAGAGAATTAAAATCGTATGCTTAACAAACAAACAAAACACTCTTTTCCCAGATGGGGTAGACAAAGGTGCTATTAGGACATCCACGTTTCGCCTTGTGTGTTCCATCCCACGATGTGATAGGGGGCGAACCTATCGCCATGTCGGGCAATTATTCCTGACTCGGGGCGGGTAAATAATTACAAATTCAATATCAGTTTGCCCGATTGGAGATTCGAACCCGAGACCTTCGCGTTGTAATCGTACCGTAGTACAATTGCGCTATCAAGGCAGTTACTTAACCGTAAGCTTAACGCCTTTAAATAAACATGAGTGACATAATTCGCCAATTAATGATAACTAAGCACTTCATGGTACTGCACTACGCTCGTCGCACCCAAACATTAAGTGTTCAGTTTCTTAATGCCCCGCAAATTTTTAGGAGATTGCAACGCATTTATGATTTGCCTAGAAGGTTTCGTTCTCATAGGTAGCTGTACGAGTATTTAATTCGTTGACTATCTTTAGCGATTTATTAAACTCTTACTTTCTACATTAACCCTGCCAATGTCAGTGTTAATCTTTATCGAACTACCCGACACTACCTTTGCTTTCAACGAACTCTTCTACATTATTTTTATCAAATTCCAATTTGTCACCTAGTAATTTACCTAACTCATACATTTCATTAACATTATATAAATATGTTATGCAATCAACATAACTATTACGATTGGAACATCTTTGATATTCCGCATGATCTATTAAAGTACTAGACATGAGTTACGACCGAGCGGACACTAAATAAATCTTGTGCACATGTGAAATATTCAATTGTCTATTGGAACTAAATCAATAGATATTTTGATGGCGTATGTAATGATTCATTAGATAGTATATATTTTTATATATATGAAGAAATAGTGATGGCTTTCTTTGATTTACTGATGAACTGTACAGAAGAAAAGCATTCGGTGTTGGTCTGATTACAATTTAAATTGTAATTAACAATATAAAACCTAAATTGTAAACGTTTTCTTATCGTATATTTTACCCTGGGCAGGGTTTTTTAATGAAAAAATCAATTAACTTAATTTTACTTCTAAATAGCATCATATGGACCTAGCTGCCGTGCTAATCAGTCATAGCAAAATAACCCTTTATGGACAGGATATTGCCGTATCAACAAGCAATATACCTTTATTATTTCGCCTACCATTAGCCCATATAACAATAATTGCAAAATATAAATGGCAGTCATAACAGTTTACAAGTTTTTTTATTTACCGCAGCCGTGGGTATTGTTATATTGCTTCGTCCTTGACGAGGTAATATTTATTCATTTGTTTCAACGATGTCATCTGCACGAATATATTCACCTACATATTCAGCAAATTAATTTTCTTGTTTAATTAACGGTAAATTATACACTCGGTCATAATTATCTCATTACTTATTTGGCAAAAATTCACCAGTTTTGGAATCATCTGTCTGTTTTCAAGAATTTGCAATTCTCTCTTGGGCTCTAATTTTCTACTAATGATGTAAATCAGTACCACATACTTGCAAACCACGTTTATATGAGCAAAGGGGTAGGCAGAAGTGCGGTTAGTGCCAACCAAATTCCACCAAGCAAATTTTCCTCTGAAATGCAATGGGAGACGAGCCCACAACTTTTCCAAGCACTAATAACTCTGGCAATCCAGATAAGATTTTCGGAAACATTCCCTACATAATCAAGGAACATTCTAGAAAGATAAACTAGAATACGTCATTACTAATATCAGCGAACTAAAGTCGAACGCAACTGCTTTGTCATTTAAGATAATTGTCTATTATTTGAGCGTAATGGTTAGTATATTGTATATTATGTCTACGCTTATTATTATGTAACGAACCAGATTTTCAGTGTTTACATACATTTTCGCCATAACTATTACTGGAACAAAAACTTAACAGCCCGCATTATACTCATATAAATATTTACCCACAGTTTTACATCTGGCTTGTTCAGTGCATGTTTTAGTGTTTGAGAATGAATACTTCCTAGTAAAATATTTTTCTTATTCTTTTCTATTTCTTATAATACTTCTTGAAGGTAGCTCAGTTAGTTTCTGTCATTTATTTTCTTGCAGATTATCGACTCGTAAGGATCAAATTAGTGACAGCTAGAAACTTCCCAAGTTTTTGTGTTCATCATTCCTGTCCATGCCATTTCATCCTTGACGCACGAGAGCTAATGTGCATTAGTGGTAACAAAAAAAAACAGGACATGAGATAAGCAGTTTTGAAGTAAAACCAGTACTTTTCACGGAAAGTGTTTCGAAATTAGTTACACAAGATAACATTATTGAAGAATTAATTAAAAAACTTAACAGAGTCTTCTGCCAAAGTAAGAAATTCTAAATCTCCACCAGGTGACTGTAAAATCAAACCAGAATTTCCTAAAGAAAGCCTTCCAAAATTAGTAGAAGATATACAAGCTCTAACAAGGCTTACAACAAAGAAACCAAACCAGAAGACTGCGGAACAGCATTCATTCTGCACAGTCGCCCTTCAGTCTCCCACGCCTGAGTTGCTATTTCTGAACAATCATGTGTTGGTGACGTATTGTCGACCACACGAGTCTGCCAACAATTAGGCGATTTAACATCCGCGACACACGACGCTTGCTGTAACACTAATTGCGTCATGCGACTCCGCTTAAGTTATAAATATCTAGACAGAAAAACATTGAGCACGTGAGATTTGTGATAGTCTTGCCACCTGTTGTTAAAATGAAGCGAATTGATAAGTGGATAAAATCTCTTCTATATAACTACTTATGCACCATTAACGTTATCATAAGTGATGACATGGATGTGACTTTGGGAAAGCAAAAGCATTAGTTGCCCATCCACCTGACACCACAATACAAATTTTCTCACATTTTGCTTGTTATTTATGACACCATAATTATAAGTTCATTCACTGTGGTTATCACACGCCTGGCATGTATTTTCCATATTGCGCAGAGTCGCAGTGACCGTGTTAAGACTTCAAGCATTATCATCACGGTCAACTATAAGTTATCCAGAAAGATCTCAAAAGCGACCTGTTGAACGTAGTCTCGATTCAGCGATCTTTTGAGGCGTTCTCAAGTCTTCACCTTGACACCAATAGTTAGATACATTTCAAGTATCATTAACATTTTATGTTTTTTATATTATTTTATTATCCGCTAAAATGCATAGACATATGTCTTTAACAATTCATTGGATAACTTTTTTAAAAAATCTAAAAAATACGATTACAAACTAAGTGTAGAACTCAACAAAAACTAAATAATTCTAATGTGTATAAAGTAAGGAGCAATAATTTACCGCATACCTATAAGACAGTCATGAAAATTACCGTTGTATTAGACGGCCAAAAAAACCGTTACTCAATTTTGAATCATAAACGAATTAACACAAAGTCCAAAACATCTAAATATCTCCACTGTTATGTCTAAGCCTTTGAAAACTTGAATTGTTTTGAATATGTGAGCATACATTTAATGAAGTAAAACGTATTGTTACAGAATTCATTTTTTTTAAAGATACAATGTAGACGTGTGACTAAATCTTATCGTGTATAAAGTGACGTCACAGTCTACGTTACGCCCTTACGTAAGAGACATATTTTCTAGCCTTGAGAAGCACTAGATTGCAGCACTCTGGACCGTACAGCGTACATATAAAGTATGGACTTTATGGTTTCGTGTGAAAGAGTGATAAAATAATTACACTCTCTTTCTTTTTTTTTCTTCACGTAACCTTTGCCAGTACATGGTCTCTATTCTGAAGTCCTTTACTGAAGAACATTTCAGCTCCATCGACCATGAGTTCTCTAAGATATGGTATTATTACATTATAATACAAAGTAGCTGTTATTGTAACAGTTAAATTTATTAAAAATTATTCATCTACAAAGTCATGCGTCTAGGTAGACTTTACGGTATCCGCGACAGGACGTACCAAACCAAAGTTTAAAAATATACGATGAATGACTTCCTTTAGTTACCAACGTAATCAATACGATCAATGCTGCGTTTTAGACGATTGTTCTGAGACTAATTGGGTTTAGTATTAGAATTTTAAATTAGAATGTCCTAGATCAAACGACAATTTGTACATCGTAAGTCAATTACTAAATCAAATTAGGCTAACTTTCGATTGTAAAGGAGGCCCGTGACGTGAAACGGGATGTATATGGTTTGGTTTTTAATTTTTTAAGGCAACTGGCTCGAATGGGGTGACACCAAGACATCAAACAGATATCAAGAGACAGACCCATTGTCGCAATATTTCGTTCGGAGAGCTATTCAGTGGAATTTAAGCAGTGTTTAAGAAAATCTATGCAACTCCACAACACTCAAAAAAAAAACAAATAATTGTCGATCATACAAATATTTACCACGCATTACAAGCCAAATTCAAAATTAAGAATGTCGTAGAGTGCAGACTATTAATTTGCAAGTGAGCAGTACTGAATTCAGCAGTAAAATCTACTTCATTAATGCCATGTCAAGTATTCTATGGCCGTGTCAATAAGGTTTATTTTCAAACATACTGTTTGCAGTTTAATTTATTCACTCTTAAACATGCATAACTAAGTTCAACAACTTACGATTGTGTCACTAGCCGATCGGACCTTGGACCTAAATCTCCTTGAACGTGGCCGTATGAACGTTAAACCCAAAACTGTGACTCGGCTCGATCTGATAACATGGTTTTACGTTTCCGTAATAAATAAATTAAAAATAAATTCATAGGGTTTCCCCAATAAGGTGACTTTGCTGTCGCGTTTAGTTCGAGCAATGAGCTGTGACGGCGCAAGACCAAAGATTTTTGTAAACGATTTTTTTGCATGGTTACTTGGTGGTACGAAAGCCACAGGAATACGTCGGCAATGTGTGCCTGAGCCTCAACATTCCCGGACCTCGACCAAGGCTAGACCAAAGAAGCGCTGGCTAGATGTCGATAAGTTTTCTAAACCTGCATACGTATGTACCAATGATCAGCAAAAATTGTGGCTGGCTTTCATCGACATTGATCACTCATCATAAAGAAAATCGCATCCTTGCTTCATTGAACCAATTCCATACCAAAAAGTCGTATGCAGAATCATTTATGACTAAGCGAGGAGGGAATAACAAATACACATCTTCTTTCCTTTCCAACAATTGTATTACTATGACAAATATCTAAGATTACGTTTTTTTTATTAAACAAGATTGAACGAGCAAGTCTCTCGCCTTAACTCTTCACGGGCAGTGCCAAAACATAACATATAATATTTCATTCTGTTATATTAATCTTAGACAAAACATTGCTGCACGATGAATCGATCGATTGAAAGTTATGAAAATTAATTAGAGATGAGATATATCTTAATAAGAAAACATCGTCCCATGCGACAATCCAAAAGCTATTCCAGCCAATATTTTCCCAAACTAATAAAAGAGTAAGAGGCTTTGGCCTAACCACTCTCAATCGTACTCTCGATTGTAGAGTAGACTCGTGCCCTACAGTGACACGTATATGGGCTGATAGAATACAAAGGGCTTTGGTGTGTTCTTCTGGAGAATTTGGAGTTCTTTATTTGTAGAGAAGGTGATCATGGGGTATATAGCTGGAAGAACTTATCTACCATCCCCATAGTAAACTGGATCCTATAAGAATTTTCCCCGTGTTGAAAAAGAGGGCTAGTTAAAGGTTAAATTCGTTTTCGGGTGATCAAATTTAATATGACCTTCATATGTCCGTAGGGCGTAGACAAGCGTCCATATTTACAAGCATCAAAAGACTCTCGAACATAGCATCCTCTTGTGCTATTAACTATCTCTAGACACGAAAGGGTCGCTAACTCAGGCCTTGAGGACATCCGCGCTTGCATTCCCGCGCGATACGTATCTAACATAGAATGAATTTGATAAGATTATTTGATTTTACTAATCAGTGCAATAGTTTTGTACTTAAAAGTATATTTATTTTAAAATTTATAATCTTACTTTATTATAATGGTTGAATCAAATAATACCATTGTAACAAACAATAATTAATTTGATAAGCAAACAAGAAAAAAATTTATAATGATTAAATGGCAAAGGTTGACGGTCCAAAGTGCTAGGATCTGACATAAAAAATATCAGACATTGTTTACAAATATGTTGATTGTTTCATTTTTTGTACAGTAGATAAGAATTTGTGTTTTTATGACCTACATATAACAGGCGACTTTGGTAGGTATCAATAAAATGATATCATTACACAATATTTACTTAGAGTCTGAATAATATGGACCTTCCTTTTTGTGTTTTTATATATACGGGTATAAATCTATGATGACCAATATTAAATGTATGAGTAGTGTTTATGCTAAAATATTTTGGTAATTATTTATATCATAGGTTCTGGGATTTTTCGTTCCCCGCGTAGGTAGACAAGCTAGCAGCCAGCCTGATGGTAGGTGGTCACCACTGCTTTTATGTTTCTCCATTGAAGGGAGCAGTCAAGTCACTGCCTATCATTTCATGTATACTCTTTCCGTAAAATTTTCAGGAAGTAGGGCTTATCTTCTGCATATTAGTGTTTAAAAATAATTTAGAATGCTTATATTAACTCACATTTATTTATATACATATACACAAAACACGCAGAGGTGCAACCAGGACACCCATGTTTCGCCTTGTGTGTTCCATCCCAGGATGTGATAGGAGGTGAACCTATCACCATATTGGCCACAAATTCCTGACTCCGGCTGATATTGAGTAGAAAAATCTCCAATATTGCTTTGCCCAACCGGGGATTGGAACCCGAGACCTCAGCATTGTAATAGTACCATAGTACAACTATGCCACCGAGGCAGTCACACATTTAAGTCAAATGTTTAAGGATGTTCTTGTATGATTAATATCACAGTTGTAGATGAAATTCTACATTGAAAAATATTTTATTGTAAAATTAAGATATATTTGAGTTAAGCTGTTCAATTATGAGTTTTCGAATCTCTCTCATCATTGTGGGGGTATTTGCCCTTACTAGCCATGCTTTGCGGTTTTTTGAAATTTATTATTATATATAATAAAATGGAACAACTTTCTACATATTTCTCATTTGCACACTTATTTACTTCGGAATTACTGGTGTGATTTATATAATTCTTTATTTAATATTATAATAGATTTTTTGCAAGGTTTTAGTGTGTCCATTTAGTCACCTTATGTAACCTTGTTTATGATTGAGCAACAACTTTAGGAAGGCCAGAATATAAAGTGGAAATTGTTTGCAATGGTGGTAAAGTGTAATGACACAGGTGGCAAATGAAATAAAAAAATACATACTTAATGTAGGCGAAATCGAGGCAAACACATTAAAGCTTTTTAAAAATAGGAGTGCCTAAAAATATTACTTCGCAATAGATGGATATTTGTCAACAAAATATAAATAGTAAACAATCGTAAAAAAATATCATTATCACGTATATAACATCGCGTGCAAGAAGGTTGTATCTGTCCTCAAGTACATTTCAATTAAGTACGTTAACAGCAATAAAATAAGTTCTAAATTAATTTGCACGCAAAGGAATTTAGAACAATTGATACCAATTAGCAATGTACGAAGCCGGTATGTATCGTTAGACGCTGATCTATTTTAAATATGGTCGCAAAACTAAAACATTCGCAAAATCGATAACACAATAGAAAGCAATGTGAGTCGGCATCAAAAATAAAAACATGACTGAAAATATTGACAAATGCAATTTTAAAGCCTAGTTTATCTGATAAAAAATGTAATAGATCACTAAAAACGAAATTAATTACAGTATTCAAGAATTTGTATTTAATATACGGCTGTAATTACTTACCTCGCAAATTTTATCCGTGTGGCACAAATTAACAATCTATTTTCTTTATAACAACACTATTAACATAATTAATTTGTTGTAAATGTTTTTGGGATTTTTCTTGTTAGAAAAAATACGAAAAAACACCTTGACGTAACTTTCCCAGGGCTGTCTAAAATGACATGTCTGACATGTGATAATGTGACATTGCCAATTTATCGATTAAATTTTATACCGGCCGTACACTCTCGGCCAGATACTCCGCAACGCAATCCGACGCGACAATCCGAGTACGACATGAGAGCATGTGGCCACTACCTTGGTGACTTGACTGTCTGTCAAGTCCCTGACTTTGCAGGTTATTTTCAAGAAAGTTTTACCAAGTTTCTTACGCTATTTGACATGTTGTATTTAATTTTTAGCTATAGTATGCCCACTTCTGACCAAAGGTTTCTCGTTTTTATACAATTGGCTTCGTATTCCAGCACAAACGCAGTCGGAGGCTTCCCACGCTCACTTCTCATAAATATAGGTCTTGGAGTGGGCAGATAATTATTTGCTCACTCCTAAATTACCTAGATGCCTCAGACTGCGTTTGTGAACACTGCTAAGATAATTCAAAACCAAAATAAAATATTCAAGCTAAAATCTTGTTTCTATCTTTTCAGTTCTTCAATTATATTAATAAAGGTGACTGCCTCGGTAGCGTAGTTGTACTACGGTATTATAAAGCTAAGGTCTCGCGGTCAAATCCCGGATCGGGCAGTGATATTGGATTTATCATATGATGATAGGCTCGCCCCCTATCACATTGTGGAACGAAAAAAATCGTAATTACCCTAAAAATCCCTTATTTTGATACCACACTCGATGTTTTTTGAAAGCATTAATTTTTTTTGAGAAAACATTTTTGCGCATAAAATCCTTATTGTTGATTTTTTTATTTTTTATGTACCCAGTGTCATTCTCTCGTCCAAGGCGAATTTATTGACACTACTCACATAAAAATACGACAAGCCGTTTATGCTCTAGGACGTGACAAAGAAATATACACACATACACTCAAAAAGCTTAACCCTCCTTCTTCGCAGTTGGGTAATTATAAAAAATACAGATTTAATGTATAGTTTTATTAATTATATACCGTTAAAAAAATTGTATAATAAAAATATCAGTCTTGCTACCAAAAAAAGGTGATTATAATAATTAATAAGTATGAGGCGTTGGACTATAATGAACTGAAGATTCTTATCCTTTACAAATCATATAAGTAAAGTCTTTCACTTTAGAGGATATCCAACAAAATCAGTCCATCCTCTCGTAGTTCATATTTTGTTACAGGGCTAAATGTGTACAGAGTACTCTGTAGCACGGCCCTCTCATCAGAGATACATTTTTGTCCCTGACAAGAACACTTGTTCGAAAGTGAACAACCGCCGTTAAAACCCTTTGGAAATTCAAAGCTGCATTCAAATAATTATTAGCGCAGTAATTAGAATTAGGGATGCAGTTTTCTAGCAATATCGATATTTCGATATCGATAAATATCGAATTAAGTCAATATCGATAAATCAATATATCGGTGTAGTACCTCGATATATCGATATTTGACTAGGTATTTTTAGATAGGTTCAAGTAACATTCATAAGAATTCATATAATTAATAAAATGTAACCAGCTATGTTTGATTCCAGTATTTTATGCCAGCTATGGAATTTAAAAATAATAATTTAGAGAATCTGCTACGTAAAAACGTTCAGAAGGGACGCTTGTTGCTATAATCGGTAGATGATTCATTGCCACTTTAAAGAGATTGGGAAACACACATTGCATCTCTTGCCATGTCTCAAGGACGTTTACTTTTAGAGTGTTTCGTCGTGTTCGTCACCGTCAGTTTATATCTTTTTTATTTGCGTATGAACTTAAGATTTGTGGCGCTTCCAAAAGTCAAATTCAACTTTATCTTCAATATTTCCTTACGATATACTGAGTTTTTTGATATTGATATATCGATATCGGTGTTTCCTTGATAGAATGTCGATATTTTAAGTTCCGTTATATCGATATATTTATCGTTATATTTATCAGTTTTCCGATATATCGCTGCACCCCTAATTAAAACGTGGTATAATTTTTGCTTCGTAATCGATTACATTTTAGCTTCCAGATATAGTCTATAGGAAATGTAAAAACAAACGTAGCTGTATCAAAATTCATCGCCTTGTGGGAAAAAAATACATTGACATTTACATCAGTTATCACTTGACGGAAAAAGAAGCGCGGGAACTTCTGAGAAAAAAAGGCGCAATTTTTGAGTTGTAAAAAATTTTTATTGTAAATTACTTATAATATATAGGAAAAGTGTACATAATTTGTAAATATATATTAATTTAATTCATTAAAAGTAATTGTCCAAAATGGGGGGGACAAAGAAGCGAAAAAAAAAGGGTGGATGTGAAGAGACGGAGTTGGCAGACTCCGATTCCTCCTCCATGAAGTCTGTAGATGCTGTGGACAACTATAAAACCTTTATAATACCTAACTACAGTAGATCATATCCGGAAAATGGAGGTAACTTCGAATATATTGTATTTTTGGAGAGCATAGAAAGGTGGGCGTAATTTTTGACAGTGCCAGTATGGCAAATGCTGCACTTTCTCATAAAAAATTCTTGGACCTAAATAAATTGAAAGCCAGTATTCCGGCTGCCGCTACTGAAACCACAGGAGTTATACAACATGTACCATTAGAACTATCTAATGAGCAGATATATACTGCACTTACTAGCACCAGAAATATAATTTCAATCCGCAGAATAATGAAAAGAGTAAGGAATGAAGATGGCTCCTTTCAGCTTCAACCTACAAAATCAGTAACAATTACTTTTTCTTGTCCCAGTTTACCAGACAGCGTTGACTTAAATAGTTGGCGTTTCAGGATCACTCCATATATTCCTCCAGTAAAGCAGTGTCTACGTTGTCTCAGGTATGGCCACTTAGCAAAATTTTGCAAGAACTCTGAAAAATGCTCAATTTGCGCTGGCAGTCACAATTATAAGAATTGTACTGTTGCTCCAACGAATGCCAGTTGTTACAATTGCAAAGGAAATCATATAGCAATATCCTCAGAGTGTCCTGTAAAGCAAAACAAAATTAAAGAAAATAAAGAAAAGTTAAATAAAAAGTCCTATGTTGATGCTGTTAATGAAAAATCATTTCCTTTATTGAGTGTAAAGCCAAAAAGTCCCACCGAACAATTTATTTCATTATTAGATTCTGATAATTTTCTCAAGTTTATAGTTGATTCCGTCGTTAAAATTATTACCATGAGTAAAACAAATGAAAGTAACATAATATGTAGCAAAACAATTAAAGAATTTCTAATTAAAAACATACAGCAACAACATAAAGCTCCCTCTTAATTTTTACTTTTATGGACCATTTAAATATTGTACAATGGAATGCCCAGAGTTTACTGAGTATATAATCAACATATTTTTTCATACTTTCTTTACGAGAAAAACATTCACATTGCTGTTATATGTGAAACATGGCTTAAGCCTCACCATCTAATTACTTTTAAGAATTACAAACTAGTAAGATTAGACAGTGGCAATGATCATAATGGAATTGCCATATTGATACACAATAGCCTCAGTTATAAAAATGTTGCCACTTTTAGTGATAATTCTATTCAGAATATCGCTATTCGCTTATATTATGGTCACAACAAAGAACTTACTATAGTAAGTTTTTACAGCCCCAAGTTATGCTCTCCAACTTTTACCAAACACAAACTTAATAATTTGATTCAAAGTCTACCACAGCCCTTGCTTATTGCTGGAGACTTTAATGCTCTTCGTTGTAACTGGGGTTGCATGACTTCTGATGCTCGTGGATCTGATATATTAGAATGTATTGATGATAACTTGTTGGTTATTTTAAATGATGGTCAAATGACAACAGTAGGTTCTCACAAATGGCGTCAAAATGCGCTTGATTTGACAATAGTCTCTCCAGATCTAGCAGCTACTTGTGATTGGTCTGTACATCATGACCCTTTAGGAAGCTATCATTTACCAGTAATCACGAAAATTTTTATAAGCAATATTTCTGGTAGTGAACATACTATAATACCAGATAGTAAGCCATATCCTCAGCAGCATAATTATCGTACTATAGAATGGAATTTATTTTCCATGATTGTAAATAGCTTGTTGCATAATTTTCATTGTGATCAGGAAAATCCTTTAAAGTCTTATGAGGAATTTATTGATTTCATAAATACAGCTATTCAACTATCTATGCCAGTGCGGCGCAGCCGTCTGAATTCTCAAAGTTCATCCAATGTTAATATCAATAGAAATAGAAGACCTCTTCCTTGGTGGAATATTAGATGCAGCGACGCTGTTGAACAGTCTAAACTTGCATATGTAAACTTCAGGCGTGATCCAACTGAAGCCAATTATATAAATTTTAAAAAGCTGCAGGCTGCTAAGAAGTTAACCCTGAAACAAGAAAGACGAATAAGTTGGGAACATTTATGTACAACTTTCAATAGAACTACTCCCATATCAAGAATTTGGTATTATATGAGAATTTTTAAAAAAGTAAATGCAAACTATAATTCCTGTAACAAACTAGATTGGGTTTTTGAATTTATAAGAAAATATACTCCTTCTACTGTTGAGGCTGAATTGAATCTACATAACAACTCTATTGCTGCTTCCAACTGTAACTACCTTACAAAATCATTCACATATGTAGAGTTAAATTCAGCTATAATATCTAGACGTGATACAGCCTTTGGCCTTGACGGTATTCCATATAAAGTCTTAAAAAAACTGTCAAATAGTTCGAAACATGTATTGTTAAATATATATAATCTCTTATGGAATAATTTAATCATACCCTCTACATGGAAAGAAGATTGTTTGGTTCCAATTTTAAAGCCTAACAAAGAAAAGGAACAAGTGAATTCATATAGGCCAATAGCTTTAACTTCATGCATGGGAAAAGTTTTCGAGCAATTACTAAAACAAAGAATTGAGTTTTACATAGAAAGTTTACATATTTTACCTTCAAACCAGTTTGGATTCCGTAAAGGGCGCTCTTGTCGTAAAAGCATATCTCATCTACATTTTGATATATACAATGCAGTCAAGAACAATAATATTTTAGTAGGTATTTTCTTTGACATTGTTGGGGCTTTCAATAATGTTAATCATCATATTTTGACTTCTGAATTGTTGGCAATCGGTATTCCTGAAAAAATAGTGAAATGGGTGTTTTATTTTTTACATGGAAGACATGTATATGTAAAGTTCCAAAATAGACTCATTGGACCTAGGATGTCTTTCAAAGGGGTTTGTCAAGGAGGAATTTTAAGTCCTTTAATATTTATATTGTACATTTATAGACTTAATTTAATATTAGGCTCAGATGTTAGCAATTTACAATTTGCTGATGATCTTGTTGTTTACATGTCTGGTAGTAATTTAAACAACATAAGTAATACTCTTAACACAGCTTTGACTAAACTGCACGATTACTTTACATATCTTAATCTTGATATTAATATTGATAAAACGAAAATGATAGTGTTTAACAAAATTTATCGTGATAAAGTAAAAATTTTTTATAATCAAACAGAGATTCCACAAGTGTCGGAGGTCAGATTTCTGGGTGTAGTTTTTACTAATAATCTTTCATGGAAAAAATATGTTGATTGTATCATGGGAAGGGCGAACAAGGCATTTAATATTTTAAAATCACTTGCAAGAACATATTGGGGATCTGATCCAAAAAATTTACTCATGTTATATAAATCATTGGTCCGTAGTCACTTTGAATATGGTTTTTTGTGTTATGCATCTAATGACAGGCTTGTTCAGAAATTGGATATCTTGCAAAATAAGAATCTTCGGTTAGTTACTGGTGCTATGAGGACCACTCCAATAAATTCACTACAAGTTGAGTGTAATACTCCTCCTTTATCATTTAGATTTAAATATCTTAAATATTGTTTTATTCTCAAATTATTATCCTCTAATAATAATTTATTACTAAGAAAATTAAAACATTTCTATAGTCATTGTCCTTATGTTCTCACCAGTAAAGTTCCTTATGCACTTCATGATTTTTCATTAATGCTGCACCTAGATCTAAAATATAAAGTTCACAAATTTGAAACCTGGCCTTGTTATACTGAGAGTTATGAGAGCAAATTTAGTGCCATACCAATCGATATAAACAGTGACTTGAAAGTTAAAGAGGAAGTTAATGCTGTTATGTCTGATTATAATGATTATAGAAGAATATTTACGGATGGTTCCAAGTCGACAAATGTATCAATGGCGATTTACATTCCTCATCAACGTTTTGGTTTTGGACGCAAAATCCCGTGTGAACTAAGTATCTTCTCTGCAGAGGCTTTAGCGATTTTGGCAGCATTGCAATATATTGGTAAAGCAAGTGATCAACGTTGGCTCGTTATAACGGACAGCATGAGTGTTTTACGTGCCTTACAGAGTAACACCTTAGATTGTAAAGTTAATTACCTAATATCTTATATCTTTAAATGAGCAATTCTTGTATATATATATATATATATATATATATATAATTGGAATCTCGGAATCGGCTCCAACGATTTTCATGAAATTTAGTATATAGAGGGTTTCGGGGGCGATAAATCGATCTAGCTAGGAATTATTTTTAGAAAATTTCATTTTATTCGTGTTTTATCGATCGTTTTTAAACTGAAAAATATGACTCTTCCTGACATCTATTGGCGAATAATAATACTATTTTTTGTGAGCAATAAAGTCATTTTAGAAAATGTAATTTTATTCGTGTTTTATCGATCGTTTTTAATCTGAAAAATATGACTCTTCCTGACATCTATTGGCGAATAATAATACTATTTTTTGTGAGCAATAAAGTTATTCCAGCAGATGGCGTTGTTAAGTAACACGAAGTCAATGAGTGTTTGCTTTGAGGTTAGACTAATAAAATCAATTGTTTATTTATATTATTTGTGTCTTCTTAATGCACGTGTTCACTTAAAAATGCCTAAACGATCTTGGAAAAAAACGCTTATAAACAATTAACTTCACGAAGCCGCAACTCGTCTCAAGAACACCTAGAAGAGCATCGTCATCAAACTGATGAGGATTCTCAAACTTCTCACAGTGGATACCGTCATGAAAATCAGGTTTCTGCTCGTCCCACACGTGCTGCTAAAGTAAGATGCTTTCAAAATTTGACTGACATTACACGAGCAGAAAGGTCTTATGATTTAGATGTTTCACGAGAGCGTGCGGCCCAACGTGTAGCTAATGAAAATAACGATAATTTCCAAAAAAAACACAATTTGTAAAAAAATACCGAGCAAAGCTCGGTCATCCAGGTACTATAATATTAAGAGTCGTTGGCTACAATTGAAAAATGAAGGCAAACAAGTACGGTTCATGTGGACACCTGCGCACGTGGGTGTGATTGGTAACGAGCAAGCAGACTTTTTGGCAAAATCAGTTGTTGACAGTGACAACGGCAGCCCTGTCGATGATGTTGCCATACCATCGTCGGATATGAAGTCGATAGTAAAGGAGCTTTTATATAAAGAATGGAAGGAATACTGGTTGGAGTCACTAAAAAATAAGGGCAAATATTATGCGGCAATGAATAACCATGTAGGAAAGCATCCATGGTTTTGTAGATCCAAATCTGACAGACCTCGAAAATTCTATACTATTATGAACAGACTTCGATTTGGACATGGTCGTTTTAGAGCTCATCTTAATCGAATGCGTATTGTCTCGTCCCCCATATGCACAGATTGCGATCTTAATGTTGATCAAACAATTAATCACATCGTATATGAATGTCCTGCATATAATTTACAAAGAATTCTGTTTATTTACAAATTAATTAATATTTACGGCAAAACTGAGCTCATCCCGCGCTCTATTGAAGAGTTGCTCAATAAAATGGAAACATATGATGCTATATATGAATTTATATGCAATACCGTTAAGGAAATATAAAGAATATTTCAAAATTAACACAATTCGTGAAGACGATGAAATAAGTACAAGAAAAATAAAATAACGAAGAACTATGAAGACTTGGCTTCGGCCTATTAAAATAAAAATACATGAAGACGTGGCTTAGGCCTAAAATAAAATTTATTGAAGACGTGGCTTAGGCCTAAAATATAACTTATTGAAGACGTGGCTTAGGCCTTATTGAGTTACAAACATACCATATAAACGTACAAATGACGAGGCTGTATGGGCAAGAACCCTTTGCCTTCCCAACAAATGGGAGAAGGATTAAAAAAAAAAAAATATCACTTGACGTTTGACAAATCACAATCGACGTTTGTTATTTAGCACTTTTATTAAAATTAATTTTTAAATATAATAATAAACATTTTTCTCATTTGTTCAATAGTAATTCAACAAAAATGTCTTCAATAAACAAAATACTAGGCAGTATAATGAACAAACAAAAGAACTTTTGTTGCCTATGTCTCGACTTAATTTACGAAGAAGAAGCAATCCACTTGAAAGACGAAGTTGTAGTGAATATAAACGGGGTGGAAAGTACATTACAGATATGTGAAGTGCTAAAAAGCGTGTTGGGGCAGGAGGTAAGTATTCTTGTATTGTATTGTATCAGCACATATACGAACCACTGCAGGGCACGGGCCTCCTCTACAATCGAGAGTACGATTGAGAGTGGTTAGGCCATATAGTCCACCACGCTTGCCTAACGCGGGTTGGCGGACTTTTACATACCATAGAAATTTATACAAATCGCTATGGTATGCAGGTTTCCTCACGATCTTTTCCTTCACCGTTATAGTGCGTGGTGATTGACTATCAATACACACATGACTCCGAAAAGTCAGAGGTGTGCCCTGGGATTTGAACCCGCGACCACCGTGAGCATGTAGGCAGCCGCATCTGGTCCGTTTACCAACAGGCCACCACGCACTTTTAGTATTCTTACTTGTAAAGAATCAGTAATGTAGGCCGGCATTATTGTGTCAGGCAAGAGATAGTCCATTGTCAATCGATGCTCTTTCCGGACAATATCACTTTTACCATAAGATGCGGTGCAGTCATCTTGCTGTGCCAAGTACAAAAAGAACTTAATTGTCAATGTTAAGTGAAATATTGTTAGACTGGCAATTTATTTGATAATTATATACCATTGTATGCCCGCTTCTGAGCAGAAGACCCTTTACAATCGAGGGTTTCATTGAGATACTTTAGCCTTTACACCATCATAGCCTATTGCAGTTTGGCTGACATCACATACCTTAGAAATTCTATGAAAATGCCCATAGCATCCAGGTTTTGTCATGTTTTCCTTCATGTATTATTCTGATATTTATATTTGCTCTATTTCAGACATACAACTATATAACAACTTTTGAAGCAATATGTGACAAATGCACTAGAACAGCAGTAAGCAACTACACCTTTCTTGAAACAAGTAAAAAGAATGCTGAGTATATGGCTAACATCCTTGAAGCACTAACAAATAGCTTGGATAATACCACAGATGATCTTTACAATAGTAAATCATTGTATGTATCATTAAACTTAGAGGATTTCACGAGCAAGCAGCTGTATGATTGTAAAGAACTACCAAACACCACCCAAGCTGTATTACAAAGATTCCAAGCAGTAGAAAATACAAGTAAACTTAAACTTGAAATTGATAAAGTTAAGAACTCAGGAGTACCAAATCGTAAAAAAAAAGCAAGTCTCACAGTTTCAGTTAAAAGCATGTTGTTGGATCCTAATGACCTGGATACAATCAAATGTAAGGAGTGTTTTAATACATATCCTACGATGTGGAGCTTAAAGAATCATTTCATAAGAGTACATGCCCCAAAGAAATATAAATGCACTGAATGCTCCCGTAGTTATGGTGCGAAAGCATTCTTAGAGGCACATAAGAAAGAGAGTCATTGTACTGTTGTTTGCAGTGAATGTGGAAAGACTTTCTACAATAGACACACCCTTAAAATGCATGAACTGGGCCATCATTTGACAATAATATGCCCTGACTGCGGCAGGGTATACAAGAATAAAAATACATACAAAAAACACAAAGATTTGAATGTTTGTGGAAGAAAATCGAGAGCAAGTCCCTCCGATGCCAAATTTACTTGTGATTACTGCAATAAAAAATACACACAGAAAGTATCTTTACGAGTTCACATACAGTATGAGCATGGGAATTATAAGGCACATATTTGTGAGTGGTGCGGTAAAAAGTTTTGGGCACAGAGTCGGTTGAAGGCTCATATTGTCAAACATACAAGGGAAAGAAACTTCAATTGTACAATTTGTGGGGGGAAATTTGTAACAAAAGAGTCTTTGTTGTATCACACAAGGACACACACCGGAGAACGACCCTATGAATGCTCACATTGTAACAGCAAATTCCTCTCCGCATCAAGAAGGTCTGAACATATTAAACGGCACCATACTGGTGCTACTTTAGAATGTAATATATGTCATAGTAAATTCAACTCTAGATCGTACTTACAGAAGCATAAAAGAATGCATGAGAAAGGGCATGAAAATAAGAAAGATATTGACAGTAACAGAAATGATGCCAATAGTAGTTATAAGGAGCTACCTATAGGGCAAAGAGTTAAAGTAAGAAGTAATGAAAATGTGCATGGCTTGAAGGAGGAAAGTTGCGATGATAGTACGCAGTCAGATGGTGAAGAGAAGGTGTATTTGGAAGTGTGTGATGATGGTAGTGAATATATTATAAAGTTGGCACATGTCGAGGTTTAGAAATGTATTTGTATCTACGTCCCTCTGCAGTGCATGAGTCTCTTCTATAATCAAAAGTAGGATTGAGAGTGGTTAGGCCTGTGAGTTAGAAAATATAGTCCATATGGCCTAGTGTGGGTAGGTGGACTTTACATACCATAGAAATTATTGTGAAACTCTATGGTATGCAGGTTTCCTCACTATGTATTCGTTCACCGTTATAGAGAGTGGTGATTGACTATTAATACACATATGTCTCCAAAAAATTAGCAGTGTGCTCTGGGATTTGTACACCCAACCAATGTGCATATATTGGTAGACGCATCTGGTCCGTTGACCAATTACCACCATTTAGAAATGTATGCTCATAAAATGTTGAGTGATGATCTTGCAATTAATTTATATTGGAGAAAATCTGTTTATAATCAGAGATCATTGTCACACAAGTACCGAAAAACTTGGAAAGATTTGAAATGTGATTTATGTATTGATGTATCAATGCATTTATGAGTAGTTTTCAATTAGTAAGTATTGGTAAATGTGTACCATTAATTTTCATATAATGTACATGGTATAAACATAAAATGTGTGTATTCAAATCTATGTTTTCCATTATTATTATATAATTAAAGGAAATGAGTCCTCTGTGAGGATTATGAAAAATATTATGTTTATGGTTCAAAGAGATGTCTTGTAAATAAGCTAATATTATATAAATTTAAATTGCCTTTTCTTAGTAAATTAGTTTCATTGTTTATTCATAAGAATAAAATATTAATGAATGATTTTCATTTCCTCTGCTTTTAAGTAGGTACTTAAATTGAATATATACCAAAGTGAATGGATTTTTGTGTATTTGGCAGTAAAATAAAGATTTTTACTCTGAATTTTATTTTTTATTGTACAGTAGACAAATAATACAGTTACAGATAACATTATGATCACCTCATTCATTGGCTACCTATATTACAAAGAGGGTAATTTGGCTGTAGAAATGAGATTAATTTTCTGACTAGGTGGTCCTTTGTGCCATTTTAAGGAAATTGTATTAATTACTAAAATTAAAAGATTTTAAGCATCTATTATTTCACTTAAAACATAAAGGGCAAGATCAAATGGGGAGTTAGAAATGTCGAATATTTATAATTTATTTAGGTAATGATCCAGTGACAGTAATTTCAGTTCATTTTCCTAACGATTTTTATCAAGTTTTTAAGTCTTTGTGTAATCAGGTCAAGCAATTTTCGAAAAACCTTACTGTACCATTGTCCATTCTTATTGGATATATTATCTTTTATTTTGTAATAAGTAATTTCACAGTGTTACAAAATATGAAAAGCAAATACTACTCTGAGATGAAGTCAATAAGAGGATTATTTATCAAATTGGGGATGGTTAGACATGGGGAATAAAATAAGAAATTGAAAAATTATTTGAGGGCCAATGTTTTCCATAGGGCAAAGTTACTTCAAATTCAATAACATTTAATATTTTGCCATCTCCTATGCTAAATATGTTAACAATAATAATTACGGAACGGTGTTTTTGGCAGATTTTAAAATTTGCAGATGTCAACAAAAAATGATGTTTTGTTGAAAAATGATGAATAGAAAATTCAAACATTTCGATGAATTAGTTGCTTGAGATCGCATTCACAATGACTTTTCTAGAAGATACGCTGATAATCCTGATATCCCAGGTAAATTAAGCAACAAAAATAACAAGCGACGTGGAGGTTATATTTTGGTCAGCACTAAATGCCGATTTTATGTATTGTTTATTAGACAGTCTTATTACGTGGATATTTGCACATTTGGCTTTTAAATACGTGTTTTATACTGGGTTATGATATTTACATACTACATTATGTTTTCTGAATTATTACGAGAAATATTAATTTATAATGATACAATATTTTTTTTACAAAACTTATAAGATTTAGTTGAAAATTATGCTTTATGTGAATACTTTTAAGACATATATGTGTAACATAATGCTCTATCTTCCTTATTGTTGCAATAATCCACATTTATACTCCTTGGATCTCCTACAACTAATACATTTATTGTAAACTAGATACATATTTGTTCGAATGACCACCAAACCTAAAAAACTGGAACCTATATGGGATATCTGTCTAATAAAACATTGTTGGATAGTAATCAATAATAATTTATCTCTCTCTATTTCTTGTAGTCATTGCAAACTAACTTGGTTGTATGAATGATCAATCATCAAACTATACAAATAATTATATTTTTGGCTCATCTTTTTTTTATACTTTTCAAAACAGAAGCCCATATACCCTTGATCAATTTAGTCCCATTTCTTTTCCATTGTGTGACATCACACATCTAAGGTTCAAATCATATTGCTTATCATCAGGTGAATGGCATGCTCGTCTTACATTACTTTCATTGCAATAAGAAAATATATTTAAGTTAACCCTAAGTTCAGCAGTAGATGTCCTATAGCTGAGAAAGATGTTTCAACTCCTCATTATTTCCAGACAATATTCTTTGTTGGCGGGTGGATATTTTTTGTGAAGCAGTTGTTCCGCGATTATGAAGTTCATCACTTGCTTGTTCAGCTCATTTTCTCTGTCACTTTCGCACTCAGCTGTACCATGTTTGAGCTGATCATCTTTGAGATCATAGGATATTTGGATTCCAGGTATTTATATATATTATATACATACTTATTGTACATTTGTATACTCATGCCATGTATGCTAAAATGTTTTAGTTTTTTTTGTTAGTTATATTGTATTGTGTATTGACAGGTAGTAATAATAACTTATAACTTGTTTGACGCTTTTTGTGTAAAAAGTACAACTCAAGTGGGTAGTGTAAAATAACTTCACTTGTCATTTAGCTACCTAGCTGAATAAATGTGTTGGCCTTTATAATGTGTTTCCTTAAACATAATAGTGGCGACGTAGTGTAAAAGTGTTTAAAATGGAAGTAAAAGCAGAGAAATTTCAAGAGTTTAATCCACAAGTGGACATTTGGGACAGTTACATTGACAGACTTAAGTACTGTTTTGAAGCAAATGGTGTTGTCTCGGACAATGCTAAGCGTGCAAATTTTTTTACAATATGCGGTACACAAGTGTTTGAGACCCTTTTAGCATTGATAACACCTAGAAAATCAAATGAAGTGTCTTTTAGTGAAATTGAAAATATTTTAACCAAACACTACAGTCCAAAACCGAACGAGATTTCTGTGTCATACAAGTTCTATAAACGCGATCAGAATCACAACGAAACAGCTTCTGAATACATAGCTCAGCTCAGGAAAATAAGTGTTGGGTGTAATTTCCCAAACCTGGAAAGAATGTTGAGAGACAGACTTGTCTGCGGGATGAGTGATCAAAAATTACAATATGAGTTATTGAAGAGAGATAATTTAAAGTATGAGGATGTTATAGATGCCATGTTGTCTTCGGAAAGTGCAGGAAGGGATTTTCGTATGATTCGTGGTGTTAATAGCAACAACGAATACAGCAATACAACCACGTTAACGAATTCGTCAGAGAGAACCGCTGAAACATCAATTATACCTAATCACGAACCGATGGATATTAATGCAGTACAATCGAAAGTAAACAGTCGTCTGTGTTATCGCTGTGGTGATAAACATACTGGAGAATGTCGCTTCGTGAACGTGCTATGTCATTTCTGCAAGAAAAAAGGACACATAGAGAAGATTTGCATAGCTAAGAAAAAAAGTCTGAATAAAAAGATTAATTACACGGATGACGACCCAGAATTTAATTTAAATGGAGTCTACAATGTAAAAGGAGGGTGGAGAACCCCGCCGATCAATGTGAAGGTGACTTTGGACGGCGAGCCGGTAGTCATGCAAGTCGACAGCGGAGCGAGTTTCTCGCTAATCAACGAGCGCACGTGGCACGTGGTACGTGCGCGTCGACACGGCGCTGCACCGCTGCGTCGGGCGCCGCATCGCCTGACCACCTGGACAAAGACGCCTGTCGCACTCATCGGACAGAAGACAGTGCGAGTTACTTACAACGATATTGTGTGTGATCTTGACGTGATTGTAGCTAAAGGAAACGGACCAAATTTATTAGGCCGGGATTGGTTCTTGGCGCTTAATATTTCGTTTAATATAAATTTTATCTCAAATACTGAAAGCGTTGTGTTAGACAATATGTTACTTAAGCATGGCGAAGTTTTCAAAGAAGACCTCGGTACCTACCGCGGAAATCCTGTTGCTATACATTTAAAATCCGGTGCTACACCAAAATTTGTAAAGGCTCGGCCTGTTCCATATGCTATTAAAGACCAAGTTGAAAAAGAGATAAACAGATTAGTTAATGAAGGAGTGCTCCGTGCTACTAGCTTCTCGGAGTGGGCTACACCTGTTGTACCCATAGTGAAAAAGTCGGGAGAAATTCGTTTATGCGGCGACTACCGCAGTACGGTTAATCAGGCTACCGAGTCAGATACTTACCCTATGCCTACAGCTAATGAAATATTCGCTACGATAGCAGGTGGTAGATTTTTTACGACATTAGATCTTGAAAGAGCATATACTCAGGTCGTAGTCAATGATGACACAGCCAAGTTATTGACATTGAACACGTGCAAAGGTTTGTTTACTGTGCACCGCTTGGCTTTTGGTGTAAAAGCATGTCCAGGCATTTTTCAACGATTAATGACAGCATTATTAGCTAGTATTCCAGGTGTTGCTGTTTTAATTGACGACATTATTGTGAGCGGGCGCACAGTACCAGAGATGATACAACGCCTGGATACAGTACTAAATCGTATAAAGCAAGCGGGCTTGAGACTCAACAAGGTGAAATGCAAGTTTTTAAAACAGTCAGTGGAATTTCTTGGGTTCGTAATCGATGGTGAGGGTATTCATCCAGCACAGAGTAAAATAGAGTCAATCAAAAGGACACCTGCACCACAAAATGTCCCACAACTACAGGCGTTCTTAGGACTGTACAATTTTTACGAGAGATTTATACCACGGAAAGCCACCATACTAGAACCGCTTCACCGGTTATTGGATAAGTCTCAAATGTGGCAATGGACAGAACGGGAACAAAACAGTTTTGATACGGCAAAAAGTATTCTGTCTTCTACTTTGACATTGGTTCATTATGATTTAGAGAAACCCTTATTACTTACATGCGATAGTTCTGAGTATGGAGTAGGAGCAGTCTTGTCTCACGTTATGGAAGATGGACAAGAACGTCCAGTCGCAATGGGCTCCAGGACATTACATGTACATGAACGACGATATTCGCAGTTAGATAAAGAAGCTACAGCTATTATGTTTGGTATCAAGAAGTTCCATAATTATTTAACTGGAAGAGCTTTTACAGTCATCACTGACCACAAACCTTTGCTTGGCATTTTTGACCCTAAAAGACCTATACCAAACATGTTGTCACCTCGTTTAACTAGAATTGCTATTTCACTCACTTCATACGATTATGACATTAAATACAAGCCGGGTTCGCAAATTGGCAACGCTGACGGACTTAGCCGTTGGCCGCAACCGGTTCCAGAGGAAGATGAACCACAGCTATATGAAGTATTGTTGATGGCGCATTCACCGGAAGACTTTCCAATTGAAGTGGAAAAAATGCCAATTGAAACGAAACATGACAAAACACTATCACGGGTTGTCCATTACCTACTAACTGGTTGGCCTTCTAAAGTCAATGACGATAAATTACGACCCTATTGGCTACACAGATCAGAATTATCACTACAGGAAGGCTGTGTTTTACTAGGCTGCCGAGTTGTAGTGCCAGCGGCGTTGCAAAACTCTGTACTACAAGCTTTACATTCTACACATAGTGGAATAGTTACCACAAAAGCACTTGCCAGAAGTTACGTGTGGTGGCCACATATGAATGAAGATATAGAGAATTTAGTGGCCAATTGTGTGAAATGTCTAGAAAATCGACACATGCCACCAAAAACAAACCACGTATGGATAGCACCCACTAAACCTTGGTCACGTATACACATAGATTTTGCTGGTCCATTTCAAAATAAATACTTTTTAATTGTAGTAGACGCTTACTCCAGATGGCCCGAGGTTTTCGTGGTTAACAATATGTTGTCGAGTACCGTGATCCGGTATTTAAGAATTATAAGTGCGACGCATGGATTATGTGAGACAGTGGTATCAGACACTGGTACGCCATTTGTTTCTGCTGAAATGAAACAATTCTTTAAGGCAAATAAAATACGTCATGTTACCACAGCACCATACCACCCTGCAACAAATGGTCTCGCGGAAAGGATGGTCCAAACCATCAAAGACAAACTGCGTAAAATGGATAATGTATCATGGGATGTAAAACTGCCCAACATACTATTGGGTCTACGGGTAACTCCATGTACAAGCACAAATAAATGTCCCAGTGAACTATTGATGAACAGACGCCTACGAACATTGTTAGACACAATTCATCCGGATAATCTATTAGGTAGAAGAAAGGAAGAACAAATAATAAACAATGAACAACAAAAGTCTAGAGAGACAGTAGTCGGACAAAATGTTATGTATAGAAACTACAGCCGGGGACCTCAATGGTTATCAGGAACAGTAGTGGACAAGCGGGGACCATCTAACTATAATATTGCAACAAATAATGGTTCTATTGTCAATAGACACATTGATAAAATTATTAAAAAGAAACATAATAATGAAGGTTTACAAGAGGAGAGTACTGTAGACGAGATAGATAACACAAACAATCAATGTGGTGAATTGGAACCTGGTGATGTGGTTAACAGAGAGACAGTAGACATGTCTATGGATCAGGAACAGATACAAATACCAAGTTCTGAAAAGTGGGCTGAAATATTAGGAATTCCACCTAATGCTGAGATAGGGCATGCAGGTGGAAAACTTAAAAATAAGATGTATGTAAGGTCTAGTACTCCATATATGAGACCCGATGATAATAATTACATCTTATAAATTTAATTATATTGTTTTATGATTATTTTGATATGATCATAGTATATTGTTCAATTAATGTCTTTCATGTTAGTGTGTAGTTAATATATAAAATTCATACTTGGGGAAAAGGTATATTGTGTATTGACAGGTAGTAATAATAACTTATAACTTGTTTGACGCTTTTTGTGTAAAAAGTACAACTCAAGTGGGTAGTGTAAAATAACTTCACTTGTCATTTAGCTACCTAGCTGAATAAATGTGTTGGCCTTTATAATGTGTTTCCTTAAACATAATATATTGCATTAATATATCTGTAAAATTTAATCCATTTATCTCCAAGTAAATTAAACTATAATACCTATTTAATTATAATCCAAAAAGAAAAGTTTCAAATCTTACTTAAGAGTTTGGAAAATGTAGAACAGTATTAAGTAATTCCTTTTTGTTTCAGCTCGAGATATTTCCATTGGAACTTGGGTCTATACTCATTGTTGTTCATGGTGATAGCTCTAATACCATTCTACATAGCATATTTCTGCATAAGCAACATAAGATTTGGTAAGTGTATTTCAACATACGTCAATAAACTAAAAAAATCTCGCACAAGGCCATGATGGTCAAAAAACTGAACTTTATCAAAATTATAGAGATAGTCTTTGCACTGAACTAAAATGTATAATTATGCAGGCATTCGTTTTATATTTAAACTATATATATTTAAGGCGTGGTGGCCTGTTGGTAAACGGACCGGACGCGGCTGCCTACATGTTCACGGTGGTCGCGGGTTCAAATCCCAGGGCACACCTCTGACTTTTCGGAGTCATGTGTGTATTGATAGTCAATCACCACGCACTATAACGGTGAAGGAAAACATCGTGAGGAAACCTGCATACCATAGCGATTTGTATAAATTTCTATGGTGTGTAAAAGTCCGCCAACCCGCATTAGGCCAGCGTGGTGGACTATATGGCCTAACCACTCTCAATCGTACTCTCGATTGTAGAGGAGGCCCGTGCCCTGCAGTGGGTCGTATATGGGCTGATACAATACAATACAATACAATATATATTTAATTTAAACCTATGTTCAGCAACAGACTTCCTATAGCTTAGAAAGATATTGAAACTTCTCATTAGTTCCAGATCATTAGTTCTTTGGACTGCATGGATATTTTTTCTGAAGCTGTTGTTCCGGGACTATGATCCATCACTTGCTTGTTTAGCTTATATTCTTTGTCACATTCCCTCCCAGCTGTACTATATTTGAGCTGATCATCTTCGAGATCATAGGGTATCATCAAGGTCCGGGACTACAAAGTCCATGATTATGACAATGTTTATTATTTTATTTAACAATATAGTTATTGTTTGTTTTAGTATCCCGGAACGCGATAAGACCATTGACAATGCTTGTGTGGTTCATATATTTATACTTCTTCTGGAAGATCGGCGATCCATTCCCAATTTTAAGTCCAAAGCAGGTATGTTTTACTACTTATGAGAGATAGGGGTTCGAATGTTTTGTGAGCCATATTTAGTGTGAATATTGCTTATATTGATTAATTTCAACTAAATTTTGTAAAACGATTTTATAATAAAAAAATGATAAATGTAACGAAATTCATTTTAAATAATAAAAACAACAGCTATGTAGGTAATTGTATTTTTTTATTTATTGCATAGGTCCGGCAAATGACCGAACCAATCACTGATGGTAAGTGATCACAGAGCGGGAAGGATAAAGGATGGGAAGAGGAAAGGGATATTGGGCATCCGGCAACCTCACTCACCGAACGACATGTGTCAGCAAAGCTGTCACTACACGTCGATTTCCTGTGAGACAGTGCTACCGCCCCGGATGAACATCCCCGTTCATGCTGAGTCATGACTGACAAGAGCGTGGCTCTGCCCCTGACAAATGGTTATTAAGAAACTACAAAAAATATAAAACACTTAACTAATTCACAGCTATATCTATTTTTCACTGTATATTTAAAAAATATATATATATATATATATATATATATATATATATATATATATATATATATATATTTTTTAAAACCATATATCAAATATATATATATATATATATATATATATATATATATATATATATATATATATTTGATATATGGTTTTATGAAAATAAATGTAGTATCTGTATTTTAGGGTATATTTTCAATAGAGCAAGGAGTGTCTCGTATAGGTGTGATTGGAGTAACAGTAATGGCGCTGCTGTCTGGTTTTGGTGCAGTCAACTATCCTTACACGTCCATGGCTATTTTTATAAGGTAAAGTATCAAAACTTTGTTAAGCGCACTACACAGCATAACCGCAGCATAATAAATTCACATTTTATGACGTTGACGAGCAGTGCGCTTGCGTTGTAGAAATATCATGTCGGCCGGCAACACGATATTTTCTTAATTTCCTAGCCCTATGTGGTATCGACATTATTATATAGAATTCATTTAGGCATTGTAAGTGTACCAAGTACCAACTAGCATTAAGCCAGTGTGGTCGGCTAAGTTTCTATTCCCGAAAAGATTTATGTCAATCAGACAACTGGTCATATAATTATAATTATTATGTAAAATAGGCCAATAACTAATATATATATATAATATTGTATAGACCACATGCAAGTGTGAATTATAAAAATGTAGTAAGTAATATTGTAAAGATTCATTTTGTAGATTTTGTATGTAAGAGTAACAAAAAATATTATATTCATTAATCTTCATAAACTTAGAAAATTGTAATGTTAGGCCGATTAAACTTAAAAAATTAGTATTTGCATATTTCAATTTATAAATCGAAACTACCCTACAACATTTGAATGAAATCCATACTACTTGGTTTTATACTGTCATGACTCACATTTTTCTATAAATACTGACGACAGACTGAGCGCTGCTCAGTCGTATTAAAACTTTTGTGGCGTTCACAGCTCGGAAAAATTGTAAGTACTTTTTTTTTTATTAGAATATCAGTATAGTGTTGTCCATTTTACCCAAAATCTGTAATTATTTAAGGATTATATCGGAATTGATATTGCTATGAAAAATTTTGCGTATTACGCGTGTACCGTCTAAGCCACTCGATTACAGTAATGCAATTGGATGAGACGATAGTGGAAATGCGATGGTGAAAATTATACATGTACCGCTCTTTTTGTTGTACCTATATATTTGAAACTTTATTGTACACCATTAATAAGACAAACCGAAAAAAAATTGAGAAACGAGCTTGAATATAAATTATCGGTTTACAAATGGCGATCTTTTCCAGACAACTTTTTACTTGGACTGGAATAAGCAGTAGGTAAAATAGAGGGTACTTATAGTCTTTATGTACAACATTTGATAGTCGATCACAACACACTTTAACATCATAGCGATTTGTAAGAATTTCTATAGCATGTTAAGTTCGCCAACTCGCACTAAACCCGCGTGATAACTCTTGCCTGACTCCTTTCAATCGTACTCCCGATTGTAGAGGAGGCCCGTGCCCTGCAGTGGGCCATGTATAGGCTAGATTTGTTTTATCCTCGATGTACCCTCTACATCACGTCTATACCCAGTAGTGGGTCCACGTGGGCTGATATAGGTAGATAAACGTAACTCTAGTATTTCAATGTTAATAAAATATGAACGTCTACAATAAATATTTCCTTTTATTCAGACCAGTAACACAAGCAGACGTATTATCAATAGAGAAGAAACTACTGCAAACAATGGACATGATATTGGTGAAGAAGAAAAGGATAGCGCTAGCCGAAGCCAACAGTATGGGAGGGAGACAGCAGTACAATATGTTGGATCAATCTGGAGTGAAGAACAGGGGATTTTGGACAAACATTTGGTCCAGTGTTGGGAGTATTGCGAATCCTCTTGGACACGGAACGGAAAGTTAGTTTAATTGTACTTTGAAAGTATTAGATTTTCAGGGAAAAAATTAATCTGAATTTGAAATGAATTATCATGCAATTCTTATTTTGTATGAGTGTATCATATTGAGGGAATCATGTAGTTTTTATGTGTTACCCTCAATGGAATTTTGTGTAAACTTTCTATCCTATAATCGATGATCCGTGCAACAGTAATAGGTTGGATTTGCATGGAAAAAGTAATTATCCTTAATTATACAATACTGTCACGAAAATGTTAATTTTCGCATGTTTTGTCTCTATCGAACTATTGTATTCAGTTTGAGTGAAGAAGACAAATATTCGATAACTTAAATAGGGTTTAAATCTGTCTATGAATGAGGTTATTAATATAAAATGACTATCTCCCTCATTTTTTTAATTATTTTATATCTGGTAACAATCGGGCCGGAACATTAATGTCCATCGGCGCAACATAACCATCTCTCGCTGGTGGATATTAAAGTTAATTACCATCAGGTACATTGTAGAACGTGGTGGCCTGTTGGTAACTGATCAGACGCGGGTTCAAATTCAGGGTCACAGCTGACTTGTCGGAGTTGTGTGTATTGATATTCAATCACTACGCACTATAACGGAAAGGAAACCATCGTGAGGAAACCTGCATACCATAGCGATTCGGAAGGATTTATATGGTACGTAAAGTCCGCCAACCGGCAGTTGATCAGCGTGGTATATGGCCTAACCCCTCAATGGTAGAGGAGGCTCGTGCCATCCAGTGGGACGTATGTTTGTATATAAGCTGATACAGTACAGTACGGTACAAATTAATGACTTTTTCTTTTAATTTATTTGGTTATATTATTTTAGATATAGCTCAACTTCGCCAAGAGATAGGAGCACTAGAAGAGCTGAGCAGACAGCTGTTCCTGGAAGCCCATGATGCTAGATCAATGAGGGAGAAGATAGAGTGGTCCAACACCTTCCAGGGGAAGTACTTCAACTTCCTCGGATACTTCTTCTCGCTGTACTGCGTTTGGAAGATATTTATTGTGAGTATTTTGGTAAGATATCTGATAATTTTAAAACAAATGTGTTTTGAGGAATAAGAAAATTACTGGATCATCTGATGGTTTGTATCAAGCCTTATAATACGAGAGGGGTTTTTAATGAAAGCGTAGGTTCTTTTGTAATGATAAATTATGCCTCCTTTACACGAGGGGAGTTTAATATCGTAAAGACATAAAAAGTTGCATCGTGTAAACGGTTGATGGAAGACGAAAATCTATGGCGGTAATGTCATGCGATAATCGCATACGATTCTCGCCGCGATAAAAGTATGCGATAATCGCATACGATTCTCGCCGCGATAAAATCTGCCCGTGTAAATGGCGCTTTAACGTACCGTCTATGTTGAGATTGATACTTATCGAATGCAACATTAATATTTCGATAAGCTCGCCCCCTATCACATCGTGGGACGAAATATACAAGGCGAAACGTGGGCGTTCTAGTAGCACCTCTGCCTACCCCTTCTGGGAAAAAGGCGTGTGTTTATGTATGTATGTATGTACATTAATATTTTATTTAAAAAAGCATACTTTTAATTTTTTTTACTAAGTTTAATGTTTAATATTTTAATCGTGTTCTTTTATAGAAAATATTGCTTTTTGTAGAATTCTTAGGATTTGCCTAGATTATAGCGATAGCCTAATTTGTGTCCAATCATGTTTCTATTTTTACTTAACCCTACATCGACATAGCCGTGATATTAAGTTATAAAATATTATTAAAAAAGACCCTGTCAAGAGTGTACTACGAAGAATTATTAAGAAAAAAAAAAGAATTAAAAACTAATTTACAGTAACATTTTCAGTCGACAATAAACATAGTGTTCGACCGCGTGGGCAAGAAGGACCCGGTGACGCGAGGGTTGGAGATCGTGGTCCACTGGCTGGGCCTCAACATCGACGTGGCGTTTTGGTCCCAGCATGTCTCCTTCATACTGGTGGGGTGCATCGTGCTGACCAGTATTAGAGGCTTGTTACTTACACTTACTAAGGTAATTTATCTATTGTTATACAGGGTATATCAAGACTGCTACCGAAAATGAAGCCAGTAGGTAGTTTGTGACTTTAGACACAATGCAACTAACAATTTTGCAAAAAAGCAACGATTATTTTTTTTCCTATCGTATTGGTGGTATATCGGTATTAGTGGTCGTATATCGTATTGGGTGGTAAATACATAAATTTTCCTAAAAAAATAATGTGCTCCCTTTTATTTTTAAAGACTCTATAGTACGCCAGGCTTTAAGTTATAATCTTAGCAAAAACTATGGATTTACCTCCCAAACACAATATTTAAAACATTACAAAATAAAATCGTAGTTATTTATTTTGGAAAACGAGTGTGACTGCCTCGGTGGCGTAGTTGTACTACGGTATGGTTACAAAGCTGAGATCTCGGATTCGAATCCCGGGTCGAGCAAAGTGGTATTGGATTTTTCTATTCATTATCAGCCCGGAGTCAGGAATTTGTGCCCGATATGGCGATAGGCTCGCCCCCTATCACATCGTGGGACGGAATATACAAGGCGCGAAACGGGGGTGTTCTGATAGCACCTCTGCCTACCCTTTCTGGGAAAAAGGCGTGTGTTTATGTATATATGTATTTCTTTATTTAAGGACGCCAACACCATTATGGATTGTGCATTAAAATTTATAAATACCAACAAAATTGCTGTTATATTTTTAATACTACTGCTTCATTGGTTTGGATTCGTCATTTGACCTAAACTTGAAATAATTTAAAACACCCTCAGTCCAAAATAAAATATCTGAATCGCAGTAACAATTATACCTTGCCATACTTTTAACATATTCCTTTCTCCCACAGTTCTTCTACAAGATTTCATCATCGAAATCATCGAACATCATAGTGCTCATCCTTGCCCAGATAATGGGCATGTATTTCTGTTCGTCAGTGCTGCTGATGCGTATGAACATGCCCCCGGAGTACAGGATTATCATCACCCAAGTACTGGGCGAGTTGCAGTTCAACTTCTATCATCGATGGTTCGACGTGATATTCCTAGTGAGTGCTTTGACCAGTATATTCACGCTGTATCTGGCCCATAAACAACCTTCTGTTAGTTAGTTCTTTAAGAATGAAAATCGGTAAATTAATTTCTTTGAGAATGTTTGAAATATTATGTCAGATTTGCTTGGAAATTTTTGGAATGTCAAGTCACGTTTGAATGAAGTAATTTAATAAATTTGCCCTAAAGGAAGGAAAAATAAAAAACTAGTGATTGTTGGGTCGATTTGTACTAGCGGACTCGAGGTGCGGGAATGAGTCATAATGATTTTAAACTAAAACGTAATATAGAACAAATTGTCTTGATTTTGCATTCGCACATATAGCTGCGAAGCATTGGTCGATTGACTTAAGGAAAGTGTGCATTAAGTTTGTAGTGTTAAGGTATAATTTTCTCCATTTAACCTCTAGATTGAATCCGCTGCGCTTCGACTGTCCGCTAGTATGATTTGACTTATAATTTACTTCTCTATTGCATAAGCTTTGTAAATATTTTGTACCTTTTTTGTATCATAGTATCCAAAATTGACTTCAAAAGTCTCTGAATGTTTGATACGTTATAAATATCCGTAAATCTGTTAATAAAAGTAAAGCTCCATTTAGCTACCGAATGAGGCCAGTGATTATATTTTTCGAGTATCAAGATGGCAGGATCGTAAAGAAAGCTTATTACCAGAATTTTAATATCTATTTGCTATAGTATTTGATACGTCTAATCGTAGAATTAGGTATTTTCGTAGATATTAATCTCGTGTGACTCCGGCTGTGAAAGAAGAGGCCGCGGGTTCGATCCCCGCACCGAGACAAATTGTAAAGCCCACAAGTATTTGTCTTGTGTCTGAGTGTTTGTGAGACCGAAAAGTCCTCTCGTAGTTCCTGATATCTACGACACAAGACTTAATTGATCTTACTGTGGGGTAAGGACTATGTACATATGTGACTGTTGGGTGTATATATATATATATATATATATATATTTTATTTATTTATTGAACAAAGAAAATACTGATTCAGCCATCTTGATGCTCACGAAATGTCACTAATTTCTTTTGAATATTTTTCGTTTTTGCATTTGTAGAAATTGTGTTTATGTACAAATTCTTAAAGCACAAGGTTCATAAGGCTATAAAATACTAATTTTAAGACTGATACGTTAAGTGAAAATGTTAAATGAAAACGCCGCGTTTATTTTTAACATCTTTTAATAATATCTTACAATAAACTATATAGAAATAGTTAAAGTAGTAAAATAGTACATGGAAAGGCCACCTTAATTACAATTAGTTTACGAATGCGAGAAAAATAGTTTTTTCATTTGAAATTTTCTAGACATCGATGTTCGAAGCATGTCTAATGTATGTACAGTATCGACTGCGAATTAGTGAATATCGATAATTGTATAATTATGAATTGACAGCATTGTTTTGTTATAGGTCTCGCCGGACAGCGCGCGGGACGGGACGACGTGACGTTGCCGCGACGCTGACGGGTCGTTTGGAGTTGTCTTCGGTTATTCGTCGGAAGGTCGGTACTGATATTACGGGGCGTAATGTAACGTTATAGCGAGCATTCGTGCAGTCAGTAAGTGGAAATGAGCATACTGGGGTTACGGTATGCTCCGACGCGACGTCGAATGTTCGATGTCCATGAGGATATAAAGTACTATGATACGTGGACGTGGAATATTCGAACATTCGAACGTCGTGTCGAGGCCATAAACCCCCTACCTGACTGCACGAATGTCTCACTTTATAAAGTAACATTATGCCTCGTAACATCGGTCAGTACCCACCGTTCCAACGACTAACCGGTACAACTTCAGACGACCCGTCCGCGTCGCGCCTACGTCTCGTCGACGTCCCTTCCCGCCCGTTGTTCGGCGAGACCTTAGGGGTGTGAAGGTGGGCAAGGGGTAGGGTAGTGGTAGAGGGGAAGGGTTGAAGGTGGGAGAGGTCACGAGCAGGGACGTCGTGGGGTGATCCCTTCAGCAAGGGCACGATGCTGTCGGTTCATAATCGCACGCAGTCATATGGGATGTAACTTATTTTGTATGTTATTGAAATTTTGAGCAATAAATTATTACAAAATTGCAATTCGAAGCTTTTATTTATAATCCTTCATTTCTGCTTACAATGCATTAATCGAATAATGCAGATTACATCAAATCGTAAGTACGCTGGTTCCATGGTGGGTCTATTCTCCCATGAGGTCTTCGTACTGCTTCCTGAAGCAGTCTCCGACGGGGAAGAAGTCCCAGCACCGCTGCGTGTACATGTTCCACACGAACGTCTCTTGACCTGGGGGAGAAACATTTCATCAGTAAGTATTTAAGGACTTGCCACACAGACCTTCGTACCTAGCGTCGCGTGAGAACCCTATAACGCCGCGTACTGTTTCCGTGCTAATAAGCGCCTGAGCGTGTGATGTACTGCATAACCATTACACTGGCTAAGGGTCCAGACAGCGGGCGGAATGGAACGACAACGCGACGCTGGTATCGTTTGAGACTGTAATGTACATACTTGGTTAGTATGCAACACATCACGCCGAACGCGACGACGTGACGTGTTGCATATTAACACACATTACAACTCTAAACGACCTGTCTACATGGCGCTTGCGTCGTGTCGCCATTTCGTTTTACCCGCTGTCTGGCGAGTTAATAGTGCGGCCACGATGTCAGCGGGTGATGTGGCAGCGCGGGTAGCGGGGCAGTCGTCAGGCCTCAACCACGCCCCGCTACCCGCGTGCCGCCCGCTGACATCGTGGCCGCAGCCTTAACCGTTTGACAGTTAGGTCTCGGTCAATATAATGCGGCGCTATATGGGTATAGCAGGGCGACAGTACGCGGGACTATAATACTAACGCGGCAATAAGTACGAGTTCGGTATGGCAAAGCGTTAAATAAAAACCAAGACTGATCGAAATATACTAAATTAATGCAAAAACCAAATTGATCTGGAATTTTATTAGTTACCAACAATGATCATATAATGCACAACGTGAACTGAACTAATTGAATTTATTATTCTGTTACCACCACAAAGTTTATAGGAATAATGAATGTTACAATATTAGATTTTTTACTAGAAAATCAATACGAATACCAGATCAAAAAGAAAATTCCATAAAAAAAGTAATGAACTCACCCGTGTACTCGGTGTCGGGCTTGTTGATGAGGTGCATGAGGAAGAACATGTAGTTGGCCAGGTTGTGTTCCCGCTGCACGTGCGTGTCGAACCCGTGCGGCACCTACCAATAAACACAAAGAAAATGTAGTAAAATTCTTCTCTTAAAATTTCCGAAAACGACCTTGAGGAGTAGATATTTTGATATACTAGCAGAGAAATTCTAGTAACCCACCAATTAGGTACAGCCATGAAGTGAAAACACCATCACTGTTATAGGTGAGAATGCTTACCTACATACATAACCTTCCGCCTTTTTGTCAGAAGGAGTAGGACAGAGGACACACAGTTCGCTATGTGTTCTGTCCCACGATGTGATAAGGACGAGCCCATCGCTGTATCGGGCACTTTCTGACTCCGGGCTTATAATGAATAGAAAAATCCAATATCACTTTGTCCGACCCGGGATTCGAATCCGAGATGTCAGCTTTGTAACCATACCGTAGTACAACTACCCTACCGAGGCAGTCACGCTCGTTGTCCAAAATAAATAAATAATAAATTAATATACTCAACAGTCTCATACATAGTCCTGTCGTGGGAATCAGAAGCTATGAGAGACTCTTCGGTCTCGAAAACAAATATTTGTGGGCCATACAAACATTTGTTGGTGCGGGGATCAAACCCGCGACCTCTCGTTTCACAGTCGGCGTCTAACCAACTACGCCGCGGAGGCTGTCAAACAATGTACAATAAGGAGTAGTAACATTACCTTATCGAAGTAGTCCTTGTTGATGCCGCATATGAAGCAGTTGGACTCCATGTCGTCCTTCACGGACTCCAGCTGGTCACGCAGCTCTCCGAACGCGTCGATGATGAGACCTGACCACACAGGTATATTACTCAGTCTGCTGGCCGTATAACCTACATTTGTTAGTCTAGTGGACAGGTAACTTGCCTAGTTGAAAATTTCGTATCAGTACTAACACTTATCAATTCTTTTGAATATACCTTTAAAATGCTGAAAATATGAACATTTTGAGAATTTAACCACTGTAAAAACAGGAACCAGGTGTTTTTTTAGCGAGTACCATTTTTCATAATATTACATTTAAAACCCTAAGTTTTTAATCCATAACTGACGCACGTCAGTTACAATAAAAATTGTAATATCATTCAAGGTAAACTTTAATTTGGACAAGATTTTGGTGATGACAAACAGCTCGAAGGACCATTTACTCTTCTATCTCACTTACCCTGCAGGATAGCGAGCAGGATGACAATAATGAAGAAGAAGAAGGAGATGTCGAAGATGATGCGGTACACTTCAGAATCGTCTCCGTCCGGCGGCTCCAACTCGTCGCCGATACCACCGCCCGCTCGTACACCCTTGTATAGGTTGAATACGAAGCACTGGAACAAAGGGACAATTGTTAGCTGTGTTTATGAATTAATGTGGTTAAGGTAGCATAAAGATATCTTAAGTTTTAGTCGGGTCTTAGGTAAATGAATTAATTGCGAGTTGAGTGAATAAAAAAATCCAATATCACTGCCCGACCCGGGATTTGAACCCGAGACCTCAGCGTCGTAGTCGTACCGTAGTACAACTGCGCCACCGAGCCAGTCAAATTAACTATAACTCAATTATAGGAGTTATATGCCTCATGTTTACTCTCTACCCATTCTTAACATACCCTCCACAACCGTAAAGATTCTGCATTTTTTTTAAATACAATTTTATATTCGAGATATAAATATCAAATAGCTCTTTTTTGTTTTTTTCCAAAGCATCATTTTCAGCCACAAGTAGTAGGCACGGACAACATAGGGCTCCCAATGATTTTCACAGCGATCTCTTGTTAGCAGCGTAGGTCCAATATTAAAATAAAATCTTGTATTTCAAAGATCCAAATCCAGCGTGGTGGACTATATGGCCTAACCACTCTCAATCGATTCTCTCGATTGTAGAGTAGGCCCGTGCCCAGCAGTGGGACGTATATGAGATGATAAAAAAAATATCTAAATATCAGGGACTACCGCTCTTTTATATTTTACCAAAAAAATCATTTTCAGTTGCAAGTAGGCACGGGCCTGTCCATCCCCACAGCGATCTCCTGTAAGCAAGCTACGTCTAACAGTTTCCTGATACCATTACAACGTCCATAAAAAAATCTAAAGACTTACCGTAAGCATGTCATGGCAGTTCCTATTGACCTCGTCGTCTTCCTCCTGCACGTAGAACTTGCGGAAGAAGTTGAACGCGATCACCGTGTAGATGTACACCACGATGGTCAGCAACATCACCGTTAACACCAGCTGGAGAATGCAAATTGTTATATAACTATATAGTTAGTGCTTGAGACATTACTATATGGGTTATTCAAGACAATCATATACAAGACAAATACAAGACATATACAAGACAATCGACAATCACTACTGTTTTCACAGTTTCCTTTTACTATACACCCAAATAAATAAATACCTTTGATACAATGCAGGTGCATTGTAGTATATGCACAATTTAAAATAAGTTGAGTTAAATAAACAAATAGTAAATAAATACAACAGTCATATACATAGTCCTGACCCCACACTAAGATCGAGTGTTGTTTTAATGCATCTGAGTCAACCGAAGAGGCAGAGCGAAGTGGCATGGCGGTTAGATGAAAGGAAATTATTTATTGAACCCATAAAATATCATACATTTAGACTCCATTTTTTCTTTTTTCACTACGACCTGGTTCACAAGGCCGTTTTCGCCAAATAACGGGCAAGAAACTCAAGCGTCGCTCTTTTCAAAACAAGTTTACAATACAGTGATTGTACAGGAGTCGCAGCTTAGTTGAATTCAGAGCAGTTCATTAAATATGAATGAAATGAGATGAATGTTGCAGCAAAATACCGCCGAATTTAGTGATTATCGGAGTTTGGAGTTTGGTTCGGAATTTTGAGGGTAAAATGATAACATTAAACTACATTTAAGCTAGTCTGGTGGACTTATGTCGACCATATTCAACGTAAAACTTGTAGGGCCTTATTACGAGTAATAAACTCGGATGAGCGAAGAATTAACTTTGGGCCAAGGCTTTAGAATTGACTCGATTTTGAATAGATAGGTATTCACGGCTTTATTAATAAACATGGAATTGTATAGTGGGCGAGGAAACCATCTTATTCTAGTTTCATTATTCATTATTATAGTCAAAATAATCAAGTCAATTTTAAAGCTTTTAAATAAAGTTAATCCTACTCTATGAAAATGCCTAAGACATTTTTGAACCTTCCAAAATCTACATCAACCCACCTGCTTTCCGTTATGCGTGACAGACTGCAATATAGTGCGCAGAGTCTTGAACCCAACGGCCACGTCGAGAAGATGCGCCGCGAAGAAGAAGTTGTTGAAGTTGCCCATCACGGAGAACGCGAAGTACCACAGAGAGTAGAGGAACGAGTTGTCTGTGATCGTCACACCCGCCTTCCACACTTGGTATCGCCAGTCTATGTTGATAACGCTGCGGAATTTAATAGGTTAGTTTGTGTAGGTAAAAGTGCGTGGTGGCCTCGTGGTATCGGACCAGACTCGGCTGCCTACATGTTCACAGTGGTCGCGGGTTCAAATCCCAGGGCACACCTCTGACTTTTCGGAGTTGTGTGTATTGATAGTCAATCACCACGCACTTTAACGGTGAAGGAAAACATCGTGAGGAAAACTGCATACAGTAGCGATTTAAAAAAAAAATCTACGGTGTGTAAGTCCGCCAACCCGCAGTAGGCCAGCGTGGTGGACTATATGGCCTAACCACTCTCAATCGTACTCTCGATTGTAGAGGAGGCCCGTGCCCTGCCGTGGGTCGTATATGGGCTGATACAATACAAAAAAAAATTGTGTAGGTAGTTTCAAATTTGCCGAGTTAAATAGTAGACTAATGTTCTGAGGTCGATTTCTTTTTTGATTATCTTTTCTAATGCTTGAAGAACACCTGGGTACATTAAAATAGGAAGAACCAAGAAAATATATAAAGAAATAACATCTAAATACAGTTTCGTACATTTTTTTCTGAACTACCTAGGTGGCAAAGTTGTACTACGGTGTGATTGCAAAGCCGAGGTCTCGGGTTCGAATCCCGGGTCGGGCAGTGGTATCTGTTGTTTCTAAACATTACCAGCGCGGACCCAGGAATTTGTGCCCAATATGGCGATAGCCTATAACATCGTGGGGCGGAACATACAAGGCGAAACGTGGGTGTCCTGGTTGTACCTCTGCCTACCCCTTCTGGGGGAATGGCGTGGGTTTATGCATGTATTTTTTCGTAACACAGCTTAAGTGAGCATTATTTATTTATTGCATACTTCAAACGATTCTTACAATTAAAAATTGTTAATGCGGACAACGAACATCATGGGCGTCTCAATAAAATAATCGTACTTACTCGGTCAGCGGGTCAACAGCTACTTAACTAGACGTCTGTACTCCACGAAGTCTCGACAACGACTGACCAAGTAATTAAAGTTTTACAACCATCGGCATTTTTTCCTCGGAAACTAGTCACGATTTTACAAGTACCCACAATTCGTATTTTTATAAATACTCGTAATGACATTCAATTAAGTAAGTTTCGTACATTTTTTTCTGAACTACCTAGGTGGCAAAGTTGTACTACGGTGTGATTGCAAAGCCGAGGTCTCGGGTTCGAATCCCGGGTCGGGCAGTGGTATCTGTTGTTTCTAAACATTACCAGCGCGGACCCAGGAATTTGTGCCCAATATGGCGATAGCCTATAACATCGTGGGGCGGAACATACAAGGCGAAACGTGGGTGTCCTGGTTGTACCTCTGCCTACCCCTTCTGGGGGAATGGCGTGGGTTTATGCATGTATTTTTTCGTAACACAGCTTAAGTGAGCATTATTTATTTACTGCATACTTCAAACGATTCTTACAATTAAAAATTGTTAATGCGGACAACGAACATCATGGGCGTCTCAATAAAATAATCGTACTTACTCGGTCAGCGGGTCAACAGCTACTTAACTAGACGTCTGTACTCCACGAAGTCTCGACAACGACTGACCAAGTAATTAAAGTTTTACAACCATCGGCATTTTTTCCTCGGAAACTAGTCACGATTTTACAAGTACCCACAATTCGTATTTTTATAAATACTCGTAATGACATTCAATTGACCATGACCTAGTTTGACTTACTTTATAATATTGTAATGCTCAACAAAAAATACTTAATAATTCTAGTTTTGTCTTAATTATGTATATTTTGTGCAATAAATAAATAAATATTATCATTAATTATTGTAAAAGTATCTACAAGATTAATCCATTCCGTTACAGTTACATTGACAGCACGTGTGGCGCATTTGGTTAGAGGACGGCTATGAAAAGGCCGCAGGTTCGATTCCCGCACCGATACATACATATATCCGAGTGCTCTACAAATATCTGTTTGGTGTTAAGAGTTCTCTCGATTGTAGAGGAGTCTTGTGCCTGTTGTGGGACGTATATGGGTGATACACTACAGAAGTGTACAGCTTGCTGCGATTAAAATCTAGTCGTAAATTCTGTCAAATTGATACAACAGTCTCCGTGGCGCAGTTATTTAGCCACCGCTAAATGTTTGTCTGCATCATTAAGTCCCATTTACACGGGGAGAGTTTCTCGCCTCGAAGATACGGTTATCGTAAGCATATAATGAAAGTTGCACCGTGTAAACATAGTCGCAATACGATAATCTTAACGAGCGATTTTTAAGCGTGTGAGTTTATGAAACAGGAAAATGAATACAAGCGGCCGCACTTGCAGTTTTTTCCCGTGACTGTGATTTTAAAACCGCGAAATATTACAATATTGTCGCAAAAAGGCCGCAGCAAAATTTGTAATCCATAGAACCAAGTGGGCGTACACGCACTATGCGTAAACCGCGGGCGGGTTTTTTCATTTTTTGTTAGTATTCGGCCGACCATCGCGAACGATAGTTGTGTTGTCGCGCCATCGCAATAATGTCGTCGACAAAGTCGGGTCTGTTTCAAACGGAGAGTACGATAGTTTAGCCCAGAAAACAAACTTTACTTTTTACATTACAAGCACTCGTGCATTCCCTTCAAGAACTCGAGCAGTCAGAACAACAATTGCAATATGTACAAAATGAACACGATAAACCTAGGTAGAGCTGCCAATGATCTGTCACAATTTCAAGAACATTAATATTTTTATACCTTTAACAATAAATACCATAAAGTACCATATCCCATTATTTTTACTCACCTTAAAGTCGCAGACAGGTGCTCCTCTGGAGAAATACATTTGCGAAATTTTGTATCCATGAAGGTGATGTATGGACACACATTGGGCAAAATTTTATCGAAGCTGTCTATAGACATCCGATAGTAATTTAAAATTTTCTCCGGATGTTCTCTTAAAATTTCATATTTAATATAAAAGAAATAGTTTTGAAATCTATATCTAGTGATTGGATGTACCCAATATTTACGGAATTTTGGTTGACGTCTTTTTTTTTCTATTTCTTAGTACCAGAGCAACAAAACATAACTACTGCTCTTTTGAATTCAATCTTCAAACTGTAAAAATCGCGGTCGGTTTGGAGGTTTATAATCGTAGTGCGTGCATCTCGAGCGGTTTGGCGGTTACAGCGGTTAACCGCTCCCGTGACAAAACCGTAGAGCGGCCTAGGCCTAAAGTTAACGCGGCTACTGAACATTAGTAACCTAGTACAGTATGTACGACCCATTGCAGGGCACAAGCCTACTCTACAATCGAGACTACGATTGAGAGTGGTTAGGCCATATAGTCCACCACGCTGACCGAGAGCGGGTTGGCGTTCTTTAGGGTATGCAAGTTTCGTCACGATGTTTTCCTTCACCGTGATTGTCACTCTGTAAAGTCAGAGGTGTGTCCACCGTCAACGTGTTGGCAGTCGCGTGTGGTCCGTTTACCAACAGGCCACAGGCTACTGGATGTCAGTAACATATACGTATATCATTATATACTAACTAGTGGAACAGTCCCTTGCTTCCCTCGTCTTCTTGAGCTGAGAACGATGTCTTCTCCATGCCCAGCATGTTTGATATTGAATCAAAATCGTACGTCTCTGAGTACTTCGCACGGACCTTCTTCTTCACGAATTTGTCCCAGTAGTTCACCGGGAAGGATCTAAAAGAGAACATATTGTGAAATCTGTTTAGAACCTTGAAGATGTCGGTTTAGGGCTGCAATATATGTGTATAGGCCTTGATTTTGTGAGTTTGTTGACTCACAGAAGATCGACAACACTCTTTTTGGAAACACAGTAATCGAAAAAATGAGGCGTAAGCATGTATATCTGAGTGTTTTCACCAAGATTTTAAAAGGAATGTGAAATCTACTAATCTGCTTTAGTCCAGAGTTATGGGAGTTATGGCTTTTTCTAGAAAGGATGTATGTCAAGCAGGCGACTGGTCTTAAAATTAATTGTAATTCAGATTCATGAAAACTCATAGCACAAAAATATCACAGTGATCAATAGTCTCTGCCTACCCATTTATTTATTAATTATTCTTTATTGTACATCAGGATTACATACAAATTGTAACTACATAGTAAGAACAGATTATAAGTGGACTAACTTGGCAGATATGACGAGTTTGTCCCAGTGGCTCTTGAGGTCGTCGTCTTCGGGTTGTTCTGCGATGTAGAGTCCGTCGAACTCCAGCTTACGAGCGATCTCCTTCTCGCGTTTGAAGATGGCTAGCGGCACCTACAATCACGTTGCAATTTAGCTTTCGTAATGTTGAAAACAATACACAATTCAATTTATCATTTAGACTCTTAGAGAGATAAATAGTAATAGGCAACTAATATACATACATTGCTTTTTAACTTTTAGTAGTTATTTTTGAAAAGTATAATATAGATGAATCAATTTGAGCAGGGGTTTTTTATATTGCATAAGTCCGGTAAACGAGCAAACAGGTCACCTGATGGTGCTCCTGATCACTGCTGCCCATGAACATCCACAACGCTTGGGTCCATGGATGTGTAATCATAGATGTTGAATGATAGAGGGTCTCACCATTTTTTCATTAAAAATCCTCAACAGATATTTTGCTCGATAAATAATATCACACATCGTAAGCTTTCCTTCCACCTTTCAATTATCATTGGCTGACAAGGTATCTGGGCCCCTTAAATATTGTTGTTGTTTGCGACATTCACTTACTCCCGCACGAAAAGCTAGCTCATTGGACAAAACTATGCTATAAAAATTCAGAAACTGTTCAGAAACATACATAAACTCACGCCTTTTTCCCAGAAGGGGAAGGCAGAGGTCCTCCTGGTAGTAACGAGGCACCCACATTTCGCCTTGTCTGTTACGTCCCAGGATGTGATAGGGGACGAGCCTATCGCCATACCGGGCACAAATTCCAGACTCCGGGCTGACAATGAATAGTAAAATCCAATATCACTTTGCCCGACCCGGGATTCGAACCCGAGACCTCGGTTACCTATACACACGTTAGTACTCCGGCACCGAGGCAGTGTTCAGAAACAGCACACACCTTGAGATGATAATATCCGATGAGTATAGCGAGCGACACTATAGAGTGAAGTACAGCGGCGACTTTGATGACGTGTTCCATGTAGAAGAAGTCCTCGTCTATATGCACCACTTCTAGTGCATCATCATCGTCCTCGCCACTACCACCTGTGGGGTTATATTAATCTGTATTTGTATCAGCCCATATACGTCCCACTGCAGGGCTACGAGCGATTTACGTCCCCCAGATTTACGTGACAGTTTAACACCAAAGAACATTAAATATAAACTTAAGACATACTTCTGAAATAATTTAAATTTGAATGTATTAAACTCAAACTGGTGCGTGGTGGCCTCGTGGTATCGGACCAGACTCGGCTGCCTACATGTTCACGGTGGTCGCGGGTTCAAATCCCAGGGCACACCTCTGACTTTTCGGAGTTATGTGTGTATTGATAGTCAATCACCACGCACTTTAACGGTGAAGGAAAACATCGTGAGGAAACCTGCATACCGTAGCGATTTTAAAAAAATTCTACGGTGTGTAAGTCCGCCAACCCGCACTAGGCCAGCGTGGTGGACTATATGGCCTAACCACTCTCAATCGTACTCTCGATTGTAGAGGAGGCCCGTGCCCTGCAGTGGGTCGGATATGGGGTGATACAATACAATACAAAAAACTCAAACTCCTAATAATACTCCAGTATTGTCTAGATATAAACTCATTGTCAACTCGGATAGCATAAATACAAACCTTAGTGGTTTCTCGAAGTTATCTTCTAGCAAATGATATGTATCTTTTTAAGTATGATAAATAAACGAAAAAAATAAAAAGTAAATACTACGAGCTTCTCAGCAAGTAAGATTTAATTATCTACAATAAAGCTAGATAAATAAACACGAATTATGAGCACAATTCCATCTTCCATAATATGATTTCTATTAAGTAAGAATCTGTATCAACCCATATATGTCATGCAAGGCACAAGCCTCCTCTACAATTGAAAGTACAATTGAGTGTGGTTAGGGCATACACCACGCTGGCCTAGTGCGGTTTGGCGGACTTTACATACCATATGCAGGTATGCAGGTATACTCACGATGTTTTCCTTCACCGTTATAGTGCGTGGTGATTGACTATCAATACATATATGACTCAGAAAAGTCAGAGGTGTGCCCTGGGATTTGAACCCACCGTGAAAATGTTGGTAGTCGCGTCTGGACCGTTACCAACAGACCACCACGCACTTCACGCAAGTTATAAATAAATAAATACATTGAAATAAAACGAATTCTTACGGATTTTATCGCGAATTTGATTTAATTTTAGTCACTAAGCGGATGACTAATACCTCAGTCCGCCCCGTGACCAAGAAAGCTGTAAAGTGATCGAAAGGTCGAGGAGTTAAAAAAAATATCAAATTCACGATAAAATCCGTAAGAATTCGTTTTATTTCAATGTGTAACATTCGCGGAAATCTAAGAAACCATTATGAATAAATACACCCAACAGTCACATACATAGTCCTGACCCCACACTAAGATCATCTTGTGTCGTGAGTATCAGAAACTACGACAGACACAAACTACCAATTTCGAAACAAATACTTGTGGTTCACACAAACATATTTTGATGCGGGGGATCGAACCTGCAACCTGTCGTTTTACAGGCGGCGTCTAACCACCTGCGCTATGAAGGGTGTCAACTGTTTGTAAAACGTACCGTCACCGCTGCCAGATCCTTGTCCTGAACCAGATCCCCCGATGATGTCTCCCAAACCAGAACCTTCGCCTTTCTCACCGTCTAAGGTTGAGACCTGTTGGTAAAAACGTTTATTTTGCATCAATTTCCTTTATTTGGGTTTTATGTTAAGTTGTTTAATTGTAATGATTCTTGAAGAGTACGTATTTATTTTTCATGAGCTATTTTTCTGTAACATGAGTAAGAAATTTGTAGTGACCGCATTTTGAGTGAGTCCCATCACCGAGTAGAAGGAAAATGGAAAATATTGAAAAATGTATAGATATTCTCAGTTCTTGCACGAATCATTAAACCCCCAATTTTCATAGATGTAGCAATAAATAAATACACCCAACAGTCACATACATAGTTCTGACCTCACAACTGAGATTGAGTCTTGTGTCGTGGGTATCAGGAACTACGAGACTTTACGGTCTCACAAACACCCAGACTCGAAACAAACACTTGTGACTCGCTCAAGAATCTGTTTCGATGCGGGGATCGAACCCACAGCCTCTCGTAATGTAGATAGAGATACGATTTATCTTAATATATATAAATCTCGTGTCACAATGTTTGTCCTCAATGGACTCCTAAACTACTTAACCGATTATAATAAAATTTGCACACCATGTGCAGTTCGATCCAACTTGAGAGATAGGATAGTTTAAATCTCAAATTATAGTCGCAATTTTAATTTATTGCTAATTATTTGTCCATTATTATTTGACAGTCACAATCATCTGTTAACTCCAAATGATTCTAACAGATGTCGATACCTTTCGACTGGGTTGAGTAAGTAATCAATAGATGGCGCTGCTATGGTAAATCTACGAACGTGTCATATAAGCTACATTTTAACAGTATAATTACCACGTGTTGTTGACGCTATAAAATTAATTAAATTTATTTTAAAGTTTTAGCAGGAATTTTGCAAAGTATTTGTGTTTGCGTATTTTTTTAATGATATTCGTCGTAGTTTGGTGTTTATATAAGGCCTATCTACAAAATAAAAGCAATTCCAAAAAATTGTCAACATGCCTATTTAGGCATTAAGGGATGAAATGGGATAAAGTGGGACGAACGCGATGAGACCGGTAGATGGGAAATAATGGGACGGGATGTAACAGAAAGAAAAGGAGCCAGATGAGATGGGATGGGATACGATAGGAAAAGGGATAGTAGGTACTTAGGTTGAGTTCAGGAGTACAAAAGTTTGAACGGGAATAAGATATTTCTGGTGTGGAGTGGAGTCTAAACATCTAAGCACCCAGGCGAAGCTGGGCCGGGCCGCTAGTAATAATATATTTTTGTATTTAAGTATTGAGTTACATAGTATAATTGTAACTCTTTATTTAGTATCTCACCTTGTAAAACAGCAGCACGAAGTTGATGCAGAAGGCGAGCACAAGCGCGACGTATTTGAGGTTGTAGAAGTTCCGCGCCAGGAACGACACGGCGCGCCGCGTGTACTGCGACAGGTCCATCTGGGACAGCGCTGACGACGACGCGGGGCCCTGCACCGCCTGCCCCACGAATCAACTCTTTTAAAACCTTTACTTATCCAATGTTTTGTCCCTTTCCAACTAATTGTGAATCCAATTTGAGCGAAGACAACACATTCCATTAATTTATTTAAATAACATGACATAGAATTTACATTAAATATAAAAAAAAATGATAAATCGACAACGTCCAGGGTTACCCAAATTCCAGAGGAATTGAAATTTCCAAACTAGACAAATACTAAAACAATAATCTTTAGAATTCAGCAGCGTAAAGTTTGATGTCTGTGCTTGTGAAATTTCACTTTTCATTGGGGTTTATGAAGGGGAACTCAACGCCTTTCTTTTCGTGATGAAAATCATTTGTAATATTCAAAAAATCACACACTCGTGATTACTACTGGATTTATTAATTTTTCAAAATGTATTCGATTAGATTTACAAAATTTAATAGTAAATAATTTTGATAAAAAATAATGTAATAATTTGGCGTGTTACCTTTCTCGAGCGAAAGTATTTTGTCGGATATCCTCGCTGCATTAAACAAATGCCAAAAACATACAGTGTGGTGCAGACAAGCATTTTTTTCATTGATTACTTAAACAATTTCTTCATACTGGTAAATATGAAAGGCCGCCTAGGTAGGTACCACCGCAATGTCTATTTCTTCCGCCAAACACCAGTGTTAACGTATTGTTGTGTTCCGGTTTGAAGGACATTGTAGCCAGCGCAACTACTGGACATAATGAGACTTAAAACTTTGTCTCAGGATGGCGACCGCAGTGAAATGCTAAGCCATTGCTTTGTGATTCATGGTGTTGTTTGGTTTTGCTACTGTCCATGAGCGGTCGTATCGCTTACCATCACGCGAATGGCATGCTCGTCTCGCCATTCATTGCAATCAAAAACTAAATAAGAAAACAATTATATTATGATTAATCTTAGTCAATGGAATCAATAATTTAATGTCAGGAGGTGCAATTCTTTTTCGTGTTGTTTTTGTCTCGACAATTGTATATAGGTTCATTTGGTGGCGAATCGTGCATTTAAAAGCGTATGGAAGATTTGAGAAAGCGTAGACTATTTAGTATTTAGGACCTATCTAAGTGAGATTAAATATACTCGAATAATTGAGATTTTAGAATGTTCCATAGATTTCAATTTTGATATTGGTCAACGTATGCGCTAGTACGGCTCGAACGCGCAAGACAACTCGAAGCGATGAAGCTTTCTACCAAAAATACTCTCTAACATATTTGGTCTTTTATTTACCTACGATTTATGAATATTCTCTAAAGCCCTCTTTACACGGGGAGAGTTTCTCGCCTTACAGATACGATTATCGTAAGGATATAAAAAAGTTGCATCGTGTAAACATTTGTCAGAACAAGATAATCTATGGCGGTTATGTCATGCGATAATCGCATACGATTCTCGCCGCGAGAAACTCTCCCCGTGTAAATGGCGCTTAAGTTCAATCATTTGCTGATAGCGTCTAGCGTTTAGCATCATCTATATTTGTTTCTCTTTACACCTAATCACATATACAGGGAATATCCAGGCTGCGACCGAAAACGGAGCCAGGTGGTAGTATTAGTGACTTCAGATGCAAATGGATTAAAAATTTCGCAAAACAAAGCGACAATATTTTTGTTGTAATTTTTTACTTATAGCTGTGTTTGCGTAATAAATGCATCGTTTTCCTAAAATAATAAAGTAAACCTTTCAATTTTAAAAGACATAATGGTACGCAAGGGTTTAAATTATAAATTTAGCAACAACTAGGGATTTACTATCCAAACACGATGATATTTAAAAAATTGCAAAAAAAAACAGTCGCTTATTTTGAGAATTTTTTTGTAGCATTGTGTATAATCACAAAAACTATCATCTGGCTTGGTTCTCGTTCTTAGTCTTGATATGCCCTGTATATTAATGACAATTACTCCTGTAATATAATGATAGTAAGTTACCTTTTTGCTCTCAGCTTCGATGGCAGACATGGCCGCTTGCTGTACAGCTTGTGCTTCCAATCGTTCTTGTGCCTGTTTCTTTGCTTGTTCGCCACTGGAAAGAGAAAAATATTGTATGAAAAATTAATTTCAGATTTGACTACAACTTAAATGGGTCGCCTCGGTTGCTATGGTGGCGTATCGTCTCAGGAAAAGAAAGATAGAGAAAGGCTGTTTCGGTTATGAAATAGCGATTTTAATAAGATAAGGGTTAGGCCATGCAGTCCACCACGCTGGCCTTGTGCGGGTTGATAGACTTTACATACCAAGGATTTTTTTACAAATTGCTATGTTATGCAGGTTTTCTCACGATGTTATCCTTCGCCGTTGTAGTGCGTGGTGATTGACTATAAATACGTATGTATATGACTCCGAAGATTCAAAGGTGTGTAATAGAAAAAGTATCTCAGCAGGCCGGCATAATTGTATCGAATGGCATGGGACCGCCGTCTGATGCCATTCAATACTCTGTCTGGACGGCATTTGCGCTTACCATCAGGTGCAGTGCAGTCATTATGCCGTGCCAATGTAAAAAAATTTAACCCGCGTCCACCGTGAACAGGTAAGTAAGTGTGTCTGATCCGTTACGCACTATACAGTACAATAAAAATGCAACAATGATAGAGTACATACCCCAGCAGATCAATGAGTGACGGAGGTCGTTGTTCCTCTGGGTGTTCCGTGGAGTCATCAGGAGACACGTCAGCCTCTTCACCTGATGATGGAGTGGATGTGCTTGGAGACTCGTGCGGTTTTACCTGGATCCTACAATATCATTATTATATAAGAAAATGGGACTGTGAAGGGAACAATGCATTAAATATATTTGTATGTCTGATATACATAGGCTAGTTTCCTCCTAATACCATGAGAGCTTGAGATGCGAATTTTAGTCTGGATATCACAAATCTTCTATTAATATTTGTTGTGTGTACAGGGTATATCAAGATTGCTACCTAAAACGAAGCCAGGTGGTAGTATTAGTGACTTTAGACACAATGCAACTAAAATTTTTGCAAGAAAGACGACTTTTTTTTGTCCTATAATCGTATTTGAGTGGTAAATACATACATTATACTAAAAAAAGAATGTACACGTTTAATTTATAAAGCCGCTATAGTATGCAAGGCTTTAAATTATAATTATAGTAAATACCATGGAATTACTACTCAAACAATAATATTTAAAACATTACAAAAAAAGATCGTCGAGTATTTTTGCAAAATTTTTAGTTGCATCGTGTCTGTATGTAGTCACTAAAACCACCACCTGGCTTCGTTTTCGATAGCAGTCTTTATATACCCTGTATATTTGATCTTCTTTGTCTATAATACGCTCGTGCTCATCTCATTACTGAATTTAAGACCTCGCTCTTCATGTGATTTTTATGTTAATCAAACTTTTAGCTGGAATTCTGGCTAATTAGAACAAGGTAAAAACGGCCTATTGGTTGCAGAGAATGTTTCTAGATATTGCTGACCTATGTACAGCAGTGGACTGTCCCTAAATATATGATAATCATAGTTAATCCATTATACCTTTAAATATTCCGATACAAAATATACGTACTGTCCATTGTCTTCTTTAGTAATATCGAGACCGAAAGCAGAGACTTGCATCTGTCCCGTGTCGTCAGCTGGCGGCAACGCTGGCAGGTGCCTGGTACCTGATCACACACAAACACACTACTTAGAACACGTAGAGAAAGTTCCTGAGATTTCTTGAAGATTCTACGGCACTATGAACGTGAAATCTAGTTCTAAGAGGGTTTAAAGGACTACAAGGATCTATGAATGGGGTTTAGAACTTTCTACGGCATGACACCAATTGTTCTAAAAGGGTTTTAATCACTACAAGGTTCTGTGAATGGCATGCATTGGTTCATAAACGCGAAAGGACGTAAGTGCCTACTATGAGTTAACCTACTTTTATAAGTCATTCTATGAGGGCTATATGCAATAATGGAGTGAAGGTCACTAGTATTGCTAAAGTGCATGCCGCATGGATAAATTAATTCAGGTTAACACGAGATTCTTACTACTTCGTTATTTCTCAAAAGGATGTTCACTATTGAAGGCTTACCTAAACATTCTATGAAATAAATGAAAATAGCAGCAGACCTATATTAGAGATCCCATCTTAAAGCACCATTTACGCGGGGAGAGTTTCTCGCGGCGAGAATCGGATGCGATTATCGCATGACATAACCGCCATAGATTATCGTGTTCTGACAAACGTTTACACGACGCAACTCTTTTATATCCATACGATAATCGTATCCTCGAGGCGAGAAACTCTACCCGTGTAAATGACGCTTTAGTTGTAATCTGGATGAAAAAGGTTGAGAATAATTTAAGTTTCGTTTACTTCTAATCAATCGCTTAAGATATTCTACGGGGTCGAATATTTTGATACTTCATAAATATCTTTCCATTATCCATTAATTTCTAACTTTTCTGCCTACTTATAGTGGCATTATAAACGCAATTAGAATTCGGACTCCAATTCATAATAATAAAGTATTTACTGGTTAGTCGCACACCACATGGACAAATTATTACAATATACATAAATAATTAGATATACAAGATTAATTTCAAAAACAAATTTAAAATACATACATAATTTAGACCTAAACATTCTTTTATCGGGACTAGGAAATTTAGAGCTTATTTCAATGTAATATATAAATCATATTTGTTTAAACTACCGCAATATAGATGTTCAAATGACCATTAATTTTGTACGAAGTCTGGGATTTTGTGGAATAAAAAAGTCCCGTAGGTAACATCTGATGCCCAATTTGCTACGTGACTATGACTGGCACTTGGCTAACTTAACGATGGCCATAAGATAACAATGTTATTATCTTTAAAAGTCTTTTGAAAGATGACTGTTTTTATTTTTGCAAGGGAGGGTAGATTGAGCGTGGAATTCTACCATATAGCGACACCACGTTGGGCGCCGCTAACGCTCTTAGGGAACCGTGAAGATTAAGAACAGGGATCTTGAATATGTCTTTGATGGTCATAGACAACACGTATAGTAGAAGAGAACATTAAAATGGCCACGGATCGGTCTATTATATTACCACCACAACGTCGTCGACATCCTCAATGTCGTAGCTGGTTAGACGCCGACTGTGAAACTAGAGACCACGGGTTCGATCCCCGCACCAACACAAATCTTTGTGTGGCCCACAAATATTTGTGCCGGGTCTGGGTGTTTGTGAGATCGAAAAGTCACTCATAGTGATATCCACGACACAAGACTCGATCTTAGTGTGGGGTCAGGACTATGTATGTGACTGTTGGGTGTATTTATTTATTTAACGTATCTTACAATATTTTTATGAAAATTGGCTAAGAATGCCAGGTTGTAGAAGAGAGGGAGTGAGTTTTGTAGCATATGCTTTATGAGCTGGGTATGTCACGTAAAGTATATAAAGTATATATAAGTATGTACACGACCATAAAGTTATTCATGTTGTTAAATTGCATTTAGCGATTTAGATCGTCAATCAATGTTAAATTTATAATTGGTCATTTTTGTAGTCACCCCTGCACCCATATTCAACACTGCCTGCATTTAAAACAATATCTAGACAATTCTTACGATTCAATAAACATTTACAGGGATTTTACTTATAAACTGCTTATGTCGTGAGATCGTGGATAAGGAAGGTTTTATCTACAGGGTGTATACTATTCTATTTTATAGGATTGTAATATATCTACTAAATAATTCAAGTGGCAGCTTACCATACGTAACGTAACATTGCTGTTACCTATATCCTGAATTGGCTCTTTACGTCTTTCTTATTTGACTCCAAAATAGTTGTGTTAGGCTTTCGATGCCTTTTTCTATCTGTGTACATGTCAAGTTGTCTGTAGGCACCTTCGTGATTTTTATAGCCTTATTGCGAATTCCCCTTGTCAATACAATACTGAGTAAAATCGTCCCCTGTTGTCCCAAGCCGTGACATTACTAAACAGCTGGTATATGTCTATCCAAGCTCGCATAATAAATTATTACATTACCAACCTAAGAATAACATCCCAGAACGTCCCAAAACCTAACGTTTCCGAATAAACTCCTAATCTCTTCTAGTTCCTACACTTTACTCACTGCACTACCAACCTAACAATACCAGCATCCCCATATCTTAACTTCATTACCAACCTAACAATACTAATGTTAACTCCCATAACCCTACCATTATTAGAAGCTTTTATACTTAACTAATCCTGTTACCAACCTAACAATACAGATATTCCATACCTTAATTATTAACCTAACAACATACATACATACATACATAAACACACGCCTTTTTCCCAGAAGGGGTAGGCAGAGGTGCTATCAGAACACCCACGATTCGCCTTGTACATTCCGCCCTCGATGTGATAGGGGGCGAGCCTATCGCCATATCGGGCACAAATTCCTGACTCCAGGCTGATAATGAATAGAAAAATCCAATATCACTTTGCCCGACCCGGGATTCGAACCCGGGACCACAGCTTTGCAATCATACCGTAGTACCACTACGCCACCGAGGCAGTCCTCGACCTAATCAACCTAACAACAAGACCCAAAATAAACCTACTCCCACAATTAACTAACCTAATTACCAACCCAACTATACCAATATCCCATTAATTACCAACCTAATAAGTCCCGATATGTCCCAAAGTTTACTATCTTACACCTTAATTACCAACCTAAGTCCTCAAATATCTCAAAAAGTCCCAATGTCCATCATTACCAAGTTATTACCTACCTAAAAACTCCCCTCGACTGCCTCGGTGGCGTAGTGGTACTACGGTATGATTGCAAAGCTGAGGTCTCGGGTTCGAATCCCGGGTCGGGCAAAGTGATATTGGATTTTTCTATTCATTATTAGCCCGGAGTCAGGAATTTGTGCCCGATATGGCGATAGGCTCGCCCCCTACCACATCGTGGGACAGAATATACAGGCGAAACGTGGGTGTTCTGGTAGCACCTCTGCCTACCCCTTCTGGGAAAAAGGCGTGTGTTTATGTATGTAAAAACTCCCCAAATGTTCCAAAATGTCCGTAGTCCGGTTGTTGTGAGCAAGCGCGTTAGGAAGCCAGTCACGCGGTACCTGTGTGTGCTTACTTGGCTGCAGTAACCTGAGTCTCAACTGACCGATTTTCTCCTCCTCCGTGGGCTCGGGGGGGCGCTCCTCTTCCATCTGGGGGCCTCGCATCAGGCCCAGCAGTACTCCGAATATGTACCTGCAAGGGAATTGGGTAGAAATTATCGCTTCATGGTGCAAATAATACAAAAAATGTCTTAGCAGATTTATTAATTAAAGGCTAAATAAGAATTTAATTGTAGTACAGCATTGTAGGTGAAAATTAATAATTGTAAGTAATGTTGCAAATAATACCACAATATATTTTTAAAATTAAATTAGTGATGTAATAGCTAACGTGTTTTAAAATATATATACGGCCTTATACATAGACATTTTTAAAACCTATTTTAGCTATCGAATGTTTTGTCTCTTTCGCTCAAACTGAATTCAAAAGTCGTTCGAAAGAGATAAAACACTCGGTAACTAAAATAGGTTTTAAAACTGTCTATGTATAAGGCCGTTAGTGATTGGTGATGAATAAAATATATGATTTTACGAAGCATATGGCGCCTATTATGATAGAAACAGTTCTAATATGTTATCGGCAATTATACTACACATATCTGGAATTAAACACTCGGCTATAATGGATTTTTATGAATTGTTAGTGCATTTCGGAGGAGACTGATACTATAAGTCGTGGCGGTATAAAGTTGGTGTACATCAAGAGGATAAAAATATGTGTAAAGGTATTTGAAGCGAAAGGTGAAAATGATATAAAATGTGCATCTTGACAAAAGGTAATTGAATTTTTTTTAACATTCAAAGCACACGAATAAAGAAAAGATTATTTACTAAATAAGTACTAAAAATTATATTGTTTAACTTCTTAAAATACCTACGTATCTCATTTACATTTTAGAATTTTATTTAAAATTAAAATAGTTCTTTAATCCATATCAGTTGCAAAAACGTTTGAATTGGCTTTCTAGGTTATTCAATCCACTTCGCGAATGTTTTACAAATTCATTAATGTTTCCGTAGGTCTAATTGCCCAAAGTAATAAACTACAGAACAAAATTTCTCATTGAGGCAAGCTACAATAAAATAAAGAAAATACAAGGAGATATGAGTAAGTGAAAGATTTACCAATGGCTGTGCATCGAGATGGGATCGCGTGTAACACAACACAACAATATTAACCACACATTCCTTCTTACAAATGAGTGTAAATATACGCAGAGATTTCTTCAAACATAAACAGCTATTTATTCAAACACAAACAGCGCTTTATTCAAACACAAACAGCGATTTATTCAAACACAAACAGTGATTTATTTAAACGTAAGGTATTTTTTCCTTTAATAGACGATGTCTCACTTGCCCATAGACAAGGGCCACATGGCTCAGAACTTGTTGCTTAGTACCCTAGTCCTGAGACATCAGGGGGGTTACTCTCCGACACGAAATTCGAATGATCGAACTTCGACGTCCACGTTTAAAATAAAAGTTTACCGCTTCTAAAAATCAATACTATGTTCTATGAAGCTTATCATTCACTCCGAACTTAGCCTATGGTTACGACGTACGATAGAGGATTCGAGTATTTTGTAGAGTATTTAGGCACATTCGTAAAGTTTTACGTAAGAAGTTCGAACATTCGTCGTCGTGTCAGAGAATATAGTAACCCCCCGATCACGTCTTATAATGGCCAGTAATGACTGGATTAAATGTTAAATGTTTTACTGAACTTTTACGAACATTCACACCTTCATCTTTCTGCCCATAATATCTTGAATCAAAATTTATATTCAACATATTGGTGAAGGAAAACATCGTGACGAAACCTGCATACCGTACTAGGCCAGCGTGGTGGACTATATGGCCTAACCACTCTCAATCGTACTCTCGATTGTAGAGGAGGCCCGTGCCCTGCAGTGGGTCGTATATGGGCTGATACAATACAACATATTGTAGTCATACATTTGTGTCCCCACTCCCAATGGTCTTTCTATCATACCATTGAAACCATGTCTCCTGAACTGAAGCCTTGAAAAATCAAACCCATATTATATGAATTTCAAATTTTGAAGTTATACTTCTTTTGGCGCTGAAGGAAAAACTATATAGTATTTTTTTACGATGCGCGCGCCCACCAATAGCCAAAAAGCGACATGATGAAGTTATTCATAACGCCGCGTATATTTACACCCTTAAATTAACAAAAAAATCAAAAATTCTTACCTAACAACTACCAAAACACCATATCCCAAGTAATAGAACAAATAGAAGAACATCTTGAAGAACCCGACTGCAAGCTCAGCGGGGGGCATCTGCTGCATGTCCGCGATTTTCGCCTTTATGTTCGATGGAGATAAGGACGAGAATGCCGCGGAGATGCCGTCCTTGACCGATTGTAAGCCACGACGGAATGGATCTTTGCCCGCCCTGGAAATAATTTTATAGTATTCAAATAAATATACTTTGTGTAGTTTTTTTTATCAGCCCATATACGTCCCACTGGTGGGCACGGGCATACTCTACAATCGAGAGAATCGATTGAGAGTGGTTAGGCCATATAGTCCACCACGCTGGCCTAGTGCGGGTTGGCGGACTTACATACCGTAGAAATTCTTTAAAATCGCTACGGTATGCAGGTTTCCTCACGATGTTTTCCTTCACCGTTGTATGTAGTACTATATCATAATATTTAGTACTATAAACTATGTAAAAAAATAACTATATTGTATTTTTACTATGGTAAACATTTGTGATACTGTGCAACAGTTTTATTGATTTGAATTTAATTTAATTAAAAACAATATTTTAGGCAACAATAGGACAATCGGTTGATATATTTTTTGTATAGAAATCGATTTCAGGCTGTGACTGATGAGAAAACCTTTTTTATTTTTATAAGTGAAAATCCTCTAATTTTATTCTTCAAACTTATTACAGCCTCCCATGAAATAAGACCTGAAAAATATATTTCCAAAACGCAAATAAAACAGCGGGCAAAAGCTACTTATATCTCCATTTACCTTTCATCATCATCATCACCCATGTACATGTAGCTAGCTTCTCTGTTCTTCGGACCGCCCGCCGCTTCTTCCGAAGCCGCCATGAGGCCAGAAGCGTGAGTCATCTCAAAGATTGCATCTTCGCAGAAGTTCACGAATGCCTCTAACTTCTCTTTGTCACCTCCTTCTGTTACTATGCTGTAGAAGAACGCGCGTTTTGATTCCTGTAAGCAAATTTCGATCATGGAAAATTGCGTAGTGGTCTGTTGATAAACCGACCAGACGCGGCTGCCAACATGATTACGGTGGTCGCGGGGTTAAATCCCAGGGCAGACACTTGATTTTTCAGATTCATGTGTGCATTGATAGTCAATCACCACGCACTATAACGGTGAAGGAAAACGTCGTAAGGACATCTGCATACCGTAGCGATTCGGAAGGATTACTATTGTATGTAAAAGTCCGCCAACCCGAACTAGGTCAGCGTGGTGGACTATACGGCCTAACTCCTCTCGGTTGTGTCGGAGGCTCGTGCCCAGTGGGAGTGTATATGCTGGTACAGTAAGAGACCTTGATCTGCGGCTTCTCCCACTGCTCGATGTTGGACTCCTTGATCTCGAAGTAGACTCGCTCGATGCGCTTGGAGCCGCCCATGATCTCAATGCGGCCCAGGAACGGCTCGAAGTAGTTGAGCACGGAGCCCGCCGTCTCCAGGAACCGCGCCAGCCTGCCAACACCACCATTGTGTACTGACTATCTAAGGGTATCACGTTTGTGTGAACCACAAGTATTTGTTTCGAGTCTGACAAGACTCGATTTTAGTGCGGGGCCAGGACTATGTATATTATGTGACTGTTGGGTGTATTTATTTATTTTATTCTTCTCTTTTAGTCCGTTATGACAAAAATGATTAAGTTTCGTAATTTTACATAATTTAAAACAATCTTGATAGATGAATTTTGAATGGTTATTGATAAGCGTTGCCCGCATTCAGTTTGAGAAGACCCGATATTTCAAAGAAGCCCACCTGGGTTCGTTGGGCATGTGCTCGGACAGGTTGGTGAGCAGCACGGCCAGGTTGAAGCCGATCTCCTTGGCGGGCTCGTGGAAGCGGTCGCAGAAGCCCACGTAGTCCAGCTTGCCGTCGTGGTTGGTCTCGCAGCACGCCAGCAGGAACTCTATCTCCTCGCTGTCCACATACAAACATATCTATTTACTGTATGCACAAAAATACTGAAAAAAGAGGCACAGTTGAGGCTAGAAGCTTAGAAGAATGAAATTCTAACTATTTTTTTACTTTTTTTACTTATCGTCGTATTTGGGTAGTACGAGTAAATACAGCGTTTTCCTAAAATAATAATGTACACCTTTTTATTTTTAAAGACACAATGGTACGCAAGGGTTTAAATTATTATTTTAGAAAAAACTAGGGATTTACCACAAAATACGAGAATATTTAAAAAATCGCAAAAATACTGTCGCTGTTTTTGATTTTTTTTTTGTAATCACTAAAACTACCACTTGGCTTCGTTTTCGCCCGCAGTTTTGTTATACCCTGTATAACCGCAATAAAACCATTAAAAATGACTCACGGAGTATAACTCTTCTGCTGTTCCATTTTTTCCTTGAAGTCCTTAGGCAACACCCAGCCGTCGTTATTGGCGTCGATCTCCTGGAAGCTGGCGCTTGAGGTCAGGTCCTTCAGCTTGAGGAACATGTCGAAGTACTTGAGGATCAGCTCCACGTTGGAAGCCGACTCTACTAGCGTGTCCACCATCTGTTTGCCGATGGTTCCTGGGAAAGAAAGTGAAGTAAAGGGTTGCAATTATATTATCGATGACTTGTTACGTTTTTTTTATTATTTTGTTGAACCAAAACATTTTTGTTTATAATAATCTCTTGTCCATGCTATAAATATATATAATGAATCGCATGTTACAAATCTATTTTATTAAGGTTTATTTATTTTAATATAACATTTCTACCAGATCCCATAGAATTTTAAGGTATATTTTCAATGACAATTGCTTTGTAAACTATCGTGAATATTTATGTTCCATTTTGAAAATCTTTTCGATCGATACATCAGACTTACGTAAGCTTGGTGATTTCAAAATTAGACACTATTAGACGATTAGTTTGGGTTTTTAAAAATTATTTACAGAGAAGACTGTCAGTACACCAAAATACATATTATAATTTGACACTCACCATTAACAACGTTTCCTTCCAGCATGGACAGCATCATGGTGATCATGTCCTTCTGCAGGTTGAGGAGTTCCTTCAGCAAGTCCACCTGTGACGAGTGTTTGGACAACTTGTCCTGCATGTGGGAGAATAGGAACAGGAAACCTCCCACTGCGTCCCACAACCTGGAATATGGCAATGGAAATAGGATAATAGTTGACAGACACTAGCAATTTCATCTATTGTAGGAATAGGCGATTTGACTAGGGACGTCTTGCATTGAGTAAGTGAGATGACCGGTGACTTAAACCCGCCTCCGTTCGTTTTAAGAGAGCATCAATGAAAGCAATCAGATATTTGCACAACTGTTGGACATATGTAGTAGTAAAAACAAAAAATATACATATTTTTGTGGCGTGTTGTGTTGTAGTTTTTCGAAAGACTCTACTGCTACCAGTGGCGAAGGGTGATTTTTTTAAAAAGGGAAGCCGAAGCTCAATACGCGAAATAAGTGTGTTTATTTTGTTTATACCTACTGGCCCTACATAGGGAAGACAATGCGACTGATACTTGATAGTAAACATAGTGCAGTCCACATTGAGTAAATCAACTTATCGTGAGATGCTTCACAGAATTAGCCCGAAACGCGACACATTTACATAATTTGTACGTGTATCCTTATATCCGGACGTTTGTGAATATCCAACCGCCAGCAAATTATTCCTCCGACAATCTCACTCACCAAACGAAACGATTGCGTTTCGTATGATGGCATCTACGTACTGCGGTCGTCAATTATATTTTAATATTTCCAATATACAAAAGTTGCAATGTCATCATGATAAAAGTAAAAAAGTATATTTTTAAACCGCACGTGAATATAAGATTAATAAAGAAAAATTAATGATCTAGATACAATGTTAACAAGTACGTAGCCGCGCTTTTATTAGTTGTGTTATTAGTAGTCGAGCACTTCCTAAAATTTAAACAGTAACGTTATTTCCGAAATTGACAATCTAAACATGTACGTCCCCCACGATTATTAATTTCCATTACAACATAATAATACTATTAATATTTATGTACATTTTGTAATTTAAAACATTAAAAACTAAATGCGTGAACCAGCTGATACTCGTATACTGTCAAAATATTAATACAACACTTACAAATGCAGTGATATCTACACAAATACACACATAAACACACAAAATGCTGAAGATTCGCAGCATGCCTCCTGCTTTTTTAACGGAAATTGAACCTTAAATCATTATAAGTTTAAGGTACAATTTTGCGTGATTTGTTGCAAACTACACAACCATGTCACACCAATGCGTAACATACAGCCGACGCGGGCGGTCGGCGCACGGGCCGCGCCATTGTTATTCAATAAGCCGAACAATTTTGGCAGTAATTCGCCAGAGGTCGCAACGCGGCGCAATCTAATTACGGCCGACAGATGTCGTTGAATAAAATGAGTTTAGATATTACATAATTAATTTTGAAAAATTTGCTTGTTTATAGTGTAATGATAAATTACAAAAGGTAAGCCGCAGGGAATCGAGTTATATGGAGCCTTCGCCACTGACTGCTACCCTTCTAGGCCAATCATACGGTTTTTCTTATAGAACAGTTATATTATAAAATATAGTGTCTCATACCTAGAGTGAGCCAACGCCTGTTGGTTCTGTGTGCAGGGACCCTGGATGACTTCAGTGAGCGTGTTGAATACTTGTGAAGCCACGCCGATGGCCTTGAAGAAGTTCGCCTTACCAGCCGGGTCGATTAGTTCCTACGATAAATACATTATTTACTTAGTAATTTTTTTTCATACTTTCCTTGGAATTAAATTTTGGCAAAATGTAGTTGCCATATGTGGTACATATCTACGCGTATAAATCTACGGGCACACTATTATTTATTTATATATTGTAGTAGTTTATACCTTGCTAGAGTAATGCCAGTAGAAGTCCATGATGGACTCCTGGAGCCGCAGCAAGTAGTCGACGGTACAGATGACTACGTTCACGGTGGTCGTGTTACCAGCTTGCGTACGCAGGTAGTTCTGCCATTCTGTAGAGACGTATTTTAGTGATTAGTTATGAAGTAGAGATGGAGATGACCTGGTTAAGCCGCAGGCCACATCCAACGGGTCGATTTGGAGATCCTTGGGGGAGGCCTATGTTCAGCAGTAGACTTTCTGTGGCTGAAGAGAGAGAAAGAAAGAGATGAAGATTTTAGTTGATTAAACTGTAAGCTTTCTGGGAAAGTAAATTAGTCACGTTTTTTTTATTCATTGCCTAAATTATTGTAGTGGGAACCAATTATTATAAAATATTTTTTTGAAATAACACATTAAACCCTAGATTTTTCAATTTCCTTATCCAAAAACTACCCAATAAGATAGATACTAAAGAAAATAATATAAGGACCTAAGCAGTCACTAAGGTCTGTTTTAAACATAATTTGCAAGATAGATTTATTCTACATACTTCCGGCCTCTAAAGACCGCAGCGAACGGAAAATAATACTGCTCATCTTATTTGAACATTTAGAAAGAGACTCAACGTACCCAGGTTGTGTCCTTCGCAGGTAAGTTGTATGAATCGGAACAGAGCGCACGTGAACTCTGCGTCGTGCATGTTTTTCTCTCCTGCCGCACCCTCCAAGCCCACGCCCAGACCTGGACATAAAACAAGTGATTATAACAGGTATCTTGTGATAAATTTATTTAAATCGATAGGATTATTAATGTGACATTTTGGTGTGCCTATTTGTCCCGCTATGCGGAAACTTTCAGATATCAAGTTGAAAAGAAACGCTACAGTTACTTCATGTATGCTTGCGCTTTGTTTCCTGTGTTAATAATAAAATAATTTACTAAAGGTTTTATTTTAGACCAGGCGGATATTATTGTGGACCTATTGGCAACTTTTGCAAAATAGATAATAAACATGTGCCAAATTCAAAATAAGTACGCAGTATAGTTAAATAAAATATAGTCATTGTATACTCTGATGAAAAAATATCAAAGAGATTCGATATATTATAATACACTAAATTGTCATCTATTTAGAAAATTGGATCTAAAAACCTATTTCAGTCTTAAATAATTGTGTACAAGGAATACGCAGAGGAAGCGATTAAATAATCATATGAAATATATAGGGTGTATGAAGACTGCTTCCGAAAACGAAGCCAGGTGGTAGTTTTAGTGACTACAGACACGATACAACTAAAAATTTTGCCAAAAAACGCGACGATTTTTTGTTTTGAAATGTTTTAAATATCATTGTGTTTGTGTGGTAAATCTATAGTTTCTGCTAAAATTATAATTTTAAGGCCTTGTGTACTATAGTGTAATTAAAAAAAAGGGTGTACATTTAAAGTGCATGTATTTAGCATCCAAACACGATAATAGGAAAAAAAATCGTCGCATATTTTTGTAAGAATTTTAGTTGCATTGGGTCTAAAGTCACTAAAACTACCACCTGGCTTCGTTTTCGGAAGCAGTCTTGATATACCCTGTATTACATAACAGTATGTATACCTTCAGCCTTGGTATTCCTTTCGAAGGCATCCAAGTCGAGCACAGAACAGGAGTTCATGAGACCGGCGATCGATGTGAAGAAGCCCACGTCTTTCTTGTCTTTCAAGTGGTTCAACATGCCCTGGAAAACATATACCTATTTATATACATATTTATTTATTAATAACATCCTCACTCCATCGGTGCGCCACCGATAAAATTACACTTACATATATTTCATATCAGAATTGTACAAGATGACGAGCCTTTATAGGTGTATACAGCATTACAATATTATGTTATTAAAGACAAAAGCACAACGTAATATAAAACAAAATGTAGTAAAAAATAAAAGATAATAATATTAAACTAAATACAATTATAGTATTAAATTATAAAACATTTGAACAATGTAACAATATTGTAGTGAAAATTTAAGATTTATACTGTAAATCAATTATACATTTATGTTCTATGACATATGAGAACGGGAAACGATCTCTGATTAATAATCTATAACGGATATTAAATTGTAACTATAAAAGTTTAGACAAGTTAAGTTAGTATAGTTTTAAAATAAGGATACAAAAAAAGTCACCCTCGGGAACTTGAATACTTTTAAAAATTATTGTAACAAACGTAAAAACATTTATGATTATATAACCCATAATGTTTAATTTCTCATGCTTTGGCGAAGCTCCGTTTTGTTGCTTAAAATAAAATATAGTTAACCAAGAAAGGGTAGTTTGACAGTAAGTACTTCAAAATGTCATCTATTAGCTGCCTATTTTATTTAGCGCCATCTATCATCAAAACCACTAACCATCTGTATGTCTATATTGCCTCCGCGCAGTATAGATATGCCGAGCTGTAGCGTCTTCATGACCATATCGCTTGGAACTCCTTTGGAAGCTGAGATGTGTAGGAGTACCATCTCTGCTACTCCGCGGTCGGCGAGACGAGCTTGGTGGAATAGTAGCTTTTGTTTTTCCATTTCTTGTTCCTGGAAGGTTGGGATTCTAAGTTAAGACCATAATATTGTATTTTTTTTTGTATTGTATCAGCTCATATACGACCCACTGCAGGGCACGGGCCTCCTCTACAATCGAGAGTACGATTGAGAGTGGTTAGGCCATATAGACCACCACGCTGGCCTAATGCGGGTTGGCGTACTTTTACATACCATAGAAATTTATACAACTCGCTATGATATGCAGGTTTCTTCACGATGTTTTCCTTCATCGTTATAGTGCGTGGTGATTGACTATCAATACACACATGACTCCGAAAAGTCAGAGGTGTGCCCTGGGATTTGAACCCGCGACCACCGTGAACATGTAGGCAGCGGCGTCTGGTCCGTTACCAACAGGCCACCACGCACTTATATAAAATGTTCATTACAAATATGTTCTATAACAACTCTAATATAAGACTTTTCAATTACTTATTAGTTTTTTTGTGTAGTGTCATGACTTTTGACTTTGCCTTAATATGCCAAATTGATACCTTAAGATTTTTGTATCAAACGTGGTGGAATCTTGGATTTGAAACCTCTATATCACACAAAGTTAAATACTGTTGGAAATAAGACTAACAAAGTATATACACAATTATTTTAACAAATAAGTAATTTTATCCGTCTAACAGTTTCAAAACACAAAATTTATGTAAAAGAGCATTATTATAATTTTAATTTCATACATACCATGAACATTTCCATTGTTTTCTGCATGCAACATTACATTAACATTATCAATTAGCGTAACATTTCCCATTGTCCTTGCACAATATTTCAAAAGTATCATAGTTAAACAGCATTGTAAAGCTAATAATGTACTCACGTGTATACTAGGCCCGCCTTCTTCTTCACCTTCCGCTTCTCCCCCGCCTTCTTCTTCTTCCCCTCCCCCTTCCTCTTCTTCTTCTCCACACGACTTCGCGATGATGTGCGCGTAGGACATGTATAGAGGATCTTCCTGTAATTCAAACATATTACCTCTATAGTCGATAGGTCTTATTTTACTGTAATATTATATTGTCTCGTGTTCCTCCAAATAAACCTATGTGCCTAACAACACTTTAATGAATCTAACTAAGTAACTCTTTGATAAAGATATATCTGTATTTAAATAAAATATACTTGGTACCTTTTTAGATGAAGAAATATATCGTTTGAGGAAATTTAATTCTAAATTTGTGAAGCCTACTCTATAGCAGTATGAAAAAAAAATGAATATGGGTACCTTGTATAAATATGCTACCAACTGGTGGGACAATTGTGTATATCATCTATTTAGCCTCAAACCACGACATAGAGTTCAAATACGACATCGATGTTGAATAAAACAATTGTATTAAAACCCAATAAACATTGCCTCATACCTGCAAAGCGCCAGATCTTTCAGTCATCGCTCCTCTACAGAAGGTAGTGACGAGTTGTGTGAGGGGGTCAGGCTTACCCTCCTCTTCAACCACGTCACTCTTCTTTAACTCTGCGTCCTCGAACGATTGCTGAGGATCATAACAATTACGATGTCTGTTTTTTATTGTCTGACTGTAATGTTATAATTATGTCGCTGGATGCAGGCTGCCTTCAACAGGTCACTGTGGAAATCATTGGGGAAGGCCTATGTTTAGTAATGGACTTCCTTATGATGATATAAATTAAATTATATTATATTAATTTAAATTATACAGAATAATTACGATAAGAATTATACAACAAAATTAAATTAAATTATTAAAATCAGTTGCATCGGAATTGTTTGCTTCTTGTGGTAGAAGCTGCGACGTTGATTCGAGAAACAACAAATATTAATTATCTTTATTCATTGGACTTCAAACCGCATCTAATTAGACTTGGCACAGGTCTGCAATATACGATCTTAATGTCTTTACATTTTTGGACTTTTATGAAGGAGTATTTAATTACGTAAAAAAAAACTACTCTATGGGAAAAATTATTTTAGAAATTATTTTTAATATTACTCATAAAGTAAGTAGGAATATTCCTATATAGTACAAATGTGTTGAGAAATAAACTATGACATTATTAATGATAGTTCTTACCGTTAGATCTTCTATCATAACTTCCTGGCCAATGTTCTCTTCTTCTAACCAAAGCTCGTAGTAAGTACGGGCGAATATGTTACAAGCGCGATGTCTGAAAACATCAATATTACATATTAGTATTGATTGTAAAATATTGGTTTTTCTTAAAATATTTTGCCGTTAGATTTATAAAACTTTTAGCAAACTACAATTCTGACACAATTCTATAATAAAAGCCATGTTTGTGCATGCATGCACAGACCAAGATATTATTCCTTAAGTTATATATTCAGTGTTTAACATTTACTATATTTTTAAGGGAATATAATACAAGGGAAGGAATAATACAAGAACAAACTAAAAAACTAAGTGACAGCAACAAATACAATTGGTTTAAAGTTAAAGAATCCATTTAGAAGACTTGTTCCATTACACATATTATTATAGCGACATCTCACGGCACATACATGAACTACATTTTTATCTCAAAATTAAACATTACACAGATTAGTACAAACAACACTGCATACCCACCGGCTCAATTTATAAAGATGTAGCGATCTCAAGCAAGCCATAGCTGCCCGCTTTCTCGCCGCGCACAACACTCGCTTCCAGTTGTTCGTCTTTTGCTTGGGTTTAGTTGCCTACATTATCCATGGCGGCATGCACAATCATTTACTCTGTTAGTAAAAAAATACTGTCACAGTGAGGATGTTAAATGGGGAAGATTAAGGAAAGCACGGTAAGAATACAACAATAGATGGGATATTATAAAAACATGGTCGGTTCTTTTGCACGGAGTGTAAAGATATTAAATTAATACGCTTATAACCGTACCTTTTCAATGCACGAGTAAAATAAATGTAGCAATTCTGACTTATATGATATACCTTTTTTCATATTGAGGTGGGAGAGAATAACTTTTATGTACTTTGGAAACGATTTGGGAATATAACTTTACGACTGTTTGTTTAATGTTAACCTGAGAAAACTTTGTTAATGTCAATTAAACTGTTGAAAACACACATATAATTATCACGTCTTCACACTGAGGTCAATAGTTAATGTATCAAATCAGTACAGGTCTATACACACTGGCATTTTAGTATCACACAAACTCCACATCAATACAAAGACCTCGGCAGCGAGTGGAGTGAAGTTTGCCTGAAGCAGGCGATGACGGCTCGCTTCCTCTGGATGGACACCACTGAGCGGTACACGTTCTTGCTCATTTGTTGCGGATGGTCGATCTAACACATGAGGTTTAATTAAATAAATAGCTACCACATCTGGTATGATCACACTTTAAAATTGAAGTGATAAAACTCTAATTTCCAACGAGCAAAATGTGGGACCGATTTTTACAAATTGTGGAATCGATGAAAATGAACTACCGTCGCATCTACTTTAGGAAAACATGAAACATTTAGGCTTTGAGCTAGCAGGTTAAAAGTGCTAAAGAATATTCTAATAAACCTTGATGAAAAATTTTGGAGTAATGTTTCATAAGAACTACGCGGTTGAATTTTTAATTGACTATCAAAAAAATAAAAGTTTGTCTAAGAATCCATTTTTACCTAATTCTCTATTATAATTATGGACGCGTAGATCAGATGAAGAAAAAATAAATCGTTTCTGGCGTTAGCCGGGATAAACCTATTAAGAAACCTGTAAATGTTGTAGAAGCTTCATAAAACTTACCATTTACGATTCATGGACTAAAGATTAGGTGAAGTTTATCGGAGCAGAAGACGGACTCTATTATAGGCTGGGATAGAAAATAAAAACAATGAGACCTTCATAAAACTTACCATATGCAATCCATACAGCACTTTGCTCATAGCGACGATCCTTTCAACAGTATCGTCAATAATCTTGGCTTTGTTCTCCGCGGTGTCCATGGTGATGGCCGCCTTGCTCTTGGAGCCCAGCTTGCTGTACAGATAGTGTTGCCAGGACATCTCGTCGGCCGGGTCGATCTTGTCTGGCAGGGTTAGCTGGGTCTTCGCGAAGTCTGCCACGTCTTGGTCGGACATTTTCTGTGGATTTGATGTGGATGGTTGTTTTATTGTATTAGATACTTGAAGTTTATTAATGATAGCACTTTTCAAGAATTGTTCAAGTGTTAGTAGTCCCTGTATTTAGTGCCTTGTACCAACTTTTTTGAGGTCATCTTAACCTTTTATGGGCGGATGCTCGCCAGTGGTCCTGTTGCTGTGTAATTCAACCCTTTCGGCAATGAATTCTACAATAATCTATTCTCATATTATTTTCCGTAAAAGATACTTCTCTCCCTGCTAAATAACAAGTATGAGTGTATAAGTTACACCGTTCCAAAAAAAAAAAAAAAACAATATTAGTAATAAAAGATCATGGTATAAGTCTTTTAATTTAAAAACTATACCGAGAAACCTGTTTGTTTTTTATTAAAACTACCTAAAAACTATTTTTTATATGCCGAAATCTGTCTCACCTTAAGGAACCGATCCTTGCAATGCTGGACCAACTCCTGCTCCCTTCCAGCGAAGAGATTCAGGCCCACAGGCAGCAACCTCTTCAGACACGCCACCATCAGTGACGCCTGCACTTCCTTGTCCTTGTCGCGCTTCTTGTCGCGGTGCTTCTTCTTTTTCTGAGAAGCAGAAGTTAGGGCTTGAAGAAGTTTTATATTCGGATGTTTATTAGACCGTGGCGCAGTTGGTTAGACGCTGTCTGTGAAACCAGAGGTCTTAACGATCTTAGCAGTGAGACAAATGTCTGTACGATACGTAAGTATTTTGATGTAGTGGCTTAGGGGATTCGTAAAGATGTCCAGATGTCTAGCAGTTAACAGCCTTTGTGGCGCAGTTGGTTCGACGCCGGCTGTGGATGCGAGACTATGTCCGTCCGATCCACAAATTATGTCGGGTCTAGATGAGACAGAAAAGTCTCTCATAATTTCTAACCCACGACACAAAAATTGTTTTTTAATGTGGGGGTCAGGACTATGTATGTGACTGTTGGGTGTATTTATTTATTTAAGCTGTGTAACTTAAGTAATTGGTGGTACAGTTGTTGTGTTTATTAAGAGTGTTAAAGTAAAAAGTGTAGAGAAAATTGTTAAAGATTAATTCATAGTTAAAAGGAAATCTCAACTGTTTTATAAAAACAACGCCAAGATAAAAACGTTAAAGATTAATTTATTATTATTAAGGAACGTTGTCAGCTATCTAATAAAACCACTCCAAAGAGAAGAAAAATAAAATATCAAACTGTGTAATAATAATAATATTAAATAGTAAAAAATTGGTAATATTTTAAAGCAATTAGTAAAAAGTATATATAAATTATTATATCAGTACTGTTAAAGAGAAAAAGTACGTTTTAGTAGTAAGAAGGGTTGGTGTTCTAAAATACAGGCTTAAAATTAGTGTGAACTCCAAAAATCCTATAAATTACCGCTTAATAATTGTGAATTAGAAATATTTGCGTCATACTGTAATGTATGCAGGGAAAATGTATAAAAAGACAATACCGTAGAAACGGACGATTAAACTTAAATCCTCAAAACTTACCTTCATTTATTGATATATCACCAAAGAGCGCACACCGTGAACAAATTGTAACAAAAACAGCGGTACAAGCACCGGCACTGCCTCTATCCCTGTCACTCTTAAGCAGTCACACTATCTTTCCTCTCACTCTACTTATCCACGATTTTTTTGTTATATAATAGTGCCAGCGAACAGGCCACCTGTTGGTAAGTGATCACTGCTGCTTATGAACATCCACAACCCTTGAATCATAAATATATTGCCAGCCCATCAACTTGATAGGGGAGCGGGAAAGAAAAATGATGGGAAGAGGTGAGATATTGGGCACCCGGCAATAGATACATGTGCAATGCGTACATATTTTATTCACAATGTCCACTCCAGTGAAATACCAACAGCTTCAAAACCATTAATCGAAACAGCAGTAGCGCCAACGTTACGAAAGCAGCATCCAGCATTAGCGGCCACACTATATAATAACAAATAATACATACTCGCACCTTGCCACCGCTTTGCGGTGTTCCGTCTACCACTGCGGTTACCCTGCGTGTCGCTGTTGGCATTATTAACACCTGCAATGTGAAATGATCGTGATGGTTGCTACACAAGCGGCTAGTTACATACATGGTGATGAAGATGATCACAATTGACAGATGGTACTTATAATTGCGCACACCTCTGTCTTTTCGGAGTCATGTGTGTATTGATAGTCAATCACCACGCACTATAACGGTGAAGGAAAACATTGTAAGGAAACCTTGCATACCATAGCGATTGCAAAAAAAAACTATGGTATGTTAAGTCCGTACACCCGCACTAGGCCAGTGTGGACTATATGACCTAACCACTCTCAATCGTACTCTCGATTGTAGAGGAGGCTCGTGCCCTGCAGTGGGTCGTATCTGGGCTGATACAGTATAGTACAGTACTTATAATTGTCGAGAAGGAAATTCATATACCGTAGAGATTGAGAAGAATTTTTATGGTATGTGAAATTCACCAACCCACAATGGGCTAGTGTGGTCGATTATGACGCAAGCCCACTCAATTGTTGAGGAGTATGGTGGTCAGCAGGGGAAGGTTACGGGTTCATACAATATAGTACCTAGATTCGCAATTCTGATTTTTGTTGAAGGCCTCGTTTAATACTCAAGTGGTATTTAAATCACCATGGTTTTGTCTATTAATGTCAATGATATGAACGATAGCCAACAAAATAAAAACGTTAACATAAATGTTCTCGAATTTTACAAATGCATATGCGTTAGTTACTTAATAAAGGTGATGAAATCCCTTGTTTTTTACCTGAAATAATTAGACGGTAATCGAGCAAGCCGATTGTTGGTAAATGTGGTACATCCTTGATTTCTGGGCATTTGGTCATTAAAAAGTATGGGGTAAAGAGAGGAAGAAAGGAGGTGGTAGGTAAGAATTCCTGTTTATGGAAAATTAATTAGCCGAACGAAACGCGAAAATAAATTTATTATTTCACGTCGGCTTTTTATGGGACTAAGATCTATTTTCGCATTGACGATGAAGTCTAAACTAGTTTTATCATGTCGCTGTTGTTTTGTTTTTTGTCTAGCGATGCCTCTAATTTCTATTATTCTATCGACGAGCTTCAAGCAAATTCCTAATGGTCTCTAACAATTTTACACCTAAAAACATAACTATTCATTACTTCTATAGATCATTTGATAGCTATTTTTAAGTACTTATTATGACTTACCATGTTGTCGATCTCGTTGGCTGAGATGAAGTTCTGTTCTTCCTTCAAGAAGTACTGACTCTTGGACCAGATGTTGAATATCTCTGCCACGTGGTTGTATAACTCTTCCGCTTCTGTTGATTGAAGAGGAATTGTGTTAGTATAAGTAAACAAATATTAATTCTACGTAAAAATATAAATATTGCAAATGTTTTGATTTATTACAATAATGTAGATTTTTTTTTATTTTTGATTTATTACACTGATATTTACACCAATAATGCTGTAAAATACTGCTAAATGATGAAGGTGATGTTACAAGCAAAGAACTGATGGCCGATGAGGACGAAAGGTTCTGGATTGGAGACCACGTACAGGCTAGCAAAGTGTCGGAGGCCCCTTACAAGGCGGTCGGGCGACCTGGTTGAGGTTGTAGGTGGTTGCAGTGAGAGAGAGAGAGTAGTAGTTGAATACACTTGTGACGTGTCTGTTGATGGCTACGTGAGAACAGTGATGAAGGTGATGTTACCTGGTATGTTGTTCCTGAGCCAGTGGTTCCTCTGCAGGTCCACGTACTTGATGAGCAGCGGGTAGAAGGAGTAGATGTCGCGCACCAGCAGCTGCCAGTCCTCCTGGATCTGGGACTCCACTTGCGACGTGTCGTCTGTTGATGACTACGCACAAAAAATCATGTGAAAAAATTGGGTGAACTTTGATACATTTTCTTAGAATGAAAGAAAAATATATTTTAATTTTTTTTATTCTTAGATATGTTTGAAATTAGTTTAAATGCAAAAACTAACCTAGTAGATCCTAATATTTTGGTTCGTAAAGAATAAAAAGACGGTGAGGTTTGCGCCGGGAAGCAAAATTTAGCACCAGCTAGGATAGCGCTAGAAAGAAAGGGTTAAAAAGGTAATTTCAAATATACTAACCTTAATGAACCCTCGCAAGCTCTCCTCCTTGTGGAACATGGTATCCGTTCGTTTCCGGACCCTCTCGGCGAGAGGCAGGAAGGAGTCCCGGAGCAGTTCCTCCGAGCTGTTGATGATGATCTGCTGCGTGTAGGTCGCTATCCTGGTCATCCAGGGCGCGCTCTCGTTGCCTATGTTCTTCTTGATAAGTTTTAGGACGTTTTTCAGGAGTTGGTTCATGTGCTCCGCTGTTACCATTGTTACGTGGTTTCTGTGGGGAAATTAATTCTTATCAGTTTATTGCTTCACCTGCGCTATTGCTTATGTCAGCACTTATTGCCTGTGTCAAAATGCGCTTTAATAAACCAGTTAGAAATAGCACCCACGCGCATCGCACTCAACGTTAAATAGTGATGTAATAAGATTCCTGGTGTGGAGTGGAATAAAACAACATTTGTACCCGGGCGAAGCTGGCTGGGTATCTAGTTACAAATAAATTGCAACTTGTATAAAAATAAAGCTTCAAGTCTGTAGGAGATTATTGATATGTCACTTTAATATAGTATGACGTAACAAATTTATATGCATATATGCAGTAAGATTTACCGTGACGAGTCTACGCAACAAACCACTAGAGGCTCTAAAAATATAATAGATTTAAAATAGTACCAACCCAGCAGTAGGCGTGACGTTGTCGGGCCCCTGCGCCCACCAGAACGGCAGGTACGAGCACAGCAGCGGCAGCACCACGTCGATGATGTGCGGCGCCTCGCTGTACGTCTTGTCCGACTCCACGAACTGGTCCACCTCGCCCAGGATTGTCTCCAGTGTCGGCATGGATTGCTCCATCTTCGCCATTATGTCTGTGGGCAAACAAGGGATGATGTGATAATGTATTAATGAATATAAAGAGAGAAGGACTAAGATCCAAGCGGTTTGAATCTGGAAAAGCATGAAAGAAGAAGACCTAAAAACATAAAGCAATGACTATAAATTAGATAGAATTTCATGAGGTAAGATTTTTTGGTAAAAACGTATTTTATTGTATTATCAGGCCTCAATATAAATAATAACCTTCTGTAGTCAGGGGTTGAAACAATTTTACCACAGTTTGTCATAGTTATTGTTAGAGGCGATCTTAAAATAGACGAGTATAAGATGTGTGACCTTGGGCGAACATGAAAATTAATCAAAATATATGTTTTTGGTACTGTAACAAAGGGATATGAAGAGCGAACGATAAATCTTACCTTGAGCCTCCAATGAGTGATCAGCAATCCTGTTGAGCAGTGAGAACTGGTTGTGTTTGTTGAGGTGAGGCTCTAGGAAGGCGACGGGGAAGGTCGAACTAAACGCGCCGAGGCATGAACCCTGTGGAATACAACATTATGTTGTGAATTGTTCTTATCTTATCTTCATAACTAAAATAATAGTATTGATATCTGCGCAGCATTTATTATTATTAGTAATAATTTTCTATCAATTTTATTTGAAAGTTGGAACTATGGAATCTCAAAAAAAAAATCTAATAATAAATTAATGATGACAGAATGGAACCGGTTTCAAATCAGTTTGTGATTGTAAACGGATTAACATTCCGTTATCAGCTATACTGCCCACAGATACTGCTATAAGACCATAAAGTTACTTCAATGTCAAACATTAAACTATTAATTCAGCAAGCTTACCAAAGCGGGCTTATTCCTTTCAATTTCCGTCTTGAGGTACTTTCTGTCATGAGTCAGCGAAGCATCGGTACCCAAGCTGTACAAGGAACCCAACATCTTATATGACGCCACCTGGATTTCATCCACTGTAACAAATAAATTCATCAACAGTCTTACTCACAGAGACTTTACTTCTGAAGTCTATTCTAAAGATGTCTAAAGCGCTCTAGAGGCATCCAACTTTCAGTGACATTTCAACATTTATTAATTACCTATTTTTTAATGACTTTTATGTTCACATTGCGTGTAAACTTGTTTTATATGAATATCCTACATGTTGCAGAAAGATAAGCTTTTGATTTGTGTACTCACCAAAAAATAGTTTAAAAATGATTTCTAAAATGTTTTAAATCAATATTGCTGGAAATAATATAGGTCTAGGCCTGCATTTTATTGTTACTGTACATCAATAAAAAAATCCTTTTATTTCATTGAGCAATAAACCATAAATAAAACAACGCGTAGAAATTGGATATGAGTATGCCATTAAAGTTGGGTGATGTGGTATTTTAAATGTTGCGTTACGTTTTATACGCCAGTGCATTACTATATGTAACAAACGCAATTTTGGTAAATTTCATATATATATCACCTGTGCGGTGAAATCTAAGAACTATCTCAAACATAATATATACGGGAATTACATGGTTCCTTTTAAAGGACAGGGATATAGTCATATTAATTTTCAAAGTTAATTACTGATTTTTTTTCAGGAAAGGCATCACAATGGACCCGAAGAGGCTATGTTCGCTGACGTCATCAAAAACATATCAAGAGTAAATAACGTACTACAAGAATTGATCAGCAACTATGAACAACTGCAAAAACTATACAAATCACAAGAAAAGTTGGAAAATGATTACTCATCTGACACGGAGATCGATGAAGTATTCAAAACTATGAAAAAGGATAGACTCGACTTTAAAAAGCATAGTAAAGGAGCTGGTTCGACAGACAAAACCACAAGCGCTGGTTCATTCCCCGCTACTCAAATGATATGGTCTGAAGACGATGACGATGATGAATATATATCTCAGAAAAAACCAAGAGAAAGAGAAAGGGTGCCAAAGACACAAGGGCTACAAAAAGCTAAAGAAGGAGATAATGATGACGGTAATTCGTCCAGCGAGTCCATGGAGGTATATAATATAACAACACCAAAACCAAAAGGTGCTAAAATAATATTCATAGACACGCATAAGCAAATAGAAGCGATGAACGAAAGCAAAAAACAAGTTGCAGGTAAATCGAAAAAAGAAGACGAAAAACCTAAAACGAGGTACCATAAGGTTAAAAATGAGAAAACAAAGGAAAAAGACAAATACTCTAAAGTCGGTAACATTGATCTAACTTTGCGAAAAGGCAACGATAGTAAGAATATCAAAAACGTAATTTATTCAGAAAAATTCCCGCCTAAAACTATATGGAATGAAATTATAAAAAATAAACCGATTCAATTAGAACCTCGAAAGGTTGCAAATAATTATGGACAGTTACAAAATAAAGCTAAGCCAGTTTTAAGAACCGACGACGGCAAGACGGCTTTGGTAATTGTTACTAATAATAAGCAAGTAAGTTATAAATAAACTGGATTTTAAAACATAATCACCTTAAATACTGGTACAGATCTGTTTTAAAATATAGACATAGCCGCAGTTTGGAAAAATTTGGAAAGTAGTCGTAATTTACATAGCTGAGCACAGGACATTTACAATCAACAATTTTATTCCGAGAAACACCAAAAAGACATTTTTGGACTCAATGCTTTGGTTTAAGCCTGTAAGCACTTATTGTCAAGATAAACTATAGACTCAACGTATTGTTATTTTACAGAAACATATAGACGTCAAAGCAAGCGACACATTAGAGTCAGCAGAAGACGATACAATAGCCAAAGAATTATTCAAGACTAACGTACTAAGGCATGCGTACGGCGATGCTTGTTTGAAAGTCGTCATCAAGAAATGTTACAAGGTATAATTTTTTGAATCAAAACAAGCCAGATCATCGAAATCATATATGTGTAAGGACATAAGCTTTTTTAGGAATTAAAGTATGAATATTTTTTTACAACGATGAGAAAATTTAATTCTTTATAGATTTAAGAGAGGGTCAAATCATCTATAGTCATAGATGAAACCCAAAACGCGACCCAGTTGTGTGTTCACTGTAACCAGGATCCCAACTTCCAATAGAAAATCATTACACCATTTAGCTAACACACACTTCATTAGAGAATTGCTAATATTACCTATTGTGATTAACATAAATATTTTAAGGCATGCAAACAAGCCGGCAAGTCGTTCTGCCAAACGTATAAATGTAAAAGTGCGTTCAGATCGAAGTTCAAAACGCAGTCGAAGTCGAGCTGTCTACGAGAGTTCAAGCGGAAGAAGAGCAAGAGCAATAACACGAAATCATTCAGAGGACATGATAGTAAGTGGGGTCAACAGTTCCAGTCTTCGTTGAGAGTCCAAGTTGCAGATTATTTTCTAGTTGCCTAAGAGCACAAATCCCCACACCTTCATCAATTCGCTTTTTTATGATTTTTTCAGAAAAAAATGATTCTATGAATCTACCAGCGGCTTTTAGTTTGTGTAAAACTTGCGAAAGATTATTTAAATATACTTATAGTATTTTAAAAGATTTGTCTCAAAATTAAATACGGGCCCTTGGGCTACTAAGCTCACGCAAGTTCAATTTTCAAATAACCCAATGAGGCAACAAATATCTACTGACTACTCTTTTTTTCAAACTAAACCTACAAAATAAACCTACTCTAGGTTGGAAACATTAGAACCATATTTAGTATAGAAAATACTCATCATGTTTAGATTAGCACTTAGAAACGATCTTTGAAAAAATATGTATTAAGATATAACGAAGGTACGGGAGATTGCCATGTCTAAATCAAAATAATGGTTCCTGGGATGGTGGTAACGAGGATCAGACAGATGGCTAGGCCTAAACATAAAATATTATTATTTTAACATTATTATTTCTAATTTAGCGCCAGACGAATTTATCGATGCAACACGAGGTGGGTTCTTAGACGCTGCCTGTTTTGAACACATAGAAACTGATACGACTCACAAGGTAATCAATTACTTAAATGCTTACGCAAATTTTATCTACATTTTTCATCATTATATTGAAACCACATAATATGATGATGGTGAATGCTTATTCGTCAATATTATATTCTCCACAATTGGTAGTTTTTTAATCACATTGCTTTCCATGAAAAGACTAATATTACATTATCACTTACTCTTTCAGCCAATAATCCTCAGAAACGACACGCCACCATTCAAAGTGAGCCCCGTAACAAAATACGACAAAGCCATCAATATATTACGAGACAAGTACGAACGAGCGTGCAAACGGGAATCAGCTAAGAAATGCCTCGCAGCTTGCAAGTCCGCGTCAACTAGCACTTGTAGCACATTCAACTGTAGTAGTGCTAAGAAAAAAAGATTCAAGAAGTACTGTAAAGCGCGTTGTAAAACTGCTTATAAGGTCACGAGCACTTCTGATTCTGATTCCGATTCAGATACGAGCGTCTCTGATTCTGATTCTGATGATAGTGAAAGCGATAGCGATGACACGTCTTGATTCGAATTGGTTTAGATTTGGCTTGAGTGGAATATAAATGTTGGGTTTACTGTGGTTTTATTTCTCAGTTTTATGACGGTAGATTCCTTTGCATTATTATTTTTATAATAATCGGCTGATAGTGAACATTTGAAATGTCATGGTAGTAAAACATGTTTTTTATACAATGGGTCCGGGAAAAGAGCAAACAGGTCAACTGATGGTAAGTGATCACTGCCGGCCATGGACATTCATAACGCTTGGAATGAAATTATGTTCAAATCTACGTACAAAATGGGAGCCGATAGAAATCTAGTTATTAAACCTTCGGGTTTGTATCATTTAGCCATGAACGTCGATAATAATATATGATATATATGGTCGCAGTTATTAAAACAATTCTTTGTTATGCTGGCACGGCAAAGTAACTATCCAAATAGAGCAGTCGCCGACAAGAATCAATTATCACTTACAGGCCGATACATTTTTTGCTTTCCCTTTTTAAATATTTGTCGTGGCAATATATAATATCCTAAGAAAAAATAATATCCTATGGAATTCATCCTCTAATACTTACGCAGTAAATCAGCACCATACTCGCAGTTGGCTAGATGGTCGAACATCGCCGTCAGTATCGGCAGCAGTACTCCGTTGATGTAGCCCAGAGAAGTCGATGTTTTGAGATGCGTGCCTCGAAGGTGGGCGTATTTACCCTGAATTCAAGACATAATTTGGCCGTCTTGAATATGAAACAAGTCTATATTTTGTGTTTTTTATCAGTGATAATAACAAGAAGAATAGCTCGCCTGATGATAAGCCTCACACCTGTCTATAAACAGGAGCAGTACCATTCGAAAAACTTAATAACAAAGAATCGTCATTTCGAGGCTTTAAGTATTAAGTATCCTAATGGTCAGTCATTTCACTAGCTACCATATCTTAAAAATTAGATAACAGTATTATTTATATGTTTAGACACTGATAAATTAACCTTCAGCGTATATTGTTCATCTAAATTAAAAAACAATACAAATACGAGAAAGAATAAAGTTAAAAACAGATACAAATATGAAACAATGCAGGCTCGAAGGACCATTTCACTTACGTCCTGTAAATTCATGATAGTATGTCCAACATCGTCAGCAACGTTGTTAAAGAACGTCAGCATGGAAGTCCTGATGAACTCGGGGCAGTTCTTGACGAGAGACTTGGCGTCGATGCCCTTCACCAGCACTTGGAGGCAGCGCACTGTGATGCGCACGTCTGGGCCGAACGCTGCCAATCTGGTGAGGTTTATTTTTGTATTCAATTTATTTTTGCAGATTTTTTAGATAAACATAGAAGGTTATGTTCGTTATAATACAAAATTTATTAGGTTTTGTTTATTATGCCATTAATCTTTTGGGATACCATAGATGCTCTTGATTCAATTAATATGAATTTCTGCCTTTCTTTATATTGGTGTCAGGTTTCCTTTAGTGGTTATATATTATAATCCGAATTATTTTCGTGTATATATAATATCCGAATATCATAGTAAGAGCAGCAATGTGTATTCAATAGAAGATATCAAAGGGGTGGTTGATGCCGTAATTGACGGACTTTTAAATACTATAATTATGTTTTGCTTCGACTAAGACAATCGAAACAATGAGGACAACTAACTACAACTTCACTAGCAAATTATAACAAAGTATCAATGAACTGCTCTGATTTAGACCAACTTGTAACTTTTGTAATAATCACGATATTATAAACTGGTTTTGAAAAGAGCAACACTAGAGTTTCTTGCCCGTTCTTCTCTAATGAAAACCGCTTTCCGAACCGGGTGGTAGAAAAAAAAATGACTGAATCTAAATAATGTTCAACATTTTAATGGATTCAATAAATTATTTTCATTTTCATTTTACAACCAATTTCTTAATAATCTAAATTAACACAAAAAGAAGCAATACAAAACCTAGATGCAAAGTCTGTCACCATACCTGGACCTCAACAAGCTAGCCAGTTTGCAGAACAACGCTGCGACCATCTCCTTCTCCTTCAAGCTGGCCGCGCCCACGTTGTTGGTCGCCGTCGCAACCGCTATGAAGTAGTTACGGTGCGTCGAGAAATACTTCTCCATGAGGGGTAGAACCACCTGATACAACAAAATATTATTATTTTTTGTTTTATTTTTGCCTGTGTAGGTAGACGAGCTAGCGACCGCCGGGTGGTGAAATGACGAAGCTTATTAACACTTGTTAGTTAAAGCAATGTTGTCCAGAGTTCAGATACATATATTTAATTGTCTGGTCCCGGAATGCGATATACTTTTGTAGTTCACTTTATTAATGGTCACCATCTAGGATTACTTTAAGAATTATGATGAGTGCGTAATTGTGATTAAAGCAGAAAAATACTTCAGTTAACGTCTCCAAAGATTTTCACAGCGGTCTGTAAAAACGGCTTGTTTTATACTTATATCTTTATCAGGTATTTTTGATAGCACCTGGTGGATAGTATATAGTTTACTATAAGTTCAATGCGATTATAGTTTACGATATTCTATGGTTACTGCCAAAATCTTTGGAGAACGTCAATGTTCAGTAGTTAATAAATGAATGGATGAACATTTTGATTGATGTAAAAGATCAGAGTGAAGTCTTTTCGTTTTGTTAGTGTTTATACGAGTACATTTGTTTTTGTTAATTCTGTGTTGTATTGTGTTATTAACTGGAAGCTTAAATGCAAAAGCAGCATCGAAAGCTTGAAAAGTTTCGTGGGTGGTACAATATTGTACAGTACATATGCAGTTATAGAAGAATAATATAAACAAGTTTTCAATATTTGGAAAAATCGATGTGTGGACACTTAAAAAGTCACGCTTCACATAGAGGATCTCCTACTAGTTGGTGTGGAATAAAACTGTGTGTAGTGTACATTATGTTTGTTATACATTAATAATTAACATCCATGCTGTAAACGGCTAACATCGACTATGAGCAAAATATACATATATAGCATAATACGATTTCATAACTTTTAAATTGCTTGCAGTCATGAAACTAAATAATTTAAACTTATAAGCTTCAATGGGACTATTCTCGTGTTCTCTTCTATTTCATTTTGGCTTAAAGTTATCATTGTGATGTCAAAAAAGACAGCCAAGAAATTAAAAATCGAGAGCTCGAACACCGCACCGAGACAAAATATGAAGTTATTCAAAACTATTTGTTTAGGGTGTGGGCCTTGTGAGACCGAAAACTGTTTTGCAATATGAATATTAAGCCACATTTCACAATGAGTTGGCTTTTAATTTTCGACCGAGTGCTTGCCTGACATTAACTTTTTTGGGACTAGTACGCGTGGGACTGGACCAAACCTTTTGATAGATTTAAAACTCTAATATATTACATAATTAGAACACGAGAATTATAAGCAACAATTTTGTGTTCTTCAAAGTCTCTATTTTCTTCAATTCATAATAGCTTGTTCATGAGTATTTCTATAAGCATACATATAATAAGACACATATCATCTAAACACAGCGTCCCTATGTTGTACCTTTTTGAAATACTTTAATTCCGATTTGTGTTGCTTGTAATGAAAACAGAAATGTACACAAAAGTTAGATCAACTGAAATAGAAGGATTAGAGACAACATAAATTTAAAAGCAGGTTAAAACTCAGTTTAGGGGCTATTTCACCTTCTTCAAGTAAGTTTTGATTAGGTAATTCAAAGGATTTTTAAACAACCAGTTTTTTAGTCGACTGCTGAATGAGGATAATGTTCTAATGACGAAGGTTCGACACCAAAGAGATAGTGAGCGGCAATTGAGTCGATTATTCACATATAATTCTAAACAGGTTACAGTAAGATTGTAACGACGGTTGTACCCAATTTTTTATTATTAGACACTGACTCAAAGTTAGTGAAATAGACCCTTAATTTTTTAATAAGCCACACCACGAAGTTCGAGGGTTGAAGACATCACAAAACTCAAAATTTAGTATTTTTGTATGCCAATGAGCATTATAAAGACTAGTGACTTGGTTAATAGATCCAGTAATGGTATTAAAAATGACAAAGAAACATAATTAAAATTTTACCTTAGAGAAGAACTTAATATCCCTCGTACTAGTTTTAAAACTACTCCTTCGACTAAACGTAGTGGATGGTTTCAACAGCTTCATATTGATTGTTGCTCTGTCAATGTACTGGATCAGTTTCTCTAACAGAGAGTAGGCGAACCTCAGTTCGATTGCCACTCCAGTTGTAGTCTGTTCTGTGTCGCTCTGCGGCATTTTGCTGGGCCTGTGCAGTTTGTAGCCCTGGTATTGGAGGTACTTGAGGAATTCTTGGGAGCGTTCGCGGTCTTTCTTCTTCTCCTTGTCCGTTAGGAGGTCGTAGGGGACAAGTTGTGGGTGGATTCCACCTGGAGAAATTATATAACGATTATTTTTTTCCTGAACTGATTACTTGTTGTAATAAGTCGATTCTATTCAATTGACCGTTTTAGACAGTTGCTTAAAACACAATTCTTCTACGGAAAATATTTAAACGAAGGCATATTGTTCAAATAATTTCATCTGCAATTGACAATAAAAATTATACCAAATAAACCTTTTTAATCTACTCGCATTTATTGTCACCTAAAATAGAGTACATTTGTGGAGATCCGTGGGGGAGGCCTATGTTCAGCAGTGGGCTTCCTGTGGCTGAAGAGAATTAGAAAGAGAGAGAGAGAGAGAGAGTACATTCTGCGCTCTTGTATCTTACGATGGTACCAAAGCAACTTCACAACCATAATCCTTTTCAAATAATTCCAGTGTCAACAGAAGGGCAGTAATTCCTATAAGACACTTGTTGTAGGTACATATATCTCACCCCCATTAGTAACGAGTTCCTCCTTCTTCTTCTTGGCCCAGATGTCGTGCGCGTTCTCTGCCAGCCTCTCAGCCATGTTCTGCATCTCTCGCGACAGGGTTAAGTTGGTCATGTCCACTGGATGAGGGTTGTAGTTGAACGGAGTCGCCGAGTCCGTCTGGAAGGGGATTTATTTGGTCATATATGTGTAGATTTTATGTTGAGGTTGCAGAAAGTTTACAGCAACTTTCAACAGGTCGATAAAGACATTCTTGGATAAGACCTGAGTTCAGCAGTAGACGTTTTGTAGCTGAAGAAACTGAAAGTCTACTAATATAAGTGATAAGTCATGTCTTTCATGAGGCAAATATATGTGTTTTAGTTAACATTATTAAAGTCCAATTGGAAATATTTCACTATTGTATGGAAGACTAATTTTGATTAAACAAAAATTTAACTAAGTGATTTCTCGTGTCCGAGTATGGTAATATTTTTAATTGTAATATTATTTTATACAAAATTATAAATATATAATTTTTATGTTAAAAAAGATAACTTTGAGACAATTCAATAGTTTCGGCAAGAATAGACGATTTTTTTTTCTAAAAGTAAATAAAATCGGTGTTTGTATAGTAAACATAATAGCTGGGAATTAATGGCTGCTCGCTAAATTATATTCTACAAGCTGCTAAAACCAAATAAGGCGGTTAAATACGAATAATAATGCCTAACATTTATTCCAAGTTAGTATGTTGAAATCTGTAATATTTAGGACTAAAATAATTACCATAAATGTTTTGCAGTTCAAAAAATTTTTTTCACAATATCCTTTATAATATGAGTGATTAATGGAAATAGTATTAAGAAGAAACAGAAATACTAGATAGATAATGCAGACATATTCTTTTTTTTAAGCCTTGAAATATAAGTACAAGAAAGTATCGCTTACTAAAATTTTCAAAAATAATAAGGTGTTTCAGTAATAGTGTTAAATATTTTAAACGAACTTTCGTATTACAATAGTATAATAACAATAATATTTCTAAAATAGATTCGTTAATTGAATAAGGAAATTTAAAAAATCAAGAAATATTGTACAAATATTTTTCATTATCCAATTAACACTAGATTTCTGAATAGTAATTTCTAGGATTAACTGATAAGTTTTAAGATTTATCAACTCTCAGTGGCCTCTCCAGTCGCATCTTAACCTACAGATTGTAATATTATATACGGCCAGAGCTACTAACAACATAATGTCAGTTAAGGACATTATGAAATTAAAATGGGAGCTAATCAAAGAACATTTTAAACTCCAACCAGTTGGCAGATCTTAGTAATTACCAGTAAATCTTAGTATTTACAATAGTCAACGCTTTCACAGTAGCACTAAAATTATTTATTTTAAACTGTTCACGTATTAGTGAAACACCTTTAGAAGTTCAACTAAATAGTAAAAACCACTACAAAGCCAAAGGGCTGTATCCGTTGGACATACCATCACATCGGGCGGGCGCTGCAGTGCGGGGATATGGAAACAAACGCAATTAAGTGCTGTACAAACAGTAGGATGTACAAGACAGGACAATTACACAACACTACATATAACCAAGTTTTATATTTTTCATTTATTTAACATACTTATAAAGATACATTACATTTGCTAGTAGATAACATCGAGAAACCACTAAGGTTTGTATATATGCTGTCAGAGTTAATATAGGAAATGTAATAGGGATATGTCCAAGGTTTTATTTCGAGCAGTATTTAATGGTTCCTAAAAATTATGGCTTATAAAAAACATGAATTCGAAAACAGCATTAAAATTGGTTGTAAAATGACTGAGACATTAATATTTTTAAATACAGTGGGGACACTCGCTTTCTCTTTCGCACGCATGCACCTTAGGAAGACGACGTCACGTCGTGCATGTTGCATCCTTTTCTATTACTCCTACCACCAACTTTTATATATTTGTAACTAGCTTGTTACTAAACGGATTTAAAAAATAATTCCTATTTACCTAAACATTAATAAGAATTGAGGACACTAGCCTATTGATTTTGATAGGTTAGTTTACAAGATACGAGAATTAAACACAAGACTACGTATAAAAAACAGTTTCTTAACGAAGATGTTTGACATTTTACTATAATAATTGATAAAGGAGTAATGTGAAATAAAAACGAGAAAAATAATTGAAAATAGAATTTAAAAAAATATACCGTTATTTTCTCTGTTTCCTCGTCCTGATTGCATGCAAACATTTAAATATTAAGACTTATATTAAAAAACAAAGGTGAAGGACATTGACACTTGAAATGTCTTAACACCGGTCAGAATATTGTAAGGTAAAGTTATCAAACATTTCTAATGTTATGGAGGTGTTATATTGGCGTGGAAACTACGTCAAAATGTTGTGACCAAAAATTTTGGACTGTGGTGATCAGTTCATTCGGTCAGCTGAGAATGAATAAAGCCGTTTTGTGCATTAAATACATGCACAAACCACTCCCACTATAATAATCAATATTCCTACAGCTTATTAATAAATAGTTTCGAAAAACGTGTTATTGCTATAGAAAAATCCGATTTTAAAATTAGCACCATAGTAGTTATTTAAAAATAATATACAGATAAACAAATAATTTGATTTCATTTTTCCAGTTATTAAAAAAATAGCAATACAACAAAATGTATTAAATACTTGTCGTGATTGCATAGATGGCGCCACTTTGTTGTTGAATATGTGCTACATATAAGTATACTCACGCCGCCCGACTTGGACTGCCTCCTCATGGAGCTGCGGTTGTTGGTGGGGATGTCCACCTCCGAGTGCTCCACGGACCAGCCGATGGCCAGCAGGGCTTTGAGGGACTCACGCACCGGCTCCTTGTAGCGCTCCTTCTCCTAGCGACAGAATTAAATATATAAATCATTTACGCCCTATTGTAGGGCACGGTATGTTTGGTAGGGTATGGTTAAGGTCGCAGGAAGACGCTGGATGCAGGCCGCTTCCAACAGGTCTATGTGGCGATCTATGGGGGAGGTCTGTGTTCAGCAGTCGACTTCCTGTGTCTGAAGAAAGAGAGAAAGAGAGCTGGACCTTCCCTATGACTAATGGATGTCACATAGCATAGATTTTTTTTATGAAGAAGTAAATAATCGAGCAACAATTCTTACACTACTTGATACCAGGGAATCGAAAGCAGGATCTATAAAAAATATTAAAATCATAACTAGCAATGGTATGACAAGCACGGGTGTGAAACGTCCTGTTCTAGAAAAAAAGGCGCCTGTGGTACTTTTTCGAGGTTTATAAGGGGAATAACTTACGTAATCATTGAGCATGTTGTAAGGCTTCAAGCGTGGGTGAGTTTTCTGACTGTCCGACCACGATTCACCGTAAACCCAGCCGTTTTCGATTTTCCTGTTGATCACAAATAATTTTTATAATGTAGACATAGTATATTCTAGCTACATTATCCGACTATAACTAAATTCCGATAATAGATATTTCAAACTAGACTACAATAGACTTAATTTAATTTTTACAAAAACATTTCTAAAAGTGTTGAAATATTACTAATTATTAATTTTTTGAATAGTTTATGAATCATCAATATTTTGCGCCACTTTATATCTACATATACGAGTAGTAAATAAAATCCGTCAGACAAATTATCGCGATTACAACATGCAAATAGTTCTGCCCAATACTACTAGATAGAGCCATTATAAATTCCAAATTTATCAGCCTAATATTAAAAGTAATGATGGAGAGAGGCGGCAGAATTTATAAACAAGTCTAATGTGGTAGTGTTGATCGAGAGTCTATATATATTTTTTTATAGCATAGGTCCGGCAAACAAGAAAACCGGTCACCTTATGGTAAGTAATCACTGCCGCTCATGAATATCCACAACGCTTGGATCATGGATGTGTTGCCGAGCACATTGGGAGGGGAGCGAGGAGGAAAAAGGATGGAAAGAGGAAATGGGTATTGGGCATCCAGCAATCTCACTCACCGAACGAAACGCGACAGCAAAGCTGTCGTTTCACGTCGATCTCCTGTGAGACAGTAGTACCAACCGGGACGAGTCTGACCATTCATACTGGGTCATGACTGACAATAGCATGGCTCTACCAATGTGCAAAGTAATTTAATTATTAAAACTAATGGTAGGTAGTGGTGGTGTAATATACAAATATTATGCTTACCTGGAGGCCCATGCGTCGTGGTAGTGTTCGGAGAACTTCTGCACGATGGTGTTGAGGTCGTTGTTGAGGGCCACGGAGGACGTGTTGATCGGCTGCGGGTCGTACTGGGGATTGTCTGAACCTTCTGCGGGAATTATTAGAATACTATTAAATATAGTAGACATTGACAGAGTCTACTAATTATTCAAAGAAATAAACAAACGGCCTGCTGTTATTATTCGCTATTCTGGAGACTGTCCCTCCCTCGCACCCTTAACTGCAACTCCTGCGTCGCAAGATCAACAGCACGCGTTGTAATGACACCGAGCATTGAAGCTCAGCGAATCTCCGGGAATATCTAACTTGTCTTTAACCCGCAACGAAGTTAATCATAAAGTTAAATTAATAGGAGGTGTTGAAAATAAAATATTGTCCACTTGCCTCCGTAACAAAGCGATTATTATTCGCGATTGCCAATCAAGACTAAAATCATTCACAAGGTGAATGTATTGAGAAAGTTTATAGGAAGTTGCTGAATGTAGAACACTTCCGACAAGTCGCTGTAGGAATCGTTATGAGATACATTTCTCCTGCAATAGACTTCCTGTGACGGATAATGACAATAGCCCGGGAAAATTAATTTATTAGTTGTAGTAGATAGATATATGTTTTGTTTTGTTTTATTTTTGTAATATAAATTTGTGTCATAGTCTCGCCAGTTCGAATTAGGTATATCTGCAATAATTGTGTGTTCAATAAATAAATAAATAAAATCGACCAGCGATTCCATATAATTTAATATTATTAAGAGTCTGAGAAATATACTTTACCTGTAGTCTGTTCCTTGCCGTAGAATTCATCGTCGTAGTTCTTGGACAACGAATAATCAGGTGGCAACGCACAACCTGCAACAAAATAATAATGTTATTATCTAAACAATAGAAAATTAGTAGCACTAATTAGTTTACTATCATACTTATCGACATATAACATTTGTATTTCGACGATTCATTGTATAAAATTTATCGGATTTATTACAACGTTTTGCAAAAATAGAAGCAATGCTCGTATAAAAAACCTCTTATAAACATATATCCATCGTCTCACTTATTTTTTTGATAAAACAACTAAACTTCTACTTCAATTAATAGATAAAAAACGAAATTAATTTATAAATTCCTGTTCTAAAACAATGAAATAATCTTCATATCATCACCTACGCGATAAGCTAAAAATCACTTATAACTCTAAACGAAGCGCTAAACAAATCACTAAAATCGATAAATTTCAATACCAACTACAAAAATTATTAACCTTGTCATTGAAGGGCATCGATTTTATAAAAATAGCACAACCTTGTATCAAGGCTAGGGCCTCGACAGGTAACCTTACTTTTCCCTCAAGGGTGGGGCTAAAAGGCCACCTATTCACGGCCTAGGTCCCAACCTTGGCTGAAGGCTGCGGCCTTACAGGCGACCTAGGCCTTGTAGTCGACCTAGGCCTTGCGAATGACCTTAAACTTGGATTCAACCTTGCGAACGACCGCGCCATGCGTATGTGTTATCTTGGTATTGTTTGGTTTCATAGAGACTGTTATGTCAATAATTTGTGAAATAATGATTTTATACGATTTAGTTGGTAATCCGGAAATTAAACTGTAATGTATATTTGAAAGCATTTACATAAATCACAATTAGAGTAATATGGTTATATACTATAAATGCACACTATTGCGCTTGTCGCAAATGGGTGGACAATAGAGATGTTGATTAAATTTTGGAATTGCTTTTATTTTATAGACCGACTCTACATAAACATAAAAAAGTAATTTTACGAAAATATACGACAAATTGTCATTAAAAATACGCAAGTAAAAATAGTTTTCATAACTCCCGGTAAAACGCTCGAAACTGGCACGTGACTATAATTTACGTAACCAATCGTTAACGTAATCTCGCGTTCTATCAAAATCAACTGCTGTTGACTGAGGTCTTACGATAAACTACTTCCTTTAATGAATCCAATCTCCATTGTGTGAAAATCGTAAAATATTATCATTGCTGCAAGAAATTAAAGAGACGAAAGTATTGACACTTTCAGTTTTGATATATAGTTTTGGCACTACAAAATAAAGTAAAAATGTAAATGTAAAAATGTAAAGATTAGGCTTTAAATTTACTACTTGACGTCATTTTACATTTTTTATTGCATAGATCCGGCAAACGAGCAAACAGGTCACCTGATTGTACGTGATTACTGTCGCTCACATCCACAACACTGGATCATAAATATGTTGCCGGCCCATCAAATTGGGAGAAGAGTGGGAAGGAAAAAGAATAGAAAGAGGAAAGGAGTATCGGGCATCCGGCAATCTCACTGACCGAACGAAACGCGGAAACGAAGCTGTTGCTTCTCGTCGATACCGTCGGGTACCACCCCGGACGAGTCTGCCCATTCAAGCCGAGTCATGACTGACAACAGCGTGGTTCTACCATTCCCATAAACAATCCTTAAACCTTAGGAATATTATTAATAAATGATATTACGAACCAATAGCAATGAGACACGGCAGCGCCTTCCCGAACAGCTCAGGCTCGTAGTCCATCTTGGACAAGGAGTCGAAGATGTTGGAGAACAACATCATGGTCAAGCGCTTCTCTTCATCCGAGGAGGCTCCATACACCCCTTGACCACCTGTACTGCCATAGTATTTGGCACAGCGCTCGTAGTGGAGGGTTAGTAGCTGAAAAAAAAACATTATTTTTTTTTAAAGTGTTGGGTGCATATCCAACGCTTTCCAGAGAATAACCGACCTGTTGAAGTAAGGTTTTGTACCGTTTGGATTTCGTCTTTAAGCTAATACTTTTTGATTTTTTTTGTTATTGGCAAAGAAGTTGATAGATAAATGAAAATACAGGGTATACTAAGACTGCGATCGAAAACTAAGCCAGGTGGTAGTACTAGTGACTTCAGACACAATGCATTTAATATTTTAAAAACTTGCAAAAAAAGTCTGTCGCTTTTTTGAGAAATTTTTAGTTGTGTTGTGTCTGTAATCGCTACAACTACAAGATTATATTTTGCGCATACGTTTTATAAGGTATGAAATTTAATATACTTAAATATTCTCAATGGTATGGAATGAAAATAAATGTGATCGAAGGCAAAACATAGGTCTTATTCCATAAATGTAGTTAAATGGGTGATGTTAGTGAGCGCACCCGCAGCGCCACGGTGGTGTACTCGGACAGCTTGGCCACGTCCACGGTGAGCTTGCGCAGCAGCTTGAGCAGCATGGAGGGCTGCATGGCGGCCGTGAGCGCCACCAGGAAGTCCGACACGGCCTCGCGCTGCCCCTTCGTCAGCATGCGGTTCTTCGACAGCCTGGTGATAACGTGCATAACAATATAGTGCTATATTTACATGTCACCGTGCTGTAATGAGAGTTAGGGTTTGGTTTTAATGTAGTATTTAACAATGTACTGAACTGTACTGTATCAGCCCATATACGTCCCACTGCAGGTCACGTGCCGCCATTACAATCGAGAGTACCATTGAAAATGGTTAGGTTATATAGTCCACCCAGCTGGCCTAGTGCAGCTTGGCGGACTTTTGCATACCATAGAAATTTATACAAATCGCTATTGTATGAAGGTTTCTTCACAATATTTCTCCTTCACCGTTATAGTGCGTGGTGATTGGCTATCAATACACACATTATTTCGAAAAGTCAGAGATGTACCCTGTTAATCCCACAACATCGTCGACATGTAGGCAGCCGCGTCTGGTCCGTTACTAACAGGCCACCGCGCACTTACTCTCTAGCATTGAAGTATTATACTAAAGCGGAAATCGGGAACAAAATCTGGTGCTGGTACAGGATTCCCGTAGATAATGATGAGACAGAAACAGAAGGAGCGGTACCGTACCATTCAATTTTGTTATAAACCTTTGGTTTACAGTGTCCCCTCTAGTATATTAGTTCAATGGCTCATAGTTACGATTTTACGCTAGTCGAAGACGTACCTGTACACAGTATGCAGAGTAGCGTCCAAAAGGCTGCCATAGTTCTCCGCCTCGTTGTAGAAGTTGGCGTGCTTGATCAACAGCGGCAGGATGGAGTTGCCGATGTACCGGTTCATTGATAACGCCATGTCTGACTCGCACCCGTCGTTCTGTAAGGAAATGCGTATTAAAATGGTTATTTTTATTTTATGTTCAGTAAGACAGAATGAACCATAATATTTTCTTGTGTTTAATACGCATTGGACTTTAAATTAACAGTTATAAAGAACTATTGAAACTATATTAAGGAAATGCTTAAAATGTTTTATGTTCACAGGTTTAGGTTTCACAAAATTAAACCGTCTAAGATAAACTTCTATTATTTCAATCCAAGCTTCAAAGTAATAGAAATGAAAACTCACCCTATCCAGCATAGTGGCGGCCCTCAAGTCAGGCAGGAAGGCTTCTTCTAGCAGCTTATAGAAGAGCTCCTGTGTCTCGATGCCGTACACGCGCTCCAAAAACAAACCGACGCTCTGCTTGTGACCGGGGATTAGACCCGATGGCATGTCTGTACATAAACATAATAACGTAATAACGTAGATAAACAAAATAAAGTATTAGATTTTTAGTTGAGAATAGTTTTTCCCTAAGAATTAGTTTTATTTCGACATTACTCTTACCAGACTTAGGTCTCTCCTCGCCGGCGGCAGGGTTGTTGAGAGTGAAGCGGAGACTCAGCACTCCTTGCAGGTCCTCCAGCGGCACCAGCGAACGAAGAATGGCGCGAGCTCGAAGAGACTCATTCTTGCCCTGAGACATGAGACAGACTTTTAAATGTTGTCCTACTTTGTGATATTGGTAAAAATATTTTTCAGTCTAAGAAGTTTGGGATATCCTATTTAATTCAGAAAATGTATTATTCTTCTTTGGGACAAAGAATTAGGATGACAAAAAATTTGCTAAGCTGTCTACATTCTAAATTCAAATACATCAAATACTATCCTCTTTAAATACTTCAAACCTAGGATACTATGATATAGCTGGTCCTAAAAGAATTCATTCTTACTCATCTATCTAATGTAGCAAACAAAAATATAAAACAAAATGTTGTCCTTTATAGCTTTTTCGTTCTTCAAGTTAACCATAACTTATTTTACTCACTGCCTCGGTGGCGTAGTGGTACTACGGTATGATTGCAAAGCTGAGGTCTCGGGTTCGAATCCCGGGTCGGGCAAAGTGATATTGAATTTTTCTATTCATTATAAGCCCGGAGTCAGGAATTTGTGCCCGATATGGCGATAGGCTCGCCCCCTATCACATCGTGGGACGGAATATACAAGGCGAAACGTGGGTGTTCTAGTAGCACCTCTGCCTACCCCTTCTGGGAAAAAGGCGTGTGGTTATGTATGTATGTTATGTATTTTACTCAACCTCAGTTCCTAAATCTTAACTGTTCAATTTAACTACGCTACAAAAATCGGCTAATTTATGATAATACTACGCACCAACCAATAACAGCAGCGTCGAGCGCGCATCTCAACAAATCAACGAGAATATAATAAAAGTTCAAAATGGCGGTGCCGGTGTCGATTTAATCTGGGAAATCCTTGGGGGAAGCCTATATTCAGGAAGTAACTAATCAAAAATAATACTAACCAAAGCAATAACAGCAGCATCAGGCGCGCAACGTCCCAGCAAATCCACCAACGTACAGTAGAAGTTCAAAATGGCGGCGCCGGTGTCGATGTAGTCCTCGTCTTCATCAGACTCGGGGAGCGGATGGCTGAACTGCAACATATTGGTATGCTTGCCGACCGTCTATTGCGTTAGACGCGACAATTTGGATAGGGTAAGGGTGCTGCTATTTTCTACGGGTTAAGTAGGTACTAGGTATGCAACAAGGTTTTTTCTGGGCCAATGTTTGCGTGTTGGTGATGAGGTAGTTGCGCTATGGTCAAAATATAGCATTTAGAATATACAGCTGAGTTATTTATTATTTCGGTTTGCTACTTGACGAAATCAATATTTTATATTGTTAATTAATACTGTTTCCAACAAATTAAGCCACTAACTATGTATGTTATGTTATGGCAAGAATTATGCAAGTAAATAAAATTTCTAAATTACGATAAACCATGATATTCTAATCAAAATGTTATGATTCATACATTTCTTAAAATTTCAAACAATATCTATAAAGTTTTACGTTATTCCATCTCTTTAACTTTCTATATTTTCTTGCGAGAATATTTGAAAAAAAATTTAAAAGCTTCTTAAACCAATCCACCTCGTTAATTTTCTGAACCATACAACCCACTCACATTAATATCTCCCTCCTGCTCCAAATCCCTCAGCTTTCTTCTATCAGCGATGCGTTCACTCATCTTGTTGGCGTCCACGATGGCCTTCAACAGGCCCTCCCCCTCTCCTCTCAGGGCGGGTCCGAGGCACTCCGGACGTCGGATGAGGAGACGGATTACTAAGTTCGCGTTCTCTTCTACGCTTTCTCCGTTTACCTAGAGATATAAGGATAATGTTGACATATTCTAGAAAGTATTCATCTATGGCTTACAAAGAGAGAGTACAATTAAAAGTATAGATAGTTTAGGATACTACTAAAATGTGGTAAAAAAATTATAGTCTTTTTTAAATTTTCTAGCAATATCACAATTGGAGACATAAACGGTATGTTGATTAAAATATTAATTTGTATCCTTTTCTCTAATAAGTTAATGTAATGGCAATAAAAAATGACGCTGACGATTTATGATATGTACCCTATCATACATTATTTAATAAGAGTTCCATAGTGAATTTTGCGTTATACCATAAATCATAATGAAATATGTCTCTCAAATATACAGAAAAAACATAAGAATAACTGAACTCACCCAAACACAGAACCTCAGAAAGTCCAGATACCGCTCTCCCTCCACGGGGTCCCAGCCGAGGTCAGGATATCCCTTCTCCACCAGCTCTGAGTTGCTTTGCAGTCCACATCGAGAGAGATACACCGCTATCTTCTCCAGATAGTGCTCTCTGAAACCAAAATTAAGGTCGTAATTTCATAGTAAACGTACAGGCGTCAAGTGGTGTCCATTATCATTTCATTCTTAACAGGGGATCCGCCGACGAGCAAAGATCTCACGCAAGTATTTCTACTAAGTACTATATTTTCCAAAAAAAAAAAAAACTTTTAAATAAAATTAAATTAAATCTTGTTTCAATCTCACCGAATTCTAATTCAACCAAAACAATAGAAGATATCAGACCTCAAAGCCAACGCGAGCTCAGTATTCTCCATGAGACTGGAGTAGGCCACATCGAGCGGCGTGGAGCCCCTCAGAGAAGGCCTGGACAGCAGGATGTTGGAGTTCTCGAGCAGGAAGTCGAAGTGGTCGAACATGGCCTTCTGGTTCTGGCGGCCCGTGCGGCAGAAGTAGCACAGGAAGCGGCAGCACGCCACCACCATCTCGTGGGACGTGTCCTGAGGATAAATAAATAAATACACCCAACGGTTACATACATAGTCGTGATATAATAAGACAAAGTCTTATGTGGTCAATCAGAAAAAAGAGACCGGCGGCCGCTGCCTACATGTTTGATTGCGTCTATGTTGCGTTGTAGTTGCGTGTAAGTGCGTACGTGCGTGCGTATATCTATGAGTTTATGTGTGCTTGTGTCGTGTGATGATGTGATCTAGTTCAGTACTGTGTTGGTGTATGTTTTTTTTTTGCACTGGCACGGCATAATTACTGCACTGCACCTGATGGTAAGCGCAAATGCCGTCTAGACAGAGTATCGAATGGCATCAGACGGCGGTCCCATGCCATTCGACACAATAATACCGGCCTGCTGAGATGCTTCTTCACACTACGGCGGACGGACCCAGGATTATAGGAAGGATATTATATATTATACACATATTATACTGTATGTGTACCTTCTCCTTGCTGTCGTCGGGCGAGGGTTGTGCTTGCTGAGAGGGTTGCTGGTCGCTCTGCGCCTGCGCGCGTCTTCCTAGAGTGTTCATCATCACGGCCATCACGTTCTCGTGTACGCGCAGTACTCTGTATTCAAAATATTCATCACTATACTCTGACATTCCTCTCAACCGAGCTTTTGGTTGCCAAGGAGGCCCTTGCTCAGTACTGAGTATTCATGGGTTGATATATGTATTGACTATCGCAGCCACTTGCCTATTATTTCTTCTATAAGCTAGTGCAACAATGACACGCACGAAGGCGAAACAAACAGTGAAGTTCATCGTGTAGCTTAGAGACTACCGTGGCCGTAGTAACGGATCCTACATCATCATTTATAAAGAAGCAGTCATATACTCTTTTATTGTCATTGAGGGAGACTACTATATCCAGTTAACTAAAGAAATCCAACAAATTTATTAAAAAAAGGGTTGAAAACTTCTCGAAGATATTGTCCACTTTCCAAAGATAAAATAAGTAAAGTGAAGTAACAGTATTCATTGTTGAAATGCTGTATCTAATTTTATACCCATATTATGATAACGTGAATTTCTACGGTATGTAAGTCCGCCAACCCGCACTAGGCCAGCGTGGTGGGCTATATGGCCTAACCACTCTCAATCGATTCTCTCGATTGTAAGTAGGCCCGTGCCCAGCAGTGGGACGTATATGGGCTGATTAAAAAAAATATGATAACGATGATTTTAATTTCTCAAAATAAAACGTTAACGAATACGGACCTTATCAAATCAGGATGCTGGAAGAACGTGTGGTTGTTGACGAGTTTCCTGTGAATATAGAACAGTTTATTGCAAATAATTATTTAATAAATGACATGTCTAGGAGATCCACTCTAAAGTGATGAAGATGATGTAGCGGCTGATTTTTTTTACAATATACTCAAACCAGTTTTCGTATCCATAATAGCGGATAGATTGCAAAAATATTGAAGTTGAAGTATTCACGTCTTAAGAAAATAGTAGTATGTACCCTACACAATTATGAGAGAACATTAATAAAGCAAATGAAAATGCAGTATGCAGACCCTGCGAAAACACTAGATTTACAAAAAAAATATCTAATTGAGTAATTTTTGAAAACCATGACAATTCCTTCCGTTTCTCACCACAGCCGTTTCCTCATGAGTTCCTCTTCCTCCTGGCTCATCTGCACGGGCAGTAAGGCTCGGATCTGGCTGAGTCCCACCCACATCTCCGCCACGTCCAGCTTGGTCTTCGCGTTGATGACGTACGTCTTCTCCAGCGCTCGGATCAGCTCGCCTACTGCGTCGTATTGACGGACTAGGAGACTGAAATTTGTAAATTATTAGATATTTATCTAGGGACATTCGTGGACATATTGTGTTAATTGTTCTCATGAATTTAATTTATAGTCGAAGACGTCACAGGCAAAACAATAGTCGATATTTAATAATACTTTATGACGCATTGGTCTTTTTGTTTATTTGGTCGCCGTCTAACAGAGACTTTTCATATTATTTCTGCTAAAAAGGGTTAGGTTTGTAACCAAAAAAGATAGCGATTACCCGTCATTCTTTTTTTGGCAAAAATTACCAATTGATGCTGAAAATCTACCTTCTATAGAACGAAAATATGTGTAATTTTGCATACTATTTTTTACTAACAACGCAACTACCCTGAGCATAATTCCGAGCTTTCAAATAACATGATACCTGAACATCTCTCTGACGAGTTTAGGAGTTTCTATCTGCGACTCTTCAGCCCAGGAGACGATGGTCTGGATGAGAACCTTGCGGAACCTTTCCTCAGGAGTTTTCTTCGGAGGTTCTTCTATCGCCTGTTTTAAATAAAAACCATTTAGAAATTATCATTTTGCACGTAGGACAATTACTTCCGAAAAAAAATACGTTATCACTGTTAAGATCGATAGTCATGTTATTGAGGCACCACTTAAAAGGAAAGAAAATATTTATGTTTATTAATTAGTCTTTCAGCCTTATTCATACAGATTTAAAAACATTTTAGTTATTAAATGTTTTGTCCCTTTCGGACGACTTTAGAATTTAGTTTGAGCGAAGAAGACAAAACATTCGATAGGCAAAATATCTTTTATTGTTTTCAATATTGTTTGCCGTCACACGTGTTCCCTCCTTCCTATAATCCTGGGTCCTTCCGCGGTAGTGTGAAGAAGCATCTCAGCAGGCCGGCATAATTGTGTCGAATGGCATGGGACCGCCGTCTGATGCCATTCGATACTCTGTCTGGACGGCATTTGCGCTTAACATCAGGTGCAGTGCAGTCATCATGCCGTGCCAGAATAAAAATAAATAAATAAAATAAAATTGCATATGAATAAGGCCGTTAGAATTTAAGTGGTCATTTATATTCCGTTTTAGAATTGCGCGATGTAATGCAAACTATAGCTATTGCTGAAGAAGTTGCATGCCAATAGGTCATGGACTTCGATTTATAAGTGTCTGAAAATACAAATAAAATAGATAAAATCATCTACCATAGCTTTTCATGTTCCATGACTTACTTTTGCTTCTTCCTCCAACTCTTTCACGGTATTTATAATGTTGTACAGCTTCCCGAAAGCGCCAGGCTTTGCCTCTGGCTCTGTAGATTCCTAGAAAAAATATTTAAAGGATTTGTCAATATACTCTTCGTGCATATAGGGCTTCTAATAAGAGGATACCAAAGCAGAGATTATGTGGGAGTTTCCAAATCCATAATAAATGTAATTATACTCGTAATGTAAAGTAAATATCTCTATGTTACTTCTTACGACATAACCGTTGGGCCAATTTTGATATTTTTTTGTATACGATAATAGGTAACGTATACAGGCTGATATTGACCTATGGTGATTAATTTAAGCCACATGTTCTAACCACCCCTAGGTACCATTGTACCAAGTTTGAAAAAAACTGCCTGGTATTTGGGTCAAAAATGACGATTTTAGTTTCCAATGCCTTTGATCAACCCGTATAGGTACGATTTTTTTATGGCTCTGCTAAGTTCCCAATCCAAATTGAAGTTCAGATGACCGGTAAAAATACTCGTATACGAAAATGTGGGTTAAACTAAGTAACATATGTCAACAGATCATATGCTAGATTTTATTCATAATTACATACATACATACATAAACACACGCCTTTTTCCCAGAAAGGGTAGGCAGAGGTGCTACCAGAACACCCACGTTTCGCCTTGTATATTCCGTCCCACGATGTGATAGGGGGCGAGCCTATCGCCATATCGGGCACAAATTCCTGACTCCGGGCTGATAATGAATAGAAAAATCCAATATCACTTTGCCCGACCTGGGATTCGAACCCGAGACCTCAGCTTTGCTATCATACCGTAGTACCACTATGCCACCGAGGCAGTCGTTATAATTTATTCATAATTTCAACCCATAAGTACAGAAATGGGGATTACAGTGTGTATAAAAAAATAATACGCGTTAAACCTTTCGTTTAATGTGAAAAATTGTGGACTAACGGCAGCCAGGTGTAGCCGCAGACCAGTAGACCTGTTTAGGCGGTAATGTTACCTCAATGGTTCTCTCGAAATGTATTTTTCAATTCACTATCAGCCTAGAGTTAGAAATTTGTGCCCGATATGGCGATAGGCTCGCCCCCTATCACATCGTGGAACGGAACATACAAGGCGAAATGTGGGTGTCATGGGGGCACCTCTGCCTACCCCTTCTGGGAAAAAGGCGTGAGTTTATGTATGGTACTCTTGATTGTGGGGGAGGCCCGTCCCCTGCAGTGGGACGTATATGGGCTGATACAATTACAGGGACAGTTACCTCCGGGTCTGGTTCCTGCAGTGCATTCAGCGATACTCTCGACATGAGGCTCTCATGGAAGTCGTTCATCCTGGCGATGAGGTCCTCACCACACGGACAGTTCTCCTTGTCTTCCTCCTCCATGTGCTTGAAACCTGTTAGTTACATTGCATTAGAGATACTGCAAACAAAATGTACGCGCACTGCGGGAACCCAGAAGAACGAGAGGGAAGATAGCGACAGCGTGAGAGTAATGGAGACAGCAGCAGACAGAGTCGAGAGGCCAAAAGCGTATGTACTGCATATATAGGAACTAGGCACGCAGGGCATAGTAGAGCGAAATGGAAGATAGTATGGCGTGTGAGTAAAAGAGAAAGAAACAGTAATAGTGGTACGTGTAACGATCTTTTTGTTACATACTTTTTGTTCGCAGTATACCTTCTAGTTTAATATGTAATTATTAAGCATGGAGAGGGTTGCGTTAATAGTCTCAAACTATACGCTGGTATAATCTATAACATCATTGATAAATGAAATCTTACTGAGTATAGCGTTCATCTGTTCCCGGGGAGGGCATCGGAACTCCCTGGTCTTCTTGGCGGCCACGGCGCTCGGCAGGTCCGACTGCTTGATTTCAGTGTAACGTCTGCAATTAACAAAACCAATCACTGTTGTATGAACAAAATCTAGATAGTATTATAAGTACTTATACACATACTTTTATATCTCCGCAAAAGTACGCAGTTATCAAAAGTGCCACAGAATTTATTTTGTTTTGTTTCTCAAATGTGAAGAGAGACGGGCCGGTTAGATTTTTCAGTCCCGTGCAACTCACATGAGATTTCTCATACGCAAAAACTTTTCCAAACGGATCGTAACCACATCTAAGGATATCGTTGTTGTTCTGACAGCCTCCATGGAATTTGGATGAAAAATCAGATGTTCAATTCACAGATCAAAAGTCATAACGAAACAATACTATGTGTTATGGGATCGATACGTTGCTTGCAACACTTTTTCATGATTTATCGAATTACTCTGCATAATTATTTATTTATTTACTCTTTATTGCACAAAAAAAAAACACAGTGAGAAATCACATACATAAAAAGTACAATTGGCGGTCTTATCAAAGGCAATGTCTTACGCACAACCACAATATATTTCTGCTGTTGCTACTACACTATCATTTTACAATTCTTCCTTCCAAATAAAAATAATAGTTAAAACCCTCACCTCAACTGATCAGCCTGCAGATCCCCCACGAAGTCATGAGCGAAGGCGATGATGGACTCCACCCTGTGCCTCAGCTGTATGTCGTTGAGATGCTGCAGCAGGTAGCACATCTGCAGCTTGGCGCCCTCCGCCATCTTCATGTGGAGCAGGCCCTTGCGGTGCTCGTCTTTACCCTCTGACGAATACATTTAGAAATTAATTATTAAAGATATGTTTTTAAGTTTGTTGTTGTAATCATCATATCAATTATAGAATTTTGAGAAAATGTATTACATACAAACATACATAAACACACGCCTTTTTCCCAGAAGGGGTAGGCAGAGGTGCCACCAGAATACCCGCGTTTCGTCTTGTATATTCCAGCCCACGATGTGATAGGGGGCCAGCATAACGCCATATCGGGCACAAATTCCTGACTCCGGGCTGATAATGAATAGAAAAATGTAATATCACTTTGCCCGACCCGGGATTCGAACCCGAGACCTCAGCTTTGCAATCGTACCGTAGACCTTTACGCCAACGAGGCAGTCATCTTCTATTCAGAACGTTAAAAATCAAGCGCAGCGTATGCGATTCATTTAAAAGTCAGATCCTAAAAAATATTAAAACAAGTATAATTTCACAAAATTACCTTTGTCGAAGGTAGGATCCCAGGTCTCAGGGTTGATCATGATGAGCAGCTTCTCCACGTCTTCATCTCGCATCATGCCCACCAGCAGCAGACGATCCACCAGCTTTATTAAGGGCCTAGTACAAATGAGGTTTTTGTTAGATTGTACTTCCCTTATTCAAAGAGTCTTCTGGCTATGTACCATCGTTTTGTTTCTGTCTTAAAGTAGCAGTGTGGAAGTGCTATTATATCCTGCTTTGAAGGACACTGTAAGGAATTGTTACAGTAAATTGAGAAATTTAACGCTTAATGTGTAGGGTAGGCTTAAGTTTTCTGCGTTTTTGATTTTGCTTATGGGGAAGCGTGATGTTGAATACTAGGCGAGCATAAAAAGACTGTGTTTTCACTAGTGTAGCAAATGTAGGGGGCTACTTTATACTCCGACATGAAGTTCGAATAATCGACGTCCACGTATAAGTTATAAGTTTTCCACTTCTAAAAATCAGTACTACTGTCTTAACTACTGTTTAAGACACTTATTAGTATTCACTTCGAACTTAGGCCATTGTTACGACGTACGATAGAGACTTCGAACATTTTGTAGAATAGGTACATTTGTGTCGTCATGGACGACGGATATTCTATCATTAGAACGTCATTTCGGAGCATACAGTTACCCTCCCCCCCTACTCCGGAACGTATTAATGGTGGTAAACAAACGAGAACAAATTAATGGTTTCTTAGTTTTACGCGTATGTTACACTGTAAAGTGATCAAAACGTCAGGAAATTAAAAAATGTAAAAAAAAAATCTAATTCGCGTTAAAATCCGTAAGAATTCGTTTTATTTCAATGACAACAAAATAGGTACATATATTAGTACACATGTAAATATATTATTTTGATCAGCATGGTTAGTAAAAAGTGGTATAGTACGTACAGGAACAAATTCTCGTTGCTCCCTCCCACGGGATCTCGGTTGTGAACCTGGTTGGTGTCCACCGCCTCGGCCAGCGCCTGCATCACGAACTCGCGGACCACCTCCAGCGGGAAGTACGGCGAGTACAGGTTGCTGATCTCCGTTATACTCTCACTGGACAAAAAGGTTTTGGATTTTAAAATAATCCCAAAACTAATGCTGTGTATGGCAAATTGTATGCTTTTAAATTCTTTGAAAAGAAATTAAATATATATATATATTGCTGTCTTGATGTTGCTAATTACAGACCCATAAGCCTAACATCACACATATATAAAGCGTTCATAAAAACAATACAGAATCGAATAGAGGACATACTTGATTCCCACCAACCCCCAGAGCAAGCCGGTTTTCGCCCCAACTATTCCACCACTGACCACCTTCACACTCTGAATCAAATTATAGAAAAACACCAGGAATTTCAAAAACCATTATACATTGCCTTTATAGACTATACAAAGGCCTTCGACAGTGTATCCCACCCAGCCATACTCCAAGCATTATCTAGACAGGGAATTAATAAAACCTACATAGATTTACTCCAACATATTTATGATAACAGCACAGCCTCCATTAAACTCGAACGTACAGGTCCATCATTTCGCATACAGAAAGGAGTAAAACAGGGCGACCCATTATCTCCGAAACTTTTTACAAGCGTATTGGAGGAGATATTCAAGACACTTACACCACCTTGGTCATCGATGGGTATCGACATCGGCGGCAAGAAACTTACGAACTTGCGCTTCGCCGATGACATTGTGCTGTTCGCATCATCAGCAGAAGACCTCCAATTAATGCTTGAAAAGTTAAACACGGCAAGCCTTGAGGTGGGTCTAATGATGAATCGGTCAAAGACCAAAGTCATGACAAACAAGGCAAAAATAAGCATCCAAGTTGATGGAGAGGTCATACATTATGTCGATGAGTATACATATCTGGGTCAGTTAGTCTCTTTCCAAGGCCGACAAGACCAAGAAATTCACCGCCGGATTGAAAATGCCTGGAAGAGCTACTGGTCCATGAAACCATATATGAAGGGCAACCTTCCAATATCCTTAAAACGAAAACTCATCGACATGTGTATCTTGCCTATCTTGCCTATCTTGACCTACGGAGCTCAGACGTGGTCTTTGACCGAGTCACAAAAGTCCCGACTTAAGGTTTGCCAAAGAGCTATGGAGCGCAGCATTCTGGGCATAAGGCTGAGTGATAGAGTGCGAAAGAGCGAAATTCGCTCTAAAACCGGGATAGCAGACGTGGGGCGAAAAACAGCAATGCTTAAATGGGACTGGGCAGGCCATGTGACTCGAATGCATCCAGATCGTTGGGCAAATATTGTCACCCAATGGGTACCTGATGGGCGACGACGCCGCGGTAGACCTAAGAAACGCTGGCGAGACGACCTGGATGCTTTCGAGCCCATGTGGTCTGAAATTTCTTTAGAGCGAGAACTATGGAGAGAGAGGGGGGAGACCTTTGCCCAGCAGTGGGATGATATAGGTTAAAAAAAAAAAAAAAAAAAAAATATATTGCTGTCTTGTATCAGCCCATATACGACCCACTGCAGGGCACGGGCCTCCTCTACAATCGAGAGTACGATTGAGAGTGATTAGGCCATATAGTCCACCACGCTGGCCTAATGCGGGTTGGCGGACTTTTACATACCATAGAAATTTATACAAATCGCTATGGTATGCAGGTTTCCTCACGATGTTTTCCTTCACCGTTATAGTGACTATCAATACACACATGACTCCGAAAAGTCAGAGGTGTGCCCTGGGATTTGAACTCGCGACCACCGTGAGCATGTAGGCAGCCGCGTCTGGTCCGTTTACCAACAGGCCACCACGCACTTATATATATTCTTTATTAATTGTCAAAAGGCAACAAAACAACCAAGATTATCAGTACTATAACTTCTAAGTTACTTTCAACCCTCATTTTAAAATATTACATGTAATGTACATGTAACATTTTAAAATGATACATACACTTTCATAGCATGGTTGTTAGCTTACACAATATTATGGAAAGACAACTCGACGTCTAAAATCCTTATTCCTTATTTCTAAGACAGTTTCACTCCTTCATTGTTTTTGAAAGCCTCCGTGGCGCAGTTGGTTAGACGCCGGCTGTGAAACGAGAGGCCGCGGGTTCGACCCCCGCACCGAGACAAATGTTTGTGAGGCCCACAAGTATTTGTCACGGTGTATGTGAGACCGAAAAAGTCTCTCGTAGTGTCTGATACCCACGACACAAGACTTAATTAATCTTAATGTGGGGTCAGGACTATGTATGTGACTGTTGGGTGTATTTATTTATTTATTATATGCTTACACTACTGTAACCTTCACCTACTAAATATATATTTTTTAAACTCACGCGATATCAGTCATCTTCATCTGCGGGCGTACGCTCTCGGTCTGCAAGGACCTCAGCGAGTGTCCCATGTCCGGCTCCTCGTACAACGTCTTCAGCTCGCTGCCCAGCGGGATCACGAACTCGTTCTTACACGTCTCCCTGTCACAAATAGTTTTTATTACGGCAATTTATAGGGTCAAGATGTGACGACATTCGTTTAAATCATACCGAGTGTGTGATCCTCATTGTCAGAAACGAGTTTACCAAAATTCATTATATTAAATTTAACATTGTAGTCACTCGATAGCCTATTGTTTTGAGAGGGATTAAATCCTCGTTATGATTGTTTGAAAACTATATATTTTAAATTCTGGACATGAGACGTAATTTTATATTGTAAGGCATGTAGGCACGAGAAGGCCAGTATGTACTGACATGGTGGTGGCGTGCGACTCCAGATGCAGCGCGATGAGCAGGTCGTAGAAGCCCTGGCGCAGCGGGCCCGACATGTACTGCGACTGGATGGCGTACAGCAGCTGCTTCTGCGCCACGTGCTGGCACAGCGCGTGCGCCGCCCTGCGGGGGTTATTGTACTTATGTATTTAGTCTTAACTGCACACAAAAAGGAAAAACACATAAAGGTAATACAAGTTAAGAAAAATGTACAAATGGTCTTATCGCTCTAGACGATTTCTCACAAACAACCTTTGGATGGATATAAGAAAAGGAAAACAAGAGAGGGGCAGTCTAGAATATAAAAGATACAATCTCTAATAAAAAATAGATAAACATATTGTTTATAATTAATATATACACAATATATGATACATAATTATCTACTCCTTATATACATACACATGTACTCGTAAATACTAATAAAAATAAATACATACATATACATAATATGTATATATACAATTCTCCGACGACCTCAAGCACTTAGAATAAGATTCATGGAGAAATAGATAACGTCCTTTAAGATATGGAAGGATAAGAGGATTAAATTAAGTAATTGTACCTACATAGTATTATCATCGACTGTGAAACGAGAGGCTGCGGGTTCAATCCACGCACCGCGACAAATGTTTCTTAGGATTTAAGCCCAAGCATTTGTCTCGGGTCTGGGTGTTGGTGAGACCGAAGTGTCTCTCGTGGTTCCTGATATCTTAATGTGGGTTCAGAACTATGTACGTGATTGTGGGGAGTATTTTATATATTCTAATGGAGTACTTTTTTTACGTGATAGCAAGTTTCTTCGGTGAAAGAATAGGGCTTACATTTATTAATTGCCACTATAAATAAATTAGGATGCACATGATACTAAGCGCATACATTTTTTTTTTAATCCTAATAGAGTAGATTTATACAATTATGCCAGATTGCCATAAATCGAAAAATGCTGATATGCTATAGAATCAGAACTAAAATCGCGACACACTAGCAATCATAGATTTGCTACCATCGCGTACAGTAGGCGTTATCCGTGCAAATACTGTACTACAATTGACTACTCAAAATCACAATCAAAATATTCTTTATACAAATAGCCTTTCACAATCTTTTGAATCGTTAATTACTGCTACCACCGCTTTGGAATGTCTTGTAGCTATGAAGAAGAAACGGCGCAAGAAACTCCTTCAACAACACGAAATATCTTGTTTTTTTGTCTTTCTTTTTTTAAAGCCATTTATAGTAACAATGGTTCATGTCATAACTCGAACTTTCGTGATTTTATATGAATACTAACCTGTAATTACTCTGGTAGCAAAGCGCGGCATATAAAGTGAGTGTGTGCGAGTGGAAACTGAGAAGTTTGTCCATCTCTATCAGCTCCAATATGTCTATACAGCGGTCTTCCTCTGTGAAATAAATCATTTATTTGCAACGAGCCTTAATAAAAGTTGTTGGGGAAAATTTATTAATTCTATATATGGAATACTTATTTCAATTAAAAATATTCAAAAAGAAACCTATCTAGTATGGGAATCGGACTTGTATGATGGATCAATTAGCACCATGAAAATATTTGCATTAAAGCGTTTGTACACTACAATACAAGCTGAATTTTTCTACTGGGCGTGGACGCCATTTGAGAATTTTTCACTGTTCCTTCGCTAAGTCCGGAGCGGCTCAACGTAATTGACGCTTATTAAGCATGAGGCTATACCGTAAAGAGAGCACTTCCAAGCGACCCCATTTTTGTCTCAATATGGCCTTAATTTTTACTACGATTTTTACATAAATTTGCCACATTGTGTCTTCTTTGAACCCGTTCTATTTAAACCTTACCTGGTATGTGTAACGCCAGCATTGAGACAGCGTCTTCGCATAACATCGACCAACCGCGTATATCAGATAGCTTCAGAGCGTGCACTTGCAACGATAAGTTAGGTACCTGTAAATAAATAAATAAAATTAGTAAAGATCGTTTTGCGTGTTATATATTATATAATCTCTTATAATAAATAATCAATTTACAAATATAATACTCCCAACAGCTACATTCATAGTCCTGACCCCACACTAAGGTTGAGTCTTGTGTCGTAGGTACCAGAAACTACGAGATACTTTTCCGGCCTTACAAACACCCAGACCCGAAAGAAATACTTGTGGTTCACACAAACATTTATCTCGCTGCGGGGATCGAACCCGCATCCTCATGTTTCACAGCCTGCGTGTAACTAACTGCGTCACCGAGGCTGTCAATGATTCTACAATCAATAATATATAATATATATTTATTAACAGATTGGCGTAGCGCCTGGAAATTTGCTTATATTCGCCAAGATATTGCTATCGGATTTTTTAGGTCCAAAAGATAATTTCAAATATACAAAAATAGTATCGGTTCCGACAAAATGATTTGTCGTATTTTCTTAAATAGGTTTAGCCTATATGGCCGTTGATAGATAATTTCTACGATTGAAATAGTTTAGGTAAAAAAAAATCTTTGCGCAAAATCTTAGGAGGTTCCCAACTATATATACCATGCGGTAAAGATACAATAATTCTGCCTGTAAATTTTCAATACATTTCAATACCCATCCAATAATAGGACTATATGACCTAATCCCTTTTCGTACTGTTGATTGTAGAGAAGGTACTGCAGTAGTACTATATAGGTTGTTATAGGTACAGATACTCACCCTAGCCCACTGGTGGGGTTTCAAGCACTGCACTTTGAGTCTGGGCGGGAACTGCGGTATGACGTGTTTGTCGCTAGTGGGTAGTACGGCGGCGCTGAGGGGAAGACTAGTAGGAGACCTGCCCAGCTCTATCTGCAGGATCTCTTTAGATGTCGCCTCTACGAAGATCGCTGGGAACAGCTTTGTTTCTGGTTCCATCTAAAAATAGCCATCGCATGTTTAGTGTTAAGTTGATTTGATTTAAATAAGTTTTAAATAATTAAGGTAAATCAATTTTTCTTTATCTAAATCCATTAGAGTTCTACATATTGAGGTATTAAACTAAATCTGTGCGCGCGTACCAAACTCGTAATCAGTGGAACGGGAAGGAAGATAGTGTAACTGCGTAAAAATGACAAAGATAGCAATAGAAAATGTAGACTCTGGTCCGCAGTTATTTAAAAATAATTTTGTTCAAGATATCTGCTATATACCTGACAAACAACCTGCGAACCACTGTCTACAATTTTGTTACAAATATTTCGTTAAGCGCTGTCTGCTCTAGCATAATATCTCAACGATCCTGTCAAAACTTCAATCACACAATCTGCCCTTGGTGCCTAAGATTTCCATTAAATATCGAATAATCCTTCTTACTAATCCAAGAATCTTATACAAAATCATACCTTAAACTTAATGCTAGTCTCCTTCCCCTCGCAGGTGAAGGTGACCGTCCCGGTGGAGGTATCGACGGAGCAGCCTATGAACATGCCCTGCGACGCGCCCTTGCCCGTCGCTTCAGCCATCACCTCGTTGTACAGCTCGTCAGCACGCACCATGTAGCAGGACTGCCGGTTTACACTGCCGGAGAGTTGAGGTTAAATGTAGGAGAAAGGATAGATACGTAGAGCAAATATATTAAAGAAAGTACGTAAATACAGAGAGAAATGTAGGGTGGATATAATTGGGGTAAAGTAATGGATAAAAGATTACGAAGACGAACTCCCAAACGATGGGTGGATCAGGTTGCCAATGCGCTTAAGATCCCCATTAATGCAGCACTACACCAGGCAGTGTGAAGAAGCATCTCAGCAGGCCGGCATAATTGTGTCGAATGGTATGGGACCGCCGTCTGATGCCATTCGATACTCTGTCTGGACGGCATTTGCGCTTACCATCAGGTGCAGTGCAGTCATCATGCCGTGCCAGAATAAAAAAATAATAATAAAAAAGGCAGAAGACCGAAGCCGGTGGAGGCAAATCGTTAAAAGTATTGAGAGTCACGATCCTCAGTAATGAGGAACCGACTGCAGAGAGAGAGAATGAATAACAGAGAAATGAAAAAATAGTTGGCTATGAATTGCAAGTGTTTTGTGCTGATGCATTGTATGGAAAAAAGATTTCACAAAATGTAATGGCAAGTGTAATGTTGTTCAGATAACGACTGGTTGCTAATGATTATTTTTTATTGATTGACAAAATTTTGTAGATCTGCACATTAGCTTTGTACGCTTTCGTCTACTTTTGTTGTGTGGTAAGTTAAATCCAAGAGTGGAAAAGTATTCTAAAATTTGATGGTTGTACTAATTTAACGATTTAAATAAAAGATAACATAGTTATAACTAAAATCGAGACTGCGTATATTATTTTCGGGTATCACATCACATAAAAAATATTAGCGAAAACATACACACAAATAAAGTCTCACCTTTCAACAACTCTGTCATAGTCATCAGTGATGATGACAGAAGACTTCATGACCTTGCTCTGGTTGAAGTCCTTGGAGTGAAGGTGGTACTGCGTCGTCACCCAGCCTATGTACACGTGTGTCGGGTCTTGACCAGGGAATATCCTGCAAAATAAGACAATAATTAATTTCCACCGCAACATTTCCAAACATATAAACTTGAAATGAAGGGTATTTTAATAGCTATCTATCCACGACTGGCGATCTATCCACAATTCCCTATTTGTAGATGGCGTTATAGTTCACGCTTAGAGCATTTGTAACATAGAGGGAGCGATGTCATACATTTTCGTCTTCAAAAACGTAGATCTTTTCTTGTTTGTAATTTTGGTTTATTCTAGGACCAAGGTTATTGTAAGGTACAAACATCTAAAGAGGTAAATTATGCTTTTAACTCACCTCACTCCATAGAAGTATTCATTGATGAGTTTCAAACACTCGGCATCGAAGATCTCATTGCCGACAGTCTCAGTGGTAGCGGCAGCGAGGGTAGTTGTAGTCATTTGCTTACGATCTTGGGTAGGAGTCATGTGTGCGGTCGTCTGAAAATTTTACATATCGATATAGCTTTCTGTATACTTTTTATTGTAAGAATCGATTTTCACAATCGATAAGGTTGTAGAATCGATTGTATATGCATTGAATTTGTCAGTAGTAAATGTCGTTTTTACTAATTTATTAGGTGTTAAATTTACTACAGCAATATGTCTAATCAATTTCGATCTTAGGAATTTTAAGTTCGATGGTTTCATATTATAAAAATACAGTATTATTTTAAGCTAATCTACGCTAATTGTATGTTTATTATTTTGTTGTTATAAACTATTTTAGATGTTAAATAATTTTGGCTTAATGTTAATTTCAAAATCTATTATTATAAATTCGTTTATTAATTAATTATCAATAAAGCTAAGCTATATTTATTATTATATTTAGTTTATTCTAAAGCTTCTACGAACCGTATCACAAAACTGACGATAATTTATTGTAAAAAAAAACGAAAATTATAACCATCATTTTGAACTTGTTAAGTTCTTACATTGCTTTCTAAATCTGTTCTGACGGTCCTTATACTCTGTCAACTTTTTTCTACCTAAAATATGTCTCTATTCGGTTCATAGAAGCATCAGCATTAGTATGAGCAGCGTGGAGTAGGACTTACGTTGAGGCCCGCCTGGCTGCCGTACAAGTTGGGTCTACTGGCGCGCGGGGCCATGCCGTTATATCTTTGATTCGCCTTCGTCACGAAACATAAAAATGGCGGTGAAAAAACAAAAATAAATGAAAAAATGGAATATAAACAAAATTGAGAAATAAATGCGATATTAGGGACAAAATGGCCACGAAAAGTGATAATCATGTTTAATAGCACACCATAAAAATATATTTATGTAGCACGGAATTCATGTTATTTTTAATAGTACCTATACTATAAAAAATGTGCTTGAGTAGAGTAAATCATGGTGACCAACTAACATAGTTTATATATATAGTCATCATGAAACAGTTGATTGTCCGTCAGTCAGTAGCTATTTTTGGGCACTATTGAAATTCGTTTGACAGGTTAGTGACTTCGCGAGTAGGAACAAAAACTTATTTTCATATAAGTATCCATATATTACTTTATTAAATCTAAAGCGAAGGAACATAAAAAGTCTGTAAACATGTGATATTGACAATTTATTGTGGAATTACTCCTACCTGTGACACTTTGATCTGTGGGTTGGGTCTCCGCATACCCCTTTCGGGAGATACTTCCGTGTCGCTGAATGGATCTGGTGTTTTGGATTTACGTGATTTGCCCCGGTCACCGCTTTCGCCTCGCTTGCTTTTGAAGAATCTGTATTGGAGGGAGTTAGAACTTACTGAGGTGGGAATGAAAGTGGATGAAGGTATGCTTGTCAAGGTTGAGGAAAGTAATCTCAATGACATCGCGTACAAAATCAGGTTTTATATTGATGTATTTACAATGTAGTATGCATATCATTAACTTAGCAGAATAGAAGTATTATTATGTAAAAAATACATACTTTTATTTATTACCCAGCTTACTTATGAAAAAATAATTGCATCGCAATATTTTAAAATAATGCCGTGGAATAGAAAGGGATTTCCCAATACCGCGGCATCAATTTAAAACATTGTAATTTATATCATATTCCTACCAGATAAGTTTGAATATCCGTTGGTAAAAAAAAATCCCTTGCCATTCCGTCCCGGCTGCGTAGGCCCGTCGACTACATGATAACTTACTTGAAAGGTGATCGTCCACGCTTATCCTTCTTATCATCAGGAGCCAAGGTCTGACCTCCCAACTCGTATTTGGCCATCTCAGCTTCGCTGGTCGAACGATGCATGCCGTTCACTTGCTGGCCTGTAATAATTATTACTATTAGACTAAGTTCTTTCGGAATTATCCTAATTCTTCTTTCCGAATTATCTCTAATGATTTTCAAAAGTATGGGCTAAGCTTTGTCGCTTTCTTCACTGTTGTTCACCATGCAATCTCATTGACTATGAGTGGTATTTTAGGACCTTCATCGACATGTCGACAATATGTCCTTTGTAAGATAAACCTAAAGTAGTCTTCGGTTGAATTGTATTAACTTTTTCAGTTTTCAAGATTGTGGCATGTTCGTCAAAGCCACGAATGACTTGTTTGCCTTTGTTGACTTACCTTATTTTATGTTTTAAAGCAATTCTATTTGAATTGTTATAGTCTAAAATGTAACGTTTTCTTTCACTTTAATTTAAACCACGTGTGTAGGTGGTTTGTGTAAAAGAAAATGTTGTAAGGATATTTCGTTTTTTAAATGACAAATAGTCTAAAATTATGTAGAACCATCTAAAAATACGAACTAAAATCATTCACCCTCCCTTTGGTTTTGCCATATTAATACAAGAGGCCGTATGGCCACTGCCGGATTGAAAAATAACAGTGCCTTGAGGCGAGATCGTTTCAAAAACTTTAAAACACATCTTGATTCAGTTTCCTGGGACGTGTTAAGCTTGATTACTACTGCGCTCTCTGTCTTATGTAGTCTAATCCAAATTAATATAAAAAAATAGCAAAACAAAAAAAATATCGAACAGGAATCCCATGTTACTTATGACGCTCTAACAACCGCTTAACCTCACTACCACCAACATACAAAAAATAAATACACCCAACAGTCACATACATAGTCCTGACCCCACAGTAAGACCGAGTCTTGTGTCGTGGGTATCAGAAACTACGAGAGACTTTTCGGTCTCACATCACCCAGACCCGAAACAAATATTTGTGGTTCACACAAACATTTGCGTCGGTGCGGGGATCGAACCCGCGGCCTCACGTTTCGTCAAACAACCATGCTCACATGACATAAAGCCCACGACACCAACACCTATGTATAACCTGGTTGCAAATTGTATTGTATGGTAACACCTCGTGGTATCGAGCCCTTGCGCGGCGGCCGCGATGGTTGCCTCTTCACCTTGGAGGGCAGCTCCTCCTGGGCCTCCTCGTAGTGCAGACCTTGGAGGGAAAGGGCAAGCAGGGTCATACGGGTTGTGGCAGAATTTTCATGTTAAAAAAAATAACTGGCTTTAAAATGGTTCTGTGTGCGATGAGGGTGTATGTATGTATGGTTGTCTGCGAGTTATACAAAAACTGCTGAGCCAATTTGTATGGAGTTTTTAATGTAATAATAATTATGAATTAAAACTAATATTTTTTGCCTAAAATGTTTTTGAAAAATTTGGACATAGCATAATAATATACTTCAATAATTAATATGGTGATATATACACATATCCAAATTATAAGTTGAAATATTATTGCAAAACTCCGATAAAGGCTACGAACATACATACATACTCTTATTATTATAAGAACCATTTTATATAATTAATAATCTATAATTTTTGTTTACTATTTGTTTTGTATTTTATGAAAATTCTGACATCTATATACATTGGGATATTGCAAGGTTTCAAAGTTATTATTTTCATATAAAGGGACACATTTAAAACACTACTTCAACATTACTTTTGCCAATTCAATATTGTATAATAAAACTATATATATATTTTTAATAGTGGATTAATAACATGCGCTGAATTTAAATTTTAAACGTATTAAGGCCTATACGCACACAACAGTACCGGCAAAGTGTTGACACGTGCCGATTAATAGTTTTCTTTATAAAAACAATCTAAACAAATGCATAATTTATATCAATAAGTATTATTTAGCAAAAGTAATGACGAATTAATTATTTACGTAACAATTAAATTAAGGAGGATATTTTTTTAAAAGACGGAGCAAATACAATAGGTGTATTAATATTATATTTACAATTAGACTTATTCGTTTAAGGTCATGTACCAAAATCATTGGGATATCATTAATGAACATGACTTTCATACCCCGTGCAGAAAGATTTGTCATATTAATTTACAACAATCCAATTACCTATCATTTAATAAAAACAAAATTAAGAGAACAGCTCCATATTCATAATCTCATAATTGTTGCTATTGTTTACAGCGTGATATTACGCCTTCCAAGGTCCCTTAATTCATTGCCAGAAACCCACACTTCATCAGTAAAACTGTATGTCCACCCAGAATATAGACATACCTTTGATATCATTCATGGTGAACCCACTCCTCATGATCTGATCGATGTGGGCCGGCATCTGGGCCTCGGTGGCCTCCTTCATCAGGATCTGTTGGCGTTCCTTGATCTCCACCCACCTGCGTGCTTTTTCTGCTTCGCTGTGAGAAGAAATTATCAACATTTTGTTGTTTGTTGTCTATTTTGGCCAAGGCTTTGTACGCCTATCATGGGCATTTACATTTAAATACAGTCATAATAAATGTTATAAAGTAAGCGATCTAATGTATTATGCTCTTGATGTGCCATTTTTAAATAAATAAATATATAAACATTTTAAAGTTGTTGGATATAGTCCGATACAGGTCGATATAGTTAAAGACTTATGGGTGACTATAAACGTTCGTCCATAGTCCCACTCAGGCCAAGGAATCTCGAGTGTTAAGCGCCGTTTACAAGAAGAGTTTCTCGCGGCGAGAATCGTATGCGATTATCGCATGACATAATTGCTATAGATCGTGTTCTGACAAATGTTTTTTATGTCCTTACGATAATCGTATCTTCGAGGCGAGAAATCTCTCCGCGTAAATGAGGCTTAAGGCTCTTTGGACAAAAAATCCTCTGGCCTAAAAATAATCTCCCTGCACTGTTCAGTTATAAACTTCCTGAAGCCGAAAATGATGATGATGAGTTTATTAATATATGTTTACTAGATTTTAATGGCGATAGGCACGCCCCTATCACTTCGTGGGGCGAAACATACAAGGCGAAATGTGGGTGTCATGGTGGTGCCTCTGCGTACCCCTTCTGGGTAAAAGACGTGAGTTTATGTTTGTATGTTTCATCCATCAGCCAAAGGAAGTCCACTGTTGAACATAGGCCTCTCCCAATGATTTCCACAGTGACCTGTTGGAGGCAGCCTGCATCCAGCGACGTCCCGCGACCTTTACCAGGTCGTCTGACCACCTAGTGGGTGGACGTACCACGCTGCACTTTCCGCTTCGTGGCCTCCATTCGAGAACTTTTTGGCCTCATCGGCCATCAGTTCTCCGTGCTATGTGCCCCACCCATTGCCACTTCAACATGTTTACTATGTACATGTATGTTTACTATTTTGTTTTCTTTGTTTTCAATCATCAAGTGAGTAATACAGTCATTTAAAAAATATATGGATACAAAAACAAAATATTGAAAATGTATGGCAATCTTAACTTACTCAATAAACTCAGAGTGGCAAATAACAGGAAGTGACAATCTCAAAAATTCCCAGTTGGCCTTCTCCATCGTCTCGAAAGTGTTGTGAGAGATTTTTAGACACGGAGGTGTATCTGTAAGGAAAAATATAATTATATTGACAGGAATACATCCACTCGTATGTAATATATACATACAACCTAATACATAGATTAGATTAACCGATCAGTGTATGTACTTAATTTGTATGCTCGCCCAAATATGTATAAACATTGGATTATATACGTTTCTCAGTAAATAATTTTGTGTAATATTATGAGGAATAAAGCACTCTTAACCTTAAACCTTAGATTTATATGAACTTAAACTTCAGAGAGTAGTGGTTTATTTCCATTAAAAAAAAACTAAACTAAATACTTTTTCAGATCTACTGATCGAAAATATCTTTGTATAAGTTCATTGTATATTTGACTCATAATATGAACATATTAATAAAGTGAAAGCGTTTGTATGAACGTGTAAATATTTCAATCTGAATCGGTCAAATTTTACAAAATATTTTTGCACCTAAAATATGACATTTTAAACATTACTAATGGAAAAAAAAATTAAACCGACTTCAAAAGTGTAATAAAAAGAGAGAAATAAAACAAATCTTATAATAAATCTATAACACCTAATTGTATTGTATCAGCCCATATACGACCCACTGCAGAGCACGAGCCTTCTCTACAATCGAGAGTACGATTGAGAGTGGTTAGGCCATATAGTCCACCACGCTGGCCTAATGCGGGTTGACGGACTTTTACATGCCATAGAAATTTATACAAATCGCTATGGTATGCAGGTTTCCTCACGATGTTTTCCTTTACCGTTATAGTGCGTGGTGATTGACTATCAATACACACATGACTCCGAAAAGTCAGAGGTGTGCCCTGGGATTTGAACCCACTACCACCGTGAACATGTAGGCAGCCGCGTCTGGTCCGTTACCAACAGGCCACCATGCACATAACACCTAAACATACAAACAATTTTTTTGAGGTCGGTGCCAGCCGAGCAGCTCTATGCTTAACTTTGTTATTTTAGTACAAATTACCTGATCCAGCAGGTATCCTAGTGACGTCAATCCTTGTATCAGGCATTTCATCAGTATTCTCAAAGATAGGCTGATCCTTCGTATACCAATGTGTGACATCTCTCTTCATATTCCTGATAAAAATAAAGGTTTCAACTGAATAAAATTGGCGAAAGTTTATATTCCTATGCAATTGATGTAAAAATATTGCAAACACTCTTATGGCTGCAAGTTACTTTTTTGACCTATGGCATTTTATGAGTAGACGTAACGTTTAGACGCAATGAACTATCCACAATAGTAAATGGGACAATGCAATTGCTTCTATTTTTTTTTTTATTAAAACAGCAAATAAGGAAACAGTTCATTTAATGGTAAGTGATCACTGCCGCCCATGAACATCCACAGCGCTGGATCATGGATGTGTTGCCGGTCTCATTGGGAGGGGAACGGGAAGGAAAAAGGGTGGGAAGAGGACAGGGGTTTTGGGCATCCGGCAATCTCTGTAATTTATATACTCTCTCATGATACTGTATTAATAAGAATTATTATACTTCCGAATCAAGGTATGCTAACTAGTCCTCGTAATTAAATCGAAAACGTGAAAAAAAAAATTGCTTAATACTTACACACAGAACGGTTCGTAGCCTTCTTGAAGACCGCACGTGGTAAAGTATTTTAATGTATTCACATCTTGACCATAAGTCAATCTGAAATCAAAAAAATATATAGAAAAAACATTTAAGGATGTAAGGAAAACTTTATTTTTGTCACCTTCAAACAATGGCTTACAACGTGAATTACTTTATCATTTCTATACTTTATTCCGTTATAAAATTTAATGATTTTTTTGTTGCATTGTTCAGGATCCCATGAAAGATATTTAAGACAACTAATTTCACAGCCTCCGTGACGCAGTTGGTTGAACGCCGGTGGTGAAATGTAAGGCCGGGGGTTCGATCCCCACACCGAGACAAATGTTTATGTGAACCACAAGTATTTGTTTCGGGTCTGGGTGTTTGTGAGACCGAAAAGTCTCTCGTTGTTCCTGATACTCACGACAAAAGACTCAATCTTCAGGACTATGTATGTCACTGTTGGGTTTGTTTATTATATAGAATTCCAATCGCACAATACATAAATTAATATACAAATTATATTATACCTGGCTTTCTGTCCGACGCCAAGAGTGCAAGCTGGTACAAAGTTATCGCCCTGGACATCAGCGAAGGTCGTCTCGCCGCCCAGAGCGTCCATCAACAACTCTCCGTTAAGGGAGAAACCTATATCGAAATGTTTTAGATGAAAACTATTTTCCTTGAAAACATTTACTTAATAAGAAATGGAAATAACCTTTATTTAATTACACCAAACTATACTTCAAATGTAATCGTCAAAAAATATTCTATGAATCGTTATCAGAATTGTAATATTGGCTTTTTAATTAATATTTCATTACGTATGTATCTTTTTAAAATAATAATCTAAAAGGGAGTAATTAATAGTAACATTCATGAAAAGGAATCCAAAAAATATTTACATATAGCATGTACCTGCATTTAATTTATTTTCTATTATAAATGGAACATACATTGAATATAACACATAATAACAAACATAAAAAAGAACATACAATCGAATTGAGAACCTCTTCCTTTTTATGAAGTCGGTTAAACATTTAATATTAATAGAGAAAAGAAAACATTTATGGCGGTCTTGTCGCTTTTCTTTTATCGACAATCATTTCAAATTACTAACGAGTTTTATAACAGATAAGTTAGTAAAACAAAAGCAAAACAATTAGTAAAAACATTTTTTAAGTTTTAGTGACGTCACAACTCATCGACAGATTTTATCGAGATGGATGCAATTTATCGAACTCGATAAAAGGTCTGTTTTATCTTTCATGAAAGTGTTATAAATTGATATGTATTCAGCTATTTCTATACTATACAGCGTCTATTCAGTCGTGTAGGTAACTACTGCAGAAATCTGTTCCTAGTACTATTGAAGCTTTCTATTCGGTCTCCTACATAGCAATAAACCATGTTTTATTTTTTTCGTAATTTAAAATAATAATTGACACTACAGGGGTATAATAAACACCCCTGATAGATTTCTAAGACCATATTCATAAAGGGCGAATCATACGCGAATCGCGCAGCGCATGTATTATTCGCTTTATATTTCTGACCTATTGAATTCAGTTAAGCCGATTGACGTATGGATTCGTGAGAGTCGACTGCCTGTATTAAGGCTCTTTCTACAACCGTACTGCGTAATGTCTGGATAAGGTCATAGATAAAATACACATGAGCAGTTCAAATTCGGTGCTTCTAAACACGCTTCCACGTCACCTAATATTTCACTAATGCACGCACTAATTGGGACGTAATTCGTCTCTTTCTGAACAAGGGTTTAGTCTCAAACAAATATTTGTTGCTCACAGTTTTATACGTCTTATTCGGAGACTTTAAAAGCTGTCTTCTTATCTTTCTACAAAGACTCAACATATTTTCAAAAATTCCCGTATCAATGCTGGTTCTAAGGTAATTGACCACTAATTAAAAACCAAATCACACAAATAAAACATGGTTAATGCGCGATATAACTCGTCTATGTGGATATAATTTTAGTTAACTAAGATCGACAGTAGCAAGCAAAGCGATGCGGTGTTTAATCACGTTAAATGTACTAAAAGCGCCTCTTTAAAGCCTGAATGTAATTTAGCAATACGTGGCAGGAACATCTTTGGGAAAGATTAAAAAAAATCGAGGAAAGAAACTATCGACAACAGCAATAAATAAATAATTACAAAAGTGCTTGAAGAAATAAAGTGAGAGGATTTAAAATTACTACTTTTAATGACAGTCGTTTTCACTAAAAAAATGGAGGTCTTTTAATAATAAGGTTCTTACGATCAAATATTAAAATTCAGAGAAATATTAATTCCTAAATATACAAAATATCAATTTGAATCGTGAATTTATAAATTATAATGGTTAAAGTAACATTAAAGTAATAATTTTATTTATATCTTAACCCCATCCTATAATTAAACATTATCATTTACCTAAACGAAATTCCACACACGTTGCAATATGTATCTATGATCATTTTAGATGGCAAACAAAAAGATCCAATTATTATTAAAAGACCCAATAAACAAAATAATATAATAAAAATGTTTCAGCCACAGTGCATGAAGCGTAATGATTCTGCCAAACTATAATTTGGTCACGACATTTACTTATCGTCTTATCGATCAGATCAAGGAACACTCCCACTACGTCACCGACAGCCCATTGCTTGCCGAAAGACTCTGTGCTACCGCTGTACACTTTTTCCTCCTTTAAACATTTAAAATGCATCAAACACAATGCTAGTATACGGTTATGATGCTATAGTAACATCAGCTGTACTGGAAAGCTGATGGTAAATGCTGCTCATATACTTTAGACATACTGATAAGGTAACATCAGTTATGCTGATGTTAAGTGCTTTTATTCAAAATGGCAGGTTTAATTTGCTTCATTTAATACAACTAAGTAGGTATATATGTAAAATGCTCCTACTGGTAATTGCTAAGAACAGCGTGTGGACTGGTTTTGGACGAAAAAAATAGTAATAGTGTTGTTGAAACGTAGACCAAAAGGATTACCCATCTCGTATCTTTAATGGAATATTTTTTAATGCTTCTTGGTTGACCTATTAAATATTCTTCAATGGGGTAGCATTTGTATATATATTGATAACAATCTACTCATAATATTAGCCTTGTATTTAATACCAAAATATAATTGTAAGATTATTCCTACTTAGGTATCATAACTTACACTTATCGATATTTCACTGTAAAACTACGACTTAAATTCATAAATAAATGTAAACATATATTTGACTTACAAAAACATCGGTACAACTTATCGACTTCGATAAAAAGGACATTACCTAGTGAGTTATTTGCTGGGTGTGTGTGTGTGGGTAAACAATAACAGGAGCGGGTACAACACGTAAGAGATAAGAACAGTTCGGATACACGGCTCATACACATTTACACGGGGTAACGCAACATGCCTAAGGTGCTTCTCGGATAAATAAATGACCAATCAGAAAAATCTAATTAGATAATATATGTTATGTTTTCTAATATTTTGTCTCTTTTGTATCTATAAAGGTAGAGTAAAAAAAAAGTAAGCAAAGTTAACTTTTAAGAATTCAAATTATCAAATCGCTTTAAGGTCTTTTTCAAAAGAAGGTAAATTTAACTTCAACCTTTTTTAATTTGTTGGATAAATTAAATCCAACTCAACTAAGAGCTCTTTTTACACAATGTCTATGAGAAAGCTTATAAGTTAATTATTCATGGAACCAGAATATTTGATTAGCTATTTTTGTCTACCACGAGATATAACGTAGAGTTAAAGCCAGTGACTAGTGTTTATGGATAGAATGCTGATCCGAGAAGCACCGCTGCCATACGCCGTGGCACTCACTAATGGTCTGGTCTGGCACATCGAGGAAGCAGCCCACAATGTCGCCCACTTTCAACTGCTGCCCGAATGTGTCCGTCGCCCCGCCGTGGACTTTTAGAGACTGGAGTCGCCACAAAAAATTTATTTATATACACCATATTTTTTGTACTAGCAATTTACACTATTCCTGATGGTAAGTGCTCAGATAGAATATCCAATTTGAAGAGGCGACCATCTCGAATCTTATTTTATATAATAGCTAACTAAACCGCAGCTGATGTTAAATGCTTGGTGTTGAATAGTGAAAGACGTTAATTCTTCGACGTTAAACATAATTTGGTCTTCTTAATAGATTCTTTATTATCTTAAAGGTTTGAGGTTGTAGGAAGGATAGAATGCATGTTGTTTGTTGTTGGTTTGCAAACTTTTCTAACTATTAATAGCGCTGTATGAGACAGCTTATGCAGACTAACGAAATTACCCTTTGGCCACCACATGTACAATATTTCAACAACGTAGGTATTTTGAATCGGGTGGTATATACTTGACTCCTTATTTATCCTAACTACGAGTAATACCAGTAAATATATCTTTAAGTATCTATGGTAGAATTCTAGATTTTTTTACTTAACGACTATTACGGGTCATGGCGTATCTATAATTATGTTATAAACTTACGTTGTATCCATCGAAAGCCCAGGAGTTTTCGTCTTGGCCCAACATCATGCCCGGAGGCATATCAGCGTGGGCCCAACCAACCTGTAAAGACAAAATATTTACTCATGGTTTTATTTGAAAGACTAGTTATTGTTGTCAAATCGTACAAGCTTTAGTGTTGGTAATTACGCAATGGTTATTTCTTGCCAAAACATTCCCAGAATTTATTTAGGAACTTTAGAAAAGATATTTAAAGAAAATTGCAGATCTAACGATATACTTGCTTTTGTTTTTCTTATTTTCCAGCCTTGTATTTAAATGCATAATCATCTAACTTTGAATGACTTCATGACCAATTATCCCTTCTTTGTTAAAACAATTTAATAATAAATACACCCAACAGTCACATGCATAATTCTGACCCCACACTAAGATCGCGTCTTGTGTCAGGGATATCAGAAACTACAAGTCTTTTTGGTCTCACAGACACCTAGACCCGAAACAAATACTACAAATAAATACGAACTGCCTCGGTGGCGTAGTGGTACTACGGTATGATTGCAAAGCTGAGGTCTCGGGTTCGAATCCCGGGTCGGGCAAAGTGATATTGGATTTTTCTATTCATTATTAGCCCGGAGTCAGGAATTTGTGCCCGATATGGCGATAGGCTCGCCCCCTATCACATCGTGGGATGGAATATTTAAGGCGAAACGTGGGTGTTCTAGTAGCACCTCTGCCTACCCCTTCTGGGAAAAAGGCATGTGGTTATGTATGTATGTATAAATATTTGTCTCGGTGCGGGGATCGAACCCGCGGCCATTCGTTTCACAGTAGGTGTCTAGCCAACTGCGCGACGGAGATTGTCAATATTGGCGTTTATCAGCCTCTCTATACTTTTCAATACATGTACTTAATTACAGTAAATTATGCCTTAATTACAGTAAAAATCACAGAACATAATGAAATATTAATTTTAAAAAATTAACCCTTTTTTGCTACTACGTACCCTCATAGGTCCAGCGGTCAAGATCTCAAACTCGAAGTACCACTTTCCAGAGCTGACTGCGTAGTTCTTCTCAGCTCGGTATGTTCTGAAGTCCGCTTGCTTTTGTTTCGATGCCTCGGCCAGAAGTGCTGTACGAATATGACATCATTTAATATCAGAATTTAGCCTGTTTAAATACAAAAGACAATTATGGTTGTTGTCTACAGAATTTTCAAGTATACAGTTTTATGGGTTTATATAATACAATTGTATAAAATTACATAATTGTATATAACATATTATGTATACGCGAAGACCTGGTAAAGGTCGCGGGACGTCGCTGGATGCAGGCTGCCTCCAACAGGTCGCTGTGGAGATCATTGGGAGAGGCCTATGTTCAGCAGTGGACTTCCTTTGGCTGATGGATTGGATACGCGAGGAACTGATGGTCGATGGGCCCTCAATATATTACCTTCATGTTGTTCTCCAGTAGGTGGATCCAAGTTATATCCATACACCAGCAGGGTCCTGACGGTCTCCGAAGCGGTGTCTCTGTTGGCTTTCTTGATCGCCTCGTCCACTTTGGCATACGGTACTAAGTGGGGAGAACGGTGCATTTCGGGGTCCTGGGTGGAAGAATAGTATATTTCGTTATAGGGCTGATGGGCAGCTATCGAGTAATTAGTCTAGATATTGCGTACACTATAATCACACTTACGATTACCTATATGCAAAACATATTTGGAAATCACTTTACTGGCGGTAGGTCTCTCATATGTGAGAGGCCGCCTGGGTAGGTACCACCGCAATGTCTATTTCTTCGGACAAACAGCAGTGTAAACGCTTTTTTGTGTTCATGTTTGAAGGACATTGTAGCCAGCGTAACTACTGGATATAATGAGAGTTAAAAACTTATGTCTCAAGGTGGCGAGTGCAGTGGAACGCTAAGCATGACTTTGTAATTCATAGTGTTGTTTGGTTTAGCTACTGTCCATGACCGGTTGTATCGCTTATCATCGGACGAATGGCATGCTCATCTCGTCATACATTGCAATTAAAAAAAAACAAGTGCTTGTAAAGCCATGATAGGGTAAAACAAGTAGTAAGAGACAGGTCATAGGTAGGGGTACCTCATTAAGTCCATAAGTCCATCCCTGCTGTATCCTCTCCCGTGCCCACAGGTTGTGCGTGTTCTCGGCGAGTTGGTCCACCAGCTCGTCCATCTTCGGAGTCAGGGTCACCGCGCTTAAATCCAGGGGCGCTGGTTTGTAGCCGTTGCACTGTAAACATACGGGTATTGTGTATTAAATTATCTAATTTACTTAATTGTATTGATATTTAGAGTAATCTCTAAATTGTACTCTCGGAGAGGAAGCCCGTGCCCTGCAGTGGGACGCATATGGGCTGATACAATTACAGAGAAATGTTTGTCGGATAATATATTTATTGGGAAATTAAAAAGTAAACAATATTATCGCATTTTTGACGTTAACAGCTGCAATAGTTTGGTTATAATTGTGTCACAATCATTGAATCCTACCATAATGAGAACGTGTATTAATAATAAAAGAAATATTAGACAATTTTAATAGGGCTTGGGTAGAAGTAATAGGTAATAATAAATAAATAAATACACCAACACTCCCATACGAAGTCCTGACCCCACACTAAGATCGAGTCTTGTGTCTTTTTCTTGTGTGGGCATCAGGAAATTCGAGACTTTTCGGCCTCACAAACACCTGTCGTTCACACAAACATTTTACTAGGTGCGGAGATCGAACCGGCGGTCTCTTGTTTGAATGTCATTTTGTGATGAAGTGATCAGTTTTACGGTATTTAAACATATTTTCATATAGAAAAAGTGATATTGCATTATAATTTGTACCTGCATGAATGGTTCGTTGGGCAGGCGCACGTTGCGGATGCGAGCCGGCGGCTTGTCCAAACTGATGTAGTAGCCCAGAGCTAAGATTGTCCTGCGAATTAGGAATAGTGATTTTGTGAGTTTATTTTATTTAGTGACAAACTAATGACGGGTGTTCGGTCGTTTGGCTATGTCACCAGCGACATGTGGCCGCTAAATTCCCGAATTTATCGTTTTTTGTGTAAGTTTGGAAAGAAAATAGGGGACGTCGTAGAAATTTCGTATGTACCGTGTGTATATAGTTACTTGAGCGTCTGCACGGCGAGCTGTATGTATGTATATGTGTGTATGTGTGTATATAGTTACTTGAGCGTCTGCACGGCGAGCTGTATGTATGTATATGTGTGTATGTGTGTATATAGTTACTTGAGCGTCTGCACGGCGAGCTGTATGTATGTATATGTGTGTATGTGTGTATAGTTACTTGAGCGTCTGCACGGCGAGCTGTATGTATGTATGTATGTGTGTACGCGTGTATATAGTTACTTGAGCGTCTGCACGGCGAGCTGTATGTATGTATGTATGTATGTGTGTACGTGTGTATATAGTTACTTGAGCGTCTGCACGGCGAGCTGTATGTATGTATGTATGTGTGTACGCGTGTATATAGTTACTTGAGCGTCTGCACGGCGAGCTGTATGTATGTATATATGTGTGTACGTGTGTATATAGTTACTTGAACGTCTGCACGGCGAGCTGTATGAGTGTATATATGTATGTGTGTACGCGTGTATATAGTTACTTGAGCGTCTGCATGGCGAGCTGTATGTATGTATGTATGTGTGTACGCGTGTATATAGTTACTTGAGCGTCTGCACGGCGAGCTGTATTTATATATATATATGTGTGTACGTGTGTATATAGTTACTTGAGCGTCTGCACGGCGAGCTGTATGAGTGTATATATGTATGTGTGTACGCGTGTATATAGTTACTTGAGCGTCTGCACGGCGAGCTGTATGTATGTATATATGTGTGTACGTGTGTATATAGTTACTTGAGCGTCTGCACGGCGAGCTGTATGAGTGTATATATGTATGTGTGTACGCGTGTATATAGTTACTTGAGCGTCTGCACGGCGAGCTGTATGTCGTATCGTTTCTCTGCGGGCGGCAGGCGCTCGAAGGGCACGAGGCACGGGTGCACCTTGTGCAGGTCGTCGCGCTCCACGCCGTACACCCAGCCCGCCTCGATCTGCACACCACATACATACACGTGTAGCCAGCTGCGACCCAAGACGAAGCCAGGTGGTAGTCTTACTGACTACCAATACGGTGCAAATAATAAAAAAAAAAATTTTTCATCGTCGTGTTTGAATGGCACATCAGTTTTTGTTAAAAAAATAATGTTCAACTTTTATTATAAAACACGCAAGGAATTAAATTATTATTTTAACAAAAACGCGATGAGAAAAATTCGCCGCGCTTTTTGTGAAATTTGTAGTCACGCAAACTACCAACTTTTTTTTGTTGTTCATCGTAGTCTGGGTACACGCGGTATTTCGACGATTATTTTCATAATTTTATTTCAAAATGCGAAAAAAAGGAAACTAATGTTTTATAAATAAAGTTAAAAAACTTTGAATGGAAAATATTTTTATGACGTCACTGTGAGTGGTGACATTAAATTTGTACTAAAAAACGAGTATCAACTACACTGACTCACACTACAACTGATCTTTAATAATTCATTTTGAATATGTTACCTTGTTCATCGCCCACATTTCGTGAATGTTCTCGGCTAGTTTGTCTCTGATTTGTTCCACGTACGATGGTAACGTGATCTGAAATAAATATTATAATAAAGATTAAATTTAGAAAAATAACTGGATAAAAATGATGTGACTTAGGCTAGATATAGCCATCTAGGTTTTGCTAAATTATAAATAATACAATTTTATACTGAAAAGCCCTATATTATATTATGACAAGAAACATTCATTTATCAACAGTAAGATATATCTATATGACTACAAACTTTCAAATTACATAATAAGGCAGCTCAGAAATCATAAATAAATTTTAGTTCTACACGATGAAGAATATAGTCCGCCACGTGACCACGAAAGCTGTAGAGATGGAAACATCGGGAAGTTAAAAAATGTAAAAATTAAATTAAATTCGCGATAAAATCCGTAAGAATTCGTTTTATTTCAATTCTCAAATTCACATGAAAACAAATACATCCTTACCAGCATAGTATCAACAGGCGTAGGCACAAACGCAGTGTCATCCTGGACGAGCGGCGGACCAGCCAGGGCTCGCTTGGCCAGGTTGCCGAAGTAGAAGCAGGGCTCCAGCGCCAGGATCTGCTGCGGCAGCAGAGACTCTACCAGCGGCGAGTAGCCCTCCGGCGCCGCGTAGCGCAGGCGCCCGTGCTCGCCGCCCAGCAGGAAGCGACAGCTGCGGGGACGTGCACTCGTTAATACACTTATTTTTATGTTGAAGGCAATCGATGTTCAATTTAGTATTTATTTCTTTTAATTAAAATATTGTAGAATTAGAATTATTGGTGTATTTTAATTGCATTTACAAATTTAAATTGCGGATGCATAAATTATGCCCAAATAAATAACAATTTATCCACTTTGGGAGCAATGCCAACCAGTAAACTAAATGAGGATCGTTCTTTCAGCAGGTCCTTTTTGATACCTGCATAATTAGTGGTTTCTTTCACAGTTGAAGCAAAATAATAAAATGACTTTCTACGTAACATCGAACCTGCGACGCCCATTCGGAAACCCCATTCTATACCCGACTATGCTTTCATTAACCTTATATTATAAAAATAACTATAAGATATTTACCTCAGTTTGCTAGAACAGCTGATGACCGGAAAGAACATTCCCTCCAGGTTGAAGTTGGTGAAGGAACCCGTCACCCTCACTCCGTTGAACATAAAGTTTATTATCGGCACGTTCAGATCTAACGCGCAGCCAATCACATCACCTAGAGACAAGATTAAGTAATTGAAAAATATAATAGTAAAAATTACAGAGGTTACAAAAACTATATTATTTGTTAGCTGACGTAAACGAAATTTTGCTAAAACACTTTTTAAGATCAAGATGGAAAAAAGGAATTTTCAAATAATCCTTCTATCAACTATGATAAAGAAGATCGATGTGAAATAAAGAAAATATCATATTTTACCATGAATGTGAGATTGGTGAAAATGCAAACAACTGTAGTCCAAAAATGTAAAAATTAAATCGAATTCGTGATAAAATCCATAAGAATTCGTTTTATTTCAATCGTCACCATTTTCATCATACATTCTTTATCCTCAAAGACACAGGAACACTAAAAATCGCTGTAGATGGATGATCATTTTCTATAGGGAAAACAAATTGTTGCTATTGATTGTGGTATAGAACAAACTTACCCTTCCTTATATAAGGTTCTTCAGCATGAGTCCTGTTGACAGGGGTCTTCCTACCACCAGACCAGAGGTAGGCGCCGTCGAAGCCGAATGAATAGAGGTCGTCTCCCACCCCGTTACCGCCCCACTTCTCACCGCCACCGGGGTATGGGACATAGCTGGAATAGACACGGATAATAGTTCCTAATATTAGCCAATATTTTTTATACTTGTTACAGTAGGAATAAAAGGGTATGGATATTGTATTATTTCGCATGAGTCACAAATAGTACTGTTTTATTTATGTTTCTTACAAAAAAAATTGTTGTCAACTTTTTTGAAAGTATGTACAATAATGCCCCATTTACACGGGGAGCGTTTCTCGCCTCAAAAATACGATTATCGTAAGGATATAAAAAAGTTGCGTCGTGTAAACGTTTGTCAGAACACGATAATCTATGGCGGTTATGGCATGCGATAATCGCATAGGATTCTCGCTGCGAAAAACTCTCTCCGTGTAACTGGGGCTTATTGGATATGTCCTATAATTTATTTGGAGAGGATTTCCTTTGTGATTGTAACAATATTGTGTTTATTTACAAAGAGATAAGAAAAAATAGTTTAATTTTATAAGTTCATAAGGTAAGTACTACGAAATAAAAATCTCATTTTTACTAATTAGAATTAATAGCCATCAGGGGTATTCAATTCACGATACTATAAAAAATCTTTTGTCGAGTTTCCTCTATAATGAAACAACAGATCATAATAAGTAACTTACCCAGAAGTATTGGCCCATCCTATACGCAGATGGGGCATCATGTGCGTGGTCTTCTCAATGTGGTCCATGGTCACCTCGAAGTACCATTTGCGGTAAACGGCTGATCCTTCCACTCGACCCACGAAGATATTTGGACGAATGCTAGAATTAAAAAATTAAGTATGATGGGGCAGCTAGAGGCATTATTATAATCTTAGTCATATTGTATTCTCATTTATTAATAACATGACTGGATGGATGCAAGCTGCCTACAACAGGTCACTGTGGAAATCATTGGGAGAGGTCTATGTTCAGCAGTGGACTTCCTTTGGCTGATGTATTCATTGATTGGATTGAATAACATGACTGTCTCGGTGGCGTAGTTGTACTACGGTATGATTACAAAGCGGTCCCGCAGTGATATTGGATTTTTCTATTGATTATCAGCCCGGAGTCAGGAATTTCTGCCCGATATGGCGATAGGCTCGCCCCCTATTACATCATGGAACGGAACACATAAGGCGTGGGTGGCCTGGTTACACCTCTGCCTATCACTTCTGGGAGAAAAGGCGTGATGTTTATGTATATATGTATGTTATTAAAAACATCACTATAATAAGGTCGAAATTGCAACGAGGATTACATTATTAATTGATTATAAAAAAACTGTGCATTAAACGTTGTATAAAACCAGTGAACAAAACTTTTATAAAATCACAATGTAAAGGAGAATGCCCATTTTACTATGAAACTTGGTATCGGTGCGAAGATTTTTGTCTCTCGATTAAACCTCCTTTTATGAGTAGGGAAAAATATATATTTCCAATAAAAATAAACACAATTGCTATTCAGGCCCGAAGTTCATGGAGAAACGAACTTTAACTCCAATAATAAATACTTTTTTGGCTTAGCGTTGTGTACAAAGAAAAACAATTTTTAAAAGTTACTTTATTTTATAAAAATCTATCGCCTAGGATAAAACAGAAAAAGTTTAAAGACAAACCTTAAAAATGCTATAATGAATTTTAAGCAGTATCGGCACGGTAATGATATCTAACAGTATTGTGACTCGGCCCCCTCCTTGAAATAACTAACTACAGCTGCGCAGTACGCAGACACGATCGCGTGGCCAAGTATCGACTTGGCCACAGTATTTTAATTTCATCTATTTGCTTGACTTTTTTCTAGTTCGGAGTTCTTTATTGTAAATATTATATTTTTGTATTAAAATATGAAATTCGTTGTGAATGAAATAGAAAGTGTTCAATAAAATTTCATAAATTATAAAAACACCATAAATAATAAATTTGAAAATGAAAAACTTGTTTGTTTCGACCGAGACATACGAAAAGCTTTATTGCTAAATTTAATTGTATAAAAAATCCGCATTCGGATAAAAAGTTTAATTAAAAATACTTCCGTACGTCACGCAGCGGCGCATTGGCGAGCGTTTGTGTACCGAGTGTGTACCGAACTCGGGGCGCGTAGGTATGACTCACGTTCCGAACGTTTGTATGAAGACAGAATACTGTTATATAACATTACCGTAGTATCGGTATCGAGGTCAAGAATATTTTTAACCGCTGGCATGAATGTGCATTGTCGTTGATGTTGTAGTGTTACCTGGAGACGTGGTCGACAAGTTGCGTCTGCAGCAGCAGGTTCTTGCCGGGCAGCAGGTAGTCGCAGATATTTTACCGCTAGCATGAATGTGCATTGTCGTTGATGTTGTAGTGTTACCTGGAGACGTGGTCGACAAGTTGCGTCTGCAGCAGCAGGTTCTTGCCGGGCAGCAGGTAGTCGCAGATATTTTACCGCTAGCATGAATGTGCATTGTCGTTGATGTTGTAGTGTTACCTGGAGACGTGGTCGACAAGTTGCGTCTGCAGCAGCAGGTTCTTGCCGGGCAGCAGGTAGTCGCAGATATTTTACCGCTAGCATGAATGTGCATTGTCGTTGATGTTGTAGTGTTACCTGGAGACGTGGTCGACAAGTTGCGTCTGCAGCAGCAGGTTCTTGCCGGGCAGCAGGTAGTCGCAGATATTTTACCGCTAGCATGAATGTGCATTGTCGTTGATGTTGTAGTGTTACCTGGAGACGTGGTCGACAAGTTGCGTCTGCAGCAGCAGGTTCTTGCCGGGCAGCAGGTAGTCGCAGATATTTTACCGCTAGCATGAATGTGCATTGTCGTTGATGTTGTAGTGTTACCTGGAGACGTGGTCGACAAGTTGCGTCTGCAGCAGCAGGTTCTTGCCGGGCAGCAGGTAGTCGCAGATATTTTACCGCTAGCATGAATGTGCATTGTCGTTGATGTTGTAGTGTTACCTGGAGACGTGGTCGACAAGTTGCGTCTGCAGCAGCAGGTTCTTGCCGGGCAGCAGGTAGTCGCAGATATTTTACCGCTAGCATGAATGTGCATTGTCGTTGATGTTGTAGTGTTACCTGGAGACGTGGTCGACAAGTTGCGTCTGCAGCAGCAGGTTCTTGCCGGGCAGCAGGTAGTCGCAGATATTTTACCGCTAGCATGAATGTGCATTGTCGTTGATGTTGTAGTGTTACCTGGAGACGTGGTCGACAAGTTGCGTCTGCAGCAGCAGGTTCTTGCCGGGCAGCAGGTAGTCGCAGATATTTTACCGCTAGCATGAATGTGCATTGTCGTTGATGTTGTAGTGTTACCTGGAGACGTGGTCGACAAGTTGCGTCTGCAGCAGCAGGTTCTTGCCGGGCAGCAGGTAGTCGCAGATATTTTACCGCTAGCATGAATGTGCATTGTCGTTGATGTTGTAGTGTTACCTGGAGACGTGGTCGACAAGTTGCGTCTGCAGCAGCAGGTTCTTGCCGGGCAGCAGGTAGTCGCAGATATTTTACCGCTAGCATGAATGTGCATTGTCGTTGATGTTGTAGTGTTACCTGGAGACGTGGTCGACAAGTTGCGTCTGCAGCAGCAGGTTCTTGCCGGGCAGCAGGTAGTCGCAGATATTTTACCGCTAGCATGAATGTGCATTGTCGTTGATGTTGTAGTGTTACCTGGAGACGTGGTCGACAAGTTGCGTCTGCAGCAGCAGGTTCTTGCCGGGCAGCAGGTAGTCGCAGATATTTTACCGCTAGCATGAATGTGCATTGTCGTTGATGTTGTAGTGTTACCTGGAGACGTGGTCGACAAGTTGCGTCTGCAGCAGCAGGTTCTTGCCGGGCAGCAGGTAGTCGCAGATATTTTACCGCTAGCATGAATGTGCATTGTCGTTGATGTTGTAGTGTTACCTGGAGACGTGGTCGACAAGTTGCGTCTGCAGCAGCAGGTTCTTGCCGGGCAGCAGGTAGTCGCAGATGTTGTTCTGTGAGGAGCGCACGGCCACTCCGTTGCCCACGCATAGAGAACACAACACGTCCAGGACCTTTGGATCCCGCCCGTGCTTCTCCAGCAGAGATATTATCACTTTGATGTGCTCGTCCTGGGAACAGAATTGATTTAATAAAAATGTTTATCTAAGTAATGTTTTAGAAGATCTTTTGATTTTTTTGTGGATATTACCGACGTTTCGTAACGATTTATAATAGTATAGAACGAACCAAGAAATTTTTCAACGCTGTCAGCTTGTTTTCCTCGGTATCTTTTATATTTCGTTTTTGATTTTTTAAATTATAAACATTACAGTACTCAGCCAGTCTCTGGGAATGTCTAACTTGTTTTTAGCCCGCAACGAAATCAATCATAAAGTTAAATTAATAGGAGTTGGAACTAAATTATTGTCCACTACTGTCCTGTCCATAGGAGAAGCCTATGCCCCGCAGCAGACGCGGCAGGGCTAATGATGATGATGCTGAGAAATGAGATGATGATTACGTACCCGCATCATGTTGAGCGCCTCGGGCGAGTCGATGAGCACGCAGTGCAGCACGTCCAGCATGCCCGTGCCCTCGCCCGACGCCTGCGAGCCCAGCCGAGAGAACAGCCAGTTCAGCCGGTTCGAGTTCGCGAACTGGGCGCAGTTCGTGTGGTTGCCTTTGATTATTGCGGCTGGAATACACAAAAATAGTAAATAAATACACCCAACAGTCACATATATAGACCCCACACCAAGATCGAATTTCGTGTCGTATAACTACGAGAGACTTTTCGGTCTCACAACACCCAGACCCGAAGCAAATACGCAAGGATCGCACAAATATTAGCCTCAGGGCGGAGATCGAATCCGTGTACTTTCGTTTTACAGCCGGCTTCTAACCAAGTGCGACACGGAGCGCAATTAAAATATATTTTAAAACTGTCTGTGAATAACGCCAATCTCTAACACTTTTTTGTGAAGTCAATAGTCACAATAAAAACACATAAATTTAAATTTTATCTGCAAAAGCGGTTAAGTATGAAGAAAAAAATCACTTAACAGCTCTTTCTTCAATGCAACGAAATCAACTCACCCAACAACTGATACAAGTAACCAGAGATCATCTCCCAGTTCTGTCCCGATTCGTCTCCAGCCAGGAACCCGGCGAGGAACCCCTGAGACGTAATGACGTTGATCTTGTCAATGGCTTCCAGGATCAAGTTGAGGATTCCCTCCTCTTGGAACAGGTCCTGACGATTCCGCAGAGCGCGGAGCTTGTTTTGTTTTTCTTCGTGTTCTAGATAGAGGAGTAAATATTTTTTAACAACAGTTTGCAGGATATAAAGGTTATTTTCAATACGATATTACATTTCGAATTATTGAGGAGTTTATTGAGACTGGCAAAAATGTGGACAAATTAGAAATTTTTTTTTTTTCAAGGAGAAAATCCTCTTGGATTCTTTTACCTAAAAGGTGTATTAGGTATTAATTGATTGTAAAAAAGCAGTGAAATAGCACTTCCTGTGCTGATGAGGGAGAGAGAGAGAGAGAAAGACCGTCCGCCATGGTGAAATGAAAATAATTATCAAAAGCAGATGAAAAAATTCGATGTAACCTTGTGAACTTTGAGAGGTTATAAATCAAAGTGTGATGAATAAATAAAATCAGTCCATACCCATATCCTCATCAGGCTGCGCGAAGTAATTGATCAGGTCCTCGAGGCACATCACCATTTCTCCCAGATTGACAGACGCGAAGAACATGGAGTGTCGACGGTTTTCTTGCAACGTTTCAAGGCCACTGCGGAGGGATTTTTTTGACTTTGCTTTATACATATTTAAAAACAGTATAACAATTAAAGAGCTTGGAATATTATACTGAAAAACATTTAAAATAATATGATCCTACAGAAAAGCAAGATAAAGAAAGATCCATGATGCTATAGTTCGACAAAAAAATTTCAAAAACCTCGGTAAACTTCAGCTACACTCTAATTTTACACTATATAATATTATCTTCATTATACTATTAATTATTTGGATTGTCGTTTTTTACTACGCATAGTTTTATTTGTACGTGGATTCGAAATCATGGTCAAAGGTCTGGTTGTCCTTGTCTGATAAATTGTTTGATACTTCGAAAAGTCTGTGCTGTAAGAATACATTTAAAGTTATTTAATAAATACCTACATCATAACTATTAAAATTGCACGTCAGGTGCTTTGTCGTCATTAGTTCAGTGGTAGTTGATTAGTGGAATTTGATTTCCAGATCAGCAATCTACATATTTCGCTGGAGCATTTAATTCGTCAAGACAAAAAAAAAAAAAATTACGAAAAGAATTTACATATGATAGGGGGTCGATAATATTTTTTTAAACTTTATATTTCTACAACATACATGGCAATCATGTTGGCTTGCCTCTGCTTAAACGTGGTCAAGGGCAGATACACTATTACTCTTAATCGTAACTACAACTTTTCTAAGCCCAAATCCAGAATCAATGTTACCAAGCAAAGTAATGAAAACGAACTGTAGATCGGCTAATCTCTTAGAAACACTATCTCAAATTAATCCCAAAGAACATAGAATAATGAGTAATTTTACTCACTTGATAAACTTGGTGAACAGCGAAGAGCACTTGGTGATGACCCTGGCGGTCCTGGACTCCTCCTCCTGTGACCTGGAGAAGTCCAGGCCGTCGTCCATCTTGCCTTCCTCATGGAGTATGGCTTGCTTCTCTTCCACTTTACCCACGCCCTTCTTCTTCGTTTCGTATGACTGGAAGGGAGGTTTGGATTAGGCGTTGACCATCAAGCTGTCTAAACGTTGTGTTTTAGATAATTTTAGGTTCATATTATCGTGTATTTTATTAAGTAAAGAAATAAATACACCCAACAGTCAAATACATAGTTCTGAGCCCACACTAAGATCGAGTCTTGTGTCGTGGTTATCAGAAACTACGAGAGACTTTTCGGTCTCACAAACACCCGGACCCGAAACAAATAATTGTGGTGCACACAAACATTTGTCTCAGTGCGGGTATCGAACCCGCAGCCTCTCGTTTAACAGTCGGTATCTAGCCAACTGCGCCACGGAGGCTGTCGAAATTTTATAAAGGTGGGGTATTTTATTTAATTAGTAAGTAAAGGTTGAGGAATTCGTTGTATTAATAAATTAATTAGCTGATAGACAGTCAATGAAAGTCAATATTTTTATGTAGTTCGATGGGTCATTTCTTGCATGATTTTTTATATTAAACATTGCATTCTACAAAATGAAATATGTATCTCTGTAGTCAGTACTATTAAAATACACGGTCCTTTAAAAATAACGACTATTCAGAGAAAGAAATGTGTACCCTTATTTTTTACTAATGAGTTGTACGTGTAAATATTTATCTGCCTAATCCCTAAGCATTATAAAACTCCAACAGAAATGTAAATAATAATGAGCCTGTCCTTTAAACCCTTTTTTTACCCACATCAATTTAATGTCGCTATTTCTCAAAACTGACCCATATCAATTTGCTCATATAAATGGAAAACATTATCTTGCGGTCAACGTGGGGATTACGCAGGTTACAACTAACATTGCTTGCTTTTTTAAATATCATATTAATGGCCCACATTATTACCAAATGGTATTATTTTCTAAATTATATAGCCTATACCTATATACGATTACATATTATATATACACTTATTTCATTGACCGTTGGACCGTCAAGTTATATAGCCTATACCTAGCCTACGATTACATATTATATGTACACGTCTTTCATTGACCGTTGGACCTTCAAGGCATTTTGTGGATTTATGGACAGTGGTATAGGAAAATCCTCTAAAATATAATTAAATACAGGGTGTGTCCAGACCGCGACCGCCAAACAATTCGCTTTTTGTTGCGAAACTTTAGTTGCATTGTGTCTGAAGTCACTGATACTACCACCTGGCTTCGTTTTCGGTCGCAGTCTGGATATACCCTGTATAAAACTACATTTTTCACGTGATAATAAACGCAAGCCAAAAATATATCGTTGTTTGTAAAAATAATCAACATAATTGATTCGATCAGAAAATTCAACAAATTAAAAAGTTATGAAATTACCTTATAAGACAACCACAGTCCGGTCTCCGAGTGTTGTACAATGACAGTGGAGTCACCGTACTTGATGATGGGCGCTCCTATCACCTCCAGGTCCTTGTCTTCCAACACTTGCTTCTGGTCGTCCTTCTCTTGGCGCAGACAGAAAGCGCAGGATGCTGTCGTTGCTTCCTCTCTGTTAATATTGATATGGAAGGTCATGACTCGTGACTATGTATGGATTGCATTATATTGGAAGTTGTTGAGGTTACTCAGGCAAGTATGTTACATCTTTACGATGTTCTTCTATTACCGTTAAAAGAGGTAGTTAACTATGGATACACACATTTTGATAAATTAATTAAAATCATGCGAAATTATCCTAGTTTTAAAAATATCTAAATTCATCAAACTGTTATACACTACTCCTGACCGCACATTAAGAGCTCTTTCAATTTAGACGTTTCGTGCCGGCCTGCAGCCGCACGTATACTGTACCGCTTCCTATATTCGGCAGCAGGGTTTCTGCAGGACGGCTGCGGTCCGACATCAAACGTTTAAATTGAAAGCGTATCAGACTGTAGTGCGTTTATACATTAGTGATGACTTTATTCGTCAACAGTCAAACTATGGGCTCGGACGAAGAAACATTACTGTTAGTGCTGTTGTTAAATAAAATTAAACACCAACGATGGCGCCGTAAAAGATGGTCACCTATGTTTTCGTTAACATTTAATTCTGGGGATTTTCATAATCTTTACCCTAGGTTAAAAGAACCAAGTAAATTTATCAACTACCTAAGAATGTCCCGTGAATGTTTTTATGAATTACTTGAATTAGTTAAAAAAGGAATACAGCGTCAAGAAACTATTTTTAAACATACTATATCAGCTGAAGAAAGACTTGTGAACACTGATTGCGATTGCTATAAGTTTCACATTTTGAGTTCCACAAAGCATGATGTATTTCTATTTCGTTTATAAATACTTCCACGTTTATATCATCCATTCTAAACGTAAATAATTGTAAGTGAGAATTGTAAATGAAACAGCTATATTACGTACGAATATTTACCGCACTAGTCAACAACGAAATGAACACGTGGCATTCGCGACGCTGCCGGCCTGCAAACGTGCGTGTGCGGCACCGGCGCCGTGCCGTTGCCACACCGCACGCTTTGTATGAAATAATACGATCGTCTGTGCGCAGGACGACTACCGCACCGCGTCGGGACCGCACTAGGCCGACAATAAACGTCTAAATTGAAAGAGCCCTAAAATACAAATCATGTGTTGGGATGTTACAAATTACGAGTCTTTTCGGTCTCATTTTTAATGACAGCACCTACTTAAGCCTCTAAATAATATCTGGGGTTCAGTTTTAAGGGAGTAAATCCCTTGTTAATCAAGTTTACTGAGTCACGGAAGCTATAATCAAAAATCACCTACCTGCTAACTAAATACAGTTCATTCTGATCGTTCACACCAAGGTATCTTCCAGTGGTGATGTGCCGGATTCTCATAGGATGGTACCAGTTGATGAACCCGCCGGCCCACTTGGTTCTTGCCAGCTCCAGTCTCCATAGAGAACGGGCTTGAGACATCACTGAACCACCTTCGTACACCACGATGCTGGGGAAAAAAGATTATGGTTTTAAGGAAGTTGGAGATGGTGTAGAAACTAATTTCTTAAAAAAAAAAAGAATTTTAAAGTAAGAATATGTATTTGAAGTGTTTTTTAGGGATAATAATGTTTACTAGGAGTACGTTTATGTTATAAATGATTACGCAGAAAATTAATAAAATACTATTAGTTATTATTTCACTAATTGAAAGAAGAATGAGGTTTTGAATTCGGATCTCGAGAAGTAATGAGAAGTAAGGACTTAAAGTCTTTAATGGATGATTATTCCTTGATTGATTAAATTATCTTTCAACAGTTAACAGTCGTGCCATAATTTGCTTTCTAAGTCCCTTCTATTTGAATATTTCAAACTGACTGACTGACTGCCTCGGTGGCGTAGTGATACTACGGCACGATTGCAAAGCTGAGGTCTCGGGTACGAATCCAGGGTCGGGCAAAGTGATATTGGATTTTTCTATTCATTATTAGCCCGGAGTCAGGAATTTGTTCCCGATATGGCGATAGGCTCGCCCCCTATCACATCGTGGGTCGGAATATACAAGGCGAAACGTGAGTATTCTGATAGCACCTATGCCTACCCCTTCTGGGAAAAAGGCGTGTGTTTATGTATGTATGTATGAATATTTAAAATTTCCATCAATACTCACTTCTGCCCGCCATCCTTCGTCCAAGTACTGGGTATAGTCAAGCACTCGTCGCCTCCGTGGAAGAACCTCAAAACGTCCCCACCGAACACATAACCCACGTACTTCATGCGCGATATACCAGTGCCGTACGGCTGCACCGACCAGTGGGTCACGTGGAAAGACGCGTTCACTATCGATACTTCGTTCTCCTTTGTCGTGTGCTGTAAAAAGACTTAATTTTAGTAAAATAATTAAAAGGAGGTCGTATAGAATGTTAGGATTCGTCGAACGTGTAATTCCGGCATTATGCCGAACATTTTCGATGTTCGTCTAACGTTCTGTTGGTACTCTATTTTGAAAATGGAATTACAATCAGAAACGGTATTTTAGACCGGATTTATTAAAGCCTTACTTTATTCAGTGTCTTAATTTTAAACAGGTTGAAAAGTTAAATTGTACTAAAAGAATCCTTGCAAATTAATCTAATACCGCATTCTTAAGTGGTTTATCTAGGAATTTAATTTGAGACTTTGCGTTACATCAAGAATCATACATGCCAATAAATAAAAAGGAATCTTATTACTACAAAAACTTACATTACAAAAACATTGATTCTATGTTTAATGTATAAGACTTACCTATTTCCAACATATAACACAATGAGTCTAATACAAATATATCTATTTGAACATACAGACAACACTAACAAGAAACAAAATGGCGTACATTTGTGGACAAATATCACATAATATGACTTACAAACACATAAAAATGTAGATATATACTTATATTCAATAAGTTTATGTTGCTAACTGCAATATATAATCGGATGTCACCAAACATGCGTCTGCGTATAAATATTTTTACAACTTTATATTGAAAAGACATCCCAAATGTGTACAGCATGATTTTTGCACCTAACTATAATTTGATATACAGGATATATCAAGACTGCGACCGAAAAAGACGCCAGGTGGTAGTTCTAATGTATTTAGACACAATGCAAGTAATTTTTTTGCAAAAAAGCGATTTTTTTTCTACTCTTTTTCTTATCATCGTATTTGAGTGGTCAATACATACATTGAAAAAAAAATGTAGCCTTTTATTTTAAAAGTAAAAGGCTAAACGCTATAGTACGCAAGGCTTTAAATTATAATTTCAGCAAAATCTATGGATTTACCACCCAGACACAATGATATTTAAAACATTACAAAAAAAAAATCTTCGTGTTTTTTTACAAACATTTTTAGTTGCCTTGTATCTGAGAAGTCACTGATACTACCACCTGGCTTCGTTTTCGGTGACCGTCTGGATATCGATAAAATAATTTCAAGCCTGTATCTCCGAAAGGGAAGGCACATTTGCCGCTAGTCACTAGTGTCACACACTTATCGATGAGGATATTTCTGCTCCTAGAGGCGAGACAATCACAGTGTTTAAAAAATTCATACCCGGGAAATGAGATTATTCAAATCTAAATACACAAAGTGAATTTAATCTGATTTGGGAATGGATCCCTGGTCTTTAAGTTTTGCAAACTATACTAACACGAGGTCTATGACGCGACTAATTGACATTTATTGAATTTCATAAAAATAATGATTTTCTCTCACATATACAGTCATAACTGCAATGTTTTTTGTTCAAGCTACATAATTATTCCATACAGTACTTTCACAATGGAACACAGCGAGATAATGTCCAACATATAATATACATACAATACATTCTGATGTAACATGCTGTGTCTACAGTCTAAGTACACGGACAGAATCGCATCGCAATTTTCAATAATTATACATTAAAATTTAAGATACGCTCGTCAATATGTAGCCTCATAACTTACAAATATTTTATTTATTGATCATGAGCCCGTTGCAGTCCACTGCTGGACATAGGCCTCTCCCAAGGTACGCCACAGAGCCAGGTCTGCTGCTTTATGCATCCAGTCGCTGCCGGCCCTCTTATGCAAGTCGAATTGTGTCAATTTATTGATTACAACTTTATATTTAACATTTATAAATAAATTGTTACCAATTGTTAACCATCCAAAGTACTACTAGCCGCAGTAACTTATATTATAACTAGCGGCCCGGCCCAGCTTCGCCTGGGTGCTTAGACGTTTAGACTCCACTCCACACCAGAAATATCTTATTCCCGTTCAAACTTTTGTACTCCTGAACTCAACCTAAGTACCTACTATCCCTTTTCCTATCGTATCTCATCTGGCTCCTTTTCTTTCTGTTACGTCCCGTCCCATTATATCCCATCGAATGCAATCCGGATCCGACCGGTCTCATCGCATTCGTCCCACTTTATCCCATTTCATCCCTTAATGCCTAAATAGGCATGTTGACAATTTTTTGGAATTGCTTTTATTTTGTAGCTAGGCCTTATATAAACACGAAAATACGACGAATATCATTTAAAAAATACGCAAACACAAATAATTTGCCAAATTCCTGCTAAAACTTTTCGCTCAACCAAAATTCTGACTACGACTACGATTTTTTGAAGTATAGTAAACTACTTATTTCTCAAATGTAAACAATACAATAGTCATAACCTTTTTCCCTTCTTTTTGTATTCTGTTGTTTAATTCCTACCTGAAACAGCGCTAAGAATGTTCGTCAAAATAAACCCCTTTTCGTTGCTTTAGGCTAATAAAGAAGACTATGCATCACCTATTGACTGCCTTGGTGGCGTAGTGGTACTACAGTACGATTGCAAAGCTGAGGTCTCAGGTTCGAATCCCGGGTCGGGCAAAGTGGTATTGGATTTTTCTATTCATTATCAGCCCGGAGTCAGGAATTTGTGCCCGATATGGCGATAGGCTCTCCCCCTATCACATCGTGGGACGGAATATATAAGGCGAAACGTGGGTGTTCTGGTAGCACCTCTGCCTACCCCTTCTGGGTAAAAGGCGTGTGTTTACGTATGTCGTTACTGGAGTCAAATTATAAGTTTTTATATCAATAGCTTTAGCGGTTTTGATTTTCCGTACAATATTTCTACCCTTATTTTACCGCCGTAATGATGTTTTTCCAAAATTATTGTAAGCCATTATTTTTTGTTTGTAATAAGGAGCTGAAATATATATTTTTATAGAAATAGCTTCAGCTGTTTCGATTTTGCATATAAAATTCCAACCCTTATTTTAACCCCTTTAGGGTTAATTTATATATTTTTATTTTTAAATGAGTAACTAAAGTGGCAAGTTTGACATCTTAACTTTAACGGTTTAGATTTTTCCATACATACTTTCATCCCTTATTTCAACCCCTTCAAGCCTTTTCTTCACAAAATAAGTAGCCTATGTCCGTCTCCTGGCTCTAAGCTACGCCCTCACCAATTTTCAGCCACATCGGTAAGGCCGTTCTTGAGTTATAAATAGTGTAACAAACACGACTTTCTTTTATATATATAGATTTTAAACAAGCTATTTATTAAATACATTTTATAGAAATCATCGAAAAAAAAACCATAAACTTGAAAGTAGTTTATTTGAAATCGATTTGATTCCAGTCTATGTTGTCTTTTTCCTAAAAATCTTTTAATAATTGTATACAAAAAAATATATATACTCAATAATCTGTGAGCTAGCGTAAGCGAATAGATCCGCTAACGACGCTCGCTCTTTCGACTGGCTATCCCTCGTTGTTTAGTTATTTCTCTTTATTTTGTAAGTGTTTTTTACTTTTTTAAATACATATATTAAAAAAAACAAACACTTAAAATATTTAAAAAAATTAACCCTTCGGTGGCGACGCTCAAGACCCAAGCCACCGATGGTTTGGGATTCAAAGTAAAGAATCTCCTCACTATGTGAGCCGTGCCCAGAAACACTGCCTTCTTTTGTTTAGTTTATTATTAGGGATATAATCTTTGTGTTGTTATACTGTGACGTAAACTGGTTTAATGCACATGACCGTAACCGCATTGCAGTATAGACATACAGCATTATTCATAGACCGATTTAAAACCTATTTTAGCTATCAAATATTTTGCCTTCCTTGATCAAACTGAATTCAAAAGTCGTTCTAAACGGACTAAACCTTCGATAACTAAAATAGGTTTTACTCGTAAATCTCTCTATGATTAAGGCCGTTAGTGTCCACCGGCATAGACGCATAACTCACTCAAATTGACATTATTACGCAAGCGTGTCCGAAATTTGAATTCACGTGTAGAATCCGACATAAAGTAATATCTCTCTCTGTCTTCAGGCACAGGACGTCCACTGCTGAACATAGGCCTCCCCCATGGATCGCCACAAAAGACATAAAGTACACGCGTTGATTATAATGACCAGATTTGGAACATCATGTAGGATTAGCGCAATCCAAGCATTTGCTTACGTATAACATCAGCTTTTGGTATCGAGCAATATTATTGACCGGAAGAAACGCAACAGACTAGCTACTTCAAATGGTACCACTTAAAAAAAAGGGCGTACCACTTTAAAAAAAAGCGCGTATCAAATTAAAAAAAACGGGTACCACTATAAAAAAGCGCGTACCACTTTAAAAAAAGCACGTACCATTTTAAAAAAAGCACGTACCATTTTAAAAAAAAGCGCGTACCACTTTAAAAAAAGTGTACTTGTTTGAAAAGGGTATATAATATATTTTTATCTACTTTAGATTTACTTTCAGCTCTATGGCATACAAGAAATATTTTGCAAAAAAGTATTTTGCGATACGATTCCCCCGTGTACTGATCTCTTTTTCCATGTTTCTCTCACCGACAATATAAAAGACAGTCCTTTTTTCCGCCGTTCGGGTTCTCCGTAAGCTGAAGGCTGCATTTTAACCTTACCCTAAAGTTTTTCATTAAAAAATGTGTTAAAAAACTTTATAAAGGCTCAACGGTCTGTGTAGGCCGACTTTATTACGATGTGATGATGTAGAACACTTTTATAGCTTAAATTAAGAATTTTGGGTGTTTTTGTATCAACCTTATATTTATTTAGAAAAAAAAATACATGATATTTTATCGTTTTCTTTTAAGGTTATTTCATTGGGACAACATTTCTGCTAATTATATTAACAGTAAATAAATATTACATAAAATAGTTTATTTCTTAATTTATTTTTAAACTTTCGGTCTTAATTTACATTTTATTGTATAAATCTCGCTAAAAGTTTCGGCTCACAACACTGCCTTAATATGTCAATTAAATTAAATCAGTCTAGGATGAATTATCTTCTTAAAAGAGTCACACATGTTGTTCATCAGACGGGAATCGAACCCCGCTTACAATGGAAATAATTACGTTTTAACTAGGTTAAAGACGTGGACCAATTAAACATAGTATTGATTATTATATAACAATCCACATTACTTCATTTTATATATCGTTGTACCTGGCCTTAATAGGACCCCTGTGTAATCAAACCGTTCTCATAATCTTATATATAAGTATGTACATACCTAAAATAACAATTTAAAAACAAATTTCCATTCTATGTAAATACCAAGATCTGGAAAATTCTCAAACGTCTGCAACTGTATTTTATATGCAACAATCTTATGAATACTGTATGCATATTAAATGTATGAACAAATAACTTATGAAATTAGTCGTTCACTTTATTTGAAACTTGACGAATACAGTACATTTACGACACAACATGATTTTATATTTACCAAAGTAAGGAAGAGTACAATTTACATCGAAATTTAAGTACCTTACGACCTTCATTTATCATCAGTCGTGAGGCAAATGAATGATAAAACATATTTCCTTCTAATCTGCCAATTCACAAATTGATCCACATTTTCGCTGCGGCCCAAATTGTGTCGCGTGAATTTGTACGTTCTGCTTTTATTTTCTTAATCAGAATTATCTACAGTTTCAATATGTTATGATATATAATATTTAATGTTACTCACCAAATATCTTTCGGTAGCCACGGAGACGAGAATCAAGTCGTCACCAACACGGACCTTCTCACCCTCAGATCTGTAGACCAAGAACTTATCAACTCAAAAAACTGCCTTTTACAAAATAATTGATGCCTGAGCTTGATTTACAGCTTTATAATGCAAATTTATTTATACTGGCACTATAATGCGATCACATTTAATAAATTAATATTTCTGACCAATAAGTAAGCTACAGGTTTTACATACAAGGAATATTTTTGTGTCACAACACTTCGATCTAAAACAATTTAGGTACGGGGTCCGAACCCGCAGCTTTTCGTTCTACAACCCACTTCTCGACCAACTATGCCACAGAGGCTAGGAATTCTACTTAATGGTAAAAGCAAAAAAAAGAATATCTTTCTTTTTATTTTAATATCATCACTAAAAACGATACTTTCACGCTATGAAACTCACACGTATCTGGCCACCCTTATTTCTTTTCCGAATGAATTTATGTATAAATTTGAGACTGCCGGATGCCCAATACCCCTTTCATTTTCCCATTTTTTTTCCTTCTCGCTCCCCTCCCAATTAGGCCGGCAAAACATCTATGATCCAAGCGTTGTGGATGTTCATGGGTGGCAGTGATCACTTACCATCAGGTGACCTGCTAGATTGTTTACCGGACCTATGTTATATAAAAAAACTGCCTTAAATATATTTGCTAGTTGATACATATGATATTTCGCACCGAAAAATCTATATACTCTACAGCAAATATACCTTTGTTTACTAGCAGGATGCAGGGTCCACCAACAAGCTTCTCCCTGTGAGTGTTCCTGCAAACCCACGTCGAAAGCCAGCTTGTCCTGCGAAGATGACGTCGACAGGCACGCCAGGTACTGTAGAACAAAACAACTAATTATCATGCAAGAATAGAAGGACAATAATTAAAATAATAGTTTAAATAAAATGTTTTTTGATTATTTTAAAAATAACCAATTAATAAAACATCTATGAACAAACGAAATAAGTTGCATTATTAAAACTGTCCGATCATATTATATTTTTTATATTCGGTCACGCAATTAATTTAATTTTGCTTGCTGTTTGACAAATTAGCCTTATTGTAATTCAATATTAATCTCATCTAAAATACATCTTAATATATATAAATCTCGTGTCACAATGTTTGTCCTCAATGGACTCCTAAACTACTTAACCGATTATAATAAAATTTGCACACCATGTGCAGTTCGATCCAACTTGAGAGATAGGATAGTTTAAATCTCAAATTATAGTCGCAATTTTAATTTATTGCTAATTATTTGTCTGTTATTATTTGACAGTCACAATCATCTGTTAACTCCAAATGATTCTAACAGATGTCGATACCTTTCGACTGGGTTGAGTAAGTAATCAATAGATGGCGCTGCTATGGTAAATCTACGAACGTGTCATATAAGCTACATTTTAACAGTATAATTACCACGTGTTGTTGACGCTATAAAATTAATTAAATTTAAAATAAGTAGTTCATTATACTTTAAAAAATCAATTTCGTAGTCAGAATTTTGGCTGAGCGGAAAGTTTTAGCAGGAATTTTGCAAAGTATTTGTGCTTGCATATTTTTTAAATGATATTCGTCGTATTTTCGTGTTTATATAAGGCCTATCTACAAAATAAAAGCAATTACAAAAAAATTACAACTTGCCTATTTAGGCATTAAGGGATGAAATGGGATAAAGTGGGACGAACGCGATGAAACCGGTCGGATCCGGATTGCATTCGATGGGAAATAATGGGACGGGATGTAACAGAAAGAAAAGGAGCCAGATGAGATGGGATGGGATACGATAGGAAAAGGGATAGTAGGTACTTAGGTTGAGTTCAGGAGTACAAAAGTTTGAACGGGAATAAGATATTTCTGGTGTGGAGTGGAGTCTAAACATCTTAGCACCCAGGCGAAGCTGGGCCGGGCCGCTAGTAATAAATAATAATAAACACACCCAACAGTCACAGACATAGTCCTGACCCCGCACTAAAATCGAGTCTTGAGTCGTGGGTATCAGGTACTACGAGAGACTTTTCGGTCTCACAAACACCCAGACCCGAAACAAATACCTGTGCTCCACACAAATATGTCTGGGTGCGGGGATCGAATCCGCGGCCTCTCGTTTCACAGCCGGCGTCTAACCAACTGCGCCACGGAGGCTGTCTGCCACGTCTTATATCAAAACAATTTACGGGCTTTTTCGTAGGTAAATTTAGGTTTAACTTAAACAATTCTCACCATGTCGCTGTTAAGATGTCGCAGCAGGATAGCATTGCCGTACAACAAGGTTCTGTGACCCGAACCAGTGCCTTTACCCTGCAAATAAAGTGTATATATTTAGGAATCATTGATATTTAAAGTTCTTCAAAATAGGAGAATAGTTCATGAGAAAAAGAAAAATATTTTCACAAAAAGATAATTAAGTAATAAAAGATATTATGTTATAATGAAAAAATATTAAATAATATTTAGTTCTGTTTTTTTTTTATCACATGTATACAAGATAAAAAAGAGATAATAATATATCAAAATAAAATAAAAAATATATGTTTTGTTAGCATAAAATGAGTTTACAAAAATGCTGAACAGATAATTATATTTCTAAGTTTAAATATTCAATTTAATTATAAATATATTATTTCATAAAAAAATGAAGTGTATTTATGTATTTATTAACTCTTTTGGAAAACAATATGTGAACTATTCTACTTAAAATTCATGCTCAAAACCTTTCAGCTTTATCTTCACAGTAAATAAGCCATTTTAGTTTTATTTATGTTTTTGAAAAAATATAAAACAAGCCTGCCCCTATAGCAAAACAGCGTTATGTGGGGTAGCAAGCATCTAGACCAATAAATTAGAAAGATAATGTTTGCTATTTTTGGTAAAATATTATTGATCTTCGAAATTTAAATAAAAAAGAATTTAGAAAAAAAAAACAAAAGGGGGGTGCCCATTTTACTATGAAACTTGGTATCGGTGCGAAGATTTTTGTCCCGCGATGAAACCTTTTTTGTATAGGGAAGTATACATATTTTCAATAAATGATAATTAGTTTATTTTATAAAAATCTGTCCCTCGGGATAAAACAGGAAAGCGTTTAAGGACAAACCATATTTTTTTTTATAATGAATTTTAAGCAGTATCGGTATCGGGGTCAACGATATTTTTTACCGATACCATGAATGGACATTCTCCTTTCACCAAATCATATTTTTTCGTTTATTTTAACTTTTAAGCTTATTTACATGTTAATAAAACTTATTTTTCTGTTATTCCTATTTCTAAAACAGGCGTTTGCAGAAAACCTACGCGGCCTTCAATAGCAAAAGGGCGTATACAGACACGCTCTTTAAGTTAAAGAAGACTCTATGTGCGTGTGAGAAAACCTGAAAATCACTTGGCAAGCGTTAATAACCTCAAAATGTGTTGCGCAAACGCTAGAAGCTTGTAAATTTAGAAAATTCAACGCATCTGAAGGTTCTTATCAACTTTTAAAACTAAACAATCACTATGAAGTGATTAGTGTAAGAACAAAATGATATTACGATGTTAGATTAAAAATTTTGAATACTGAAAAACCAATTTGAAAAAATGTTTTCGATCTCGTCGCATGCATTTTACCGAATTTCAGATACTCACTAAGTTTTCTTTGCCCTGGAAAAAACGTAACACATACCAAATATTGGAAAAGTTCATTATTCACATAAGGGTGGGTGTGAGCTTGCCATATACGAAAATATTCACAAAATTATCAATAATTCTAATTATTACAAAAAGGAACAACATATTGGAAGTAATATTAGATATAAATACTCATTTGTAATTAATTACAAAAGGTGATGAGATGAAAGTATCAAAATTTCTCTTTTTGTACTTACTGGTTTGTATTTTGTAAGCTTTTGAAGCAAAAAAATGTCCTCTATCTTTTAATCACACGAAGTTAAGGTTAGATAATTTAAAAATTAAAATTTAATTATTTTAAATAATTTATACAAAATTTTCGCATATGGCAAACCCACGTATGTTAAACACAATATAAATAATGGTGTACAGAAACAGATTTGCTTTTTAAAATCTTTACATCATCGATTAGGACAAGTACAGTGGTGGATTTAGTAAAAAATACATTTGAAAATTATTTATAAAATGTGACAAGTTCTAGGAGTGTTTGCATGTTAATTTTACAAGGTATACATTTATTTCTTTATTGTGTTCATACTTACAGTTTCTGAGCCCGCTGCTGTGACCAATTCTTGCAACGCTCTTACTGATAGAGCCTGGATACAAAAAATAATATTTATTAGCAAAAAAAACCTCCAAAATCAAGAATAAAGGAAATTGTGTTTATTTAGATAAAATAATTATATAGAAGTATCTAAAGATCTACATAATTAAACAACCTCGAGCTAATGTCAGCCAATAGGACGGCAGAAAAAGGTGGCCCGGCACCACCATTATTATCTACGTTTTTGAAGTACCAGCGCTCCCTTTATGGTATATTATGGTAAATTCTCTAAAGCCTCATTTACACGGGGAGAGTTTCTCGCCTCAAAGATACGATTATCGTAAGGATATAAACAATTTGCATCGTGTAAACATTGACTGGACACGATAATCTATGGCGGTTATGTCATGCGAAAATGGCATACGATTGTCGCCGCGAGAAACTCTCCCCGTGTAAATGGCGCTTAAGCGTTGTCTACAGGTTTAAAACTTCGAAGATTTTTTGAAAATTTTAAAAGACCTTCACAGTAGGTATTGGAATATAAATTCCTATTTGCATCGTTATTTTGCTGTACACTGACGTATCTATACATACACCTTTGCAGACACGGTTCATTAAGAGCGCAGTCAAAAGCTACTGTGGGGCTACTCGTTAGCTTGCCAAATACTGTGGACCTTAACTATAGACTATCGTATAAAATAGGGAAGGTTTCTCCTTGCAGACCCATCACTAATATTTAATAGACAAAACAGCAAACAGGGACACATCACGAAAGCCTAACATGGTAATATAGAAAAAAAAATACTAAAATCTAGAAACATCGGCGTTTGTAAATGCACTCTATACCATCTTTTTCTTATGCTATGAACAGTTTTTACTTACTCACTTTATCTTATCAGTATATGTAATAAATAAATACACCTAACAGTCACATACATAGTTCTGACCCACATTCTGACCCTACACTAAGATATAAGTCTTGTGACACGGCTATCAAAAAGTACAATACACTTTTCGGTCTTACAAATACCCAGACTTGGACTAAATACTTGCAGGCGACATAAATATTTGTTTCTGTGCGGGAATCGAGCCCGCAGCGTCCCATTTTACAGCCGGCTTCTAACCAACTGCGCCACGGAGGTCGTCAACGCTTTCTTCTATGTGCATGTATGTGAATAAAATACAGTACTATAATAAAACCATACCTGTTCAATGACAAACACGCATTGTGATAAGTCAGGCGGGATGTTCTTATCGGCGATGTTTTCCAAGAAGCAGTGCCTGTTGCCGAAACCCTCGGCCGCCAGACACACACGCTCGCCCGTCGCCGTGCACGACAGGCAGACCATGTCTTCCTGTTGGCAAACAAGTATAGTTACTAAGAATATTTATTTTATTTTTTATATTTATTTTATTTTACAGAAACATACAGAACAATAAACAAATAATCACAATACTATTACTAACACACGATCCAGTGAAGTTCCCACAGTTAAACATTTTTACATGAAGTGGTAGTAGAGCCACGCTGTCGTCAGCCGTGATTTAACCTACCCAATCAGGCAGGCTCGTCCGGGGTGATGCCACTGTCTCATAGGAGATCGACGTGAGGCGAAAGCTTTGCTGTCGCGTTTCGTTCGGTGAGTGAGACTGCCGGGTCCCAATACCCCTATCCTGTTCCCTCCTTTTTCTTTCCCGCTCCCCTTCCAATGAGATGGGCCGGCAACACATCCATGATCCAAGTGTTGTGAATGTTCATGGGCAGCAGTGATCACATACGATCAGGTGACCTGCTTGCTCGTTTGCCTGACCTATGCTATAAAAAAACATGATATAATGTTGGGAACATCCGTGCGATTAACTGCGATTTCGAGGTGACAGAGCGCGTTGATTTTGTCTCGTGGGCGCCCATAGCCTGTAACACCTTAAACGGGCGTCCAAACAATGCAGTTAGAGGGGACACCCTTACCCCCAACCAAAGGGACAAATAAACAGAATGGCAATATCTGACGCAGATGACGAGCAACTGACTGTGAAATAAAAAACATGATTCAGCTCCAACACCGAGTTGTTTCTGTTGTGAATTAATATTTACGATAATTAATTAATTTTGACTGCCTCGGTGGCGCAGTTGTACTACAGTGCAATTACAAAACTGAGGTCTCGGTTTCGAATCCCAGGTCGGGCAGTGATATTGGATTTTCCTATTCATTCAACCCGAAGTCAAAAATTTGTGCCTGATATGGCGATAGGTTCGCCCCCTATCACATCATGGGACGGGACATAAGGCGAAACGTGGGTGTCCTGGTGGCACCCCTGCCTATCCCTGGGAAAATGGCGTGATGTTTATGTATGTATATTCATTTTTATCGAGTGTCCCTGGTGTGAAGATGAAAAGTTCTTCGTAGTTTCAGATTTGAGTAAAAGACGATGAGTGAGTGAGAAACGATTTCATGTTTTTGTTATATTGTATCCGCTACCCTTTATTATACACAAACAATGGTAAGCCATTTTTCATTTTGTCAAGCGTATTTTTGATCAGTATTCCGTTTATTTTCCTGTATCATCTCAATGCGACTTATAAGTATAAAAAGTATTTTATACGATCACTATGACAAGTGGAAAGGAAAATAGAAATCGGACGATCGTATAACCTTTATTTTTCTTTCGTACCGTCGCGTTTCAAACGAATTATCTGATGGATTTCAAGCATTGTCTGATAAATTTATTTATTTATTTACACTCTATTATACATAAAAAAAGAAAATATATATACAATACAAATCACTTACGACCTTATTCATAGTCACATTTAAAATCTATATTAGTTATCGAAAGCTTTGTCTTCTTCGCTCAAACTGAATTCTTAAGTCGTTCGAAAGGGACAAATACTTACAAATACTACTACAGGTACTTACAAATCCCGATATATAATCATACGATGTTGCTCAAATAGGAAAGCCTACACAAAATGTATTTCCCGACCTAATCGAACCTATTCACAGTTCACTGCCCGCTAGACGAAAGCCGGCAAAAAATCAGCGCAGTCGTCCCTGACAAAACAAAAACTGTTAGTTAGAATAACGTTACTTGTTAGACGAGGATGAAACTTTGTTGAACCCCTGCCAATACTCCCGTGAAAGAATTTCTAGTAGGATTTTTGGTGTCATTAGTATTAGTATATGGTGGAATTTTGCTCTAGCAAGTTTTAATTATAGCATGATGTAATTAAGGTGATGTGATCAATGCCTTACAGAAAACCAAGGTGAGCTTTTTTGTATATGTATAGTATAGTTCCGGTAAAGGAGCAAGCATGTTACCTGATGCCAAGTGATCCCTGCCGCCTATGAACATCCACAACGCTTGGATGGATATGTTGCTGGCCCATCAGATTGGGAGGGAGCGGGAAGGAAAAAGGAAAGAGGTATTAGGCATCCCGAACATGCCTCACTCACCGAACTCAACGCGATAGCATAGCGGTAGCTTTAAGTCGATCTCCTGTGAGACAGTGGTACCCCGGACGAGCCTGCCCATTCATGCTAAGTCATGGCTGACAAAAGCGTGGCTCTACATTTTTTTTAAAAATCGCTTCTCAGTCGGTCAATTGAATTGTAGGGGGTCTAGATATTCTTAATCTTCCTGAGAGCTCGATACCTTATGAACCTAGTAATGATTTTATTCAAATTACGTATTTTATTGATTATCATTTATAATTAAACAAAATCAGCACTTATTACTTGTGTGAAGTATACACGTACCACGGTACATCAGCCCACGTGGGCTGATACAGTAAAATTCTTATAGCCCAGTATCAAATCAACGATTAATTTGGACATTTTTAATAAAGTACATGAGCTTATAATAACAGCACGTAATTATTCTGTCACCCACTTCTACTTTAATGAACCCTCTGAGGCAACAAAACATAAGTTCCAAACAACACCAAAGTAGAAAAAACCTTAACAAACTTCTACGTTCATAACAAACATAACTCTAGGAACTAAATACCAGTGGCGCCTTGCTTTCAATATGACGATGAACTTTGCCTCGCTTTGTACAAAAGATATAGCAGTGAGTTCATTAATTTAGTGAAGGGATTAGAATTGTACTTTAAGAATGGGAAATTAAAGCTCTTGTGATAACAACGCAAGGAAAATTTATGATTGGAGACTTAGTTGCAATGGAACATAAACAGGTTTAATTCCAAGAGTTTAAGAGAGACCACTGTCTCAAGGAACATCGACGTGAAGCGATAGCTACGCAGTAAAAAAAAAATATTAAAAAAAGCTTATCCAAAGATCTTAGAGTGGGACGAAGAAGAAACAACGATAATTTCACTCAGCAAATTTGAACATTTATTAAATTTCTGAATTTAAGAGTCAAATTAAAATACACATGCAAAAGCGTGAGGTCACATCACATTCTTATCTGACCGGACTGGCAAAAGTTCTACTCTTTATCAATACATAAATATTATTTATTCTTAAATGTTGTAAATAATGAAGCTAATACCTACATCACTCTATTTCTTTCTTCTTTCCAACAATCTTCACCAACGAACCCAATTCTAAAAACCTACTACGCTACAAATCCATACAAGTCCATAAATTGAATATTTCCTTTTCAAGTTATCTGAACAAACGCGTTCACTGCAAATCATTTCTACCAGTGAATTCATTTATCTATCGCAGACATGCGCATATGAATAGAGCTACTTTTGTAGTACAATAGAATGGCATATCGACTCCAGGCGTGCGCTAATCGCCTTTTTGTTATGCCGAAACGTAATGGTGAGACGAGCATGCCATCGCTCATGGGCAGTAGCAAAACCAAACAACACCATGAATTACAAAGCAATGCTTGGCAATCCACTGCGCTCACCATCCTGAGACATACGATGTTAAGTCTCATTACGTCCTATAGTTACTCTGGCGACAATGTCCTTCAAACCGCAAAACAACGGTGCATTTACTCTGCTGTTTGACGGGAGAAATAGACATTCCGGTGGTGCCCTCCCAGGCTGTCCTCACATATAAAAGCTCACCGCCAGTAGCTATGAATTAGATTATCTCTTCTATAAAAAATACACTTTTCAATTTAGCCATTAGAACGCTTACTGGTTTGTTGGTTTTAAAAGTAAAATGAATTAACCCCGAACACCTTAATGTATCATTAATTTTCATTCACCAGCTAGCTTTGTTCTCGTTAATTAAAGAGAATAGCGTTCCATTTTTCATTAGATCGATCGTCCTTTATTGCTTGGCATTAATTAGTTCCAAGTCTGTTTTTAACTCGAATTTGGATGGCAATTATAGTATGAATATCAGTTTTATACATTTTATACCCGGTATGACCAAACTGCGACGGATAACGAAGGTAGGTGGTAGTTTTAGTGACTACAGACACAAAACCAAAAATTTCGCAAAAAAGAAGCGACGGTTTTCCTTGTATTTTATCAATTATTATTGTGTTTGGGTGGAAATACATTGTTTGCTAGTAATATATTCATTTATAAACCATTGCGTCTTTACAAATAACAGTAATATAATGTACACCACATTATTATTTTAGGAAAAACTATGTACATATTTACCACATTTTTGAAAGTGGCAGAGACACATCGACCGCAACCACGGGACATGATACGCCAAATTTGTGCCAATTGGTACTGCTTGTCCGTGCCATTCGTTGCTCATATGTATACTGAACATTCAGTATCAACCGAGTACGTTTTAAATTAAATATTTCCGAATAATATTTATGGAAGCGTTTCTAAAGCATTAAGTTCTCTATCCCTCTATAGACTATACTGATCTACTGGACTATACTGGGTATAACTTTACTGGATAAAATAAATATATACACCCAACAGTCACATACATACATGTCCTGACCCCACACTAAGATCGAGTCTTGTGTCATGGGTATCAGAAACTACGAGAGACTTTTCGTTCTCACGAACACCCAGACCCGAAACAAATACTTTTGGCGCACACAACAATTTATCTCGGTGCGGGGATCGAATCCGGGGCCTCTCGTTTCACAGCCAGTGTCTAACCAACTGCACCACGGAGGCTGTCAACCATATATAGATATAGACTATAGAAAGAACAAAATAAATAACAGAACCATAATATGCGATGAAATGTATATTTTATATTATCTGTGCCAAAACGATAGTTTGACAGGATGTGTCTTGCTTATCAAGTGGTATATTAAGTATCTTAATATCTAAATATCTCATACTACACTTGACATTAATGTTAAACAAATTGACTGCCATCACTGCATCACTGCCAGATATTTTCTATTCATAAGTCTATTAAGGTAGTTTCATTAGATGAAATGACACTTCCTTTTCAATTCGCCTGTACGACAGCGGTGGATTCAGTCGTTGGAGCGTGGGTCATTAACATTCTTGATTAATAATGAAACTAGGTGACTTATCGTTCGCAAAAATGTGATAAAGAACTGTATAATTTGGTCTTCTACAACGATAATAAGTTACGTTAAAAGTTTAATTTAATCCTTCTAATAAATTACTGTCCCAAAGCTATATCTGTCTAAATTAGGTAATACTGAACACTTCCTCTACAACTGTGTATTCCATATATTAAAACACCGACTGTTTTCAACAGGTAACTCTGAAACACTTTTGGATTCATAGACAGTTTTAACACCAATTTTAGTTTTCGAATGATTTGTCCCTTACGAACGAATTTGAATTCAGTTTGAGCTAAGAAGACAAAACATTTGATAACCAAAATAGGTTTTAGACTGTCTATGAATAAGGCCGTTTGTTGATAGCCTACGTAAATAAATGTATACAGTAGTCTACGATGCCAGATGATACTCCATTCATGTAAGAAATAATTAGACATAAAGTACGGTAGTAAAAATCCGATGGCAGAAATATACAGGTATATCATCATTAACGAATTTAAGAGAACATATTCCCCCTCATGCCTTTCCTGGATCCACTCCTGCACAATGGAACACAACGTGGCGCGCGCACTGCCCGGCAGCATTTGTAGGGATGATTCGCTTCTATTTGTAGGGTTGGCGAGTTTTAAATAATAAAAAAATAAGCGCAAGTTTTTTTCCCCTAATAAGTACATATGCTTATATTTGTAGTTATATGTTCAATGGCATTTACCACCGCGAAAACTAATATGCTTGCACCAGATATAAAACCTCTGATAATCTTAATGTTTGAGTTTTCTGTTGGAATTTGAGTTATTTTACAGTTAGTTTAGACGTCAACCGTTAAACGAATGGACTTGATAAAGGGAAAGATAACATACATCCGCAACGATTTAGAGAAATGCACGTGGCCTTAGAGACTAAAAAGACAGGAGACTAAAAAGACTTACTCTCGAAAGAACAATTGATAGCAGGAAGAACGGTAAAATTCTAAGTCAAAGCCCAACGTTTTCTGCATCATGGCTGAAGTCACGTTGCGCCGACTTCATATCCATCCATCCATCAGTCAAAGGAAGTCCACTACTGAACATAGGCCTGCTCCAATGATTTTCACAGCGGCCTGTTGGAGGCAGCCTGCATCCAGCGACGTCCCGGTAAAGGTCGCGGGATTTCATATAAGTATGCGATAAGGACGCGTAAAAGAAGTCAGATATATGAAGTTTTGATATTTTCACACCTGTACAGCCAACCCTAATTCTAAACGAAGGCGACCAATTATCGGGTTCCGTCCACGCAGAAAGCTCGTTTCATTTAATCTATTTTTCGCAAAATTGGATTTTCATTTCGCAGAGCCTTTTGAGGGGGCATTTCGTTGCCGCTTTAGGTGTTACACGTTTTAATAGAGGTCCTCTGTACTTATAGATTAACGAACCCGAGGAGTAAGTATTATATTATTCATTATTGCAGGATTAAAGAGAATAAAATGTTACTGGTGGTAAGTCTCTCATATGTGAGAGGCCGCCTGGGTAGGTACCACCAGGTAGGTGCAATGTTTATTTCTCCCGCCAAACAGCTGTGTATATGCACTGTTGTGTTCTGATTTGAAGGATATTGTAGCCAGAGTAACTACTGGACCTAATGAGACACCTTATGTCTCAGGATGGTGAGCGCAGTGGAATGCCAAGCATTCCTTTGCGTCATGGCGTTGTTTGGTTTTGCTACTGTCCATAAGCGGTCGTATCGCTTACCATCAGGCGAATGGCAATCTTTTCTCGCCATTCATAGCAATAAAAAAAATGTCAGCCTTTATAATTTACAGGTTGCGTGGGATTAAGAGATAAATGTTAATGTGGGTAAATATTTTAGGGTAAGGATGCCATCCTCTTATTTTCACAGTGGTAGTTATAGCCTTGGAGTTAGCGTTTCTAGGCTGTAAGCAGTTGAATCCTAAGTTCCAAATATGTCAGACACACAAAGATTTAAAAAATTAGATACTCTGGCCACTAATTTTATGGCCCAATAATCGCCCACTGCCGCCCACGGGACGTCTCTACAACCGACAGCTCGATTTAGGTCTTAGGCTATAACCCACAATGCTGATCTAACACAGAGTGGAACTAATATACATTAAATCTACATAAACCCACGCCTTTTCCCAGAAGGGGTAGGCAGAGGTGCAACCAGGACACATTTCACCTTGTGGGTTCCGTCCCACGATGTGATAGGGGGCGAGCCTATTGCCATATCAGGCACAAATTTCTGACTCTGGGCTGATAAGGAATAGAAAAATGCCATATCACTGCCCGACCCGGGGTTCGAATCATACCGTAGTGCAACTGCGCCACCGAGGGACTCACAACAAATCTAATTAATTTAGCATGGGTAATAAATTAAGCGACAAATACAAACTTCTCATAAATAAATACTTCTAAGAGAGATTAATATCACGTCCAGCTCGCGGCAAACTGATTAAAGTTTCATACGACTGTTTCCGTCGGAACACGAGCGATGTTTACAGAAATACCAAGAGGTCGGGCTGTACATGGATATATTGGTATAAATTCCGATTCACGGGCTAGTAGTAAAACACATGAATATTTTGTGAAATCAGATTTGATAAATAGGAAAAGGAATTTAACTTGTGCAAGATTCATAATTTAAGTAACAATAAATTGCGTGAAATTGGACCATTTTTAGAAAAGGTTAACCCTAGAGAAGCGGTGGTTTAATGACGAGAAAACAGCATGTAAAAATATAAAGTAAACGTATCATTGATCTGATTTTTTTTTTTATCAGCCCATATACGTCCCACTGCTGGGCACGAGCCTACTCTACAATCGAGAGAATCGATTGAGAGTGGTTCGTCCATATAGTCCACCACGCTGGCCTAGTGAGGGTTGGCGGACTTAAATGCCGTAGAATTTTTTTAAAATCGCTACGGTATGCAGGTTTCCTCACGATGTTTTCCTTCACCGTTAAAATGATTGATCTGATATAAAAAAGGAAAAATATAGAAGACGGATAAACTACCATAAGGTTTTACAAAGCATCTGAGTGCAGACAATTTCAACAAGTTGCTGTGATAATCCTTGAGGAAACCTATGTTAAAGAGATTCCAATGACTGCAAACCATAATATTAGCTCATATTTTTCCTCAAAACCACCAGCTCATATAAGAAGTTAGACCTGGCAGCGCAACATACATTATTAGTTATTACCAACATAAACACGCGAATCAAACTACCAGGTAATTGAACAATGTCACACATCGTACGATGTATCTATAAATAGATAGACTATAATACAACAAACATTTCTACGCCACTGCCAAATCCCAGGCCTGATTCACCCGGTAATAATAGAGTACGGGTATACTTTATGGTAGGTGGTCAGACGACCTGGTAGGGGTCGCGGGACGTCGCTGGATGTAGGCTGCCTCCAACAGGTCACTGTGGAAATCATTAGGAGAGGCCTATGTTCAGATGAATTGGATACTTAATGGAGCTGAGATAAGATATATGGTCTATCGTATCCAGGGTGTACTATTTATGTATTTATTTGTTATTTGGGAAACAAACAGAGAAATTCACATATAAGTAACAGAATAATGTGTGGCACAATCTAGTAAAGTTTCCACTAATAATTCTAGTGGGAATGATGTTTGTAGATAAATGAATACCAACTTTAATATCTTGGCAATAGGTTTGTCTCTGTTCATAATCCTGTCTGTTCCTCTGGGAAATAAGCGCGATGTTACCTACATGTTTCTGATTCCTTATAATATGATTAATTACATTTTCACATTAATTATGTAAAAACACTTCTCCGCCATTAAAAAAAGTATTGTAAAGTTAATATTGATTAATCGACAGATATTATGAAAATATGTTATTGTGTATATATTTATTTTATTTTATATGCCTTGTTACGAATTGTTCTTATATGTTTAATGTTTTAAGCGTCCCCCTAGTATGCTGGTTATTGAGTTATATGAACATGATGTCAAATTGATTCAAAATGGCAACATTATGTAACAACTTTTGGGGTATAAAGGTGGTTAAAAACGATGTTAAAATATGAACGAAAAGTATAAGGATAATGTTGGCGTCGTATTGAATTTTAGAAAAAATCCTTTCTGTGCTTAAGCAAATTATTCTACGACTAAATTTGTCTGTTTACTCACAAATGAACCTTCGAATTTACCGTATATATCCGAAATTAATCTAATAGAACAATAATGCTAGAAGTGACACATGGCCTGATTTATGCATCATGTAACACTGATACCAGTAGACATTCAGAATTTACTGCGCTTTACATATTAAATAACATTGTTACAAAACCAATAATTATTCGTTTGGTGGATTTATTTTAGTAGATAAGACTATTTAGTGATTTGAAAAGGCTTAAGCTTAAAAATGGTTTTATGTGAGGCCGGCAGACAGTAATGAGTTAAAATCATGAATAAATACACCCAACATACATAGTCCTGATCCCACACTAAAATCGAGTCTTATGTCGTTCGTATCAGAAACTACGAGAGACTTGTCGGACTCACAAACATCCAGACCCGATACAAATACTTGTGGATCGCACAAACATTTGTTTCGGTGCGGGGTTCGAACCCGCGGGCCGCGGCCTCTCGTTCAACAGCCAGCGTCTAACCAACTTCGCCACGGAGGCTGTCATGTTTTGAAGAACCCAGGGAATTAAAGGATAACGGAATATTTTAGTAGTTTTATTTTCACTGGGAGAGATAACGTCTTGTGCTAACTCGTATGCTTCAACAACATCTACATCAGCAAAGATGTTACTTCATCACGGCTCACGGCTCACGGATCGGCTTACTGATAGACAATGACGTCAACCCAGTCGGGCCGACGTAGGTATATCTGTTTTTCTTTTTACGATCTAGAGAAAAGCTCTGCCACTTCAAACAACAAAACTATAAATATAAACGGTCTCGGAATTGTAGATACACAAAATCAATTGTCCTTAAATAAATCAGTATCAAGCCGAATAACAAACTTCGTTGGGAACAATTTGAATAGAACTTAATTGTGGGGGCCACTGTCCTCAATACAAAATTGGGTCGTCACGAAGATGTCTACTTATAAATTAAATAAATTGCTTGTCAAAGGATTTGGTAAATTAGTTTTGCATTTTTGTAACTTATGAAATGATAAAGTATGGACATTTTGCTTTATTTGAAATATTATTTACATGATTTTCCCGCGCGAGAAAGTAATTTTGGTGGGTGAAATAAAGTAGGTATATATTACATTTCTTGAAAATAGTTTGACCAACGCTTTTTCTATGTCTTCCGAGCATATCTATTGTGTTCTAATTTGAAGGACGCTGTATCCAGTAATTACTGTTCATTACGGCAATTAATGTTTCGGCGTTGCAAACGCAATGCAATGCTTATTAATTGAACGTTTTGACAGATGTTGCTCACATTTATTGGCAAGCAATATTTACGATCAACTAAACAATCTACTCGTATCATCATTTTTTCTCTGTCTCCCTCTCTTCAGCCACAGGAAGTCCACTACTGAACATAGACCTCCCCATGGACCACATAAACCTGCCACATCATCAATTGCGCAAAAAAAAGGATTGAAAAATAATTTTAAATAAAATAAAGAACACGGAATAATATTTAACATTAAAAGAAATTGCTTTGTCTGGACTTGTTAATCTCCCACAGGGCTGCGGATAAAGGCTATTACAAACTGTGAGTAAAATTTCATCCATTTGAATCCGCCCAATGCGGCTACTTACCGCGCTAAAGCGGCATCTGCAGACTTACAGCTGTTAAATTTTGTGTAAAACTTCACATATTTTTGTGAACAATGCACAATTTATTTTATGAGCATGTGATTTAAATAGTTCTATTGCGGGTTGCTTTACTGTTATAGCGAACATAAAAAAATGCACCTACTCTATTGTTTAAAATTTTTCGTGCTAATTAAAAGTGAATTTTAACGAAATAAGTTAATTTGCGTTTGTCGATTTTTTCAAGTATAGATATTTAATATTCGCAACTGTACGGATATTCGGCTATTATACATACATGCATACACTCACGCCTTTTCCCAGAAGGCTTAGGCAGAGGTGCAACCAGTACACCCACGTTACACCTTGTATTTTCCGTCTACTTTCACAACCGCCCCTCTAGAAACTGCGCTACAGAATCTATCATACATCTCTGTAGCGACCAAAAAGCATTACAATTTAAAACATCCTAGACGATTTTCGCCATACAATATTTGTCCTTAAAGTTTCCATACATGGTTACTGCCATACAATATTTGTCCTTAAATTTCCAAAACATGGTTACTCTAGCCATATTGAAAAATAAGAATTAAAAAATAAAAAGCGACTCACCGTACGCAAGAATGAAACATCATCTTGCTCGCTCGCACCACCCTCAGCTTCCGCCATTTTTATTCCACTCTTGTGTGAAATATATTTCTATACTGCCATTCCTCTTGAAATATTCCACTGCAACAATAAAGGAAAAGATGTTATTTTCAGAATAATATTTTTACGTCATACCCATTATCCCATTTGGATTAAAATGTATATTTTTAGATTAGTATAATTTTGTATTGTATCAGCCCGTATACGTCCCATTGCAGGGCACGGGCCGCCTCTACAATCGAGAGTACGATTGAGAGTGGTTAGGATATATAGTCCACCACGCTGAACTAGTGCGGGTTGGCGGATTTTACATACCATAAAAATTTATACAAATCGCTATGGTATGCTGATTACCTCACGATGTTTTCCTTCACCGATATAGTGCGTGGTTATTGACTATCAATACACACATGACTCCGAAAGGTCAGAGGTGTGCCCTGGGATTGGAACCCGCGACCACCGTGAACATGTAGGCAGCCGCGTCTGATCTGTTATTAACAGGCGACCACGCACTTCACTTAGTATAATTTATAAAAGATTTTAGATTAGTTTAATGTATAATATGAAATTGAAAATCATTGAAAATCATTGGGAGAGGCTTATGTTCAGCAGTGGACTTCCTTTGGCTGATGGAAGGATGGATGGATGGATATGAAATTGAAAAGGTAAGAAAAATCATTTTTTTTTTAAACGTTCCCATAGGATTACTTCTAATATTCTATAATTTTTTTTTTACTTTTTCTTGATTAGATATTAAGGAGCTGTTTCGCGAATCTATTTTGCGTATTGTAAAATACTTTATTATTAATCATTTAGCACACAAAATAATCTTAATACAACGAGATTACCTCATGTGTACGTTTAATATTACGGAAACTCAATCCTCTCAAACAAATAACATTTTAATACCTTACAGACACGTTCACAATTGAATATTTGCGTCTGAAGCACTACCGGTACGTTTGTAAGTTAATCTCAATTTGCCTCCAAAGCGAGTTCAATGGCAATTGTTTTGAAGAACACTTTAGTACCTAACGGGCTTAAGGACCGGTTGAGTTACAAACTGGGAATTAAATTAAATGTTCCCTAACCGGAAATTGAGTAACTATTCACTATTGAAGTAGGGTTAATAATGTTAATAAAATAGTTTAACTAATATAAGCGTAGTCCAGTATAAGTCCCTCCCTGTAGGGCATGGGTCTCTTCTGCAATCGAAAGTTCCATTGAGAAGAGTTAACCCCAAAGTGGGGATAATATTCAATAATATTTTTAGTTGTCACATAGGTATAGTTCATGCTTAAACAACCAAGAAGTAAACAGAGGTAGTATAGTAGGGCTAACTACAATTTGTCGGATTAAAAAATCATCGCACTAATATTGGAAAATTTGCTACGAGTCTTTCAGCACGGAACTTTATACTCAGCATGGCGATAAAATCACCTCTTTTTTTATATTGATACGGATATAAATGAGGAAAAATGGAGCAAAAATTTATGCTTATGTAAATAAATAAACATGTATACATTTTACGAAATATGATAACACGACATTAACCTAACAAGTTAATACAATATCCATCCTTTATAAAACTGTTACAATAGTTTAGTAAGGGATGAAATGTCCAACAGGTCAACATGATTTATAACAACCCTTCGACGGCCTTGGACGATAAATAACGCAGGGGTTGCTTTTGTTAAAGTAACGTATACGCAAAACGTAGGGTGAAGGAAATTATTTAAATTTTATGTTCATTTATATGTAGGTAACTTGGTAAAGCTGTTTCATTTTCTCGAGTAAACAATATATTGCGTGGTTTCTTGGTAACGGAGAAGACGCGGCTACCAAGACATTGGTCGTGGCTTCGAATCCACAAATCTCTGAAATTTCAGAGCGTGGGTAATTGATATTATACTAGCGGCCCGTCTCAGCTTCGCCTGGGTGCAGATGTATTTTGATTTCACTTCACACCAGATACCTATTAATTTTCGTACAATCAGAGACAGGTCTATACATGCATTATACATATAAACCTTCCTCTTGAATCACTCTATGTATTAAAAAAAACCGCATCAAAATCTGTTGCGTAGTTTTAAAGATATAAGTATACATAGGGACAGCCAGACAGCGGGAAGCGACTTTGTTTTATACTATGTACTGATATATAACATTACAGTTCTTTTTAATCTCAACTAAAACTAAGCTCAACGTGTATTTAGTAAATATTTATTGACTCTAATATAATTTAACGTATTTGTTTTAAATGCGTGTTAACAGTTAAAATATTATTGACCAAGTTCCTTTGAACTCACGCGAGAAAGCACTCGGGGCTACTTTACAAGGGAATGAGGAACTTACAAGGTCAAGGGCGCTTTTACGTGACTTAAATAAAATTTACTCTTATAAACACCAATATCGTAGTTTAGAAATAAAATTTTACTATAGAACAACTGAATAAAATGTGAAATAATAAGAAAAGAATCATGTCAAGCGCTCGCATGTGTTACCCGGACATGTCGGCGTCGCAAGTACTCAGCTCAATTGCCCAAAATAAACAAAAACAGAAACAAATACCTGTGGATCACACAAACATTTGTCTCGTTTCGGGGATCGCCCCGCTGCCTCTCGTTTCACAGCCGGCGTCTAACCAACTGCGCCACAACGGCTGTCTGTTTTTAGGTTTGAAACAGGCTCATCACCAGTTTTAACATGGATACTTTTTTTGGACTATACTACAGCTAACATCAGTTGCATTGTCCCTTCATCTTGCTATACAAAACTTATCTAGGTCACAACCAACAGGTCCTCACCAAGAACATGCCTAACAGCCACTTCACACCTAACTTGCTGAATTAGGCAAGATGGCGTAACAGCTTAAATCTTATTTCGCAAGTTCCAAGGACGCTATTTCGCATTCCTCTGCCTTATTCAACACCTTGTAAATAAACAGCCCGCTGGGTTATGCTGGGGATCCACTTGGATTGATATTTTGAGACATACTGTATTATAAAGATTTTTAGCATAAGAACGCGAATTTTACAAGCTATTCAATTAAATGACAATTTTCATAGTCGCGGGACGTCGCTGGATGCAGGCTGCCTCCAACAGGTCACTGTGGAAATCATTAGGAGAGGCCTATGTTCAGCAGTGGACTTCCTTTGGCTGATGGATGGATGGATGATGATGTCATAGTCGTTCTTAGATACTCGTATTTTTTAACAGCATGGAAAAAATACCACACTAACAGGTACTTGATGGTAAGTGCATTAGAGTCTAAACAATAATAGTTATTCCAAAGCAGTTTTCTGGGAAACAATGAGATCGCTCTAATTATACGCTCATGGGGTTTTACGAAATTCTGTTACTAAGAAAATCATGCCATTTAACGCACATGTTATATAAAATTAACACCATATTGCAATTCCATAATAACCCTCCGCTTTTTTTAACAACAAGTTTAGTAGACTGCCTCGGTGGCGTAGTTGTACTACGGTACGGTTCAAACGCTGGGGTCTCGGGCTCGAATCCCGGGTCGGGCAACGTGATATTGATTAGATTTTTGTAATAATTATCACGCCGGAGTCAGAAATTTGTGCCGGATATGGCGATAGGCTCGCCCCCTATCACATTCTGGGACGGAACAGACACAGCGAAACGTGGGTGATCCTGGTAGTAACTAGCAGAACCTCTGCCTACCCCTTCTGGGAAGTGGGAACAAAGGCGTGAGTGTATGTATGTATGTGTATGTAAGGTCAGTAGACGCCCAGCATTATTGTTCAAGTTAATATCCAGTTGAATAAGGGTCGCGGAGTGTTTTGTCGTCCTTTGTCAAGGGAATAAAACTTGAGGGCGTTTCATTTTATGTCTCAACTTCCTTGTGTTCTGCGATTTATTGTTAGGAGACCTCTTATTTTTATTGTAAACTTCCTGTAAAGAAATAAACAGCTCACGTTATATTTAGTGATTCCTACAACCCATTAATAACTAAAAGGCTTATATTGCAGATGCATTGCCAGTACGTCTTGAAATGGGTGGAAGTGATGCAAAATGACGATGACAAAGAAGTATTCGGCTTCGGCAATCTTACTTACTGTGTGAAAGACAACACTAAAATCGCAGAATGTTTTCGATACGATTTACTGGTGATAGGTCTCTCATATTTGAGAGGCCGCGTGGGTAGGTACCACCGCAATGTTTATTTATCCTGCTAAACAGCAGTGTAATTGCACTGTTGTGCTCCGGTTTGAAGGACATTGTAGCCAGAGTAACTACTGGACATAATGAGACTTAAAATCTTATGTCTCAGGATGGCGAACGCAGTGGAATGCCAAGCGTTGCTTCGTAATTCATGACGTTGTTTGGTTTTGCTACTGTCCATGAGCGGTTACATCGCTTACCATCGTGCGAATGGCATGCTCGTCTCGCCATATATTGCAATAAAAAAAGGTATAAATAAGCCAATCTATTACTTCAGTAGTAGAAGATCAAATCCAACGGTAAGGCTTTGAACAAAATACAAATGGTGATTTTTTCTAGATTTTTCTAATAAGTTTCTCATGCAACTATAGTACAAGTAATATACGCAAGCTTAATGCCAAGGGCACTTCCTACGATGCAACGTTGGCTTGCAAATTACGAGCACACTGCATGGTTGCGTCACAATTTTCTTTTGTTTCGAATGTTGCTACGAGCGTTGCGAAAAAAGGTTAATGTGATAACACCCCGTCCTAGATTCAAATTCACCCCAACGTAACTGTAATTACCACGATATACAGCATAATAAAGTTAAGGACGGTTGCTATCGAAACAGCTCATTGAATGAGATTGCCGAATGCCTAATTTGCACCAGGGGGTTACTCTATGATCCGAAACGAAACTCGAATGTTCGGACGTTCGACGTCTGCAGTACGTTTTTAATTTTCCACTTCTAAAAATCACAACTAATCTCTATGATATTTATCATTCACTCCGAACTAAGTTTATAGTTAGGACGTACGATACAGGACAGAACATGGAGTGCCTAGGCACATTGGTACAATGTTACGTGCGACGTCTGAAGTTTCGAGTTTCATTTTGGATCATAGAGTGACCTCCCTGTCTCGAATCGAAAATTGAAATGAAGTTTGCACAGTTATTTTGCGCACCATAATGGTGAAGGATAACGCGATGAAACCTGCATGCCATAGCGATCTCACAGAGTTTCTATGGTACGTAAAGTCCGCCGACCCGGACTAGGCTAGCGTGGTCGAATATATGGCTTTACCACTCTCAATCGTACTCTCGATTGTAGAGGAGGCTCGTGACCTGCAGTAGGACGTATATAGGCTGATACAATCGCGCAGTTATTTTCCCACACACGTTCCAGTATACTGGTGCAAACGCAGACTTGCACAGTTATATCGTTACGTGTATGGCGGCCATTATTTTATTTCTCTTTCCTTCTCTTTCTCTTACTATTTTGAGAAACTGGCTCATGGCATGACGGTGGTAATCACTTAACATTGAGCTATTTACTTGTCAGCTGAACAAATAAAAAACACCTTCATACAAAGGTCCCTACTGTTACAATAAATGTCAGTTTTGTTCTTACAATGTAGACTCGCGTATTGTAACTTTTGTTACGTTGAAAACTGAAAGGTGAAGTGTCTTTTATGACAACTTGTATGAGGACAAAGAAAATTGTAAAGGTGGGTTTACACGACGATTTACTTCTTAAACTTGTAAGTTAGAATTATTTATATACCGCAGTAGCATTTTATACGGATAATTAGAACATATACAGATACTGAACATTTAATTAATGGCGTAGTAAACCTTTTTTTTGAGCTGTACTAGAGTAGTCAAATATGGCTATTACGTGGCTCTACCAACACGAAAATAAGCGTATCGCTTTCGTAAAAAAATAAAGACTTATTAATTACCCTTTGTGATTTTTTTTTATTTAACTTGCTAAAAAAAGATATCAGTAATATTTTTGTATGATGTCGCATAACCGATTTCGAAAGAAAGAAATATATTTTATTAGTAGATAACACAAAGAAACCAATATATTTTTGCCAACTTTTGTCAATACACCAACAAAACCCCTTAAGTAAAGGTTGTACTTATGAATATTGCCCTCTTTCATATTATGAAAACAGATAAACAGCAAAGAATCTGGGTTGCTGGAAGTTATAAGTGTTTTCTGTTGAATAGAAATTGTCCAGTCATATTTCAGATATAGCTATATCTGAACTCCATTCGAATCGCCGAGGAGAGGATCAAGTGGGGTAATAAACGGGAGGCCTTTGCCCAGCAGTGGGACAAATATAGGCAAAAAAAACAGATATAAGATACAATTCTTTATAAGACTTTGACATGAATTTTGTATCGCAAACAAATATTTAATCAAGGGTTTAAAAATATTGATTCTAAATGAAGTTTTAAGTCAGTGTGGCAGAAATGGCCTAAGCCGTTTCAATCGAACTCTAGGTTGTCGAGAAGACCTGTGACCTTTCATAAATTCTCCCAGCCATACAAAATTAAAATTATAATTAGAAACAAATATTTAAATACTTTACAGAAATCATCTCGCCCTTTATTTAATGAAAGACAATAAACTCACTTTCTCCCCTTTTAAATTACAGCCTTACTAACATAAAAAATAAATACTTTGTTACGGGTTTTATCGCGTATTTGGTTTAATTCTGAATGTTTTTAATTTTAACTAACACCTCAGTCCGTCCCGTGCCTACGAAAGCTGTTAAGTGATCGAAACGTCTGGAAGTTAAAAGTTTTATTTTAATGTGTATCGCGTAAATAAAAGAAGTTATTTCACAGCCTTATTTTTAAATTCGACAATAGGATAAAGTTTCAAACAAGTTCGCTTGACACAGTTCCGCTAAGTCGTCTCGTCAGATCACTTGACAGACAAAGGACGACCTCCAGCGTTATCATGTCGGTTAATGACGCCCCAATTACCTACCCACCACTTCCTACCAGCATTAGCACAATGATAAGTAAATCAGTTATAATGGTATGAAATGGCAATTAGAAAAATAATTAATCAGAAGGGATTGAAATTACAATTGGGCAAATAAGTAATTATATTTTGTTTTTTATATTTGATAACTGTACAGGGTTTGTATAAGCTTTAAAATGTGAAGAATCCATAATTAGGATAAAATTAAGGAAAAAAATTAGTACAGTTTTAAAATATTCTCGATGTATTTGCTTGAATTACTATACTATAGTAGAAGTTTTGAAGTAAAAATACTTCCAGCACACCAAATTTAATGAATACAGATTTCTTTCCAATTTTTTTAAAGAAATACTTTTCAACCCGTTCGTTTGGTTTGCAAAAAACTTCCATTCACACCCGTCGAAAAAAGCTACGGGCTACGAAACGCAGAGGTCGTAGCGCTCTCGTAGACGCTACGGCGCCGCTACATTTTACTGCGAAAATTTAAATTCATGTTTCTGTAATAAACTGTAAAATATATTAAATTGTGAGATTACTCTGAATGGAATGTGTACGTGTGCAGAATATAGTATATATTTTATGATAATGCAACACTTCTGCTGTTCATTTTGACAGAGACTTTCTACGATTTCACACATGGGACATACTTATATTTGTATCTTATGCAGCGATGGCAGACATCCTGACTTTAGCGGAAGAGACCCGGTTTACATAAAAATAATAATTTACTGTGCGTTTTCAACTTGATATGCGGACAGCTTTTTAAGCAAATTATAAAACCCTTTGTCAATGTACAAAAAAAGCCGGCAAAAGAAAGCAATATTAGAATAATTTTCCCTTTAGTAGTTTCCTGATTATCCGATCAGTATCTAGTTAATGTTTGAATGAAGCATATTATATCCAATCGAGTAATCACACACTGAATTTGATTTTGTATGCTCAACTGTACTGTGGATTTGGAAGTCAATTGACTTGTAAAGTAAATATTTATATAGTCAAATATGAATAGACAAATACACACACGTTATAATCCTCAGCCTGGAGTCAGGAATTTGTGTCCGATATGGCGATAGGCTCGCCCTCTATCACATCCTGGGACGGAACATACAACTAGTCTACCCCTTTATGTGTGTATGTGCATCAGTGGCGAAGCCACCATATATGCCGATTCCTACCGGCTTCCCTTTTGTAACTTATGTATCTTATAAACTTATATATTTTTATTGTATAAAATATTAATAAAAAACAAAAAATGTAATTAATACAACATTATAAAACAACACCAAACATCATCTTAATATGAGTTATCAAACAAAATATATGAACATAAAACGCACTGCAACGCGTTAAACGTTCAATGCTAACGCAAACTAAACGCACGGAGCAAGCGCAATGCGAAACAAAGTACAACACGCCTCAACAGTACGCGATTCCTAAATTTTTTATCGGCTTCCCCTTGCATTGCGCTCGCGCTCATATACGGTACGGTATTTGCTATCTCTGTCATATATTTTAAGGTCAGAGCTACACGCAAAATTGCACCTTAAACTTAGTAATGTTTAATGTCTACATTTGTTTGTAGGTGATATGCGATGATTTTTGCGGTGGAGTATGCTGCCGGCCTGCGGCTTATAAAGTAATTTGTTAGTTCGCGCCTATTTTTTTTCGTGTTTGTAATTAGAAAATATTATGTACTACTTTATTGTTTTACTGTTTCTGTATAATGTCGTGTCCACTTTTAGGTTTGTTATAATTAGTGGGCAGTATTTGATATTTTACCGTTTTCGAAGTGGAAATGAATACATACTCGTACATATTTAACAAAATACTTTAATGGCGAATTGATTATAATGATTTTATAAGTGATACACGTAGAATCCTGCGTGATGGATCATTTTTATATCATGAATTGCATTTTTATAGTTAGATTTAAAAAAACTCAGGTTGAATTTACACAAATAAAATCACACTGGATATCATATTAACCTTTATATTACCTACATTTAAGTTCCGGGAAAAGGACGGCAACTGACAATGTTTAATCTTTTAATAAATATTGTTATATTTAAGTGCTGTTTAAAGTTTGTTTAGTCTAATAGGTAATCTCAAAACGCAAAACAGCCTAAAAATGTTTCGAATTTAATCGGAGTTATCAAACCTACGCAACGAGAACAGTGCAATGCCGTGCACGTTTGTAGCAAGTGGAAGAAAAAATATAGCTAATATTAATACACAAATATGTCGCGAAATATAGGGCGTACATAACGGAGTAAAAATATTGTTGTTAATTTGATAAAACTAGTAACCAGAAGTATCGGCTTCCCTTTTGAAAAAAGTCACCCTTCGCCACTGATGTGCATAATCCCCACCTTAAATTAAGATCTTATATGTAAGTAAAACTGTACTGTGTAATGTTTGTTGGAGATTCCAATAAATTAACTTAAAAAAAAGATCAATGAAGTCTTGTGTCGTCGGTATAATATAAACAGCTATGTGAGACGAGCATATTTTTTCATTGCATAGGTCCGACAAACGAGCAAACAGGTCACTTGGTGGTAAGTATACACTGCCGCCCATGAACATCCACAACGCTGGATCATCGATGTGTTGCCTGACCAATTGGGAGGGGAGCGGGCAGGAAAAAAGGTGGGAAGAAGAAATGGGTATTGGGCATTCGGTAATTTCACTCACCGAACGAAACGGGACAGCAAAGCTGTCGCTTCACATCGATTTCCTGTGGCATCGCCCCGGATAAGCGTGCCATTTCATGCTAAGTCAAGACTGACAACAGCGTGGCTCTACCACTTCCGGAAATTATTTCTATAAAACAGGAGTTAATTAAGAAAAAGACATTTAAAAAATTCTTAAAACTTTAAAGAAATGTTAACGGAAGCATCTTTCCTTCGTCTTTTATATCTTGAATCACAAATGGCTTTAAAGGCGCCGCCAGACCCCGAATTAAAGTCTATTGTTAATTCGCAGAAATTATGCTTTCATGCGGAGCAATAAAATATTTCTTTATCAACTTTACCTCGGGCAATTTTAAACCTAACTACATTATGATAAGGTTCAGTTTTGAGTGTATTGGATATTTACCTTACGCTCCTTTTACACCAGAAACATTTCTGGAGGAGTGTCTGAAATTAGGAGAGAAGCTAATATTTAGCACTGGCGTGTATTAAAATTAAACTTTAGTACGCACACCTCGACTACGTCATTTCCGTGTTATAATAGGAATTGCGGGCTGAAATATACCGTAAGGTAAATAGAAGTGTAAATAGCTTTAATTTTCATATTCGTACATACTGAAAATATGCTCATGCCTGTATTCTTCAGGGGGCAAGTATTTATTTATTTTTTTATTTATTTATTCTTAACTGCACACAGAAAGGAAAAACACAAAAAAATAATAAAAATAAGAAAAAAGTACAGATAACAAGATAGACAAGTAGAGTTAGAACAAGTGGAATCAACATTTTCTATAATTTATTTCCGTCCTAAATTTTGATAGACTGGATCGGTCTAAACTTATCATAATGATATTTTTAATGTGCATTTGTTTTTATAAAAGACCTAGAGGCTGAACAAAAAATTGTCTATGCACCCAGCAACTTGTTAATCTATACTGTTATGAAGCATACGCTATATTCAGCTTTATATATGCTTCAATATTTGGTTATCTAATTCACCTTGACCTCTCCGCAATACACAATATCATACACAGTAGGTGTCAACGTAAAACGGTTATGAATCAGTATTACTACCGAGCCCGCAGCCAAAGCATATTAAATTACACCAATAACACTTTAGTCACACCTTAAGCCCTATTTACACGGGGAGAGATTCTCGCCTCAAAGATACGATTGTCGTAAGGATATAAAAAAGTCGTATCGTGTGAACATTTATCACACGATACTCTATGGCGGTTAAGTCATGCGATAATCGCATACAATACTCGCCCGAGAAACTCTCCCCGTGTAAATAGGGCTTTAGTGTTAGGCTGTTATAAAACGTGTGATACGGCTGAACCAAGACAGCAGTCACGAACACATGCTGATAGTAAACATGTGTTTTGATTTCTTGAGCTTGTATTTAGGTTTTAGGGGTGTGAAAAGCGAACGGACGACCTGGTTAAGGTTGCAGGAAGTCGCTGGATGCAGGCCACTTCCAACAGGTCAATGTGGAGATAATTGGAGGACGTCTATGTTCATCAGTGGACTTCCTATGGCTGAAGAGAGAGAGAGAGAAATTTGAAATAATCACAGAGATTTAGTGAATAATAAGAACATGTTAATGATTGGAGGTTGTTGTATGGAAACTATATCTAACAGGTCCTTGTGAATCCTTGGGCGGAGCTTATGTTCGGCAGTTGACTTCCTTTGAACAGAGATGGAGAGAGAATGATTGGATCCAGGTTCGAGGTCGGCCAAAATACTGATGACTCAATATCGTCAATGCTGACATTAGTAACTGTAGAGCGATATACAAAAAAAACTGGGCAAAATGGCGTAGGTTGAGAAAGAGAATCGTCTCTAATACCGAGTCGGTTAATGCTAGGAAGAAATTTAAAATATTTAAAAAATACATGGGAAAAATATTTAATAGACCAAATGAACAAATACTGTTTGAAATACAATATTAGATTAGGCTAGGATCCTTTTTCCAGTATGTTCCTACATTAAATGATAAACCCACGTTATTTCATATCTCAGTAACGCTATAGTGAATAGAGCGGCCATTTTCTCCGACTAAACTTTAAAGAACTTAGTGGGATTAAGTTTGAAACTGCCACTCCGCAAAATTGAAGTAGCATAAATATCTGTTATCCGCAATTTCAAAATATCTCGACAGTTTCGTGTGGCATTAACAGGATTCTTAGTTCCCATATACTTTAACCGCATTTTAAATTTCAAACTTCTATTGAATTTTATAATATTCAGAATACACTTGGAATACATAAAAAAAATACATATATACCGAATATGCTTAGAATAATTGTAAGCATAATGTTAATGTTGCATAATTAATAAATAAATTGAGATTAGGATCGCTTCCAAAATAGATGAGGAAAAGAGAGGGGAAAACTTTTACTGGAGGCTGATATCTCATATGTGAGAGGCCACCTGGGTAGGTAGCACCGCAATGTCTATTTCTTCCGCCAAACAGCAGTTAAACACATTGTTGTGTTCCAGTTTGAAGGACATTGTAGCCAGAGTAACTACTGGACATAATGAGATTTAGCGCTTTGTGTCTCAGAATGGCGAGCGTAGTGGAATGCTAAGCATTGCTTTGTAATTCATGATGTTGTTTGGCATTGCTACTGTCCATGAGCGGTTCTATCTTACCATCAGGCAAATGGCATGCTCGTCTCGCCATTCATTGCAATAAAAAAGAACCAAAGGGGTACGGCCAAAATACTGTACATTTAGATCAACTCTTAAAAATGGATTACAACAAAGGAATAACCGAAAGGGGGAGGTAAACATTAATATGTCTTTGAGAACCACGCATACATGCAATCTTAAATTCTGCACACACAAGATACTGATGGAATGAATCTTCGTTCACTTATTCAAGTGTTTCACATCAGACAGTAAATTGAGAATAATAGCATGAGGGTAGAATCTTGACCTTGCTAAACCCTTAGAGGTTGAATACGTAACGTTTCTCTAATACAGAGAAATTATTCGTGAATTCGATGCTTGTGTGAGCCTTTGTGTAACTATGGATGAATAAACTAATAGTGATGATATTTAATTAAAGATAATAACTTTATATAACTAAAAAGAGTTGATAAAAATAGCAGCTTTTAGCGATGTTGGGTATTGATGCGGATTAACTTAAGCAAGATCCTATTAGTTTAGATGTTATGAATGATACGTAAACAATAACATATTAATCATTTCTAATTGTGTCCTTACAATTCAATAGCTTTTACAAATGTATACAAAGCAAAACATAAAAATGGAAGTTACGACTACCAATTATCTTTTAGTGATTATAGATGGGTTCTGTTTTCTTTCTCTCTCTCTCTTCAGCCACACGAAGTCCACTGCTGAAGATAGGCCTTTCCCAAACATCGCCACATATGCCTGTTGTTGATTCTCTTTTATATGATTTCAAATAAGAAACAAGGGATATTTTATTACTATCAGTATAACAATATCAGTAATATAAGTCCAGAAATATTTATTCACGTCGATTATTCATTGTAGTTTAAAGCAAATGACTAGAGGTACATTTGCGTGTTGTGGAAAGATGCTAATAAAGTCTACTCCGTGGCCTTGAACTCTTCGAATCGTCAGAAATTTAATTTCATTGGGTTAGGTATTTTATGTCTTTAGTATTTACCAGTAATTTGCAAAATTTATAAATTTGAAACATGATAATAAGGTCTTAATAAAAAATACAAACTTTTTAAGTCTCCTTTGTTATCTTCAAATATTTGATTATATGGAACAAGAAATGTCGATTTTCAATTAAATTTAATACGCATAATAGTGCGTGGTGGCCTGTTGGTAAACAGACCAGACGCGGCTGCCTACATGTTCACGGTGGTCGCGGGTTCAAATCCCAGGGCACACCTCTGACTTTTCGGAGTAATGTGTGTATTGATAGTCAATCACCACGCACTATAACGGCGAAGGAAAACATCGTGAGGAAACCTGCATACCATAGCGATTTGTATAAATTTCTATGGTATGTAAAAGTCCGCATTAGGCCAGCGTGGTGGACTATATGGCCTAACCACTCTCAATCGTACTCTCGGTTGTAGAGGAGGCCCGTGCCCTGCAGTGGGTCGTATATGGGCTGATACAAATAAAATACAATGCATAATAAATATCTTTTTGTGAGTGAAATTATTGGGCATATTAAGCAGACATTGACTGGGTTTATAATTACTATTACTAAACACACGCTGCCCAGTGCAAAGCAGAAGCTAATATCAAAGATATCTAGAGGAAAATATCAAAAGCAATTTACCTAGCGATCGTCTGACTTTCAAATCGTCAATTTATCTTCTCTCTACTCAGTAATCAAAATCAGCAAATCAAATCGCAATCGCAAAGAATTTTCTCAAAAAATATACAGACTCAGACACTCGACCGCATTCCGACCCGCCCGGTCGCTCGTAAAAAAACAATAAGGAAAGCAAAATCATAAAAAACCTTTGTAACTTGTTAACGGTCGAACAACTGACACTTCCTTTGTGAACAATTGTTTTCTTATTGGAAGAACGTTGTTTCAGCGACTATCTGTACTGTACTGACTTTTTATATCACGTTGTTTTTAATATTAAACGTAAGATCTAGTTTTTTATATCCTGCCCTCACGCCCACCACTGCAACTCCTATAAGCCAGGATCAACTCTCTCTCACGCTCTCTAGCCACATTTCAGTTGAACATAGGCCTCTCCCATGGATCGTCACATAGACCTGTTGAAAGTTGCCTGCATCCAGCGACTTCCAGCGACCTTAACCAGGTCGTCCGTCCACCTTGTGGGTGGGTGAGTGCTTCCGGCAATTCGCTTGCTTGTACGTGGCCTCCGCTCTAGAACCTTTCAGCCCCAGCGGCCATCAGTTCTACGAGCTATGTAATAATACGAGCTATAATCTATATAATGCCTCGGTGGCGTAGTGGTACTACGGTAAGATTGCAAAGCTGAGGTTTCGGGTTCGAATCCCGGGTCGGGCAAAGTGATATTGGAATTTTCTATTCATTATCAGCCCGGAGTCAGGAATTTGTGCCCGATATGGCGATAGGCTCGCCCCCTATCACATCGTGGGACGGAATATACAAGGCGAAACGTGGGTGTTCTAGTAGCACCTCTGCCTACCCTTTCTGGGAAAAAGGCGTGTGGTTATGTATGTACAACAGTGGTACGCATTGTAATGACACCGAGCATTGAAGCTCAGCGAGTCTCCGGGAATGTCTAACCTGTCTAACCCGCAACGAAATCAATCATAAAGTTAAATTAATAGGAGTTGGAATTATATAATGTTCACTTGCCTCCGTAACAAAGCGGGTGGCAAAAACAATGAACTACAGAGGTAAATAACCTCGCATAAATACTTACAGCCAGAGAAGCCAGCTGTAAAGCACCACGGATCATCTGAGTTTTAATCTTCAATACCTATTTATTACATAGATACATAAACATCACACCTTTAATGTTTATCCCAGGAGGGTCAACCAGAGCTGCAAACCAGGACACCCAAGTTTTGCCTTGTATTCTGTCCCACAATATGATAGGGGGCGAACCTATCGCAATATCGGGCATAAATTTCTGACTCCGAAATGATAATGTATAGAAAAATCATTTTGCCTGAACTGGAATTCGAACGCAATACCTCAGCTTTGTAATCATACCGTAGTACGGCCACCGAGACAGTCATGTCATGTCTATTTATAACAAGGTTAAACATGTCATTACATAATACAATAACACATTCTATCTGAAAACGAAAAACAAAGTCATAAAAATACATATGTATGTACTTAAAGTATTCGAAAACAAGAGCTCCGCAACAGTTTGCGTTTAATCTGAGCGTCGCGTTTCAAATGCATGACACCTTTTATTCACTGGATTTTAAATCGCGCTGGACAAACGTTTGTGAATGGCAAATGTTTGATCAAATGTTGATGTTGGGGGAATGACTCATTTTTGTTATAATATTGTCCTGGTAGTGTGATTAATAATTATAATGCATCTGATATATTATGCAAAATTTGTGCCAGCGAGAGATAGCCGTCATAATTATGGGTACGTAAAAAACAGGACTTACACAATTGTATCGTATCTGCCCATATATGTCCAACTGCAGGGCACGGGCCTATTCTGCAATCGAGAGTACGATGGAGGCTGATTAGGCCATATAGTCCACCGCGCTGGCCTGGTGCGGGTTGGCGGACTTTACATACCTTAGAAATTATAACAATCGCTATGGTATGTAGTTTCCTCACGATGTTTTCCTTCGCCGTTATAGTGCGTGGTGATTGACTATCAATACACACATGGCTCCGAAAAGTCAGAGGTGTGCCCTGGGATTACACAAGGTAAAACTAAAAAGAGACATATTTTTTACGTTGGTCGTACGGTACTCCTTATCCTGCATAATATTAGCAATACAGTCTTTAACAATCTTACTTACTGAACGAAACAGAACAGCAAAGCCTTTTACTCGTATTTCATGTCATCGATATACAGCTTTAGAGAGCTACAACAGTAAGGCGCAACAATATTTCAGACGAACAAATTAATATATACACCCAACAGTCACATACATAGTTCTGACCCCACCCTAAGATCAATTACCTCTTGTGTCGTGGTTATCATCATAAACTACGAGAGACTTTTCGGTCTCACAAACGCCCAAACCCGACACAAATATTTGTGTTGGTGCGGGGATCGAACCCTCGGCCTTTCGTTTCACAGTCGGCGTCTAACCAACTACGCCACGGAGGCTGTCAAATGTTTATTCTTTAAGACAAAGTAGCCATCATTGTCTACATACTAGAACAGTATTCTAAGACACCGACACGTGTATCACAAATCCTTTATTACTCAAAGTAAGCTATCGATCGAGCTACCAGGAAAACGCTTAGCAATCTGCTACAAAATCTTGGTTCTTACCTACATACGCCATCCCCTTTACCTTATTACTCAGATATACAATCAAGTAAGTAGGTTAAATTATGCTCACGTCTAGACGAAAGACCACAGATACAAATCTAAATGGATGACAGTATGTAATTGAAGCGTATGAAAAATGAAGCGTGTCGCAGCCTAATTCATAGAAAAAATCAAAACCTATTTTAGTTATAGAATGCTTTGTCTTCTTCGCTCATACTGAATTCAAAAGTCTTTCGAAAGGGTTAAAACCAGTCGATAACCAAAATAGGTTTTAAATGTGCTTATGAATACGAGTAATACCGTCAGTGTTTATCTACTGTGGTATTTGTGATAAAATTTTCTTCGAGAAACCGATTTTAAATTCAACTTTGTTTTGAAAAATCTGATAATTGCCACAAATCATCATCATAAGATAGGAACCGTGCCGCAGCAGGTTAAACGCAGGCTGTGACGCGAGAGGCCGCGGGTCCGATCCATGCTCAGAGACAAATGTTTGTGTGAACCACAAGTACGTGTTTCAAGTCTGAGTGTTTGTGAGACAGAAAAGTCTCTGGTAACTCCTGATACCCACGACACAAGACTCGATCTTAGTGTGGGGTCAGGACTATGTATGTGACTGTTGGGTGATTTTTATTATTATTATTTAATTTTTATAATCGAATAAATGACGGAGTACGACTAAATGAGACAGCGTTGAAGCAAGTAAACACATTTTCATTTGGACACGTGAAGCGTATATACCTGTATTCTTTATTGTTATTTGTCTACACAGTGCAAAAAGGATTAAACAAACAAATATTTAGGGCATATATTTACATACTATCTGTGCGAAAGCCAACACAATAAGAAAAAATGTAGCAACCTTTCACAAATTGATCTGGCATGGACGGCATCACACAAGATGGAGTGAAGGTTAAATCGGCACGTGATTGCGTTACGTATGTTTCGATTTATATTTATGTCGCTTCCAGAGCAATCACATTCTGGGACGTGAAATTGGTATTCGTTATGCCGCTGTTTTTATATAGGACGACGTGAGGAATGCCTTTGGGAATTGTAACCCTACACGCTTCACGCTATAGGTTAATAAGACGTGTGTGGCCTGTGGGTAACGGGTCGGACGCGACCGCGACACCTTACCGATGGTCGCAGGTTCAAATCCCAGGGCACACCTCTAACTTTTCGGAGTCGTGTGTGTTTATAGTCAATTGCCGTGCACTTATACGGTAAAAGAAAACGTGGGTAAATCTGCATAACATAGATTTTCAAAAAACTATGGCATGTGTAATACGACGACACACATTAGGCAAGTGCTGTGGTATATAGCCTAACCTCTCTGAATCGATCTTTCGATTGTAGAGGAGGTCCCTATCAGTGGAATGTTTATATATGGTTTATAAATGTTTGCATCGAATCTGGGTCTATTGGTACCGTTATAGGCCGCAATAGGCGTGAATTGATACATATTTTATAAAACCACACATTTTATCCGTACAGCAGCAATCCACAACCTCCAACGGAATATAATTTCCAAGCCGCAAGTCATGGGAACATCTACATAAATCCAGCCAGAGGGGAGGCGTTATTTATACACAACAAATTAGGTTAGCGCGAACTTCGCCGCACATTTCGAAATGAAGAATTACGAGACCTTTACATGTGCCCATTGGAACTCTGTATACGTATGGTTGAAGTATACCCTAATTTCGAGGGAGTTGTAGGCAAAACTCAGGAAAATTGGGTAAAATTATCTAAGATATTTGCGATAGTTTCGCTGTCGTCAACCTATTTATGTTACTAGATCATTTATCATATATTTACAATAAAATTAGAGCATATATAAACAAATATTATCAAAATATTAGTGTGAACTAGACTCTTAATTTTATATCACTTTCAAAAATCCTAATTTACAAGTGAACTAATCTCATTTTTTCTAGTCTGTTTATTTGATACTCCAGTCACCCATATGCTGAGAACGACTTTCACATCACTTTTAGTTAAGTCGTAGAACTATGCTAGTGTACACTATGACGGCCGTTTTGGCGTTTGTCGACTCATCAAATAGGCATTAATTCATAACTGTGTTGAAAGACCTGTAGGGTAATTCACGTAATTAAATAAGTTCAGTTGCAGTGCAGTTGCAGTAAGTTTCGATCAAAACAGACCTTTTCGTATTCTCGTAATTTTGACAACCGCTGTAAGACGGTTTAGCGTATTCTATTGCTGCGTGTTTTATGTGCGTGATTCAGATCGCAACTTAATCGGTATTCACGTGTAAGATTCTTGCATACGACTGACGTACAGTTGACGCGCAGCACCCACGCAGTTTACGCATAGCTTAGGTGCAGTTCACGCGCAGCTAAACAATTACAACAATACCATTTTGCACTTAGACGTAAACTTAATTGCAACTGCACCGCAACTTGATCGGCGCGTCAAAAAATTAAGTGAATTACCCTACTGATTGGTAATTTAATCAAAGCACCATCTGTTTTTTCTAAGTCTGACAAACGGGCAAACAGATCACCTGTGGTAAGTGATCATTGCCGCCCATGAACATCCACAGCGCTGGATCATGAATGTGTTGCTGGCCCAATTGGAAGAGGAGCGGGAAGGAAAAAGAATGGGAAAGGAAATACCCCTGTATTTGGCAACCGGCAAGCGAAGCTGTTGCTTCACGTCGATTTCCCATGAGACAGTGGTACCATCCCGGACGAGCATGAATGAGTATTCATGCTGAGTCATGGCTGACAAAAGTGTGGCTCTACCACTTCCAAAAAAATCACGTCATATCGGTCAATCTCATGTCAATTTACGGTCATTAGCTAATCTATTAAATAAATTGTGTAACAACGACCCAGTCTTAAAGATCCACGAGGCACAAATCACACGCTGCCAATAAGAGAGTGCCGGAACACGTCAACATTTGGCGACGAACAGACGACCTAAACACAAATCGATAGCATTTCATCAATGACATGAACATCACGTCATGTCTCAGGGCTTGGGACGCTGCCATGTTATGTAAGGCAACAGCTGTAACCTTTGATGAGTTTAAAAACAATCTGGTGTTTGATAGGTTAGATGTAGAGGTGTTACAATTAAAAGCTTTGCCTTAGTTATAATATTATTCCCTGATTTTAAACGTATAAGGAAATGTAACAGTTTTATATTATACTAAAATTAATTTATTAAAAATTTTGATTAATACAAAAAATTGAGAGAAAATTTTTTGCACACCATCTTTTAGCCCATTCATTAATCCTTTTATTCACACTGCATCGATTTGAAGTGCAGGTATTTCGGGGGTTGGCATATGATTTCAAACTAAACACATTTAAAAGCGTTATTATTACATAAAAAAGAGACTAATTTTCTACTGATACCTCTCATCATATTTGAGCCCAATTATGAAAAACGATATTTCTATATTTGTGAACAATCATTTGAAATTATTACTTTACTTTCAAGTTTCTATCGTCAAAAGTCAGTGTTTACGAGTGCCATACTTTGTGAGTTCAATGGGTAATAACTAACAGCCACTTCCAATCACGTAAACTTATTGCCGGTTCTCAGTCAATTGCTATAAAAATGACGTAAAATATTAACTTTGCTTCAATTATTACATCGGGAAATTCATTTTGACCGATTTTCCATTCATCCGAACACGTTGAAATTGATTTTGCAATGTATGCATATATAGGGTATATCTAGTCTGCGACCGAAAACGAAGCCGGGTCACGGGTGGTAGTTTTAATGATTACAGACACAGACCAACTAAAAATTTCGCAAAAAAACGTGACAATACTTTTTGTGATGTTTTAGATGTCAATGTGTTTGGTTGGTAAATCTACAGTTTTTCTAAAATAATAAAATTTAAGCCCTTGTGCACGATAGCATTTTTATAATTCAAAGGGAGTAGTACATTATTATTTTTGGAAAAACTATGTATTTACCACCCAAATACGACAAAAGGAAAAAAAAACAACGTCGCTTTTTTTGGCAACATTTTTAGTAGCTTTGTGCCTGAAGTAACTGAAAGTACCACTTGCCTTCATATTCGATCGCAGTCTGGATATACCCTGTATGTACGTTTCTAAATAATTTATCACAACGTAAAAAAAACAAATCTTTTACCGATACCACATCGGGATAATCAAATGGTAATTTCGACCGCATCAGTACATCAATATATGCAATCCGATCGATTTCGATTAAAATTTAATCTTGGAGGGGGAACCAATTACACGCTGACTAGGAATTTAGATGACATGATTCGACTCAAACCAATTCACTTAAATACGATGGAGAAGGAGCATCCCAGCCTATCGGCCAATAACGACGAGAGATATGTCATTCGAAAGCTCTCTTCTTTTTCTACAACTTCTTCTTTGGCAAGAAATCCCGATTCGCTGTATGAAAAAAAATATTTCGACATAAAGATATTTGGAGGGTTATATGTATAGACTCCAGCCTATTGACCAATAACGATGAGCGATATGTCATTGCAAAGGTCTTTCCAGACGCTACAACTTCTTCTATGGCAACAAAACCCAAATCGCTGTATTAAAAAAAATATAGCTACTTAAAGACATAACGAAAATCACACGAAAGGGCATCGGCATAGTGAGAAATAACAACAAGCGATACGTCGTTGGAAAGGTCTTTTGAAATGCTAAAACTTCTTCTACGGCGACAAGTCTCAATTCGGTGTGTGAAAAAAAAAATCGCTGCGTAAAGGTAACGCAAGGATGAAAATATGTATATGGACTCGTAGCCTATTGACCAATAACGACGAGAGATATGTCATTCGAAAGCTCTCTTCTTTTTCTACAACTTCTTCTTTGGCAAGAAATCCCGATTCGCTGTATGAAAAAAAATATTTCGACATAACAATAACTGCATTTCTTTATATACTCATATTGCAAGAATAGTTTGTCTTTCTCAAAAAATAAATAAACATAGTACTTATACGAACTAAACTTCTCGTCTTGCGTAATTAATTAACAATTACATTTTCAAACGGTGGGCGGTATTACAAGCGCAGGAAATACATATTTATGGATTGTGTTACACACAGTTTTCTGAATCTTGCAAGATATCGAACGATAAACACAGTGACAGACTTTTTAGTTATGATTACATTTCTCGGAACTTGCATTTTGACCTCATGATTAGAAATTATGAGAATAACATCAAGAGTACCATTGTATGCGACGAAATGTAGACATATATTGACAGCCATCATGGCGCGACTACCGGCTATAAAGGTATCAGGTTCGATTACCGCACCGAGACAAATATTTGTATCGGATCTGGATGTTATAAGACCGAAAGGATGAGCTAGCGACTTGCATAATAGTGAGCAGTCACCCTCAGTTATGGGCTTCTGCAATGCGAGAGGCACAGTTAATTTTTAATGCAGCTATTTGGGTTTTGTTAACGTAGAAGAAGTTGTAGCATCTGAAAAGACGTTTCCAATGACATATCGCTCATCGTTATAGGTTAATAGGCTGGAGTCTATACATATGACCCTCCTAATATCTTTCTTTATGTTGAAATATATTTTTTCATACAGCGAATCGGGATTTCTTGCCAAAGAAGAAGTTGTAGAAAAAGAAGAGAGCTTTCGAATGACATATCTCTTGTTGTTATTGGTCAATAGGCTACGAGTCCATACACATATTTTCATCCTTGCGTTACCTTTACGCAGCGATATTTTTTTTCACACACCGAATTGAGACTTGTCGCCGTAGAAGAAGTTTTAGCATTTCAAAAGACCTTTCCAACGACGTATCGCTTGTTGTTATTTCTCACTATGCCGATGCCCTTTCGTGTGATTTTCGTTGTGTCTTTAAGTAGCTGTATTTTTTTTAATACAGCGATTTGGGTTTTGTTACCATAGAAGAAGTTGTAGCGTCTGGAAAGACCTTTGCAATGACATATAGCTCGTCGTTATTGGCCGGTAGGCTGGAGTCCATACATATGACTCTTCAAATATCTTTATGTCGAAATATTTTTTTTCATACAGCGAATCGGGATTTCTTGCCAAAGAAGAAGTTGTAGAAAAAGCAGAGAGCTTTCGAATGACATATCTCTCGTCGTTATTGGTCAATAGGCTACGAGTCCATGTACATATTTTCATTCTTGCGTTACCTTTACGCAGCGATATTTTTTTTCACACACCGAATTGAGACTTGTCGCCGTAGAAGAAGTTTTAGCATTTCAAAAGACCTTTCCAACGACGTGTCGCTTGTTGTTATTGCTCACTATGCCGAGGCACTTTCATGTGATTTTCGTTATGTCTTTAAGTAGCTGTATTTTTTTTAATACAGCGATTTGGATTTTGTTGCAATAAAAGAAGTTGTAGCATCTGAAAAGACCTTTGCAATGACATAGCTCGTCGTTATTGGTCAATAGGCTGGAGTCCATACATGTTTGCGCCTTCTCCTTTGTATGAGGTACTATGACGGGTTTTCCTCCATCTTAAACGCTAATCGCTATCTAGGTAAAAATATTTTCGTAGCATCAGTAAATCTATATTATCTATCTATGTATCTAAATAAGTTCGGCAGTGGACTTCTGGTGGCTGAAGAGAAGATGAAGTTAATTTCTTCTAAATCGATGGTTATTCAAGCTTATATCGTTTTCATATCATTTTTTCAAGTAATCGAGTTTACAACTACATTAAACCGGTGGTGGTTTTGACGAAGGATTTAAAACATTTTGTAAAAGCTCCCTTAAATACAAACAGCCGTATTCAAAGACAGTTTTAAAAACTATTTTAGTAATCGAATGTTTTGTTTTCTTCGCTTATATTGAATGCAAAAGTCCTTCGACAGGGACAAAGCAGTCGATTACTAGAATAGGTCTTAAAACTGTCTATGAAAAAGGCCGAAAATATTTTAACATAATTCGACAACGACGCTAAAAGGTTTGGCTCAAAAAATATAAAACTTTTAAAAGGTCTGCACAATCTCTTGAAATGAAATATATTTAAACTCTACTCAAATTTCGCAAAGAATAATTAAAGTAAAATATAAATTAAATATATCTAGTGTTATCTGGCTTAATGTTGGCTGAAACGGTCTGAACTTTATAACCTTGCGCGGAATCTTCGAGGGTTGAAGGTTTTTAGTACCCTCTATGAAGTGCTTTATGAGCTGCAGTAAAGAGTAATCTTTATTAGATATTCTGTTTCAATATTGGACGTTTATTTACTTAATTTGTTACATAAATTGGAGTTTATAATAAAGCTATGTATGAAATGGAAGAAGTTTTCATTTTCAAAAATTCTAAATTACCGTAAATTAAATATTAACATATTTTCAAATAAACAATTTATGATTTTTTTAACTGCAACCTAATAAATAAATACTATTAGAGCCATTTGACTATATTAACAAAATTTGTAACGATTTGACTTGCAAGTCAAATCGTTACAAATTTCTGCAGAACTTATTCCCTAAACTAAACAATTTCAAAGCTGTTTATGTATAAAATTCGTGAAATAATGTTCAAGAGTAATTTTATTTTATAAAATAATGAATTATTGACATGGGTAGATCATAAATAAGATATTTTTTCCGATGACCAAAATATTTTGACCAAAAATTCAACGTATCACATTCAGAATAAGGCTATAGGAATACGCTCTCACTGACCTATGACAGATCCACGTCATCTATACAAATATTTGTATGACATTCAGAGCCCTGGCCACTCGACGCCAAGCTTAACCCGCTTCTTGGGCGAAAAGAGTTCAGGGGACTTACTTTATAATCCGAAACGAAACTCGAAGTTTCGGACGTCGCACGTAAAACTGTACGAATGTGCCTAGGTACTCCACATAATATACGAAACCTCTATCGTACGTCCTAACTATAGACTTAGTTGGGAGTGAATGATAAGTACATAGAGAATAGTGTTGATTTTTAGAAGTGGAAAATTAAAAATTAACTGCAGACTTCGAACGTCCGAACATTCGAATTTCGTTTCAGATCATAAAATAACCCCCCTGTAACATTCCGAATGTACGCTCTGATGAGTTTGAAATCGCAGTCTGCATCTATTATGGAACTGTCCTGAAATACCTAAAGAAGGTCTAATGCCTAGTGTCTGCCTGCTACTCAAAAGCCTACAATTTGGACCCAGCACTTTTTAAGGCACAAATATATAACTGGTAGGTTTACTGGTGGTAGGTCTCTCATATGTGAGGGGCTGCCTGGGTAGGTGCCACCGCAATGCCTATTTCTCCCGCCAAACAGCTATGATAACGCTTTGTTGTGTTGAATGAAACTTAACAACTTACGTCTCAAGATGGCAAGCGCAGTGAAAGGCCAAGCGTTGTTTGGTAATTCATGGTGTTTGATTTTGCCACTTTTCATGAGCGGTAGTATCGATTACCATCAGGCGAATGCTGAATAAGCTTTTTATCGCGATAGCTTCGCAGACTCATTCATTTTTTTTAATATAAAAAGTCTAGACAAACAGACAGATGGACAACATTGTAAAACCAAAGATCGCGGCACTAAAACATAATTTTATACGTAGCATTACCTACGTTGGTTTGATACTTCCATTTTCCAAGCTAAGAATTTCTCTGCGTCATGCATCTCGGGTGGCTCTGCAATAATAATAAGATAGAATCGGAAGCCGTTGTCTTCGCTAGGAAATCCATTGTTTGCACTTTTATTGTTCACGAATATAAAGCTTTTAACTCGTCTAGATTTTATGCCTAAACGACTGTGAAGAATATGAGGTCTAAATCTACGTAATGGTGTAGAGTCTAGCAGCATTAATGGATTGGGACAGTGATTTGACAGCCGCCGTGGCGCAGTTGGTTAGACGCCAGTTGTGAAACGAAAGGCCGCGGGTTCGATCCCCGTGCCGAAACAAATATATTTGTGTGAACCACAGGTATTTGTTTCGGGTCTGGGTGTTTGTGAGACCGAAAAGTCTCTCGTAGCTTCTGATACTCACGACACAAGACTAGATCTTAGTATGGGGTCAGGACTATGTATGTGACTGTCGGGTATGTCTATTTACTTATTATTTACTATGATATCTCTTTAAAATAGGAGTAGTCCTACTTCCTGTTGTAAAATTACGTTTTTTGTCAGAAATAATTGTTTACGACATGCATAATGAACTACCTTTGAGAGGCTCTATGGTGCAGATTGGTTGAGAGGCCTCAGGTTCGAATTTCACAATGAGACAAAAGTTTTTGTTCTTACAATAACATAAATACATACATAAACTCATGCCTTTTTTAGGTAGGCAGAGGTTCTTCTGGTAGTAACCAGGTCACCCACGTTTCGCCCAGTTTGTTCCGTCCCACGATGTGATAGATAGCGAGCCTATCGCCACATCGGGCATAACTTCCTGACACCAGACTGATAATGAATAGAAAAATCCAATATCACGTTGCCCGACCCGGGACTCGAATACGAGACCTCAGCATTGTAACCGTACCGAAGTACAACTACGCCACCGAGGCAGTCAGTCTTACAATACGACAGGCACATTAAACGAATGTGTTGCGCAATTACTTAATAGGTATAATTTAAACATGTAAACTAACTTACCCTATGTTTAAAAAACCTTGAACCGAATGCGCTTGTATTATTTTACGCCCCTACAAAAAACACTAACCGCATAACCATTAAAACGTATTGTATCCTATTACAAAGGGGTATCTATGAAATAAATCTTCTATAACGACCGAACAACATATTTTTTTATAATAAAACTACATATAATTGTGTTATGTGTAGGGCCACGCTGTTGTCAGCCATGACTCAGCATGAATGGGCAGGCTCGTCTGGGGTGATACCAGTGACTGTCTTATAGAAGATCGACGTGAAGCGACAACTATGCTGTCGCGTTTCGTGCGGTGAGTGAGACTGCCGGATGCCCAATACCCCTTTCCTCTTCCTATCCTTTATCCTTTCCGCTCCCCTCCGATCTGATGGGCCGGCAACACATCCATGGTCCAAGTGTTGTGGATGTTCATGGACGGCAGTGATCATTTACCATCAGGTGACCTGCTTGCTCGTTTGCCGGACCTATGCTATAATATAATATTATGTAATGTTGTTTAAGAAAAACAATGTAAAAAAAAGATTAAGGTGCTGTATAGGATTTTCCACCACCACCCAAACACAATGATATTTAAGACATTACAAAAAAAATCGTCGAGTTTTTTTGCAAAATTTTTAGTTGCGTCGTGTCTGTAGTCACTAAAACTACCACCTGGGCTTCGTTTTCGGTAGCAGTCTTGATATACCCTGCATAATGAACGACTTTCACTTATCTGATAACCAGATGAAACGTATTTTTATGATATATTATTGATAAACAAACATGCCTATGATAACTTGCCTATCTAAAAGTGTTTTTATTGTCGTGGTCCGCCCCGTGACCACGAAAACTGTAAAGTGATCGAAACGTCGGGAAATTAAAAAATGTAAATATTAAATTAAATTCGCCTTAAAATCCGTAAGAATTCGTTTTATTTCAATGTGTAACATTCGCGTAAACCCAAGAACACCATTATTTTTAATTGTATTAATTGTAATCAGTAGTTTGAAGAAGCATCTTAGCAGGCCGGCATGATTGTATCCATAGTCCACTGTATTTGCTATGTCTTATTAACATACAAAAATTACAGTCAATTATATGGAGGAGAAAACACGTGAACTGTACTAATTCCACACCTTAAAGGTGAAAAAAACCTTACTTGCGCGGAAAAATAATCGATTAATGAAGAAATTAACTTTACCCCAATGGTTTTTGCTCTGTACACACCGTAACATTTTACGATGGTATTTATTGAACCCGGAACGATGAGCGAACGTGTATCGCAATGTCGGTTACTTCCACCCCAATTTCTTCTTTCATACTAGGAATACCTTTGAACGAAGCCAATTAAAAAGCCTATGGATAGTACTACTGGGTTAAAAAAGTAATGTGTGGAGTAAACTTGATTGGTAAAACGTGATGTGGCATTTCTTTTACCCACATACATATGTAAGTGTAAACAAATTAATATTAATTTTTACACGGCTCCCAAAAAAAGGAGTGTACTTAATGGTTTTTGGTAATATTGCGTTGTTGGTCTAGAAGGCAGTATATGATATAGGCTTTGAAACTATGGGTCACGGGTTCAAACCTCAAAACGTGCAACCAATTTCGTAAGCTTTTCAGTTTAAAATCTGAAACTAGAATTTGGGTAGGGTGTGGTGACAGACTCGCGTCCTAATCGATCTTAGGGGGGAATGTAAGCAAAGGAAACTGAAAGTAAGAAAGACAAAAATTGGATGTTACTAGTGGTTTCTATACACAAACACTTTTGAATTTATCTGATCACACCGCACAACTCTTAACCTATTAAATATTGGCGAATAAAAAGACGTAATTACGGTATTGAAAATATTAATAAATTTAAATCTTGCATTTGTGAACTGTCCTTCTCCGACATGTACAGAACTAGTGACCCTAATCACGCCTATAATGCATTTATTGATCTTTTCCTACTGTTTTACGATCTATGCTTCCCACACATAATACAAACAATACCTATTAAACAAAAAACAAAATGGATTACTTCAGGGATCAAGAAATGTGCAAAGCGACAACGAGACCTCTTATGGGAATACAGGCATAACAAAACAAACATTAGTAAACATCTCTTAAAAAATTACACAAATAGGCTAAAGAAAATAATTAAACTCACTCAAGTGGCACAAAATAATCACGCAATAATATCTGCAGAAAATAAAGCTAAAACTACATGGAATATTATAAACAGGGATAAACATAATTTACCTAAACAAACCATATCAAAGATAGTTACTGAAAATGAAACCATCACTAACCCTACTGAAATTGCTACAGCTTTTAATGATTTCTTCATAGAACAAACACATTTACACACTTCTTCAAAATCGATTTATAATAACATAATAAATAAAAATAACTCCTCAATATTCATATCACCTGTAAATGCACATGACATCATAAAAATAATAAATAGTTTAAAAAATAAAAATAGCACTGGCACTGACAATGTCTCAACAAAAATAATTAAAAGTGTCTCTGCAACCATTGCTCCATACATTAGCTTCATTATTAATCTTTGCATAAGTAATGGCACATTTCCAGACAAATTAAAACACACTATAGTTAAACCTCTACACAAAAAAGAAGACAAAGCAGCATTAAAAAATTATAGACCTATTGCCCTAATATCTATTTTTTCAAAAATCTTTGAGAAAGTTATTTACAATGCTCTTTATAATTTTTTCGAAAAATTTAATATCTTAGCTGAAGAACAAAAAGGATTTAGAAAAGATAAAAACATTAACATGGCAATTTTTGACTTCTTAAAACTTATCGTAAACAATGTTGACAATAGAATACCGGTATGCTCAATTTTCATGGATATGACTAAAGCCTTTGATTTTGTTAATCACCAGATTCTTCTCCATAAATTAGAAATATATGGCATACGAGGTAATGCTTTACAGCTAATATCATCATATTTAAGCAATAGAACTCAACATACCGAAATAACACAAATAAGTACTAAAACTAAAATAGAAACGTCATATGCTTCCAATACACGGAAAATAACTTGTGGAGTACCCCAAGGAAGCGTCCTTGGACCCTGATTGTTTTTAATTTATATTAACGATTTGCCATTAAATGTAACGTATCCAATTAGCCTTTTCGCAGATGATAGTACAATAACAATAAAATGCAATAACACCACAACATATGAAACCGAAGTACATAACGCTCTAGATCAGATTATAACGTGGCTTAAAAGCAATCAACTTAAAGTAAATTTAGAAAAAACCAAAATCATCCATTTCTCGCAACGGGCCATCAAAAACCATATCAATGTAAAATATAAACAAAATATAATAGATGATACCAATACCACCAAGTTCTTAGGAGTACATATAGATAATAGACTGTCATGGAAAAATCACACAGAAACATTGTGTAAGAAACTACACAAATATTCTTATGCCCTCCATGAACTTGCAAAAATAGTAGACCAAAAAGCTGTTCTGGTTGCTTATCATGGGTTTGTAGTGTCAAATCTACGTTTTGGTATAATTTTCTGGGGCAACTCCACTGAATACCAGTCAGTCTTTAAGGCCCAAAAGAGATGCATACGCGCTATTTGTAGCATTAAACCTAAAGATAGTTGTGTTCCATACTTTAAATCACTCAAACTCTTGACCGTCACATCAATTTATATATATGAAGTTGCTATATTTGTCAAAGCTAATCCCAATTTATTCGCTATTAACGCCCAGAAACGAACACGCAATTTAAGAGGAGATAATCTTTTATGTACTGAAGTATCCAGAACCACATTTAAAAATAAAAGTATATATTGTATGGCCATAAAAATATTTAATAAGCTACCAGAAAGTATCAAAAGTCTAAATAATAAATTATTTAAAATATATCTAAATAAACTACTTGCAAGTAAATGCTATTACACAATACAAGATTATTTACAAGATTCCTTTGTTAATATTACCACATAGACAATATATGCTTTTAAAAAATCTGTATTCCTAGTTTAAGTTTTTATTTTAATTGTAATTAATATTTTTTTATCTCTTTGTTATGTTTTTGTGTTTAATTTTATTTTTATTTTTATCCTATTGTACGCCAATGTGGCAAATCGTAGCTGAACGTAGAAATATAATATTTTAAGATCTTAATGTACCTATGATTCACAATAAATTGTTTTGATTTGATTTGATTTGATTTGATGATAATACCACAAGGCTATATTACCAAAAGAAAATATTTTTTGTCACTAAATGCCCTTGGTCCATTATTGTTTTTTTTCTTGCTGTGACGAGCTAGCGGCCCGCCTGTTGGTAAGCGGCTTTCGCTGCTCATGGACTCTACAATACCAGGGCCATAGACAGTTTTAAAACCTATTTTATAGTTATCGAAAGTTTTGTCCCTTTCGAACGACTTTTGAATTCGGTTTGAGCGAAGAAGACAAAACATTCGACAACTTAAATTAGTTTATAAAATGTCTTTGAATAAGGCCATTAGAGAATAAGAGGCTTAAAATAAGAAATTAATATGCGAAATAGAGAGTCAGAATTTACTTAGTATTAATTCGCAGATAATTCCGTAAGTTTTACGTTCTTATTTGCCATATTAAGAGACATATATATTAAAACTAATGTTTTGTTTTGTAAAAAAAAAATAAAAGTCTATTTTGAATGATAATTTGTGTGTGCCGTTGGTATGTCAAATAAATAAATAAATATTAATCGCTTGCACTTCGTCAGCGGGTTTAAAAGTTGACATTTATTGACCTCGCTCGGGGCTCGATGACATTCGTTGCAGTTACGTAACACATGCCGAGTGAGCACACAGTTGTGACAACTTTATTAATAAAACAGTTTAAAACATAATGGGAAACTTAATTGGAAACTGAACTGTAACACAACGCGATATCGAGGTATGCGGTTTCAAATCCCATGGCACACTTTCGATTTGTCGGAGGCACATTTATCATATAACCCCTCTCAATCGTGTTCTCGATTGTAGAGAAGGCGGGTGCCCTGTAGTGGGACGTGTATGGGCTGATTCAGATATATTATTGGTCAGCTATATATCAACTATTTATATGTGGTAGAGCCACGCCGTTGTCGGTCATGACTCAGCATGAATAGGCAGACTCATGCGGGTAGTACCACCGTCTCACAGGAAATCGCGTGAAGCGACAGGTTTTCTGCCGCGTTTCGTTCGGTGAGTGAGACTGTCGGATGCCCAATACCCCTTTCCTCTTCCCATCCTTTTGCTCCCACTCCCGATTTTAATGGCCCACATCTATGATCCAAGCGTTGTAGATGTTCATGGGCGGCAGTGATAATTTACCATCTGGTAAGCGTTTGCTCGTTTGCCGGACCTATGCAATAAAAAAACAGCCTATTGTGGACTATGATCCAAGACCTTTCAGTCGAACTTTGAACTATAGAGAAGTTCCGTATTCAAATAATACGGGTTGTGTTCATAGTCAAATAAAACTTACAAATAGAAACTAATTGTATTTATCACAAAATAACCAACTATAAAAAATAAAATGTTAACAAAGGCATAAAAATTAAATTCCTTATTAAACTAAAAACTCCAACCAACTTTCCACACAAGAATGTGGTAACTCATAAACGCTCGCAAGTTTACAACAGCTACGGTTAGTTAAAGTTACCATTGTCCTAACGTAGAATTTCTAGTACTATGCTTGTGGAATGTTCTGTGCTTGTGGCTTTTGCGTTTTTCTTTATGCCGTGCATGTTAAAATGCGGCGTAATTGCAGGGTTTTCTGTGACTCTTGCCCTAGAAACTGGTAAGAAGCCTTGGGGTGTTAGAAATGGCTTTTTTATCTGAAAATTAGCAGTCTAAAGTCCGGCTTTCTTTTAGTTCGTCTTGGCGGCTTTCAGTTCCGGTTGGACGATGTTAAGAACTCGCTTCACATATTTTTGTGTATATATATGTATATTGTGCTGTTAAACATCAACATTTGTTTACTGAAAACATTTGTTTAAAAAGTAATCAGTAAATCGAAGGTGACTTCCAATGTCTCTCCCATTTTCGTAAATATAATAATTTTAGTATAAGAAAACTGGTGCCAATAAATTAAGCCTTCTACTGTTCACCCTCCCATTCATTAATATATAATATAATATATTCGGACATAGTGATGAATAAAGTAACATACATAATAAAATATTTTCTCCTATATAATTAATATGGAAGGAGTTGAGGGAGACCTGTGCCCAGGAGGACAATAAAGGTTAAAAAAATTGAATTATTATGAATTTTTGTAGGTATAAAATAGTACTTTTACAACCCGACAATCTCTGCCAACAAATTCAACCGCAACGACGCCACAAAGCCGTAAACAACGATACCAAGTAATGCTAATTGGAATTCTTTATACACGAATTAATCTAAAATACAGCCGATACAGCTGTCCGGTCCGGGTTCGATCACCCGGCGAGGTATATATTTAAAGTTTGTTCCCGGGATTTTATTGTTGATTTTGAGAATAAAAGGAAAGTTTATAATTGCTTTAATTTTTAATCGACTGAATTCTGATTCTAGATTGAGTGGTTCTATTTGTAGAATTTAAAGATTTTGGCTGTTCTACAAAAAGGGATGACCTTGGAAAGGACCATTTGTAACATTCTACCAGGTTTGAGCAAAGCACGTTATATTTCACTTTTTTATGTTATAGGGGGCAAACGAGCATACAGTTGACCTGATGGCAAGTGATCACCGCCGCCCAGGAACAACTGCAACACCATACCGCATACGTCCCGCTGCAGGGCACGGGCCTCCTCTACAACCTAGAGTGCGATTAGCAGGGGTTAGGCCATACAGTCCACGCTGGCCTAATGCAGATTGGTGGACTTTAGATACCGTAGAAATTCTTTAAAATCGCTACGGTATACGTTATATGTACATCGGCGAATAAATATCTATTGACAACCAAATATGTAACAAGTAATGCAGACTAACTATAAAGTATTGAAATCATTTACAGCCTCTGTGCGCAGTTGGTTAGACGCCGGCTGTGAAACGCAAGTCCACGGGTTCGATCCCCGTACGAGACAAATATTTGTGTGATCTACAGGTATTCTTGGGTCTGGGTGTTTGTGAGACCAAAAGTCTCTCATAGTTCCTGATACCCACGACACAAGATTCGATCTTAGTGTGGGGTCAGGACTATGTATGTGACTGTTGGGGTGTATTTATTAAGTATTGAAATACTCGTGTCACAGTGTTAAAAACCAAACAATTACAGATAATGGGAAAGTTCACTTAAATCTACCAATGGATAATTCTAATGTAACAATATTAATGATAATTTATAACACTCCACCACAGTCGTCTAGGCCGGATGTCAAGGCTCCGTAGCAAGCGGGTCATTGATTCCACAAGGTTCTCTATAGAAGGCCGAACACCCTTGTAAATGTAATTCATATTAAACATGTGATTAGGTCGGTTCAAGGATTAAGGGTGTGACTGCGAATGGGAACGACCGTGATTGGCGAAAACTGCGAATACATGTTTCAGAGTATTTTATATTTGTTTGGTTTAACTGCTTTTATTTATAGGTTGCGGGACGTCGCTGGATGCAGGCTGCCTCCAACAGGTCACTGTGGAAATCATTAGGAGAGGCCTATGTTCAGCAGTGGACTTCCTTTTGCTGATGGATTGGATTGGATTGGTTCTATTTGGCAAGTATAAGCAATCGTAAATTATGAAGATACAATATTCTAAAGTTATTATTAATATAATGGCTTCCTCCGTCATAACTTTTTTTGGCGTGTCCAACATTGTACATATCTATAAAATTATAAAATCTTAATGGTGTGTTGGGTTTATGCGAATGTAAATTGAAATAAAACGAATTCTTACGGATTTTATCGCGAATTTCATTTAATTTTTACTTTTTTTTAATTTCCCTTCGATTCTTACAATTTAACAGTCACTTTGCGGATGACTACTTGTAATAAACACCTCAGTCCGTCCCTTGACCACGAAAACTGTAAAGTGATCGGAACGTCGTGAAATTAAAAAAAGGAAAATTTAATTAAAATTCGCCATAAAATCCGTAAGAATTCGTTTTATATCAATTGTAACATCTTTATAAATAGATTGAGTATTGAGATTGCTAAACATAATGGATGATTTAAAATATTTACGAATGTATGAAAGGGTATAGTCTGAAGATGTCTTATTACTCAGAGACCATCGACATGTTAGTCCACCGATGTAAATAAAATTGCCTAGGTAATCTCAAAATAATCCAGTATCCGCCCTGATATCGACAGCACACGATGGCGGAAAACCCGTCACAGTAAACAGGGAAAGTGAAAATCAGGTTTTGAGCCCGCCAGCATTATCGTTACAAGTTATGAGATGGTTATTTCCCACACGTGCTTACTCAATTCTTACTTTCTCGCGTTAATATATAAAAATAGTACAAAGACAGCCTTCGTGGTGCACTTGGTTAGACCCCGGCTGTGAAACGAGAGGCCGCGGGTTCGATCTCCGCACCGAGACAAATGTTTGCGTGAATCACAAGTATTTGTTTCGGGTCTGTGTGTTCGTGAGACCGTGAAGTCTCCCGTAGTTCCCTGATACCCACGACACAAGACTCGATCTTAGTGTGGGGTCAGAACTATGTATGTGACTGTTGGGTATATTTATATAATAAAAAAGCAAGATTTTATTTAAGTAAGTAAGCCAGTATGACAATGGAGCCCCGAATATCCCATTAAAATATTATACCATCGACAAACGATATTAAGTAACTCTATCAACAGTTTATAAGCTATTAATATTATATAACTATCTTCGCGGGATATCTCTTTCATTGTTTTCTACTTTAGCTCGTAAATGCTTATACAATGTATCTTAGATATAAAGACTCGAAAATATTGGCGAAGGTTGTAAAATTCCTGCGAAACTTACTGGTGTTTCTTCTTTGCCATATTTTTTACATTTAAACTTATACCTATATATGGGGCGTTTCAGGTGAAGCGGACAACCAAAAAAAAATGAGGTCATGAATTTTGTTTATACTCCGGTCAGTTATACTTCTAGTAGACGTGGATGTGTACACACATTTTTTTTAGTATGAAGCTTTATTGCATTGTTATGAGCTTTTAAAAGTTTACCAAGAATGAAGTCACGAATTTTTGGATGCTTATTATCTGCATCAATTAATTCGTAAAAAATACTAAATATAACTGACCGAAGTATAGCTTGCTTGACGTGAAATGCCCCATATACTCTTAATGGACACGTCTTGTCGGTGACCCACCCACAAGGTGGACGGACGACCTGGTTAAGGTCGCAGGGAGTCGGTGGATGCAGGCCGTCCAACAGGTCTATGTGGCGATCTATGGAGGAGGCCTATATTCAGCAGTGGACTTCCTGTGGCTGAAGAGAGAGAGAGAGCAAACTGAAGTCTTGTGATTTAATGGTAGCATTTGCAGATTGAACTTTAGAATGAGATGTTAGGTGCAAACACTGGGTTGGGTAATCCAATTTGTGCTAGTTTAATTGATTTGGAACACAATTTGAGTTAAACGTGAATATAAATTTGTTTCCTACGTTGCAATATATTCCTCTTCATTTATAACATTTAGGATAAATTGAAACGCAAAACGAAAGAACGAAAAATGTTTGGTACTTACAGGTCTTTTGTACAAAAAAATATTTAGGTCGCAAGCATTCGTATTACCAATTACATAATCAAATCTATAAGAGACAAACATCGTAGACTATAATATCTAGAAAAAAAAAAATTACCCCCAGCAAAATGCTTGACCTACAAATCGACAAAAGCCACTAACGATTCAATATGAAAATCAGTACTCGACTTATTGAAACAGAAATTGCGGTGCCTTTGTGTATCGCCTACTCGAATCGACACGTTTTTATGACCATGTGGCGAAAACTTTGGATTATTTTACGGCTGATCGCGTGCCGAAAAATAATGCACTTGGAAAACGTCCAAGCCTGGTCAAATGTGGTATTAAAAGTGCAAAAATTGCCTGCAATATTGACTTATGGAGTTAAACCTATGACACTTTCAGACAACAACGTGTACTAAAAGTACATGTTATCTTCTATAATGGATGATCTATCACGTTTCGTTGTCTCGAAGAGATCTCCAATAGCGATAAGACCGCCAGATATTACACTTTCTTGAAATAATGTAAACTGTACTCTTGTATGTAATATGTGGTAAACAATAAAGTGTTATTTATCTATCTTTCTAAAAGTGTTAAGACTTATATCCCATAAACTTACAATCGGGAACTTTTCCGTGCAATTGTTGGTACATATTAAAAGTTTAGTAAAAAGTGTCTGCTTTTAAATCCAGCTGGCTAATTCACGTAATTTTTTGACGCGCCGATCAAGTTGCGGTGCAATTGCAATGAAGTTTACGTCTTAGTGCAAAATGGTATTCTTGTAATTGTTTAGCTGCGCGTGAACTGCACCTAAGCTATGCGTAAACTGCGCGTGTGCTGCGCGTCAGCTGTACGTCAGTCGTATGCAAGAAGCTTATACGTGAATACCGATCAAGTTGCGATCTGGATCACGCACATAAAACACGCAGCAGTAGAATACACTAAACCGCTCGCGTGACGCGGACTTGACGCGAGCGTATCTGACAGCGGTTGTCAAAATTACGAGAATACAAAAAGGTCTGTTTTGATCGAAACTTAACTGCAACTGCACTGCAACTGAACTTATTTAATTACGTGAATTACCCTACTGAACATTTAATTGTTTAATCATGATTCGTAAGTATTATCGATAAATCACATAGGTTACAATTATTTTGGTATATCAAGTAAAAAATGAGCCTGATCAAAATTAATTCTTACGTAAAAGCGAAAACAAATAGTGAAAACAAATGGGAGAGGCCTACGTTCAGCACTGGTCAGAAAAATAAATAAATGCAAATAACTTTAACAAATAAAATATTGGAAACTTCGACTGTAACTACATTCAAAATGTACTTACTCTACCTCGTAAGTCTAAAAACGTCACGTCGAATCCACAGGTAATACGTCTTGTAACCGCTTTCCGAGCTGATACATTGATCTTACCTTGGAGAGGTTTGTAGGAAAAATCTATATGGAGTGTGCACTAAAATGTTCTATTTAGTGCTGATTTTGTTTCTTTAGCAATGGAAGAAACTGATCATAGGAGGAAACTGATTTTGTCTGATACGTTCATAACACGGCCATGGTATGCTAAGTTGCAGTTGTCGCAGACTCTTAAAATAAAATATTTTTATATAACTTGCACGTTATTGCATATATTTGGAAATAATATATTGATATATAAAAATGGAAAATATAGGAAACGCATATGCGTGTTATGTATATACATATAAAATTTAATTTAAATCATTCAACATTATGTATTCTTGTCGTTATTTTTACTTTTTATGTTTGATAGGATAAATTATTATGCATCATAAATTTTTTTAGCAAATCATTACGAAATATATAAAAACAAACTAACAAATTTTCAGGAAATTATTGAGCAAAATTCTCATGCAATTAATATCTATGAGAGCTACTCAAAATACGCTAAGATCAAGATTAAAATAATCTCCGAATCTTGCATAACAACTACGGAAACTAAATTTGTTTGACCTCGTTTCTGAAGCTTCTTAGACGAAGAGCGATGGTAGTATCATTAAGATTTATATTAGGTGTTTTAAGTGATTGTAACATTTTTTTATCATTACTATTCGAGTAATTTTAACTGAGAGTTACATATAATTAAAGGTAGCAAGAAATTAAAATTTCATGGAATATCAAAGAATTTCATGGATTGAAATTTAATTTCCCGACGTTTCGATCACTTTACATTTTTCCTGGTCACGGTCAACATTAAAAATGTAAAAATTAAATCAAATTCGCGATGAAATCCGTAAGAATTCGTTTCATTTCAATGTGTAACGTTCGCGTAAACCCAAGACACCTTTATGAATTTCATGGAGTTTTGATAATCACTTTATAACATTAAAAATCAAGATTTTAAACTGCATTTATTATGGTTTATCATTAATTATCATTATTTTAAATAGTAAATGTAAACTAATATAGATAAATGTGATTTAGGATCATCTATGCGAAATGTCAAAGGATTTGAATACGACTCGATCTCTCTTCAACATTTTAGAACTTCTGGTCATTAGGAATTATTAAGTACGTTTCAGAACTTCTTTTGAATCAATGTATGTACATTGGGAACAATATATCACTACATACTATTTTCATTTCCCCTATATTATTTATTCTGCACACAAGAACAACAAAATACATAAAATATATTACAAATAAAAATATAGAGTACAGGTGGCGGTCTTATCGCTGTGGGCGATTTTTTACAGACAACCTTTGGATGGATATAAAAAATAGAAAAGAAGAGAGTATATTACTATCAGTATTGAACAAAATAATATATCTCACTTCTTCTTCTTGTTTTACATCTACTGCTTCACATATCGGCTATGTTTTTCTTTACATTCTTCCTTCAGAATTCATATCACCATGTATTTCCCAATAAAATATACTCTCCTGAAGTATTGAACTGGCTCAGGTATCTAGTATCTACGAGTGTGAATAAAACTCGAGCACCGCTGGAATGCCGAGCCGCTCATCTGCCGGGTTCATATGTACGTGCCGCAATTTACAACGTATTTCGATCGAATGTGATTTCTTATATCCGGGTATTTAAGCTGTGTTTTATACTTTTTTATAATGTATGGTGGTACGTACCCACGAGGATATGAACATCCTGCTACCAACAAATTGGACATCCGGCAATATCACACATCAACATGATTTCATCTCGTTTCATTGTTTTCTAAAATACAGTAGTAGTTCTACCCCGGTCAAGCCAATACATTCATACTACAGTCCTACCAACGTGACTCTACCACTTTAAATCAAGATATAATACCATAAAATATCTACTTAGCTCAAATAATATCCAGAAAAGTACACCAATCCAACCTTCACGCAGTTATATATTTGGAAGCAATAAATTTTATTAACATTAATAAATAGCGTCCCAAACCTCTTAAATTATTCAAGCATTCAATATCCAGGTCAGGCCCATGTGTTTATTTATTCATTCAAAAAACAATGACATTGTAATATCGTCTACACTATGACTCGGTTGGATTGACTGTGGTGGGCCCAAAGCAGCAAGCACTGAAAGGAAGAATTTTATAGAAAACTTAAAAATATCAAATGAGCAAGTAGAAATGATGCTATTTCTAAAAGGCTTACGTACCATTTTTGCTATATGTTCGATATTGTATCCTCAAAATTTGCAATGCACTTACGATTTCTAAAGTTTTTTCCCATAATTATACTGTAAATTTTAGCTTAACTTCACCGCGGTGGCACTGCCAAATTAAACCATTTTTTTTTTCAACTGTTAAAGTTACAGTTAAGAAAAAAATGTTTATTAATCCACCAAACCTTTGATCTTCTAAACTAATTCAAGTATTTTTGTTTTCATAAACATGTAACTATTACGACTCGGCACTCTCCCAGAAAAGTGCGTGGTGGCCTCGTGGTATCAGACCAGACTCAGCTGCCTACATGTTCACGGTGGTCGCGGGTTCAAATCCCAGGGCACACCTCTGACTTTTCGGAGTTATGTGTGTATTGATAGTCAATCACCACGCACTTTAACGGTGAAGGAAAACATCGTGAGGAAACCTGCATACCGTAGCGATTTTAAAAAAAATCTACGGTGTGTAAATCCGCCAACCCGCACTAGGCCAGCGTGGTGGACTATATGGCCTAACCACTCTCATTCGTACTCTCGATTGTAGAGGAGGCCCGTGCCCTACAATGGGTCGTATATGGGCTGATACAATACAATACAATTCTTCTATACTTATACCAAAATATCTCTGTCAAATCATAAATTCAATCGTGAAAGTTTGTTGTTTACCATCTTCACAGACAATAAAATGTACGATGGAGCCAAAACAATACCGTTTAGTCACTGCTACACATAGCACAAGTTATCCATTTATTTGATTAGCTAGACGTACATAAGTATGGTTCACATTAATTAATTGCCGACGTAATTAACACAAGGTTTCCATATGTGAGTGCATTTGTTTATTAAATAGAGTAATCGTAGAAAGTAATTATTTAAAACGAGTCAAAAGTCAGTAAACTGATCCCTGGTACGAAGTTTATGCGACCAAAAACCAAATTGGGGCAGCGCTGTTGACTGTTTCTCATTTATTTTGAAGGTTTTTCTGGGCAGTAGATTGAAGCTTTTAAATTGAACTACAAGAATACAATTCTCAAAAACGAGGGGAAAATGCCTATCACAGAAAGATACTTCAGAGATAATTTTATGTAGAAATATCCAATATATTGGAGACTGTCCCGCCCTCACACCCGTCATTGCAACTCCTGTAAGCCAGGATCAACAGTGGCATGCATGTTAATGACACTAAGCATTGAGCTCAGCGAGTCTCCGGGAATGTCTAGCGAACCTTTATCCCAATACATTATCATAAGATGTTTTGATTACCAGTATCAAATATTTTTAGCACTATCTGCATCGGTCTCTTGTCATTTCGTCCCGTACAACGACATCGAAGCAAACGACATCCAACTACCCATGTTTCTGTTTTAATTTGAGGTCACTAATTAATGTAGATAAAAATGATTTTATAAATATTGAGGAGAAATACTTTACGTGTACAATTCTACACATTTTTGCTTAAACCAACATTCTAATATTCGTGAAATATATTTTATAGTTTATGATTTACAAGCAAAGTTTTCAATCTAAAATTCGACGAAGGGCGTATGGATTTGCGAATAGAACCCAGACTAAACATTAACGCAATTGCTACCTCATTCCAATTGCTTGCTCAATTGAGCGTCATGATTTTAAAGGCATATTGATACGACTGAAATTATGTCGACTTCGGCAAGATAATCTTCCCTCGAATTTTATGGAAGTGGCCATAAAATTTTACACTTAACAGTATAAGAAATGCATTGCCAAATAGGCTGAAAAATCCGTATTATTTAGGCAGAAAAAAGATTTGACAATAAGTCAAACAGTTAGCTGACCCATGTTTCAGTATTGTGTGACTTTGAGCAGTTTCATTCAAGGTCCGTTTAACAGTACATTAATTTTATATTTAAACACTAATAACTTTAAAGCAAAGCATTATAATGACGTAATTGTTTTACTCGAGTTACATTGTTTAATTATTATAATTAAATACTTTTATTTAAATGACCACAATGCATCTAATGGTAAGAAATTCTATATGCAGTCATCGAAACGCTTCGATATTATATTAGCCTATAGCATTTATAAATATATTAAATACTTAACATTCGCATATTAATGAATATACATACATGAACAGATACCTAATTCCCAGAAGTGGTAGGCAGAGATGCAACCAGGGCACTCACGTTTCGCTTTATGTGTTCCGTCCCACGATTCCTGACTCCGTACATAAACATAAACACACGCCTTTTTCCCAGAAGAGGTAGGCAGAGGTGTTACCAGAACACCCACGTTTCGCCTTGTATATTCCGTCCCACGATGTGATAGGGGGCGAGCCTATCGCCATATCGGGCACAAATTCCTGACTCCGGGCTGATAATGAATAGAAAAATGCAATACAATAACAGACAACAGCATTTAGAAATATAAAAATACTTAACATTCACATAGTCCTGAATTCATAGTACAAACCATTCTAATCCACAATCTACTTCGTGTAATTTTCGGCTTAAAAATAACTGAATGGTTCTTCGCCGTAAGCAATGACGTCTTGGCTACCGGTCGTAAAATAATTCAAATGTTCCTACGTCAGAAGGAAATTACGTTGCGAGGCCACGTAGTAAGGGGATCTATCTAAGTATATTAAGTTATTAACCCATTGGGTATACATTTCGTCATCAGTAATCTCTCTCTCTCTCTCTTCAGCCTTAGGAAGTCCACTGCTGAACACGGCCCTCCCCCAAGGATCTCCACATTGACCTGTTGGAAGTGGCCTTCATTGAGCGACTCCTTGCTACCTTAACCAGGTCGTCCGTCCACCTTGTAGACGGGCGTATTATCATCAATATATAATAGGTGATAGGAATTGAGAAAATACCTAAAACGTACCTCCACAATTTTTGTAAGGTAGGATCGACAGCATGCATTCGATGCAATCGACATTGTGCACTGAATCTCTCACGGAGAATAAGCTAAATTTTATTTCAACGAGTATAAGTTTCTATGTAATCCGTAACAAAATTGATCAGAATACCTTTATTCATTTATTTTCTATAGTTACCTATGTATATAAAGATATCAACATATTGAGAGGGAAAGCATACCCCAGCATCGTTCGGGATAGCACTAGTTAGAAGATAAATAATTTGAATTATATCTGACCTTGCTGTCAACTGACAAATTGTACAAAGGCTGTGCTAATTCTCAATTTGGGCGTATAATAGGAACAAGGACGCATTCTGTTCCGTGACTTCAACGATTAGTGGCAGCCTTACATTATATAAGTTCACTACATTATTTCAAAAGGAGTAAGCAGAAGTTCTGCATGTAGTTAGCCAAAATTACTGCCTAATATAGAATTTTCAAAAAAATAAATATATGTACTTAAGTCATATAAATTATAGTGCCAAACCTAGGATTCGTACTCGGGACCTCGCCAACACAGCCTCTATACGCCAACTAGATGACTTATCTAACTTGTAATATTAGGATCACACAGTTTCCCAAGCAAATTCCAAATCCAGAATTTCAAAATCTAAAACCTAACATAAACTGAAATCTCCGCCCTAAGAGTCGAACTCACGACCTTGCCAATCCTTCATACACACCAGAGTCTATCTGACTAGAAATACTTTTATTAAAAATATCACGGCATAACAGTTTAAGTGAGTTAAAACTGGAAACGGCGAGTCCGCTCGCTCCCTCGTGAATATGAATGGATTCGTAAAATCCCCGCTATCAAAACCGTATTAAATATCAGCTTCCATTCGTGCCAGATGCGACTGTGGAAGTTTTAGTCCATTTTTGGTATTTAATCTTTTCGGTATAATCCATGTACGGATATTTTACTTACTTTTGCATTTATTAATATTACTTGTATGATGTTACCTTTGATGATCAGCTTCGCCAAGGTGCAGATGTTTTTTTGATTCCATGCCATACCAGATACATGTTATTTTTCGTACAAACTGGGACAAACGGTAGATTTTTGATAGAAGATTGTGTAAAATGGTTGCGCGGCAGTCCACATTATCGAGAATGTCACCTGGGCGGTTTGCATTTTTACATTATAAAATCTTTTTGACCGCCGGCCAGCTCTGACATTCTCGATAAAACTGATAGTGTCGTTTGGACTGCTGCGTCATTCCTTCAATAGATGCGTACTAGAACGTAGTGATTTTTACTACATGTTTGTGTACTTCGAAAAGCCCTTAGACTGAAATTAAGCGTAACACTGTATATGTATTATACACATGAAACTTCCTCTTGAATCACTCTATCTATTAAAAAACAGCATCAAAATCCGTTGCGTAGATTTAAAGATCTAAGCATACATAGGGACAGATAGACAGTGGGAAGCGACTTTGTCATATACTATGTAGTGATATTTATTTTAGAGGAGGTAGGTAGATGTTATTACTTAGAAAAACATTAACCAAATTATTATTAATAAGTTAACTTTCAAATTTCCAGTTGGCCATGAACACGGAAATAGGTTGACACACAATAGGTCTCCGCGATTTAAAAATGGGGATTTTTGTGCGCTATCATTAAAAAAGTAGTAGTCTAATTGGTATCTAACGTGGTATTACCGATTCATAGCGAAGTTTATGCGTATGGTTTACTTCATGTAAAGTTATCTCAGACAATATGACTCCACTATCTTACTAACCTTTGAATAAACTTTTCGAGGCGAGCATACCATTCGCTTGATGGTAAGCGATACGACCGCTCATGGGCAGTAACAAAACCTAACAACACCATGAATTACAAAGCTATGCTTGGCATTCCACTGCGCTTGTCATCCTGAGACATGAGGGGTTAAGTCTCATTATGTCCAGTAGTTATGCTGGCTACTGTTGACACCAACAATGTGTTTACACTGGTGTTTGGCGGAAGAAATAGACATTGAGTTGGCGCCTATCCAGGTGGCCTATCCCATATGAGAGACCTACAACCAGACACTAGTAAAATAAAGCTATTTATTCATTTGATCAATTTGTAGAATCAACTGTAAAACCATTAGCGCTCATATCCCCCCTGACGACATAAATACAGCGCCTTTTACACTTCCGTCAAGCCGAAAATGTCGCCCCAACACAGATAAGTGTTGTAAAATAACTTCTGACATCGAGACGCTGACCTACTTCCAGAAGCTGAAAACATTCACCCACTATCGATACGCTATTATTTCGGTTATTTTTGCGGAGGTTACGAGTATGAGATATAGTGTGGCTTACATACATAGTGTATTAGGCCAGATTCGCTTCGGTGTTTGGCACGGGCCTTGTTTACAAACGAGAGCACGATTGAGACGGGTTAGGCCATAAAATCCACCATCCTGGCTTAGTGCGGGTAAAAATACTCGTAACTGTACGGGGTGGCCGGAAATCATGAAAACTAAAACCACGATTTTTGACAAAAAATAATCTCCGAGGGTTTTTCAAATTTTGTACAATGTCACCTGGGTTTTTTTGTAATACTAAATAGGTTCGCGTTTGACCGCGATCTGCCTGTTGTTAAGCAATGATGCGGTCTACGATGGAGCACGCTAACCCAGAAGGTACCGATTCACTCGCATTTTAAAGAGTTCCAAATAATATGAGTGAGGGAACAGGGAGGCTGGCAAAGAATTCCACAGCTTAACGATGCGCACATTAAAAGATGAAGACATGAGATGGGTTGATTATGAGAAACGTGTGGGTTAAATTAAGTAACATATGGCAATATCATCATATTGAAAATACTATACTATTGATACAATTTCTACAGTGTGTAAGTCCGCCAACCCGCACTAGGTCAGCGTGGTGGACTATATGGCCTAACCACTCTCAATCGTACTCTCGATTGTAGAGGAGGCCTGTGCCCTGCAGTGGGTCGTATTTGGGCTGATACAATACAATACAATACTATACTATTGATGCAGTTTCTATCTTACAATTGTTCAAATTGTTATATTTTTTATTAAACGATATGAAATGTATTGTATTGAATTCTACCTTTATCATTCTTATTAATTTGTTATTGAACAGAACAAAATTATTTGCTCGAAATAACATTATTTCACAGAATGCTGCGGAGATTTTACATCTGGCTGAAATATACAAGAACAAAATAAAGTGCATCGTTCTCAAGAAGATGGCGTAAAAGAAAATTAAAAATAAATTATACTGTACTGTATCAGCCCCTATACGTACCACTGCGGGGCGAGAGTACGATTGAGAGGAGTTAGGCAATACAGTCCACCACCCTAATTCGGGATTAGCTACCAAAACATTAATAAAGCAAAATTTGTTTTAAAAAGGTCACGAAGTTCAAAAAATATAAGCTTTATCTATCGGGGTTAATTCGTGTGCGCAACGCTACGAAACGCAACAATCGGCAAATGAATATGCATGAAACATTTCCCTTAATTAATTAATTCGCCTGTTGTACAGCGTACTACTTTAATATAGTTAATGTTACTTTATGGAATTTTATAAGTAAATTACTACAATGATCTATTTTTTTGAGAACGACAAGAGGAGTTTTTGCTCAGCTAATGGTAAGTGTCATACTGACTCATAAATAGAACACAAGCTTTAAATAAGATGGTTTTAATAAATAAACCCAACAGTCACATAAGTACATAGTCCTGACCCCGTACTAAGATCAAGTCTTGTGTCGTGGGTATCAGAAACTACGAGACACTTTTCGGTCTCACAAACAATGACTGTGGATCACACAAACATATTTTGTCTCGGTGCGGGGTCGTACTCGCAGCCCTTTGTTACACAGCCAGCGTCTAACCAAATGCGCCACGCAGGTTGTTGAACGAAGGACACGGAGGATTGTTCATATAGAGAGGATGAAAGACGAGGAACGAAGACTAACCAAGCAATATTACAAGGAGAGTCTGGGTGGAAAAGTCGGTAGGGGTCGACCTAATCGAGCCTACACCAGTCAAATAAGTGACACCCTGCACAAGGGCCAAGTCAAAAGTACCCTTAACCGACGAGAATGCATAAAGACGTTGATGAAAGTGGATGAAGCGAAAGTTATATGTCAGGATCTAGTAAAGTGGTGTACCTTAGTCTCTGCCTACCCCTATGGGATACAGGCTTAACGATAATGTATAAATAGATACACCCAACAGTCACATACATAGTCCTGACCCCGCCCTAAGATCAAGTTTTGTGTTGTGGGTATCAGAAAACGAGACACTTTTCGATCTACATGTAAGCATGTATATTATGTAAGCTCTGCATGGCATTTTACTACGCTAGTCACCCCGACACATTAACTGTTGAGTATCGTAATGGCCAGTAATCTCTGGCTATAATGTTCAAGCCGTAACGCAACGTTTAACCGATATTCACGTGTAAATTGTATTGTATTGTATCAGCCCATATACGACCCACTGCAGGGCACGGGCCTCCTCTACAATCGAGAGTACGATTGAGAGTGGTTAGGCCATATAGTCCACCACGCTGGCCTAGTGCGGGTTGGCGGACTTACACACCGTAGAAATTTTAAAAAATCGCTACGGTATGCAGGTTTCCTCACGATGTTTCCCTTCACCGTTAAAGTGCGTGGTGATTGACTATCAATACACACATAACTCCGAAAAGTCAGAGGTGTGCCCTGGGATTTGAAGCCGCGACCACCGTGAACATGTAGGCAGCCGAGTCTGGTCCAATACCACGAGGCCACCACGCACTTCACGTGTAAATAAATTATAAACATAGCAGTGGAATCTACCCAGACAATCCATAGTATCGAGGGACCTCCCATCTATTATCATTTATATTTCTTCGATAAAGTGGACAGACGGATTAGGTAACAGTCTAGAGTCTAGACTCTTAGTTTGACCTACGTTCGATTGCTCGGTCAGGTTATTCTTTGTGGTTTTTTTACTGTGATATCCCAACATTGTTCGAAACTGTATTGTATAGAAGCATAGTAATTTCAGAGAACAAATAATTTAAAATTTAACCCAGATTGGGAAACAAACCGAAGTTGGGAATGATGAATCGGCAAGGATTGTAAGAAAACAGTTTTTAAAATACACTTTCAAACTTACAATACAAACTTCTTGTTTTAAAAAGAGTCCTTCAAAACAAGGTGAAGTCAATTGTAACAAACATTAATTTATACGTCACAAGTAAAGCCTTCAGTGGCAGCGGAAACTTTGCAATATGCAAAACAATTTATGTAAATTTCTGAACGTTGCAGGCACAACAGGCCAGAATTTAGTAACATAATTCATACATTAGTAAACTCGCGCCTTTGTCCCAGAAGGGGTAGGCAAAGGCGCCACCATGACACCCACATTTTGCCTTGTATATCCCGCCTCACGATGTGATAGGGGGACCTATCGCCATATCTCGCACAAATTCGTGACTCCGGACTGATAATTAATTAAAAAATCCAACCCGATACCTCAGCTTTGCAATCGTACCGTAGTACAACTACGCCACCAAGGCAGTGAAGCAAAATTCAACTGTAACTAAAACATTAATTAGTACTTGCATACCCTGTACGTAGGCACTAGGGAATATTACAAAAAAAAAACAGGTGCAAAAAAAACAAACAAAAAAATGTTTTACTGAAAACGACAGCATGTATCTCCAGGTATACAAATATGCACTATATTAGACAATTGTAATGCTCCCTAGATTTTAGATAGAGTATCAATCGACACACTGTATTCGACATTACGCTGGTGTGCAGTGCCGGCGTTAGGGTAAGGCGCGGTTGGGCGACGGCCCTAGGGCGCCAGAACCGAAAGGGCACCGAATTTACGTTAACCTGTAGTGTATTATCTATAATTTACTGTTTTTTCCTTGGATTTTGATACTAATTATAGGGCGCCGTGGAAATCTCTTCAAGGGCGTCGTTAATGCTAAAACCATTACTGCTGGCCTGCTCGAAGATCTTCTCCTCACCTGCTCTGAGTACGTCCTATGTTAAAGTTAGCCAGAGATCTCTACAAACCCATATCATTTTTCAAGTACAAAATCTCCCAGAAGAAAACCCAGATCATAAAGGCATTCGATAGAGCAATTTCTACATTAAACACACCCTTGGAAGCTTCTATAAGGATGACAAGGTACAATAAATCGAACCTAATATCATATTGATATACAAATTGGACTCATGGGACGATGAATTTCATAAAATGAACTAGCCTGCTGGAATAATCGATACAATTGGAGGCGTTTGACCTATACGTCCTGTCTACGCTATTGACTGCCTGTTATCGTGTTTTTTAGTTTTGAACAAAAAATATCTATACAAATTGAGATTGTTGTCAATTTATTTATGATTTTTTTTTTCATCAGCCCATATACGTCCCACTGTTGGGCACGGGCCTACTCTACAATCGAGAGAATCGATTGAGAGTGGTTAGGCCATATAGTCCACCACGCTGGCCTAGTGCGGGTTGGCGGACTTACACACCGTAGAAATTCTTTAAAATAGCTACGGTATGCAGGTTTCCTCACGATGTTTTCCTTCACCGTATTATTTATGATACATGAGGTGAAACAATTTATTAGCCATACTGCCTTAACTATTGATTTTCCTACAGATAGCGATAATATACAAGATGGACGGACGACCTGGTTAAGGTTGCAGGAAGTCGCTGGATGCAGGCCGCTTCCAACAGGTCAATGTGGAGATCCTTGGGGGAGGCCTATGTTCAGCAGTGGGCTTCCTGTGGCTGAAGAGAGAGAGAGAGAGAGAGCTAAAATATGAACTCTATTTATAAATAAAATGTAAATCTAAATGAAACTAGTAAGTTGGTATGGCGTGTCTCAACTATAGCTTCAAATTTCTGTCGAGAATGGTCCAATTGTTTTACAGGAGTCTAAGATGTAGAAACTGATATGTAACTAGTTTTATTTACAACTTGAATGGTTATATTTGCTGAGGTTACATTAAAGCGGGGTCAAATAAAGTATGACATCAAGTTTATTTGATCAGTGATATCGCCGAATTTGTGATTAGTTCTATCATGTAAGGAAGTATTTTGATTATGGCTTTTTTACTGTATTACAAATAAGCAAACGGCCCATCTAATGGTACCTATTTGCATCCCATGAACACCTACAACACTTGGCTTTTAGGTGTATTATTGTCTTCTTAAAGTAAATAGATACACCCAACAGTCACACACTAAGATCGAGTCGTGGGTATCAGAAACTTCGAGAGACTTTCCGGTCTCACAAACACCCAGAGCCGAAACAAATAATAAATAAGCTATTTGTCTCGGTACGGGGATCAAACCCGCAGCCACTCGTTTTACAGCCAGCGTCTAACCAACTGCGCCACGGAGGCTGTGAAATGCCTGTGGATCACACAAACATTTGTCTCGATGGAGAAAGAGAAGGAAAAAGAGCCTTACTTCAGACTTCGCTTTACATAAGCACCCTGTTGTTACAAACCTTAATCTAATTCTATACAAACGACTCATAAACTCGCATACAGCTGATAACAGTAGACACTAGACGTATCTGGTTCGATAACTAACTTCTAGCCGTGACTAGGGACTAGATGTTACATAACAGCTTAATAACAGTTTCTCGATAGTTCAAGTTTACCGAGATCCTTTAAATGGTATTATGGAGATGCGTTAGTGGCGTTTTGTTGACGTGATAAAGCTTAGAGGCTTTATTCATTTAAAACCTTTTTAGTTATCTAATGTTTTGTCTTCTTCGCTCGAACAGGATTCAAAAGTCGAAAGGGACAATACATTCGATAATTAAATACGTTTTAAAACTGCCTATGAATAAGGACGTATGAAAATGGGGGAATATTATGTTTTTCTCTCATAGTTAAACGCGCTTTAAATATATTTATTTGTCTCTTTGTGAGTTAAATCACTACAGTGTTACTTGAGGTGATAGTGATAATCGCCCTTTATGACAAAAATGTATAACCTGCGATAAGGGTAGTTTAAAATATTTAGAATTCAGAACTATACTGGCCATTCGTGGAGACACCGAAAATTTGTTATAAGCATATTAAGTACAAATTAGATTTTTTTTATTGCGATAAATGACGAGACGAAAATGCCAGTCGCCTAATGGTAAACGATACGACCGCTCATGGACAGTAGCAAAACCAAACAACACCATGAAGTTGTGTGGTCCTGGCACACTGAACAATGCTTCTATATGGTACTACATTATCTCTTATTTTGTAATAATAAAGATTTATTTAAATACAGGGTATATCTGGACTGCGACCGAAAACGCAGTCAGGTGGTAGTATTAGTGACTTCAACCACAATACGACCAAAAGTTTCGCAAAAAAAAGCGACTTTTTTTTTGTAGTAAGCACATCGTTTTCCCAAAATAATAAAGTATACATTTTTGTTTTTTAAATACAATGGTAGGCAAGGGTTTATATTATAAATTAAGCAAAAACTAGGGATTTACCGTCGAAACACGATTATATTTAATAAATATTTGATGATTGCCTCGGTGGCGCAGTTGTACTACGGTATGATTGCAAAGCTGAGGTCACGGGTTCGAATCCCGGATAGGGCAAAGTGATATTGGATTTTTCTATTCATTATTAGCCCGGAGTCAGGAATTTGTGCCCGATATGGCGATAGGCTCGCCCCCTATCACATCGTGGGACGGAAAATACAAAGCAAAACGTGGGTGACATGGTTACACCTCTCCCTACCCCTTCTGGGAAAAAGGCGTGAATTTATGTATGTATGTATTTAAAAAATCGCAAAAAATACCTGTAGCTTTCTTTGAAAATTATTTAGTTGCATTGTGTCCCTAATCACTAAAACTACCAGTTTACAGTCGCAGTCTGTATATTGCAATAGAATACAAAAACAATAGTAATAAACAGCTACTATCACAACACAGTTCAGTAATGATGGAGCGCTATCTAGCGAGTCCCGAAGGAATCGGCGGGCTGAAGGAACGCATGCGCTCGTAACCAGAAGTGGTAAACATCTTATCGTAAGTTTACAAGGCAAATATGGAATGTCTTATATTAATTACGATAATAAGCGTTAAAGAGGCCACTACTAATAGGCTGGTATATAAATTATTGAAGAAGACCTATATTTAGCAGTGGGTTCTTGGTAGTTTAAAAGAGAGAGAAAGACGTACCATAATTGAATTGAATAAAAAAAAGTTATGACTTTAACACATCTTCCCCAACCGTAAACATGGTTTATTTTTTAAAAAATAATATACTTCTCTCTGTCCTTATATACCTATATTTTCTTAAAGTAACCTTATGCCAAAAAAGTTTATATAGTTTGAACTTTCTGAGATTCCATGATAACGCTGAAACAATATTATTATAAATCCAAAAACAAATGTGTTGTATTGTATTGTATTGTATTGTATCAGCCCATATACGACCCACTGCAGGGCACGGGCCTCCTCTACAATCGAGGGTACGATTGAGAGTGGTTAGGCCATATAGTCCACCACGCTGGCCTAGTGCGGGTTGGCGGACTTTTACATACCATAGAGATTTATACAAATCGCTATGGTATGCAGGTTTCCTCACGATGTTTCCCTTCACCGTTATAGTGCGTGGTGATTGACTATCAATACACACATGACTCCGAAAAGTCAGAGGTGTGTCCTGGTATTTGAACCCGCGATCACCGTGAACAAAAAAACAAATGTACCCAACAAAATTCTCAGAACAATATTTGCGCAATTCCAAATGTTCACAACATCTGCATAGGTATTACAAAGCCACACATTACCGTTCTACCGGGAATACGGTAATGAACGTGGAATTTGAATTTTAAACAATAGATGTTTTATATTTTCAAGCTTAGCCCGTAATTACTTTTGTAGCCAATGGCCACCGTAAAAAGTTAAGGAGTTTTAAATGGCTGTAAATGAAGTATACGCTTGGAAACAATAAAATAATGTTCCAAATCGTTCAGCGTCTTCGAGTAATCGGTGAACATGCATAAAAAAAAACAAAGATTCCGACGAATAGAGAACTTCCTCCTTTTTTGAAGTCGGTTAAAAAGGTCGTTAATCGCATTTTAGATAAATGGCATAATATGAGAGAAGCCTATACCCAGCAGTGGGACTCTACAGGCTGTAGATGAGGATGATGATGATGAATAGCATTTTTGATGTTTCATATTTTTTATTTGCCCGGATAGCAGCCATATTACACAAAAGGGTTTTAAGTTCTTAGTGACCCAGGTAAGTAAATACACCCAACAGTCACATACAAGTCCTGAACCACACTAAGTTCGAATCTCGTGTCGTGAGTATCTGGAACAATGACAGACTTTTCGGACTCATAGACACCCAGACCCGAAACAAATACTTGTGGTTCACACAAATATTTGTGTCTTTGCGGGAATCAAACCCGCTGCCTCACGTTTCATAGCCGGCGTCTTACTGCGACACAGAGGCGCATTGACTGCAGTGCGCCTCGTGATAAACCCAGTGCAATTTTAATACAGTAGGTATCTATCGGAGAGACGGTTTATCATCGACCGCCGAGAGATAACAATCTTTCTGAATAATTTATCCGGACTCCGAGATGGGTTTACGGTATACATTGAGGTTGTAAATTTGAGTCAAGCTACGATCTAAATAAATCTCATTATAACTCCAATTTTGACAAACTCCGTGACGCATTTGTTCGAGAGCCGATATTGAAACGAGAGACCGCGGATTCGATACTCCCAACGAGACTAATGTTTGTGGAGTTCACAAATATTTGTGACGGGTTTGAGACCAAAGTCTCCTTGTTTGTGATACTCTGCAGAAGACTTGTGTCTTACTGTGGGGCTAGAAATTACGACTGTGTGTGTCTATTAGGTGTAGGTAAGTATATATTTATTACTAGCTTCTTCCCGCAACTCCGTTTGCGTGGTTAACTGTATAAAAACATTCCCATCTCGACCCGTCCTATTATATCCCGCCTTGTCCCGTCTCATTCTCACTCAAGATATGAAATCCATTTCCCATCCATTTGAGTACAAAAAAGTAACAAATATATCGGAATTCCATCCTCATCCCACGGGAACACTACTTTTTCGTGGTAAAAAGTAGCCTAACTGTTAATCCAGAGTGTCAGCTACCTCCAAACCAAATTTCATAGAAATCCGTTAAGCCGTTTCTGAGTTCATCGCGCCCAACCGCACAGACAAAAATTCTAAAAATAATTATTATATGTAAGTATATTGAAGATTGTAGTTTGCTATTCGAAATTCCCCACTTCACGAATATACAATTAACGTTGATTACAGGCTTATCTATTATAGATCTGGAGGCATATACTACTAGCAGAAGCAATAATAATAACATGTACTAGTAATGACATTGTAATATAACTGTCTGTCAAGCTATTACCCTCAAGCCGAATTCACAGGACGAAATTTCAAATAATTCATATGAAATCAGTTGTACGGCATTCATTTCAACCAAAATTTCACGTTTAAAAGTAAAATTATAATGCTTATATTTGCAAATGCCTACATGTTCACGGTGGTCACTGGTTCAAATCCCAGGAAACAAGCTCTGAATTTTCAGTCATGTGTGTATTGATAGTCGATCACCACGCACTATAACGGTGAAGGCAAACATCGTGAGAGTATATGTATAGCATGGCGATTTGTATAATTCTCTATGGTATATAAAGTCTGCCAACCCGCACTAGGCCAGCGTGGTGGTCTATATGGCCTAACCAACTGAGGCACTAACCAGTACGGCCTGTGCAGCGTAATCGATACGACAAAGATAAAGACAAACAGATGCCCACTCATTCCTTTGAAAATACACGAGAGAGAGTGAGACAAAAAAGTTTAGAAACCACTGTATTACAGCATTATTATTTAAACGCCTTTTAAACTACGAGAGAAAGGGACGAAAGTTTAACAACGCTTCAGTACAGGGATAGAGGAGTAGATACCCGCATCGTGGCAAATATTTACTCCCAGCATCTTAGTGTCCTCCGTGTGCGTGGTCATGACCTCTTTACGGTGCCTTGGCCGGGAAAATAAAGAGCCATAGGGACTTTATATACAGGGTATATCAAGACTGCTACCGAAAACGAAGCCAGATAGTTTTAGTGACTACAAACACGATGCAACTAAAATTTTTGCAAAAAAAACGCGACATTTTAAATATTGTTGTGTTTGGGTAGTAAATCCATAGTTTTTGCTAAAATTATAATTGAAAGAGTTGCGTATAGCATCTTTAAAAATAAAAGGGCGTACATTTTTTTTTTAGGAAAATGTATGTACTTATTTACCACCCAAATACGATGATAGGAAAAAATTAAATATAAAATAGTCGCTTTTTTTGCAAAACTTTTAGTTGCATTGTGTCAAAAGTCACTAAAACTACCACCTGGCTTCGTTTTCGATGGCAGTCTTGATATACCCTGTATAATCTCACGCGTGTCTCCGAAGGGTCAGCAGAGGTGACACTAATGCTATCGAATGTGATGGGGATAAGCTTATAGCAATGCCGGGCACAAATTTTAGTGCCGGCCACACCGTATGGGATTTTTTCAATCGAAACATACGAAACCTGGAATTAGAATCCAGGGTTTCTCAGTTCACGACCCAAATACGCCGACCGTCGCACAGCTTAAATGATTTGGTGACTACTCAGAATCTTATAAATCAACAAAAATCTTGTTAATACCATATTTGTCGGATCACGCCAGGTAGAACGAACGTGTAACTGTATCAGCCCATATACGTCCCACTTCAGGGCACGGACCTCCTCTACAGTCGAAATTACGATTGAGAGTGGTTAGGCCATATAGTCCACCACGCTGGCCTAGTGCGGGTTGGGGGAAGTTTACATAGAAATGTATACAAATCGCTATGGAACGAACGAACGTGTAAAAGAATACATGAATACCTAACACAATATCTCCCACGGTAAGATATTTCCGCTCTCTCCGTGCTCGGTATTCCTACACTATTTACATAGAATTCAACGCATTCTCAACTATGTAGGGTAACCTTGACCTTGCCGTAAATTCGTGCTTCACTGTGAAATAATTCGACGGTAATTTCAACCCCTGTTAAACTACGAATTTACGAACAATAGTCATTGTGGCACAGTGAACGAGAAGACTGTTACTTTAAACCCTGAAACTATGAATTTAAAGACGGTCGAGTCATTGTGGCATAGCGAGGAACTAGCGTAGAAACAATAGACCGCGATGTCAATCCCCGCTTCTAGACTAAATTAAGATAAAAAAATACTAATTACTAATTATCTAACCACTTAAATATTTTTAAAGATTAACTGACTGACAGAATTTTTATTTAGTTGTTGGCATCAACGGAGTACGATTAGAATAGCAATAAAATCTGACGGGCGAAATACTACATACGAAATTCTGATTAAATACTCATTTCAAAAAGGCTTTACCATCGAATTCTCGAGAACAATAGGTTTACTTCGTCCTAAAGCAGGTCCCGGAAAATTCGAGAAACCTCTACACACACGAACTCAGGAAGAAAAAGCAGAATTATCAAAAGTAATATATAAACGGTTCAACATACACATACGAGTATTATGTCTAAAACATTCCAAAATTACATAACGACATTTGTTGAAATGCTAACGGGAATTGGTAGCAGATGTTCAACACAATAAAGGGCTTTGGTCTATACGTAGAATAAGAACAATACGGAATTTACTAAGATACAACACAGACTGAAAATATTCGAGATTTCAAGAGATAACCGAAACAAAAAACTATAAATTGACATTGACCGTACTTTACTTAAAACTGCCTGATATACAGAACTTTCAACCTCACTGAAACTATTATTCAGTATTACAATGTCCCGATTACAATAAAGATGCTAGCTGTAATCACATTTTCCATGAACTCTTGCTAGGACCTCATAAAAAAGATACAATTTTCTTGGTATATTAAAGAATATACTTTTCATCGTCTTTTAACTACTTTCAAT